>CM061548.1:316263840-317686340 GCA_030864215.1 Capsicum pubescens | reverse complement strand
TTTTGAAAAAAAAATCGATCAAGGAAAAATTTATTTTCAGAATTTGTGCAAAACGAGTTTTGACGACTTAGCAGAAATTTTACCCAAGTCTAAAAAACTAAAAAAATAAATAACTAGCATATAAAGGGAAAAAGGGGAGACTAAAAGACTTAGGCAATTAGGCCCAAATCTTTCAAATAAACATGTCATAATCTAATTGGGCTTTCGGCCCACAACCTGTCCTAATCTAATCATTTGAGTTTTTGTCCCACTTGCACTCGTCCTAGTCTAATTATTTGGGTTTTTGACCCATAACCTTCCATAAGCTAGTTTTCGAACCTTGAAGGACCAAAAATCTACTTTACCTATATTAAATTACAACTTTGACTTCGAGACCCAAATGAATGAACAAACAGATAAATAAATAAATAATAAGACAATAATAAAAATCAAGACTTTTCAAGTCTCTTAATGACCTCATCAGTGGATTTTAACCCATTTTTCTTCTTCTTCTATCTTCTTGCACCCGCACGCCATATAATTGACTTTGGATTTAAATTTTGAATTTGACTCGAAGAGGTGGGCCTCATTGGCCCATTATGAAATGCAAAAGGAAAGAAGTCCATTTGGACTCCAAAACAGGTTCATGTAAAGAAAAAAGATAAAAGAAAAAAATTTAATATGTGTGCGAAAATTCTACACTTAATAGATGAATGATGAAATGAAAAAATAGTATTCTCAAACATAAAGAAATAGTAGTATACTATGATATAAAAAACAAATCAAATTATCCGACGAAAAGGAAACTAACCTATTTTTTAAACAATCTTACAAAAAATTCGGCCTAGCACAATATAATCAACTAATCCTTGAAAAGAAAACATTGACCCACGAGTATCGTTGCTTAAATTTTGGACAAATATTTTCTAAAGATTAACAAATATTTGTACCAAATACTATGATATGATATAGTCTAAGACATGTTTTCATTAAAGAAAGAAAAGGGGAATGGACATAAGATGAGGAAATCCTTTTGTGACATAAAGGAAACAACTTTTCATGCTAAAAGCAAATATATCCGTCAATAACAAATTTAAACAAGACATGAGTACGTACTTTAATCAAGTAAATGTCGAAACTTTATCGATCTAATTTATTAAGGCGAAACAAACAATAGTAACTATTCTTTTCAACATAAAGAAAACAACTTTACATGTTAAAGGCGAACATATCCACCAACAACGAATTTAAACAAGGCATGAGTACGTATTTAATCAAGCAAAGATCGAAACTTTGTCGATCTAATCATAATAATCAAAGAATAAAGTCAAAGAAACATGTTAGTTCATTTTACACCATGAACATAAAAATAGTCATAATATCAATATCACAATATCCTATCGCCTTCAAAGTCGTATACAACAAACAATCCCAGCAAACAAAATTATAATTACGAAACTACGAAGAAGGAGATGAAAAAGAAAACAATAACAAAACTAAAAGAAAAAGGTGTGTTTACCTTTTTCGGAGCAACAAAACGAGACTTCAAGCTTTCTTTAGAGTCTTGATCACCACCAAAAAGCAATCTTTCGAAAACCCTGATTAGCCTACCGCTTGAAAAATTTTACTAAAAGATTTTTTTAACTGTTTGCTCAAAAGTTTTTTTCCACCCTTTGAGACTTTCTTTCTACCAAAATGGTGATAGTATTTATAGGAAAATATGGGGATTGAATTCTTTGAATTCACCAATTTGGGAGAAAGAACTTAGGGGTGTTTTGAGAATTTTAAATTGAGGGTAAGGTTTGTTGGAGGATAAGGTGAGGTGAAATTGTACAATCTAGTACAACTTTTGAATTTTAAAAATAAAAAAAGGATAAGGTTGGGGGGGAATTGTACAATCTAGTACAAATTTTGAATTTCAAAATGAAAAAGGACAAGGTTAAGAGGGAATTGTGCAATCTAGTATAAATTTTGAAATTCAAAATTAAAAAAGAACAAGGTTGAGTTGCAATTATGCAATCTAGTACAAATTTTGAATTTCAAAATGAAAAAAGGGACAAGGCTGAGGTGGAATTGTACAATCTAGTACAAAATTTGAAATTTAAATTTGAATTTTTGATTTTGGGGTTGATGTTGGCGGTTTTTTTGTGGAAGTTATTGTACGTTGGGTAAAGGAGAAAGAAAATTGGGCTGAATTTTAAAAATTATTGATGACTCGTTGAAGGGAGTGGGCTGGTGAGTCAGATTGATGTGGGGTTGAGCTGGTATTGGGTTGGTAGAAGGGTTTTGGGGTTATTTAAAAAATAATCCCAATCAATTTATGATTTAGTCATCTTATTACGTTTTTGTCCAAATTGAAATCAATTGGTCAATTGAGTTGCAATTATGATCAATTTGATTTCAATTATGATCAAATTTAATAGATTGACTAAATTAGATTAAAATTTGATACGAATTAATACCTTGTTTGATTCCGAGCTTCTTGATTAGATAAAACCAAATAAATATTTCTCCAAATAAATTATTTTTGTGAACTAATTATATCTAAATCAAAATTTTACCAATTTGAATTAATTTTCAAGCTTAATTTTAATAAAAGTTCAATTTTGATAAAAATATTCATTTAAGTAACAAAATTTAAACAATCTCATATATTTATACGAAAACATATAATCGTCACTTAAATGACAAAATTAATCCAAATAAATATTTTAGAGCGCATTATCCTGATGAAATAAACATTTTGATTTTATTAACAATAGAAGAAACTCAATATTAAATTTAGTCGTGGAGGATAAAAATTAGGTGTCAACAATTATAAGTAAAAGTGAACGACAGTAACATTCTTATATATGTGAAATACAACGACTATCATTATTTTAAATAAAATTTTGACACTTAAATTATAATTTAATTTGATTGAACACCTCAAAATATAATAAAGTACTTTTAATAGATATTTCTTATTAAAATTTTGAATAAGTGTGTATTCACAAGCATCTATATATTGCAAAATAACCATTTAAAATACGTCACCTCTTTTAATTATATATGTTAGCCTCTATAAGTATATAATTATACTTCCCTCATTCTAATTTATGTGGCACAACTATAATTTTGATATATATATATATATATATAATATTTTTTACAGTAATTTCAAATATAGAATTAATTCTATTTCAAAAAACATAAAACCTTTATCTTCAAATTCATGATCAAATTGAATTATTTAAATTTCAAAATTTTAACAGTGCCATATGAATCAGATGGAATATTAATATTTGGGGCCACTTATTTTCGTATACGTACCTATGTGGTATTTTCCATCCGTGATATTTAAATAAGTTTATTTCTCAACACTTTTTTATTATATCGAAGAGAGGGTTTCGACATGCCCCCTCAGCGGGCTTCTTGCTCTGTGATTTTACTATATCACCCCTAATTAATTATTATAAGATTTATATATTAAAAATTAATATTATTTAATTAAAAAAATAAAATAGACATTTATGACATATCTGCTTCAGCTGCTTCAACCATGATTTTACTATATCATCCTAACTAATTATTATAAGTTATTTATGTATTGAAAAATTAATAATATCTAATCCGTAATTTTGTTATATCACTCATAAGTAATTATTATAAGTCATTATGTATAAAAATTAATAATATTTAATTAGAAAAAGATAAACTAAACATTTATGACATGTTTGCTTTAGTCGTGATTTTACTATATCACCCTAATTAATTATTATAAGTCATTTATGTATTAAAAATTTAATAATATTTAATGAAAAAGGTAAAATAGACATTTATGACATGTCTGCTTCAGCTGCTTCAACCATAACTTTACTGAATATCAACCCTAATTAATTATTATAAGTCACTTGAATATTAAAAATTTAATTAAAAAAAATTAAAATAGATATAAAAATGATAATTAACTCTTGATGTTTTAAATTAACTTGACGTCTTATATGAGGTTCACTTAAATTTTTTTCACAAGTATTTTTTATAGTAATTTTGGTTTGTCACTTCTAATTAATTGTTGTAAGTCATTTAAGACATTTATGTTTCGCTGCTTCAATCGTGATTTTACTATACAACAACAACAACATACCCAGTGTATTCCCACCTAGTGGGGTCTGGGGAGGGTAGAGTGTACGCAGACCATACCACTACCTCAAGAGAAGTAGAGAGGCTATTTCCGATAGACCCCCGGTTTAGGACCAATAACAGTATAACAAATACAAAAAGTAGGCGCATATAAACTAGTATGGTACACAAAACAAACTAACTTTATAACAAACACAAAAGATAAGTGCATAATAAACTAGTATGGGATGCAAAAAAGCCAACACCACTAGCCCCAAACTACAACCACAACACTACGAACCAGAAACTCCAAACCCAAAGGAGCACTCCCCTATTACTACCTTCGCGCTCCCACCCCCTAACCCTCTACCCTAATCCGCGTCCTCCACACCTTCCTATCAAGTGTTATGTCCTCTGTAAGCTGTAATTGCTCCATATCATGCCTAATTACCTCCCTCCAATATTTCTTCGGTCTACCTCTAGCCCGCCTAAAACCATCCCTAGCCAAAGTCTCACACCTCCGCACTGGAGCATCAGGGCCCCTCCTTATCACATGCCAGAACTAACGTAGCCTCACTTCTCCTAACTTATCCTCCACCGAGGCAACTCTCACCTTCTCCCAAATAATCTCATTCCTCACCCTATCTTTCCTGGTATGTCCACACATCCATCGCAACATTCGCATCTCCGCTACCTTCACCTTTTGGATGTGGGAGTTCTTAACTGGCCAACACTCCGCTCCATATAACATAACCGTCCGAACTACCACTCTGTGGAACTTACCTTTAAGCTTCGGGGGCACCTTCTTATCATAAAGGACTCCCAAAGCGAGCCTCCACTTCAACCACCTTGCCCCAATACGATCCGTGACATCCTCGTCAATCTCACTATTATCCTGAATTATAGACCCCAAATACTTGAAACTCTCCCTCTTCTGGATTACCTGAGAGTCTAGCTTCACAACCACTCCATCTTCTTGCGACATATCACTGAACATACACTCCAAGTACTTCGTCTTGGTTCTACTTAACCGAAAACCTTTAGATTCAAGCGTCTGTATCCAAATTTCCAACTTATCATTAACTCCACCCCGAGTCTCGTTGATCAGAACCACATCATCTGCAAATAACATACATCAAGGCACCTCTCCTTGAATATGTCGCGTCAAAATATCCATCATCAAAGAAAATAGAAACGGGCTAAGAGTCGATCCCTGGTGCAACCCTATCAAAACTGTGAAGTTCTCTGAATCTTCACCTACCGTCCTCACACGAGTCTTCGCACCATCATACGTATCTTGAATCGACCTAGTGTACGTCATGGGCACCCCTCTAGACTCCAAGCACCTCCACAGAATCTCTCTGGGAACTCTGTCATATGCCTTCTCTAGATCAATAAATACCATGTGAAAGTCCTTCTTCCTCTCTCGAAACTGCTTCACTAATCTCCTCACAAGGTGAATGGCCTCAGTGGTCGAGCGACCAGGCATAAAACTGAACCGATTCTCAGAGATCGTCACGATCCTCCTCATCCTCAACTCTACCACCCTTTCCCAAACCTTCATAGTATAACTCAACAACTTAATACCTCTATAGCTATTACAACTCTGAATGTCTCCTTTGTTCTTATACACTGGAATTATCATGATCCACCTCCACGCTTCAGGCATCTTAACAGCTCTAAAAATAATGTTAAACAACCTTGTCAACCACTCCAAACCTGCCCCACTAGTGCTCTTCCAAAAGTCTACTGGAATCTCGTTTGGCCCAGTCGCCCTACCCCACCGCATCCTGCGAATAGCCCCCTTGACCTCCTCAATCTTGATACGCCTACAATAACTATAGTCGCGACCCTCCTCAGATATCTCCAAGTCTCCTAATTAATTATTATAATCGGGACCCTACAATAACTATAATCGTGATTTTTACTATATCACCCCTAATTAATTATTATGGTCATCTAAGCATTGTGTCACTTAAATTGAAATGGAAAAAATATTATAAATCGCAATAATTAAAAATTAAATTATTTAAAAAATATAATTGATCATCGACGATATAGAACTCTGGACAAGGAGAGTAACATGTATTATTCAAAAATTACAAAAAAAGTATTATAAATTACAATAGTTACCAACTTAAAATATCTAAAAATAATTTAATCTATTATATATCTCAAAAAATACATAAAAAAAATACTATAAATTACAATAATTAACAACTTAAAAAATTTAAAAGATATAAAATATTTGGTTGACTTTCGAAATTGTATTAGTGTAACTTAAATTGAAATAGAAAAAAAGTATTATAAATCACAATAATTAAAAACTTAAATTATTTTAAGAATATAATTCACTATCAATGCCACAAAAGTTTGGATAAGAAAAGTAACGTATATCATTTGAAAATTATATTTAAAATATTATATATTACAATAGTTAACAACTTAAATTATCTAAATTCATATTAAAAATATGATTGATTATCTAAATTTTATATGTTTCACATAAATTGAGACAAAAAATAACATATATTGAACCCGTGCTAGATCCCGGATGAATCTTTGAATGTATATGCGATCTTTTTAAAAAAAAAACTTTTGTTTAAATATATTAAGATTGAAAAGGGAAGTTCTAATACAACACACCAAACAGTGTATAAGAAAGAGATAATACATTGAAACACCCCTAAACTTGTAGCCAAAACAAACTTTAGACCCTAAACTAATCGAACAATTATTTACCCCCCTTAACAACTTTAAAGTGAATTTTTTATCACCTTAATTGCTGATGTGACAATTTTTTAAAAAATCAGCGTGTTAATGTCTTTAAAAAAGTGAAAAAGGTAGGTCCTAGCTTTAAAATTTCCCAAATTATATATATATATATATATATAAAGCTAAAGAAAAAAAGAAGAAGTCAACTTCCACTTTCTTCTTCATAACAATCCCTTTCCCCACCCTAACAACTCCATTTTTTCTTCTTCGTAACAACTTTATTTTTTTTAAGCAAATCATCACCACAATCCATTTTCTGAACTCTTGAAAGAAATAGCTTTCTTGTTTGGTAATATCTACATTACAAAAGCACAAGCAGAAAAGGAAAGATCACATATAATTTCTTTCAATGTTTGAGCTAAAGGGTTGTTGAATAGAGCAAAAAGAAATCAAAGGGTTGTTGAATAGAGTAAAAAAAAATCATTCACTGAGTTGGTGGCACATATTGGAGATGGTCAACCACATATCAGAGATGGTCAACCACACTGAAAATGACTCTATTAGAAATTTTTTCTTCTCTAATTTATTTCGAAAGGCGCCGGCTACCTTCTTACTGACAGCACTTTAAATTGATCTACATCTCAAATTTGATGAATAATTGGGTGAATGAGTTGATGGATTTGACTATTAAAAATATGGAGGAAGCTAAAATTGAAGGTTGAAATAATGATGTTAATGAGGAATTTGACTGTTAAAGAAGAAAAAAAAGGAATGGAGGGGGGCTGGGGTGCACTGTTGGATCAAGTTATTTATCAATTTCTTGCTAAATTCGAATCAATTTATTGGTGTTTATGATGTTAATGGTGAAATAATGATGTTAATGGTTTTAATGGTGAAATCATTTTCGGTGAAGACTGTGGGATTCTTGAGATTTTGAGATTTTTTTGGTGGTGGTTGTGATGTTTTCAGGTGATTTGGAGGAATTTGTAGGGTGGTTCACGGAGGAGGTAGGTGTTTTCCGGTGAGTCATTAATTGAGTGAAAGTTATTGGTGGTAATAGTGGCGGGGGCTGTTGAAGCATAAAGAGAAGGAGGAAAGAGGGGTGGGGGTGGGGGGCTGTTGAAGCATAAGGAGAAGGAGGAACAACGGGGGTGGGGTGGGGTGGGCTATTGAAGAAGAAGAAGGAGGAGAAAGGGGGCGGGGTGGGTTATATATATATATATATATATATATAAAATAATAGATAAATAATTTATATATTTATTTTTAAAAAATTATATATTTTATATATATATAAAAATAGTATATATATATATATTGCTTTTTAAAAAACATATATATAAAAATAATATGTGTGTTGGATTACTTTTAAAAAAAATTATAATTATTTACGTGGCAATGACATGACACTGAGTTGGCAATGACGTGGGATTTGTGTACTTCACTCTCCGTAGTGAGAGTGGTATAATTTTTTTAGGGTAGTAAAAATTTCACTTTAAAGTTGTTAAGGGGGGTAAATAATTTCCGTACTAGTTTAGGGTCTAAAGTAAGTTTTGGCTACAAGTTTAGGGATGTTTCGATGTATTATCTCTATAAGAAATAATGAAAGCATAAATAATACCATTATTACTAATACAAACATTACTAATACGTTCTATTCAAAATTATTTTTATACACTCTAACAAACGGCTCCTGCGTTTCAATGGAAGGAACATATACAAAAGCGAAGTTCGATAAAACATTTACAGAAGTATGTTTTATCGTGTTCTCAAAGTCAAATAACTTAAATTGATATGACGGATGGTAACTTATAATTTTTTTTATATAACTTTTGAAACACTTAAAATTTAAATTTAAAATATTTATTTAATTTAATTCAAAGAACAAGTTGACAAATAAAAGAGAAGGAAAAATGAAAGCAAAGAATGTTGATGTCGGCTTAGTAGGGGAATACGATGCAATTTTGGATTATTAATTGCAACACACATGTGATGTAATATGCAACGACTGGATAACCCCTTATATTTTTCAACAATTATTTTCTATTTTATACAACAAGTGTCAAGTCTTATGTATTAATTCTAATCTCATATTTTATACTTAATGTAGCAAATCTCAGTCATATGATTAAAGATCTTAACTTTAAAATGCATTGAATTTTTTTATTTATATGGATAAGTTATACATAATTATCTTGCAAGATAATTTGACTCTTTGAAAAATATTATCGAGTAGTTAATATATTTTGTGTATTAATTTTTTATAATTCATAATTCGAATTAACATCAATCCACTTACTATACATAATTAAAATATCTTAATATTGGGTTCGCGCTAACACAGACCATGCTCCTCTATATCTATATTAGAAGTGTGAACTTCAGCATGTCTGCTTGCAGACATTAAAATAAAAGTTGAGGTCATTTTAGTCTTTTTACAAGAAGAATCTGCTTAAAGAATTTATCCTTTGTTCTATGTTAGTTGTACCTTATTAATAACTTTAAAAAATGCCTACAATCTTTCATTTAATTACAGATCATGCCCTTAAAAAAGTCCACCTTATTCTATTTATTTACAAGATTGCCCTCTACTTTCCAACGATTTAATTTAAATTATTTAAATTTAAGTAATTTAATAATATAATAATTTTATCTTAATTAATTGCAACTAAATATTTAAAGTAAATCAATTTTATTATTTTAATTAACTTTTATATTCAAAATTATTTTTTTTACTTATTTATTTTAGTAAATTTAAATTTTAAAATTATTTTTTTCTTATATGGAAATACTAATATTTAAACTTACCTTTAAAATTTTAAAGTACAAAATTAATAAATTTAATTTGATAAAATAAATTCCTAATGAATATTTTCTTAATATTTGTGTTGGGTCAATATGTATCAAGTAAAAAAGAAATAAATAAAAATATATAATAAAATTTTATTACTGTGAGATAAACATAATGCATTATCCAATAATGTTTAATAATATCATATTTTGTATATGCAAAATATAGCATCTTAAATTTACGTAATTTAATAATATAATAATTTTATCTTAATTAATTGCAACTAAATATTTAAAGTAAATCAATTTATTTTAATTGACTTTTATATTCAAAATTAATTTTTTTTACTTATTTATTTTAGTAAATTAAATTTTAAAATTATTTTTTTCTTATATAGAAATGCTAATATTTAAACTTAACTTTAAATTTTTAAAGTACAAAATTAATAAATTTAATTTAATAAAATAAATTCCTAATGAATATTTTCTTAAGATTTGTGTTGAGTTAATAGGTATCGAGTAAAAAAGAAATAAAGAAAAATATATAATAAAATTTTATTATTGTGAGAGATAAACATAATGGACTATCCAATAATGTTTAATAATATCATATTTTGTATATGTAAAAATATAACATCCCGTATTTAATTAATATACTACTCCGGTGAGCTATCAATGATTACTATTGGATATGATAAAATTATGTTAATTTTTATACGAGTAACATAATCAATCTCTCTTAATTAATTATTATGAGTCATCTAGGTATTAAGAAAATAAATAATATTTAATAAAAAATAAAATAGACATAAAATGTGAAATTAACTCTTGATATTTTAAATTAAATCGACGTCCTTCAAACGATGATTTTACTATACCACCCCTTATTATAAGTCATTATGTACTACAAAATTAAGAATAACAAGATGATATGTCAACAAAAAATATTTGATTGACCATCAAAATTATATTAGTGTCATATAAATTGGGACGGGACAGAGGAAGATATAAAGCAACATATATTATTTGAAAATAAAATAAAAAGTACTATAAATAACAATAATTAAGGAAAATATTTAAAAAAATTGATTTATTGCCAAAATTTTGTTTGTGCCGCATAAATTGAGACGAAGAGAGTATTCATATCTTATTGAAAAATTATGTAAAAAATATTATAAATCTCATAATTAACTATTTTAAAATTTTAAAAATATAAAATATTTGGCTGACTCTCGAAATTATAGCATTGTCACTTAAATTGAAATAGAAGAAAAAATATTATAAATCACAATAATTAAAAACTTAAATTATTTTAATGATTAATTGTCTAAATTCTATTTACGTCACATAAGTTGAAATAAAAAATAGATATATTGGGCCCATGCTAGCACAGGCCGTGCATATCTAGTAATTAAACAAATGAAAGTATTTTTTTGGGCAAAACTTTTTTTTTTTGGTAAATAAACTGATTTTATTACCAAATAGGATTTACAAAGCAGAAAAAAACCTAGGTCTGCACAGCTGCCAGACCTGTACAACAACTACTCCAGTTTAACATTCTTCAACACTACTACGGATCTATTTCAAACAACATACAACCCAAACACTCAGTCATCTAGGATACCAATCAAGCACCTGTAAGATCACAACCAGTTTTGCCTTAGTTCTCCCTTGAATATGAACCTCTTGAATTATTTTCCTCACTACCACTGCACTATTATTGCTCTTGCCTTGAAAGATCCTGTGATTTCTTTCCTTCCAGATGTAGTAGATACTGGTTGCTAAAGCAATTCTATAGACTCCAGCTCTTGGCATTTTGCCTTTGCAGTGTATAGTAGCCTATATTTGTTCCTCTGCCCATCTACTAGCTTGCCCCTGAATATTAAGCCAATCAAGTATATACTGCCATACCTGAGTTGAATAAGGGTACCTGAAAAATAAATACTCGATATTCTCACGCTTATCATCACACAATACACACCCTACATGTTCCACATAATGTCATGATGCCAATTTTTCCCTTTTCAGAAGCCTGTCTTAAAAGGCCAAGTACAAAATGAAAAACCATCTAGGACAAGCAGCATTATTGCAATACAGCTTCCTCCACTCCACTTTCTAATACTGGCCCTTCATCAACTTTTACACATGTTTAATAGAGAATTTGTCTAGTTGTTTCACTGTATTTATAGTCCATCCTATAGCTTCAAAGTATTTGTGAGCTTGTAGTATTTTACTCACCATCCATGAGGCTTGGGGAGCTAAAGCAGCCCATATTGTTCATTGTTTCTCATAATACATGTGAATCCATTGTACCCATAACCTGTCCTTCTTCTTACTCAAGCTCTACAAGATTTTGCAAATAGCAGCTTTACTCCATTTCTAAATACTTAATGGATTTAGACCCCCAGCAGTCTTCAAGTTACAAAGTTGATCCCAGGCAACCAAAGTTTTCCTGGATATGTCTACGCCTCCCGTCCACAAGAATCTTCTGCACAATGACTCAATGTACTTAATAACTTATTTTGGCAACATGAACACTTGTGACCAGAACACTTGAATAGCAAAAAGAACACTCTTAATCAATTGGACCCTGCCGGCATAAGATAGAAACCTAGAAGTATAACTCTGTATCCTCCCCATTATCTTATCAATCAAAGGCTAATATTAAACTATTAAAATTTTCTTTGTACTGAGAGGAACTCCCAGATATCTAAATGGCATAGACCCTTGAGAGAAACCCAATATCTGTAATATAGTCTGTTACACTTCAGTAGTGACACCACCAAAGTAAATATCACTCTTATCCGCATTTGCTTCCAATCTAGAAGCTGCTGAAAATTCTTTGAATAAGCCATAAAGCAATCCCACTGGGCTAGGATCCCCTCTACTAAATAACAATAGGTCATCAGCAAAACTTAATTGCACTACATTCATTTTGGCACACTTTGGATGATACTTAAAATCGGGGGTTTGCCTTAATTTCTTAAGCAATCAAGGGAAATACTCCAAAGCCAGGACAAATAGATAAGGAGACAAAGGATCTTCTTTCCTTTTTTTAGCCTCAAAAGGGATACTCATATAGCCATTAATCAGGATAGAGTAGGAAATAGTACTGATACATTGAAAAATCCAGTCCTCAAATACTCCAGGAAACAATAACTAATCCATAATCTGCCTCAAATAGCCCCATTCTACTGAATCATATACTTTCCTCATGTCTACTTTCAACATACATCTAGGTGATATCCCTTTCCTCCCATATCCTTTTACCAACTCATTACTTAAAATTATATTATCAGTGATTAACCTTCCAAGCACAAATGCAGACTGACTCTTATCCATTATACTATCCATCACCGGTTGTATTCTATTAGTAATCATCTTGGAGATAATTTTATACGATAGAGTACAACAGGAAATTGGTCTATACTCTGAGACTTTTGAAGAATGGGCAATTTTGGGTATCAATGTCATTATGGTGCAATTCTGAGCTTTATGCAATTTACCTATTGAGAAGAATTTTTGAACAGCCTTAATAATCTCATCTCCCACTGTTGGCCACACTTTCTTAAAGAAAAATGCATAAATCCATCACATCCTGGTGCTTTGCTGTCATTAATCCCCTTCAAAGCTTGAATTATTTCTGCTTCGGTAACATCTGCTATTAATTGAGCTTGTTGTCCTTCGTCCAATCTAGGACCATCTCTCATTACTATAGGATTCACCGCTAGGAGTTGAATGGCACAGGACACCAATAGCTTCTTATAAAACCTAGTAACCTCTTCTTCTATTCCACTTCTGGTAGTAATGGTAAGTCCATTCTCATTAACCAACTTGGTGATCCTATTTTGAGCCAACCTATTCTTTAATCTAGCATGGAAATAGAAAGTGTTACCATCTCCTAATTGTAACCATTGAACTCTAGACTTTTGTTTTATGATACTTTCCTCTATGTTCGACCATTTTTCTAACTGCTTTTTTACCTCTCATTCAGCTTCAAGTAGGTTTGTTGGTTGCCCTAGTTGTCCCATAGAAAGTTGGATATCCTATAGCTGCTTTCTATATATACTGATTCTATCTTTTACTCCTTGATATTCAGTACTATTAAGCTGCTTCAAACCTTTCTTTACCTCTTTAAGTTTCTTCCACACTCTAGCCAACCTATTTCCTCTTTGTGGCCTCTGCCATGCAGACTTCACAATATGCTGAAACTGCTCATGCTCAGCTAAGTGATTTAAGAATTTAAACGATCTAGGTCTTATGTCAACCTCTTGGTAAAAGTTGATGCTGAGTGGTGAGTGATCTGAACATCCTGGGCTCATAATCAGTACCTCCATGTTAGGCATATTAAGCATCCATGTAGTGTTAACTAGAGCCCAATCTATTCTGCTATAAGCATGGTCATTTGTCCATGTAAACTCTCTACCAATATGCTTCAGAGTAGTCATACTTGTGTCCCTTAAAAACTCATCAAAGTCTATTGTATCAGCCTCATGTACAGCAACCTCTACTAATCTATCTTTACACCTATAAAAGAAGTTGTAATGTCCCATTGCTAGCCAAGGGTCTGGCTGGGCTGAATGTAATCTTCTGAGTTGTGCCCATAAGTTTCTTCGATATGCTATAGTATGGAGCCCATAAACAGCAGTAAAGTTGAACTTAAGTTGCATATCTACACTTATCACCTCTGTATGGATATATTTCTCATTCACCTCTACCAAATTGCAAATTACCACTTGGGGATCCCATATTATCCAGATTCTACCTTTTGGAATGGAAGCAAAATTACAAATTCTACTCCAACCAGGTGCTATTTTCCTCATAACTTGAGCTGCATGTTGTTCTTTTATTTCATGTTCCAACAAAGCTAATATACTAACTTTAGTAGTCTTTATAAATAATACTACTTCCTTCTTTTTATAAACTTTATTTAGACCTCTAATATTCCAAGTAATTACATTCATTGCTAACTGGTGATGGTATTTCTTTTCCCAACCACCTTTGCTGCTCCTACTAAACCTCTCCCAAGCCCATCCACATTCCTTGTATCATGATCATGCAACAAACTAAACTCATTTATGGTATTGACTTTAGGCTTCTCCATAATTTGTTTTTCCATTTGCAACAGATTTTCCCCTTACTTCTTCCCAGTGCTTTGTAGTATCAGGCAATAGTAATTCAGGCTTATTCTGCTTGTTTTTCGTCATAGTTGTTATATTCATTACCTCTGTTGGGGTTATATTGACCCCTGCATACACTTGCTTAACTACAACACTACTTTCAGGCACCTCACTATGCTCGTGAGATGTAGTGAATTTTTGGTGCCATTTAATTTTTTGCGGCACAATCTTAGGCTTTGCATCTGCTTTTGGTTTAGACTTATGTCCGACTACCAAACATACTAGACAGTAGGCTGGAACCCACTCATAGACCACTTTCTGATGAAAAACTTTCCCAAATGGATCTTTCACCTTTACTTCTGTCGGCAAGTTCTTAGTAATATTCATCTCGATTAATACTCTAGCATAAGAAACTATATCAATCTGTGTGGTGCACTCATCCGCAAACAACGGAATCCCAAACCATTGTTGATTCTACTAAGTGATTGTAATCCCCAGCAATTCAACGGCAAATTAGGGTATTTTACCCAAATTAGAATTGTATGCAGCACCTCCTTACTAAGATCAAATTCTTGTGCCCATGGCTTCACTATTATTGGTTTATTTCCTAACATATGTGGTCCTGAATACAATACTTCATCTTTATCTCTAAAGCCACTAAACGGAACCAGGAAATACCCGTACACCTTTGGTTTTGCAATGTAATTCCATTGTGCAACAATATAACGTTCTACTGCAGCAATAGTTGGGTCAACTCCGACCATATAGAGGATCAAGCATGCTTCCATCTCACAGTCTCTGTTTCTATTTTGTAACAAGAGTAATGCTCTTGTTACTAGAGAAGAAGAAATGTTCAGTGAAGAGAGAAAAAAGAGAAGAGAGAATCAAAAAATATTCTTCATTATTCTCTGTTGGCAAAATTCATACACATATAGATGGCACAATCATTCCCAATAGACAGCTGTCCCAACAGTAATTAAGCATAACTAACTCTAGGGACTAAAGGAAAATTACGAAAATAATACTTAATAAACTCAAGGGACTAAAGTTAACAACTAAAAACTCTTAAAATAAAAGTCACAGTAGGCAATTGTGACAATCCATCCCCCTTAAGATAAATCTTCCCTTCAAAATTCTGCAAAATCTAGAAACTGAGATTTGATAAACTGATAATTCTCCCAGGTTGCTTCTTCTGGTAGTAAGTTCATCCACTGCAACAAGACTTGAGTAGCTGCTTTGTTCCCTTTTTTGATGATTCTTCTATCCAATATGGCTACATGTTGCACTAGAGGTTGCCCTTCAGGTGAACAGATGGGAGGATCAACAGTAGGGATCACTTGACTCCCTATTTTCTTCTTCAGTTATGAAATATAGAAAACTGGGTGTATTTTAGCTGTTGCTGGTAATGCCAATCTATAAGCAACTGGTCCAATCTTCTACACAATCTAATAAGGACCATAAAATCTAGATGCTAGTTTGAGACTTTTCCTTACAGCTATTGATGTTTGTCTATAGGGTTGTAGCTTAAGGAACACCCAATATCGTTCTTCAAATTGTCTCTCAGTTCTTTTTTTGTCAGCATATAACTTCATCCTTTCCTGAGCTTTGAGTAGATTCTCTTTCAACACCTTGTCCATGATTTGTCTTTCCTTGAGAACTTGATCAACAGTTTCCACTTTAGATTGAGCTATCAATTCAAAATTTAATTGTGGAGGGCCATATCCATATATAACTTTGAATGGTGCCGTTTTCAGAGCACTATGATAGTTGTTGTTATACCAAAATTCTGCTAGGGAAATCCATTTGTGTCACTCTTTTGGTTTGTGCCCTGTCATACACCTCAAATAATTCTCCAAGCACCTATTCAATCTTTCTATTTGCCTATCAGTTTGTGGGTGATATGCTGAACTATACATCAACTGCACCTGTAACATTTTGAAAAGTTCTTTCCAAAAATTATTGATAAACACTTTATCTCTATCAGATACTATACTTTTAGGCAACCCATGTAATTTATAAATAGTGTCCAAGAATGCTCTAGCTACTTGTGAAGCAGTGAATGGGTGAGATAGTGTGATGAAGTGTGCATATTTACTATACCTGTCCACTACTACCAGGATAGTATCTTTCCCTTCAGACTTGGGTAATCCTTCAATGAAGTCCATGGATATGTGCTCCCATACCCTTTTGAGTACTGGTAAAGGTTGTAATAATCCAGGATAAGCCACATGTTCATCCTTACACCTTTGACAAATATCACACTCTTGAACAACCACTTTCACTTATTCCATCATAGCAGGCCAATAAAAAATAGCTTTTAACCATTGATAGGTGGCCCAAACACCAGAATAACCTCCTAGACCTGAGATGTGAATTGTAGTGACCAATTTTTGCCTTACCATCCCCTGCTTTCCCACCCAAGACTTTCCTTTATACCTCAAGATTCCTTGTTGAATGGATAGGTTCAAGGTTGGATCCGGATTGCTGCTTAACATAGTAGTAGCTTGTAGGACCTCTTGATCACCCTCATAACTGTCTAATAACTCCTCAATCCATTTGGGTTGCAGTTGTGAGATTAGTAGACATTGTGAAGTATCACTCTTGGTCTGACTCAACCCTTTGGGATTATCATTTTCAGCTTGTTGATCTAGTTTTCTAGATAGTGCATCAGCAACAATATTTTCTACTCCTTTCTTGTACTGAATTCCAAAATTCAAGCCCATGAGCTTAGTCAAGCCTTTGTACTGTAGAGAGGTGGTGATTCTCTATTCCTGCAAAAACTTTAAGCTAAAATGGTCAATTTTTATGATAAAGTGTTGCGGGTGGAGGTAGTGTCTCCATTTGTCCACAGCTTGTAATAGAGCAATCAACTCTTTATTATAGGTGGACATGCCCAAATGCTTTTTACTCAGGGCTTGACTCATGAAAGCTACTGGTCTCTTATCTTGTATCAAAACAGCTCCAATCCCAATGTTGTAAGCATCTACTTCCGAAATAAAAACCTTAGTAAAATAGGGTAGTGCCAGTACAAGGGTACTGGTCATAGCTCTTTTTAATTCCTCAAAAGATTTAGTAGCTTCTTCAGTCCACTGGAATTCTCTTTTCTTCAGTAAATTAGCTAGTGGTTTACTCCAATATGCATACCCCTTCATAAATTTTCTGTAGTACCCAGTGAGCCCCAAGAAACCTATTAACTCCTTCACTATTTTAGGTTGTGGCCAGTCCACCATTGCTGTAACTTTAGAATGATCAGTACTCACTCCTTCACCATTAATTACGTACCCTAAATACTCAACCTGAGATTGACCAAAGTTACATTTGCTCAACCTGGCAAAGAGCTTGTTTTGCTTTAACAGTTTCAACACAATTTCCAGGTGCTTGATATGTTCTTCCATAGATTTACTATATACTAGTATATCATCAAAAAACACTAGTATGAATTTTCTCATTTGATCCTTAAAAATAGTATTCATCAAGGATTTGGAAGGTAGCAGGGCATTGGTTAAACCAAAAGGCATGACTCTGAATTCCCATAAACCATGATGGGTTCTAAAAGCTGTTTTATGCTCTTCCCCTAACTTCATTCTCACTTGATGGTAACCAACCCTTAAATCCACCTCAGAAAACACAGTAGCTCCAAATAACTCATCTAACAGATCATCAATCATAGATATAGGGTATTTATTCTTAACAGTAAGATTATTCAATCTCCTGTAATCAACACAGAGTCTCTAGGTAGAGTCCTTCTTTTTAACCAACAAGGCTGGGAATGCAAAAGAGGATTGACTAGGTATAATTATTGAGGCCTTAAGCATATCATTGATTATAGATTCTATGGCATTCTTCTGATCATAAGAATACCTGTAAGGCCTGATATTGAAAGGCTGAGCTCCTGGAATCAGATTGTTCATATGATTACAAGGTCTTTCTGGTGGTAGTTCTTTGGGTTCCAAAAAGATAAGGGCATGAATCTTCAACAACTTTTGGATACCAGGATGCACTGTTTCTTGATTTTTGCTAGTCATACCAATATTTACCATAGATAGCTCAACCACCACCTCACATGTACCACATTGTAGCATTCTTTTCAAAGCTTCAGTATCCACATGTGTAACTATATAATTTTCTGTCATGCCATACAATGTTATCATTCTCCCATCCGCCATGAAACTTATGCTATGTGGTCTTGTGTGCAGGATAACTGGAGTAATCATATCAATCCAATCCATCCCTATGATCATGTCACAAACCCCAACTTTCATCAATCTCAACTTAAAATTGAACTGCTCACCCTGCATTTTCCACCCAAAGGAGGGACTCTCATACTGACAACTCATTGTTTGACCATTAGCCACTATTACACTCATAGACCTCCTCATTGGTTGGACGGGTAACCTAAGTATCTTAACAATGTAAGGGTCGATGAAAGAGTGGGTTGAACCACTATCAATTAGTATTGTCATTGGTATCTTATAAGCATACCCTATAATTTTAATTGTGGAACTCTTTCCATTGTCTGAACTTAGCCCCAATAAGGCATTTAAGGAAATCTCAGCTTGTTCTTCCCCTCCCTCTTCCAATGTTTCAGGTACATCCACAAACTCTTCTGGTTGTTCTCCCTCAGGTTCTACTTCAACCCCTTCAATAGTATGTAAGGTTCTTTGTTTACATTGGTGTCCAGGAAAGTACCTCTCCTTACATCTATAGCAAATACCTTGTTCCCTCAATGCTTCCAGGTTAGGTGGTAATATATTTGGTTTGAAAGGAGCTCTAACTTGTGGTTTTTGGTTTGGGTAAGTGAGCCTCAAAGATTGGTTTTGTAGGTTTGCAGGTGGTTTAGTGATGTGGAGTTGTGGATTTTTTTTATAAACAGTGTTAGTTAATGGTTTTGGATTGGGGCTTTGGTAAGATCTGGAAGGAATCAAAGGGATGAGAGCTTGAAACGATTCTTCATATAATTTTGTTGCTTCATAAGCTTCCATATTGGTAGATGGATTTGCCAACTTCACCAGTGGTTTCAGTTCTGGTTTAAGTCCACTAATGTAGCTTGCTACATAGTGAGCTTCATTCAACATTGGGTTAATGATGATCATATATCCAACCAACTCCTCAAACTTTTCCTGGTATTGATCTACAGTTCCCACCTGCACAAGCTTGTTGAATTCATCCATAATATCTCGTGGTCTCATACTACCAAACCTCCTACAAATTTCAGTACAAAATTGTTGCCAAGTTACCCTCCCTCTTTAATTAACTACATAGCTATCAAACCATAAATCTACTCTATCACCTAGGTGCACAGATGCATAGCTAAGTTTTTCCTGCTCAGGGTTGTTATGTAATTCAAAAAACATCTCACATTTTCGTAGCCAGCTCCTTGGATTAATTCCATCGAACTCTGGGAAATTGATTTTTGGTCTCAAGGTTCTCTGATTGCCAGCATTTTTCGAAGTGTGAACTATGGGGTTGGGTAACAATGGAAGTGGAGATGAATATGCTGGATTTCGAAATAAGGGTGGACTTGAAAACAGTGGAGCTGGTGGAAAGGTAAAACCCTTACCTACCTCGAAGACTGAAGGAGTGTACTGAGCTTGAGCTCCAATCTGTGAGAATTTCGTGTTGGATGGTTGACCCACATCTAATTTGTTCTATGAACCCTGGGTTCCTTCAGGTGTAGCGTGAGGAGTTAAATCTACCGGATGCGATATCGGAGAGGAAGAAATCGCTGGTAGCCCCAAATTCGAGATAATAACTTCCAGTTTCTTATTAGTTTCTCGACTTTCAGATAGCTGGGTATGAAATTGATCCTGATTCGCTTATAGGATTTCAAATCATTTGCTCACATCGTCAATAAAAATTGAGTTGGCTTAGAACAACTCGCACATCATCTTGCAAAGCTTGGAATTCTGGTGAAGAAGCCGTCGTTGGCGGAGGAGAAACCTGGCTCTGAGATACCATTTGTAACAAGAGTAATGCTCTTGTTACTAGAGAAGAAGAAATGTTCAGTGAAGAGAGAAAAAAGAGAAGAGAGAATCAGAAAATATTCTTCATTGTTCTCTGTTGGCAAAATTCATACACATATAGATGGCACAATCATTCCCAATAGACAGCTGTCCCAACAGTAATTAAGCATAACTAACTCTAGGGACTAAAGGAAAATTACAAAAATAATACTTAATAAACTCAAGGGACTAAAGTTAACAACTAAAAACTCTTAAAATAAAAGTCACAATAGACAATTGTGACATATTTCATCCTTGCATAATTCCGTAATTGTTTCACCATTTCTTACAGCTGGTGCAACATAGTTTAGTTTCATACCCTGCGCAGCCAACCGGTTCCCCTGAAATAAGTTCGCCTAATTTTTCTTCTCAGAATTCACGTCAGCTTGCTTCCCACCTGAAAATAGCTCCGCCGTTACCCTCGTGGGTTGCTGTATTTGAATCTCCTTTATTCTACTGAATTCCGGCTTTGACTCAGTCATCCTTGTTGTAGCTGGGGACAAGCCGATCAAATTTGGGGTTTTGTTCCCCTTTAACTTTGCCACTGCTCTGTAGAGTTTGTCCCAGCGTTAAGAGGATCATTTTTCTTTGCGTTGTTGGAGTTTTCGTTCGCTATCTGCTTTCCGTTCACCATCTTCTTCCTTCCCCTTGCCATCTCATCCTAGGCGCACGTTAGCTCACCTATCGTGCGCCCTTTATCTTCTTTGGGCAAAACTTTACATATAGACCCCTTAAATTCCTCCTAACTAACTTTATGGGTCTAAGTTTCACTAAGTACATTCTATAGACATTCGTTAGTGACCAAATGGATTTAGGCCTCATTTATATAATATAATCAATATTAATTTAAAAGAAAAGGAAGAGTAATTAATGTTCATTAGTTATCTCCAACTTTCCCCAATATTCTCCTTTTATATAACAAAAAATGCTAGTGATCTCCTTCCATAATTGACCCCCTTTTTTTGTACAAACTTATACAAACTAATTATACTTATACAATTGAATTTTAACTATATATATATATATATATATATATATATACACACAATTTTTTTTTGCATATATTGACATATTTGAATTTTATAATTATGTATAATGTATAATATATACATATGCATACCAACAATACATTATATAAGCGTATAATATTATACATGTACAACTAAACGAATAAAAAATATACATATGAGACAAACACATTTGTATAACATATACATATGCATATCAACTATGTATTGAATAAACATATACATATGTATATCAACGCTATATTATATAAATGTATAGTTTATACATATATCATTAAATGATTGAACAGTGTATATTAGGATCCTAACGCATTGATACTCATTGTAATATGTGATATACAATGTATAAAGGTCAACGTATGTGTATAGAAATAATTATACTTATATGCATATGTATGCACATATATACAGATATACGTATATATATACACAAAAATAGAATATATGTATACACATATATATAATGTATATATGAAACAACCCATACATATGCACATACATATGTATATATGTAACAACACAAAACAAACGTGTATACATGTATAGTTATACAAAAATCTACATATATACCATGAAAAACATACATCCAATACATTCATATGTATATAAAAATACACAAATAAAAAAAATATAGTGGCTAATTAACAAGAAATTGGTTACTTGAAAATCTAATTAACACAGAAATTTGCTACTTGAAGACCTAATTAACATTGCAAATAGATGAAATTTGAATAAAATTAGTGGCTAATGTTGAGAGTACCTTAAAAAAAACAAAGGAAAATAAATTTATATATCCGTAAAAAGTAAAAATTATTGCAAAAATCTTCAAACAAAAATCTTTAAACCATATCTCCACAGAAGTTTAGGGATGACAAATTGCTCCAAGTAATCTTCAATGAAAAACACAGTGTATGTATAGGTAAAACACAAAAAATCAAGAGATTTGCGAGAAGAATTTGGGAGAAAAATATTCTTTGATATATATTGAATATGTGTGAAATACCTACTGCCGCTAAACCCTCCAACCAACTAAGAGAGAAAAAAATTAATTATGAGAGAGAAAGTATTATTTGGTATACACATTATAAATTAGAACTGTATATAGGGGCCCACAAAAAAACAATTTTCTAACTAACAAGCAACCATGAGTGGTAATTTTTTAAAACCTTAACCATACCATGTAATTATGAAATTATTTTATCTATAGTGTGTAATTTTTTTTCCTTTTTATTACAATTTAAATCTAAGGGTCCATTAGGTCATGACAGATGAAATCATGATATAAAATTATGATTTGAAATTATGAGAAGAAGTTGAGGTTTTATTTGGATATGCAATTTGGACTTTTTTATGTTTTATATTTTCTCATGAACATTAAACCCTCATAAGTTGTGAAAACTATCAAAATTATCCTAATTTATTATACAATAATCTTACCAAATAACAAAAGTTTATAACAAAGACTAATGCACTATCACAAAGCTATTATAAGAAATATAATATTTATTGGTTAAATTATAGTTCAATAAAAAATTAAAATAGAACATGAATAGTAGTATACTAGTCTTTAACGTAATCTCTCCACATAGATAAAGTGAGAGTTGATTTAAAGTGATAATAAATTTATGTTGGTGAGAATAATAGTTATATGAGATATAAATAGTTTAAAGAATAATTATATGAACTATAAATTTTATTTGCACATGAAATAAATGATTGATAGATATAAATGGTGGTGTATTTTTTTTTATAAAATATAAATTTGTGAGTCAACTTTTATTTTAAAGAATTTCAAATCATGATATAAAATCTCAAATCACATTTTTTTTTAGAGAATTTGAGATTTCATATTATAATGTGAAATCATAAGATGAAATCACATATCCAAACATTGATTTCATTTGATGATTTCAAATTACACACTTCATGTAGTATTTCAAAATGCCTACTAAAACTTCATAATTCTCATTATATTATATTGATCATTGCTACCACACCTTTTTTTTTTTTTTTTTAATTTATACTTTCTGACTTCTTGGTGGTTTAGATCATAAAGAAATTATATAATTATATATAAGGGAAAATCTTCCTCTTTGGCAGTCCTCATGATTTTTTTGATGCAGTTAGATATATATATATATATATATATATATATATATATATATATATATATATATATATATATATATATATATATATATATATCCTTATTTATTATTTTATGATATTTTTATTTGGATCTTTATCATTGAACTATATATAGTTTTTTTATTTTTATAAATCTCTTCTTGTTTCTCATTAGATTACTTGTTCTTTTTTACTTATTTCTTATATGAAAAATTAGTTATTTTTCTTACTTATTTTAGTAAATCACGAAAGATTTATAATTTTTTTTATATTATTATTATCAAGTAATTACATAAAATATTAATTTCCAAAATTTTAAAATTTTAAACATAATTAATAAGGATAATTTCATATGTTTTGCTCTTAATATATTAAATTCTGAAGTTATTTTTCAAGTCAAAGAAACAAGTAAAAATAAATTGAGGGAGTACCTTTTTCTCTCTCTTTTTCATTTTGATTGACCCTTGTACTAAAAATAAAATTATGTTTTTACTTATTATTTTAGCAAATAAAGAGAGGTTATTTGTTTTCTACCAATATTATTCTTATAATTAAGTAACTACACAATATAATAGTTGTCAATCATATACTTTCAAATTATAATTGTCGAGATAAATAAACAAACTCCTATTAAATAGCTTCTTATAAATAGGAGCATCAAATCAACAAATAAAAAATAAAATGAAACGGATAGAGTCCATATTTATTTTTTTAGATTCTAGTAAAATTTGTGCAAACATATTTTTTTTTAATGAAAAATATTATTTTAAAAATATTTATCAAAAAAATTAGTGTATTTCTTACTTATTTTCTTATATTTGGTATGTAAGTAAAATATTATTTGAAATTTATTTATACATAAATTAGATAAGTACTATGAGAGGTGGGATATAAGATGACAGAAATGGGAGCTACCAGTCGGATGAAGACAAGTTGTATTGAAGAGCGAAGGACTCAACGAATGTGAAATATAGAATATAATTTTTCTACTTTCATGAAGTCATTTTTATAAGTCTAATTATTTTTTTCTAGAGAAAATATTTTTTTTTCAAAAATCTATCAAATATGAAATTATTTTAAAATATGTTGAACATACCATTTATTTATTTTAAATTGAATTCTATGCCTATTCATATTTGCTAATTATCCTTCATACTTCTTTTCTCATAAATAAAGTCTTTTAATTTTTTTTTCAAATATAACGAAAAAACTTTAACAATCATAATGACTTACCATGCAAGATATCAACGTATCAATAAATTAAATTAATTATGTGATATAAAAATGTGACTTAAGTTATATTTTTTCTAAAATTAAATTTTATATTCTGTATCATGAGCTTGGGTCCGGACTTAGCACGGACCTTATGCAACTATTAAAGAGATAATGAAAAAGGCCCGAATATACCCCTGAACTATCTGAAATAGCTCAGAAATGCTCCTCGTTAGATTTTTGGCTAAAAAATACCCCTCCGTTAAATATTTGGCTCAAAAATACCCCTCCCTCTAACGAAATTCGGAAAAGGATCAAAAATACCCCTGAACTATCTGAAATGGCTCAAAAATATCCCTCTGTTAAATATTTGGCTCAAAAATACCCCTCCCCTTAACGAAATTCCACCAAGCATGCCACCTAGATAAAAAAAAAAAAACTACGTGACTATGCCACATTACCATCCACATGTAAAATGTTAGTATTTTTTAATTATATGACATGTCCTTTCTTCTTTATTTTTATTTTTATTTAAAAACATCAGTGAAACGGATAAAACTTACATGACTTTTTATTTTTTAATCAAAGTAGACAAACGGTGGTTACATAATATTTTTTTTGAAAAATTTATTAATTGTAACATCGCTATTATCAAATTCCTTTAATCATCTAAAAAATAAGTTTTTTCCTGTTAATAGGTTTAAAAGTGTGAAACTCAACAAAAGAGTCTTATTAAACTGATAAACCCATTAATTATTAGGCCAGTATAAAAGTTAAAATTAAGATTTACTCGTAAAAGTAATAAATTTCAAACCTCAATACACACCTCAATACACAATAGAGTGTGCATTAGTTATACATAGAGTAAAAAGGTATACCAAACAAGGTACTACTAATACACATTAAACTAATGCATGCATTAACATTTCAATACACTCTACCAAACGACCCCAAAATGTTTATGTTAAAATGATTTAATAAATACCTCCTCTAATTTAAAATTAATGAATCTTTGAATGTGGCACACATCTTCAAAAAGTTAATGAATGACATAATTAAAGAATAATTTATCAATATTAAGTATCATTTTACTTCTTTTCAAACTTGTTCTAAAAATAATGAGATTATTCATCAAAACTGAATTTAGAAAAATGAATTCATTTCGAATGATTAAACAAGTGTTAAAAGTAATTCATTTATTTTGAAAAAGAATTTGCATGTAGTAAATTCAACTCAATTATTAGTACATCAACATTTGCTAGCTTAAAAGTTAAAATTCTAGCTCCTCCTCCGAGTCAACATCAGATCAAGATTAAGTTGTCCCTCATCCCAAACGACAATAACAAGATGAAAGTTAGAACTTTTAAAACACTAATGAAAAGGTGAAATCTAGAACTTTTAAAACACTAATGAAGTAATTAGCAAAAGATTGGTTTTTTGATTTTTGTGTTTCACTGCTTTGAAAAAAATAAAAATAAAGAAGAAAGAAATGTCACATAATTAAAAAAATACTAACATTTTACATATGGATGGTAATGTGGCATAGTCACGTATTTTTTTTTTTTATCTAGGTGGCATGCTTGGTGGAATTTCATTAAAGGGAGGGGTATTTTTGAGCCAAATATTTAACAGAGGGATATTTTTTAGCCATTTCAGATAGTTCAGGGGTATTTTTGATCCTTTTCCGAATTCCGTTAGAGGGAGGGGTATTTTTGAGCCAAATATTTAACGAAAGGATATTTTTGAGCCAAAAATCTAACGAGGAGCATTTTTGAGCTATTTCAGATAGTTCAGGGGTATTTTGGAGCCTTTTTCGAAGAGCTAAAGGACAAGAGAGTCTAATCTTGTACTACTCCCTCAATTTAAAAATAAATGAATTGTTGAGTTATTTTTCAATATCCAAAATAAATAAATTGTTAATTCTTCAAGAGACATATTGAAAATTTCTTCTAATTCTACCGTTTCATTTAATGAGGTTCTTAAGTACTTCATATTTCTAGAAAAGTAATTTAAGAACAATTATAAAGATAATAGAGGAAAGTAACCTAAAATTTATGTCCTAAAAGATTTTTTCTAAGAAATGTGTCATACCCCAACAATTCAATTATTTTAAAATGGAGGAAATATTTCTTGTAGAAGAATACATATACAGGCCCCTCAACTATTCAACTTTTTTCGTATAGGCACGTCAATTAGACCATGCACCTATTGAACCATTTACTCCTTCACAAAATATTTCAATTAAGCACAATCTGCTGATGTGCAAAAATTGTAAAATGCGTGTAATACACACGCTAATGATGTGGCAAAGTGACAAATTAAATAACGACACGTGGCATATTAACTTAAAATAATCATAAAAATAATTTTCTAATATAACTAAATCTAATTTAAAAAAAAAAAATTATTAATATCCTCCCCCCTCCTCTTCCCTTCCAAACACCCTTTTCTCCATTATTGAGCACACAAAAGTAGAAAAAAAATGATATCTTCTTCTTCTTCACTTATCTCTAAAAAAAATTTCTTTTTTTTTTCATCATTGAAGCATTTCTTTCACTTATCTCAAAAAAAATTTCTCTTTTACTATTTGAAATTCAATAGCATGATGAAAAATAAAAGAATAACACATAAATGATCGAAAATGGGTGGATGAACACCGGCAACGTAAGGAGAAAGAAATTAAAATTTTTGGTTGGTTGAAATTCAATCGATGTTGAAATGCTTTTTTTCAAATTCATTCTTCACCAATTCAACGATTTTTCGGCCGTCAATGTTCACCCCCTTTTTTACTATTCACACTGGTTTCCTCCGATTTGTGTGTGTGATATCATTTACTGTGAGATGTGATATCGTTCACTGTCAATCCATGAAAATTGCGGGAGTATGTGTAATTGTGTGTGTGGCGTCTGTGTATGTATTTTTTATATGTAAAAAAAATGGAAAATGGTGAGTTATGTAGAAAAAGATGATGACTATTTTTTTTCTTTAATATATATTTTTTAATTGGTTGGGTTTTTTATGTTTAATTTTTTTTTATTAATTATGGTCTCTCACTCTCCTAATGGAGAGTGTATTACACATGACACGCCACGTCAACACCATGTCAGCAATTGCGCTTAATTGAAACGTTTTGTGAAGAAGTAAAGGGTTCAATAAGTACATGGCCTAATTGGGGTGCCTATACGGACAAAGTCGAATAGTTGAGGGGCCTGTATATGTATTCTGCCATTTCTTATTCATATTTTCGTGGTCAAATGTCCTTGCACCTCAAATAAACGTCTATAACTTTCAACGAAATTCTCTCAATCTTTGAAGTTTGAAAATGAAATTGGGAAGTTGCGAAACATCGTTCACGAAAAAGAGAATTATATTGTGAATGTCTTTATCCGTAGAAATCCCAAACTTTATATGCACATTATTTTGATGTGCATATAAGTTAGGGTGGATTGCATTGAAAATGTGATGTATAAATTACACATATGCCTAAATATCGTTTCGATAATGCAACTTGATAAGAGAAGTTACTTGGATGGTAAGCATTCGTCTTCTTTAATTTGTCATTGTGAGTTTAAGTTATCAAAAAGTTAAAAAAAAATAAAAAAAATAGAACGGAAGCTCCTGTGAAGGGTAAAAAAAATCATGCAACTTAAAAGTAAAACATTAATAGGAAAAAATATATTATTTCGACAATGATATAAGTCATCTTTCTGTTTCGTGTATGTACAAACTACAAAGGAATGCAATATCAAATAAATATAGTTCGCACAATAGAAATGATTAAATTAAGAATTTTTCTAAAAATAATTTTTAAAATAAGATGATTTTAAAAATCTAGCCAAATCAACTACTCCTATTATATATGCCCACGGTAAAGAGGTGGGTACTTTTCAATTATGGCCACTGAATTTAATTTTCTAAGTTGTAATAAAGTCAGCAGCGTGTCGTGTCAAACCTGCTTTGCTTAATATGCATAACTCAACTTTTATCCATGTTCTTTTTCAAACCATTTGCTGCCGTTTTGAAATGTTTCAAACTATTGAAATAGTTGATATAGTTTTGACTTTTCTCAACAATAAGTTGTGTCTCTATTTGGGATTGGGACATGCATGTGTCAATGCTTTGATCTAGCGGGGGGGCGACTGAGTTCATTCGAATCTTTTTGATTAAAAAAAAATATTTTATTTTATTTTATTTTATTATATATAGCATCATTTGACTTATCTGTTGTTTAAGGAAAAAAAAAGAAAAGAAATCTTAAAAAATTTATCATCTAAAATAATCATTAGATATTTATATGACGGTAAATCATTTCATGTAAGGGAAAGATAAAATCTTAGAATTAAATTATTTCTAATTGAGCAAGCTGATATTTTTTTTGAACGGACTAAAAAAGAAGGGTACCACATACGATGGGACAAAAGGAGTATTATATATATATATATATATATATGGAAAGATAAAATCTTATTAAATTATTTCTAATTGAGTAAGCTGAATTTTTTTTTTGAGCAGACTAAAAAAGAAGGGACATTAAAGGCTACTAAGTGGTTTAGTGATTTAGAGAATTCAAAATTTACTTTGAGATTTTAAGTTCAAATTTCAAGCAATATATTTTTAATTTGGCGAAATGGTCTAGAAGACACTTATACTTGTCTCAGTTTATAACCTAAAACCTCCTGCTCACTTCTTTGTCAATTGTGTTGGGTTTAATTGGTGTGAATGGAAAATGAAGGAATACAACCTTTGAGCAAAAGACATATTGTTTTGGAAAAGGTGTGACTGTTCAAATAGTTGTGTCTGTTCAGAAAAAGACACAATATTTCGAATGAACAGACACGACTCTTCCAAAGGATACACCTTTTAAGTGACCCATTGCCGCCTTTCAGAAGAGACATCTGATGGCTATATAAATTTGCTTTCATCCACAGGTTTAGAAAGAAACGAAAAAATTTCTGAAATAAAAAATCTTCTTATCTTCAAAACATTCTTTGTGATCAATCAAATCGTTGAGTGAGTTCGACGAATCCAATTATTTGAGGTACCACTATAGTTGGATTGAAAGTCATTTATCCTGGGAAGAAGATTCCAAAACCTCGGGTACAGTGAGGGAAATTATTCCTTAAGTTCACTCCGTGAAGTCGGGGGACTTGGCTTTATATTTCTGTTTCATCTTAATTTTTGAAAAAATAAAACACACTTCTTAGAAAGATCACTTTGATCTTGTGTTGAGGGTGTTTTTGTACTTCATAGTGTTCTTGTTTTAAACTTGAACTAGTGTTGAAGTTGTTGTGCCTAAATACAGATTTTTGTACCCGAACACACCATAAAATAACAATCTAAAGGAATAATACTTTTTATTTTCAGAATCTGTATTGCTTATTTTTGGAGATTAAATCTTTAAGCTTTCTACTCCTTTTGAACTTAACTAGTGATTCAAAGACATAAAATCTTCATCACAAGTTAAAAATCATTCGGTTGATGATTGAAAGTCATAAAAACTTCATCGTTAACTAGAAACAAGAAGAAGAGTTTAAAGTTGCTTAACTTTATAAGTAGTATTCTGAAAATACTAAATTTTATTGTCTTGTGGAGACAGAAAAAATGACTAACGAAAGTCAAATGCAAGATGCGGCTACGACTGTGGGGGCAACTAGTATTGCCTCAACAAGTCAAGCAAATTCTCCGCAACCAATGGCGCCTGTGGAGAATCCCAAAAAATTTATGGGCATTGAGTTTAAGCGATGACAGCAAAAGATGTTCTTTTACCTCACCACTCTATGCCTTCAAAGGTTCACTAGTGAGGATGCTCTTAAGGTGCCCGAGGAAACCTCGGACAAAGAGCATTTCATGATTGTAGAGGCTTGGAAGCACTCAGACTTCTTTTGCAGGAATTATATCTTGAGTGGTCTCCAAGACAACCTCTATAATGCTTACAGTGGAACTAAGACATTGCAGGAATTGTGGGGGGCACTAGAACGGAAATATAAGACAGAGGATGCGGGAATTAAGAAATTCTTTGTTGCAAGGTTTCTGGACTTTAAAATGATAAATAGCAAATCGGTTATATCTCAAGTGCAGGAATTGCAAGTAATTATTCACGATCTCCTAGCGGAAGGTATATCTTTGAAAAATAACTTAGTTGAACAAATTGGAAATATTCTTAGTACTCACATAAACTGGTTTGTAGGTTTGATTGTGAATGATGCATTTCAAGTAGCAACGATCATTAAGAAGCTACCACCAATGTGGAAAGACTTCAAAAACTACTTGAAGTACAAACACAAGGAGATGGCTGTCGAAGATCTTATTATTCGATTGCGTATTAAAGAGGATAATAAGGCTACCGAGAGAAGGTCAAAAGGGAATTCTACAATTAATGGAGCACATATTGTAGAAGATGACCAAAATAATTCTAAGAAAAGGAAAAAAGCTAAACAAGGAAGCCATCAACCCAAGAAGAAATTCAAGGAAAAGTGCTTCAACTGTGGCAAGATTGGTCATAAGTCCACGGATTGTCGTACCCCTAAGAAAGACAAGAAAAAGGACCAATCTAATATGGTTAAGTCGAACAAAGAATGTGATGATCTGTGTGCTATGTTCTCAGAATGCAACTTGGTGGGGAATCCTCGCGAATGGTGGATGGATTCTGGTGCCACCAGTCATGTGTGTGCCAACAAAGAGTTATTTTCGTCATTCGCTCCGGCTCAAGTAGAAGAAATGATCTACATGGCTAACTCCACTACGGCTAAGGTAGAAGAAACAGAAAAAGTGGGCTTGAAAATAACTACAGGAAAGGTCTTGACACTTAAAAATGTCTTGTACGTTCTGGAGTTACGCAGGAACTTGATTTCTGTTTCACTCCTAGACAAGAACGGCTTCAAATGTGTAACCATTTCTGAAAAAATTGTAATTAGCAAAGGAGAAGTGTATGTAGGAAAAGGCTATCTCATCGAGGGCCTTTATAAGATGAATGTAATGAATGTTGAAATCAATAAAAGTTCAAATTCTTCTTACTTGCTTGAGTCTTATAATTTGTGGCATGAATGTTTAGGCCATGTTAATTACAAAACGCTACGAAAACTGATTAACTTAGAGGTTTTGCCAAACTTTGAGTGTAATAAATCAAACTGTCAAACGTGTGTGGAATCAAAGTATGCAAAGCATCCTTATAAGTCCGTTGAAAGGAATTCCAATCCTTTAGACTTAGTACACACTGACATTTGTGATATGAAGTCAACACCATCACGTGGTGGGAAAAAGTATTTCATAACTTTTATTGATGATTGCACTAGATATTGTTGTGTTTACTTGCTAAATAGTAGGGATAAAACAATAGATGCGTTTAGGAAATACAAAACTAAAGTAGAAAATCAGTTAGAGAATAAGATAAAAATGATAAGAAGTGATAGGGGCTGAGAATATGAATCTCCTTTCGCCGAAGTATGTGTAGAGAATGGAATTTTCCATCAAACTACGGCCCCGTATTCACCTTAATCTAATGGTATTGCGGAAAGAAAAAACCAAACTTTGAAAGAAATGATGAATGCCTTACTTATAAGTTTCAGTTTACCGCAAAACTTGTGGGGGGAGGCTATCCTTACAGCCAATTGTATACTCAATAGAGTTTCCCATAGTAAGACACAATCAATTCCTTATGAGAAATGGAAAGAAAGGAAACCCAACTTGAAATATTTCAAAGTGTGGAGGTGTCTAGCAAAGGTCCAAGTTTCCATTCCTAAAAGGGTTAAGATAAGACCTAAGACTGTGGAATGTGTGTTCATAGGATATGCTAAAAATAGTAAAGCATGTCAATTTTTGGTTCATAAATCCGAACATACGGATATAAATGAAAATATGGTAATTGAATCAGATTATGCTGAATTCTTTGAAAACATTTACCCGTATAAAACTAGACATGAACAGTCTAGTGGAGGATCTAAACGACCTCGAGATGAACCAAGTGAGAATGTACATAATGAAGAGAATCCAAGACGTAGTACACGTCAAAGAACTTCTACTATATTTGGATCAGATTTTGTAATATTTCTCTTAGAAAATGAGCCTCAAACATTTAAAGAAGCGATGTCGTCGTCAGACTCATTCTTTTGGAAAGAGGAAGTCAATAGTGAGATTGATTCAATCTTAAGCAACCATACGTGGTAATTGGTTGATGTTCCTCCAGGAAATAAACCTTTAGGTTCTAAATGGATCTTCAAAAGGAAAATAAAGGTATTATTGACAAATACAAGGAAAGACTAGTCGTAAAAGGCTTTAAGAAAAAAGAAGGCCTTGATTACTTTGATACATACTCGCCAGTAATAAGGATAACATCGATTCGAATGTTAATTGCCTTGGCGGCAGTATATGGTCTTGAGATTCATCAAATGGATGTGAAAACCACATGTCTAAATGGAGAATTGGAGGAAGAAATTTACATGAAACAACCTGAGGGCTTTGTGGTTCCAGGAAAGAAGAATAAGATGTGTAAACTTATTAAGTCATTGTATGGACTAAAGCAAACACCTAAGCAATGGCATGCGAAGTTTGATCAAACCATGTTGGCAAACAGGTTCAAGATAAATGAATGTGATAAATGTGTTTACATTAAAGACACTTCAAATCACCTAGTCATTGTTTGTTTATATGTGGATGATATGCAGACCATCAGTAGAGATATTCCTGACATAAATGCAATGAAATGAATACTCGATAGCAAGTTTGATATGAAAGACCTTGGAGTTGCAAATGCGATCTTAGGTATAAGAATTCATAGAACTCCACAAGGGTTGGCATTGTCACAGTCTCATTATATCAAAAATGTACTTGACAAATTCAAGTATATGGAATTCGGTATTGCCAAGACTCCTTTGGATGTGAGCTTTGCACTTCAAAAGAATGAAGGTGAAAGTGACTCACAATTAGAGTACGCAAGAGTATTGGGATGTTTAATGTATATAATGAACTGTACATGATCAGACATAGCGTGCACAATCAGTAAATTGAGTCGGTACACGAGTAATCCCAACAAAACTTATTAGATGGTAATGAAAAGAGTTTTGAGGTATCTTAAATACACTTAAGACTATGCCTTGCATTATAATAAATATTTCGCGGTCCTCGAAGGATATAGTGATGCAAATTGGATCACCGGATCGAACGAAGTAAAATCCACAAGTGGATATGTATTTACTATCGGTGGAGGAGCAGTCTCTTGGAAATTATCCAAACAGACTTGTATTGCTCGCTTACAATAGAATTTGAATTTATTGCATTGGATAAAGCCGGTGAAGAAGCAGAATGGCTTCAAAATTTCTTGGAAGATATTCCTTATTGGCCCAAACCAGTGGCACCAGTATGTATACACTGTGGCAGCCAAGCGGAAATAGGTAGGGCAGGGAGCATGATGTACAACGATAAATCTTGTCACATACAACGGAAATATAATACCATTAGGGAACTTCTCTCTAGCGGAATTATCACTGTTAACTATGTAAAGTCAAAGGATAATGTGTCGGATTCACTTACAAAAGGCTTATCTAGAGAAAGAGTGGAAAGGACATCCATGGGAATGGATTTAAGGCCTAGGACACGTCAGCATGGTGGTAACTCTACCTAGCAGACTGGAGATCCCAAGAGCTAGGTTTAAGGAGATCAAACAAAGTTGTGTCAGACAGGTTCAACATTGTCAATTACCCAACCCATTCTCATGATGCAGACAATGTTTAGTAAACAAGGATAAGAATTAAAGTGAAAAGTCTTTTAATGATTATCTAAATTTGGCAGATTTGACCAAATATATTAATCTATAGGATTGAACTTTTAGAAATCACCTATGTGAGGGTGAAGTGGAAGTCGTTTTAAGGAGAATGTTAGTAAAGGCCTATTCTCTAAGCTCTCATGAAACCGGGATGTGTTCATGGCTGAAAAGAATAAAATCGTGAGAACCAAAAATGGTAAAAGGTTGGTTGTGTGACATGTGTTGTCTAGGTGTACGTTAAAGCTCGACGGTTCAAAGATATCAAATCTACCGATTGACCGAGCGCATCCGATACATGTTCACTACAGAAATTTCAAAGGGAAACCCACTTATCTAGATGCAATCAGTCTTTGCTTGATGATCACATACTTATCCGTAAAGTTTTACAAGGAATAGTCATTCCCCATTTATGTGGGGGATTGTTGGGTTTAATTGGTGTGAATGAAAAATGGAAAATGGAGGGACACAACCTTTGAGCAAAAGACATATTGTTTTGGAAAAGGTGTGACTGTTCAGGTAGTTGTGTCTGTTCAAAAAAAGACACAATATTTCGAATGAACAGACATGACTCTTATAAAGGATACGCCTTTTAAGTGAACCATTGCCACCTTTCAGAAGAGGCATCCGATGGCTATATAAATTTATTTTTATCCACAGGTTTAGAAAGAAATGAAAAAATTTCTGAAATAAAAAAACTTCTTGTCTTCAAAACATTCTTTGTGATCAATCAAATAGTTGAGTGAGTTCGACGAATCCAATTATTTGAGGTACCACTATAGTTGGATTGAAAGCCATTTTATCCTGGGAGAAAGATTTCAAAATCTCGGGTACAGTGAGGAGAATTATTCCTTAAGTTCACTCCGTGAAGTCGGGGGAATTGGCTTTATATTTCTGTTTCATCTTAATTTCTGAAAAAATAAAATACACTTCTCAGAAAGATCACTTTGATCTTGTGTTGAGGGTGTTTTTGTACTTCATAGTATTTTTGTTTAAAACTTGAACTAGTGTTGAAGTTGTTGTGCCTAAATACAGATTCTTGTACCCGAAAACACCATAAAATAACAAATTGAACTTAAACTCAATAAATCACGATGTATTAAACCTTTTTGACCATTAACCGAGCTTATGTGGTATTAATATTATTGAATTGAAAAAATATGTATTTAAACGTGTTTAAAAGTGTGTGAAATCAATATTTCACCTTTAAAATTATTAAAATTAAAAAAAAAACAATGATAAATTTCAAAGAAAGAATTTTTTTAAAAAAAAATCCCAAAAATCCTTAACTTCTTCTTCAATCCATTCCCACCACACCTTACCAACTGCCCTAACCTCCTCTTCTTGTTCTCCTTTAACTTCCCACCATCCTGCTACTCTTTTTTCTTTTTGCTCCTTCTTCGAACATCCCCCCCCCTAAAACAAAAAAAAATCAATCCCCTACCTCGATATTTTCTAAGATATAGAAAAATAAATATTTTTAAAAAGGAGTGAAGGAATAAGAATTTTATTCATCAATTGCTTTGATTATGAGGCTGTTATAAGTAATTATTTGATTGATTTTCTTTTAAGTTATGTTTAAGATTTAATCACTATTCATCTTGCGAGAAAATAATGATGATGGGTGAATTTATTTTATTTGATTGAGAAAGTATTGAGAGAGATTCAATAGGGTGTTGTTGGTTGAAGGGTAGGGAGCAGAAGAGTATTATTGGGTTGAACCATAGAGAGAAAAAAGAGGAAGAAGAGAAAAAAAAGAGTGAAGGGTGAGAGAGAGGTGAGAACTGAAATTGGGGGATGGCGGGGGTGGGGAGGGGGGATGAGTTTTCATTCTTTTGTTTTAAATTTTATTTTATGTTATTTATTTTTTACTTTAATATTTTATGTGCCATGAAAAAATAACGTAGAATCCAATGTGTAGTAGATTATAGTGCACATGTTAATTGGATGAAAATGAGTTCAAAATGTTGTGTTTTGATGTGTTTAGGATTCAATTGATAAAAAGGTGAGTAAAAGGGTTCAGATTACAAACAGAGATAAATACATGAGTTTATTAGACTATTTCACCTTTTAGATTTGAATTACTATAGTAAAAATTTAAATCTGTCACAAAATATTGTTCATGTATTATTGAGTGATAAATGTTTCTTTTCCTAAAGGAAGACTCTGCATGTATTGTTGAATGATAAATGGTTCTTTTCCAAAAGGAAAACTTTAATTTTTTAAATTATGAATGCTTAACTATTTTTAATTTAAATGTCGTTTCAATTCTCAAACTATATACCCCATATATGTGCATGATTTACTATATTGTTTAAATAAAAATAATAATGCTTGTCTCCATAAATAATAGATACTTGAACATCTGTAAATTGTGACATCGTTCTTGGGTGGGTTCTGGTCAGAGTTGGCTCGACCATAAAGATATTAAAGCAATGGCTTGAGGTCCCAACTTTTTGGAGGCTCTATTTTTTCTAAATATTTTTATTAACTGACAACAGGATACATGTATAACGCACAAAATGCACATAAGATGCACATATCGCACAAGGTGCACGTACATCGTACGAGATGCACGGGTGGAACATGAGATACATGTGTGATGCACAAAAGCTAATTTTATTGAATATATTTGAAATCTCTGATTAAAATTAGGCTTTATGCCACCAACTTCGTTGAGCCGACACTGGTTCTGGTTCAATGATATTTATGTCTAAAGGCAAATGTTAATAAAAGATTTTAATTAAGAAAATTTAATTAGATATAGAAAAGTAAAATATTTATCAAAAAAGTAACCAATTTTTTTCATAGGAAAATATACAGAAAAATAAAAAAATTACCAAAAGATAATCGATTTTTTTGCACAGAAAAAATAGCTAAATACTAGGTGACAATAAATATAGTCTATAATTTTTTACGTTCAAAATGGCAACAACATAATCGAGAATATTTCTCTCCCATACAAACTCTCTCAAAATTGGTAGTTTTAGGGTTGATTTTCACAGCAAAGCTACGATTTTTCATTGTTTCTTCAATTTTGGAGGTGAATATTTATCAATTTTCAATTGATTATTCATTAATTTTGTAGCATACATCAATTTTGGAGGTGTTTCTTCCTCAAATTATGATTAATTGGTCATTAATTTTGCAACAAACATCAATTTTGAAGGTGTTTCTTCCTCAATTTTGAATTGAATTCATCAATTTCTATCAATTTCTCCAATAATCAGTTCATTAATCTCTGATTCATCATTCTCATGGATACTTATACCTTTCTAATTCAACATAAAGAAAAATGAGATACTGACAATAGATATTTGATTATAATGTTGATGTAGCTGCTATTAATTCAGATTGTGATTTCAAAGAGTTATCTCCTATTGTTTCTGGACAAATTAGAGTTGATACTGGTTTAAATTTCATGGAAATGAAATATGTTCTAATTGATCATCGTCCGGCTATTTTGATACACAATAACATGAATATTCATGTTTATATCGAGTTAAAAAAAAAATCCAAAATCATTGCTTATCTACCGTGTGTCACTGTAAAAGAGAAAATTGTAAATAATATACATGAGGTGTACAATTCAGATATAATTCAAATGATACAAGGTGAAACCATAGAGAATGGGGAAGTAGTGAAAGAAAAGGTAGGTGCTATCATTGATAATTGTTTTGACCAAGAAGTTGAGAAAGGTTAGAATTATAACGACAAGATGACCATTGTCAAAGTGTGAAGAACTCTTCGATTCATAATCATTTTTCAACTAGGGTTGAAAGATCAAGTGCAGATAGGTATAAATTTGTATAATAATGTAAATTGACTTTATAATTTTGCTCAGTAAGTGTATATGCTTGTTTGTGTTGTATTATCAGGTATTATCTTTGATGTATTACTGAAAATTGCAAGTGATTTTTTCATTCCTCAAGCTTACACTAATCAAATGGGTTCTAAGTTTGAAAGTTCAATAAAGTTCATACTTGCAATATATTGGAATTGTATATTGCACCAGAGTCAAGCTAATTGATCTTAGGTGTATTTATGCACCTAAGTATCATTATCTACACATATTTAGCCTAGTTTTGAGGATATCATGTGTGTGAGTAATGGGTTGTTAATGGTATAATTATGAATTATGTTAAAATACTTTTTTATTGTGTTTAAGGTGTGTCCAAAAAAAAAATTTGGAATCAAATTTATCACTTAGAGTTTAGACGAGAAAACTAGTGTTACTAGTTTGAGTATGTGTTGTTTTACTGTATATTGATAGACAGTGTTGTGTGTACTAATTCATGGTGTTTGATGTTACAAGAGACCATGTGAGATACTAGGAGCAACGTTCCAGAGAATAACAAAGTCAAATGATGAAATACACCCACCAAGTGGGGAAATTTTAGGCAAAAGAAAGGAGTTTAAGATGACAAAATCTGAAATTTTTGAGGCCATAAGCGTGCCACGCCCTTGAAACTCCGAAATAAGTGTGTGCCACACCTTGAGACACAAACCAAACATGTAACTCCAGTGTTCATCTACATTAAGGGCGTTCCACATCCCTAAACGCGCCACAACATGAGTGCGACAAGCCCAAGGGCCAAAAACGAGCAACTTCCTTCATACTATAAATAGGACACTTTGTTCTTATTGTACACTTGAGGAGTCTTAAATTAGGGTTTTTAATCTTTACTTTAGTTTAATTTTAGTTTTTATACATGAATTTCATTCTTGTGATTCGTTGTAAGACCATGAGTGACTAAACACCCTCTTCTAGGGTTGAGGCCAAAAATGTGAATACTATGCTTCAATTGAGTTTGATTAAATTGATTATCATGTTTTTTGTTCATATATACTTTTTCTTACTATTCTACATATTTTTGACCCTTAAGATAAACCTATATTTCTATTATGAGCCCAAAAGGAGGAGCAATGGATTAGATTATAGGATACATAGAGTGGGATCTTATACGTTCAAGAAACTGAAGTTAGGATTTGCGTTTAGGATAGGAATATACCTAATTCCCTCATTTGATTCATATATGGGAAGAAATATAATTATGTTTAAGTTTGTTCTCACATCTCCGCTCAACGAAGTAGTTGTGGGTCTAACTTAGATAGATGATTAGAGGATGACAATTTCCTAATTATGTTATTAGCCCCGTAAATTAACAACCAAGATAATTAACTAAACTAACAAAATTTAATATCTTAGTGGGATTGCTTAGAATGCCTTGGCCCTGGATTTCTTCCCTATTATATTCTCTAACACTTTACATTCTCGTGTTGTTTACTATTCTTTTAGTTTTCAAATCTCAAACTCGCTTGGTTACAATTAGCACTTGTTTAATCTCAGTTGTAAATCTAGAATTTGATTGTTGTTAAACCAAGTCCCCGATGGTTTGACATCCAGCTCGAAAGGGATACTTTATTACTTGCACGACCACGTAAACTTGCATGTGCGCCAGGATTGCAATAATTTTTTGGTGCCATTGTCGGGGACTTAAATATTGGCAATTGTCTTACTTTTAGTTTTGATATTTTGTTTTATAAGTTCTGATGATTTGGTCTTAGCTGCTGAATTTGCAGGTACAGGTATGAAACTGAAGTAAGTTGGCAAGGGATAGAGATTTGGTTGACCCATATCCTGAACCTGAGCGACACTTACATCAGTTAAGGAGAAAAGTAGTATTTCTCTATCGCATACTGTAAGTTCCACCAGAAGAAGCTAATCTTGCAGACATGGGTGATGAACAACCAGGCCACAGAATCGTAAATGAAATGGAAATCTCACTCGCAATGAATCACCATCCACAGATCAGAACCTGAAGGTAGATTCGAGCTTAAACAGAATATAGTGTAATTATTGCATAACAGTGGGTAGTTCACAGGCCTGTCACATGAGGATCCACAAGTTCAACTACAAAACTTCAAAGAGATCAGTGATACGTTTATTCCCACTGGAGTCTCCACTAACTATGTGAGGCTCACTCTCTTCATCACTTTTGGGGGAAGCAAAAAAATAGTTGACATCAGAACCTCCAAACTCCATCACTATATGGGATGATCTGGCGAAGAAATTTCTCATCCAATTATTTTTGTCTGGCAAGACCGAAAGTTTACGTAGTGAGATTCTGAGTTTTAAGTAGAAGCCAGATGAGAACTAAAATCATGCATGGGAGAGATTCAAATCTCTTCTCAGGGACTTCCCGCACCATCAACAGACAGATGAGGTATTAGCTCACACTTTTGTTGAAGCTCTTGACCACACCATAAAAAATTTGATAGATTCAGCTGCAGACGGTCAAGCTTTGGAGAAAACTTATGATGAGAGATACTGACATGACCCCAAAATACAAGAGTCATGATGGTACTTATCACGACAAACCATGACAAGCAATCCTATAACCTAAGCTGATACACAAATGGAAAAAGATAAAAATAACCCTAAGGTAAGGCATCTAAAATGAAATAGAACCATACAAGTATAATAAATGCGGAAGGAAACATAACAATGTAGCCATGACTCCCCAAACAAAGTGTCAACAGTATAAGAATATATATAGTACAACTTGAATCCAAATAAAATACATAAGATATCCAAATACATGAGAAACTTTGTCCCGAAAATGAAAGTAAAGACATAGTCTATAGGATAGGTAGCGGAATGCATTAGGATGCGTAAAATTCAACCACTACCTTGAAAGCACCAAATATCGCCTAAGTCAACAAAGCTGGAGCGCGCTTAAACTAGTACCTGCACCGAAAGAGCGCAGAAGACATGAGTAAGTTCCGCTTGTACTCAGTAGGTATCATAGGCCGATTGAGTAAAGTAGAAAATAAAGCATACAAAATACACATTGAGGGAACATCACCTGCAATTAGAAAATGTCCCACAACGGTAGCCCACATCGCTTGCACGAACAATTCTATAATATCCACATACAACACAATGACACACCAGATAGGGATACAAATATACGCAATATCACATACAAGCAGAACAAAAGAGAAACATGTATATTCAAGATCATCAAGTACAAATAGAGGAAGATAGAACAATGAGATAATAACAAGTCAAGATATAGAACAAATAGATAGATGACCAGTCAACATGAGAATACAAATACAACATAAACACAATAAACCAATTGCAATGTATATGATGATGATGATGATGATAATAATGATGCATGAGGTTGGAACACGGCCTTGAGGTTGGCACACATCCTTGAGTTTGGCACACAACCTTGAGTTTGACATAAAGCCTTAGGTTTGGCACATGACCTTAGATTTGGCACCCAACCTTAGGTTTCTCTGACATAATCCTTCAAAGAAGGTTCATAATATCCAATATCCGATACCAATATTCAGTATTTCCAAAGCACATACATAACATAAGACATAAATCAAGTATACATACATGACAAAAAGTACATATAAAGTAATAAAACAAACAAGTAGAATGATGCGTAGAATAACATGAGAAGGTTTATAATGTCCAATATCCGATACCATTATTCAGTGTTTCAAAAGCACATACATGACAAAAGACACAAATCAAGTATACATACATGACAACAAGTAAATATAAAGCAATAAAATAAATAAGTGAAATGATGCGTATGATGACATGAGAATGATGATACAATGTTCACAACCATACAAAATGAGTATTTCCACAAACAATCTACATGGTGTATTTCTACAATCAATCCATATGATGTTTTCCACAACCAACCATGCGAGCTAATATCCACTGACTATTTTCACTATCCATGAATTTTCCATATGATTCATATTTCCACAAAGTATGAATAGATCACAATATGTCAAAGGCACCACAATGTTAAAATTCCAATAACACAATACAATTGTTCGTATGTATTCCAGGCTATCAACATCACATAAGACCCCGCACGGTCAGACATATCACATAATACCTCAATTTCAACAATTATATCACATATAGGGCCCCACACGAGCAAAACTCACAGATAACCATTTTTAATGATTAGCTTCCTCCCTTAACATGCATTTTCATATACGAATTAACTACCCAGCCTAGTCTGAAGAGTTAAGCCATAATCTACCTCGAATGTCGAAATTGGTCAACAACACTTCAACCACAAAGCCCTACTTCTCCCAAATGGCCCCGAAATAAACTAAAACCAAAAAAATATTGAATCTATGCATTAAAACAAAGCTAACAGTATCCACATTGACTACTATTGGTTCGAATAAAAATGGACCCCCGAAATAGATTTTCAGAAAAGAAGGACAAAATTGTAACTTTACTTTGAAAATATGTTCCCCATATTTTTAGGAATCTACAGCTGAAAACTCAAGTCAAATCAAGTAAAAAATGAGGTTCAAATCAAAGAAAAATTATTTTTGAGCTTTATTGGATAAAATCTTTGAAATTCGTATAAAAATCAAGAATCGGAGTTGTTTTGAAGATTATATTGATGAAAAACTAGTAATTATAAGATCAAAACATTATTCAAGTGAAAAAGAGTGAAATTAGGGTTTAAAATCAAGCCATATGATTTTTGGGGTTTTGAGAAATTAACCAAGAATGAGAGTAACAAAGGATGAAATTTCACTTTAAATTCATAATAAAATCATAAAATAGATGTTAATCTCGCTTTCCAATCTCCCACAAACTTCACTTTTAAGCTTTCACACTATTTTAGGTTTAAATCTCAAGGGGCAAGGTGAAAGAATGGGCAAAATGGCAAGAAAAAAAGGTTGTTTAAACTGTTTGCTTCACTAGATTTTTTTATTTTAAAAAATCAAAATTTTAAGTCCAAAAATAGACTTCGACGGGGTGCTTGGAATTCGTTCGGGGTTTGATATACGCAAATAAACTATGAAAGCACACTAAATTCAATGCTCTAGACTCAATGGCGATATAAGATTCTCGATAAAAAGTTATTTTCACAGAGTTAATCCTCAAAATTCGAAATTATAATTTTCCAATCGAGGGTCAAAATGAGATTTAAAAGCCATAAAACCCAACCGAACATGTTACCACCTTAAAATTGACATTCTGTACATGTTGGCGAAATCATATCCGAGGTTATTTAGACCAAATATGGTCCCCACACCCATATTTTCGATCATTCTAACTTTTCGACCAACAGGTTGAAATGAGCTCGGGTGCATCGGGACCCGAACCAAAGATCTATCTAGCCTAAAATTGATATTTTAGAGCTACTGGCATAGTCCGTTCAACCATCCATCGTATGAATCAAAAGATAACCATACAGGTCCATAATAAGGCTCTCGAAGCCACCCAAAACCACAATATCACATAAATGGTACCAAAATGCATAAAAAACGTGTCAATTACCCCTACACCCCAAAAATACCACAGTACAACTATGGGGAGGGGTTAAATAGTCAAATCACACAAAATTACTTGTTACACATATTTCGTCAAATTTCAAGTCGTTACATCATTCGCTACTAAAAATCTAGTTTGTCCTCAAACTAAGGAAAAAATACTTAAATCAATGAAGAGCCGGGGATCAGAACTACGCATATCAGACTTGACCTTCCAAATAGCCTCATCTACAGGTTGATGTCGCCAATGAACCTTAATCAGAGGGATAACTCTAGAGCACAATCGCCTAACATCCGTAGGCAAAATGGAGACTGGCTCCTCAGCAATGGACAATCACTCATTTAACTGAACCTACTCCCAACGAATAACATGAGACTCGTCCACAATGTAGCGGCAAAACATAGAAACATGAAAAATTAGATGAACAGCTAACAAATCTGGGGGCAAGTCTAACTCATAGGCCACATCACAAACCATCTAAAGAATATCAAAAGGAGACATATCAAAACAAGAATGGTAGCTATTATTATATACAAACTATAGTAAGCCAAATGCTTCTCCCACTGGCCACCAAAATCCACCATACAAGCGCGAAGCATATCCTCCAAAACCTGAATAGTCCGTTACGACTGACCATCAGTCTGGAGGTAAAACTCCATGCTAAGATTAACTCGAGTACCCAACCTATCCTGAAAAGTCTTCCAAAAATAATATGTGAACACAGAACCTCGATCTGAAATAATGGACACCAGCACACCATGCAGATGCCTAATCCCATGAATGTAGATACGGGCCAACCTCTCAGTAATGAATGCGACTTAAATTGGAATAAAATGAGCTGACGTGGTTAATTAATCCACGATGACCCAAACACTGTCAGAACTGCAATCCCTAAGCAACTCAAGCTAACAACGCTACTCCTCATGCTCAGCCTCACTCTTGGAATACACTAAGATATCATCTCTAAATACAATAACAAAAGAGTTAAGATACGGTCAAAACACCCGATTCATCAACTCCATGAAGGCAACATGCGTATTGGTCAACCCCAAAGGACATGAACAGGAACTCATAATAACTAAATCAAGTCCAAACAGTTGTCTTCAGAATATCTGAAGCTTTAATCCTCAACTGGTGATAACCGAACTTTCAATCAATCTTTGAAAACACCGCAACACCCTAAAACTGATTAAATAAATCATCAATACGAGAAAGAGGATACTTATTCTTAAATGTCACCTGGTTTAACTGCCGATAATCAATACATATTTGGATAAACCCATCCTTCTTCTTCACAAACAAGGCAGACGCACCTCAAGGTGATACACTAGGTCAAATAATTCCCTAATCCAATAACTCCTGCAACAGATCCTTCAATTTCTTCAACTCAGCCGAGGCTATTATATATGGAGGAATAGAGATAGTCTTAGCGCTTTCCTTAGCATTAATAGTAAAATCAATATCACAATCCAGAGGCATACCAGGCAAATCCATAGGGAACACATCCTTAAAATCATGGACAACACGAACAAAATCCAAAGAAGGTGGTTAAACACTGCTAGTATCACGAATATGAGAAACCTAAGCTAAACATCTCTCTTCAAACAATCTACGAGCCTAAACATAAGAGATAACCCTCTTAGGACCTGAATAAGGCGTGCCCTTCCAAGCTATTCTTGGCACACCCGACGAGGCTAAAATCACAGTCTTAGAAAAATAATTGAGGAAAGCATGATAAGAAGCTAACCAATTCATACCCAAAATAACATCAAAATCAACCATATCTAACACAAGCAGGTCTACCAAAGTCTCACGCCCAGCAAACGCCACAATACAAGATCGGTACACCCGTTCCACCACTAAGAATCAACTACTGGGGTAGATACACGAACAAGCATGGAAAGAGGCTTACTAACATAATCAAAACCTGAAGTAAAATATACAGACATATAGGTAAAAGTCGATTCAAAATTATATAACACAAATGCAGATCTAAAATAAATAGGGTCGATACCTATAATTACATCATCTGAAGCTCTTCCTTAGGTCTGGTTGGTATGGCTAAGCACTATCCACGACCACCAACCAACTGAATATCCCCACGACCTCCACCACGGGCTTCACCATCTCTACCTTTTACTCGTCTGGTAGTAATCCAACCTCTCACTACTGAAATAAGAGTAGCCCTAATCATACGACAATGGTAGTTCCTGGCCAAATGGTCAAACACATCACACACAGAACAACCTCTAAACTTCTCATGACAGCGCACCCTCTTAGCGCCTTTTTGAGACGCTCAAGGTATAAATCCATACATACTCGGCTGGCCCCTTATACTCTAAAATGATGCCCCAAACACTACTATCTATGCCATGGATTGCTGAAGAGCAGGAAGTATAAAAAGTTAAACTGGATGGACCTCACCTGGGGAGGTTACATATATAAAGGCTAAACTCCCGATCTCGGAACACCATGCTCAGATGTCGGTGCTGAAACAAGAATACGACTCAGGGTTTGAGGAGTGCCCAAAATAAAAATAGGTACAACTGGAGGATCCACACTCATAATTAGATGAACACCCGACATAACCAAAGAAGAACCCTCTAAATGGGTCAACAACCGCACCAATAATTCCTCCAGCACTAGGGTGGATGAACTCTGAGGAATTAGAGTATAACCCACACCTCCAACTTGCTTAACATGAGGCTCAGGGGAGAGTCCCCTAGTACTTTTACTAGATGAGGCTGAACTATGGGCCTATCCCCTCTTTTAAGTCGATCCATGTCTTGAAGCTTGCCCTCATGACTGAACTCTCTCTCTATAAGTAGGCTCTATATCTCTGACCTTGCAAGACCTAGTCAACACCATCTTCACAAAAAGAGTAAAACACAACTCATAACATAAGATATGAAAAAATTTACAAAATTAGGAATAAAATGAGGGAAGTTTCCTAAAAACATCCTATAGCCTCTCGAAAATAGATATAGACATCTATGTACTGATCTACGAGACTCTATTAGACATTCCATTCTTACACCATTGAGACCAATGAAACCTGGCTTCTCTGATACGAATTTATCATGACCCAAACATACAAGGGTCATGATGGCACTTATCACAACGAACCATGATAGGTAAGCCTATCACCAAAATTGATACACAAAAAGGAAAAGATAAAAATACCCCCAACGTAAGGCTTCTAAAATAAAGTCAAACCATACAAGTATAATAAATGCAGAAGGAAACATAACACTGTAGCCATGACTCCCAAAATGAAGTGTCAACAATATAAGAACGTATCTAGTAAAACTTGAATCCAAATGAAATACATAAGATATCCAAATACAAGAGAAACTTTGTCCCAGAAATGAAAGTAAAGACATTGTTTATAGAAAATGTAGCAAAATGCATTAGGATGCCTAAAAGTCAATCACTACCTTGAAAGCACCAAATATCATTCGAGTCAACCAAGATGGAGCGCACTTGAACTAGTACATGTACCGAAAGAGCACATTAGGCATGGGTAAGGTTCACTTGTACTCAGTAGGTATCATAGGTTGATTGAGCAAAGTAGAAAATAAAGCATACAAAATATACACTAAGGGGACATCACCTGCAATTAGATAATGTCCCACAATGGTAGCTCATACCGCTTGCACTAACAGTTCTATAATATTCACATCTAACACAACAAAATACTAAATAGGGATACAAATATACATAATATCACACACAAGTAGAAAAAAAAGGAAATATGTATATTAAAGAATATCAAGTATAAATAAAGGAAGATAGAACAATGAGATAATAAAAAGTCAAGATATAGAACAAATAGATAGATGACCAGTCAACAAGGGACAAGTTCCCTGGGTATTCAAATTGTTATATCTTATCTTCATGGTGAGCAACTGACAACCAGGGACCAGGTCCCTGGGTCTTTATAAATCCAGTACAGCTACCACTGTCCTGCATAATTTTGTCGTATAGTGTAACAAACTGTGCAGGTGAGCTTGTACCCATCAGGACACCTAGCTTAACCAAATTTCTACCCTAACTATTCCATTGTAAAATAAAATGAATGCTTCTCAATTGGTGAGTTTTTGTAAATCAGAAAAGGAGAGTGGAAAAGAGGCAAAAAACTCACTTTTGCTACATTGCTCAAGCATTGCTCAAGTTCTTAATTTCTTTATGTACTAAAAAAGTGGTGTTCTTGAGTTAAGTTATGGTCTGTAATTAAATTACTTATGTTATAAGAATAATGCTCCTTTCTTGTGTTCTTGAGGGTATTGAAGTAGAGTTACCTGAGTTTGATATTGGGTAGAGTTAATCACTATCAAGGTGAATTCTTGGTAGAGTTGTCAAGGTGGGCTTGTAGTAGAGTTATTACAAGCAAGTGGAACCTAGAGTTAGGTTCAAATCAAGTTTGTAATTAAGAAGCTGATTATAATGTATTCCTGAGTGCTTGCGAGGGCAAGCTATGGTTTTTCCTCCGTTGAGTAAGGAGGTTTACACATTAAATTCTTGTGTTCTTTAATTTCCAGTAAGGTTCTAGCTATTTACCGCTTCACCATTTGATTGTCTGTGACTAACTTTCAGGGACCTGGTCCCTCGTAGTGTGGTGCAACCCTCTATATGTTTCAACAAATGGTATTAGAGCAAAAACACTCTAAAAGTTTCACACCTAGAGTGAATGGGTTATCATGGCTACTCAACCTAATCTGGAAGAAAGGCAATCTACCACTAGACTATTCCTCTTTAATAGGCAGTTCTATGGATGGTGAAAAATAAGGATTTATGACTTCATTATGGCTAAGGACAGTGAGTTGATAGATGTAATACATAGATGGTCCTCATGTACTAGTTAGAAAGGTCAAAGAAGGTTACATAACTAGAATGGTTGTTAAAAGTAGGAGAGAGTATGATGATAAATATAGAAGGAAAGTTGAGAAGAATATAAGGCCAAAAAACTACTAGTTTGTGGCAGAAGGCCAATGAATACAACAAGATTTCTACCTTTGAAAATGCTAAAGAAATCTGGGATTGCTTGAAGACTGATCATGAAGGATCCACTAATGTGAAAGATTCAAAAGTTAATATGCTGACTACTCAGTATGAAACCTTCACCATGAAAGAAGAAGAAACAATTTAAGAAATGCATACAAGATTCGCTTCTATCACAAATGAGCTACACTGCTTAGGAAAAGTGATTAATGTGTATAAGCAAGTGAGAAAAATTCTAAGTGTTCTTCCTAAGTCCTGGGAAAGCAAAGTGGATGATATCATTGAGGCAAGAAACCTGCAAACTCTCATAATGGATGAACTTATTTGTAATTTAAAGATTCATGAGCTTAAGAAGCAGTAAGGACAAGTCAAGAAGGAAGCAAAAAGAGAAAAATCTCTGGCTTTAAAGGCTACAAAGTTTGATTCAAGTGACAAAGATACAAATATTGCCTATTTGGCAAAAAGAATTGTTAGAGCAATGAAGAAAAATGGTCAGTTTAAAAAAGAGGAGGTAGTAACAAAAAGGGAGGCACTGTGGAGGTCTGTCACAAATGTGGAAGTCCTGAGCATTTCATTAAGGATTGTCCAATGCACAAAATAGAATATCAAAAATATCTCAAGACTGGAGGTGAAAAAGGAAAGAATAGGGACCAGGTCCCTGTAAAATCAAGAAAAAAAGTTGCAACTGATTTTGCAGTTAAGCAGGCTTTAGTTGTCTAGGGGGATTCTTCTGGTGAATCTGAGGAAGATGAAAAGTATGAATATATTTCCATACTGGCAGTGGAGGATGAGAAAGAGAATTTTGGATTCCTTATTTGCTCTCATGGAAAATACTGATATGAAGAAGAAAAAGAGATAACTCTTTCTGACATTAAAGAAAACTTTGAAAACTACTCTGCTAGAAAGATAAAAAAGCTTGCTAATATGTTGATTGATTTTATATGTGAACTGACTGTTGAGAAAAATGCTCTAGAAGAATAGGTAGAGAATCAGGAGCTTGAATTAATTATTTTAACTCTCCAAATATCTGAAACTGAGGGATAGGTTACTAAGTTGAAATTTGAAAATCTGAGTCTAGTTAGTCAATTGGAGAAAATGAATAGTACTGATGGTAAATGGAAGAAAAATTCTCTAGAAGAGAAAGTAAAGACTCAGGATCTTTAATTAATTACTTTAAATCTTTAGATATCTGAAACAGGGGAACATATTGATAAGTTGAAATCTAAACATTTGAGTTTGGTGAGTCAACTGGAGAAAGTAAATGATATTGATGACAAAGGGAAGAAAGAAGCTTCAAGGCTTCAGATTGAGCTTGAAGAAAAATTGAAGGATTCTAAAAAATATCTCAAGACTGCACTCCATAAGAATAAAAAGTTAGAAAGGGACCTGGTACTCCTGAGTGAAGAACTCAAAAGATCTCTTTAATGGACCACATCCTTACAGATCCTTTCTAATTTAACTGGTCAAGATGTCAATAATGGTAAAGGTATTGGATATCAGTACAAAACCCAATCACTTGGGATTCAACGAAAGGTTGTTCATGATGCTAGAAACAATGTCCACAAACCTTTATGCCCTCATTGTGGAAGAGATGGTCACATGAAGGAAAACTATCAAAGCTGGATTAGAGCTAGAATAAACAGTGTTAGATATATCCAGCAGGGGAATACCTATCCTAAGGATACCAAGCCTCTGAAAAATATGAAAAATCTCTCATTACCTAGATGGTGCAAGAAAGATTTGATGCGACCCTTGTCCTCCTACTGGGAACTCAAACTTAAGTGGGTTCCCAAATCTAACAAATGACCTTATTTGTAGGTGGGAGAAAGGGATTGTAGTTAGAATTGATTCATTGATAGTGGATATTCAAAGCATATGACTGGAAGGTCTGACTATATTCTCTCTCTCAAGACCCTTCAAGATGGAGGTGTCTTATGTGGAAATGGTAAGAAGGTCTATAATCCTGGTGTTGGAAAGTTTGGAAAATCACTTTATCAAGAAATAAAAGATATGTACTTTGCGAATGGGCTCAAAAGTGTTTCTCAAATGTGTGACAATGAGTCTATGGCTGATGAGAAATTAACTTGCTTAAATGTTCAAAGTGAAGATGCTAACTTATGGGACATATAAGTTCCTTCTTGCTGAACAAGCTGATCTCAAACAACCTAGTCCATGGGATGCCAAAGCTAAAATGTCCAGTCAACAAGGCTTGGAATACTTGTGTTAAGAAAAAAACAAACCAAGTCTTCTTATAAGATGAATAAGCAGAAATTGAGAACTTTGTGTGTTGAAAAGAATGTGCATGTAGTCCTTGATGGGTCAGGAAATATGGTAAATCTAGGTGATAATGAAAATTCAGAACTTGAAGAACTCATTCCTAATCAAAGAGATAATACTGCTAAAGATGATGGTCAAATGACTCAATGATACGGTTGAAAATAATGAAAGTAATAGAGATCCAGATCTTAATTAAAAAACCCTGCTCCAGTTGAAAGAGTATCGAGAAGGGTCCAGTCAAGATTCTTCAGGGACCTGGTCCCTGTAAAACCCATCTCAAAAGGTCAAACTGAAGGCACAAATCTTCTTACCCCCTTGATATTCTAACTTCACCTTTGGAGTCTGGAGTCCAAACAAGGGCTTAAGTCAGAAATTTCATGGTTTTCTCAACTTTTTTGTCTCAAATTGAGTTAAAAATATGAAAGAAGATTAACAAAATGTTGTCTGGATTAAAGCAATAAAGGAGGAGCTTCCGGAATACTAAAAGAAGTTAATTCTGGGACCTGGTCCCCAGACCTATTGACAGAACATTTCTTGGAATGAAGTGGTGTACTGAAACTAATAAGTTGAGGCTGGAATTGATCAAATCAACCCGACCTACTAAATGAATCAGCTTTTATTCCTAAAATTAGCTATGATCAGGAGACAAGTATCCTTGGTAAAGTAGGTGCAGATTGGTCTAACTTAGTACCATAACTTTGCAGGTATACACCCATGGGAACAACTTTAGAAGAGGACATATGTGGCTTTACACAAAATTGAGGATTCTCTCAAGAAAGAAAGAGATGTGGTCCCATCTCTTAGGATAGTACCAAATCAATATACTTTGATAAACTTAAAATTCTATCTAAAGAGCCATGCATCTTTTCTCAGCTAAGTAAAAACTGTCAATTCATAGCAATATGAAGAGTCACACCTATTAAAAGTAGATGCATCATTTCAAAAAGGCACCTTTTAAATGGCAACATTTACCTCCCTTAATTACCAAATGAAATCTTTTTTATTTTAATCTCTTCAAAAATTAACTCAATTCATTTTCTTTAATCATCTTTCATCTCTAAACTGAACTGGTCCCTTTCACTTTCTCTCACAATATCTTGAAATGGTAGACGCTCCTACTTCCCCAACCCCTGTTAAAGATTCTGAAATCGATAAAGCTCTAGAAAATCAATCAAAATAATCCCAAACCAAATCTTCTGATTCTTTACCACCTAAAACCATAGAAAACCTCTCCTTAAGTCCTCAATAAGAACCCGTGTCAACTCTTCCTTCTGAATCCTCTACTGAAATTCCCGAACCCCTAAATGAGTCTGTCTCTATTGAAACATACTCAACCATCAAAATTTCTACTGAATCGACCTTGGTAGAGGATCTAAATCAAGGTTTTCATTCACCGATTGAAAAAAAAATTCTCAATCTAAAATTTCCTTTTCCTCAGAAGAACTAAAATCACCTAAAGACTCTGAAATCCCTATTTCTTATAAGGAACCAAAAAATATAAAACTCTCAAAAACCCTACAAGTACTTGGTTCCCCTACTCCCTCGAATTCAGACCCCATATTTTTCCAAATATGTGATGAAGAAATACCTGTGAAGAGGTCTGATCTGTCCAATAATGTAAATTAGATAGCTGAAAATTTACTTATGCTTGCATATGATCCCAAGGAAAGCTTTGTCAGTGCAGAAGGGAAAATGGTAGGTGAAAAGAATAATGTGATAAAGGATGGAGAAATTATGCTACATCCAAATGAGGAGGATAAGGATGAACCACCTCTGAGGTGGCATGCAAAAAAACAATAGAGGTAGTAAAGGCAAGGAGAAAGTGATTGATTCTGGTGTAAAAGTTGCTAAATCCTATTCTACTAGGGGATCTAAAAAAAGCTATTAGTGGGTGCAATGAAGGCAAGAAAGTCTTCAACCACTACGATAAGAAAACTTAAGAAGGCTGCTATAGTGGAGGAGGAGGAGAATGTTGAAGTTGGAGAGGTTGGAGAGAGTGAGGACATCGATCCTGATATTATTGTTACAACTGAAAAAATAAGAAAAGAAATTTATGTTGTAGGAAGGACCAGGTCCTTCAATTCAAAGTCTGGTATCCCTGCAGAAGGAAAAAAGGAACACATTGCTATTAAAAGTAAGAAAGCCTCGGAGGGACCTGGCCCCAAGAAAAGAAAAATTATTAAAGAAGAACCAAGTAGTGACTCCAAAAGAAGAAGAAAGGAGGAAGAAATGAAGTCAGCTTTTAGAGAAGCAAGAATTTTGATCTTGAAAACCCAGAGAGTGTTGTTTGGTAGAATAATTGATCCTAGGATTTATGAGAAACTTGGGATGGTAGAGTTGGTGGAATATGTCAAATATCAGGGTTGGTTACACCTCCTAGAGAAACCAGCTCCTATGGTTTTTTAAGATGAAGTGAGAGAATTCTATTATTCAATGGACTTCTCAGATGAAGGGTTGATTTTGAATGCCCAGGTGCAAGGAAAAAAGATAAAGTTGGCTGAAGAGGCACTAGGAAAGTTTTTGGATGTGCCTATTATAGGTCTAAGGACTATTGTCAAATAACAGGCCATAACCGTGTTCATTATTAACGCCTCAAAAGTGGGAAGGATATCAATAGCTGGTGTAAGAAAGAAATTTCTCACAAGTAAGTTCCAATTATTATTTGAAACCTAGGTAAGAGAAAAGGACTATTGCCTATGCTATTGATTTGTTCCTGATTGAGTGTTTGAGAAAATTTGAGCTGATAAGTCCGCCTTCTCTATTGCTAGAGCACATGCATAAGGTTATTCATGAGAAGAAAGAAAAACATGGGATGCCTTATGGGTACTTCTTGAATAAATTTTTTGACTACTTTAGAGTGGTTGGTACTAAATGGACTCCTGGAATAGTCAAACCAAAGTTTAGTCTGACAATATTGGTGGAGAATAAATGTACAGAAGCCAAAGTGGGAACTGTGTCCCAAGTGTCAGAGCTATTGGCTGCTCCAAAAAATCTAAACAAGGAAATAAAGTAGATGTAGATTAAGTTAGCTGCAAAGGATGTTGAGATAGTGCACTTGAAGATTCAAAATCAGAAGTTATCCTTAGAGGGACCTGGTGCCAATGAGGAACTTGCAGTAGAAAATCCAAAACTCCAGGCCAAGGTTGCAGAACTTACTAGTGAGGTTCAAGGACTAAACGCAGAAGTGAATACCTTCACTAAGTAGTTGTTGGATGCTCATTCTGCTGAGGCTTCCAAAATAGAGTTGTTACTCAAATCCTTCTCTCCTAAGCCCCCTCTACCTAAGTCTTGTCATCCCTGTGTCACTTTGGCATCCTTGTGTGTCAGTTTTTAGTTATTATTTTTAGTGTGGATTTTGATGAATCAGATTTTTATATTTATTTTAGTATGATGTAATGGTAATGGTAATGATCTCTCTTAAAAATGAAAGAATCCATTGCCTGTGTGTCTTATCTGTCTCTTCTTTGTTTATAAAGTTGTTCTTCATGTTAGTGTTGCCCCAGTGGCCATGACTTAACTAAGTTGTGCTTATTTTCCTCTTAGTTTACTGTTCTCACTTTTTAATGATGCCAAAAGGGGGGATATTGAATTCGTGTGGTACGGACCACTTGTGTGTGCATGCGTAATGTATTAGGGACCAGGTACCAGGTATGCAAATATGTTAATTATGTAAGGTATCTCAACAGGGAAAGAATGTTGGTGAATCATGATGGATTATTTATAGGGGAAAAGTACGGTGCATGTTATAGGGGGAACATTATTGAATGCAGGTATACTGATGAGGTAATATTGAAACATAGTGAATGAGTTGAGTTTTTAATGTCAATTGGAAATAAGGGACCAGGTCCTTATGTTGCATGATATATTGACAGGGGAAGCAAGGTGCATAGTGATAGGGAAAACATTCTTCAACAGTAGTAGTGATCACTCTGATTAAATGTAATGAATAAACATTGGTGCACAAAATCTGTGGTTGGTTTGTTATCATAAAAAATGGGGAAAATTGTTATATCTTATTTTGATGATGATCAGGTGACAACAAGGGACCAGGTCTCTAGGTCTTCGAAATGGACAACAAGGGAACAGGTACCCGGGTCTTCATGAATCCAATATAGCTATCATTGTCCTGCACAGTTTTTTCTTCTAGTGTAACAGACCGCGTAGGTGAGCTTGTACCCATCAGGACACCTGGCCCAATTAGATTTCTACCCTAATCATTATTCCACTATAAAAGAAAAAAATGCTTCTTAATTGGTGAGTTTTTGCAAATCAAAAAAGGAGAGTGGGAAAGAGGCGAAAACTCAATTTTGCTACATTGCTCAAGTTATTGATTTCTTTATGTACTGAAAGAGTGAGTGTTCTTGAGTCAAGTCATGGTCTGTAATTGAATTACTCGCGTTATAAGAGTAATGCTCCTTTCTTATGTTCTTTAGGGTGCTTAGGTAGAGTTACCTGATGTCACAACCCAAATTCTCAGGGCATGATGACGCCTACTATAACCCACCAGTAGGTAAGTCAAACCGTAGTCCAGAATGGCTAGTAACAGACTACTTAATAATATAAGTAAAAGAATGTGAAATGTCTGAAATAAAGATCAATATATAGAAGAATCCTAAAATCTGGTGGTATCAATACAAGAGCTTCTAATATAGAAAAAGTACCAAAGTGAAATATCAAGAGAAATACAATGAGACAACTTATCTCTAAATACAACGAGACTAGTCTAATACATAAGAGAGAGATAAGTAATGCTTCAAACGTCGGGAGATCACTCCAAGTTTTTGAATTAGGGATACTCTGCAAGATGCACACATCAATGGCGATAACTCATACTATGATCTATAGGCTGCAGAAGTGTAGAGCTCACTCCAAGTCTTCGAAGTAGGGCTGCTCTGCAAGATGCACACATTATTGGCGATAACTCATACTATGATCTACAGGCTGCAAAAGTGTAGTATGAGTACCAAACGAATGGTATTCAGTAGGCTACTGCCAACTGAGCTCCAAAGATAAAGCAGATATATACAACATATAAACAGAATGAAAACTACACCCAAGAGTCCAGAAATCATATGACAAGCTAATGAGACAATAAGGAACAACTATCTTGTTCATATCCAAGAGTCTAACATAATAAAACTAAGGAAGAATCAGGGTAAACTATCCTATTCTAGCTACATTCAATATATGTCAATTCTATACCGTATATACTAGGTCAATATACGGATAAAGAGAGAAAGAAAAATATATATAGTAATATACAAGGCGAAGAAATGACTATACAACATGAACAACGAAGGAAGGGATATACGGTAGTATCATAGCTTCATATAGCTAGAGATATATATAGGTATATATACATATAAACACGAGGTCATCTCAAAGCATAACCTATATCATCATATTCTCATTTTGAGACCTAATTATAATAGAATTGGGATTTAAAGACTATCATACTCGGGGTTTCTAATCCACATGGCTAGACATGAAATAATCGTGCATAATAACGCAATCATAAGATGGGAGAGGCCGGAGACATACCTCAAATTCCAATACCAGATCAAAGACCAATCTATCATAAGCTAGCCATAATAATGATCATAACAATGATAACAACAATATCAATAACAATGTGAATAACCGGCTACTCTGGACAACCAAATACCTAGTTGAGCCTATGCGTACCCCCACCGCCCTAGGCTTGGAAGGTCCAATCAACATACAATAACACAAGAAATATTCTTCACCTATATCAATGCAACCGTCCCATACCGACTGATAGACATAGATATATACTGGTGATAGGAAATGTGCATGCAAGAATAAATGCAAAGTACACAATCAATGTGACAGATCATCAGGACCATCATCATCGTAATCAACCTCCGGCCTTGCCAGGTATCAACATATCGTCAATATATCCTCCAACCTTGTCGGGTATCAACATCATCATGACAGTATCCTTTGATCTTGTCGGGTATCAATATCATCATAATAGTATCCTCTGGCCTTGCCGGGTATCAACATCATCATAATAGTATCCTCTGGCCTTGCTGGGTATCAATATCATCACAATAGTATCCCCCGTCCTTGCCGGGTATCAACATTATTATAATAGTATCCTTCGGCCTTGTCAGGTATCAATATCATCATAATAGTATTCTCCGACCTTGTCGGGTATCAACATCATCATAATCTATCCTCCGGCCTTGCCGAGTATCAATATCATCAAAATTACCATTACTAAATAAGATACACTAAAATACTCATAAACATAGACATATCACCATAAAGTATCTATATATTGTCAATTCTTCCCAACTACTCGTTATTAGTTAACCAACACTTATTATAATAGAATCACTAGTTCACTAGTCATAACATAACCTCTAGTTATTAGCCTAAACATTATTCTTCACATAATCCTTAATCACGGGATAACAATTAACCACTATTTATTAATTAGCCAAGATCTATCATCTAGTCAAGGTTCATCACTAGACCAAAACCGCCATTTATCCACCATTAATTATTATCAACTAATCATCCTATATACGTTAATAATTACTAGACAACACCTTACTACTTGTCACCTAACCATCTTTTATTAACTGACGCCATTCATTAACTAACCACCGTTAGCTACCATGTTTCAACTAAGCAAGATTCATTAACTAATACATTAGATTCCTAACCATCAAGTGCTATAGTCCCCTAATAGACAACTAGTTACCACATAGATTAACCGTCTAACAAGAAGAGAAGTCATAAGATCACAATTCAGCTATAATCACATCATTTATAATGGTAAATAATCATGAACGTACCAAATCTATGCATGCCATCACCAGTATTCAATCAGTTGAATAATAAGCATCATACCACGTCTTCTTTTGTCCCATACCGGAGAGATGTGTATACAAACATATACATATTCATATTCATAAAATGTAATCACATCATTTATATTGATAAAACACTTCTCGGCTATTAACTAAATATCATAACACGGTCATTGGCCCATTAATTTATCCTAAAATTAATCAAAACATCATAATCATGGCCTTAGATCCATACACATATCTGGGACTCGTATCAATAATCATATTTATAGGCCGTAGCATATCTCTAATCATCTCACATATAGGAGGCATAATATCAATAAGCATGTAATCATCTCTCACATAAGAGGCATCTCACATCTAAGAGGCATAATATATATAGGAATGTAATCGTCTATAGGATATCTTATATCAATAGGTCATACATCATGACTACGAGGAATATCACTTCTTTAGGCCAATTTACATATCCAAGATGAACATAGTCTCTATAGGTCCAACAATCATGACTAAAGGAAATAGCTACTCTATAGGCCAATCATCAAGTCTAAGAGGAAATAGCATCTCTATAGGTCAATCATCAAGTTTAAGAGGAAATAGCATCTCTATAGGCCAATCATCAAGTCTAAGAGAAAATAGTATCTCTATAGGCCACATAACGTATCTAGGAGGAATATCATCTCTAAATGCCTAATATCACTTCCACAAGGAGTATCATAACCATAACTCAATAGCCACAATCCGAGAACATCAATACAAGTTACCAAGTTACGAAGTAACCTTATTCTAAGGATTACTAGCCTCATATATGTCTAACATTCGCAACTAAGTCCACAAGACTGAACACAAGCTTAGGCCTAAGTGGGCCGAATGATCCCATTTCTAATCCATAATTTCCATAATTAGGCATATTATGCCCCAAACTAGGATAAGGTATCTAGTTCTTCTTCTAGATGTCAAGTAAGCCATATTCAAGCCTAAGATAGCAACTTCGACTAGAAATAAGGGTACTCAAGTCAACTCTACCCAACTTATGATTTCAAGACCACCATACTAGCCCAATAAGGCTAAATATACAAATCATGCTTTAAAAGCTAAAACCATATTCCAAAAATAGCATTATATCATATCCATGCTATAAATAATCTAAACTAAAGAGGGGAGGCAATAGGATACAAAAGGGTTATAAACCTGTCATCTTACGGGTCCAAAATCCTCATTTAATCCCCAAACATCAATATATCAAGGCCAAGTTATCCTACTCATAATCAAACCTAACATCTATATTCACACGCAATATATATCACACATCATCTATGAAGAAAAGTAGACAGAAGCCTACCTCAAGGACAAACCATAAAACATCACTTCATGCACCACATGCTCGTCTTCACTTTACAATCCTCAAAACTCCATCACACTATAAAAATCATAATCTACTCATCAATATGAGTCTAATGATACCCATATTTCACTATTGTGCTTCGGGTCCAAAAATGACACCAAAACCCTAAGTGGGTCCTACATACAGAAAATGAGTTTCCGAGACCAACTCAATGTTCACACATGAATAAAATCATAACCCTTAAAGAATGGGTGAAAACTAAGCACACTTTGGGCTAAAATCATGCCCTAAGCTAAATTGGGGTTTTGGGTCCAAACTAAGAAATTCAAGCATGAATTCAAGAAATTCTTACCTTAATCTTGACGATAATTGTGATCCAATATGATAATTAAGCTCTCAAGTCACACCCTATGACCAATTTTGAGTTATTACACTCATTTTGGGGTTTCTAGGTTTAAATGGTGAAGGAAAAATGCCCCAAACGTATCTTGGGGCCTTTATATAGCCCCTACAGGTACTCAGATGTTGCAATCGCGGTCCTAAGGGCCGCGATCGCGCTACTCGCGATCGCACACTCTTGGCCGCGATCGCGGTTGCATCAGATGACAACAAATGCAAAGATAAGTTTTGACCCTAGGAACTCATCCGGAATCCAAAGAACATGATCCAATAGTGAATTTTGAGTGTAAACCATATTTCGAATCCATTGGAATCATCAAAACTTTAATCGGAGATTGTTTAGGCAAAAAATGGGTCCCACACCTATAGTTTTATCGCTTTCCAATTTTTAACTTTTCGACCAATAGGTCAAAATGAGCTCGGGTGCATTGGGACCCAAACCAAAGGTCTACCTAGACTAAACTCAATATTTTGGATCTGCTGACGCAGTCGGAATTTACATCCGAGATTATTTCACTAAAGTTTTTACCCGGTGGCCATTGGAACCAGCAAAGACTTCAAAACAGGGAATTGACTCTAAAAATCAAATGAACTGCCCGATAACCGTCGGTCCCAGCAAGTCATAAATGACTTGGGGCAACTATAGAGAATATCAACCGATGAAGGTAAGCATAAACATAGAAAATGACCTGAAGGGTCATTACACATGAGTTTGTTATTGGTAAAAGTTAATCAATATCAAGGTGAGTTCTGGGATGAGTTATCAAGGTGGGCTTGTATTAGAGTTATTACAAGCAGGTGGAACTTAGAGTTAGGTTCAAATTGAGTTTGTAATCAAGAAGTTGATTATAGTGGATTCTTGAGTGCTTGCAAGGGCAAGCCGTGGTTTTTCCTCTATTGAGCAAATAGGTTTTCACGTTAAATTCTTGTGTTCTTTAATTTCCAACAAGGTTCTAGCTTTTGACTACTTCACTATTTGATTGCCTGTGACTGAGTTTCATGGACTTGGTCCCTCGTAGTATAGTGCAACTCCCCCACATTTCAACACGAGTGAAGCACAACTCAGAACACAATATATGAAAGAGATTCACATGATAGAGACTAAAATGAGGTAAGTTTCCTAAAGACATCATATAGCCTCTCAAAGATAGATACAAATGTCTACATACCGATTTGTGTGACTCTATTAGACATCCCATTCTTACACCATTGAGACCAATGAAACATGACTGCTCTGATACCAAATTTGTCATGACCCAAAAATACAAGGTTCATGATGGCACCTATCACGGCAAACTTTGACAAATAAGCCTATAACCCAAACCAAAACACAATGGGAAAAAGACAGAAATACCTCTAAGGTAATGCTTTTAGAATGAAGCCGAACCATACAAGTATAATAAATACGAAAGAAAACATAACAATGTTGTCATAACTTCCAAAACTAGGTGTCGATAGTGTAAGAACATATCTAGTACAACTTGAATCCAAATGAAATACGTAAGATATACAAATACATGAGAAACTCTGTCTCGGAAATGAAAGTAATGACATAGTCTATAAGAAAAGTAGTAAAACGCATCCAGACGCCTGAAAGTAACCCACTGCCTTGAAAGCACCAAAATTTTCCCAAGTCAAATGTCCTAACACGAACCAAGTCCTAGCCGTGACGGGCATCTCAAGTACACCATGGACCAGAGACCTCCCTCATTGCCTAATCAAACAAAACATAACACACCTAGCAGTGGGTAAATTCTGAAAATATTACAAGATAGAATAATCAATAATAAGGATGTACGAAGAAATAACAATACCAAATCCCAATCCACTATAATCAATAAAAGCCTTTATCCAAAACCGATATCCACCTAAGTTGGGACCTGCCCCCGATGATAGCCAACAAAAAGAAAAATAATCAAACTATCTATGACATAACTAGACCAAGAAGTAATGGTCCTTCCTGAAGAAGGAGGCTCACCACCTCAAGCTGACCCGCGAACACTCTGAGATCACCTATCACTGCATAGAAAAAGTAGTAGTACTTTCGGACCCTGGATCGCATGTGGATAGAGCATCCGGGGACGGTTGAAGGGGTGAGCACTAGCATGTAACTCAAGGAGGGGATAAAATAATGCCAAGTCAATATCCAATTCAATACCATGCACACATCATCATATACATATATAAATAACATGCCGGGATAGGGAACAAGGTTTAGAATGATAGTAAAATATTATCTTAGACTATGTAGCTCAACCGTTATAAATGGGCACCCACAGGCTATATGGGTTCATCTCTCCCTGCTAAAAGGGCCCCATTACATATTAGTCGCACGAATCAGAGGTATTAAGGAAGACCAGGGAATGCCCCAACCTCACGTTAATCCTATATACAAATATATCAAAAGTGTGAACCATGCACATAGTAATTAAGACCAACCCTCACGTCGGCAATCATGAGTTTCTAGTGTCAGTCATTCTAGACTCACACCTTCACGGCTTAGCTACATAACCCCCATTAAGCCCAATTAAAACAAGTTTCACACAACCCATTCACTACACAAGGAACTATACATTAAGACACACTACAATTATCGTCATACTATTTAGCTTGCAAGTTCATAATTATGACATTATAATTTCATTAACTTGGGGGAATGCCTCGACCCCCTTTGTTCATTAAATCAAGTTGGAGGAATTCCTCGACCTTCTTTTATTTATCAAATCAAATTGGGGGAATGCCTCAACCCCTTTTGTTCATTAAATCAAAACATAGCCAACAAGGCCTTCAAAATCCATATTTCTTTTTTAACCATTTATACAATGCAATAGTATAGGTGAGTAAGTCAAACCAAGTGACAATTCCATAATTCAAAGACATTTGCACAAGTGGATTGAGGAAACACAATTGTTCAAAACCAATTCCAAGGTCAAAACATTAATTTAGAGGTTACCTCAACCTTATTCCAATTCCCACACACATGCACCCCATTAGTTCAAAAATATTCAATTCAAAGCATGAAAAACTCATAAAAACTATAGAAAAATAATTCAAGGATCAGTCATTCCAAAACCCTCAACCCATATCAAAACCCATATTCCAATCCATACAAATAAACCATTTAAAACACATGTTTTTCATAAAATAATATTCGGGGAAGATTAACATGTCTGAGATATCAAGAATGATGGAGAGAAATCAACCCTTGGAAGCTCTAATTGCCAATCCTTGGAAACCCTAGTGTTCTTGACTTAGGGATTTGAGAGAGTTTGAGAGGGTGTTTGATTATGTTTTGGATGACAATGAGGTCCTATAAAGGGTTACAAGCCATGGGTCACAAGCGGGGAAGAGGAAATGACCAAGATTCCCTCAATTAAAACACAGGAAAAACTGTCGTCAGTGACTACGGGTCACGTCCCGACTCATGATGTATGGCTATAAGTCATCACTATGACTCATAGACTGCGTAGTATCTCAGGTACCCCTCATTGTTGGCCCTACGAGTGGCACCACATGACTCATATCATGACCCTACAACTCGTAGGGTCCAGTCATACTCAAGCTTTGGGTAACACACTGGTCTCCCTATGATTAGGGTCCTACGACCCGTATAGACACCTTACGACTCATAAGGTGAGTCATAGCTTGGGCAGTGAGTTCAAAACTCAGAGAATTTTCCAAAGACCAAAATCCGGGGTGTTACATTCTCCCCCCAGGATCATTCGTCCCTAAATGATGAAGCAAGGCATCCATTAGCACAATTTAACACAAAACACAACCACAATTTCCTTTAACAAAGATAGAAAACAAAGATATTAAGTAATACACATACCTTAAATACGATTATCCAAAGCGGGAAACAAGAATGGATACTTGAACTTCATGTCCTCTTTAGCTTCCTAAGAGCTTGTTGAACCTTATGATTCCTTCATTGAACCTTATGATTCCTTCATTGAACCTTCACTAAAGCCACCTCCTTAGTCCTCAAACGACAAACTTGCCTATCTAAAATATCAACAGGGATTTCCTCATATGATAAGAAACCTGAAAAACTAACACACTCCAAAGGAACAATCAAGTAAGGATCACCCATGCACTTCTATAACATTGAAACATGAAGACTGGGTGGATAGAACCCAAACACGAAGGAAAATCTAACTCATAAGCCATATTTCCCACCTCTCTCAAAATAAAAAATGGGATAATATAATGGGGACTGAGTTTTCCCTTCTTTCCAAACCTCATCACCCTTTTCATGGGAGACACCTTCAAGAACACCCAATCACCAACATCAAACTTCAATTCCCTATGCCTCACGTCTGCATAGGACTTTTGGCGACTCTGAGCAGTCTTAAGTCTATCCTAAATCACCTTCACCTTTTCCATGGCTTAGTGAACCAAGTCCGGGCCAAACAACCTATTCTTACCAACCCCAAACCACCTGATAGGAGACCTACACCTTTTACTATAAAGGCCTAAAAATGAGTCATCCTAATTCTAGAGTGGAAGCTATTATTATATGCAAACTCTATGAGAGGCAAATGATCAACTCTGCTACCACCGAAATCAAGCATGTAAGGCCTTAGCATATCTTCCAAAGTCTGAATAGTTTTTTCCATCTGTTTGAGGATGGAAAGTGGTGCTAAGGTTCACTTTAGTCCCCAAACCTCTCTGAAAACAACTCCAAAAGTGAGATGAGAACTGTGTACCGTGATCAGATATAATAAAGACAAGTACACCATGCTACTTGATCTCCCGAATGAAGAGCTTAGCATAATCCTCTGCCGAATAGTTAGTCTTTATGGGCAAGAAATAAGCAGACTTGATCACCTACCCACGATGACCTAAATCGAATCTAATTGATGGTGAGACTGCGGAAGATCGGTAATAAAATCCATATTAATTAGTTCTCATTTCCACACGGGAAACTCAATATCTTGAGACAAACCACTAGACCTCAGGTGCTCCACCTTCACTTGCTGACAAACCATACACTTGGCCACAAAATTGGCTATATCCCTCTTCATGTTACTCCACCAATAGATCTCTTTCAAGTCATGGTACATCTTTGTAGAACTAGGATGAACAGTGTACCTCGATTCATGAGCCTCAGCCAAGATCCTTTTTTGCAGCCTAGCAACATCGGGAACACACAGTTTGTCTTGGTATCTCAAGATATCATCACCACCAATCTCAAAAGCCAGGACTTTCTGTTGACCCACATCATCCTTGATCTGCATAAAAATAGGATCCAAAATTTGTTTCTCCTTCACCTCAGCACCAAGAGATAACTTCACCACCTCTTGAACAGTCACACCACCCCCAGAGTCCAAGAGACGAACTCTAAGATTGTCCAAATAATGACTATCCTTCCCCAAACCTCGCTTCTCCCCATTAACATGAGATAAGCTCCCCATGGATAACCTACTAAGAGCATCAACAACAATATTAACTTTACCTAGATGATAATGAAGACTCATATCATAGTCCTTGAGCATATCAAGCCATCTTCTTTTCTTGAGATTCAACTCCTTCTAGGTGAACACATACTACAAACTCTTATGGTCTAAAAAGATGTCAACATGAACCCCATACTAGTAATGGCGCCAAATCTTCAAAGCGAATACCATAACCAACAACTCAAAGTCATGAGTCAAATAGTTCTTCTCAGGCACCTTTAGCTGCCTAGAAGCATACACAACTACCTTTCCATACTGCATCAACACACAACCCAGTCCCATACGGGATCATCATAGTAAACAACAAAGCTATCAGTTTCCTCGAGTAGGGTAAAAAATGATGTTGATGTCAACTTATCCTTCAACTTCTCAAAGTTACCCTCACATGCATCAGACCACAGAAACTTTACCTTTTTCTGAGTCAACTTAGTCAACGAAGCAGCAATTGAAGAGAAACTCTTCATAAATCTCCTATAATATCCAACTAAACCCAAGAAGCTTTGAATATCGGCTGGAGTCGTGGGTCTAGGCTACTTCTTAACTGCCTAACCTTCTGTAGATCCACCATTATCCCCTCACTAGAGACAACATGACTAAGGAAGGTCACAACCCTCAACCAGAACTAACATTTCAAAAACAGCATACAAACGCTGACCCTTAAGAGTCTGCAACACTATACAGAGGTGATTGGCATGATCCTCCTAACTTTCTGAATACACTAAGATGTCATCAATAAACACAATGAGGAATAGGTCCAGAAACTGAAGGAAGAAGTGATTCATAAAATCCATAAATGCCATCGAGGAATTAGTCAATCCAAAAAAATGTCCAAGAACTCATAATGGCCATATCGGGTACGAAAATCAGTCTTAGGGATATCCACTTCCCTAATCTTCAAATGATGATAACCCGATTGAAGATCAATCTTAGAAAAGTACTTAGCACCCTAAATCTGGTCAAACAGGCCTCTAATACTAGAAAGAGGATACTTATTTTTCATTGTCACCTTATTTGACTGGCGAAAATCTATACATATTCGAAGGGACCCATTTTTCCTATACACGAAGAGTACTGGAGAGCCCTAAAGAGAAACACTGGGATGAATAAAACCCTTATCAAGTAAATCTTTTAACTGCTCCTTAAGTTCTTTCAAATCAGCCAAAGCCATTTTATAAAGAGGGATGGATATAAGATGGGTATCTGATAGAAGGTCAATCCAAAAGTCTATTACCATATCATAAGGATTACCAGGATGATCATCGGGAAATACTTTAGAAAATTCATTGACTACAGGACAGATTGTGAAGAAGGACCCTCTGAGTTAGAATCTTTAACCCAGATTAGGTGATATAAATACCCCTTGGAAATTAATTTTTGGGCACTTAAATAAGAAATGAACCTACCCTTAGGCACTAGGAAACTTCCTTGCCACTCAATCACTGGTTCATCCGGGAATTGGAAACTGACCCTTCGGGTCCTACAATCAAAAGATGCATAGAATGGATGGAGCCAATCCATCCCCAAGATAACATCAAAATGTAACATCTCCAACTCTATCAAATCCACCAAGGTCTCCCTACCACTAATAAATACCACACAACCGTTATAGACCTTTTTAGCCACAATAGAGTCACCCATCGGAGTAGGCACAGAAAAGGGGTTAGGAATACACTCAGGACCAAAATTAAAATAAATAACCACATAAGAGGTCACATAAGAAAGGGTAGACCTGGGATCAAGTAGACCATATACATCATGAGAGAAAAGTTTTAGTGTACCAGTAAAAACATCAGGAGATGCCTTTGAATCTTGACCAGTGGAAAGAGTGTACAGATAATTTCGGCCAGTGCCGATACGAGAAGTATCACCCTTTGGTGCAGGAGATAAAGAGGTAACAACACAAATTTTATTAACCCAATAGAATCATCGCCAGAAGGACAGTTCCTCTGAATATGGCGAGGCTGGTTATATATGAACACTTATTTCTTCCCTCATTACAAAAACCACAGTGCAACTATCCATAAAATCTGCAAGGAGGATATGATAGATCTGACTGGGCCTCACTGGCTTGAGATTGGGTAGCTTGTACCTTAATCCCACTGTTGCTTAAAAGCGGCAATCACCGGGTGACTTAGAATGTGGAGCACTAGCCGTAAAATAAGAACCAGAATTTTCCCACTTCTTCTTAGACCACTGCCTGCCATCTCTACCACTATTCTTCTGGCCTCCACCCTGCTCAGAATACCTGGATCTCTTACTTTGCCTCTGCCCTATTTTGGCTTTTTTTTTCTTATGTTCAACCTGTTGCATATACACCACAAGCCTAGAGATATCCATGTCACTATTTAGCAAGACGACCTTGCACTCCAGCACCAAATCTTGAGACAAGCCCAAAGCAGCTCCAAGTCTCGAGACAAGCCCAAAGCAATCTTTCTCATCTTAGCCCTTATAGAAGACACCAATTTTATGGCATAGCAGGACATCTAATGAAACTTCAAGGCATACTCTTTCATAGTTATCCTACCCTGTTTCAGATTCACAAAATCCTCAGCTTTAGCCTCCCTCAACTTCTGAGGAAAGAAATGATCTAAGAAGGCACCAAAAAACTTATCCCACAATGCCAACTCCACATCATCAACCCTTGACTGATCCCACTCATCACACCACTGGTATGCCATATCCTTCAGCTGATATCCAGTAAATTCCACATATTTAGAGTCAAAATCATCCTAAATATCTTCTCCATCTCATCCACAAACCTTAAGGATCCTCTTCCACCTTAAAGCTAGAAAAGGTTGGAGAATTTGGCCTCATGAACTGTACAACTCTAGTGACCTTAGAAGATGGAGCAATAGACCCAACACAATTAGGCAGATGAGACTAAGAAGTCACCAACTGAGTTCACATATAAATAGATCAACAAAACTCAGCATTAGAAATGTCTCATTGGGGCGGTGGGGCATGATCATCCTCAGCCCGGGGAGCTTGAGGAAGACTGGTAGAGTCCATTGGAACCCAACGAGGGGCATTACAATCAATAGTTCAGACCCTAGGATGGGTCTGAGCTCCATAAGTAGGATGAGTTCCATCCACATTGTCCTCGAGTAGGACAGAAGAGTTTCCACTAGCATCGGATCTTGGGGTAGGTATAATCTGAAATGCGAACAAATGAAATTAAAGGTGATTTCAACATCCTAGAATCTACAGCCTAAAAATAGAACACAAGAAAGAAAAACATCCCTAAATGCCTTGTATCCTCTTCTGTCTATGTGTGACGCGCTACACAGCAATAAAAAAGACTCTACTTGACATAACTTTATGGACACTCAATGACACCAAACCTAGGCTCTGATACAAACTTTGTCACGACCCAAACCAAGGCCTGACCGTGATGGGTATCTCAAGTCCACTAAGGAACAGAGATACCCCCATTGCCTAATCAAATAAAACACAACATACCTAGCAGTAGATGAATTTAAAACATATAACAAGATAAAATAATCAATAATAAGGATGTTCTAAGAAATCACAATATCAGATCCAAATCCATAGTAATCCATAAAGTCCTCTATCCAAAACTAATATCCACCTAAGTCGGGGCATACCCCCGATGATAGCCACAAAAGGGAAAAACGATCGAACTGTCTATGATATAACTAGACCAAAAAGTAATAGGCCTTCTGGAAAAAGGAGGCTCACCACTTCAAGATAACTCACGAACACTCTGAGATCACCCATTACTGCACGGGAAAAGTAGAAGTGCCTTCGTACCCTGCATCGCAAGAGGAAATAGCGTCCGAGGACGGTTAGTGCGGTGAGCATTAGCATGTAACTTAGAGAGGGAATAAATAATGTTGAGTCAAAATCTAATTCAAAACCATGCACACATCATCAAATACATACATAAATAATATGTCGGGATAGGGAACAAGGTTTAGCAAAATAGTAAAACCTTATCCTAGACTATGTAGCTCAACCGTTATAAACGGGCATCGGGTTATATGGGTTCATCTCCCCTGCTGAAAGGGCCTCAGTGCGTGTTAGCTGCACGAACCAAAGTATCGTGGAAGATTAGGGAATTCCCCGACCATACATAAATTCTAGATATAAGTATATCAATAATGTGAACCATGCACATAGTCATTAAGACCAACCCTCACGTTGGCAAATATGAGTTTCCAGTGTTAGTCATTTGAGACTCACACCTTCACGGCTTAGCTACATAACCCCCATTAAGCCCAATTAAAACAAGTTTCATATAACCCATTCATTACCCAAGGAATTATACATTAAGGCACACCACAGGTTCGTCATGCCATTTAGCTTGCAAGCTTATAATCATGCTATTATAATTCCATTAACTTGGGGGAATGCCTCGACCGCCTTTGTTTATTAAATAAAGTTAGAGGAATGTCTCAACCTCCTTTAGTTTATCAAATCAAATTGAGGGAGTGCCTCGACCCCCTTTGTTCATTAAATCAAAACATAGCCAACAGGGCCTTTAAAATCCATGTTCATTGTTTAACCATTTATGCAATGCAATAGCATAGGTGAGTAAGTTAAACCAAGTGACAAATCCACAATTCAAAGCCATTTACATAAGTGGGCTGAGGGAACACAATTGTCCAAAACCAATTCCATTTTCAAATCATCAATTTGGGCGATACCTCTACCCCTATTTCCAATTCCCACACCCATTAGATAAAAAACATTCAATTCAAAGCATGAACAACTCATGAAAATCATAGAAAAATAATTCAAGGATCAATCATTCCAAAACCCTCAACCCATATCAAATCCCACATTTCAATCCATATAAATAAACCATTTAAAACACATGTTTTTCATAAAATAAGATTTGAGAAAGATTAATATGCCTGAGATATCAAGAAATACGAAGAGAAATCAACCATTGAAAACTCTAATTATTAATTTCTTGGAAACCCTAGTGTTCTTGACTTAGGGATTTGAGAGAGTTTGAGAGGGTGTTTGATTATGTTTTGGATGAGAATGAGGTCCCAAAAAGGGTTATAAGTCATGGGTCACAAGTGGGGGAAGGAAAAATGACCAAGATGCCCTCAATTAAAACACAGGAAAAAAAATGTTATTAGTAACTACAGTTCACGTCACAACTCGTGATGTCTGGCTATGAGTCGTCACCACAACTTGTAGTCTAGATAGTAGCTAAGGTACCCCTCACTATTGACCCTACGAGTGGCACTACATGATTCGTATCAATACCCTACAACTCATAGGGTCCAGTCATACTCATGACAAAAATATTAAGGAACTATACTGGTGAGACTACGAGTCACACACTACAACTCATAATATCTCACAATGACTCGTATGGTCCTAAGCGTACTCAGATTAGAAACGTTAGGTAACACACTTGTCAACCTATGATTAGGGTCATATGACCCGTATAGACACCTTACGACTCATAAGGTGAGTCGTAACTTGGCAGTGAGTTCAAAACTCAGGGAAATTTCCAAGGACCAAAATCCAGGGTGTTACATCAACCAAGAAAGAGTGCACTTGAACTAGGACCTGCACCAAAAGTGTGCAGTAGGCATGAGTAGTTCATTTGTACTCAATAGGTATCATAGGTCAATCGAGCAAAGTAGAAAATAAAGCATACGAAATACACACTAAGGGAGTGTCACCTGCAATTAGAAAATGTCCCACAATAGTAGCCCACACCGCTTGCCCTAACAATTTTATAATATCTACATATAACATAATGACATACCAGATAGGGATACAAATATACATAATATCACATACAAAGTAGAACAGAAGAGGAGTATGTATACTTAAGATTATCAAGTATAAATAGAGAAAGATAGAACAATGAGATAATAACAAGTCAAGATATAGAAAAAATAGATAGATAACCAGTCAGCATGGCAATACAAGTACAACATAAACACAATAAAGCAAGTGTAATGTATTTGATGATGATGATGGCGATGATAATGAATGGAACATAGCCTTGAGTTTGGCACACAACCTTGAGTTTGGCACACAGCCTTAAATTTGGCACACAACCTTAGGTTTCTCTAGCACAATTCTTCGGAAAAGGTTCATAATATTCATTATTCGATACCAATATTCAGTATTTCCAAAGCACATACATGACATAAGATACAAATCAGGTATACATAAATGACAACAAGTAAATATAAAGCAATAAAATAAACAAGTGGTATGATGCATATGATGACATGAGAAGGTTCATAATATCCAATATTTGATACCAATATTCAGTGTTTTCAATGCACATACATGACATAAGACACAAATCAAGTAAACATATATGATAACAAAAAAATATAAAGCAATAAAACAAATAAGTGGAATGATGTGAATGATGTCATGAGATTGAGGATGCAATGTTCACAATCATACAAAATGAGTATTTCTACAAATAATTTACATGGTGTATTTTCACAACCAATCCATATTATGTATTTCCTCAATCAACCACAATGATATATTTCCACAACCACACGAGCCAATATCCACTCACTATTTTCATTATTCATGAATTTTCCGCATGATTAATATGTCCACAAAGTATGAATAGATCACAATACGCCAAAGGCACCACAATGTTACAATTCCAACAACATAATACAATTATTCGCCTATATTCCTGGCTATCAACATCACATAAGACCCCGTATGGTCACACTTATCACATAATACCTCAATTTTAATAATTATATCACATATAAGCCCCCACACGAATACAACACATAGATAGTCATTTTTAATCAACTAAAATTAAGAAATATAGAATCTATGCATCAAAACAAAGCTAATGATACTCATATTGCCTACTTTTAGTTTGGGGTCAAAATGGACCCCTAAAATGGATTTTCAAAAAAGAAGGAAAAAACTGTAACTTACTTTAAAAACATGTTTCTCATTTTTTAGAAATCTACAGCTATAACCCAAGATAAAAAAGAGGTTCAAATAAAAAAAATCATTTTTGAGCTTTACCGAGTAAAATATTTGAAATTCGTGTAAAAAGCAAGAATCAAAGTTGTTTTGAAGATTAAATTGATGAAAAACTAGTAATTATAAGATCAAAACATTATTCAAGTAAAAAGGAGTGAAATTGGGGTTGAAAATCAAGTCCTAAGATTTTTGGGGTTTTGAGAAATTAATCAAGAATTAGAGTAAGAAAGGATGAAATTTCACCTTAAATCCATAATAGAATCAAGAAATAGATGTTAATCTCGCTTTCCAAGCTCCTAGAAGCTTCACTTTTAAGCTCTTACACTATTTTAGGGTTTAACTCTCAAGGGACAAGGTGAAAGAATAGGCAAAATGGCAAGAAAAAGGGTTGTTTTAATTGTTTGCTGCGCCAGATTTTTTTTTTAAAATAGATTTTTAAGTCCAAAAATGGACTTCGATGGGGTGCCCGAGATTCGTTCAGAGTATGATGTATGCAAACGAACTATCTAAGCACGCTATATTCGACTCTCTAAACTCAATGGCAATATCATATTTTTGAAAAAATGTCATTTTCATAGAGTTGATCCCGAAACTCAAAATCACAATTTTCTAAATCGAGGACCAAAATAAGATTTAAAAGCCAAAAAATCCAACTAAACATGTTTCCAATCTAAAATTGACATTATGGATACGTTGGCAAAGTTAGATTTTTCATCGGAGGTTGATTCGACCAAATATGATCCCCACATCCATATTTTCGATCCTTTCAACTTTTCGACCAACAGGTCAAAATGAGCTCGGGTGTATCGGAACTTGAACAAAAGGTGTACCTCACCTAAAATTGATGTTCCAGAGTTGTTGGCACAGTCCGTTCAGCCATCTTTCGCACAGATCAAAAGATAATCACACAAGTCCATAATAAGGCTCTCGAAGCCACCAAATCCCACAATATCGCACAAATGGTACCAAAATGCATCGAGAACCATGTCAATCATTCCCACACCCCAGAAGTACCACAATACAACTATAGGGAGGGGTAAAATCAGCAGATTATAAAAAACACAAATTATACATATTTCATCAAATTTTAGGTAGTTACGCTACACTTTGCTGAACCGAATTGCATAAGGTAATTTTAAATGGAAGGACGATATGTCCATAAATATGGTGAAGGAGCCTACCAGGAATATTGAAATGGATAGTGCAACAGCTCTGGCTGCTTAGTTGTCAGCTCTTTAGAATCAAATGATGACATAGTTCAGTAAGTTGGGTATGAACCAACCTTAAGCCCGAAGTAAATACGATTCAATAGACCTCGACTTGGTGTGAGATTTATGGTATTAGTTGCCACTCTATAGACTCATATGGAGCAAATTAAGAATTAATAGACTTTGTAGGTAACACATAGAAGGGAAATTTAAATTATGGTAATTCCTACAACCACAAGTGGAAAAGTCAGCCCAACTATTCATGGGGCAATAATAAGGCTCAGACTCAGCAGTTTCAACAGCAACATAACATCCAGGCCAGTAATGTCGAAGAAACCTTTAAAAAAATCCTGAAAAATCAAGAACAGATGGTTGTAGGGATTAAAAATTAGCAACTTGCTCAAGATAATCTAGATACGCAATTAGGCCAGTTAACTCAAGCCCCAAAAACAAGACCTCAAAGGGTTTTTCCAAGTGTCATATCAGGTAATGACAATCGCCTTGAGGAGTGGTGGAGAATTGATTGATAGACCTCCTAAGAAAAAGCAAGAGTTACAGTTATAGTTAGTCTCATAATAGGTAGAGGAAAAACAAGTGGCAGCCAAAGATGCTAAAAATTTGGAGAATTTTCAGAAGCCAAAATCCGAGGTAGCTGAGCGTATACAAGAGAGGCCACCACCCTATTTCCTCGGAGGCTTAAAAAGGCTAGGGAGGATTCATGTTTTAAGAAGTTCTTTGACACGTTCAGAGAACTTCACATTACCGTTTCTCTACTAGATGTTTTACAGGGTATGCCAAAGTACGCTAAGTACTTAAAGAATGTGGCGACCAATAAGACCAAGTTGGGAAATATTGACAGGTTATCACTTATGGAGGAGTATAATTCAATTGTGATGAGCAAGATGCCAAAAAAGCTGAAGAACCTAGGAAGTTTCACCCTCTCCATACAAATTGATGAAAGTAAGGTGGTTCATCCTTTAAGTGACTTGGGGGAAAATATTAATTTGATGCCCTTTATTTGCCTTTAATACTCTTGGACTAGGGATACTGAGGCCAAGCTCTGTGTTCTCTAATGGCGAATAGGATAAGAGTGAAACACAAAGAAATCATTACAGATGTCCTTATTATGGTTGGTAAGTTCATTATTTCTGCTAATTTTATGGTGCTTGATTCTAATGTTGATGACAAGGTATCAATCATACTAGGTCTTCCATTCTTGGCGATGGGTGGAACACTAATTGATGTAAGAGGGGGAACTCTCACAGTGAGACTGAATGATGAAGAAATGGTCTTCAAGGTATACCAAATACTGAATCCACTCTCATATTATAAGGATTTGTGTATGATTATAATCATGGAAGTGGGTGAGTGTGGAGTGGAGGAGTGGACACCTCCAATGACTTTATTGGACTTTCTCATAGAGCTGTCCAAGCCACATATTAAGCCTGAAGTTAAGAAGTTGAAAGAAGAGTCTAAAAAGGTGAGTGTTAAAAAAGATGTAGACCTTGAGAGTAAGCACTCAAAAGGTCAGAAAAGAGTAAGGAGATGGCCTCCGTGTAAAAAGAAAAAGGTGAAAAACTATGGATGAATATAGTGATGTGGGTCTTGCTATGACACTAAATCAGGTCAACCCAAGTTAAGGTAGATATTTTTATTTTCTAGTTTTTCTTTAAATTCACCATTGTTTTTATTTTGAATTACAGGTTGGCAAAAAGTCTAAGTATCAGAGACTCAAGCGGAGGAGCATAACAAAGACTGAGTGTGGGCTCCATCAGACCTTGTTTATGATTAAAGATGCTTCTATCTAGGCTTATATACCTAAGGGAGTATTTCTATCCTTGATTTTGGGTTATACTTTGGGGACAAAGTGTGATTTTAAGTGTGGGCTTGAGAATCTTCCGATTACTTAGGGTGAAGTGCTACTATAGGATTTTAATTCTTAGTTGTTTTTCTAGTTTTTGATTAAATTTAAAAATAATTACAAAAAGATTTTCACTTTGTTTGTTTTTAGTAGTTTTGGTTGGTGCCAGTTTAGTAGGGGCACATTTCACCCACCCTTTGAATTTTCATTTTGTTTTTTTTAGGAGGTGCCCTTTGAACCCAGTATTTCTTTTTCATTTTTAGGAGAAACTTTTAAAAATTTTATATTAGGAATAAGTGAGATGCTCTTGCTATGTGTTATGTCTGATTATATGATGTGAGTTGTTTTTGTTTGTAAAAGTATATTGATTGTGTTGAATGACTATTTTTGAGATATTTAGGCTTATTTTTATGAATGATGCGATATTGACTTAATTTTAAATTTGCGCTATTGTTTGGTTTAGAGTCTATAGTGATCCTACTTGAGTTAAGCACGTGCCATGTGTGAATGAGGTCATTTATTGCATTTCATGTCACATATTGATGTTTAAAACTTGTCTGGCATGTATGCAAAGTGAAATAAATTTTTTTGGGATGATATAGACAATTATTTGATAGCCATGTTTTAGACTCTCTTTTATCCACCCGTGTTGTATGATCTTAGTTATCCCCATTGAGCCTTTAGCCTATTCTTTGATAGCCTCATATGTAGTCTATTTCCTTTATTTGATTAACCATAACTTGATCTAAAGCTCCTAAGCACTTTAGTTGAAAGATTAAGATGGTTAAGGAATGTATAATTTAACAAGGGAAGAGGTGAAAGTGAAGACCCAAGAACATAGCTATTGGTGTGAAAAAGTTCATATAATGAGGTTGGATATAGTGTAAAAAGTTGCTCAAAAGTGAATCATGAGTTGATTAAACCCTCCTTACTATATGTGAACTAGCTTAAAGAGATGAGGCAAAACAATATGGAAGTAAGAGGATTAAAGTTGTGAAAAATTAGTTGTTAGAGGAGAGTTCAATGACTATTTGTGATGTATTAAAGCACTTAGGGAAAGTCACTATTATTGGACAAAATAGTTCATACCCGTCCCTTACCTACATTACAATCCTTTAAGTCCTACTTAATCTTGAACCTCAATGTTATGATATTAGTGGAGTACTACACTAAGGGCAAGCTTGTGGTTCATTTTATGTGGCATGTGAATTCTTTGTGAGCCCATTTTTGTGATGAATTGTATATCTATATGTGAATATAGGTAACTCTCTTGTGATGAGGGCGCATGTATGATGATTGGTGACTGTTATTATCTCTTTGATTGAGTAAGATGCATGAGTTTGCCAACTTGGTGGGGGTCATCATGAGGTTAGGATGTTTTGAAGTAGTGTTCATGAGCTTTGAAATGTACATGACATACCTAATGTGGAACTTGCTATTCATGTAGTCGTTGTAGTGCTAGCTTGAGTGTCTTTATTATAGTAGTAATATTGAAGTCTTCCTTGGATGGTGCTTAATTTAAAGATTTGTTCGAGGAAGAACAAGGCTTTAAGTGTGGGGTGGTGATCTTAGGTGGATTTATGCACCTAAATGTCATTATTTACACATATTTAACCTAGTTTTGAGGAATTCTCGTGTGCGTGATGAGTTGTTAATGGTATAATTAAGCATTTATGTGTTAAAATACCTTTTTATGGTGTTTAAGGTGTGTTCAAAACAAGTTTTGAATCAAATTTGTCACTTAAAGCTTAGATGAGAAAACTAGTGTTACTAACTTAAGCTATGTGTTGTTTTAGTGTATATCGGTGGATTCTATAATGTTGTGTGCACTAATTGGTGGTGTTTTATGTTATAGGTGACCATATGAGATTATAGGAGAAATTTTTTAGAGCATAACAAGATAAAATGATGGTGGAAAGACACCCACCAAGTGGGCAAAGCAAAGGCAAAAGGAAGGAGTTTAAAATGGCAAAATCTGGAATGTTTGAGGCCATGGGCATGCCACACCATTGAACTTCTGAGATAAGGGTGTGACACGCCTCAATACACAAATAAAATAAATAATTCTGGTGTTCATCCATGTTAAAGGCGTGCCAAACCCCTAAATGCGTCACAGCATAGGCGTGACACGCCCAACGGCCAAAAACGGGGAACTTCCTTCATACTATAAATATGCCACTTTGTTCTTATTGTACACACCTTGGATGACTTTTGGGGCTGGAAATGCACTTTAGGAGGATTCAATTAGGATTTTAATCTTTACTTTAGTTTACTTTTGATTTTTATACATGATTTCATTCTTTTGATTCATTGTAAGACCATGAGTGGCTAAACACTCTCTTCTAGGGTTGAGACTAAGAATATGAATATTATGCTTTCAAATGAGTTCGTTTAAGTTGATTATCATGTTTGGTTGTTTATAAATACTTGTTTTTACTATTCTATGGATTTGCAACCCTTGGGATAAACCTGTGTTTCTATTGTGAGCCTGGAAGAAGGAACAATAGATTAGATCATGGGGTATATAGAGTGGGATCTTCTATGTTCAGGAAATTGAAGTTAGGATTCGCATTTAGGATAGGAATATACCTAATTCACCCCATTGGTTCATATATGGGATGAAATATAAATGCTTAAAAGTTCTTACATCCCCTCTCAGTGATGTAGTTGTGGGTCTAACTTAGATAGATGATTAGAGGATGATCATTCCCTAATTATGTTATCAATCCCATGAATCAAAAACCAATATAATTAACTAAACTAATGAAATTGAATTGATTAGTAGGATATTTCAGAATGCCTTGGTCCTAGATTTCTTCCCTATTATTGACTCCAACACTTTACATTCTCGTACTGTTTACTATTCTTTTATGTTTTCGAATCTCAAACTCGCTTGGTTACAGTTAGAACTTGTTTAATATCAGTAGTAAGGCTATGATTTGATTGTTGTTAAGCCAAGTCCCAGATGTTTCGACATTCAGCTTGAAAGGGCTATTTTATTACTTCCACAATCACGTACACTTATGTGTGTGCTAGTATCGCAATACTAATTCAACTATTATCACAAGTTTGATGATGGTCAAATTTAGTGACCCAAAGACTGTCTATACACCTCATGACATAATAAGAGATATTTTGAAAGAATACTCCCTTGATCTTACATATATGCAGGCATGAAGGGCATAAGAAAAGACAATTGAATTGATAAGAGGGCATCCTTCAGATTTATACTGTAAATACCAATGTACTTGTATATGTTATCGCATACAAATTCAGGATTGATAACAAGATTGCACAAGTTAGAGGATGACCAATTGTTTTACTATTATGTCTCACTTTATGTGTCTATCAAGGGATGGGAGTTCTACAAACCTATAATGGTTGTAGTTGGGAGCTTTCTGAAAGCAACATATAAAGGGACAATTCTTATTGCTTCAACAAAAGATGCAGACGGTAATTGAAATTTGAATACGAACTTTAAGCTTGGTGTATAATAATGCATATGTACTGTTATAGTCTATGTTTCTTAATGTATACATTTCGTTGTTTCATGGCTTGCAGGTCAAATTTGCCTCTTGCCTATGCACTAGTTGACTCAAAAAAATAATGCATCTTGCCAGTGGTTCTTTGAGCAAACTAAGGACACTTTTAGGATTCGAGGAGAGATGTGTATAATATCATATTGACATTCAGGCATTAAAGTATAAGAAAGGTGGATGATAATGTTTATCCAATAGTTCCACATGGTATATGCATCTATCACTTGTAGAACAACATCAAAACTAAGTTTAGAAAAAAATCAAGCCTATATCAAAAATATATTTTTGCCATGGCCAAAGCTTATACAACAGGATGATTTGATCATCTTATGGCAAAAGTGAACAAAATCTACTCTAGAGTATCAACATACTTGATGAAAATTAGATATGATAGGTGGTCTATAGTGCAGACGAGAGTCAACAGGGATTTTCTTATGACTTCAAACAAAGCAGAGTCTATTAATACTGCAAATAAGGTTGGAAGAGATATGGTAGTACTGCGTTTGTTAGAATTTATGACAACGATGATCCAAAAGTGGAATTGCTCAAACAAGAGCATTGCAATAAACACAATCACATACCTTTCTACTACATACCACAAAATCCTAATAGAGAGTATAAAAGAATCGACACAGATGAAGGTAAAACATAGTTTCTTAACTCAATGGTATATGTACTATAAAATGAATGTATGACTAGTGTAATCACTATTCTTACCCATGTTTAACTACTATATCTTTCACTGTGTTTTTGAAAATTTCTAGGTGATACCTTCATGTCTGTACCTGTTCACTATGGTCGACAAACTTAGGCTTTACAGTGTTTCTGAAAGCAAAAACATGTACTTACAAGATATTCCAACATAATCAATTTTTATACAAGAATACTTCTGTAGTTTTGATGAAAAAGTATATGACTGTACATTAGTATTGCTCCTTATACTACAGAAAGGGCCATATGATTAAAATGTATGAAGATAATATTGAACCTCTTCCAGATGATAGCACATGGCACATTCCTCAAGAGGTCCTAGAAGAGCGACCACCAATAAGGAAAAGAAGTGATGGAAGGTTAAAAAAGAAAAAGGTGAAATCATGTGGAGAAGGCAAGAAAAAGAGGGGAAGGACTTCATGCAGGGTAAAAGAAAACAATAGAAGGTTGTGCAAGAACATCCCACCTTGAAGTTACAAACTTAATATTAGTTTGTTAATTGTTGAATAATCGACAATACTTGTTTCTATATTGCTGAATTTGGTTTAAGAAACAGTTGATACTTTATGTATTTCTATTTTTGGGGTTGTAAAGTTGTTGATACTTCATGTGTTTTTTTATTTAGATCATGCATAAACTACTTACTTTATTTAGATCATGCATAAACTACTTACTTTAGTCCAACTATATTACAGTTGATAGTTGTAAATTACTACTATAGTGATGACATATAAAGTGGTGACTCTTATATAAAGTGAATGATGTTGTAATGAATTGAGAGTGTATATCTGATAAATATGAAATATATACTTCATATATCGTGAATGTATATTCTTTTATGTTTAAAACACATAACTGTCACTTAATTACATATATACTTCATGTATCATAGCATATATAAAGCACAACTGTCATGACTTGATATGTAATGACATAAATGAAACCAAAACTAACATAAACAACAATCACGATAGTTTGATTCAAATTTGAGATCCAAAAGTCTGTTCAACATAGACATACTAAACTGTGAGCATACTAAAAGTAACTAAAAATGTGTGACTGTATAATAAAATAACTACCGCCATGACTTTAAGGTCGCAAAAAATCCAAAATTAAAATTACATAACTACTTTATTTTTCTCTTTTGGATTTTCTATCATCATTTTGTGCTCATTTACTCTTTGGATGCTTTTGTGCTTTTCCTCTACTCTTTGGATAATTTTTCTCACCTTCACCTTTTGGATCAATTTCTACTACTTTATGCTTTGAGTTAGTTTCTATTTTTTGATCTTTTTTTTTTGTATAAAATCTATCAATTTTCGACTCACTAATTGCACCACCTGCATATTTTTTTTTGCATAATTTTATAACACAACCGCATATCTTGCATTCGCCTCAATATTTAATTTTTTGGAATAGATCTGTCCATCATTAAATACTCAGCAAAGGCTGCCACATATACACCACAATCTAGACATGTATCAAACCAAAAAATGCATCAAACGTAAAAGTAAGAAAACACAACTAAAAAAGGTGTAAATTCAAAGATATCTTACATGGTGCACTGTTGTGGCAAGCCATCAGACTTGACCATCAAAGGTGTAAACAGATTTGTGCAAAATATACATTACTGAGCTAGTCAATGCCATCTTTTTTTCTTGTAAAATTCTGTCTTCTCGAGGTAAAGTAGTATCAATTCAGTAGAGGATGCCAAAGTTTCCATAACAAATCTATCATTAACGACTCAACGCTTCGAATCATACACATAAATGCACCTGGCCTTCAATCATATTCAATACCCAATGATAATGAAGTGCTATGTATTGAGATAAACATGTGATATACTAAGAAATATTACAATCGATAACGTAGCCAATAATATACTCAGCTGTTGTGTGATTATCCTCAAGCACACTTTTATCTTTATTATGTGCAAAAAACTTCTTATGCAAATCTGTCACCACATTGTGGAAAGAAAAGTCTCTCGTGGTGAACCTCACAGTGACATTAGGATCATACTTTATCTTCTTCCTCAAGTAGTAAAAGATCACATCAAGATGTTAAAAAATAACAAAATATAAAGATCATAATCACATGCTTGTACAATTTCTATATACTAAAAGTACACTATAGCACACATTACTTATATGCTGCCTATATATTCATATACAGCGGAATACCTAAATAGACACAACCTAAAAATAATGTCTATACATGAAGATAAATTTCCTATACACTAGTTATCCATGAAGATACATTTACCACATACTTATGATACATCAGGATGCCCTAAAAAAGACACTACATATTCATTGCTATGCATGAATTGTACACCACTGTAAGTAAATTCACAATAACCTAAGAACAGAAACACAAAAGACAGAAAACAAAACATAGAAAAAAATTAAAAAAGAAAGAATGAACCATACAGTGTTGGACAATCCATCTCAAAGGGTAGACAACTTTGCGAACCAAGCCTTCATATCCAACATGTAAATTCCAAGATCAAGTTGACAACTCCTATAAAATCATTAAGAAAGAATCAAATCACTAAAAGCTTTCACTAAAAATACAATGCAATAATTTTAGAAAAGGCAACTTACTTATTCCGACGTTTAAGCGATGCTGAAAAGGCCCATAACACTTCTAACTGAACAAGCATATCAATAGGACTCTCAAAGAGATGTTTTCTTTCAAAAGTAACTCTTTGGTTCGCTACCGGCAAACTACTTGCGCCTGAATTAAAATTAGTTATAAATGGAGACATGCGAAGAGTCCCTGAAAACTTTATTCTACCAAATTTTTCATGTGCTAGGTACTTAATCACTCTTTCAAAATTCTTCGTGCTTGTCAATGCCATTTTTTCAGGAAACAACTTTGGAGCTCCAGTTAGTCCATATTTCACAGCACTACCAAAACCATCTAATCTGTGTTTAACAATACAACAATATTCAGAAACTACAGAGGAAGAGAAAGACGTGACAGTATGCGCTTTCTCATCGCGGAACGGCTCAACAGCTTCACTTTTTCTAGCTTTGTTGTCCTTCATGAGTTTGAAAAGTGACTGAAATGAAGAAAAAATAAAATTATTGAGCAGTGAAACTCGTTCATTAATATACAAGGAAAAATTATAAGAATTAAAGATAGAATATCTACATGCATATATTAAATAAAAAGGAAATTAAAAGATGTATACTGTTCCAACTTCGCCCCATAATTATTTTAGTTCAGAGCTCAAATAATTCAGATTAACAGGGGGTCCTCTTTGGTGACTGTATCTGCTTGCACCCTGACAGTTTGAGGAGGTAGATTCACAGGAGTCCTTTTTGGTGACTGTATGATCTTGTACCCTGACATTTTGAGGAGGTAGATTAACAGGGGGATCCTTTTTAGTGAATATATATTGCAGCATGTTAGTTTGAGGAGGTGGGGTACAAAAATCATCAATATGTCCGGTATGTCCATGAGGTAATGCTTTGGGCATATCTTCGGCAATATCAAAGAACCCCTGAAGATACAACTATAATTTCTCTTCAGGTGCAGGATAAATATTTCTCACCTTCTACTAAAAAAAAGGAAAACATTAAAAAGATATAAAAGTATAGGGAAAAAAAGAAAGAATATATCAATAACAAGCATAGATAATAAAATACCTTATCAATGCTCTTCATCTTAACATTGTCCACAGTCAGATCATGAAGAGTAGGACTATCGTTCACTTTTCAATTGAAAATACGTGGTCGATTGTTACGAACATGAGAAGCAATATTCCAGAACAAATAAGTGCAACACTCGTAGAACCAATACTGAAATGCAAGTGGTAGACCCTCAAATCTGTAATGTTTTTTTATGATCGAAACTTTATCATGCAACAAATGCACTGTGGACTCAAAGACTGCTAAATCCCAAGAAAAGGTATTGTATGTTCCACCGTCAACTAGATCAAAATCACTCTTGTGAACAGGGTGATCATTTTTATTTGAGAACAAAAAAAGTGGATAAAGTACATCACAACTAATTTCACAAGTCACTATTCAATTTTCAACTCCTCCACAAAGTATTGTAGCATCGCAGATTGATTATCTTTTCAATATCATCAAAAGATGTCTCCAACAAATGATTCTTCTCTAGGACATCATACACAGTCACATTCGAATCATCGACAAATCATTTCAAACCTGTCTTGATTGCAAATTCTTTAAGGCCAAAAGTCAATACCACACTATTAATCTTGACACAAATCTTGTTGGGCTTATCTGGAATGACCTCCTTATGCAGCAAGGCATGGATGAACTGATTTTGAATGAAGAAAAGATATAACTCAAGAAAATGGTCAGAACAAGTAGCTTTAAACATATCTAATTGGTGCTTTTGCTAATTGATTTAACATAGTAACAACGTCAGTACTAGTGTGCACACTGATCCTAAGATGAAATAGTTTATTTGGAGGAACATAGAAATCACCTATACTCTACTTTAACAAATAGTTACAAATTGTTAAAGCAAGATATAGTACATATATATAAATACCAAATAAATATAACACTTTTAACTGAAATCAAAAACTACCTTTACCACATCTTTAAATTTTCTTATTTTTCTCTTCTTTGGAGTAGCTTCTAAACCTTCATCATTTTCAACACTTCTTTCTCTTTTATTCTTTTCTGACATAAGTTTTTTTGTAGAAGGACCTTTTGATTGAGAACGTGTTACATGAGTGCAATTCAATTCGACCTTCAGACCAACACTACTAATCGAGACTACTTCAATCGGTTTGGAAGTCTAATTCTTAAATGAAATAAAGAGTTTGGTGTGGCACTCACAACAGATATAATGTCTTTTTGATGTGTATCAGACATTGAAATTGGACTTGCACTTTAAATTGGAATGGGATCAATAACTCTAGAAGTTATATTTTTCATAGGATCAGGTGGTACACTCACAACCGATGTAATGTCAGCAGCAGCAACTTCTAGAGTCGCCATATCCACCTTTATACCCTTTTTAAAAACTTTGCCAAGTGCAGGATGAACATGTCTGAAATGCATAAATTTCAAAAAAATACACGAGAAAACGATTATATACAGAGACAACACAGTCTAGCCGATTGTAAGTACATAAGCTAAATGGTCAAAATACATTAAATCAGATGCATGCAAGTAGATAATCTAACCTACAATGTATTATAATAGAAAGAACAAAAAATCCATATAAAATCTTAGGATTCAACTTAGAAGAAACAAATTTAAACTATAAAAAGTAGCCAAATGAACCTAAAATCGAAGCAAAATGTGGATTAATAACATTAAATTATCAACAAATAATGACGAACTTAACTACAAAGAAGCTCAGATCGGAGCTAAATGGATGTTAGCAATACAAAATAATCAACCAAATAGACATTTGAGTAACCTAACTTGAAGATCAAATCAAAGAAAAACGAACATACTTCGATTAATAACAACAAATAAATAAGAAAAAAAAAAAAAAGAAACATACCTATTTTGAAGCTCAAATCGACAAAAATTACAGAGAATTTTTTTTAAAAAGAGAAAAAAAAACTGAAAAAAAAAGTAAAGATGGGAGAGATGAATGTGTACTAAATGGGTCTAAGAGAGAAAAGGTGACAGAGAGTCGACAAATGCATGTAGTAATTACAGAGAATATACAAAATGGGTCATTTCAGGCAATATTTATAAAGTTGGGCCACTTTAGTTATAAGCAATTGTATTGGTCCTTTCAATTATATACAAGAAAATTAGCTTTTATATGTAATACTAGAGGGAAACGGCCCGTGAGTGTTAGCGCGAGCCAAATATCGTGAAAATCGAAATTATAACATATTTTTTATCAAAATAATAATTTGAATAAATGTAAATAAAATATGCATCCTCTATTTTGGTATAAATATTTACAATTTATTGATGTTTTAAATAAATTCTAATTTCTTGACTATTTAGAGATATAGTAAGCATTGAGAAAAGATGCTTTCAGTTTTATAGTTGATTCTAGGAATGTTAAGAACCGAATGAACTGTATCAAAGTAGTTATAAGCTTTCTTTAATTCAATTCATAATTTTTGTAGGTTTTTACTTTTTAGAAAAATAAATTGAAAAAATATCGAATTGATCGAATAAATTTATTTGAGTACAATGTGTTTTATATATTAAGTTTAACGTAATGAAACATTAAAACTTTTATTTTGAGTTTGAAAATGGGTACAAATCAACGGTTAGCTAACACTTAAAATTTCAACTGCAAAACAACTCATAGGAATAGTATGCTTAATCAAATACTTCATAATATGTACAATAATATCTAACTACACACATTATGTAATAATGAATTATGTTTACCTCTTGCAAAAGTAAAATCTTACCATGTATTTTTCTTTCGTTCCTTTTTGTTTGGTGTATATTGACATGAGAAAAATCTTAAGAAAATATTTATTAAAAGCATATTTTACTGAATTAACTTTATTAAGTATACTTTATTAAGTACCATACTAGTTTATATGCACTTATCTTTTGTGTGTTATACTGTTATCGGTCCTAAGCCGGGAGTCTATCGAAAACAACATCTCTACTTCTCCTGAGGTAGTAGTATGGTCTGCGTACACTTTACCGTTCCTAGACCTCACTAGGTGGGAATACACTGGGTATGTTGTTGTTGTTATTGTAACTTTATTAAGTATGCTTTAAAATTTAAATTTGGTTATTAGTATTTCATATACTTAATGATAAACATAGTATCAGATAAAAATAATAAAAATATCAGATAAAAATAATAATTTTTTCTTAATTTACTAAAATAAATAAATAAATAAAAAATATTTTTTTTAATATAAAATATGAATAACGAATAAAATTATTCATTTTTATTATTTATAATTAATCATTATAAATTATTATCTCATTAATTTACTTAAATATATTAGGTTTAAATAATTTTATATAGACCTAATAAAAATAATACATTAATCAAATTAGGAAAATAAAAAGATTATATGGGAAACTGAGAGATAGATGGGAGACCAAAGGGGCACATGCTATACCATTTATGGCAAAGAGAAAAGTCAATGGGTCTCACCATATTCTTCAGTGAATATCTGTTGTATGTTGTAATTAAATACTAGAAAAAGATGGACATTTTTCAAAGCTTTTGATAAGGTTCAAACAATAAAAAATAAAAGATAATTTTTCAAAAAGACTTTAATACACTCAAACTTAAATACAATGCCACTATGATGGCATATTGAAAGTGACTCTTATAATATAGAAAAGAAATGTGTATCTTATATGTTCTATTTGTATGTACATCTCATGTTAATTGGTAAATATTTTATAAAGGCTAAACATATTAACAGATTTTTTAATTATGTTGTTCATTTTAGGCATCCCAACTAATATATGAATGTGTTATTTTAGCATTTTTTGTCGTAAAAATCTATCCTATGCATGTATTACATGCGCTATGACATGTAAAGTGACCATATGATGTGTAAAGTGATCAATAATAATAGCGTATTTATCATTTTTTATCCAAATAATTTTTAAATAATTAATTTAAAAAAAAAAAAATCAAGCTCCTCCCCCCCCCCCTCTTCTCCAAACACCTCAGCCCGCCCATCTATCCAAATCACCATATGATGTGTAAAATGACCAATAATATTCTAGCCCCCACTCCCGAAACATCTTCTTCAAAACACCCCGACGCCCCCACCCCCAAATCATTTTCTTCAAAAACTCCAACACACCCTCCCCTCTCACTTTTGTACACCATTAATAACGTTATTTCTTTTCAAGCAAATAATAATATCAAGCATTAATGATTGATAAAAATGGTGAAAAAGATGTGCAGAGGAACGGGTGGCTCTTTATTTGTTTTGTTTTTTTTGTTGTTTGTTTTGGTTCTATTTTTGTATGGAATGGATGATGAATTTTGCTTGGTATTTAAATAAATCTGTTGGTTTTGACCAAAAAACAAAAATGGTGGAAATTTTTTTTGAAAAAAATAAGCTTAACATTGACAATAATGGTGGAATAATTTTCTTGATTTTCCCTTCTTTTTTTTTGTTAATTCAATCAAAGAAGAAAAAATCATTTTAAGAAGGAAAATTATTTTAAGAATCAAGAATGGTTAAAATCAATAGAAGGAAAAATCAATCATTCTTGTTTCTTGATTTCTTGTTTCTTAAAGAAGGAAATTCTTGATTTTTGTTAAAATCAACATTCTTATTTCTTAAAATCAAGCAAATAATGATTAATGTTGTTTCTTGATTTTCTTTTTTTTTCTGTTAATTCGATCCTATATTTGTTGTATGTTAATTTTAATTGATTAATTCGTATTGGTAAAATGTTTCTCATAGATCCCTTTTGTTCATAATTTTCACCATTAAATAAGCTTAAAATTGATAAAAATGGTGGATAAAAATAAGAAAGAAGGTATAAATTAATGAAGATGAGTTAATATACTGTTTGTGGGTCAACTTGGACGCCACATCAGCTGAAAAAGGGCATCCACGCGCCTTCGAAAAAGTGAAACACACGCACCATGCCAACTCTGCAACAAGTGTCAAAATGACACACCCATACGCTAGTTGAGGTATCTAAAGTGAACACCGTCCACTTGAGGTGCCAAAGTGAAAGATCGTGCCAAGTTGACGGGTCTACCGATGTGTTTGGCCTTTTAAAAACATACACACCCGCACACACATATCTGTCCATATCTGTCTATACTATATTAGAAGTATAAGGTCTTTATAAAAGTTCTTTGAACTTTATTTCCTTCATTAAAAGATTTCACAATAGACATAATCGTGTTTTAAACTTTTTAATCCAATTATTATTTTATTAACTTTATAATGGATTATAATTTTGAAAAATTAAGGAATCCTAAAATATATGGCAAAAGAAAAAAAATATGAAAATTTAATATTGGTATGCTTTTTTTCTTGTATATGTTAAAAAGTAGTCTTAAATCTCCTGTATGGTTTGCGAGCTATTGCACACTGCGGGGTTTACCCAAAGCGCACACAGTGCTCACCCGAAGGACAGAGACTGTGACAGAGGAGGTAGCGGCTATGAATTTTCCTGGAATTTTCAAAAAAATAAATATCTTTTTATTTTCCAAAATTAGTGTTACATAGGTTTTACGTCAGAAAAATAATCCCAATTCAAAGTGTACGTTGCGTATGTGTTCATGTCTTTTTGTTCAGATGTTACTTGGAAAGAAATTCTCCATTCAATGTGTACGTTGCACGTGCTTATGTTTTAGACTTTAGCTTGCCAAAATTACTTGAAACAAAATCTTAGGTATTAAATATTTTTATACGTATGGGTTACTTTTTTATTTTTTCAAGTAAAAGCCATTTAGGCTATTTTATTAATTTAAATAAATAAAAATCCACTGTCTGCTAAGTTGAAGTAGGAATTGCATAAATGCCTAAAAAAAGATCAAAATGCTATTTGGAGTCTTAAAATATATGTGCAAAAAATTAAAAAATTAAGGACCCCTAAAATATATCGTATTTTGATCTGAATTAGAAATCATAAGATTTAGCGCTCGTAAAATATATAGATCATTTAAAATGGATTAATTAGAAAATAAATCTTATACTAAGTATTAAAGGATGAACGTGCATCGCGCGTACACATATACTAGAACTATATTAAAAATGTGAAGGACCTTACAAATCTTATTTGAACTTTTTGTCGCTCATTAAAAGACTGCTAATGGACAAAATCGGCTTTTCATCTTTTCCGTAAAGTATTATTTAATTATTTTTATATTATTAACTGTGATATATAAAAATTAAAGAGTCCTAAAATATATGATAAGAAAAAAGTATATGAAAAATTAATGTTGATATGTTTTTTTTTCATGTGTACCTACAAAAAGAACTCCTAAAATATATAATAAGAGGGGAATAAAGGAAAATTTGATTATTATTTTTATAAAGAAAAGGATATTCACGCACAACATTTTTTAACCAAATTTGTTATGTGTTGGGATTCTTTTTTTAAAATAAAAAATTAAATTAATTACATAATATTACATTTGTATTTTATTTTTATTTTCTTGATATTATGATGTTGCATGTGTAGTTGTATTTCATTGTTTTGGGAAATTGATTTTATGTATTTCACTATTTATCTTTTGTATTTATGATATGTGTTAAGATAAAACTACAATGCTGTTAGCCTTGATAGATTCTCATCTCCTACTTTACCATAATCTTTTCTGCTATTGCTAATTTATTATAAATAGTTATGTTTTATTATTATATTAACTAGTAGTCTATGTGAACGAACGTTGCACGTTTATCTCAAGTTATTTAATAATTATTATAGAAGTTGAATTGGTAATGATCTAAACTTAAATCAAACTATGAAACATGTAAAAGTTCTTTTACTAACTACTCGAGAAATAATTATTTTTAGAATTGGGAACCGAAGTACATACATACATACATACATACATACATACATACATACATACATACATACATACATACATACATACACAGTGGCGGATCCAAGATTTAAGAATTGTGGGTGCTTAAAAAATTTAAAAGCTAAAAAAAAGTAAAATATTGCCTCAATGAGGTTTGAACTGGGATGCCCCTTCCAGTGGAGAACCTTAAGAGCAATCTAAATATCAGTGCACCAAGCCAATTTTTGTATTAATGGGTACTTTTATATCTTTTATACCTATTTTTTATATATTTTTTACGTAATTATACCTATTTCGCATTGAGTTTACTGGGTGTCGGAGCACCCCAAAAAATAATGTAGGTTCGTCACTGTACATACATACATACATACATACATACATACATACATATATATATATATATATATACATACATACATACATACATATATATATATATACATACATACATACATACATACATACATACATACATACATACATATATATATATATATATTCTAGAGAACAATACCCAAATTCAGCACTAACAAAACCTCTTAGAAAGAGAAAAGAAACCTAACACACAAGACAAAGTTAATTTATGGGTTCATCATTCAAATAAAAGTTTGTATATCAAGATTAAACGCTTCACTATAAGCTTATTTAAATTCAACAAATAAGTTTAATTGAAGATTCAACTACAATACTAGCGAATAATATTTCAAACTATAGTTAAATAACATAATCAAAACTAAGTCACGATTAAACAAAGAAAGAAAAAGACAGAAAGAGGTAAACTTTTGAATTTTTGGCTACTTTATTCAGCAACAACATGCTTATTTCGTCCAATTTATTGATTCAAAATTTCAAACTAAAAAAGAAACACGAAAAATTATCAAAAGAGGAGAATTCATTGTCGATTGTTGATTATTTATAATTCATATAATCTTTAAAGCTATGAACTAAAAGAAATAAAGAAACACATAAAGGATTATCATAATGAAAGTAAGAAGACGACTTGAATCAAAACTAAAATAAGAAGAAAAGTAGAAGAACAGTGTTTTTTATAAATTTTGATCCAAAATATCACTTAAATAGAATTGTAGATTATTTTTTTTTACGTAGGATTAAATTCTAATTGATTTACAATTGTTAAATATTATAATTTCTTATTGCCATATATTCTAGGAATCCTTTGAACCTTCTCTACTTTCTTTCAATTAATTAAAAATTTTCATATTAAAACATTTAAACATACGCTATTTTTTCTTTTACTTTTTCTAAATTTTTAGTTTACCTAAAATACTTAGAAAGAATTAGTTGGTTAGTTATTAATCTTAAGAAAAATATTAATACACTATATATATATATATATATATATATATATATATATATATTAGCAGACTAAATGTTTCTGCTAGTTTTATGACAATTTTTATTTATTCAGATTTTGAAACCAAGTCTTTTTTTTTAATATAGAAAAGGTTTCCTGCTAATTTTTATGCCTATTTTCGTTGGAAATTTTTTGGTATGTTGAAACATAGTTTTTTTTTTAGGGAAATTACCCGGATTAATCATTATTGGACTTTTATTACCACTTAAGCCTAATTTTTAATTAATTATAATTCATAGTCCCCTCTTGCCTATTAATTATTCCTAATTACAATTCATAGCATTTCTTATGTATTTTCTCTCTTTTTCTATTTTCTATTATTCTCTTCTTCTTTTTTCTTTTTCAATTTTTTTTTCTTCCATTTTTCCCCCTTTTTTGGTTGCTTTCTCTTTATTTTTTCTTTTTTCACTTTTTTCTTTTTATTTTTTATTCATTCATTTTTGTAGCCTTACAGTTACACGCTACCATAATTGTAGCCTAAATCATATTTTCTTTCTATTTTTTCATCTTTTTGCAGTCTTTTTTTCTTTTGCATTTTCTTTGATTCTTTTTTCGTTCTTTTTTATTTTTTTGGTCATTTTTTCTCCTTTTTTATTTTTTTTCATTTGTTATTGTATGTTATATTTTATATTTTTTTGTATCATACTATGTATTTTAAATAAATTATTATTTGTAGTTGAATTGTTTAGTTGTCAATATGTATAAATTATCATTCGTATTTTTGTATATAAATAAGTATATTGATTAATTGTATTTGCTTGAGACTAAAATACATAAATATGCAATTTGTCTTTCAATGCAAGTATATCATTGTGTTTCGTATTTCAAATTTATCATTTATATTTGTAGATAAACAAATATCATTTTGTATGAATATGGTTCAAGTTGTATAAACATGTGTCATTGATACAGATGTAACATTTGTATTTGTATAATTTATTATTTTTATTTTTATTATGATGCAAATTGTATCAATAAATGTAAATACAAGTTTTCATAGAAAGAAAAATAATAATTTTTTTCTAATGTTTAAAGATACAAATGATGTTGTCAACTACAAATTCAAATACAAACAAATGAAATTACAAATACAAATACAATATACGATCAACTTATAAATACAAATATAAAATAATTCTTTAAGAATACAAATACATCGACGAAAATAGAATACAAATTGTACATAGTCACGGCTAAATACAATATGCAATAAACTTACAAATACAAAATAATTCTTTAAAAATAAAAAGACATCGACGAAAATAGAATACAAATACAAATATAATCTAAATATGCAAACACAATAAAATCATAATACAAATATAATCCAATATAATATACAATCAACTATAAAATACAAATACAAAATAATTTTAAAATACAAGTGCAAATTATATAAAATATAAATGATGGTGAGAACAAACAAATACAAATACAAATATAAGTGCGAACTATAAAATACAAATATAATGTGAACTACAAAATACAAATACAAACGTGAACTTTTAAAATACAAATGCAGTTGTATCAACGAATATAAAAATATAAATGATGGTGTGACTACAAATATGATAAATAATTGTGGTATTTACGTTATCATCCATGACTTGCGCTCGAGTAGTCATATTTCTTGAAAATACAAAAAATATAAAATAGAACAAAAAAATGATAAAGAAAATAATTACAAAGAAATAAAAAAAATTAAAGAAGAAAAGAATAGAAGAAAGAGAAATGAAAGTTAGAGATAGAAGAGAGAAAAAAATAAAAAGAAAAAAATGAAAACAATAAAATTGGAAAAAATAGAAAAAGAAGAAGAAAAAAACGAGGAAAACACGACAAAAGAAAAAGTATAAGAAAATGAAAAAGAAAAAAAATGATAGTGTTTTTTGCGAGATTAAATGTGTAGTGTATTTATGTTTTTATGAATACAGACCACTAAATAAAAGTGAATACAACAGCTGTGAATCGAACACAACGGCTAAATAGGGACTGTATTCACATTTTATATGAATACATACTATCTGTAAAACTGAATACAGCGGGCGTAAATTGAATACAACGGCTATAAATGGTAATTATTAAAATGTGGCTATGGAAGGTGGGTTTTATAGCAAAATGCTTTTATTTTTTAAAGATCCCCTTTTTTTGAATTTGGAAAGGTTTTCTATAAATTTTTATGCCTATTTTGGTGGATTTTTTTTTGGGATGCTGGACCTAATATTTAATTTCTATATTTAATATTAGAAATAGGTGAAAAGACAACTTTGTCTCTTGCAGAGTCTATTAATGAAGGGTAAAAAGTTCAAACAATATCTCTAAGACCCTTCACACTTTTAATATAGTATAGCTATATAATGTAGTTCATTTTTCCTTAATGGGTGCAAGACGAAGTTCCCTAACATGACTGGTAGGACTGTCTTGACTAAGCTACTCTGTGCAACATTCCCTCTCATGCTATGTGTTACAATCGTTTTCGAAAAATCAAAAACTTCATAACTTCGTGGTGAAAAAGTCTACTTGATTTCATTTGAAATTTTGGAGTCGCCACTTAATTTTTAGGAAATTAAGAAAACCATTTAAACAAAGGTAATTTTGAAACAAAACCTCTAATTAAAACTAAGAGTCTAAGGAAAGGTTCAAGTTAAATTTGAAAGAAGATGTTAGATACTTTACAACAACAACAACAACAACAAACCCAGTATATTCCCACATAGTGGGGTCTGGGGAGGGTAGAGTGTATGCAGTCCATACCACTACCTCTATAGAGGTATAGAGGTTGTTTCCGATAGACCCCCGACTCAAGATAAAAGGCAGTATACACAAGCATCAAGAGCATAAAACACGATAAAATAACATAGGTACGACATCCACAAAAATATGTACATTATCAAACAAAGGACACCAAAGTCCACCTAAATACTGACTACGACTCAACCATACCCTTAGCCCTTTATCCTAATATTTTTCCTCCATATCTTCCTATCTAGGGTCATGTCCTCAGTCAGCTGTAACTACTCCATGTCACGTTTAATCACTTCTCTTCAGTATTTCTTCGGCCTAACCCTACCCCGTTTAAAACCTTCCAAGGGCAACCTCTCACACCTACGAACTGGGACATCCGTGACTCTCCTCATCACATGACCAAACCATCTCAACCTCACTTCCTGTATTTTATCCTCCACTGACACCACTCCCACCTTCTCCCAAATAATTTCATTCCTAACCCTGCCAGCCCTTGTGCATCCACACATCCAACGCAACATTCTCATTTTCGCCACCTTCAACTTTTGGATATGCGAATTCTTAATCGACCAACACTCCGCTCCATACAACATGGCAGGCCGGACTACAACTCTATAGAATTTGCCTTTCAACTTGGGGGGCACCTTCTTATCACATAAAATTCCCGAAGCAAGCCTCCATTTCATCCAACCTGCCCCAATTCGGTGAGAGACATCCTCGTCTATCTTTCCATTTCCCTGAATCATAGACCCGAGATACTTAAAACTATCCCTCTTGCAAACCGCCTAAGACTCTAACTTCACTACCACCTCCTCCTCTTGCCTCGAGTTACTAAACTTGTACTCCAAGTACTCTGTCTTGGTCCTACTCAACTTGAAACCTTTAGACTCCAGGGTTTGTCTCCAAACCTCCAGCTTATCATTAACCCCTTGTCGCGACTCATCAATCAAAACTATATCATCCGCGAAAAGCATACACCAAGGCACCTTACCTTGTATATTCCGCGTCAACACATCCATCACCAAAGCGAATAAAAATGAACTAAGAGTTAATCCCTGGTGTAACCCTGTCAAGATCGGAAAATGCTCAGAATCTCCTTCCACTGTCCTTACCCGGGTCTTTGCTCCCTCATACATGTTCTTAATCGCTCTGATGTACGCCACAGGGACCCCCTCCCCCACCCCCCGGCTCCAAACATCTCCAAAGAACCTCGCTAGGGACCTTTGGTACTTTACAAAATTCATAAAATATAGTTCCCGACGGATTTAATTTATTTGACTAATTTTAAAAAAAATTATGAGTTTATTTTGAAATCTAATAACTTATTTGTGAAAACTTATTTGAAACAAACAAAATTTATTTAGTACTTAAACATTTCAACATATTCCAAATAATGAAATAAATCAAATGTCAAAGTCTCAAAATAATTCTAAGTTGATAATTTATCTGATTTAAACCTTTGAGTTAAGTGGTTAACCCAAATACTTAAACATGGACTTGCACTGAATAACTATGAAAGAACATGGAAGGGGAGCTTGAAGTAACTGGTAAAATTATTGTCATGTGACCAGGAAGTCACAGGTTCAAACCTTGGAAACAGCCTCTGACAGAGATGCAAAGTAAAGTTGCATATAATACACCCTTGTGATGGGGCCTTTCCCCGAACCCTGCATATAGTGGAATCTTTAGTGCACCAAACTGTCCTTTAACTATGAAAGAACATAAAAGGTTCTCAAGTTATTCTTAGTAGCTTAAGTAATTAATCTAAAAGAATTATATTGTTGCGATATAAGCATTTGTTTGAAATTATTGCACGTAATTGGATTAAAGCGAGCCAAGGGTAATCAAATTAATCCCAAAATCTCTACGGGGAGTTAGTAGCACATGGTAGATTTAGTACTACAAAACATGATAATAAGAATATTTCTATTTCTATTATATAGAAGAGGTGGTTTCGCCACCTATTCCTGAATTTACTTTTTTACCCCCATTATTTACTATATTACACCTTAATTGTTCCGTGATTTATTATATTATTCCTAATTAATTATTATAAGTCATTTATGTATTAAAAAATTAATAATATTTTATTCAAAAATAAATTACTATATTACCCCCTATCATTTACTATATTACCCCTAATTGTTCCGTGATTTACTATATTATCCCTAATTAATTTTTATAAGTCATTTATATCTTAGAATTAATAATATTTTTTATTATATTATCCCTAATTAATTATTATCAATCATTTATATATTAGAATTAATAATATTTAATTAAAAAAATACATATTTATGACGTTTGTTTCAGCTGCTTGATTTTACTATATCATCCCTAATTAATCATTATAAGTCATTATGTATTAAAATATTAATAATATTTAATTAAAAAAATAGATGACATGTCTGTCTGCACTGGTTTCGACCAGTGCTTCGTCATTTACTATATTATCCCTAATTGCTCCGTAATTTACTATATTACCCCTAATTAATTATTATAAGTCATTTACATATTAGAATTAATAATTTTTTATTATTATATTACCCCTAATTAATTATTATAAGTCATTTATATATTAAAATTAATATATTTAATTAAAAACTAGAAATTTATGACGTTTGTTTCAGCTGCTTTAATCGTGATTTTACTATATCATCCCTAATTAATTATTATAAGTCATTTATGTATTAAAAAATTAATAATATTTAATTAAAAATAGATGACATGTCTTCCTATATTACCCCTAATTGCTTCGTAATTTACTATATTACCCCTAATTAATTATTATAAATTATTTATATATTAGAATTAATAATATTTTTTTACTATATTACCCCTAATTAATTATTATAAGTCATTTGGTTTCAATCACTACTTCGTCATTTACTATATTACCCTTAACTGCTCCATGATTTATATATTACCCCTAATTAATTATTATAAGTCATTGATATATTAGAATTAATAATATTTTTTTATTCTATTACCCCTAATTAATTATTATAAGTCATTTATATATTAGAATTAATAATATTTAGTTAAAAAATAGATATTTATGACGTTTGTTTCAACTGCTTTAACAGTGATTTTACTATATCATCCCTAATTAATTATTGTAAGTCATTTATATATTAAAAAATTAATAACATTTAATTAAAAAAATAGATGACATGTCTGCCTATATTACCCCTAATTGCTTCGTGATTTACTATATTATCCCTAATTAATTATTATAAGTCATTTATATATTAAAATTAATAATATTTTTTTACTACATTACTCCTGATTAATTATTATAAGTCATTTATATATTAAAATTAATAATATTTAATTAAAAAAATAGATATTTATGACGTTTGTTTCAGCTTCTTTAACCGTGATTTTACTACATTATCCCTAATTAATTATTATAAGTTATTTATGTATTCAAAAATTAATAATATTTAATTAAAAAAATAAATGACATGTGTGCCTACGTTACTCCTAATTGCTCCGTGATTTACTATATTACCTCTAATTAATTATTATAAGTTATTTATGTATTAGAATTAATAATATTTTTTACTAAATTACCCCAATTAATTATTTTAAGTCCTTTATATAAGAATTAATAATATTTAATTAAATTAATGTACGTTTATATTTGTATCTCATCAATATCAAATTTTAGTGCTAAAAAAGCCAATGGTATAAATACAAAGGGTGGCCATGTTGGCTCTTTGAACTCTACTACTTGGCAGCTTCTACGTGCCAAACTCATGAGCTTTTGAGCCCGCTTCCTTGATCTGTTATAGCTAATTTTTAAGGATTTTGGCCTTACACTTGCTTTCATTTCAGTGACTTGGATGAGGTTCGACTCGAAGATGGGCAGACGCGAGGGAGAGGGAAGTCCAAATGGACTCGTATGATTTTACGACAACAAGCCAGAAAATGGGTTCTCGTCAGAATTCTTGCCACCACCAAAAAAACCAGTTTATTTCATAGCCAGAATCCAAGGCTTAAACCAGTCTTAGATGGATTCTAGCCTAGAAACTTTTGAATTCAGCGAAATCCCTTTCTCATTGGGGTTCTCAGCTAATTCATCCCTCTAATCTCCTCATCAATGTTGAAATAGTAGGGTATTTAGAAGAACGAAAATGATTTCGATATGAAAATAATTTTTTTTAAGGGTGAATTGGGAATTTCTAAAAGAAATATTTGAATTCGAGATGATGATAAGCTCGAATGAGATGTATTCGGTATGAAATTGTACCATCCTTCACTTGAATTAGGAATTTTGAATATTGAGGATCCACCTGGTCTTGTTCTAGAGCTACGAGGTACGGTTTCCTTATGCTGGGCTCACGTGGGTCATATTGGTATGAAGAGATAAGGGAGAAAATCAAAGTGAAAGGGAAAAATTGATTTGGGGCTTTAGGGTTTTCGATTTTTGTCACGGCTGCTACTGTTGTGTTTTTGATATTGTGTTGCTATATTGTTCTTGGGATAGGTCGGCGCGGGGCATGCTGTTGGGCGTGGGTTTTTGGTTTGTGTATGTGTGCTAGGGTTTAGGGTGGTGTTAGGATTTAAAGGGATTAAGAATTAGGCTATTAACTAAATAACCTAATTTCTTTAGGAATTAATCAGTTTTATTAAAGACTAGTAAACTTAACCGTGCGCAGTCATAAAATATATAATTAATGTTTTTGTGATACTTAAATATTAAAAAAATTAACATTATTGTTTCAACAAACTAAAATTCTTTATAATTTTTCTATCTTCCATCACCCTTCTCAAATAATTAATGAATTTATTAGAAATAAAAGCTTATGTCCCTTATTTCAATTAGTTACATTATGTAAAAATATGAATCAGATAAAAAGTGAATAACAAAAATATTTTAATAGAGAATGTAAATGGACGGAGTTATTTTTTTAATTATGAAATATAATTAGATGTGATAAATATAACATCATGAGATTTTATTATTATTAAATAAATTAAATAAAGGAAAAGAATGAGAAAAAATTCAAAAAAGAAGAAAAAATAAAAATAAAGGACATAAAGAGGTGATACGCCCGTTTCGTATTAGTTGACACCTATGGAATTGACACTCCTCCTACGAAAATATTTATTAGAAGTTCATTTTATCAAATTTGTCTTGTTAATTATACTTTGAAAAATATAAATTTGAATATATATACATTTTGTTTAGTCATTTAATGCTATTGAAAGAACATACTAAAATCCTCTTAATTTTTATCAAATGAATAATTAAATTGAAACAAATATTTTTAGAAAGAGGACCAACTAAAACAAAACGGAGAGAGTATATTGTTATGTCCATATAAGTATATACTCCCTCCGTCCCATTTTACCGTCCCAAATTGGGATGACACAACTATTAAGAAAAATAATAAATAACATGACTAGTTTACCATAGTACCCTTATTAAATGATGTTTATATTTTAATTTAAAGAAAAAATAATTAATGCAAAGGGTAAAACATGAAAAAAAACTTTTATCTTGTCTTGATAAGTAAAAAAAATTAAGTAAAATGGTACACCATATTAGAAAATTTAGGACGGATAAAATGGAACGAAGGGAATAGTAACTATTATGCATAATGATTGATATGGTAAATGTCATTAAATGTCCCCATGACTTTTAACATTTTAACATTGGGAAAAGACATCATTTTCACCTCATACTATATAAGAAAAGTCTAAACCACACCTAAATTATATAAGTGACCTATTACACACCTTAACTATATAAAAGTGATATTATTACCTCCCCGCGATCCCCATTCTAAGGCGCGTGTGTTACACTTATTTTAGGCGCGTCTAGCCTATTAAATAACAAAAGTAAACGGCTAAAAACATTAAGGAAAAAAACATCGTTTCCACCCCAAACTATAGTCGAAAAGTCGAATCCACACCTAAACTATATAAGTGACCTATTACACACCTTAACTATAAAAAAATGATATTTTTTACTGACGTGGTGCTGACGTGGCAGCGCGTGTAAAACACTACACCACATGCAAGTGGTGGTAGCCTGACAGGGTGTAAATAGTTTCACTTTTTTATAGTTTAGGTGTGTAATATGTCACTAGTATAGTTTAGGTATGACTTCGAATTTTCGGGTATAATTTGGGGTGGAAACGATATCTTTTCCCTTTTAACATTTACTATATGCAATGAAACTTACCATTTAAATGGAGTACCAATTAGTGATACATTGATTGCTATATTTTTTTTAACCTACAGAAATGTAAGGTATACAAGGAAAGTAAATGAAGTTTAGGAGGAAAAATAAATAGTTATAATGAGAAATAAAATAAATAGATCACCATTAATTCGATGCAACAATTTTAATTTTAATCCTAAAGGAAATTTTGAAAAGCTGAGAAAAAAAATAATTAAAAATTCTGGCCAAAGAGACATGTCACATCAACTTTTTTCATATCATCCTTTATATAAAGAGAGAGATATTTTGTTATATTATGCTATGTATAGTACTTAACAATTTTGTGAAATATTTTCTTTTTTTGAAATTTTAGTCCTTGCTAATAATTTGAAATCTAATCATACTTTTTATTTATATAATTTTATATAGTATTAAATTAAATGAACTAAAAATAAAAAGATAGAAAATAAAAAATAAAAGAAATGATCGAAACAAATTCAAATCTTCACCCTTCAGCCTTTTTTTTTTTTTCTTCATTTTCCTCCATGTTAATCATGTGCCTTTCCCAATTAAAATCTTTAACCCTAAATTTAAGCACAAAGTAGAAGTCAGTTACGTTCTTTTCTTTTCCTCATAATATTTTTAAAATGTCCCCTCTCTCTCTCTCTCTCTTTATTTTTTGTTTTTAAAAATAATATATCCTACCATCTAAATAATTTAATGTTATTCTCTCAAAATTTAGGGAGAATATATATGGACAGACTAAGACAATATAAGTGAAACAAAATAATTAAATCATTATTTGTAAATTAACACTATATTTTGGGCAATAATATATAAAGTCTTTTCTATAGCTTTTTTTTTCTTGACATCTATATTTTTCTATTCTCCTTATTTTGTTTTCGTCTTTCTTTATTCAAATATGAAAGTACTTCATATAGTTTAATTTTATTGTTTTCTCCTAATTTTATGCATAATCACCCAATAACACAATTTTCCTAAAATATTATTAATTTTTCCTCATATAAATACAAAATAATACATTGAAAAAACATAGAGAGGATAGATGAAGAAAACTAACTACATTATACAAGTGTTCTGATTCATGCTTCTTTTCTTCTTCTTGCTTTGCTCTCTTAATGAGATTGTAAATGTTTAGCAAAGTCTGTTGATCCCTTTTGGTATATTTACATGAATGATGTTTGATATCATGAAAGGTAATCAAGGAAGAGCTATTCATCTAATATAATGTGTTGTTTATCCAATATCACTACAAGCACACGAGATGATAGCGTTGTTGAAGTTTTGAGATGATAAAACAATCTTTTTGAGATGATAAAACAATCTTAAATTCTCATGGCCTTTGTCCCTTGGCCTCATTCTTTCTGCCCTATCTATATTTGCTGAAAATAAAAAAAAAAATAAGATGGCAAATACATATTATATCGGTTTATATAGTAGTGTTTAAAGTTTAATGTTGCAGAAACCTTTCAAATTATGTAATTAAATAATGAATGATTATATTGTAATTGAAAAAATTTATTCAAAAGAAAAAATAAAGAATTTTTAATAATAAAGGGCGAGGATTAGATTTGGTCATTTTTTACGTGGGCTTTTTTAATGTGATCAACATTTTTATTTTATTTTTTCCTCATTTTTTTGCATGTTTAATTCACTTTTGCAGTAAATGCCTAACTAAATGAGGAAAAACATGCAATGTAAATCAAAGAATTCAGAAAGTTTTAAAAAAGAAATTAATAGCATTAATGATGAAAAGAATTAAATTTGGCTATCTTTAATATTTTATAAAATATTTAGTGTCATTGATGGATAGTATTTTATAAATTTATAAATGAAAAAAAATTAGAAAAAAGCTGAAAAAAATCACAAAAAATATAAATAACAATTCTTGATTCTTAGACATGCCACATCAGCAACCCCTAGTTTCTCCTTTATATATATATATATATACTAGTGAATTGGTTCGCGCTTTGCGCGATCATAAAACTCTTATTTAATTATCACATATTTTTATTGAATATATAAATTAAGCTTTTTTAGTCCTCAAATTTAAATGGATTAGATTTTTGTTACAAAAAAAGAAACAAAAAACAGAAATATTGCATCATACATAAACTCATTACTTATCTATTTTTGATCTGTAAAATAATTTGAGTTATTTTGAAAGAATGATTTCAAATGTATGACGAAAAACATTGTTGCTCGTAGCTGGTTTGAATTTATGCAAAGATTATTTATGCTTATGTGCTATATTTATTTTTGAGACTTCTATTAGTCCATAGGTTAGGATGAAGAAAAAATTCAATAAAGCGAAAATTCTCAAAAAGAAGAATAGAAAAATGAGAAGTGCAAATATTAATCATAGAGAAATTATACACCATCTTATCGATTTCTATATATATAATATTTTTGAAAATATATCTACAAATTCAAGGAAAGGATGTGACTCTGAGTGAATTAACATTTCTAATGAATCATTTTAGCACTACTAATATAAGTTAAACGACATAATCCATTTCAATTCCATCTTCACTTATACCAATTCTAAATAACTATTTGTGTTATTCACACATTTAATTCTTTGTCATTTTTATTAAAGTGCATAAATATTAATTTTTCATATGAAAAAAGCCTAACATATATCGAATTTTATTATTGATATCACTCCTTCTTTCCTTTTTTATTCTCATTCATCCCTCCTCTCTTCCTTTTGCTCACACCACCATAGTCATATTTTTTTTATGAATTTGTTATATTGGCTAATCCTCACAGAATGTCATATATAGTATTTCTACTTTTCATTTTTTTCAATTAAATTAAATTCTCGATCATTTGCTTTGTAAATGACTATTACATTTGTCATATATTGAATTAATCAAATAAATATTACATTTATTATATATTGAATTCCTTTAGCAGGTTATAAGAAAACATAAATAGTAGGTTGGCTAATGACTTTTGGAATTTTCAATGAAAATAGGTTGTTTTTATTTTTCAGCATTGTTAAGGAAATTAAAGAAAAGATTTTTTATTTTTTAAAGTTTTTTTTAAGTACATATGGCACATAAAATAGAATTAACGGAGGCCACAACCACTCATTCTTAGTATTTATTAGGGAGAATACTCACAAAAATACCTGAAGTTTGACCGGATTATCAGTTGAGCATACTAAACTTTGCGGGGGGTCCTATTACCCCCCGATTTTTTCTCCCGTATTTTAATGTCATATATCTGCCACTTGGCCCATTGCATTTTAGTCACGCGCATTGAGCGCGTGAAAAGTGTTAAAAACGTTATAAACTCTTTTTTTTTTGCCAAACAACCCCTTAATTTTCTAATTTTTAAAAGTTTAATATTTTTCATTTATTTTTTCATTCTTTCACTTCTGTCTTCTCTCTTCTTTCTTTCTTTCTTTCTTTCTTTCTTTCTTTCTTTCTTTTCTTCAACAATGGAGTCTTCAACAATGATTGCTCCATTGTTGAATTGAAACTGAACAATGTACTACACTTCAATTTCAACTTTATTTTGAAAGTGACTTCAATAAAATTTCTTCCGGAAGTCTTCAATTGTTCAATGTATTCCGGAAGTTTATAACATATTTCCATTATTGAATAAAATTATTTAGTTAAATTTCTTAGTTCCAGAAGTCTAATTATCTAGTTCAATATAAACCTTTATTTTATTTTTTTCATTAAAATAATACTCACATAATCATTGTCTTCATTTCACATATAGTGAAGACCACTAACCATACACACACACAGACACACACTACCATAGAATTGAGAGAGGGAAGAATCGAGAGAGGGAGAGAGAATCGAGAGAGACAATGAGAAATTAAGAGAAAACAAGAGAGGAAAACAGGTCGTTCCTCAATTTTCCGGCGGTCAGGTCTCGCCGGAGCTTCGGCAATAGCCAAATCTGGGAAACACAAAATACTGATTTTGCGATTTGAATAAAATTATTGAAGAAACTTTCCAATTTGAATTTGAAATTTGGAAAAAAATTCTCTTAAAAAAATAGTATGAACTAAATTAAAGTCAAATTTCAAGAATTAAGAATCCAAATTTTGGTGAAAAAATGGTAAAAAAATATCAATTACCAGTGCTGTTTGTAGGAAAAATATGAAATTATTTGTAGTATTACCAATATTTTGAAATTATTTGTAGTATTACCATTGCTTTTTGTAGGAGGAATATGGTTTTAATGGTGAAAATGATGAAATGGAGAAGAAAGAGCGCGTGTTTACACCTCCAGCTGCCAAAAACAGGGTATTGCATTTTGGGGGGTTAATAATTTTACTTTAAAAAAAGTTCGGAGGGGAATTAATTCCACTTAAAAAAGTCTAGGTAGGTAATAGGACCCCCGCAAAGTTCAGTATGCTCAACTGAAAATCCGATCAAAGTTCATGTATTTTCGTGGGTATTATCCCTATTTGTTAAATGCGTTTATTGCTATATTTATTTTTAGGCTTTTAGAGTGAACTATGTAAAAGTGAATTTAAAATATAAAATAATATAAAAAAAAAGACAAATAGGGATGTTGATCATAAAGAGAAGTCATATCACTTTATCTATATCAAACTTGATATGTATATATAAATTTATTACTATACACTATATATGTCGATACAATAGTTAAATGAAAAGTTTAATAAAATGAACAAGTAAATGCTAAATTCAGTAATTTTGGTCCAAATCCTATTATCTTAAGAAATAAAATTTTAAATTCGTAAACTTCAAATCTTGATTCTGCTCTGTAATATTTCAAAAGATGACAGACATAATTACAACTGCAAAATGTCCATAAAATATCATACGGAAGAAATAATATATTCAATTGTTGGATCAATACAATTACAAATAAAAATGAAAAGCAGAAGAAAAAAATAAAATAAAAATAAAAATGAAAAGCAGAAGAAGAATAACATAAATGTTTATACCTTTCATTAATTTTCTTGAGCTTCTTTCTTTTTTCACGGAAAATAGAACCTTTCTTCCATTTGTTTTAGGGGCACCTTAGCCATCAACCTTACCATTGTGATTCTTGTTGGTACTCTCTTTGACACAATTTATATGAGACAACACCACCCTTCTTCTTCATTAACTATAGAAAATGAAAAGACAAGAGTTATAAAAAGCTGTACAATTAAGAAATTAAAGTTTCTTATTTAATTGAGTAATTATCTAAGCAATTTTGAATCTATTTTTCAAATAAGATGAACAAAAAAAAAGAAGAAAAATTCAAAAAGAGGAGGAAAAAGATAATTAGAAATGGAGGCCATAGAGAGGTGCCACATCACATTCTCTATGTTTCTCCTTTATTATTATATACTAGAAAAATTAGCCGCGCTTCGCACGGTGTTAAAAAATTAATTATTTTATTTGATTAATTTTATATTCACTTTAGATTTATTATCTAATCGCAATATTATAACTTGTTATAATTATATTATGAAGAATGTTTTGTTCCACAAAAGAAAAAAAATTAACAATTTAAAATTTATTAAATGATGGAGAATATATTCTTTATCAATAAATTAAAATATATTCTCTAATAAAAAAATTATTTCATTTCTATTGCGTATTTAATGAAGTTGAGATTTTAATTTGAAATAATGTACTTATGTATGCTTGTAAATGCACTGAGATGGTAAGATAATTTCTTTCTCAATATATATATATATATATATAAACAATTCCAATAGCATAAATCTCTTTAAGTCGTCAGCACTATATATAGATTAACTTCATATTACAACTACCTTAATGTGCATATTGCAATTCAACAACAACAACAACAATATACCCAGTGTATTCCCACAAAGTGGGTTCTGGAGAGGGTAAAGTGTACGCAGTCCATAACACTACCTTATATGAGGTAGAGAAGCTGTTTCCGATAGACCCCCGGCTCAAGACATATAACAGTATAACAAATAAAAAACATAAAATCACACAACAAACGACAGCCCAACTAAGAAACAATTATATCAAGGTTTAGAGATGTATCTGCCACCAACATACACCTATAAAGAACATACACATGAACACTCACACACATAAACCTATTTTTTTTACGATAATTGTAAGAAAATAGACGAAAAATAAAATAAAAATTAGTATACAGTTTTTTAAGCTCTTGTTCAATAGCCTCTTTGACAAACGATCAACCTTCAAAAGCCTATAAAATTTACAATAATAAAAAAAATCATGAAAGTTCATATTATAGAAGTTACATATAGAGAACATAACCATGAACACTCACGCACGCACATACCTATTGCTTTTACATTAACCATAAGAAAATGGACTAAAAAAGAAATACAAAATTAGTGTATAATTTTTTAAGCTATTGTTCGATAGCCTTTTCGACAAACGATCAACCTTCAAAAGTCTATAAAATTTACGATAATAAAAAAATCATGAAAGTTCATATTATAGAAGTTACATATAGAGAACATACTCATGAACACTGACACACACCTAATTTTTTTTACGGTAACCATAAGAAAATACACGAAAAAGAAATACAAAATTAGTGTACAATTTTTTTAAGCTCTTGTTCGATAGCCTCTTTGACAAACAATCAACCTTCAAATGTTTTCTTAATAAGCTTGAATTTAATACTATAACTAATAATATAAATAACACTATTTCAGATATAAAACAAAAAGGATATTCTTGAGTATGGGTCTCATGAAACAAAATATTATGACTTTATATATATGAAAATGGAGGAACATCATAAGTTATCTTAAATTTTATAATTAAATAATTGGAGGTTATGAATATGAAAATTTAAAAGTCATGAAGTTAATGATATTATGAAGGGTACAAATTTAATTTTTTTAATTATATATAGATATAAATTTTACTTAATACAAATCAATTACATTAATTATAAAGGAAGATAAAAACAATTAACAAAATATTTAGAGTTTGAAAATTAAAAAGAAAAAAGAAAAAAATGGTCTTCTTGAACATTAACTAATTGAGGGTTATGAATATGAAAGACTTAAGAATTATGGACATTACTAATATTTAAGAGTAGAATTTATGTTATTGAATGTATACACTCTTAAGTATATAAATATATTTTTATGTGAATTTTCATCAATTATGTATTTTCAGTCTTCTAAAAGTTTGATTTTTATATAATATGTTCTATAAGTGAAACAGTAATTTCATTTTTCTTAAAAGAAAGTAGAGAAAAAGAAAAGATTTAAACTATAAAATGTGAAAAATCAAAAACTACAATTTATATGAATCTCATATTTTTTTTATATGAATCTCATATTTTTTTATTTTATTTTATCCTTTTCATTTCTCTTTAAACTATAAAGTGTGAAAAATCAAAAACTACAATTTAACGAATCAATAAACAACTTTCTTATGAATTAAAATATCATTTAAAAATTATAAACTAATGTTAAATTCTCATATTTTATCAAAATATTTACTAAAATTGATGTACATAATTGCGGAATGATCCATAGATACTTTCTTAAGTAGCACATGTATGCGTTTGTCTCCTTCCTTTTAGGACTGCTTATTGGTTGGATCGGTTGGATAATTATGCTTAGCGGTTTGGCTTATTGGTTATCGTTTTTTTAAATATACTAATCCACTAGCTACCCAATAAGATAACGGTTGGTTCGGTATCAGATTAGCAATTAACGAACGGTTATCGGATGATCTAACAGATAAATTTAAGAGACAATGAAATATCGAACGATTATTGGTAGTTCCTCCATTTCTTCACCGACTAAGTTATTTGTATACTATGATTGATCTATTTATTAATCTTTTAGTCTTCTTGAGTTTTGTTCGTGTAGTTATTTAATAGGTTAAAACATCGAATCAAATAAGAATTTTCTTCTAGACCTAAAATGTATGTAGAAACATTTTTAATTACTGGATTGACAGAAAAGAATTAAAACATTAATATTATTTGAATTTTTATGTTTTGTATCAAACTTTGTGAAAAACACATTTGGGTTGTTTCATTTTTATTGCGGTCCTTTGTGTTGTCAAGAATAATTTATGTTTTGATTCAAGAATTAATTTCAGATTTTCTTTACATTTTAGGGAGTCTGACTGCATTTTATGGTTATATGTCACAAGAAGTGACATGTTATTTTTTAAACTAAGAAGTGAATATAATAATAAATAGAGTTTTATATGTTGAATTGACAAAAGATACTTATATATCTAGGGGTAAAAATATAATTATAATAATTCTTAATGGTTGAATTGACAAAAGATACTTATATATCTATGAGTAAAAATATAATTATAATAATTCTTAATGGGTTAACGGTTTACCCGATAAGAAAATTGAGTAATCCGTCCCTGCACCAATAAGCCATTAATTATAAATTTTTTATCCGTTCTCCAACCATTAATCCGATAACCCACAACCAATTAGCCAATAAACTAATTTTGCGATTGGATTAACGGTTACGGTTTGATTTTGAACAACCCGATTTCCTTTGCTTTTACTTTAGAAAATAAACACTCTGGTCTAGACATGCACATAAAAAGTTGACATCACCAACGAAAAAAATAGAAAAATAGTTAACTAAATTAATATAAACTTTTGAAAATGTTATATTGTGAATTGAAGAGGAAAGAAAAACTATCACACATATAAATATAATTTCTCTCAAAAGAATTTTAAACAGTAATAGTTAGATTCTTGTCATCTCAATATCCTACTTTATATGTATGTCAATCGAGCCTTAAAAGAGTAAAAAAAAAGCTAAGTGTTGCATGAAACGAAAAAGAAGGACAGTTAAATTGTTAACTAAAAGTGCTAAGAGAAGTTGGAGATGAAATTTAATAAATTGAAAATATCAAAAATATTGCACTTTGAACTATATCTTGGCCGGTGAGACTTTTTTTGTTGTTGCTATATGCTATGTCTCATACCCACAGTGAGATAAGGACAAGAAAAACTGTCATGATAGTAATCTTCTTTTCATCTACAATAAAATTTTTAATGAGATTAAGATAAAGAGAAATACAAGATTGTAAAAAAATTAATTAATGGGCTCATAACATAAAAGAAAATTGTTCTAATAAAGCAATACATAACTCTTCAAAAAAATATAAAAATGTTCGAAGTTTATTAATAGACTATGCATAGCATAAAAGAAATATACTCTAAAAAAATAAATAAATCTTAGAGGAGAGACTTTCAGAATGCACATACCTTGTAAGAAACAATTGTCATTAGACTTTTTCAAGAAACTATTGCCATTGTTTTACACTATTTAAAGAAACAATTGTCATTAGATTTTTCAATGCAAAATTAAATAATTGGAGGTTATGAATATAAAAGGTTTTAGAGTTATAAATTTTATTAATATTAATTAAGAGTGTAATTTATTATGAACATAAAGAGATGTGAGTTATGAAAATGATTTTAAAAATAAAATAATTGAAAAAAATGAAAGAAGAACTCCAAAAAAGGAGAAAAAAGATAAATAGAATCCTTGGCCAAAGAGAGGTTCCACATAGACATATCTATAATCCTCCTTTATATATATATATATACATTGATTGATTTTTCCAATGTAAGAGTAAATGGACCAATTACATTGCAACAACCATTTTGACTCCAATTAAGACCTAATCTCAATAAATCGACCAAATTACTGTCTAATTTAATCCCGAGTTTCTTGGTTTAATAAAATCAAATAAAATATTTTCATATAATTCAATTTTAAGGACAAAACACATTTAAAATCAAGATTTACTCATTCGAGCTAATTTTCAAAACAATTCTTGATTAAACGTCGATTTTAATAATATAACTATTTAAGTAAGAAAATTCTACGATCTCACATATATGAATATCAAAATATATAATTGTTACTTAAATGACAAAATTAACCCAGATAAATATTTCAAAAAGTTTTTAATCTGGATACAATAAATATTTTAATTTTATTTAATTTTAGAGAAACTCATATTTAAAACCTATTAGTCGAGGGCAAAAATTAGGTGTTAATAACTGTCCCCTCCATTTGGGTAGAGTAAGTACAAGTAACAATAGGCAAAGGGAGTTTGGCGTTTCTAATTTTGTCCAACCACAAATTCGTCTCTCGAGAGCGATTGATTTTTTTGCACGAATTTCTAGGAGTCATGGCCTGAACCTGGTATCGGTTTTCCTACATATCTCAGGTTACATGAGAATTCAAGCCACTTGTAGTTCAAATTGCTCGATTTTAAGCACTATTTTAAAAAAAAATCACAAGCTATCTAAGTTTTGATTTTTAAGGAGACTAAAAAGCTGGAGAATATGAGAATTGGGGTTTAGAATCCAGTCGAGTTTTCAACAAAAAGCCCATCCGACTTATCCCAATATTTTAGAAAATCAGATTGTGTGTAGTTCAACTCGAGCGCTAGAAAAATAGTCATTTATTTTAGATGTCCTTTGGCTTAGGATGAGTGACAAGTTATTTGAGTTACGGGAAAAGAGGCTGTAACATCTTAATCATAAGTATGGAATCCTTCATATTCTTAGTTAAGAATTTACCTGGACATAATTTCCAAAATTCTGAGCATGTTGTCACTCGAGATTTGAAGGAAAGAGAAGATTACCTCTGGTATGAGTTTTAAAATATCCCAAAAGTGAAACTGAAATAAAAATATCCCAAAAATATCCACATGTCTTCTAATGGGGTTGTGGTTTGATGGTGGTGGAAATCGTCCTTTAGCCCGCATCCAAAGAGTTTGACATTCTTCTTCGGACTATATCCCTATTTGTTGTCAAGAAAAATTTCCATGTTGTGTTGCGTATTTTTTAGAGTCGTCCATACCTATGGATTTGATTTGAGAATTTCATCCTTTTTGATATTCTCGACAACATCTTAAACAAGAAGGTTAGTTGTAAATGTAGCATGACACAAACATAATTCGGTACTAACCTGTTTGAATATGTTATACTAAAAGAGTTGATGATCAAATTTGCACAACCTATTTTTAAAATATCTTGCCATTTGGAATAGAGTTATGGTCCAACATGTCTCATTAGAAAGCGGACAACCTATCTTAAAAATATCGTGCTACTTTGAATGGGATGATGGCCCAACGTGTCTCATTGAAATATGTATGATGTATCTTAAATGGATCATGCCACTTTGAATGAGATGATGGCCCAACATGTTTCATTAAAGGCAGACGACCTATCTTGAATGGATCATGACACTTTGAATGAGGTGATGGCCCAACGTGTCTCAATAAAAGGCGGACAACCTATATTGAATGGATTATGCCACTTTGTATGAGGTGATGGCCCAATGTGTCTCATTGAAAGACGAATGACATATCTTGAATTTTTTGTGTTACTTTGAATGGGTGGATGTTTACTTTGAATTGGTGGATGGCTTAACGAGACTCATTGAAAGGCGAACAACCTATCTTAAATTTTTTGTACCACTTTGAATGGGGTGACGTCCTAACGTGTCTCATTGAAAGGCGATTGACTTATCAGGAATGTAACGTGTAACTTTGAATGGGAGGACTTCCCAACACACGTTCTAATCACCTATATAAACTTATTGGTAGCAAATACAATGTAAGGGAAATTAAGAACTATGCATACCTTGTTTTCATACGCCACCATGAAGGAGACGATGATCCATAATAGCATAGCATATCACATTGAAGAAGGTAACGTTCTATAAAATAATAACAGGTCACCCTGATGGAGGTAACAACCCATAACATAATAATATGTCACGATGAAGGAGGTGACAATTCATAAGATAATAACATGATACTCTGAAGGAGGTGATGATCCATAACATAATAATATGTCACGTTCAAGGAGGTGACAATGCATAATAGCATGTAACCCCTAAGGAGGTGATGGTCCATAACATAATAATGTATCACTCTGAAATAGGTGATGCTATAGTGATGGTTTGATGTATCCTCTTAAAGGGTAGGAAGCCCTAATATAATATGATGTCACCTCGAATGCGGTGACACTTCAATATATCCTTTAAAAGGATAGATGACCCAAATATAATCAGATATGTAACATCGATGAGGTGAAAATCAAGTATGTTCTCTTAAAAGGGTGGATGACAGTAATGTACTAAGACATGCCATCTCAAATAGGGTAATGGTCAAGTAGATTTTCTTGGAGGGTAGAAAACCCTGATAGAATAAGATACCTCAACTTCGAATGAAGTGACAATCTAACTCATCTCCTTAAAAGGTAAGCAAACCTATATTCGCACACAAAACTTGTTAGTTTAATGACAAAGAGATTGACATAGTCAAACCATTTGAACAGGTCATAATAATCTGTAACCATAAAAATCTTATGATCCTAGGCAAGGGTGTTGAGAGGGATTCTAAGGGTCGGTTAAGGATATCCCATAAGATGTATCCCTAATTTATATAAGATCTCTTGTAAAGAGAGGTATTCCTGATGAGGAATGTTTACGAAGTTTAAATTTGAACAGAGATTTTTGAAATCATTGGAAAATTAAAAAAAAAGTAGTCCCTGCTTCTAGTTCAAAGGCACTTAATCGAAATAGTGTGAATAATAATTGACTGTTTCAAAGGCACGTCTTACTTCCCTCTGAGGTTATGAAGTTTGAAATAGTAGGAATACCAAACCCTTATGTAGGATTGCCAACGTATCTTGCTAGAACAAGAATCAGGTCAGTCGTAGTTTGGTCCAAAACTGATTCAAAGAACTTAAGATTGATTAAAAGGACGAAATATTAATTTTATCAATATAAGAAAAGGTAGAAGTTGATTTGTTGAACTTTATCTTTTGTATCAGGAATACTTGAAAGGGCTTGTGCATGTCCTGTTATTTTTGATTAAATCCTCAAACTTTAAGAGGATTCACTAGCATTTGCGTTATTTCTTGGAGGCGGTCTCGCATAACGTCATCTGCATAGCTCAAATACAATTATTAATAACATAATAATATTGTTTCAATTAAACAAAGTGCATAAGAAAAGATTAAATTGGAGATAAAGTTATTTGACTAAGAATGACTTAGAGATAGTGGTTTGGATAATATCTTCGTATCTTAGTCATTACGATCGTTTCCAACAAAATTCAGAGAAAGTGTTAGAAATTATAATAAAGTAAAATAAATCAAGAGATGAACTATGTAGAGAAGTTGTCAGGATCATTATTACTGGGCTACATTGGGTTTGGTGATGCCTTTTGTTTGATGGACTCAACATTGTCAATTTGGTGACTTCACTGTTCCTGCATCTACATGAGGTTCACGGCGCGCTAGTACTATTCCATCCAGCTCCTTGGTCTTTAAACTAAGGGGTAATTGGGTCTTTTCCCTCAACCCAAGTCGTTCATAACACGAATGGGATCAATCACAGGGGTATTATTTGCCTCTTCCTCTAAAAACTACTCTCAAGAAACCCTTCTCTTTTCCCAAGAAAAACATCTAAGCCCCTTTCTCAAGAAATCAAGAGTTCAAGAAACCCTCAAGAAATCTTCAAAAAATTATGTATTGAGGTATGTGGGTATTCATCAATGGGTTCCTTTCACCCATTGAGCCCCAAAACCTTCTCTTTGATCTAAAATATGGGTTCTTGTTATATTATGGAGTTTATATGTTCAAGATGGATTGAATTCATGTCTTTCATTAGTAATTAAACTCAATTTCATGTCCACGTCTGACCCCATAAAAGGTTAGGTTAATTTATATTTTAAACTATAATTTCCCATGGTATGATCAAGTGAATTTCACGTTACAATAACAAATTATGAATTTAACCATGTAATCATGTTATTTCCTCATGTTTTGCATTCCTATGTTCAAGTTCATGATTCTCACTCATTTGCTGAAATGTTCATGTTTTGGGATCTTTGAACCATGATTCCATACTATAGTTTTAAGTTTTGATATTGTGTTTTATAATCATCTAGTGCTTGTGGGTTATGAACACCCGATACCTATGTGTTTTACATGGTTTTAGAATTTCAAGTAATAATTTAGTTAAGCCATGAATCTTATCATTATACTCAGACATTTATGATCATGATGAGCCCTATCAAAAATAATGTTCAGTTAAACTTAGTTTAGTTCAGTACCAGTGTCAGTTTAGTTAGGAGTAGGATTTAGCACTGAGCGAACCCAGGGATGGGGGCTCACCTGTCAGTAGAGGGTGTCACCTTTAGTAGCTGTCCCTGAGTTCCAGAACTATGTAGCCAGCGTAGGTTTGAGATGTCTTCCTGTTAGTTGAGAGTTGACTCATATCTCATGAGAGCACCTGCCAGTAGAAGGTGACTCCCTAGTCCTTCGGGCCACCAGTATAGTGGATCCACACAACCAGTGTTAGTACTCATGGCAAGGTACTAATACCCTTCTAACTAGGGTTACAGGTTGGACCCCGATTAACTCAGATTGGGGCATGTCGATTACATAATACCTCCCACAGTTTCAGTCAGTATTTTAGTATATCTTAGCTCAGGTTTTCTTGACCAAGTGTATAGATTATCAGTTATTCAGTTATACAGATTTTATTATTTCAGATTTCAGATTATCTCAGTAACATATTTGTGCTTGGTCTTGCATTTCAGTTATGACATGCTTATGCATTCATGCTCAGTTATCCCATGTATTTTAGTCAATTCTAATCTCACATACCAGTACATTCAAAGTACTGAGCACATATTATTCTTTGTGCTATGTTGTCTTATAACATAAGTTCAGACGCTCAGCTTCTCGATCATTTTTAGAAAGCTCAGCGTTACCCAACAACAGTAATGATGAGTTCTCATCCATCAAGGATATGATATGTTATCTCAATTATTTCATATTTCCTCATATTCAGTCAGTCGGAGTTAGTTGGGGGTTAGTCCCATCAACTCCTCATGATGTTTAGAGGTTTTCAGACAATCAGTTAGCTAATTAGTCAGTTCTCTCAGTTTTATCAGTTGTTTTAAACTGACAGTTTAGTTTCTAATATTTTATCAGATATTTCAGACATGTCATTGCTGCATATTCCAGTATTCAAATTTATAGTATCTTATCAGCTTATCTTCCGCGCATGTGTTGCATTATAATTTTACTCAATGCTTACAGTAAGTACAAGTTCATGGGTTCGATTGTAGTCACTTGTGTCCGTAAGCACCGTTGTCTTGATTAGGGGATAGCCTCGACTCATGACAAAACTTGGTATCAGAGCCTAAGGTTTTAAAGTGACCTAGGGTGTTTGAAAGCCGCGTTGAGTAGAGTCTTATGCTTGGATTTGAAGCGCTCCATACTTATGGGCAAGAGGCTACGAGATATTTTAGGAAAGTTTCCCTTCTTTCAGTATGTATGTCATGCGAAAGAGCATGAGCTCTATTTAATTCCTCTTTCTAAATCGTCCTTCATTCCATTTAAAGATAATGCCTCCTAGAAGAAACAATGGACGAAGAAATGGGGATCAGCTGGCACCACCACCTATTAGGGAAAATCCCTGAATAAGCATATTTCTCACACTGAATTCAAGGCCACTTTCACTACCTTAGCTTATTATGTAGCTGCTCAGAATAACCAGCAGGCTGTTTCCCCAGCCAATCCAGTGGCAAATATAGCTGCAGTTAGGATACAGGATTTTACTTGGATGAATCCCCCTCTATTTATTGAATCAAAGTCTAAGGAGGATCCGCAGGAGTTTCTGGACATGGTGCAGAAAATGATAGATATCATGGGCTTCACTTCCAGTAAAAGTGCAGAGTTGGCTGCATACCAGTTGTAGGATATAGCTCACACCTAGTTTAAGCAGTGGAAGGAGGACTGAGATGTTGATACAAGGTTAGTAGAGTGGGAGAAGTTTGCTAAAACTTTCTTAGACAACTTCTTTCCCCTTGGCGAGGTATGCTCCTACTACAGTGGCGGATAATAGGTCCAAAATAAGTAAGTTTGTAACTGGTGTAGCTGATAGTGTGGTTAAGAAGTGTAGGAATGCCATGTTGATTAAGGTTATGGACCTATCTAGACTCATGGTTTATGCTTAGCAGATTAAGGAGGAGAAGTGTAAGGAGAAAGAGACAGAGAAAAAGAGGGCCAAAATAAGTAGTTTCAACTTTTCTCAGCCAAGGTCAGAAGGTGGTAATCGTTCTCAGTTCTGTCAAAATTTTTTAGCCCAAGCTCCATCTTCAGCTTATGCTCTAATGCCTAAGTTCAGGTAAGACAGTCGGGATAAAGCTCTAGGCTCTAAGTCCCAGGGCAGTGTGAACAGTGGTTATACTAATCCACTTTGCCAAAAATATGGTAGAAATCATCAGGGTGCAGGCCATAGGGCCAGTGATTGCCAGGGGCTTGTTAGCATGGCTCCAGCTGGTCACCTAACTCAGCAGGGTGCCATTTCCAGTGCAACTAGTGGGAAATGCCAGAATATATTGTATGCTTTCCAGACTTGGCATGATCAGGAAAGTTCTCCTGATGTGGTTATGGGTACATTGCAGGTCTTTTATCTTCATGTTTATGTCTTATTAGACCCTGGAGCTTCACTTTTTTTGTGACTCCTTATATATCTATCAACTTCGGTGTCAATCCTGAAACATTAGCAAAACCTTTCTCAGTCTCTACCCCAGTAGGTAAATCTATTATAGCCAAGCAGGCATACAGGAATTGCCCGATCACAATAGCTAAGAAAATCACTTCAGTTGATCTTGTGGAGTTAGAGATGACTATTTTCAAAGTCATTCTTGGCATGGATTGGGCTCCACTCAGGCTATGCCTTAGTTGATTATAGAAATAGAGTCATTCAGTTTTAGTTTCCAAATGAACCAGTTTTTGAATGGAGGGGTAGTACTTAAGTACCTAAATATCAGTTTGTTTCCTATCTTACAGTAAGAAAGATATATCCAAGGAATGTGTTTACCATCTTGTCAGAGTCTAGGACTTAAATTCTGAGGCTCCGGGTCTTGTGTCCATTCCAGTAGTAAATGAATTTCCAAATATGTTCCCTGAAGATCTTCCCGGAGTTTCTCCCGAGAGAGAAATCGACTTCAAAATAGATCTTTTTCTAGACACCCAGTCTATCTCTATTCCTCCCTACAGAATGGCTCCAGCCAAGTTTAAGGAATTGAAGGAACAGTTAAAAGGTTTCTTAGATAAGGGTTTCATCATGCATATTATTTCTCCATGAGGCGCTCCAGTCCTGTTCGTGCGTAAGAAAGACGATTCTTTCAGAATATGCATTGACTTCCGTCATTTGAACAAAGTCATCATAAAAAATAAGTATCCTCTCCCCAGAATTGATGACTTGTTCAAACAATTTTAGGGTGCCAGTTATTTCTCAAAGATAGACATCGGATCTGGCTATCATCAGCTTAGAGAATATGACATTCCGAAGACAGCTTTCAGAACTCGGTATGGTCACTTTAAATTGCTAGTTATGCCCTTTGGACTAACAAATGCCCTTGTAGCTTTCATGGATGTGATGAATAGGGTGTTCAAGCAGTACTTGGACATGTTCGTCATAGTCTTCATTGATGATGTTCTTGTCTATTCCCGTAGTGAGAATAATCATGCAAATCACCTGAGGGTTATGTTGCAGACCCTTATAGATAATCAATTATTCGCTAAGTTCAGTAAGTACAACTTTTGCTAAGATCAATAGCTTTTCTTGGCCATATAGTTTCCGATGATGGCATCCGAGTTGACCCTCAAAAGATTGAAACAGTGAGAAACTGGCCTAGACCTATCTTTTCATCAGATATCAAGAGTTTCTTGGGTTTGGCTGGCTATTACAAGCATTTTTTATAGGGTTCTATTTTATTGCTTCCCCCATGTCCCGATTGACTCAGAAGAAGGTCAAATTTCTATGCTCAGATTCATGCGAGGAGAGTTTTCAGGAGTTAAAGACTCGACTCACCTCTGCCCTAGTCTTAACTTTACCAAATGGCTCAGATGGATTTATAGTTTATTGTGATGCTTCCAGAGTTGGTCTTGGTTGTGTGTTGATGCAGAGATGCAAGGTCATAGCCTACACCTCTAGATAGCTGAAACCCCATGAAAAGAATTATTTGATCTTTGTTCTTGAGTTTGCGGCTGTTGTATTCGCCTTGAAAATTAGGAGGCATTATCTTTATGGGGTTTATATTGATGTGTTCATGAATCATAAGAGTTTACAGTACGTGTTCACGAAGAATGATTTGACTCTTCATCAGAGAAGGTGGCTTGAGTTATTAAAAGATTACGATATGAGTGTGTTGTATCATCTGGGCAAGGCCAATATAGTGGCAAATGCCCTTAGTAGAGTGTCTAAGGATAGTGTTGCCTATGTCCAAAGTGATAAGAAAGAGTTAGTCCGTGAGGTTCATCAGCTTGCTAGGATGGAAGTTTGGTTGGTTGATTCAACTGAAGGTATTATACGGGTTCAGAATAGATCAAAATCTTCGCTGATTGCCGAGGTAAAGGAAAAGCAAGACAGGGATTTAAGTTTGGTTAAGTTGAAAGAGACAGTTAGAGATCAAAAAATAAAGATTTTCTCCCAAGGAATAGATGGTGTGCTACATTATCAGGACATGTTATGCGTTCTGTGTGTTGTTGGTTTGAGACAACAAATTTTAGTAGAAACACATAGTACGTGGTACTCTATTCATCTAGGAACCACTAAGATATACCGTGACTAGCTGGAAATCTATTGGTGGAGTGGTATTTAAAAAGATATTGTAGAGTTTATGGATAAGTGTTCGAACTGTCAGCAGGTCAAAGTTAAGCACCAAAGTCCTAGTGGTACTTTGCAGGAGTTTAGCATCCCTATTTGGAAGTAGGAAATGGTGAAAATGAATTTTATGGTAGGGTTTTCTCGTACGTGTCGTCAGCATGATTCGATTTGGGTCGTTGTTAATAGAATGACCAAATCAACTTATTTCTTGCCAGTTCATACGTCGTATTCAGACAAGGATTATTCTAGACTCTATCTCAGAGATTTGGTTTAGTTTCATGGAATTCTATTGTCTATCATTTCAGATAGAGGTACTTAGTTTACCTCTCACTTTTGGAATTCTTTTTATAAGGGATCTTAGTACAACTTTTCATTCTCAGACAGATGGTCAGGCAGAAGGATAGTTTAGACTTTAGAGGATAAGTTAAGGTCCCGTGTTATTGACTTTAAAGGTAGTTGGGATGGCCACTTACCTTTGATTGAGTTTGCTTACAACAATAGTTATCACTCAAGTATTCAGATGGCTTCGGTTGAGGCTCTCTATGGAAGGAGATGTAGATATCCTATTGCTTTGTTTAAGGAAGGTGAGGCTGCTTTGATAGGGGCAGATTCAGTGTTTGAGGTAATGGAGAAGGTTCAGTTGATTCAGGAGAGGCTGAAGACAACCCAAAGACGATAAAAATATCATGCAGATGTGAGAAGAAAGGATCTTGAGTTTATGGTTGGAGCTCTGGTTTATTTGAAGATTTTTCCTATGAAAGGAGTGAAGAGATTTGGCAAGAAGGGGAAACTCAGTCCCCGCTATGTTAGCTCACATAGACTCTTGAATCATTTTGGGAAGGTAGCTTATGAGCTTGAGTTGCCTCCAGATTTAGCATTAGTGCATTCAGTGTTTTATGTTTCCTTGTTAAAGAAATGCATCAGTGATTTAGCTGTTGTTGTTCCTTTAGAAAGTATGGACGTTCAGAATAGTCTTTTCTACGAAGAAGTTCCAGTTGAGATCCTTGATCGTTAGATTCATAGGCTAAGGAATATAGAAGTTCCCTTGGTTAAAGTTCTATGGTGGAATCAGTCTGTTGAGAAAAAATTGGGAAGCAAAAGTAGATATGCGAACCAAGTACCTTCATCTTTTCTTCGCAAACTCAGATTCAGTTTGAGGTAACAATCTTCCTTAGATTGACTCTTTTCTGTTATCTGTTTCACCTATGTAACCATTCTCATATCATTGCATGCAATCATGAAATCATTTCAGTTTTGGTATCATGCTTTAGACTCAGTTATGTAATCATGTTCCAAGTCATGCATGTTCAGTATATGATCTTAGATGCCTTAGTTTTCTCTGTCTAACAGTCTAATTCTAGGACGAATGTTCCCAAGGGGAGATAATGTAATACCCCATAAAATTTTAAGCTATTTTCAGCTTTTATTTGCAAGCTTAAGGAGTACAAGGCTTGATAGTTTTCACTAAGTATTGATTACTTAGTCATTTTCAAGACTCCTAAACTTCACAAATTCTTATTTTGGCCCTCCCGACCCCGAGACATTAGTTTTTTGGGTTGAGACATGTTTAGGGTTGTTAAAGGTATGTCTCCGGGTCTTTTTTTGGATTTTCAGATGGGTATAGGGGTGTGTTTGGAAAATGGAAATAGTGCACCCTCGTGATAAGCCTACGGCACAGGGGTTGCTCCACCAGACTCAGGGTCATGGAGTAGGGCTTGTTCCGCTAGAGGGAGGTCTGTGGCACGCTAGTGCTTTTCTGTCCAGCTCTTTGGTATTTAAAATAAGGAGTAATTGGGTCTTTTCCCTCAACCCAAGTTATCCATAACACAAATGGGATCTCTCATAGGGACATTATTTGCCCTTTTCTCTCAAATTTAATCTCAAGAAACCTTCCTTCTTTCCCAAGAACAACATCCAAGCCCTTTTCTCAAGAAATAAAGAATTCAAGCTTCCAAGTTCAAGAAACCCTCAATAAATCTTTAAGAAATTATGTATTGAGGTATGTGGGTATTCATTAATGGCTTCGTTTCACCTATTGTGCCCATAAACCTTCTCTTTGATCTAAAATATGGGTCCTTGTTTTATTATGGAGTTTGTGTGTTCAAAATGGGTCAAATTCATGACTTTTCTTAGTAATTGAACTCAATTTCATGTACACGTCTGATCCCATGAAAGGTTAGGTTAATTTATGTTTTAAACTATAATTTCCCATGTCATGTTCAAGTGAATTTCATGTTACAATAATAAATTATGAATTTAGCCATATTATCATCTTGTGTCCTTATGTTTAACACATTCCCATGTTAAAGTTCATGATTTTTACTCATTTGGTAAAATTTTCATGTTTTGGGGTCTTTGAACCATGATTCCATGCTACAGTTTTAAGTTTTGATATCGTGTTTTTATGATCATTCAGTGCTGGTGGGTTATGAACACTCGATACCTATGTGTTTTACATGGTTTTAGAATTTCAAGTAATAAGTTAGTTAAGCTATGAATCTTATCATTGTACTCAGACGTTTATGATCATGATGATCCCTATCAGAAATAATGTTCAGTTAAACTTAGTTTAGTTCAGTACCAGTGTCAGTTTGGTTAGGAGTAGGATTTAGCACCGAGCGAACCCAAGGATGGGGGATCACCTGCTAGAAGAGGGTGTGGCCTTTAGTAGCAGTCCCTGAGTTCCAAAACTACGTAGCCATCTTAGGTTTGAGATGTCTTTCTGTCAGTTGAGGGTTGGCGCATATCTCATTAGATCACCTACCAGTAGAGAGTGACCGCTAGTCTTTCGGGACACCAGTTTCGTGGATCTACACAACCAGTGTTAATATCCATGGCAAGGTACTGGCACCCTTCTAACTGGCATTATAGGTTGGACCCCGATTAGTTCAGATTGGGGCATATCGGTTACATGATACCTTCCATAATTTCAGTCAGTATTTCAGTGTATCTCTGCTCAAGTTTGTTTGACCAAGTGTACAGATTATCAGTTATTCAGTTATATAGATTTCAGTCTTTTATATTACCCAGTAACTTGCTTGTGCTTGGTCTTGCATTCTCAAGTATTACATTCTTATGCAATCTTGCTTAGTTATCCCATGCATTTCAGTCAGTTCTTATCTCACATACCAGTACATTCAAAGTACTGACCGCATACTTTTTTTTGTGCAATGTTGTTTTATATCTAGGTTCGGACGCTCAGCTTCTCGATCATTTTTGGATAGCTCATCGTTACCCAGCAGCAGTAGTGGTGAGTCCTCATCCATCGAGGACATGATGTTATCTCAATTATTTCAGTATTTTCTCATGTTCAGTCAGTTGGAGTTAGTTGGGGGTTTGTCCCATCAACTCCTTCAGACAATCAGTCGTTTCTTTCAGTTTTATCAGTCATTTTGGACAGTCAATTTTGTTTCCAGTATTTTATTAGATATTTCAGACACGTCATTGCTAGGTATTCTAGTCTTTGAATTTATTGTATCTTATCAGCTTATTTTCCTCACATATATTGTATTATAATTTTACTTAGTGCTTACAGTATGTACCAGTTCATGGGTTTGATTATGGTCACTTGTGGCCGTAAGCATCGTTGTCTTGACTGACAAAACTTTGTATTAGCGCCTACAGTTTTAAAGTGTCCTAGGGTGTCTGAAAGCCGCGTTGAGTAGAGTCTTGTGCATGGGTTTGAAGCGCGCCACACTTATGGGCAAGAGAGGCTACGAGATATTTTAGGAAAGTTTTTCTTCTTTCAATGTTCATGTCATACGAAAGAGCATGATCTCTATTTAATTTCTCTTTCTAACTCATCCATCATTCTTTTTGCAGATAACGCCTCCCAGAAGAAATAATAGAAGAAGAAACGGGGATCAACCTGCACCATCATCTGTTCAGGAAGATCCCCTAAATGAGCATGTCTCTCACGCCGAATTCAAGGCCGTTTTCACTACCCTAGCCCATTATGTAGATGCTCAGAACAACTAGTAGATTATTTTCCAACCAATCCAGTGGCAAATATAGTTGTAGTTAGGATTTGGGATTTCATTCGGATGAATCCCTCTCTGTTTTTTGGATCCAAGTTTGAGGTTTCTGGACATGGTACTGAAAGTGACAGATATCATGGGCTTCACTTTGAGTGAGAGTGCAGAGTTGGCTGTATACCAGTTGCAGGATGTATCTCACACCTTGTTTAAGTAATGGAAAAATGACTGAGGTATTGATGCAGGGCCGGTAGAGTGGGAGAAGTTTTCCATAACTTTTTTAGACAGGTTATTTCCCCTAGAGTTAAGAGAAGTTAAGGTTCAGGAGTTCATTAATTTGAAGTAGGGTAATATGAGCGTGAAGGAGTACTCGCTTAAGTTCACTTAGTTGGCGAGGTATGCTTCTACTATAATGGCGGATAACAGGTCTAGAATGAGTAAGTTTATATCTGGTGTAGTTGATAGTGTGGTTAAGGAGTGTATGACCACCATATTGATTAAGAAGATGGACCTATCTATCCTCATGATTCATGCTTAGCAAATTGAGAAGGAGAAGCATAAGGAGAGGAAGAGAGAGAATAAGAGGGCCAGAATAAGTAGTTTCAACTTTTCTCAGCCAACGTCAGTAGGCGGTAATCGTTCTCAGTTCCATCAGAAAATTATAGCCCCAAATCCATCTTCAGCTAGTGCTCCAGTTCCCAAGTTCAGGCAAGACAATCAGGATAGAGCTCCAGGCTCTAAGTTCTAGAGTAGCGTGAATAGTGGTCGTACTAATCTGCTTTGATGGAAATATGGTAGGAATCATCAGGGTGAGTATAAGGATGGTAGTAATGTGTGTTTTGGATGGGAAAGCTAGGCCACAGGGCTAGGGATTGCCCAGGGGCTAGTTAGCAGGGTCAATCGAATCATTCTTTAGCTCCAGCCAATCTCCAACTCAGCAAGGTGACATTTACAGTACAAACTGTGGGCAGCGCTAGAATAGATTGTATGCTCTCCAAACTCGGCATGATCAAGAAAGTTCTCCTGATATGGTTACGGGTACTTTACAGGTGTTTCATCTTCATGTTTATGTCTTATTAGACCCTTGAGCTTCACTTTCTTTTGTGAATCCTTATATAGCTGTCAACATTGGTGTCAGTCCCAAAACATTAGCAGAACCTTTCTCAGTGTCTATCCTGGTGGGTAAATATATTATAACCAGGTGGGTATATAGGAATTGCATGGTCACAGTATCTCAAAAAATCACTTATGTTGATTTTATGGAGTTAGAGATGATTGATTTCGATTTTATTCTCGGCATGGATTGGATCCACTCATGCTATGCTTTAGTTGACTGTAGATATATAGTCGTTCATTTTTAGTTTCTAAATGAACCAGTTATTGAATGGAGGGGTAGTGCTCCAGTACCTAAATCTCAGTTTGTTTCCTATCTTAGAGCAAGAAAGATGATATCCAAGAGTTTTTTTTACCATCTTGTCCGAGTCAAGGACTCAAATTCTAAGGCTCCAAGTCTTGAGTCTATTCTAGTATCTAATGAATTTCCAAATGTGTTCCCTGAAGATCTTCTCAGAGTTCCTCCCGAGAGAGAAATCGACTTCGGAATAAATCTTCTTCCAGACACCCTGCCTATATCTGCCCGACTGAGGAATGATTCATTGCTCAACAGTATGTGTCGCGGATGTAGAGAGATTATTTCTGACAGACCCTTAGCTCAAGTAGATAGTCCAAACCAGTCCCAATAAAGGAAGAAATAGCAACATAGAAACATAAACAATAGTAGGTAGCTAGTAACAGAATAGATTGAACAACAAAACCCACAGATTCAACATAACTATTCTTTATCTACTTTCAATAAATTAAATTATAGCTCATTAAAACAATAGCAATCAAATAATCTCATCACTGTTCCATCAAAGGAAAAGGACAAATATAACTCACATAACGGTTGTACAGCACTACAGCTTTCTCAGCTTCTTCGATAGTGCTCACGACTCCGATCAATTTACCTATTATAAATAACCTACAAAAAAACCAAATTCAGTTCCACAAATAATAAAGCTCTAATTTTTCAATCTTTTGTAAAAAAAAAAACCCTCAAAACTTGAGACATTATCAACAATCTCAATAACACCAGCCTGTTGGAAAAGTTGAGTCAACCCTTCACTATCTAATCATAAGGTAAATTCTCAACTAATAATTTCGCATCCTCAGGAGGTTCTTGATACTCCTTCTTCCACTTTCGCTTCGCCTCTGCCTTCGGTGTCATCACTCTCCCCTTCATATGGAATGTAAAATATCATAACGTATAATAGTCAGCCATTATTAGGACTGTTTCTCTAATAAATGTGTATATCTTTATTTTTCACCAAAAAATGAGTTAAAAATTTCAAAAAAATGAGAAAAAAGATAAATGCAAATGCTGGCTTCTCACATATGCCATATCAGCATGGTCTTCATTCTCTTATATATATATATAGATGTGAAATATGAATATAGTGCTAAAAATGTATGAGTTATGCAAAATAAATTATATATTATACAACTAGACATGAGGATGGAGTATATATAAATTAATTGTTATATACTATACAATTAAAATATTTTTTTAAAAAGAACACATAGAGAAACTTGTTACATCTACTTTCAAAATATATCGTACATCGTTGAGTTATCCATCACAAACTCAAAAAAGTATAACCATTAAGAAAGTGTAAAATTCACATAAAATGAGTTATCCTTCTTATTGCTATAAAACTGACATATTATGTGAGTTATATATAAAACTTTCATCTAAAATGAGTTATCTATTTTTATTTTATAAAGCTCACTAATTATGTGAGTTATGCAAATATAAAATAAGTAACTCAGTTTTTCAGTGAGTTATACATTATATAAATATAGTTCTAAAAGTATATGAGTTATGCGTTAATAACATTTACCACCAACTTTCAAAGTTCTCGTATTTAAACAGATGTATACATTCCTTCTTTGTTCACTCAACTCTTCTTTATAACAATAAGAAAGATAACTCATTTTTTGTGAGTTTTACACTTTTTTAATGGTTATACTCTTTTCGAGTTTTTGATGGACAACTCAACTTTTACGATATATTTTGAAAGTAGATGTAAAAAGTTTCTCTATGCGTTCCTTTAAAAAAAAAGAAATATTTCAATTGAATAGTACATAATAATTAATTTGTATATACCCAATCCTCGCATCTAGTTGCATAGTATATCATTTGTCTTGCATAACTCATATATTTTTAGCACCATATTCATATTTTACATTACTAATAAAGTTGCGCACATATTCATATTTCATATCACTACAGGTGTAAAATAGATAACTCACTTTTCTCACTTAAAAAGTGAGTTACTTATTTTATATTTGAATAACTCACATAATTAGTGAGCCTTATAAAATCAAAATAGATTAGAAAAAAGAAAAATAAATATGTGAGTTTCATAAAATAAAAATTGCAAAAGAAAAATAGAAATCTCACATAATATGTGAGTTTTATAAAAAATCACATAAATTATAAAAATATATATAATTCACTTTTTTGCGAGTTATGTAAAAACAAAAAAAGATAAGTCACTAAAAAAGTGAGTTATATAACTTTCATTGTGAACATAACGCCGCCAGCTCGTTACCATTAAAATAAAAAGGTATAACTTATTAAATAAGTGAGTTAAGCCTATTTTTTTACCATTTTATATACATGACATATTTTGGTACTTGTTTTAAAATGGTGGCTTAGTTTGGTCACTGGTTCATCTTATGAATATCAACTTCTCTAACTTTCAACTGATGGTAACCCAAACGGAGGTCTATTTTGGAGAAATACTTGTCACCCTGAAAGTGGTAGAAAAGATCATCAATTTCGGAGAGGATATTTATTTTTCACCATAATTTTATTTAACTAGCGATAATCAATGCACATATGTAGAGACCCATCTTTATTGCACATAAAAAAACCAGAGCACCTAAGGAGAAATACAAGGACCGATGAAACCTTTAATGAGGAGGTCTTTCAATTGCTATTTTAACTCTTTTAGTTTTGCAGGAGCCATTCTATATGATGGAATAGAAATTGGACAAGAGTCTAGTAAGAGATCAATACCAAAATCTATTTCCCTGTCATAAGTTATCTCAGGAAGATGTTCAATTTTTTTTCCAGGGAATTCATTAACTATAGGAACAGACTAGAGTGAGGGACTTTCAACACTAAAACTCTTAACCAGAACTAGATGGTACAAATGATGTCGCCAAAAACTAACCTCCAAATAAGTATGCTACGGTTGATGCCAAATATAGTAACCCAACTAGGTTAGGGTTGATCCCACAGGGAAAATATTGAATATTTGCTTAGCCTTGATGTAATTCACGAGCAATGTGGAAAGTAAATGGGGGAATTTTGGAATTATCAGTAACTAGTAACCAAATCTTGAATGCTTTAAGTTGTAAACAATAGAGGACAAACACTAGGACTGTGTTCCCCATGTCTTCTCAACTTCATAAATTTCTCATGTTCAGCCTACCTATTCTACTTCTCTGCATGTAAAGTCAACAAGATATGTATTATCAACCATCTTGTAAACGTGTTGATAAATATCACTCTTTACCTTGTCAGTCTCAGTACATCACCTTATTGCTTCTTGTCTATGACTTTAATTCAATTTTCACCTTTTGAGACTTAAGTTGATTAGATGAGATGATTGAATAATAAGATGGACGTGAATCTCAAATTACTATTTCAATCCTCGTTTCCTAATCACAAACTCCCTTATGAGGACGTTTGCAAATTCAGGCTATCCCTAAGCTTCTGCAGTAGATATTAGGTCAATTAATATGAAAAAATTAAGATACATGCATAATCTTTAGAATAGATGAATATCCCACTTCCTTTACATAGCTAATCCTCCAGGGTTCCACAACCCTAGTCAGGGAAATTATCCCCTCATGTTGATGCAAGAATCCATGATAATTGATGAAGAATTCATATAATTAATTGCACAAAATAAGATGAAAAAAATCCAAAGTCTTGAAATAAATAATAACCCAAAAATCTCAAGAATAATGTAAAGTAGGTAAAAATATGTAAACTAATGTTAAAGAATGTCAAAGAATGTAACCTAATAAAAGATAAATCCTAGGGTTTTTATAGTATCTCAAAATAACCAAGAATTCCTAATAAAAACGTAATAGGAAAAGTAATGTCGGCACAAGGTACGACTCGGTCGTCCACTCGTAAGGTTTTCTTATGAGTCATACTGTGCCTTTCGTATCCATTCTAGCGTTTGATCTTCCAGCATTCAACTTTCTGTTCTTCTTACGACTCATGCTCATGAGTCATACCTTGACCATATTACTCATGGCCTTCACCAATATCTACCTGAGACTTCTTCCTTTAATGCTCTGAACACTAGTCTGCTTACGGTTTGTCCATACGAGTTGTAATTAAACTTCTGACTCATCTTCTTCTGATACTTCAATTCTTGATGGGCTCCTGAGGTACTATTCTCTTTACGACAACTTCTCATGACCCGTATCCTCATCTTACGGCTCGTACGATTGAGTCGGAGCTTCTGTACTTATCTTCTCAGCTTGGCCTTTATTTCTGTTGTGTTTACGAGTCAACTTATGAGCCGTATGATGTGTTGACGACTTGTGAGGAGAATCGTACCATCTGTAGATACTCTTTTTCAGGTGTTTTTCTTCTAATTTTATTCCAAGTTTTTATTGACCTATTTTACCTACAACAAACACAAAACCACCTTATATCCACTAAAACAACTTAAAAGCAAGCATAAATTCTTGGTTTTAAGCATCAAAAGTGCCGTCTTTCCACGACACATCATCACCCTTAACTTAGAAAGTTTGTATGTCCTCAGGCAAACAAAAATCACAAACTATAATACAACACGACATGCTTAAATAGGAAGATCCTAAGATACCTATGTCATTGACTTTTAAATCAATCTTCAACAATTTTGTTCCCCTTCCTAGTTTTAACTTTTCAAGAATCAGACTGTGTATATTGATTTGTCACACAGAGAAACATAAAGGAAATTGATGATGGTATTACATTAGTAATGGATAACTAAGCATATATAGATCACACTAACTGAGAAAGCTAGCAACCTAACAACATAAACCATGTGCACTCACAATCAAAGAAATCCCATTCACTCAGTTAAGATTAATCAAATTATGCAGGGATAAAGCAAAGGACGCTCTCACTCACAAAGAAGTATCTCTTATGTATACAGAATACCATAGGCTTAACCATATTCTCTCTTCCTAAGTTTTTGGATAGTCGGGGTAGGATCACTAAATTACTTTATTTGGCTTGTAACATAGGTTAGGGTCTGGTATGATATCTTTTTAGGATTTATTTAGTGACTATGTGATACGGGCATGATCATGAAGACAGATATTTTGTGAGTGTGTTGAATGCAACCTACGGAGTGTACGAGTTGAGTGTGAAAAGGGCTCCAAAGCCTCCCCTATATTGCACTCCATGGGCGCCATTTTGTTCATTTAACACTAAGGGGCACTTTTGTCATTTTATCTAATATTTGTAATAGCCTATATAAGGAACATGTTAGGGTTTTAGCTCATTAGTTATTTAATATTATTGAAAGACCACATCTCTTGAGAGAGAGGGTCTCTAGGCCAAAACTAAGACTTGAACAAGTGTGGATTCACTTGTGATTGTGTATTGCATGGAAATATTGGTGCTTGAGCGGTGGAATCCATCTTGTGTCACGTAATAGTATGGTGTTGCTATTGTAAGTCTTAATGTTCCTTAGATTTAATACATCTTTGGGTTCCTCACTAATACTCTTGAGTCAAGGTATAAGTTTGAGCATGCATTTGTTGAAGTGTTGTTGTGAACCCAAGCCTTAACCGATTGTGTTGTTCATTGTTATCTTGGCCGTGACTTGTTGGCTTTGTTGTTGTTGGAGTTAGGCATTTGGATTGTTCCGTTCTTGGTGATTATTGAAGTTATTCTTGATGTTCTTCACCATATTCATAACTTGTTAAAATAATGTGAATACTAGATCTATAAAGGTGAAGAGAAAAAGGTGAAAACTTGTTAGTCTTGCAAGACTTACCCTCACCCATCAACTCGTCAATCACTTCCCAACAACTTTTCTTCTTTTAAGGACCTTGTTTTAAGGGGGATGGTACAAGAAAGTCAAGTATTTCACTTTTGAATTTGAAAATAGGATTTCAAGACTTGTTTCCCTCCTAAATTAATTCCTACCAATTCCAAATCACAAATTGTTCAAGACTTCCAATTTTGGGAAATAAAATTTTTTAAGACCGCAACCAATACGTGGCTTCCACATCATCATTTACTGTTCATATGACAATTTTAAGCTCAAATTTTGATCTATTTGTTTCATTTTATTATGTCCTTAGTTTCGTTTGTTGATTCCTATACTAACTTACAAGCTAGTGACCATTTACTAGATTGTGAATTGATTTTGAAACCATTCTTCGTATTTACATCCTTGTGTGTTTTTTTCTATTTCTTTGGAGTCATTGTAAATATTTGGTTCACCTCTCAACACCTCATGGAGTACAATAAAGCATACAACACTTGTGGGATTAATTGTGAGAAATCTGAGAACAAAGAAATAAAAAGAGTGTGTGAGGACCTTTCTTTTACAACTAACTCATTTGTTATTTTGTAGTGAAACTTCTTGGCAAAACTCAATTGATATGGATGATATTTAAGGAAAATCTCAAGATGGAGAGGGAGCTAACGGGCAAAATAAAGGCGTTGACTGAGACTTGAAATTATTATGTTCTCAATTTCTTCTTATTTTGTGGACTGTTTTTGTTTAGTTGTGCCATGAATTTGAGGTTAAATTCCTCTAAATATGGAGAGGATGATATGGGAACAATGATGAAGACAGATGTTTTATGAGTGTTTTGAATGCAACCTACAAAGTTTACGAGTTGAAGTGTGAAAAGGGATCCAAAGCCGCCCCTACATTGCACTCCATGGGTGACATTTTGTTCATTTAACACTAAGGGGCACTTTTATCATTTTATCTAATATTTGTAATAGCCTATATAAGGAACATGTTAGGGTTTTATCTCATTAGTTATTGAATATTATTGAAAGAACACATCTCTTGAGAGAGAGTGCCTCTAGGCAGAAGCTAGGACATGAACAAGTATGGATTCACTTGTGATTGTGTATTTCTTGGAAATATTGATGCTTGAGCAGTGGAATCCTTCTTGTGTCATGTAAGAGTGTGGTGGTTCTATTGTAAGTCTTAGGGGTCCTTAGATTTAATACATCTTTGGTTTCTTAACCTTGTAATAGTGTATGTCTCACTTTCTATCTTTACATATCATGTACTAGTTTGTGTTGTTCTAGTGAGACCATTGGTTATTCTTGTTATTGTATCTTGTTCCGTTTATTGCTATTATTCTCTTATTGTGTTGTCATATTGTTAATCTCATTCTTAGTTTGGTTGTTCGCATCAAATAAGGTGTTGAACACCTCGTAATCTTATCATTCTTGTGATCCTTGTTGTTGGCCGAAACTTGTCCAAGGGGAGCTCTCGGGTTCTCCCTATTGTGTGGACTGTTTTGAGACTTTTCTTGTGTTCCTTGAGTTTTATTGTATCACTATGCCTCCTTGACACTACGCTTTATTTGGGGGTCCACTTATTCTTTACTTTGTCTTTATTTTATTTCCACCCTTATGTCTCCCTTTATTTTTTCAAGCACATTCATTTGACCAGGTGCGGTTTTCTTTTCTCACTTTCTTTTTCTCTTCTTTTCTTTCTTTGTAATCTTCTTTTTCTTCTTTTTCTTTTGTTTTCTTTTATTTTCACCGCACCTGTCTTTATTTTATTTTTCCTTTTTACACTTCTTCATACTCATTTTTTTCTACGCACCCCTATAATTGCCTGAGTTGTGGTGCACAATGTCCAAGGAGAACCAGGGCCAATACAGGTTCATTATAGAAATAAGAAGGTGAAATCAGTGTAATCAATAAATAGGTCAGTTGAGGCTCAAAACTTTGGGTCAAAGGGATTCATTTCACATTTGGTTGGGCATTTAGGCTCGAGTGGACTCACAACAAAGATAGATTGTGATCATTTCCTACTCGACTATTCTAGACCTAGGTAAAAGCAACTAGACAAGTTCTAGATTCCTACACACTAGGAACTCAGTAGTGCTTTACACACACTCGCATAGGGTTATACTACTAGGTACTACTTATCCAGTTATGTAATTATCCACCCTAGTTTTTCTCTTCCTAATCTTAATGCCATTATCAGATTCACAATCGTCTCAAACATATCACACACCACACTCAAACACTTTCAAGAATGATCATTCCAAACAAGGTCCACTGCCACAAGCATAAATTTTCCTCCTATTTCATCTATTTCCAGCACACACATAAAAAAACAAAAACAACACAAAACATAAACATGCTAGCTCTTCAAAGTTTTCAAATTATAGCCACAGGCTTTGTAACATGGAAATTATGTCCACTGGCTTTGAAACATGGCAAGTATAGCCCGTAGGGACCTTGGTACACCGCCTCCCTCAACTTAAAGCCTATGCAATGCCCCCAGTGCATCTAAAAATGAAATACAAGGGATTGGGAACATACTTGGGTGCTCAAGGAGCCAGTTCAAACTACCTTATCACGTGGGTCCTCAAGTCGAATCCCACCCTTATTAGCTTAGTCCCATCAACTGTCGGGACGACCTCTACAATAGTGGCACTGATTGTGGCTAGTGCGCTCAATGATACATTGATCGGTGGGTCTATATCACAACCCCCCTCAACATCAATACTCGCTGGTCTCGAGCTACCGGCTCCAACTCGCTTCTCTTGGACCCTCACCAGCCAGTCCTTCTCACTTTTTAGGCTATCTTCTTTAGCATTCTGTATTGGTTTCTTTTCTACACTTTTATGCTTTCTCTTCTTTCTTTCCTTTCTTCTCCCAGTTTTGAATAGCCCAAATGATTTTAACTTGTACTTGGGGCACAACTTCCATAACCACGGGTTCTGGGAAGATCGATCTGTCGTATAACTCAACAACTATCTTCTTTATCTCATCCACCTTGGCTTTTATCTCTGCAATATTTGGGGTCTGGCCGCTACCCAACTATCGGGTCATTCACTACTCAAATGTATCTAACCAACCTTGCACTTGTCTATCTTGGGTCTCCAACTTAGTCTTAACTCAGGGCTTCTCTCCCCTTTCCATGTTCAGGACTCTGGCCTCTAACATGGCCAATCTCATCATAGCCTCATCTCACATAGCCCGTGAGATCATAATTAGACCAACAAGCATGACTCTCGGTCGAGGTGTTATAGATTAAACCGTAGGAGGGGCACTAGATATACCCGCTATATCTAAAGATCGTGGCTCAGTCCATACATCTCCACTAGTGGTGGCATCTGTCTCAGCAGCCTCAGTATGTACAAACATATTGACTATCATCTTAGCTCTTCTCCTCGCCTGTATGTCCAATGAGCTAGCTGCATCTCTAATCAACCCCAAGTCTATGGTGTTTGTGGGCTCAACAAGCTGATCAATAACTGGGGGTTTCTACATCCCCACAGCAAAACACAAATGCATAATCATAAATGGCTATGCCAACTACAACTTCTCACGACCCACAGCTCGATCCCTAATCTCTCGAGCTAAAAACTCGCCCACATCAAACTCGTACCCAGCCATAAACCCAATAGTCAATGCAACATGAACTAGGCTGAGTATGTTGTCCCCTGTAGTGGGACAGAGTCTATGTCGGTCCAGTGTCCACCATGACTTAGACTCAAAGTTTAAAGTATGTTTTTCTATCTTTTGGGAGACCACTCTCGGGCCTACAGCTACCCATGCAACATTCTCACCATTCAATTCTTTAAAACTGGCAATCCACCTGAAATGACCTATTTTATCATTCGACATCATTTTCTTCCAAGTAATATTCCGCATTTTATCCATGCGATTCTCTATTTAACCTGTGTTCATCGAAGGCTAAAAATTTTGTTCATTCAAGAACCTAGAGATAGTAAGTGGGGAGATATTTAACCGTACTCCTCGAATGATCAAGGAAGTGATTGGGTTACCACCTCTCAACAACTGCCCATGCGGATACTACCTCTGCAACTCTTTCTTATACACCGCATAAAACTCCCACACTAGTGCAAGACCGTACTTTCTTGGTGGCTTAGTCATCCACTAAAAGCCATATTGTCTAAATCGGGCCTTAAATTAAGGCAACTCAGTCATCCTTTTAGGCTTCAAGATCCTCTCGAGATACAGACTCCTCTTGATTTTTTCATTCTGGAGTCTTCTCAGCCTGTCATTGTATGTGTTCTACATATCGGGGTACCCCTACCATTCAACGGTAGGCACCGGAGTAGGTATGATGGCTAGTGGTGGGTCTTGTCTGTCAATCGGAGTAGCATCAGCTTCTTCCATACTAGTATTCTCTGGACTTAATTCTGAACTAGACTCAACATTTTCCTCTGCCCCTACATAATTCTCAACTTCTTCATTTGCATCATCCTCTTTATCCTCAAAAGATGAATATGGAGGTGAGTATGAAGAGGATATACTTGGATTTTTCATTCTCGATCCCCGTGGAGGTGTGTCCTTTGGAGTTTCCACTTTCTTTCCCTGAGGGTGTTTTTACCATGGGGCCACTTGTTTTTTATGGGGATTTTCACTTGATCCCCACTTGAAACACTTGCTTCTTCATCTAAAAAACCTGCACCTTTGGAGCCGGCATCTTCTTGGTGTGTTTCTTTGAGAAATCACGTTTTGGATCCGTAGTTCCTGTGTACAAATATTTATTTGTAAATTCTAAGAAAAAGAAAGAAAATACAAAGAAAATAAATGTTAGTGTGCATATTCTGTTTAGGGTACAACTGGGGGGTAAGAGTCATATAAGTTGGGTATGACTCATATGACTGAGTCATATGCTAAATAATGTATATGTGTTTGTTCACTAGTCTACTTATGAGTCCTCCTAACCAGTCGTAAGGATAGCTTACGACTCGTTACCAATAAATGTAAGCAAAGCAGAAACAAACTTATAATATAAGATATCTTCCATGTCCTTACGACTTAAATTTATGAGTCATATGGGTTGGATACGACTCATTTAGGCAAGTCGTACCCATACCAGAATCTACACTTAGTTAAAATTCTATGTTATTAGTGGTTATGAGTCTTGATACGATTCGTTACTTGTGGGTACGAGTCATAAGGGTTCTTGTATCCATTGCTACATAGAAGTTCAACTTTGGAGTTAATTCCCATACACAATTAGCAATCTAACCTTACATTGTACAACATTTTCACCCCATTTTAGTCAAACTACACACAATTTCAACACACAATATCAAGTTCAACCCCCAATTTCCATTTTAAGTTCAATTACTAAGACTAGGGTTCTACATTTCAACACACCAGTAAATTCAACTTTAAGAAATGCTAAAATCTCAGCTAATTCTCAATTTCAACTTGAAATATAGAGCATTTGAGTTCAAAAACTTACTTGAATTGTTGGGAACTAGGTTTCTTGAAGTTATTTCTTTTTGACCCCAAATTCTTTAGTAATTCGTGCAATGTGAGAGAACCAACTGATTTTGCATTTGTTTTGGAGTGAAATCCGGTGTTTAAAGCTCAAAATTTGGTCGTCAATGGAGGTTTATGGTGATTCAGAAATTGGGTACCCGTATCGGGTGCCCTATTTTATTTTAAATCAAGTGAGCTGGGCTGGGTTGACCCGTGACCTCGAACTGGTATGCTTGGATATAAGTCGTGTGTATGACTCATACCCAGGCTTGCGGGTCTTTTCATCCATTTGTAAAGACCTGGAACCTTACCTAGGTTCTGGAGTCGATATGAATCAGTGTGATGAGTCATACCTTGAGGGTACGACTTGTTCTGAGAGTCGTAAAGATTCCAAAAACTCTTACCTAGATCTGAATTATCTCTAAGGGCCTTATGACTTTTACTCACGAGTTGTAACCTTAAGATACGACTCGTGAAGAGTCCGTATGACCTAACTTTCTAAATTTTCAGGCTCTTTTCTACAATCTTTAAACTCGTGAACTGAACAAACATATTAACCTATAAATAAATAAGTACAAAACATGAGTTTCCTCCCATGCAACGCTTGATTTAATATCGCAACATAACGTGGCTAAGTTGGTTACTAGATTTCACCAACTAGCCTCATGGGTTGCCTCCCATGCAACGCTTGATTTAACGTTGCGGTATGACGTAATTGCCTTAGTTCCTCATACTTAACCAAGGTCCATCTAAAAAATCACATTATTTTCCTTAGTGTTACCCATATAATGCTTTACTCTTTGCCCATTCACCTTGAACGGCGCTTCACCACCCCGCTTCAATTCCAAAGCACTATATGGGAACACTCTTAGCGCAGTAAAGGAACAATACCATCTAGACTTCAACTTACTTAGAAACAAGTGAAGCCTTGAGTTGTAGAGAAATACCTGGTCACCTTTTTTGAAAATTCTTTTCTCAATCTTACGATCATGATACAACTTTATCTTTTTTCTTGTAAAGTGCACAATTTCATATACTCGGAATCAAAATTCATCCAACTCATTCATGTTGTTCATCCTTGACTTTGCTGCATTGTGCCACTACAAATCTAGCTTTTTCAAAGCCAATAGTGCTTTATGTTCAAGTTCAATAGGCAAGTAACAAGCCTTTCCATACACTAGCTGATAAGTTGAAGCACTAATGGGGGTCTTAAAATTTATTTGGTAAGCCCATAATGTATCATCTAACTTTCATGATCAATCAATCCTATTGGTATTAACTATCTTCATCGAGATGGACTTGATTTCTCTATTGGACACCTCAATCTGTCCATTAGTCTACGGATGATAAGGTGTTGCCACCTTGTGTTTCACTCCATACTTCTCAAGCAGACTTTTGAATAGACGATTACAAAAATGTTGTCCACCATCATGAATGATAGCTCGTGGCATGCCAAATCGAGAAAAAACACTCTTTTTCAAGAATGCAGTGACACTACGTGATTTATTGTTGTGGAGCACAATTGCTTCCACCCATTTAGAGACATAATCCACCACCACAAGTATATGCTTCATGCCAAACGAACTCACAAAAGGTCCCTTGAAATCTACACCCCATACATTAAGTAATTATAATTCTAAAATAGGAGTTATAGGAAGTTCATGGCATCTAGAGATGTTACCTTGACATTTACATTGATCACAAGCTGAAGTAAAATCATATGCATCTTTGTAAATTATTGGCCAATAACACCCATATTACAAGATTTTGTGGGTTGTACAGGTTCGTCCATGATGACCCCCAACTAGTGAAGAGTGATAAGCCTCAAGTATTCTCATCATTTCCACCTCAGGTATACATCTACAAATAATCCCATCCGTATAAATTCTGAATAAATAAGGATCGTCCCTAAAAAAATTCCTTACCTCATGGATAAACTTCTTTCTCTGTTGAAAAGAAAGATCTTCTGGGATTAGATCACTTACTAGATAATTTTCATAGTCTACAAACCATGGAATTAGATCTTAGGAAGCTACTAATATCTGCTCATCTGGAAACTATCATTAATCTCGAGCCCATCTTCAACATCCTGCATAGGTTCCTCCTTAAGTCTAGACAAATGATCTATAACTTGATTTTAAGTGCTTTTTCTGTCCTTGACTTTGAAATCAAATTCTTGCATCAATAACACCCACCTAATCAGTCTAGGCTTTGCATCCTTTTTCACTATTAAGTACTACAATGCTGCATGATTAGTGTGCACAATCACCTTTGTCCCAATCAAATAAGACCTAAACTTCTCAAAGTCAAAAACCATTGCGAATAACTCTTGTTCCATCACGGTGTAGTTCTTTTGAGCAAGATTTAGTGCCTTGCTAGCATAGTAGATAGGATGAAGGATTTATTTTTGTTGGCTAGTACAACCTCTAAGGCCAACCCACTCGCGTTACACATAACCTCAAACGTTAAGGACTAGCCTGGGGATACAATGATAGGAGAAGTCATCAACTTCTGTTTCAAACATTAAAAGGCCTTCAAGCATGCTTCAGTAAACTCAAATTTCACCTCTTTCTCAAAAAGCCTACAAAGAGGGTTAGCAATCTTGGAGTAATCTTTGAACAATCGCCTATAAAACCTAGCATGTCCTAAAAAGCTACAAACACCTTTCACAAAAATTAGTAGAGGAAATTTATCAATCACTAATATTCACTCTATCTACCTTAATACCCCTTTTTTAAATTTTTCATCCAAGCACTATACCTTCTTTGACCATAAAGTGACACTTTTCCTAATTAAGTACCAAGTTGCATTCCATACACCTTCTAAGAGAATTTGCCAAGTTCACTAAGAAGTCATCAAAAGAATTACCAACGACTAAAAAATCATCCATAAGAACTTCAATGGTGTCTTCTACCATGTCAGAAAAGATTGACATCATACATCTCTTAAATATGGCTAGAGTATTACATAACTCAAATGGCATATATCTGAATGCAAAGGTCCCATAAAGACAAGTGAAGTTTGTCTTCTCTTGGTCTTCAGGTGCAATAGTAATTTGGTTGTAACCCGAATACCCATCCAGAAAATAGTACCATCCTTTGCCCGCAAGTCTATCAAACATCTGGTCCATAAAAGGCATGGGAAAATGGTTCTTCTGAGTCCATGCATTCAACTTTTTGTAGTCCATCAACGCTCTCCATACTATGAATGACCTCATTAACACTAGATCATTTTTATCATTAGGAACAACATTAATACCGCCTTTTTTAAGAAAATATTATACCGGAATGGCCCACTTACTATTGACAATGAGATACACTACATCAACATCCAACCACTTGATTATCTCTTTCTTCACCACCTCCTACATAGGAGTATTGAGTCGACATTGATGTTTTATATTTGGAATATAGTCTGTCTCAAGTTGAATTTTATGAGTACAAAGACCAGTCGGGATACCCATAATATTTATAATGGACCAAACTATAACCCTCTTTAATCTCTGTAGCACTAATAACAAAGCTTTTACTTCTGTCTCACCCAAGTCAGCTGCAATGATTACCAACAAAGTGTTGTTTGCCCCCAAAAATACATTTTGCAAATGAGAAGGGAGGGCATTTAACTCTAAGACGGGTGGCTTCTAACTAGATGGACGAGTAGGTGGAGTGGTTCTATTCTTCAGATCCAAATCAAGCTTCTTTGGTGCATAAGTGTAAGAATCGCTACCATAATGTACACATAACATCTCATCATAGTCCTCAATACCATCACTATCAAAGTTCATGATAACGACTGCTAGAGCTTCAACGCCTAACTTCTCTTTAATAGGAACAACATGTGAAGTATCTTCCCAAGTTGTTACTGCATCAATATCATGGAAAGAGTTTATCTCTTCATCAAACACATCAATAACAAATATAACTCTCAACTCACCAGGCTGCTTCATGGATTTTCATACATTAAATATAGCCTGTTCATCATAGAGTTTCAGCATCAGATGCCCTAGCTCTAAATCAATCAACGTCCTTTCTATAGCCAAGAACAATCTTCCCAAAATAATTGGGACTAGAAAGTCCACTTCACAGTCAAATATCATAAAATTATGTGGAAATATGAAATAATCCACCTTCACTAACACATCATATAGAATACCAACTAGTATTTTCATAGTCCTGTCAGTCATCGCTAGTCTTATCGTGGTTGGTTTGGGTGCCCCCAACCTCAACTATTTAAACAATACAGCTGGCATGAGGTTTATGTTAGCAGCCAAATCACATAATGCATGAGTGAATTTGAAATATCCAATGGTGCATGGTATAGTGAAAGCACCAGGATCCTCCTCCTTCTTCATCAATAATCTAGTAGCTACAATATTTTTGTGATAAATATTATTGACTGGCTCATAAATGACTGACCACTTCTTGGTGATTAAATCTTTCATGAATTTTACATATCCCGGCATTTGCTCTAATGCCTCTATAAGTGGGATGTTGCCTGACAACTCCTTTAACATTGATAATTTTTTTTGATACGTACCTTCTTCTTGCTTTTTTTTTAGAATTTGAGGAAAATAAGGGAGAGGTTGGGATAGACTTCAAAATAGGCTCTTCAACCTTTTATTTTCTTTTATCTTGCTTGCTACTACTCTCAACATCGATTAAATCATCATCATTTTTTTGTTCATCAGTAGTGGGTACAGGCAGATCCATGGTGGTTATACCACTTTGAGTTGTAATGGCATGACAGTGAGTATAATTCTTTGGATTTACTACTGTATTACTAGGGAGAGTGCCAGTATACCTTAGATTTACTGTGGCTGACATCTGACCAAATTGGTACTCCAACTATTTGTTTGCCATAGCATGTGACTCAACTTTTAGATTTAGCCCTAACATATCTGCCTTAATCTCCTTAAGATAACTTTCTTGACCCTTGATTAATTTTGACAAAAGTGCCTCCATTTTGGATTCTGAATCACGACTACCTAGTGGAGCATGCTTGTCTCTCTTCTCCTTGTAGCCATTTTTCTACCCCAATCACCATCTCTCTCTACTTTTGTCTCTGTAGATGTCATTATATAGTTTTGATCTTGATTCCCTTGCCCTTGGGCTCGGAAATCTGCCTATCTATGATCAAAATACTTTGCTTTCTCTTTAGATTCAATCTCAAAAGTTCTAGAAGTAGATCCCTGTGCCACAACTGCATTCACTTTCTTAGCACTTATTATTATAAATTATTTTATAAGCAGTCCAATATCTGTCTGAAGCTATGCAAACTCTTGTGCTATAAAATCTTGACTAGCTCCATAATCGTTAGCCGCTCCAATAACATATGTACCTGCACCACACTCAACATCTCTAGTATGCAAACCTTTATTAGTCACTGAAATATCATCAAGCATATCCTGTGTAGCATCCCATAGAAGACGCATGAATTCACCTCCTAAAATTGTATCTGCCATTGTTCTACAACTGACATTCAGTGATCTGTAGAAGATTTCCAACAAATTTGACCGTGTGATTATGTGATTAGGTACCATGCTCAGCTTCTTCTTGAATCTAAACCATGCCTCATATATGAATTCCACAGGTTACTGTCTGAAATTATAAATTTCATCTTTAAACTATAGCATCCTTATAGGAGGGAAAAATTTGTTTAGAAACTATCTATAAAACTCATACCAAGTAGTGATTGAACCTCTTGAAAGTTCCCCTAACCATAGTGATGCTTCACCTGTCAATGAAAATGGGAACAAACTCAACCTCAAAGCTTCCTGATCCACCCCCAGAATAGTGGTTGACATACAGATCCCAATAAAATTAGCAAGATGCATGTTCGCATCATCAGTAGCTGATCCCGAAAACACACTCATCAAATTCAATAATTGGATCATAGTACTAGTAATATCAAACTTTATATTGGGAGATAAAGCAAAAGAAATAATGGATACTATCTCAGTAGGTTCAACATAACCCATATCCTCTTCATTATCGTATGGGAGTAAGTGCTGATATGTAGGAATGAATGGAGATCTGCCTCTCTGAACCTTGTGTTGATACTTGGCTATCTGCCTTGTCCTGGCTAGTCCTCCTAGCTGAGCTAGCCCAACTTCTTAAACTAGTCAGGATTGATTGTCTACTCTTCTCTCACCCTCTATAGTAGCTAGAAGTTGCTATATCTGTAAATTTGCAACATTTTGTGGATCACCTGGAGCACGCAGAAGTGCTGCATTAGGATCAACAGGTGGAGGGTTTTGAAAGCTAGTATGAACACCATCATGAACTTTTCCTGATATCCTTCTCGGTGTTTGAAGAATTCTTTCAGTCTCTGGATCAAAAGGGAGTAACGAATTCCCTCTTCTCTTAGTGTTTGACTTACACCGGCGTATGCCAAATCAAGAATAGAAAATAAAACCCGCAAAATTCACCAATTTAGTTAACTACTCAAATCATCATCCTCGACAATAGAGCCAAAATTTGATGTCACCCAAAACTAACCTCTAAAGAAGTGTGCTTCGGTCGATGCCAAATATAGTAACCCAACTATGTTGGGTTCGATCCCATAGGGAAAATATTGATCATTTGCTTAACCTTGATGTAATTCACGAGCAGTGCAAGTAGTAAATGGGGTATTTTGGAATTATCATTAACTAGTAACCAAATCTTGAATGCTTTGAGTTGTAAACAATAGACAACGAACACTAGGACTGTGTTCCCCCTGGCTTCTTAACTCAGTAAATTTCTCATTTTCAACCCACCTATTCTGCTGCTCTACATGTAAAGTCAACAAGATATGTATTATCAATTATCTTGTGAACGTATTGATAAATCTCACCCTTTACCTTGTGAGTCTCGGGGCATCGCTTTATTGCTCCTTGTCTATGACTTCAATTCAACTTTCACCTTTTGATTCTCAAGTTGATTAGATCAGATGATGGAATAATAAGATGAACGCGAATCTGAAATTACTCTATTAATCCTCTTTTCCTAATCACAAACTCCTTTGTAAGGATGTTTACAAATACAGGCTATCCCCAAGATTCTGCAGTAGCTCTGAGGTCAACTAATATGAAGGAGATTAAGATACATGTATAATCTTTAGAATAGATGAATATCCCACTTCCTTTACATATCTAATCCATCTGGTTTACACAACCTTAGTCAGGAAAATTAGCCGCTCATTTTCATGCAAGAATCCATGATAATCAATCAATAATTCATGTAATTAATTGTACAAAATAAGATAAATAAAATCCAAAGTCTTTAATTGAATAATATCCCAAAAATCTCAAAAATAATGTAAAGTAGGTAAAAGTATGTAAAATAATGTTAAAAAACGTCAAAGAATGTAACCTAATAAAATATAAACCCTAGGGTACTTGTAGTATCTCAAAATAACATAAAAATCTTAATAAAAATGTAATAGGAAAAGTAATGTCGGCACAAGGTACATTTTAGTCATCCACTCGTAAGGTCTTCTTACGAGTCGTACTGTGCCTCTCATATCTATTCCAGTGTCTAATCTTCCTGGATTGAACTTTCTGTTCTTCTGATGAATTATGCTCATGAGTTGTACCTTGACCATACGACTCATGGCCTTCACCTGTATCCACCTAGAACTTCTTCTTTTAATGCTATGAACAATAGTCTGCTTATGGTTTGTCCATATGAGTCGTACTTAGACTTTCGACTCGTCTTCTTCTGAGACTTAAATTCTTGATAGGCACCTGAGGTTTTGTTCTCTTTATGATAGCTTCTCACGACCCGTATCATTATCTTACGACTCATATGACTGAGTTGTAGCTTCTGTACTTAACTTCTATCTTGGCCTTTATTTTTGTCGTGTTTATGAGTCAACCTTTGAGCCGTATAATATGTTGATGACTCTTGAGGAGACTCGTACCATTTGCAGACTTCTCTTTTTAGGTCTTTATTTCATTCCAAGTTATTATTGACTATTTTACCCACAACAAACACAAAATCACCTTATATCCACTAAAACAACCTAAGAACAAGCATAAATTGTTGGTTTTAAGCATTGAAAGTGATGTGTTTCCATAGAACATTTTGGGAAAGTGGAAAGAAACATTTTGGGTTCTAAAATCTAAGGTGGAATAAAAAGAGTAGAGCCAATCCATTCCCAGAATAATATCAAAATCTACCATGTCAAGTTCTACCATAGTCATCATAGTATCCTAAAGAAAAATAGACAATAAAATTCCTATAGACCCTCTTAGCAATAATGGACTCACCATTAGGGGTAGAAGTTGAGAAAGGTTTAGGAATAATTTTGGGACCAAAACCAAAATTCACAGCTATGTAAGGGGTCACATAAGATAGAGTAGAACCAAGGTCAAGTAGCACATATGTATCATAAGAAAAAAGTTGTAACATTCCCATGACAATATCTAGTGAGGCCTCTGAATTCTATCGAGTAGATAGGGCATACAAAAATTTGTAACCCTGTTTGTACTAGAAGTAGCGCCCTTATATTTTAGCACCAATTTATTTGAAAGACCTAAAGAAAAGTTTCTCATTCGAGACCTAATATTAGACACGATCTTTGGAGCATAACGAGACAACTGTGCAAACTTCAGAGCATACTCCTTAATACTCATCTTTACCTATTTTAAGTTCACAGACTCTTGAGCCTTAGGTTTCCTCAAATCCTAAGGAATAAAGTGATCAAAGAAGGTATTAGAAAACTTTTCCCAAATAGCAGGTTCAACATCCTTACCTCTAATTTCCTTCTACTCATCATATCGCTGATAGGCCATCCCTTTTAGCTGATAGGCTGCAAACTCCATATCTTTATTATATTTCGCATGTATAACCTTGAAACTCATTTACATCTCATAAACTAATTCTTGAGGGTATTAATCAACTTTGGATCTCATAAAAGTCAGTAGGTTAGTCACATAAGCTGACCAACCCGAGTACCATCCGAGGAACCCACAACAGATCTAAGATTACTTTAATTGTAGAAATGAGATGGCATAATCTAAGCAAACATATATATGGTATATCTAAACTCAACATGAGAAACTTTACCCTTAGAGGAGCCTAGGGAGGACTAGTTGGGTCTGGTGGAACCTTAGTAAGAGCAGTGAAATTAGAAGTAAGGGCACCATTAAGGGTCTGCATCCTATGAGTAAGATAAATATCTTCAGCATTTTCCCCAGTGAGGGAAGAGGTTAAATCTAAAGCCCTTTGCCCATTAGTTCTTTAAGAAGGCATAATCTAAAATGTGAGAAAATGTAGGAGTTAGAAGAATTCACGTGAAACTAGAAACTCTAGCATAAACTAGAACATTATGAAAGAAAAACACTTCTAAATAGCTCTTATCCTCCCATTTATAAGTGTGGCATGTTACACACCCATAAAAATGACTACTTAATATGGATTCGTAAAAACTCTAAGACCTTGAACCTAGAACTACCAAGTTTATCATGACCCAAGTCGAGGCTCTTGCCATGACAGGCATCCCAAACCAATGAAAGCCTGAGATGACCCTTTAGCATTACATCACAAGAATAGTCATGAATAAAGTTTAGAATTTGTCCTATAAATATAAAGTTCAACTTAAAGGACAATTCAAACTCAAGTCTTTAAGTAAGGCATAAAAATATTTTTCTAACATAGTCTACGAAGCCTCTAACAATATGAATAGAAATTCTAAGCTGTGGCATGCCCCTGAAATACCATAGAATAAGGTAGTCCTAGTGTAATTTAATGAGTAAATATATCTTCTGAAATATGGATACCTCGCCACTAGCTAGCTGCTTTGCTGAATAAATCCTAACATTTGGCAGGATCATAGGTAAATTCTTTGGAACCTACATCATGAAAAGATATAATTTATAGATTCATATCATAAACTTTTAATAAAAATAATAAGAAGCAAGTGAATTATAGCATAAAATATACATAATCCTTTGAAACTATTAATTATGAACTATGTAGTTTGCATCGACATTAAGTAACCTATGGTCTTTGTGGGTCCAGTCTGTACACAACTGGTGAGCCCCCAATCTATGTTAGCCGCATGGACTGAGGTAATCATTATTAGGCCATTATATCATAAGTATAACGGCATATCTCTGTGCAAAGAAAGCTTACAAAGTTCATCCATTTTTTAAGACATGACCTCCCCACGTCGGCCAAGGCAGTTTTAGGTGTCGATCATAAGGAATACACCTTCTTGGTAAACTACATGGTCCTCTTCGCGCCTAATTAAATTAATTTTCATAACCTTTATTCATAGAGTGCTTTAACAAGTCTTGCAAGACTTCATATCGTGCCAAAATTATTATCATCAACATTATTGATTCTTAACCCCATCATTCAAACCATAAGCATAATCATCATTAAGTTTGCATAAGAGTCTCAAAGCAAGTCATAAAATTCAACATATTTATTATTTCAATAGGATGGGGTGTTATCTTTCTTTATCATTGAAATTCAATGCTTTTTCAAAAGACTTGAAGGACAGAAATTTAATCATTCGCATCATTTAATGTTTCAAATTCATATAATAAAATTAATATTTTCAAATAGTATGTTCAAGTCTCAAAACCCTCAAATAAAGATAGGAAAATAGATTATAAACAGAGGATAATCAATAACAAGCTTTTATGAAATTTTTTCTCAACCCTAGCTTCAAATAACCAATAGAACATACATAAATAATAATTAAAATCACACTTTATAACAATAATTAAAGTAGGGAGTGTTCAACATGCCTTTTTGATAAAGGGAAATTGAGAAAAGCTTGAATCCTTATCCTTGAAGCATGAACTGTAGTTGAATTCTCTCTTTGAGTTTTGGAGAAGGATGAAATAAGGTTTTTTAGAGAATGAGAATCATTTCAGGGCTTTGGGGTCATTTAGTATAGGTGTCAGACATTTTTTAACCTTGAAAAGGACCCTAATTCCCCTTAATTATGAAATAAAAATAAATTCTATCAGGCCCAGAGGGTTGATGAGTGATAATTTTGCCACTCATTCTCACTAAATATTTGTGCACATGATCTTGTTTGAATAAATAAATAAGAAACGTTGGGGATAAATTGCACTAATATCCACTCTTTGCAGGCATAAGATTTGAGTATATCAAAAGATGTGGATTAAAGCTGAAAATGATCAAAAAAGAGCAAGAAAAATGCAGCTAAAGACATGGAGAAGCAAGGCCTCAGGTACCGCGACCGTGGTCTACTGACTGCGATTGCAACAGTCAAGCAAAAGTCATCTAACAGCGATCGCGAAAGTAATTCGTGGTCGCGTAACCGTGGTCGTAGCTAGACCCACGCGATCGCAACTTAGCAGAAAAAATCAGCCCAAGAGCAAAACTAGAAACGCACGTGGCCGACCCCAATTTTGACAAAATGATTCAAACCCTATCATTATTGAATCTTATTCCATCTTCCCTAATTTTTTTAGGTTTTATCTCTTGGATTCATAGACTCCATTTTTGGAGAAGAAAATATTGTATAATTTGTGGGTGAAGAATACATTGGAGACTTTCTAAGTGAAAGATTAGCTCACTTCCGTTGTTGATTTGTGGGAGTGCCAAGTTTGAAGTAACTTTAACTTGAGCTTCAATAAATCATTTCAATGGAGAATATGGGTAGATCTATGCTTATTTATCTTATGTGTAGCTAGATCTCCCTCTTGGGGTTTTATGTGAATAAGGAGTAAAGTGTTTGTGGGGTGTTATTAATTATCTTCTATTTAGTAGTTCATGTTTATGGGTTTTATCATTACTATGCTAACATGGTTAGGATTTGATAGGTGAAAGCCCCAAATACCCACATGGGTATGATGAGTGAAAGCTTCACGCTCTAGAAAACCCAAAGCCATCTTCGAAATAAGGGTTTTAGGTGAAGTTTAGGAATCCATATCATCTTCGAAAGAGGGATATGGATACCAAAGTAATGATAGAAAATTGTGTATGTAGTTTGTTAAATCTTCACTATCTTAGAAATAAAGGTGAATGTGAGGTTGACTATACCATGGGTATCATCCTAAAATAGGGATGCCTAGATTGAGGTTATGGTTACCAATTATGAATACACCTATTCGGTATTAGAAAGAATCAACGGGTGAAAGTTTGGTGTTTTGTTGAAAGACTAGCATCAAAATTGATAACGAAACCTACCCATATTTTACCTATTAAATTGATGATCGATTGCTAACACCCATATATCACTTCCTTAGTAATGCGTAATCCCAAGATCTGTGCATAATTGTTAAAACTCTAATTATTCGTAGCCCCAAATTTATACTAAAAAAACCCAAAAAAAACATTAGTGTAGATATCTATATCCCCTATTTTTATATTTGTGTAACATTGGTTTGAATTTAACTTGTGTCTATTATTCCGAATAACTTGATTTCCACTCACATTGTTCCTCATGGATTCGACCCCGACTCCAAAGTTGGGTAAATATATTGATGATGACCGCCTTGCACTAAAATGGACGTGTAAGTTGAGCTTTATAAAAAATGTCACCATTGCTGGGGAAGAATTTGGCATATTGAGTTACTTTGGAATTGTTGCATACTTTCTTTGGTTCAAACTTGTAAATATTTGTTTGTTATTTTCTTTTGTTTCTTGTCTTAGGTAGTTTTTTTTTGTTCAGTTGTTACTATGTTATCTTGGAATGAATATGAATTCGGTGGTTGGAAATCCTATCGTGATAATCTATGTCCTTATTATAATGGACCCCACTTTTGGGAAGATTGCAGATATGCTCCCCGGAGAAAGATGTGTGCACAATCTTGATCTTTTAGGGAGGATGCATTTAATTTGTGTGGTGGTCAAGATGGACATGGGAGTGATTGTCCAAATGCCCCCTCCCCCTGTTATACTAACTCAGTTGCTAGTTTTTCTCATGATTTTGATAGGTCTTATGAGAAAGAAAGGGAGGAACAAAACACAAAAACTATGGGTGTTGAAGCAATACTCAAATTTATCTTGGATTGAGTGGAATTAACAGAGGATAATGTGCTTCTCATATATAATTCCAATAAAGATTTCAGCTCAATCCAAGAATGAAGCACCAGAGATAATGATAGTAAAGAAAGGTTTCAATATATCTTGGAACATGTGGAATCAATGGAAGATAACATTCGTGATATATATCAAGAAATAAGGGCATATAATGAGGAAAGTAAGAGGATAGAAGAGATGGGCATGGAGGTCAATCATGCAAACACTACAACCATGCCCACACCTCTAAATGAGCTTAACATTGAAGAACCCTTGATGATTTCCCAACTAACCACATCAAGCAAAGAAAAAAATGCCAAAGATAAGGAAATGGTACTAGAGTCGAAAGAAGAAATCAAGCTCAATACTTGTGAAGACTCTAGTCCATTTTGGGGTAGGGATGCTATTTCAAAATTAAGGGATAGTCCTCATTCAAACCACTTTTCAACATTGTTCTTGACGGATGTGATGAAAGTCCACCTACCCAAGCAAATGATGTGTTTTGAGGATGATGAGCAAAATTCTTACATTTTGGAGTTTGTCATTCCAAAAGGAAAAAATTCAATGTGCAACAAGTGGATTTTTGATGTTCTCATCGATACCCAACAAACCTATTAGAAAGTTTGATGTGAAGTTGGGTAAAAGGTTTAAATCTTTAAAATGGCAAGGCTGAAGCTTGCTTGCCATTTCATCACCTCTTTCAAGCCTTATCTTGGAAGATCTGAATCTTTTGTCCCTTTTCCGCTCATTGCATTTGAGCGAAAGTTAGGACGAAAATTCAAATCTTCTAAGAGGAAGCACAAAAGGAAGTGGAAAGGGCATTTTGCTAAGACATTAAACTAAGCACAACCCATCATGCCATAAATACTGACACATATCTGTTTGATTTATACATGTAGAGTAGATTTAATTTTTGTTGTTTTGCACGCATAGTCCATGAAATGCTAGTTCTAAGAGGAATTTTTCCTAAATTTGATAAAGAAACATGTAAAATTGTCTTGTTTGTCTGAACAAAGAAGTATTGAGACCTAGATTTTTATCTCAATTACCGATATCGCAGTTTGTGTTACCACGATCGTAAAAGCCGTGAGTCCATGATCGCGGGACAAGGATCACGATCGAAGTCACACCATTTTAAAAGACCATCCGACTACCTTTTCCCATATGCTCATTCTCAAAATTCTCTTATATTTTGGCATTGTGGATAGTATCCAAGTTTTCATCTCAACCCTATTGTATTATCTACTTGGTATATAGTCTCAAGTCCCTTATTTTCATTGTTATCATAGGCTTGGAACTTGTAGTGAGGAAATAGGCCCAAAATAGTATTTATAACACCAAAGCTGTGCTTGTTTGTGTTGATTGTTGTAGTTAGATGCTGTAGGTTGTGTACACGTCATTTGGGGAAGTTTTGAGTACCAATATTTGAGCCTAACACTGTTGATAAAGACGTGTACACTATGTTTTCATTCAATACCCCAATGAGTTCAATGTGAAATTCCTCCAGGTTTGGGGCTATAATCACGTATTCTAAGTGTTCATTCATTATTTATAATGTTTCCATGCCTAGTTGAAACATAAGTTGGGGTTAAAATTGTTCTTGGACTGAGGTGCAGAAACTGGCATATTTGGCCTCAAGTACCGTGATTGCTGTCCTGACAACCACGGTTGCGGCATCGTAATCGCAGTCTGAATACCATGATCGCCATACCCAAAGGTAGATTTTGGCAGTCATCATAACTTCTACACATCCTTTGCTGCTCCCAAAACCCTCAATGACACTGCTACATGGAATTTTATGTTTGATCTAACATATTTTTGGTATGTTAATTCTAATGATGGTCTGAGTTGCATTAGTTACAGGGTCTAAGACTAAAAGATGGGAGATTTTGATGACACCATATTCATGGACGCACAATGACAACAACTCTACTATGAGGACTTCCACAGGACCAAACTACTCCCCAATAGGGGTATTAACTTGGACAAGATGAAAGAGAAGCTCCCAAATTCCATGCCAGACTCACGACGACCCAATGGATGTGATTTACCCCATAAAACTGCTATGATAATGAGCAATAGGTACGTGAATTATACGCCAACCTCAGCATAGTATCTCTCACAAAACCAGTGATGACAATTCGGGGTAAGCAAGTGAACTTTGGAGCGGAGCAAGTTAATGCGGTTTATGGGCTCCCAGATGCTGACATAGGACAGTTTCATACCAAGGTATGCAAACCAGGGACCTGGATGGCCAATATATTAGATCATAGAAAAGCAGTTCCCTGGGCTAACACCAAAAGAGATATTCCGATGAATGACTTCAAGGCTGATGCAAGACTATGGCTGAACATCATCTATATCAGAGTCACCCCATGCACTCATGTGACCATTGTTACAAACATATGAGCACAGATGGTGGCTTGTCTCCTCTAAGGGATTTCTCTAAATGTTTGAGAAATTATGATCTCAGAGTGGTGGTACTTCAAGAACCATGGACGTACTCATCTTCTCTTTCCTTCCCTGATCACTGAGTTATGTAGGAGGTCAGACGTAAAAAAATATGCTGCATATACCTGGGTGCATCTAGGTTCCCTCATTTGTCCACTCAAATTTTGAGGTGAGGGTACCCTAAGCCAGAGTAAAAAAAGAATAATGGACTCCGGCAAATCAGCCCAACAGGACACAGATTCATATAGACCCTCATCAGCTAACCCAATCGATGATATTTTAGATTAAATAAGGAAGGTTAGGTAGCTAGTGTCCAGATTGAATCAGAGACTAGGAAATCCCTCCACTGCCTATCATTTATATGTGGCACAGTTAGATTATGAGAAGTACATAGTAGAGAAGAAAAAGTAGGGGGCCACAGTTTCCAGATTGGAGAGAGCTTACTCAACCTTAGTCGGAGCATATAGGGACCTCAGAGACGTACATGAGAAGATGGTGAAGAATAGATATAAGTTCTTCAGGAAATCATGGAAAGGGGTAAAGGGCAGCTTCAAGGTGCTCAAACCTAACCATCCAGTACCTTCACCAAGATTAGATAGTGAGGATGAGGACCTTGCTGATTGGTCTGCTGATGATGTCAGTGGTGATGATGCTGAGTTAGTGGCAGAGAGCAGCTCTTGATACAGATTTTGGGAGACCCCTCTTACTCTTGCTTTATTACACACGTAGTGAGGATGCTGAATTCCTTTTTAGTTGGGGGTACCTCTAAATTTGTATCATTTTGGTGATGCATTTCTGGATATTTCTCTTTATGTTGTTGATTATTTTGGGATGATGCCTTAGATATTGTTTTATTTTTTTTTTTGAAGTGCTACATTTTGGGCACCCAGTTGGTGCCCACATTTTATGGATTATTATGTTTTTATTCTAGTTTTAGTTTTGCTCCTTTTACCTTAGATTTTATTTTGATTTTGATGATGCATGACAAGTTTTTCCCTATGATCGATTGAGTGACGACATTCTTGAGGGTAAAGCATCGTGTTTGGGTTTGAGGCTTAGATGCAGGGGAATTCTAAGTACCCGTACCATAAATGTCGAAAAATGGAAGGGAAGTCTGAGTACCTGTAGCATGGTATGTTGTAATGTTGGGTTCACTTTGTACACTACTAGCAAAGTCTGAGTAGCCATATTGGTAGTTTGCCCGTTTTGAGCCTAAATGTGAGGTTAAGGCTTTGGTTGTTGCCATAATTTAGCAAATTGTGTATGGTGCTAATGTAAATGAACAACCCCCTCTGTCCAAATTTTTTTAGAACAAAATCAAGGGCATGGAAGTGAGCAATTTTTTAGCAAAACATTTTCTCTATTTATGGCTTCATCAATTTTGACTTATGAATAGAAATAGATACTCCCATTTTGTCTCTCGCGGGAGGTACATTTGAGCCCCCTTGGAGAATTTTTCATGCCATGTGTGGTGAGATTTTGGTATTCATCTCTTGTACACTGTGTTATTTATAACTTGCCCCGTTAGTCTTTCGAAACTAATTTTGATTGTAGTTGGTTGGAGAAATGATCTTAGGCTGCCGTTGTGATTTTGGAACTCACTCTAGCCTAAAAATCCTACCCATTCATATTTATAATCCCTAGAACCCACTTTGAGCCTTTGGACCTTTCTTTGGCAAACTCATTACAAACCATGATCCAGTCTTTTTATACCTCTTTTAAACCAAACCCTCCTGGAACTTGAAAATGTAACTTGAGGCTAAAAGCCTAAGTTGGGGGTGGTAAAGGTTGATGAAAGAGAGTATGAGGACACAAAATTGTTAGTGAAATGCTGAATGTGCCTAAGTGTTGGGAATAAAGGAATAGAAAAACAAAGGATTCAACAAAAGGAATGAATTGCACAAAAGTTGCAAGAAAAAAAAATAAAAAAAATGGGTAACAAAGGAAGCAACAAGTAGGCATGATAAAGAGAGAAAACAAAGAAGAGTGGCCCATAGTAAAAAAAGGACGATTGAAAAAGTGTGGTATAGATGTTCAAAGAAGGGTGTAGCCATGTTATTCCCAAATGATATCCTATCCTAACCCGAACTTATGTCTCAAGCTTAGAAAGTCCTTTGAGATTTCCAACCAAGTATTTTCTTCATAGTGACGATTGAAAATAGGGGCAAGCTTATGGTATAACACTTGTTGCATTGGGATTTCTTTTGTGAGAGAGAGTTCTTGCACTTTAAACTCGTTGTTGCATTTTTGGTAGCTTGGTGTATAAAATTTTCTTTCTTGTGAGGATTGGCATGTGAAACAAGTTGGGGCGGGTGATTTTGTCACCTTCCAAATAATGAGGCAAAATAAGTATATCTTAGTTGTGGTCAAGGGGAAGCCACCCCTTGAGTATTAGTTTTTGTTGCTTGGTTTCTCTTTAAATCCTATGTATCCTTGCATGTTGTATCTTATGATGAGGGGTGTAGTAGAAATTATCTTAGCTCGTGTGCAATGAGCTACTCGTGGTTGCGACTAAAGTTGAAGTCTTTATGAGCTTTAAGGTATAAAGTTTGGGCATAGAGCATTATTGTTTCATAGTAAGAGGTAGTGTTACTTGAGGACAAACAACAGCTTTAAGTTGGGGGTGTTGATGAGTTATAATTTTACCACTCATTCTCACTAAATATTTGTGCACATTACCTTATTTTGAATGAATAAATGAGACATATTAGTGATAAAATGCACTAATATCCACTCTTTGCAGGCATAAGAGTTGAGGAGATCAAAAGATGTGGATTGGACCTGAAAATAATCAAAAAAAAGAAAGAAAAATGCAGCTGAAGACTTGGAGAAGAAAGGCCTTAGGTATCGCGATCGCGGTCTGCTGACTGCGATCACGACAGTTAAGCAAAAGTCATCCAACCGCGATCAGGGGAGTAACCCATAGTTTCAGCCAGTCCCACGTGATCGCGGCTTAGTGAAAGAAATCAACCCAATGGTAAAACTTGAAACGCACGTAGCAGACCCTAATTTTGATAAAATGACTCAAACCTATCATCATTGAATCATATTCCATCTTTCCATTTTTTTTAGGTTTTAGCTCTTGGATTCATAGTCTCAAATTTTGGATAAGAAAATATTGTATAATTTATGGGTGAATAGTACATTGGAGACTTTATAAGTGGAAGATTAACTCATTTCCGTTGTTGATTTATTGGAGTGACAAGTTTGAAATAACATTTACTTAAGCTTCAATAAATCACTTCAACGGAGATTATGGGTATATCTATGCTTATTTATCTTATGTGTAGCTAGATCTCCCTCTTGGGGTTATGTGTGAATAAGGAATAAAGTGTGTGTGTAGGGTATTATTGATTATCTTTTATTTCATAGTTCACGTTTATGGGTTTTATCATTGCTATGCTAATATGGTTGGGATTTAATGGGTGAAATCCCCAAATACCCACATGGGTATGATGAGTGAAAGCTCCATTCTCTAGAAAGCCCAAAGCCATCTTCCAAAGAAGGGTTATGGGTGAAGTTTAGGAATCCATATCATCATCGAAAGAGGGATGTGGATACCAAAGAAATGATAGAAAATTGCGTGTGTAGTTTGCTAAATCTTTACTATCTTAGACATAAGGGTGAATATGAGGTTGACTATACCATGGGTATCATCCTAAAATAGGGATGCCTAGATTAAGGTTGTGGTTACCAATTATGAACACACCTATTAGGTATTGAAAAGAATCAATGGGTGAAAGTTTGGTGTTTTGTTGAAAGACTAACATCAAAATCTATAACCAAACCTACCCATATTTGACCTACTAAATTGATGATTGATTGCTAACACCCACACATCACTCCTTTGTAATGCATAATCCCAAGATCTGTGCATAATTGTTAAAACTCTAATTATTCATAGCCCCAAATTTATACTAGAAAAAACCAAAAAGAAACATTTGTGTAGATATCCATCTCCCCCATTTTTATCCTCGTGTAACATTGGTTTGAATTTAAATTGTGTCTATTATTTTGAATTAACTTAATTGCCGCTCACATTGTTCCTCGGGATTCTACCCCGACTCCAAAGTTAGGTAAATATATTGGCGATAAACGCCTTACACTAAATTGGACATATAAGTTGAGCGTTATTAGGGGTTGCATGGTGTGCCCCCATTGCGGAGAATATGCCTGCACAGTGCACTATCCAGGGAAAATCCATTCCAATAGATCCTCCCGAATTAGGGCGCAATGCGGACTCAAGTCTGGGGATTCCTTGATGATGCATGAACAATTTTTGATGTACAAACCTCCCTTGATGTAGTCTAACTCATCCCAAATGCTTGTACTCATTATAAAGGTCATATAGTCTCATTTTCATCATCTAATTATATATAACATTGTACGGGGTGTTACAGTAGCTTAGCTTAGAATTTTGAGAACTTCTAAAAAATTATGCCATGGTTTCTACTTCAGCAACATCTAGGGTTCAAGTTTATAGAAGATGTCAATCTTTGTGAAAGTTTTGAGTTCCTCTAATAAATTCTTCCATATTTACATGCTTCAGTGTCATCACCAATTTTGACTTAGGAGAGAATCCTCTCGGTGAATTTTTAAGATCCTCTCAAAAAACTTTCCTCAGTTTCTATGGAAAATTCTTGGGGAATATGATCGAGTTGGAGTGGAGCCTATGTATCCCATTGTGGTAGAAATCAGGTCAAATGTTCTAACATAAAATGAAAAGATAAATTTCCTAAGGAGTTAAATAAAACTTACATTGGTTGCCTTCGTAACATATTTTTGGGAATTCAGGTCAAATATAGTTCATACAAAGTAAAGGATATTTTGATATTTTTCATACAATGGTCAAAGCCAATATAGGTAGCCTTCATATTTCATGAAGGAAATCAGGTCGAACGTTATTCATTACAACTAAAAGTGCAATTACAAAGAAATCAAACCATAAAGTGTGATTTTAAGGAAATAAAGTATGGCTACAAGGAAATAAAAATGAAAAAAGTACAATTATGAGGAAAGAAAATAAAAACTTCAAAATTCAAGATAGAAAGACAACAATAGTGTGTCTTCGAGGAAACATCACTCTTCTTTGCGATTGATGATGCCAATGACTACTTCTTGTAATCAGGCAATGAATTGTTGTTAATGTTTGCTGGAGCTTTTGCAAGTGTTATCATCTTATTGTCAATCAGATCTTAAATTTTATTCTTGAGAGTAAAACATTTCTCAGTATCACACCCAACAACTCCAAAGTAGTAAGCACATCGTTTGTTTAGATCATACCAATAAGTAGAAGTGTTCACAGGCTTTGTTTCCATTGGATGAAGTATCTTTATTTCTTTCAACCTTTTGTAGAGTTGAGTATGTGGTTTCGCCAGTGGCGTAAAGACCCTAGAAGGCCTTTTTCATGGGGGCATGAGGTACATTAGTTTGGTCATTTTATGGTGGAGGTTGAGCATGATGTGAATCTTGTGAATTGTAAGCAAGATACAAAGAATGCTAAGCATTAGGCTGGTGTAAGGACTCGATTTTTGTAAATTATTCATGTTTGTGTGAGTTGACCATTTTTCCCCTCTCCATGTTTTCTACATGATATATTTGGGATGTGAGGATGATTGACATAATTCACAAAGCACTTCAATGCGATTTGTGCGAGATCATGATTTTTAGAGGATAAAAAGGGCTAATAGTTGACTTCAGTCAACATTTGTTATTCTATATGTCAAATGGCAAAGAAGACCGTGCCAGTAGATCCAAAATGTTTATTTTGGTTTGGTATCATGATTCGTGTGGTTTTATGGGTTTTATATCTTATTTTGACCGTCAGTTCAGAAGATTGTGAAATTAGGTCTCGGGGGTTAATTTTGTGAAAGCAGCCTTTTCTGAAATTTTGATGTTGTCATTGAGTCTGAATCATCAAATTTATTCTAGTAGTATATCTCATCTGCATTCTTGGGATTCCAAATGAATCCCAGGGGTCCCATCACAAACTTAAAAAAACTCCAAGTTTGTTAGTGAAACACCAGCTGAAGCAGTTGCTTAAGAGACTAGCTGATATGGCTAAGTGCCTCTTAAGAGATGACTTATCACTTAAATGGATGTCGCTTAACAGATAGGTGGGGCGATTAATAGAAGGCCACTTGATGTGGCCTGGTCGCTTAAGCAATCCCAACTGGGCTCCCATATAAAAATTATTTTTCTTAATTTTTCATCCATTTTTGAGACTTTGAGCTTGGGTTTTAGAGTTTTTGGGAAATTTCTTCCATACTCAAGCTTGGGTAAGCTCCAAATCACTATCTCAATAATTTTAATTCTATTTTTGTCGTCTAAAAGTTGTTAAAATGCTATTTTAAAAGTGAAAGTTGTGAATTTTGGCATGAAAGGCCTAAAATAGTTTTATTTAATTTAAACCTCATTTTTAACCCATTTTTATTTGGGTTTTCTTTTGTGGATTTCTTTAATCATGAGCAATCTGCTTATGAACTAAATTTCCAATTTTATGCTTTCTTTTTGGAATTTTGAAGGTCTTTTTTGACCTTGACTCAAAAGTAGGCAATATGAGTATCGTTGGCTTTCTTTTAATGCATAGATTCTATATTTGTATTTTTTTGTTGATTTTGAGGCTGGTCCAGAGGAGAAGGCTTCAGTTTTAAGGGTTTTGGTCCAAATTTCATTGCTTTGATGTAAATTATAGCTTAACTTTCTTCAGAGTGGGTTGGGTAGTTATTATATAAAAACATGCTATGGGTATGAGAATGAATCATTAAAATAATTTATTAGTATTTTTTGCTCGTGTGGGAGATTATGCTTTGTTATTGGTGGTTGAGACAATAATTGCTATGTGTAGCCTGTGTAGGGGTCTTATCCGATATTATTGGCTTTGTGTATACATATGGTTGGCTTCTTCCTTGTAGAATGGCTTAATTTAGGTTTTATGTGATATCAATGATGTATTACTTGTATTTTTCACTCTAATGGTACACGACTTATATTGGATCATGGATGGTGGATCCCATAGAGTGAATTTTTAGCTCACGTGCATGTATTTAAGTTGGAATTGAGATTCTCATTATAGTTTAGTTGTGAGCATTACATCTTCATATCATTCATAAATTCATGATATATTGGTACCATTATGGGAATATAGGTTTTCTAACACAAATTTGACACCTTAAAAAATCTTCTATCGTAATTCATGAGTTGGAGATGAGATATGGATATTGAGACTGGATTGGTTATAGAGATTTATATGGGTGGTGAACCCCTTATGGGTCCTACCTTTGGAGTGATGCTCGGTAGGTGTATACAGAGGTTATGCAATAACCTCAGACATATCACACATCATCATTATCATTTTCATCGCATTTCATACATTATGCATCTTTTGTGTTGTATTTTCGGGTTTGATTTGATGTCTATCTATTTTGTACTTCCTTTTTTTACTTGTATTTGGTGTATGTGATATATTTAGGACTATTAGTAGAGATATTGTGGGCTATAATTTAGGATATTTTTTTATTGCAGGTGATGTGCCCATAGTGTGTGTTTATATACCTTATTTTCTACTTTGCTCAGTCAGCCTATGATACCTACTCAGTATAAGTGAACCATGCTCATCCCTTTCGTGCCTTTTCGATGCAGATTTTGGTATGAGTATGCTGCACAATAGCTGAGCTCAAGCATTGATTGGCGTATTTTCAAGGTAGTATCCACTCTATGTTTTCAAAGTGGACCTCCAACCTCATCTTATCTAGTTTATGTTTTATTGTGTATTCAAAGACAAGCTTATGTTTTTTTTGAATTTTCAGTTGTACTTTTAGACTTTGTGGTGTACTTAGTTTGTTCTAACACCGTGACATCATGTTTTGGGATGGTTTTTGGTATTATTATGTTTTAGATTTCTGCCATCTTTATGCATGTATGGCTTTACTCAATTCTAGAAGTTTTGCCTTAGGTTTTATGTTGTAATTCTATTTTTCATATCAATTTAGGTGATTGGCTTACATGTTAAGGCTTATCCGCGATGAGTACCATCATGACCCAAGTTTTTAGGTCATGAAAAATTGGTATCCGAGCAGCCAGGGTCATTGGTCTCATTAGTATAAAAATATGAGGTCTAGTAGAGTCTCATGGATTGGTACGTAGACGTCTCTATCTATCTTTGAGAGGTTATAAGATATCTTTAGGAAACTTTTCACATTTTGTTACTTATCGTTTAGGTCTTTCCATACCCTATATACTAAATTAATTTTTATTATTTTCTACAAAGATGGTGAGGACTAGATCCTGCGAGACTTGGGATGCAAAGCTAACACCCGAGGAAAGAGCACAGTCTAGGGGATGATGTTTGAGTAATAGATGGGTTTGAGGTAGAGGACTAACATAGGGATATGCCCCTTCCAGAGGTAGTACTAGGGGGATCTCCCTTGAGCTTAAGTTTTAGCATGCTAGAGATGTTGGTCCAACTATAATTCTCTAAAGTTCTTCTACACCAGTCTTGGAGGGTCTATTCATTCATTTGCTGACTTGCTTGGAGGGTGTTCTATCGAGTGCACCTGGCATTCCTCTACCTCTTGCTATTGTACTTTCATATCTTCTAGAGTCTGCTTATAGTGTTCCTTCAATTTTGAGTATGGTTCCTTCATCAGTATTTGCATCTACTTATGGTATTCAACAGGATTTAAGTACTATTCCCTCTTCTGTGCCAGTGTTCAAGCATGGTATTTTGAGTGTAGGGGCTTAATTTTCATTTATGTTGCCTCCTCAGGTAGGATCAAGCCTGCTAGATTTACTATGCCACTTATTGATTTGGGTCTTGTTATATCGTTTGAGCATCAGAAGAGGTTTGAGAGGTTTACTCTCTTAGGTCCGCCCAAGTTTAGTGGTGCAGTGGGCGAGGATGCCTATGAGTTATTGATTGATTTTTGAGAGAAGTTGTATAACCTTGGGTCGATTTAGTCGCATGGAGTTGCTTACACTACTTACCAGTTGAGGATATAGCTAGAGATTGGTGGAGGTCACTTGTTAGTTGCAGACTTCTTGGTTTGCTAAAGATGACTTGGGATTAGTTTATTGAGGATTTTTTGAATAGGTTCGTACCTTTCAGTTTAAGGGATCAAATGAGAGATGAATTTGATCACCTAAAACAAGGCTCCATATCCGTGGCTGAGTATAAGGCATGCTTCCATACCTTGTTCAACTATTCTATTATAGTATTGTCATCGAGTCTGAAAAGATTTAGAGGTTTGAAAAGGTATTGAACGTTTTTCTTTAGTTGGCTATCGCCCAGATGATAGTGTAAAGGGCATCATTTTAGAGTATAGTGGATCATACAAAAATGACCAAGTATATTCTTTGAGCATCTCAGGGAGGCGCCAAGAGGATTCATCATTAGGGAGTGTTTAGTAGTCATACTTGTTGAGGCAGAGATTGTAGAGGATTCATAGGTATCATGGCAGACTAGTGCAGGAAGCCTTGTATGGTTCAGGTAGTGGGTCTTTTAGTTCAACGACTATGGGTAGTGAAGCGTTGTCCCCAGGTAGTTATATTAGCTCAGTTATTAATCAGATTGAGTAGGGCTGCAAAGTTTTCTGTATGGTCATTTGGCCAAGGATTATCCCCACTATTTTTTAGACCTACTCCTATATTGGCAGTGAGAGGTGACTCTCAGAGACGTAGACGTACTACTAGAGGTGCATGAGGTAGAGGTAGTGGTTATCATTGTAGTGGCCACGAGGCTACTCAATTCGGTGGTAGAGTTGGACAGTAATATGCTATACCTACTAAACTTGAGGCAAAGGCTTCTGATGTTGTTATCACAGGTATGTCCCTGTTTGTTTCAGATCTATATCTATGTTGTTTGATTTGGGTTTGAATTTTTTCTATATGTCTGAATATTTTACTTCGGGGTTTGATTCTATTAGTGAGCCTCTTTCCATGCCTATCTATGTATCTACCCCCAAGGAAACTCTTTTGTGGTGGATCTGATGCACCGATCTTGTGGTGTGAGTTTTCCAGGTTGTGAGACTTGGGTAGATATGATTATCCTTGATATGGTAGATTTTGACGTCATCTTCAGTATGGATTGGTTATCTCCATATTATACTATTCTAGACTATTATTCTAAGAACGTGACTTTAGCTTTACCTATTGCACTAAGGATAACTTTGAAGAGTGCGCTTCATTCGGGTACCAAGAGAGTCATATATTTTCTTCAAGCTCATCGCTTGGAAGAGAAGGGTTGTTTATCTTATTTGGCCTATATTTTTTATACTAGTATTAATTCATCTCTTCCTTTGGATTATGTTCATATTGTCCATGACTTAATGGATTTTTTTTCTACGAATTTGCCTTGTATGCCCCCGAATCATGATATTGACTCTACTATTGATATTGAGCAGGATTCCAAGCTTATTTCTATTCCTCCGTATTGGATGTCCCTAGCAGAGTTGAAAGAGTTAAAGGGTCAGTTGCAGGAGTTGTTGGATAAGGTATTTATCTAACCTAGTGTATCACCTTGGGGTATGCCTAACTTATTTTTGAAGAAAAAGGACGGGTCTATGAATATGTGTATTGATTACCAACAGTTGAACAATGTTATAGTTAAGAATAAGTATCCTCTTCCTCGTATTGATGATTTATTTGATTAGCTTCAGGGTGCTTCGGTGTTTTTAAAGATTGATTTGTGGTTTGGGTTTCACCAGTTGAGGATTATGGCTTTGAATATTTTAAAGATTATTTTCATACTCAGTATGGTCATTATGAGTTATTGGTCTTGTCTTTTCGGGTGATCAATGACTCTGCCACATTCATGGAGTTGATGAACAGGGTGTTTTGATCATATCTTAAATATTTTTTCATTGTATTTATAGATGATATCTTGATTTATTCCAAGAGTGAGGTTGATCATGAGAAGCATTTTGTAATTCAAATATTAAGGGATTAGAATTTGTATGATAAGTTCTCAAAGTGTGAGTTACGATTGGAGTTTATTTCTTTCTTAGGTCATGTGGTGACCAAGGGTGGTATTATGGTTGATCCAGTCAAGATTGCAATAGTTCATGATTGGGCTAGGCCTACTTTTCCTACCAAGATTTGGAGTTTTGTTAGTTTTTTAGCCTATTACCGATGTTTTGTTGAGGGTTTTTCATCTATTGTGGCTTCATTGACCAAGTTGACTTAAAAAAAGATTTCCTTTTAGTGTTTGATGCTTGTGAGGCGAGCTTTCAAAATCTCAAGGATTTATTGACATCATCTCCTAGCTTGACTTTTCCCCAAGAGGTAATGGGTTTTACCATCTTCTATGATGCTTTCGGTGTTGAGTTAGGTGCTGTGTTAAAACATAATGGTAAGGTGATTGCATATACTTTTCGTCAGTTGAATCCCGATAAGAAGAATTACCCTACCCACGATTTGGAGTTGTACGCAATTGTTTTACTTTGAAGTAGTAGAGTCACCATTTAAATGAAGTCCATTGTGATATCTTCTCAGATCACCATAGTCTTTAATATTTCTTCACTCAGTGAGATCTTAATAGGAGCAACATCGTTGGCTTGAGTTGCTTAAGGATTATGACCTTACTATCCTCTATATTCTGGGCGATGCTAATGTGGTCGTTGATGCCTTAATCTGAATGCAATTAGTATGGGTATCTTGGCATATCCATTGAATCATGAGAGGTCTTTTGCCTAATAAGATAAGTCTTTAGCTAGCCAAATGGTTAGGCATCATATTTTGACACTTGGATGCATTTTCGCATTTGTAAAGACTTGGTCTTCTTTGATAGAGCACTTTCAGATTTATCAATTTGATTATATTATATTAAGAGTGATTTGGGATAAGGTGTTGAGTGGTAAGGATATGGAAGCCTCACTTAACTTCAATGGTGCTTTCAGGATTAGAGACTGAGTTTGTGTGCCGAGAGTGGGTGTTGATGATAGGCGAATTTACACGCCTATAGCACTATATTTTGCCCATATTTTAGCCTAGTTTTGAGAACAAATTATATATTTCATGCACTTTTAGTCCATTTTTCCTGTAAGTGAGCTAACGAACATGATTAGCAAAGTTTCAGGTATAAATGATGCAGAATTCAGCATTTCATGGATAACTTGACACCAAAGAAAGCTTCACGAAAGGAGAAAAGCCAATCTTGGACGCCAAGGACTAAAGATGGCGCATGGAAATTCTGTCCCGGGCTAAAACAACATTTCTGAAGACTTTGGGGACTAGCAGTAACTTATTAGGATTAGGATAATGATACATTAACCTAGTACAATTGGGTTAAGTATTACATTAGCTTGTTAGGATTAGGATAATGATACATTAACCTAGTACAATTGGGTTAAGTATTTCATTAGCTTAGTAGGATTTGGTTAAGCATTTCATTATCTTAGTAGGAATAGGATATGGGTATTATAAATACCCTATCTTGCTAGAGATTTTAGAACATCTTCTTACATTCAATTCTATTCTATTCTACTTCTAAGACATTCTAGTTCTAAACAATCATTCTTCCATTGATTCTATTTTTCTTCTTCTATTTATCTATTCTTAAATTCCACAATAAGAGAAACGTTACTTTGCTAAGGGATTCACGCCTAACGCCTACCACACCATTACAAACGTGAAATCTTTATTGTGGTATAACAACAATGTCAATTGTGATTTCCTTCGCACTCATGGGTAACTAAACTTCTCTGTTGGGGTTATGGAAGCCGAATGAGATACTATCTATTGCTGTGAGTTTGTGAGTTCGTGACACGTATGTTGCTTATATCATTATTCTCTTCATCTTAATCTAAATTCTTTGTGGTTGCAAACGCAAGAATACGCCAGTATAACATTTAACTTGTTCGAAAGAAAGGTTATCTGTCTGGAAAAGAGATAATGTCAAGGTAGTAGGGTCCCATCCCCTATTAAAAAGTTAGTGCCGTAACTGGATTAACCTCTTGGAGAATTCGTACCGTTAGACACGCTTTAAGCTCGAAAGAGTTAAAGTGAAGTAATCCTCGAATAGGTCGAAAGACGCCTGGATTTACCATCGAATACAATTCTCTATAAGCACATGCATGTCTGAATTCAACACACTCATAGTCAATAGAGACGTATAACTCAGAAGGTGGACATAACCCCAACTCCTCAATTCTCATTGTTTCACAACCTACTAAACATTCTTTCTTTTTACTTTGCTATTTTCAGTTTTTGCTTTAATAATTTGGTTACACATTACAAACCCCCCTTCTTACGAGACTTGCACTAAAAGTCTAGTAATCGTTGCTTACTTGTTGACCAATCTATTCCCTGTGGGATCGATACCCAACCCAGGTTGGGTTCTATATTTGACAAACGACCGCTTTACACTCCTACGAGAGCTGTAGATTGAGCGTTATCAGGTGCCAGGGTGTAATTGATTTTTGAGGAGGAAGATTATTTTAAGTGCTCCATTCATTTGGGAGTGACTAAGATGTAGCATGATTTGAGGAAGCACTACTGGTGGGGTGGTATGAGGAAGGATGTAGCAAATGATTTGCTTGTTGGCTCTGTTGCCAGCAGGTGAAGGTTGACTATTTGAGGCCTGGTGGTTTTCTTCAGAGGTTACCCATTCTCGAGTGGAAATGAGAATGGATCACTACAGACTTTGTGACTAGGTTACCTCCTGCTTCTCATGGTTCTGACAATGTTTGGGTTATCATGGATCAATTGACCAAATTTTCTTATTTCAACCCTATTCAAGTTTTCTTCAGTACAGAAAGGTTGTCCCGTGTCTATGTTCATGAGATAGTTCATCACCATGGTGTACTAGTGTCTATTATCTCAAACAGAGGTTTGATTTTCATTTCTCACTCCTGAAAGGCATTTTAGGATGAGATGCGTACCCGGTTTGATCTTAGAATAACTTTTCACCCCCAGACTGATGGTCATTTGGAACAGACTATTTTAATTTTGGAGAACATGATCCACTTTTATGTTATGAACTTTGGAGGTCAATGGGAGCAACATTTAGCTTTGGCAGAGTTTGCATATAATAATAGCTACCATTCCACTATTAATATGTCACTCTTTGAGGCCTTATATGGTAGGCATTGTCTCTCTCTAGTTGGTTGGTTTGTGGTTTCTAAAATTAGACCTCGAGGTATGACTTACTTCGTGAGTCTTTAGATAGGGTTTGGTTTTTTCAGTAGAAGTGCTATGTGGATCGTAGACTTTGTGTCTTTTGTGATTTATTGTTGGTGATCGAGTCTTTTTTTATGTTTCGCCTGTGAAGAGAGTGATAAGGTTTGGGAAGAGGGGCAAGTTTAGACCCAGGTATATTGGACCATTTGAGATTCTTTGGACTATTGAAGGTGTAGCTTATGAGCTAGCATTGCCCCCCGATTTATCAGTTGTTATCTAATTTTTCATATTTCTATTCCGTATGAGTCTTATATAATTCATTGGGATTTAGTACAGTTAAATGAGTGGTTGTCCTTCGCTGAAGAGCCAGTCTCCATTTTAGCCAAGGATGTTAGACGGTTGCGTTCTAGAGATATTATAGTGGTTGGATTTAGTGGAGAGATCATCTCACAGATGAGGCTACTTAAAAGGTTGGGTCTGACATGCATAGTAGTTATCCCCAACTTTTCGCTGATTCAGATACTTCCCTGGTCTTTAGTTTGAGGATGCACTAGATTCTTAGTGGTGGATATTGTAAGGACTCAATTTTTGTGAATTAGTCATGTTTATATGATTTGACCAGTTTACCCTCTCTATGGTTACTACGTGATGTCTCTAGGGTGTAGGGATGATAGGCATGATTCCCAATGCATTTCGATGCAATTTTGTGAGTTTGTGGATTTTAGAGGTTCGAAAGGCTTATAGTTGACTTCGGTCAACATTTGTTATTTTGTGTAGCGAATGGCAAAATGAACTATGCCAGTAGATCCTAAACATCTATTTTGGGTTGATTGCATGGTTTATGTGATTTTATGGCTTTTATATCTCATTTCAACCCTCTTTTTGAAAGATTATGAAATTGGATCTCGGAGGTCAATTTTGTGACAACAACCGCTTTCGAAATCTGATGTCTCCATGAGTCTAAAACGTCAAGTTCAATCAAGTAGCATATTTTGTTTGAATTCTCAGAATTCTGAATGAATCTAAGGGGTCCTATCACAAACTTAGAGAAACTCCAAGTTTGTTGGTGCAACACCAGCTGAAGTAGTCACTTAAGTAACCATATGGCCGCTTAAGCAATGGTTGCTTATGAGACCAAGGGGTCACTTAAGCAACCAACTGATGTGTCTAGGTGCCACTTAAGTGATGACTCATCGCTTAAGTCGATGTCGCTTAAGCGATAGGAGGGTCGCTTAAGCGAAGGCCACCTGATTTTGCCTAGTCGTTTAAGCGATCCCAGTTGGGCTCCCATATAAAAATCATTATTCTTGATTTTTCTTTCATTTTTGTGACTTAAGATTTGGGTTTTAGTGTTTTTGGATGATTTCTTCCATTCTCAGGCTTAGATAAGCTCCAAATTACTATTTACTTTGATTCTTGTTATCAAAACCCCGTTAAAATGTGATTCCAAAAGTAAAATTTGAGAATTTTGGCCTGAAAAGCCTGCAATGGTTTCTCTTAAATTTAAACCTCATTTTAAATTCGTTTTGGCTTGGTTCTTCTTTTATGGCTTCCTTTAATAATGGGTAACATGTTTATGAACTAAGATTCTGATTTTACCCTTTCTTTTCAAATATCAATTTCGAGGGTCCATTTTGAGACCAACTCAGAAGTAGAGAATATGGGTATCATTGGCTTTATTTTAATGCATAGATTATATATTTGTATGTTTTAGTTAATTTTGAGGCCGTTTGAGAGGGGAAGGTTTGGGTTGAAGGGTTTTGGTCTGAATTTGATCGCTTTGAGGAATGTTATAACTTAACTTTCTTCAGCCTGGGGTGGGTAGTTAATGATTATATAAAATCTTGCTATGGGTATGAGAATTAATCATGAAAATAATGTTACTACTGTTGTGTGCTCATGTGGGGGCTTATGTATAGTTATTGGTGGGTTGAGACAATAATTTCTATGTGTTGCTTAAATTGGGTTTTATGTGATATCAGTGATGTATTACTTGCATATTTTGCTCTAATGGTACAAGGCTTATATTAGATCATGGATGGTGGACCTATTGAGGGGTTTTTTAGGTCACGTGCTTGTATTTTGGTTGGATTTGAGATTCTCATTCTGATTTGGTTATGAGCATTACATCCTCATATCATACATACATTCATGATACATTGGTACCATTGTGCAAATATGATTTTCTGACAGAAATATGGCACTTTAAAAAATCCTCTGATGTAGTTCATGAGCTCGAGAGGAGATATGGATATTGATACTGGATTGGTTATAGATATTATATATGGGTTGCAAACCCCCCATGGGTCCTACCTGGTAAGTAGTTCTCGGTAGGTGTATACGGAGGTTATATTATAACCTCGAACATATCACATCATCATCATTATCATTCTCATTGAATTTCATACATTATTCATCTTCTTTGTTGTATTTTGTGTTTGATTTGATGTCTATCTATTCTTTATTAACTTTTTGTACTTGTATTTGTTGTATGTGATATATTTAGAACTATTAGCGCAGACAGTGTGGGCTACCATTTGAGATATTTTTTGATTGTAGGTAACGTGCCAATAGTGTGTGTTTATATACCTTGTTTTTCTAATTTACTCAGTTGGCCTACAATACCTACTAATTACAAGTGGGCTGTACTCATCCATATTATGCCCTTTTGATGTAGATTTAGGTACGAGTGGATCACATGATAGTTGAGCTATGGCGGTGATTGGCATGTTTTCGAGGTAGTGGTCACTCTATGTTTTCAGAGTCAACCTCCAACCTCATCCTATCTAGTTTATGTCTTCTTTTGTATTCAGAGACAGACTTATGTTTTCTCTTATATTTTTAGTTGTACTTTTAGACTTTGAGATGTACTTAATTTGTTCTTACACTGTGACATTAGGTTTTGGGATGGTTTTTGGTATTTTTGTGTTTTAGATTTTTGTTATCTTTATGTATGTATGGTTTGACTCCATTCTAGGAGCCTCGCTGATAGGGGAACGATCATGGAGATGGGTGTTTTTGAGTATTTTGAATGCATTCGAGGGAGTGTGCAAATTAAAATGTGAAGAAGTTCCTTGGTGTGAACAAGGACACCCCAAAACACACTCCATGGGCGCCTTTTTTGTGCCCTCTTCATTAAAGGGCTCTTTTGTCTTTTACCTCTTATTGTAATAAGTCTATAAATAGAACATGATAGGGTCTTAGTTCATTAGTTATTGAATATTGTTGAAAGAACACATCTCTGGAGAGAGAGGGTCTCTAGGCCGAAACTAGGACATGAACAAGTGTGGATTCACTTGTGATTGTGTATTGCTTAGAAACGTTGGTGCTTGAGCGGTGGAATCCCTGTTGTGTCACGTAAGAGTATGGTGTTGCTATTGTAAGTCTTAGGGGTCCTTAGATTTAATATATCTTTGGGTTCTTAACCTTGTAATAGTGTATGTCTTACTTCCTATCTTTATATATCATATACTAGTTTGTGTTGTTCTAGTGAAACCGTTGGTTGTTCTTATTATTGTATCTTGTTTCGTTTTTTGTTGTTATTCTCTTATTGTGTTGTCATCTTGTTAATCTCTTTTTTAGTTTGGTTGTTCGCTGCAAATAAGGTATTGAACACCTCGTAATCTTGTCATTCTTGTGATCCTTGTTGTTGGCCGAAACTTGTCCAAGGGGAGCTCTAGAGTTCTCCATATTGTGTAGACTGTTTTGAGCCTTTTCTAGTGTTCCTTGATTTTTCTTGTACCATTTTGTATCAACGAATGGCTTGATCTTGTTCCCACAAGATTAATCTTGGGCTCGTAAACTTGAAAAATCTAAAAAAAAAATTGAAAGCTGAAAACTTTAGAAAATAACAATCTTTCCATTGTTGTTATCTTGACCAAAATTGTGTTCTTAGCCGAGATTTGTTATTGAGTTTAGGTCTAGGAGTCTTTTACTTGTCTTCTGTGTCTGTAGTGTTAGTTTTCTTGTTCACTAACACTTTGAGTCTAGATCTAAACTTGAGCTTGAACTTGTTGAAAGGTGTTGTTGTGAACATTGTTGTGGCCGTTTGTTGGTGATTTGTTGTGGTGGGTTTATCTTGAATGCTTGGATGTTGTTGTACATCTTGAAAGGTTGTTGTTGTGTTCTTGTTATTCATCGCAACCTTCATCTTTTGTAAAATCAAAAACACAATACAAAGGGGACTTAGCCGATTATTGTTGCTATCCTTGTGATCTTGGCCGTGAGATTGGTGACCTTGTTGTGGTGGACTTGTTGTTGTTCTTGGGAGATTGTTGTTGGTTGTTATTGTTGTGGTTGTTGCGTTCTTATGCTCTTCACCATATTCATCACCTTGTTAACATTAAAGACAACTTTAGATCTTAGAAAGGTGAAAGACAAGGTGTAGTATTTGTTAAGTCTTGAAAGACCCCCAACCACCAAAAGACTTTGCATCACATCTCAACCACTTTCTATAAAACAAGGGTCCATGATTTAAGGAATTGTACAAGTCAAGTCAAGACTTTTGTGTTTGAATTTGAAAGGAGTTCCAAGACTTGTCTTTTTCCTCCATTAACCAAATCTCACCAATTCAAATTGAAAATGGACTAAGACTTCCAAATTGGGAAATAACAACTTTTTAAAAAACACAACCAATACGTGGCTTCTGCATCATCATTTACTATGCACATGACAATTTTAAGCTCAAATTTTGATCTCTTAGTTTCATTATGTTGTGTCTTTAGTTTTGTTTGTTGATTCCAATACTAACTTACAAGGTAGTGACCATTTACTAGATCGTGAGTTGGTTTTGAAACTGTTTTTCATATTTACATCCTTGTGTATTTTTCTTATTCTTTGGAGTCGTTGTAAACATTTGGTTCACCTCTCAACACCTTACGGAGTACAAGCAAGCATATAACACTTGTGGGATTAAGTGTGAGGAATCCGAGAACAAAGAAATAAGGAGAGAGTGTGAGGACCTTTCTTTTACAACTAACTCATTTTTTGTTTTGTAGTGAAACTTCTTGGCTAAACTCAATTGAGCTGGATGAGATTGAAGGCAAATCTCAAGATAGAGAGGAAGCTAATGTGCAAAATGAAGACATTATCCGAGACTTAAAATTGTTGTGTTCTCGGTTTCTTCTTATTTTGTGGACTATTTTGGTTTAGTTGTGCCGTGAATTTGAGGTCAAATTCCTCTCAAGATAGAGAGGATGATATGGGCACGATCATGAAGATGAACATTTTTGAGTATTTTGAATGCAACAAATGGAGTGTGCAAATTGAAGTGTGAAGAAGTGCCTTGGTGTGCACAAGGCCGCCCCAAAACACACTCCATGGGCACCTATTTTATGCCCTTTTCATTAAAGGGTTATTTTGTCTTTTACCTCTAATTGTAATAAGTCTATAAATAGAACATGATAGGGTTTTAGTTCATTATTTATTGAATATTATTGAAAGAACACATCTCTTGAGAGAGAGGGTCTCTAGGCCGAAACTAGGACATGAACAAGTGTGGATTCACTTGTGATTGTGTATTGCTTGGAAACGTTGGTGCTTGAGCACTGGAATCCCTGTTGTGTCACATAAGAGTGTGGTGTTTCTATTGTAAGTCTTAGGGGTTATTATATTTAATACATCTTTGGGTTCTTAACCTTGTAATAGTGTATGTCTCACTTTCTATCTTTAGATATCATGTACTAGTTTGTGTTGTTCTAGTGAAACCACTGGTTGTTCTTATTATTGTATCTTGTTCCGTTTGTTTTTGTTATTCTCTTATTGTGTTGTCATCTTGTTAATATCATTTTTAGTTTGGTTGTTTGCTGCAAATAAGGTGTTGAACACCTCGTAATCTTGTCATTCTTGTGATCCTTATTATTAGCCGAAACTTGTCCAAAGAGAGCTCTCGGGTTCTCCATATTATGTGGACTATTTTGAGCCTTTTCTCATGTTTCTTGGTTGTTCTTGTACCACTCGCCTTGGGTTTTATATTGTACTTTACTTTTTCATATCAGTTGGGCGATTGAATTATTTGTCATGGCTTATCTGCAATGAGTGCCCTCATGACTTGAGTTTTTGGGTCGTGACAATTGGTATCGTGGAGATCCCTTAGGGTGGGATTTACTTCTCTAAGTCATCACTCCTATAGCTTCTTTCTTATTTTTCTTTCCATTTTAGAAAAAGAAAGCCTGAAAGCCCTTATGAGTGGATTACATTCTGTAAAATTTATATCCTCTTAAGGCCATCCTCAATCATTTCTTCGGTCATGACAATTCAACAAATGTTTCTCCATCCATTGTTACCATATGATCAAAATATTCTTGATTTAGGGAAAGGATGAAGTAACTGATCATTTCAGTTTTCTCCATAGGAGGATGTATCATTATTGCCTCTTTTCTCCGCCGTATGATTTATTCATGGAAACCCTCATTTGACTTCTGCCTTAGCTTTGTGATAGAGATTCTGTCAGTAATAATGTCAACATAAAACTTTTTGTGATCCACAAAAGCATTTGCCAAGTCATCCTAAGTGCGGTATTTAATCACTTCATATTTGGCATACCATTCTAAATTTTTTCCACTCAAGCTTTGACTGAATAGCTTGATCCTTATTTTCTTATTTTTGCCTACATTTATCCTTATTTCCAAACTATCAAACTTCTCAAATTTTGGAATCTTGTAACCAGGAGGCAACTCAATCTAAAAAAATACACACAACTCTTCATACTTCACACTTTGGTTACTTTAGATCTCCCAGAGGCTTCTCATATCATCTTCTAAGATATTGAGCTTTCTATTCACCGTCTCATCATTGTACACCCTTGGTTTATTGTTAGTTTTAACATAATGATCAATATCCAGGCAGTATAGCCCTTGACTTTGTGTCACTGGCGGGGCGGTAACATAAGTGTACACTGGTGAAACATAGTGTGACAGTGATATGTTTTGAAAATTTCGAGGAGCAAATATGTACAGAAAAGGATCATTGTGAGAATTAGTAAAATGACCCCCCTTATAAACTCCTTTTGATGTAAAAACATAGGCCTTTTTTCCCGAGCATCAGGAGTCAGGGTCATGTTTAGGGAAGTCTGAGAAGGTGTTCTGCTCTACATTACCATGAGCCTTAGCTCAGCAATTTGTTGTTCCATACCAGCAATGAATTTTAGGGTTGTTTCTCTTTCTATCGAGGAACTATGTTTCATTGCGATAGACAAGGTGCGAACTGATTGTGATTAAGCTAGGATCCATCGTTCAACAAGTCATTTTGTTAGCCTATGTAAGAACTGATGAGTCTATAGTTGCTTTATTAACCTTAGACTGTGTAATATTGATGGTCTACCAAGGATGACTTGAAATTGATTTGTTTTTAGTCTTTGTAAAGTGAGAAAGTTTGATTACCAACACAACTAAGCCTCTCTCTAAAAGGAAATAAAAACACTCAAAAGGTGAAAATATTAGATCATGAACTATAATCACTAATCAAAGTAATATATGGAACGAATAACATTTGTTTTGCTTGAAATAGATTAGTCTAGAAGTCGAGGAATGGAACAACTTCGAAAGGTGAATGTATTATCAAAACTTTGACTAGTTAAGGGACTTTGAAATTTGATGGAGAAAAGTTTCAAACAGAGTGAACTAAGTGATTTGAAAATCAGGTCTTTGCAAATAAACATCCTGAAAAGGCTTATGCGGAAAGTTCTTCTGAAGATAATGGAGTCTTTCCATAAATAGAAAATTTGGGTAACTCTATCTATAATTATGTCCGAGAAGATAATTTTTCAGAGTAATATGGTCAATGTGAATTAAACAAAACCTGATTGATTTTTTGATGAAAACTTGGGTGAATTGTAGGAATTTTGATGATGGAATTTGAAAAGTACTTTAGAAAGACTCAAATTTTGATTTTATATGCCTAATGACGCTCTAAGAATTCAAAATAGAATAATGGTCTAGTCTTGTTTAAAGCTAAACATATATTATTTAAACACACAAATCAAACAAATATGGACAAAACAAATACTGAAAGACTTAGCACGTAAATAAGTTTTAACGTGTCTTAGCATACATGTGACCTTTTAAGCTAAAGATAAGCATAGCATTTGAAGAATATACATGTCGTTTGTAAGATATTCCATCGTCCCCAATATCTTTTACAAATTTTATGAATAAATCCAATTGGAATACAAAATGAGAAAAAAGGGAAAATAAATTATATCAATCCCACGCAAGGAAACAAAGCTAAACTAAACCGCCTTGGAGGTCCTTCGATCTTGAACTTTTTGAAATTTTCAAATACCTTTTGGACGAAGATCTTCTTTAGATTATAATAAAATAAACTATCTAAATAAAACCCTGAACCCTATGATCTGTACAATCCAACACTATATCCTTCAATTTAAATATGTAAGGGATGATCGTTTGTTATTGACTTGTGAACAATAGATACAAGGTGGTCTTCTAATGAGCCCAACAACCCTGAAGTATAGGGTTTCTAAGGTCAAAATACCTATTCACAGGATTTAGCTTCGCTCTAATCTACTTGACTAGAGTTTTTTTTTTCAAATTGACTGGGAATCCAAAATCGACTTTTTAGGGTAACACATTAAGTTACTGTTGTCCGACTCAAATCAACTACTTGACTTGGAGGTTCAAAACAAGTTAACGTATACAAAAGGGCGGGTGCAGATACCCGTAAAACGCCTTTTTTTTCTAATGCCTAATGATTTGTCAGAAATGACAAAAAATGCCATGAAATGCAATAGTTTATAATTGCAAAAATTAAAATAGATAATTACAAAAAATAACAATTAATAAAAATATTACCCAAATAAATTAAATGCTTATGGTTAAAATCTAGATGAATCTCCAGCAGAGTCTCCATTCTGTTACGATCGTTTTCAAAAAATTAAAAACTTCATAACTTTGTGGTGAAAAAGTCTACTTAATTTCATTTGAAAAGATAATTTTAGAGTCGACACTTAATTTATGGAAAATTATTTAAACAAGCCTAATTTTGAAAGAAAATCTTTAATTAAAAATAAGAGTCTAGGTAAGAATTCAAGTTAATTTCAAAAGATGATGTTAGGTACTTTCAAAATTTTACAAATCTGATTACTGATGGATCTAATATATTTGGCTAAAACATTTCAACATATTACAAATAATGAAATAAATTAATCGTCAAAGTCTCAAAATAATTCTAACTTTATAATTTATATTATTTAAGCCTTTGAGTTAAAGGTTAACCCAAATACTTAAACATGTACAAAACTTGGATCTGTACTACTTAATAACTATGAAAGAACATAAAAGGTTCTCCAGTTGTTCTTATTATCTTAAGTGATTAATCTAAAAGCATTATATTATTGTGATATAAGCATTTGTTTGAAATTGTGGCACGTAATTGGATTAAAGTGAGCCAAGGATAATCAAACTAATTCCAAAATCTCTACGGGGATTCATCAAAGTTAGGTAATAGAGTAAAGTTAGTAGCACATGATAATTTCAATTCAAAACATGATAATCAAAATATATAAATAGAAAGGGTGGCCATGTGGGCACTTTGAACTCTATTTCTGGTCAGCTTCTACGTGGCAAACTCATGAGCTTTTGATCCTGTTTCCTTGCTCTGTTACTACTGAATTTTCTGGTCTTTGGCCCTACACTTGTTTGTATTTCAGTGACTTGGATGAGGTTCAACTCAAAGATGGGTAGATGCGAGGGAGAGGAGAGTCCAAATGGACTCCTATAGTTTGACCTTTTTCAGGAAAGAAAACTAGGCGACAACATTTCTTCGGAATGCTTTCCACCACTAGAAAAAATAGCTTATTTCTTATCTAGAATCCAAGGCTCTAATAAGTCCTATGGGGATTCTAGCCGAGAAACTTTGAATTTAGCAAAATCCCTTTCTCAATTAGAGTTCTCAGCTAATTCATCCCTCTAACCTCCTTATTAATTTCAAAATAGTAGGGTATTTATAGAAAGGAAAATAAAGGCTTTAGGGATGAAATTTTGATGCAGGAATCAAAAACTTTTTGGGTGAATTTAGAAATTTCTGGGAGGAATTTTTGAATTTGAGATGATGATAAGCTCGAATGAGCTGTATTCGATACAAAATTGTACAATCTTTCACTTGAATCACAACATTTTGAATGTTGATGAGCCACCTAGGATTTTTCTAGAAGCTATGAGATACGGTTTTTCTCGTGCTGGGAACCCGAAGATCGTACTGGTATGAAGAGATAATGGAAAAATTAATTTGAAAGAGGGAAAATATGGATTCTGTTGTTCTCTTGTCTATATTATATTTTTATGTTGTTACTGATATCAGGTTAAAGAGAAGAGGGAAATGAGAGTTGGGCTGGGTCGGTGCGGGTCATGCCATTGGGCATGGGATGTTGGTTTGTGGATGTGTGCTATGGTTTATGATAGTGTTAGGATTTAAAGGGATTAATAATTATTAAATTAATTAAAGAACCTGGTTTTATTAGGAATTAGTTAGTATTATTAACGGTTTAGTCAATTTAAGAGTCAATGGACCAATTGCATTGCAATTGTAACCATTTTGAATCCAATTAAGACCTAATTTCAATAAATCGACCAAATCAAGTCACAAATTAGATGTATTAATGTCTAATTTAGTCCTAAGTTTCTTGGTTTGATAAAACCAAACAAATATTTTTCATATAATTCAATTGTAAGGACAAACACATTTAAATCATGATTTACTCATTTGAGCTAATTTTCAAAACAATTCCTAATTAAAGCCAATTTTGGATAAGATAACTATTTAAATAACAAAAATTATATGATCTCTCACATATTAATACAAAAATGCACAATTGTTCATTAATGATAAATTAACCTTGATAAATATTTTAGAAAGTTATCGAATAAAATTAATATTTCAATTTTTTTTAAGATTGGAAAAACTCATAGTTAAACCTATTAGTGGAGGGAGAAAATTAGGCGTCAACACTACGAAATTTATTCAAATCCCTACTATGACCATCAAAGCTATTATTAGAATCCAAAGGAAATTCATTTGGGATTCTACTCTTAAAAAAAATGCACTCAGTTAGTTGGAGCATCATCACCAGTACGAAAAACCAAGGTGGGATATAAATCCATAGGGTGAGGTTAAGAATAATACCCTTCATGCCAAATTAGCATGGAGAATGTATAACAATTCTTAATCTATCTTCATTAGAATTCTCTACTTCAAATACTACCACAACATGAGTCAATCTTCTCCTAAAGCAATCTCTATCAGAACTTGGCATTCAATCAAGAAAGGCTGGAAAACCAATAATAAATGCTCAAATTTGATTGTCCATATGAGGAACCAAGTCAAATTCTTTAAGTATAGTTGGATTTCCAATCTTGATCACATCAAAAGTATGATACATGGGTCCCTAGTTCAACATGAACTTACCATGACCATTGACTCTCTCTATAGTAATAATACTTGGGACCTTAGCAATCTCTCATTTTCCCTTCCCAAGGCCTCCACTAAAAATCAAAGCTTGCCCAATTATAACGACCTAATATTTTGATGAAATATGTGCAATATCTGTTTTTGTGTGATTTAACTATTTTACCCTTTTCCATAGTTGTATTATGGTATTTCTGGGGTGTAGGGGTGATCGACACAGTTTTTGATGTATTTTGGTATTATTTATGTGATATTGTGGTTTTTGGTGGCTTTGACTGCCTTATTATGGACTTCAGTAGTTATATTATGATCTATACAACGGATGGCTGAATGGACTATGCCACCAGATCCAAAACATTGATTTTAGGGTGGTAACATATTTGGTGTGGTTTTATGGTTTTTAAATCTCATTTTGATCCTCAGTTTGGAAAATTGTGATTTTGGATTAAGGGGGTCAACTTTGTGAAAAAAATATTTTTTCAAAAATTTGATATCGCCATTGAGTTCGAAGCATCGAATTTGATAAGGTAGCATGTTTCGTTTACGTTTTTTCGAATTTTGGATGAATCTCAAGAGATCCACAGAGATTTGGACTCTATATGTAACCATGTTTTGCCATTCTTCCTCATTTTTTGAGACTTGGAGATTAGAGTTTCAAACTTTTGAGAAAATTTTTCACTTCTAAGCTTGGGTAAGATCCAATACACTTATTCTAACTAATTTCTTCCATCTTTATGACTAAACTCTTGTTCTAATCTGAATTTCAAAGCGGAAATTAGGGATTTTGGTCTCGAAGGCCAAAATTTGTGTTTCTTCAAATTAAACCACAATTTCAACCCCTTTACAATTAGATGATATTTCTAAACCTATAATTATTATTTCACCCTTGAATTCATCTTCAAAAAAACTTCAAATCGTGATTATAATATGGATTTCGAAGGTTTCACCCAGTAAAGATTGAAACTAGTTTTTCTTCGATTTGGACCTCATTTTTAACTTGTTTTCATGTGGGTTTAAAGATGTAGATTTCTAAAAATATGGAAAACATGTTTTGAAATGAAATTATGATTTTGCCTTTTTTTTGAAAACCCATTTCGAGGGTCCGTTTTGACGCTGAATAAAAAGTAGTCAATATGGATATCATTGACTTTGTTTTGATACGTTGAATCTATGTTTCCATATTGTATATAGTTTTGAAACCATTTGTGAGGAGTAAAGCTTTGGGAGTGAAGTGTTGGTTGTGGTTTTTTGGCCTTCGAGGTAGGTTATGGATTAACTCTTTTAGACTAGGATGGGTAGTTATTGTTGGTACAAAATGCATGTTAAGGGTGTGGAAACTAATCATAAAATTGGCTATCTTATATGTTATGCCCATGTGGGGGCCTTTATATGATAATATGTGATGAATTTGGAAATAATATGTGATATATATAACTGTGTGGGGTCTTCTGTGATGTTGATAGCCTTGTACATATGTGGATAATTGTATTATGTTTTTGGAAATTGCCTAATGTGGTACCATGTGTGTATTGTGATACATTCATACTATATTGGCATATGAAACATATGGAATTTCATGGATGGTGGAATAAATGAGTGGCTATTAGCTGACGTAATTGGTGTTGTAGAAATACTCATTGTGATGAAAATTATGTAAATACTCATTGTGATAAGTTATGAGCATTTTATCCTCATATCATACTGATTCATAAAATATTGGTACCACCGTGGCGACACCTAAGAAACATTGGCAACACCTTTTTAAAACCCTCTCTGAGAAATGTGTGGGGAAAGAGATATTGTAATATCTTATAAAACCTCCCTGAGAGATGTTCCAGGGAGGAGATATGTTATATGTAGATTATATACAGGTTGATGAACCCCCCATGGGTCATACATCAGGAATCTTTAGCTTCGTAGGTGTGTATGGGGATTGTGCGACAACCTCGTGCATCATCATCATCATCATATATTGCATTTACTTTATTGTGGTATGTTATGATTGTATTGAGATATGGACTTGTCATCTATATATTGTCTTATCTTTCTTTATATTGTACTTGATGAGTCTTGTTTATACATGTTGTTTTCTGGTCTCTTTTGTATGTTATATAAAGTGTACTTGTGTTCTACCCTGTTGTGTTATTGCAATATATGTGATATAGTAGAACTGTTAGTGCAAGCGGTGTGGGCTACCATTGTTGGACATTTTCTGATTTCAGGTGATCTGCCATTAGTGTGTATTTTGTATGCTTTATTTTCAACTTTGCTTGGTCGACCGATGATACCTATTGAGTATAAGTGGACCGTACTCATTCCTACTTTACTCTTTTGGTGTAGATTCAGGTTTGAGTGCACATCACGTTGTTTGGTTTTGAGTGCTTTCAGATTATTTAAGGTAGTGGTTGGTCTTGCATACATCTGGGGTCCACTTTTATCTTTCAGTATTAGTCTATGTCTTTTCTAGTATTTAGAGACAGATATTGTTCCTATTGGTTTTTATGATGTATTTGATTCATGAATTGCATTATTAGTTCTTACACTATTGACACCTGGTTTTGGGAATGTATGGTATTTTGATCATATTATTCCTTCTACATTGATTATACTTGTATGGTTCGGCTTAGTTCTAGAAGCCTTATGTTGGAGATATTTCTATCTTTCCCCCCTTTGTATATCGGTTTGTGTGATAGGATTACTTGTCAGGGTTTGTTATGACAAGTGCCATCATGACCTATGGATTTTGGATTGTGATAAATTGGTATCAGAGTATCCAAGTTTTATTGGTGTCAACGGTGTAAGAATGGAATGTTTAATAGATCTCGTGGATTGGTACGTAGACATCCATATCTATCTTCGAGAAGCTATAGGGTGTCCTTAGGAAACTTTTCTTATTTTATTCTGTATCATGCAAAGTTTGTTCATACCTTGTGTGCTGAGTTGTGTTTCACTCTTTCTGTGCAGATGGTGTTGACTAGGTCCCGCAATGTAAAAGATGTAGAGCCTTCTCCTTGAGGGAGAGCCTCGAGTCATAGACGGATTCGAGGAAGTGGACAGGCCCATGGATAAGCCCCTTCTAGGAGTATATATAAAGGACTCTCCCCTGAGCCTAGAGTTAAGCCTATTGGTGGTGTGAGTTATGCCCCAGTTCCTCAGAGTTCATCTACCCTAGTATTGGAGGGGTTGTTGGTGCAGTTGCTGACTCGCTTAAAGGATTCTTCTTTGGTTATGCTGAGTGTTCCTCTGGCACCTAGTATGGATCCTCCTGTAGCACCTGATTCTAATTTGGGTGCTCCTCAGACTCCGAGTGTTATTCCTCCTTTAGTGCTTATATCTGAGTATGGTATTTCGAGATCAGGAGTTCAACCTTTGTTTATGTTTTCTCTCCATATGGGAGCTCAGCCTGCCAGATTCACCATGTCTCCTCTTGTTGTAAGTAATGTCATGTCTTTTGAAGATCAGAAAATATTTACAAATTGTGGTCCTTCTAGTTCAATGGTGCTGTGGATGAGGATTCCTATGAGTTCTTGATTGATTATCAAAAGAACTTACATAATACGGGTTTGCTTGAGTCTCATACTATTGCTTACACTACAAATCATTTGAGAGATGGTACGAGAGATTAGTGGAGGTACCTTATGAGTTATAGACCCCGTGATTCTCTTGAGATTTCTTGGGATCACTTTGTTGATGCCTTCTTAGAGAGATTTGTGCCTTTCAGTCTTGGAGATCAGATGCATGTCGATTTTGATCATTTAGAGGAGGGCTCCATGACTGTTGTAAGTATGAGGCATGCTTCCATGCCCTGTCTAGATATTCGTATATAGCACCCTAGGTTTTGACCCTTAGCTTCCTAGAATTCTGGTCTCTAGACCCAGTATGACTTGAGGTACGAGCTGTATGTTAGGGTACGAATGGTAAGGTCCAGTCGTATACTAACCAATGTTGGTTGGTCGGATGGATTTTGGTTACTAGAACGGATACGACCTAGGGGTACGAGTTGTATTGGTGGTTACGGATCATTTGGATCCTTAACTTAATCTTAGACTTGGTTAATTGGGTTGGATCTGACTACGAGCGGCTCACCGTTAGCCGTAAGCCAAGTACGAGTCATACCATGGACTCATATGGTGGACAGTGTCTAAATCTTCCCTCAGCTAAAATCTTCCAGGGGTACGGATGAAGGGTCCGGATCGTATGCTGTCAATACGACTTGGTTGGATGAGTCGTATACTGGAGAGTGTTGCATCCAAGGGTTGAGGATAGGATACGAGTAGGGGATACCAATCGTATCAGAGGGTATGACTCGTGTGGGTCAGTCGTATCCCTATGATGGAATTTTGGTGCAACATAAGTGGGGTATTCTGGAAATTTCTTCATATATCCTAATAAGGTCCCACGACTTCTAACCGACTTGGAAGGTTGTTTACCCTATTATTCCATTCATTAACACTTAGAATTTTTTTTAAACACTCCATAATTCTCTCAAGAGCTTTTGGGAAAGGAAAGCTAGGGTTTCAACTAAAGGATCAATTTAGGGATAGTCTTGGTGATTTCTTTCTGTCATCATATTAGTTTAATGCATGTTTTCTTCCCTCATTGTTAATTTTATCTAAAGGCATGTTTTTTATGAATGTTTTCATGATTTTATTGATTGTATAATTTTGGTTTTAAAATATGATTTGGGGGTTTTGATATTAAATGGTTGGTTATGGTTCCCATGATTTTAATTATGCTTGCATGTGCATTAATGGTGGTTTTGGATAATTGGATTGCATGGGAATGGTTTAATGGTAATTGGAATTGGTTTTGGTCATATTATGCCCCCAGTGTGTTTGACAAAATGCTTATAAAGATATGTTCATTGCATTGACTACTTTTAATGAAACTCTTCCTAGTTTTATAACTTAGCAAAAGAATTATGCATGTTTTAAATGGCTTGGAATGGTAAATGGATAATGGTTATGCTTGAGGGGCACATGGAATCCCCTAAGTGGTTGAACATGGTGAATGGAAGGGCACTTGAAAGTCCCCTTAAACCTTTACATGGTTGGCTATGGATAATACTTGCAAGTAAGGATTGGTGTGACGATACCACTATTAATGGCCTTGGTTAATAAATAAATAGTGGTTTGGTTATTCTGAAATTAGTTTTAAATGGGCAATAATGGCGGGATGTATAGCAAAGTCGTGAAAGGTGGAGGTTCGGGGGGGACTAAAACTGGAAACTCATATTTGCCAATATGAGGTTGGTCTTGGTGACTGTGTTCATGATGTCACACTATATTTGGGGGATGTCTTACTCATCCTAAGGTTTTATTCCCTTGTTGTGCGTCTACATGCACTAGGGCCCTTTTAGCAGGGGGAGCCGAACTCATATAGCTAGTGGATGGTTTAGGACCATAAAGCTACACAACCCAGGTAAAGGTTTGAAAGGCATGCTAAACCCGATCCCTTTTCCCAGCATGGTTATATATATATACATAGTTGTGTGCATATGGATTGTTTTACTTGGTTTTATAAATGATATTATTTTATCTTTACCCTGAGATCATGCTACCGGTCACTCGCTAACCTCGTCTACTGGCTGATGTATACCCACACTATGTAGGGAACGACCCTTTTACTCTTCCTACATAGTGATTGCCTCGGGGATCAATATTTTGACTGAAGTGTTGAGCTTCCATCCTTTCGGAAGGCTCTATTTCATGTAATGGATATTTATATACACTTAATTTTATTTTGGATATTGGTTTGGGCTATGGTTTGGGGCATGTCCTAATAGGATTTCATTACTATTTTGGTTAGATGTTTTGTGGTACTTTTATGGGTTGGAATGGGCGAGAGCGTTATTGGTTTTGGCCATGGCATTGGAATAAGCTGAATTGTTGACATCATTGGACGATATTATTGGTTGTTCTATCCTATTTCTTTTTGGGATTAATTATATTATGTTTTGGAACATCCTTGGTTATGGCCTGCTTTATGGCCCTTATTTTGTTAAGGTTTGGTATGGTCGGATTATTGGTATGGGATAGTTGGACTCGGTTGGGTCGGTTACGATTGTGATCTATTCCTAGAGTCTTTATGTGAGCTATTACACTACCTTGTTATATGCTCAAAATTCAGCCAACTTAGGGAAGACGACTGGAGGTTGGGTTGGGTAATGGTTGTGGTCTCCGGTCCAGGTTGGACTTGGGACGCACATTACGACAAGGCCCTAGGGCAGGTCATGTCAAGTTGGTATCAGATTCTAGGTTCATGGTCACTTGGGAGTCCACAAAGCTATGGCGAGTAGAGTCTTTTTAAGGGGTGTTTAGCGTGCCACACTTATAAGGGAGATGCTGAAATACATTAAGGAATCTTTCACTTTCTTGGTATTCTATTTTCAAGCTTAGAGTCTCAGTCCTGGAATCTTTTCTAATCGTTGTTTGCTTGTCTTTAAGATCTTGCCTCATAGATCTGGAACATAAAAAAAATTCTTCTATCCCATTTGAGGGTAATGCTAAAAGGGTGCATCCTACTTCTAGGGTTTATCTTCGATCCCATGGTCCTATTGTAATGCCCCGATTTTCTGAACCGGAACGCTACACGGTGCTCATGACCCCGAAGGACACAAGCTAACCCATGACTGATATCTGTACCTGTAACTGCATAATATACATATAAAATGCAAAAACATGAACAAAAAGGGCGTAAGGTTCAATCTTGAATAATAAAATATCTGAAATAAGGTGGTATCACAGTACCAAAACAAAACTGAAAATACTAAAGTCTAAATCTGAAAACTCTATAATCGTCTGAAAGCCTCTAAACTGTCTGAATAAGGAGTTAATGGAACATGTCTCCAACTAACTCCCTAAACTGAAAATAAAATGAAATACTGGAATAATAAATGTAACGATCATGTCCTCGAAAGATGAGGACTTACTGCTTACTGAACTGCTACTGCTGATCTGGAATCTGCACCTCAGAATCCTATGGTGTAACATTAAAAGAAATCACCATAGTGCAAATGCGTCAGTACAACTAAATTACTGAGTATACGTGGGGGGTAGGCTAAATGCATGGGGTTTATATACATGAACATGCTGACTAATATGAACGTGAGAATACATACGTTCATACATACGTAACTGCTACTGAACTCGTGGAGATACTGACTACTTAAGTTTGAACTCTGACAACATGAGTTTCGTGATACTGAGATACTGAAGGACTGATAACATGGATGACTGTATCTAACAGTCCTAATTCTAGGGAAAACTACCTGAGTTCCAAACTGTATTAGAATATCTAAGTCTGAGATCAGTCATAGCTAACGAGTGATCTCTGAAACTGATAATGAGAATACTCAACTGAATATGAGATTGAGATCAAGCCTATCTGCCGGGTGACCTCTAGATATGATAATAAGCATCTGAATATAGGACCAAGCCTATCTGACGGGATGGTACATGAATCAATGGAACTATCTGAGTTCCTTACTGAGATTGATGACTGTATCTGACAGTACTGATTCCTGATTTCTACTGTGAAGATTGATACTGAAACTGTAACTGTAACTGTGACTGTGGGAGGTAGTAACCTAACCGACATACCCCGATACTGTACTGGTGGGGTCCAATCTTTGTTCTGATAGGAAGGGTATCAATACCGTGCCACGGGTAGAGACCTCTACTATGGTCAAGCCTCTCCGACGGGTGACCCTGAATAGGAAATCAAGCCTAAGACAATATAGTAGTCAAGTATAGCCTTAATCTAATGGGTGAATCCTGTCCCGCACTGGCTATGCAGTTCTGGAGTACAGGGATTGCTGCTAATGACTCTTCCTTTATAATGGGAAAAACCGCCATCCCTGCACTCGCTCGGTGCTAGTCCCTACTCCCAACTGAAAGACTCTACAAAAATTAACTGTGCTGAACTGACTAACTGAACTGAATTGATTTATAAACTGATTAACTGAGCTGATAATATTTTCGTAGCTGAACTAAGCTGAATTCACTGAGTTTCGTTGACTGACGGAAAAGCTACTTGAGATCTGAGGCATGACTGAGAGTACTGAAACTACTGGGACTACTGAACTACTGATATTTTTGAGGTTTTCTAAGTCACGTGACTAACTGAAATCTATGGAGCTTAGCTTGACTGAGGATGTCTTGAAACATGACTCTAGCTTTAGGCACACAACTATAGTTTTCGGGTACAAGTACCCCCAGGACTCGATGGAAGGAAACTGAAACACATGACTGACTTGATCATAAGAGTAGAGTCCACAATTCACAATATCATAAGTAAGGATTTCATAATAAGAATGATTCTCAACAAACTATCACATGATCGGGAATACACACTACATGTATATACTTGCATGACTTCAATAACATGGTCATTCCATATCACAACAATATCATGAGCATCTCATAGAACATCTTTTATTCAAGACAATAGCATGGGGATCACGTTGAACATAAACTTAGAACATGGAATAGTCATTTAGGACTTATTATGTCATAAAAGCATGATTTCTATTCCCTTAGGTATTTTCACAAACACCTTGCATGCATATCTTAGGCATAGGTGGATTCATCAAGATTACAAATATTCAACCACCAATTTCACATATTTATACATTAAATACCACCATATCCTCACACAAAACATACAAAGATCCCATCTTAGGCATCATCAAATTCCAACCACATGAACATCAACCACCAATAACATAAACATCATAATACATAATTTAGAAGATGGTTCTTAAGCTTCATGGACGAAAGGAGTCCATGAATCAACTCACGCATACCTTAGAAGGAAGATTCTTGATGATTGACGGAGGAATTTCCTTGAAATTGGATCTTCAAGCTTAATTATGCAACCCTAGTTGTTTTTCTCTTTTAGTGCTCTTGGATGACGAACTTTGAGATATTAATAGGGTTGTAATATGTTTAGAAGCTATAAATTTTGTGAGGTTAGGTTTAGGGATATGTAAGGAGTGTTAAAAGTCTTAACTACCCTCAAAATAACTCAAAAACTAAGTGTTTTCGTGGCTGAAATCATACATAGGCGCCGCATATGATATCGCCTATATTTACATAGGCGGCACATATGATATCGCCTAAATTTACATAGGCGCCGCATATGATATCTCCTATATATACATAGGAGCCGCATATGATATCGCCTATGTTTACATAGGCGCCACATATGCTATCGCATATGCTTTCCAGTGGCCATGTGCGATTGGTTAGGCGACACACTCTACTTCGCAAGGCCATAACTCCTAGCTCGGGTGTCGGATTTTGATTAAATTGGTATCATTGGAAAGATAATTTGATTCTCTATAATTTTTTGGGTAGAAATATGCATAAATAGCAAATTAACATCGAGTTATACTCGTTCAAATATGACCCTTACAAAATCGAACACTAAAACTTGATGGATTCAAAAACTCTTAGCTTGTATTACCTTAAGTGACTCATATGAACATGCTTAACGCATCATAAGCTATCTTATCGCTAGTATACTCATTGTAAGTCATGTACTCAAGTATGAATCACAAGATAGGAGATTTCATATGTAGGAAAAATGGTTCGTCTCCTAGCTTAGAAACATGCGGGGTATTACAATATCTCCTCCTTGGGAACATTCGTCCTCGAATGTAAATTAACTGAGGTGGGATAGATGATAAGATGAAGTGCGTATAAGACATACACTACTGAAACATGGGTTTATGATTGACATGACTGAAAGCTGAGCACAACATACTGAACATGCATATCTGATGCATGGGAAGCTGATTCATGAATATAAGACTGAGGATTCTAATAAAGTGAGTTTTGTCAAAATGAGAATGCATATCTAATGCACAGCTGAAAGGCTGAATCCATGCATATCTGATGCATGATTACATGACTGACATGATATGTAAATATATGAGTGAAGAAACTGATAAATAGTACTTTCTCTACTGAACACGTATATCTAATACCTGAATATCTGACTGAGCTGGCTCTTGAAAACTTGACTTATTATGCCATGGCACTTGATAACTAATTTATAATGGGAACATGAAAGCATTAAGAAAAGGTGGGGTATCTCCCCTTTGGGAAACTATGTCCCTCTAGGAATGTTTACCTTGCTAAGATACTGGGGTGATGCACAGGGCATCTACGAACTAGATTATAACTAAACATTAGAGAGCTGAGACTAATACATGATGCATGAACTGAACTAGACCTGCTAATGTTATTGACTAACTCATGTGGAAACATAATCTCAAACGAGCGCAAGATATCTAACAATGCATAAAATGATCATGAAAAACTTCTAACGTACCCGAATCTAGGTTGGGGAAACTTTCTGGATCATGGTGAGTCTGGAGTGAATAGAATCGATTCTGACGCTGACCACTATTGGTGCTGGGATTTGCGGCCTGCTCACACGAATCTCTACTTTTCTGAGCTAACACTCTACACTCCCGCATTCTGTGGCTTGGCTTACCATACCCAAAACATACCTGACTATTAGCTCTGCATGCACCTAGATGATTCTTGCCACACTCTCTACAAAGCGGATAAGTACGCTCACTTCTAACACTACTCTGGGCTTTGGGGCCTAGCGCCCCACCATGACTAACATCTCCAAAGTTAGGTGTGGGCACACTAGATGAAGATGGAACATGGGCTGAATTTTTTTGACTATGGTGAGAACGATTACCACTCTGTGACCCAGCCGGAGAAAAGCTGTAACTACCTGTTCTGAATCTCTTATTAGATCTCTCCCTCTCCTTAGACTTATCTGCCTCTATCTACTGAGCATGCATCATTAACCTAGCAAGGTCCATGTCCCTATTAAGCATATCTGTTCTACACTCTTTCAATACTAACCCTGACACACCAGTCACAAACTTACTCATACTCGCCCTGGGGTCAGCTATCAAGTCAGGAGCATACTTAGCTAACTAGTTGAACTTAAGACAATACTCCTTCACTGTCATGGAGCCTTGTCTTAGGTTCATAAACTTTTCTACCTTAGCTTATCTCATCTCTAACGGGAAAAACTTATCTAAGAAGGCATCCTGAAATATCTGCCAAGTCATGGGAGTTGCATCTTCCCCTCTACTCATCTTCTACAACACTACCCAATCATGAGAAATATCTTTCAGCCTATAGGATGTTAATTCCATACTCTCCTCCTCTGACACATGTATGATTTGGGTAATCTTCTTTACCTCTTCTAGATACAGCTGTGGGTCCTCACCTGTTACTGACCCAAAGAATTTTGGAGGGTTCATTCTCATAAAATTTCTGATTCTGGCTGCAGCTAATTCCCCATCTTGCTGGGGTGTGGCTGCAGTCTGTTGGTTGCCCTGAACACTAGTGGTCACAGCCTGGGCTAGCGCCTGAAAAGCTGACCAAAATTCTGCATGTGACACATTCTCATTCAAAGGATCTACGGGCTGTGGGGCTGATTGATTCCCTGTTCTCTTATTAGGAGACATGTTCTGTAAACAAAAGAGGAACAAGGGTTTAACTGAGAGTTTAACTTGATCTTTTGCTCACTGGCACGATATGAGTACTGAAAGAAGGGAAACTGTTCCTAAAACATCTTATAACCTCCTGTACATAAATGTGGCGCGCAACACACCTATATATAATACACTACTAGATAAGGCTTTCAGACTTCCTAGGGATCTATTGAACTTTAGGCTCTGATACCAAGTTTGTAACGCCCCGATTTTCTAAAACAAAATGCTACACGGTGATCATGACCCCAAAAGACCACAAGCTAACCCATGACTGATATCTGTACCTGTAACTGCATAATATACATATAAAATGCGTAAACATAAACAAAGAGGTCGTAAGGTTAAATCTTGAATAATAAAATATCTGAAATAAGGTGGTATCACAGTACCAAAGCAAAACTAAAAATACTAAAGTCTAAATATGAAAACTCTATAATCATCTGAAAGCCTCTAAACTGTCTGAATAAGGAGTTGAAGGAACATGTCTCCAACTAACTCCCTAAACTAAAAATAAACTGAAATACTGGAATAATAAATATAACGATCATGTCCTCAAAAGATGCGGACTCACTACTTACTGAACTAATACCGCTGATCTGGAATCTGCACCTCAGAATCCTATGGTGTAACATAAAAAGAATGCACCATAGCACAAATGCGTCAGTACAACTAAAGTACTGAGTATACGTGGGGGTAAGCTAAATTCATGGGGTTTATATACATGAACATGCTGACTAATATGAACGTGAGAATACATACATTCATACATACGTAACTGCTACTGAACTCGTAGAATACTGACTACTTGAGTTTGAACTCTGACAACATGAGTTTCGTGATACTGAGATACTGAATGACTGATAACATGGATGACTGTATCTAACAGTCCTAATTCTGGGGAAAACTACCTGAGTTTTAAACTGTATCTGAACATCTAAGTCTGAGATCAGTCCTACATAACGAGTGATCTCTGAAACTGATAATGAGAATACTCGACTGAATCTGAGATTGAGATCAAGCCTGTCTGCCGGGTGACCTCTAGATCTGATAATAAGCATTTGAATATGGGAAAAAGCCTATCTGATGGGATGGTCCAGGAATCAATGGAACTATCTGAGTTCCTTACTGAGATCGATGACTGTATCTGACAGTCCTGATTCCTGATTTATACTCTAAAGACTGTTACTGAAACTGTAACTGTAACTGTGACTGTAGGAGGTGGTAACCTAATTGACATGCTCCGATACTGTACTGGTGGGGTCCAATCTTTGTCCTGATTAGAAGGGTATCAATACCGTTCCACGGGTAGAGACCTCTACTATGGTCAAGCCTTTCCGACGGGTGACCCTGAACAGAAAATCAAGCCTAAGGAAATATAATAGTTAAGTATAGCCTTAATCTGATGGGTGACTCCTGTCCTGTACTGGATACATAGTTCTGGAGTACATGGATTGCTGCTAACGACTCAGCCTTTATAATGGGAAAAACCGCCACCCCTGTACTCGCTCGGTGCTAGTCCCTACTCCTAACTGAAAGACTCTAAAAAAATTAACTGCACTGAACTGACTAACTGAACTGAACTGATTTATAAATTGATTAACTGAGCTGATAATATTTTCGTAGCTGAACTAAGATGAATTCACTAAGTTCCATTGACTGACGAAAAAGCTACTTGAGATCTGAGGTCTGACTGAGAGTACTAAAACTACTGGGACTACTGAACTACTGATATTTCTGAGTTTTTCGGAGTCACGTGACTAACTGAAATCTATGGAGCATAGCTTGACTGAGGCTGTCTTGAAACATGACACTAGCTCTAGGCACACAACTATAGTTTTCGGGTACAAGTACCCCCAGGACTCGATGGAAGGAAACTGACACACATGACTGACTTGATCATAAGAGTAGAGTCCACAATTCATAATATCATAAGTATGGATTTCATAATAAGAATGATTCTCAACAAACTATCACATGTTTGGGAATGCACACAACATGTATATACTTGCATGGCTTCAATAACATGGTAATTCCATATCACAACAATATCATTAGCATCTCATACAACATCTTCAATTCAAGAAAATAGCATGGGGATCACGTTGAACATAAACTTAGAACATGGAATAGTCATTTAGGACTTATTATGTCATAAAAGTATGATTTCTATTCCCTTAGGTATTTTCACAAACACCTTACATGCACATCTTAGGAATAGGTGGATTCATCAAGATTACAAATATTCAACCACCAATTTCACATATTTATACATTAAATACCACCATATCCTCACACAAAACATACAAAGATCCCATCTTAGGCATCATCAAACTCCAACCACATGAACATCAACCACCAACAACATAAACATTATAATACATAATTTAGAAGATGGTTCTTGAGCTTCATGGACTAAAGGAGTCCATGAATCAACTCACGCATACCTTAGAAGGAAGATTCTTGATGATTGACGGAGGAATTTCCTTGAAATTGGATCTTCAAGCTTAATTATGCAACCCTAGTTGTTTTTCTCTTTTAGTGCTCTTGGATGACGAACTTTGAGATGTTAATAGGGTTGTAATATGTTTAGAAGCTATAAATTTCATGATGTTAGGTTTAGGGACATGTAAGGAGTGTTAAAAGACTTACCTACCCTCAAAATAACTCAAAAACTAAGTGTTTTTATGGCTGAAATAATACATAGGCACCGCATATGATATCGCCTATATTTACATAGGTGACGCATTTGATATTGCCTAAATTTACATAGGCGCCGCATATGATATCGCCTATATCTTCATAGGTGCCACATATGCTATCGCCTATGTTTACATAGGCGCCGCATATGCTATCGCATATGCTTTCCAGTGGCCATGTGCGATTTGTTAGGCAACACACTCTACTTTGCAAGGCCATAACTCCTAGCTCGGGTGTCGGATTTTAATGAAATTGGTATAGTTGAAAAGTTAATTCGATTCTCTATAATTTGGTGGGTAGAAATATGTAGAAATACCATATTAACATCAAGTTATACTCATTCAAATATGACCCTTATGAAATCGAATACTAAAACTTGATGGATTCAAAAACTCTTAGCTTGTATTACCTTAAGTGATTCATATGAACATGCTTAATGCATCATAAGCTATCTTATCACTAGTATACTCATTGTAAGTCATGTACTCAAGTATGAATCATAGGATAGGAGATTTCATATGTAGGAAAAATGGTTCGTCTCCTAGCTTAGAAACATGCGGGGTATTACACCTATCCCTGATAGTTCAGGAGTTCCACCGATTGCTACTAGTATTCCTTAAGGCGAGGTGACTAATGTAGAATTCTATCAGTCTATTCAAGTTATTACTCAGATGGTCGTTGTTCAGGCTGAGCAGCGTATAATTGGTGTTTTATCTGCTGAGGCCATAAGGGTTAGCCAATTTATGAAAATTAGTCCTCCCATTTTTTCTGGAGTGAAGGTAGAGGAGGATCCATAGGTCTTCTTAGATAAAATGAAAAAGATATTTTGGGTGATACAGACTACCAATGTGAATGGGGTAAACTTTGTGGCTTATCAGCTCAAAGATATGACATATCAGTGGTATGAAGAGTGGGACAAGGATAGGGGTGATGTTGAAGAATAAGTCTTATGGGATACTTTTTCTAAGGCCTTCTTAGATCGTTTGTTTCCCCAAGAGTTGAGGGAATCTAAGATGAAGAAGTTTGTGAACCTCAAGTAGGGGAGAATGTCTGTCAAGGAATATGCCTTGAAGTTTTATCAATTGTCAAGGTATGCTCCTGGTTTAGTGGCTGACATGCGGGCAAGGTTGGGGAAGTTTGCTTTTGAGTTGAATAGGGATTTGAATTTGGAGACCAAGCCCGCCTTGCTGATTAAAGACATGGACATCTCTAGGTTGACTGTTCATATGCAACAGGTAGAGAATGAGAAGAGGAAACAAGTGAAGTTTGGAGATAGACAGGGTAAGGGAAATAGTTTTTTTGACCAGGGAGGTTCTCAGTCTCAAGGTGGTCGAGATGGTGTCAAATGACAGAAAAAGAAGTGGCTCCTTACCAATTGAAAGACAGACGCCATCATGATGGTGATAATTTTTTAGCACAGGGTGCCCAATCTCAGTCAAGTGGAGGTCAGTCAGTTTTTTCATGCCTTTTTTAGTGGTTTTGTGGTCATCCTCATTGGGTTTATTGCGATGAAGGAAAGGATAAATGCTTCAAGTGTGTCCAGGCTAGCCATTGGCTCAGGGATTCTCCGATGAATAAGGTTTCTATGGGGGCGAATAATATTCCTGTGGCTTCATCTTCTGCTCCTACACCTGATGGTGTTGCATCTACCTCTGTTACTTCTCCTGGTTCTAGTATTAGTCAGAACAGGTTGTATTCTTTGGTGTCTCGACAGAATCCTAGGCATCACCTGATGTTGTTACTAGTATTTTATAGCTTTTCTCTCGTGACATATATTGTTTGCTTGATCAAGGGTCCATTTTCTCCTATGTGACTCCTTATGTGTCTGTATCTTTTAGTTTTGATTTGGAAGTTATTTTAGATCCTTTTTGTATTTCTACCCCAGTAGGTGACTTGGTTATTACTAAGAGAGTCTATAGGGGTGTGTGGTATATGTTGGTGGCAAGTAGATCTTGGTGGATCTGTTTGAGTTGGATATGGTAGATTTTGATATCATTTTGGATATGGATTGGTTGCACTCTTCTAATGCATCCTTGGATTATTGGACCCGTAAGGTTATCTTTAGGTTCCCTAGTGAACCGGTTATAGAGTGAGAGGGTGTATCTTTAGCTTCTAGGGGGAAGTTTATTTCTTATCTTAGAGCTCGGAGGTTAATCTCCAAAGGGTGTCATTATCACATAGTCTGAGTTAAAGATTCTAACTCGGAAGGTCCTTCTTTCCAGTCAGTTCCATTGGTTAATGAGCTTCCAGAGGTCTTTCTGAATGATTTACCTGGTGTTCCTCCAGATAGAAAAATAGAGTTTGGTATTGACTTGGTTCTGGACACTCGTCCAATTTCTATTTCTCCGTATAGAATATCTTCGACTGAGTTAGGGGAACTAATTTACAACTTAAGGATCTTCTGGATAAGGGGTTCATTCGTCCTAGTATATCTTCTTGGGGTGCATCGGTGTTGTTTGTGCGCAAAAAGGATGGTTCCCTTAGGATGTGCATTGACTATAGGTAGTTAAACAAGCTAACAGTCAAGGACAAGTATCCTCTTCTAAGGATAAATGATTTGTTTGAGCAGTTGCAAGGTGCCAAGTTCTTTTCTAAGATAAATTTTCGTTCTGGGTACTATCAGCTAAAGATTAGGGAGGTGGATATCCCTAAGATAACTTTTCATACTCGATATGGGCACTTTGAGTTTTTGATAATGTCATTTAGGTTGACTAATGTCCGGTGACATTTATGGATATGATGAATAGAGATTTTTATCAGTATTTGGATCTGTTCGTTATTGTGTTCATTGATGACATTCAGGTTTATTCGAAGAGCGAGGTGGATTATGCTAATAACCTCTATGTGCTGTTGCAGACCTTAAGGGAACATCAGTTGTATGCCAAGTTCTCTAAGTGTGAGTTTTGGTTGAACGCTGTAACTTTATTGGGTCACATTATTTCTTTTGAGGGGATCATGGTGGATTCGCAGAAGGTTGTTATGGTGAAGCGATGGTCTAGACCCACGACTCTATCTGATATTTAGAGCTTCTTGGGTTTAGCCGGGTATTATAGGCGGTTTGTGGAAAGCTTTTCATTGATAGCTGCTGATTTGACTAAGTTAACTCAGAAGAAGGTCAAGTTTTCTTGGTTAGATGCTTGTGAAGGGAGTTTTGAGAAGTTGAAGGATAAGTTAACTTTGGCTCCAATTCTGACTTGGCCGGAGGAAATAATGGGTTCGTGGTTTATTGTGATGCATCTCGGGTAGGTCTTAGTTGTGTATTGATGCAACATGGAAAGGTGATTACCTATGCTTCCAGGAAGTTGAAGGTACATGAGAGAAATTATCCTACTTATGATTTAGATCTGTTGGCGGTTGTGTTTGCTTTGAAAATATGACGGCATTATTTTTATGGTGTTCAGTGGATATCTTTTCTGATCATAAGAGTCTAAAGTATGTGTTCACCCAGAAAGAGCTTAATCTCTGGCAGAGGAGATGGCTTGAGCTTCTTAAGGATTATGATATGAGTCTTCACTATCACCCAAGTAAGACACATATAGTTGCTGATGCTCTTAGCAGGTTATCCATGGGGTGTTTGGCTTATGTGGAGAAAGAAAAGTGGGAATTAGTGAAGGGTATTTACTGCCTGGCTAATCTTGGAGTTCGCTTCTTGGACTCTAAGAATGGTGGTGTGATGGTGCCTAAAGTGGTTGGATCATCTCTTGGTGTGGAGATTAAGGAGAAGCAAGTGCTAGATCCTATCTTGATAAAAATCAAGAGTAACGTTGGTGGGAAAAGGTAGTGGGGTTTGAGATCAGTGGTGATTGTACTTTATGGTACCAATGGAGGTTGTGGGTTCCTTATATCGACGGGTTGCGATGAAAGATTTTGACTGAGAAACATGAGTCGCACAATAGTGTTTATCCCGGCTCGACTAAGATGTATCATGATCTCAAGGAGATCTATTGGTGAAATATCATGAAGAGGGATATGGCTGATTTTATGGCCAAGTGCATGGTGTGTCAATAGGTTAAGGTTGAATACATGAGGCCAGGAGGGTTGTATCAAGAAATTGATTTGCCCTAATGGAAGTTGGAAGTGATCAATATGGACTTTGTTACTGGTCTTCCTCGTTCTTAGAATCAATATGATTTGATTTGGGCCATCGTGGATAGGGAGACTAAGTCTGCACATTTTTTTCGGTACGGACTACCTTCTCTGCGGAAAATTATGCAAGTTGTATCTTCAATAGATTCTGAAGCTACATTGGGCGCTTATTTTGATTATTTCTGATTATGGTACGCAGTTTACATCTCACTTCTGGCGATCTTTTCAGAAAGAGTTGGGGACTTAGGTTAGTTTGAGTACTGCTTTCCACCCATAGATGGATTGGCAAGGGAGAGAACTATTAAGACATTGGAGGATATGCTTCGGGCTTGCGTGATTTACTATGGTGGAAATTAGGTTGAGCATCTACCTTTGGTGGAGTTTGCTTACAATAATAGCTATCATTCTAGTATTAGTATGGCCCCTTTTGAGGCATTGTATGGAAGGAGGTGTAGATCTCCTATTAGTTGGTTTGAGCTTGGTGACATGTTTGGCCCCAACGTGGTTTACCAGGTTATGAGGAAGGTGAAGGTGATTTGAGAGAGACTTAAGGCTGTCCAAAGTCGCCAAAAGTCCTATACGGATATTAGGTGTAGAGACTTAGAGTTTGAGGTTGTGGATAAGGTTTTCCTCAAGGTGTCTCCTATGAAGGGAGTGGTGCGATTTGACAAGAAGGGGAAGCTCTGTCCCCGATATGTGGGTCCTTATGAGGTTTTGTGGAGAATTGGTAATGTTGTTTATGAGCTGGAGTTGCCTTCTAGTTTGAGCTTGGTTCCTCCGGTCTTTCATGTTTCCATGATGAGGAAGTGTATTGGTGATCCTACTTCGATTGTTCCTTTGGAAGGATTGGGTCTCACAGATTCCTAGTCTTATGAAGAGGTCCTGCTTGAGATCTTGGATAGGTAGGTTCTTCAGTTGTGGACCAAGGATGTGGCTTCGATTAATGTTCTTTGGCGGAACCATAAGATGGAAGAAGCTACATGGGAAGTGGAGGAGGACATGAAGTCCAAATATTCATATTTTTTTTCTTCTCCTAGGATTCGTGCAAAAGGTATGTGTCTTCGACATATCTTTATTTTCTGAGTTTGTTAAAGGAAAGATTAATATCTTTGCCTCTTTTTTTTTTCAAACTTGTTAAAGATTAGGAATATATATATTTGATAATGTAAATGACTCGTGTGTGTAGTTACCTCTACCCTGTCTGTCATTCGGGAATGAATGTTCCTAGTGGGGCAGACTATAACACCCTGGGTTTTGACCTTAGATAATTTCCTGGAATTATGGTCTCTGGACCCAATACGACTCGAGCGTACAAGCCGTATGTTGGGGTATAGATGGTAAGGTCCAGTCGTATACTAACCAGTGTTGGTTGGTGGGATGGATTTTGGTTACTGGAATGGATACGACTAGGGGTACCAGTCGTATTGGTAGTTACAGATCATTTGGCTCCTTAACTTAATCTTAGACTTGGTTACTTGGGTTGGATCTGAGTACGAGTGACTTACTGTGAGCTATAATTCAGGGTATGAGTCGTACCATGGACTCGTATGGTGGACAGTGTCTGAATTTTCCTTGAGCTTAAGTCTGAATTTTCCTTGAGCTTAAGTCTTCTAGGGGTACGAATGTCAATACAACTTGGTTGGATGAGTCGTATGCTGGAAAATATTGGTTCCAAAGGTTGAGGCCAAGATACGAGTGGGAGATAACAATCGTATCAGAGGGTACAACTCCTGTGGGTCAGTCGTATCCCTGTGACGGGATTTTGATGCAATTTAAGTGGGGTATTCTAGACATTTCCCTACTTATCCTAATAAGGTCACATGACTTCTAACCTACTTGGAAGGTTATTTACCCCCACGACTTCTAACCTATTTGGAAGGTTATTTACCCAATTATTCCATTCATTAACACATAGAAACTCTTCTAAACACTCCATAATTCTCTCAAGAGCTTTTGGGCAAGAGAAGCTAGGGTTTCAACTAAAGGATCAGTTTGGGGCTTATCTTGGTGATTTCTTTCTGTCATCATATTGGTTTAAGGCATATTCTCTTTCCTCATTGTTAATTTTATCTAAAGGCATATTTTTTATGAATGTTTTCATGACTTCATTGATTGTATGATTTTGATTTTCAAATATGATTTAGGGGTTTTGATATTAAATGTTTGGTTATGGTTTCCATGGTTTTAATTATGCTTTTATATGCATTAATGGTGGTTTTGGATAATTGGATTGCATGGGAATGGTTTAATGGTAATTGGAATTGTTTTTGGTCATATTATGCCCCCAATATGTTTGACAAAATGCTTATAAAGATATGTTTATTGCATTGACTATTTTAAATGGAACTCTTGCTTGTTTTAACACTTAGTAAAAGAATTATGCATGGTTTAAATGGCTTGGAATAGTAAATGGCTAATGATTATGCTTGAGGGGCACATGGAATCCCCCAAGTGGTTGAACATGGTGAATGGAAAAGTACTTGAAAGTCCCCTTAAACCTCTACATGGTTGGCTATGGATAATACTTGCAAGTAAGGATTGGTATGATGATACCAATATTACTGGTCTTGGTTAATAAATGGATAATGGTTTGGTTATTTTAATATTGATTTTAATTGGACAATAATGGCAGGATGTGTAGCAAAGTCGTGGAAGGTGGAAGTTCCGGGGAGACCAAAACTAGAAACTCATATTTGGTGATATGAGGTTGGTCTTGGTGACCGTGTGCATAATGTTACACTATATTTGGGAGATGTACTAGTCATCTTAAGGTTTTCTTCCCTGGTCGTGCAGGTACATACACTGGGGCCATTTCAGCAGGGGTAGCTGAACCAATATAGCCCGTGGGTGGTTTAGGACGGCAAAGCTACACAACTCAGGTAAAGGTTTTAAAGGCATTCTAAACCCGCTCCCTTTTCCCGACATGGTTATATGTATATACTAAGTTATGGTTACTTATTCATATTTATTTTGGGTTGGTCGATGACCCTACCTGTATACCATTATTTCTTGTGTACTGATACTACAGGTGCTTTTTTTTTTTTGACTACAGAGTATCTTCTAGCGATTGTTTCAAGACCTCAGCTATAGAGAGAATAACATTCAAACTCAAGGGTGAACTACATCTTCCAGACTGTCATGGGTTCTTCATTTAGTTTCTGGCCCATTTTTTCAGACTTGGACATTTCAGTTGTTTTTGGGGTCAAACCCTTTCTTTGGTATAATGACTTTGAGGTTCTATCGGATTGTGAGCACTAGTTAATTTTCCGCATTTATTTTTTATTAGAACATGAATTTCAGTATTTATTTAATGATAAGCAATCAGTAGCCTTATTTTGGCTAAGCGTTGGGTTAATGGGTTGGGGTTAAATGTTTTTTCCATCGGAGAGTTAGTGTGAGTGCTACTCACGGCGTATTTGGGTCGTGAACTTTGTAAGCAGACATTGCATGAACTTTTATTGACAAAAAAAAAAATTCTAGTTGCAATATTGATACTAACGGCCTGCTAATGGCCCAAAACTACAATGGGGAACGCCCCCTAAACAATTACTAGTTAATCCACTAATTTAAATGAATGAGTGTTATTTTATTACGAAAAAAATAAAAAAAAATGGACTCCAAATATTTAGGGGAAAATTTTATTTATTTACAAAAAAAAAATAGTTTACAATAAAAATAGTCAAGTTTTTGTTTACAACAGAATAATCATTAGGTCATTTTCTTCCTTTTTCTTATTCTTTTCAGCAATAGTTTTTTTTTTTAAAAAATTTTGTGTTGTTTTTTTTGCTGCATTTTTTTAATTAATTTTTTTTATTTATTTTTATTTAATTTTTTTTCATGTAATTTTTATTCAAATATTCTATAAATGGTGTATAATCATGCATATATGATGTATAAATAATTATATAATGTGTCAAAATTATATAAATAGTTATGTAGGGTATATATAATGTATCAATATTGTATAAATAGTGTATAAATGTGTATCGATATTGTATAACAGTATATAAACATGTATATATAATGTACTATTAGTTGTATAGCGTATATGTAATATATCAATTTACATTCTTCAAACATTAAAATACACTCAAAACCAAAATATACATTCATGATAAAGAAAGTATATACTGATTATATATTAAGATACATTCAAAAACTAAATAAATATTTTTTATACAAAAAATGTATGTCACGAAGACTAACTAAAAAGTTACAAGGAGTAAAATAAAACAAGCATTACCAACATATCAAATAATTAAATTGGCAAGTTACAGACAAAAACTAATTATATGTTAAGAGAATTTTCATATACATCATATATATCCATTATCACACTGAATCAAAAGATTTGAAAAATTTACTAAAATGAGAGAACAAATCATACTAAATAACTCAATTCTTTAACTACAGTTTATAACTTGAAGAATCAAGTCTTCATATTAAAAAATAAACTCCAAGATCAAATGAATATTGTATGTAAAATTATTATAATAAAAACAGGCAAATGCAATTACCAAGAACAATGCAATAACTTAAACAATTGAATCGATTATTTTAGCGAGCTTTAGAATTTCAACAAACAAGAAGGAACATAAACATTCCACTACACAATATTTTATTAGGTGTACAGAGATTTGCAGGGCAGGGGATCATGAATTCATTGCCAAGTGTCATACTTTGTTGTATTGTGTTTGGTAGTACTTTCTATTATTAAGCTTCTGCTTCATCCTTGATAGCAATTTGATTGGTGCTACACTTTCTCATTTTTATGAAACCTAACAAGCCCTACTTAGTTCTACATTCCTATATTTATCTAGATTAGAATAATCTTTTTATTCCTTATTGAAGCTGTCCTTGGCGAGTTTATATTTCTAGAAATTTCTCCTTTATGTGCTAAACCACCCTTTGTGACTTGGACTCTATGGGGCTATGACTATAGACTCTAATCAACATTGTGTTACTATAAACATTAATCACCTTTTGACACAATAATAGGTAGCAAAGAATTCTTATCTAGCTTCTTTCTATTTTATTTCCTTTAAATTGAACAAAAGAGTAACTTGATTTCACTAAAATGCAATTCTATCTAGAAAATTCTTTTCATTTCATTCTAGCCTTAAAAGAATAAAGGATCATTTGGTGCACGAGATAAGATAAGTAGGGGATATCCTACAGGACTATCTAATTCCACCTTCTATATGAATAGTAATTTCACCATTTTAATATGAATGATCGGATGAAATAGTCCTAAAATTAGCTAATGTCAAAAATCCTAACAATTAGAAAGATGTTAGAAAGACAAGTATTTCTTGCGATTAATTTTGTGGGCTTGATGAACTTGTTGAAACATAGAACTCTATCAAAAAATAGTAAAGCAACTATCAAAATCAAAGAAAGATCTCTCTTTCGCCTACATAAATAATTGACTTTTTCACCTAAACTGCTGAAAAAAATTTCATTTCTTAATCTATTTACATTTTTAAAATTGAAAAGACAACAATCAATCAAATCAATGTCACAATAATTAGCGTAGCGAGGATTTAAAGAAACTTCATATCAATAGGACTGTCTAAAGGATGCTTTCGAGCTAGAATGACACTCCATGTTGTTATTGACAAATTACTCGTGTATGAATCAAACTCGAGCATAGATTGAGAATTAGAGAAAGTCCCTGAAATTTTACTCTACCCACCTGTCCGAACGTGATGTGCTCTGTCGCTTTTTCAGAATTCTTTGAGAGTGATATATTCACGAGATCTAAATCAATTATATTGACATCAACTGAATACTAAACTGGAATAGCATAAGAATAGTTTACACTATACTTTTTCTCATCTCACGTATGCCTTTCTTATCTCAAGCAATAAGAATAATCCAGGAAAGTTCACAATATGATCTTTCTAAATCAAGCAACTAAAATAGCAGAGGAAAAGTTCACAATAAATCCTTTATCATCTCGTTCAATTGAAATAACAGAGGCAAAAATCATAATATACCCTTTCTTATTTAGCGCATGCTCATCATCATATTTTTGAGTTTTTTCTTTTTCGTGATTTGAAAAACTTTCCAATTAAAGACAACTTTATTATTAAGCTACAACATAAAAAATAACTTTATCATTAAGATGATTTCAGCTGGTAGGTCATCAGACACAGGACTTGAATTCATAGACACTGTATCCATCTTAATTTTTTTAATTGAAACTTTTTCAACTGTAAAACTAACCATTTTGAGATGCATAAACTATATAAAGGGGGTAGGGGTGGGGGGGGGGGGAGATTAATACAGACTATATATAACCACAATTTAAGTAAAATCATTTATAGTAACTTTCAAAAGTACACTAAAAATCATTTCAAGTGTTTTTAGAACACCTTAAAATTTTTATTCACAGTGAAGATCTAATTCGAGAATATATATACACATATGTACATACATTATAAAGTTTCTATTCATTCTTATACATCAACTATAAACTAAGTGAAAATTTAATTCGAGAATATATTCGCACATGTATATACATTATACAGTTTTTATATATTTTTATACATCATCTATAAACTAAGTATACAAACTGTAATTATCATCTGCATCATGTGTTTTATACTCACAAAAAAAATAAAAATGCATAAAAAAACTTTAAAAATTATCGAACAAGGAACAACACTAATGAATGAAAAGGCACAATCAAAAATTCTAAAAGAAGAACCTGGCAATTTAGCCACGTTTTATACCATTTTAGCACAGTCAAACCGTGGCTAAAACGCGTGTATTTTATCCTTTTTGACTATTTTTTTTGTAAATAAAAACATGGCTATATTTTTAAAAAATTAATTACTTTATTGTATATATTTGAAAGTATCCCGTAAAAGTTAGCCCATATCCTTTTTTCCGTCCAGAGATTGACGAAGTCATCAGTTAAGCATATAATTGCATTGGGTTAAAACTAAAGACTATTTAATAAACTTAAAGTTAAAGTAAGTATATATTCATTAGAGAACATCAAATAATGATAATAGCATATATATACACACATATATATGTATAACTTTTTGATGTCAACCGACTACCGAGTGTGTAGCTAAGTTTTTTTTTTTTCTTTCTTGAAACGATTGTTCAAAACCCAATGCAAATGCAAAAACAAGACGGAAATTGAACTCGATTTGGTCATACTCAAATTTGGGTTTATGCCCAAAGTTATCTAGTAATTAGGTAAAAGTTTAAGTGGAGTTTTCAAAAGGATTTCTTGTACAAAAACATACATTCAGCTAATGGCAACATGTATATGTAATGTATTTATATTGTATAAACCGTATATAATATATATATATATATATATATATATATATATATATATATATATATATGGTGTATATTCATGTATAAAAGATGTATATACATTCAAATACATCATACATTATGTATTGTTATATGATGTATATGTAATGTATGTCTTACCCAAAAAAAGTATATGTAACGTATCTATATTTAGTAAATAGTGTATAACAGTGTATACATAATGGATAAACAATGTATCGATGCTATTATACACAAAAATCAAATGAGGACGGAAAATGGCCATTGATTCTAATATTAGTTTAATCGGATAACAAATTTACTGGAATAAATATAACGAAAAAGACTCAAAAATACCCCTGAACTATCTGAAATAGCTCAAAAATGCCCCTCGTTAGATTTTTGGCTAAAAAATACACCTCCCTCTAACGGAATTTGGAAAAGGATCAAAAATACCCCTGAACTATCTGAAATGGCTCAAAAATACCCCTCTGTTAAATATTTGGCTAAAAAATACACCCCCCCCCCCTTAACGAAATTCCACCAAGCATGCCACCTAGATAAAAAAAAACTACGTGACTATGCCACATTACTATCCACATGTAAAATGTTAGTATTTTTTAATTATATGACATTCCTTTCTTCTTTATTTTTATTTTTATTTAAAAACGTCAGTGAAATAGACAAAACTTACACGGCTTTTTAATTTTTAATCAAAGTAGACAAACGGTGGTTACATAATATTTTTTTTGAAAAAAATTATTAAATGTAACATCGCTATTATCAAATTCCTTTGATCATCTAAAAAACAAGTTTTTTCTTGTTAATAGGTTTAAAAGTGTGAAACCCAACAAAAGAGTCTTATTAAACTGATAAACCCATTAATTATTAGGCCAGTATAAAAGTTAAAATTAAGATTTACCCGTAAAAGTAATAAATTTTAAACTAAACTTCAAATTAGTTATTCAAAAGATGTGTTTGGCTTTGTTAGCTTTTACTCAAAATGTTTATGTTAAAATGATTTAATAAATACCTCCTCTAATCTAAAATTAATGAATCTTTAAATATGGCACACATCTTCAAAAAGTTAATGAATGACATAATTAAAGAATAATTTATCAATATTAAGTATCATTTTACTTCTTTTCAAACTTGTTCTAAAAATAATAAGATTATTCATCAAAACTGAATTTAGAAAAATGAATTCATTTCGAATGATTAAATAAGTGTTAAAAGAAATTCATTTATTTTGAAAAAGAATTTGCATGTAGTAAATTCAACTCAATTATTAGTACATCAACATTTGCTAGCTTAAAAGTTAAAATTCTAGCTCCTCCTCCAAGTCAACATCAGATCAAGATCAAGCTGTCCCTCATCCCAAACGACAATAACAAGATGAAATTTAGAACTTTTAAAACACTAATGAAAAGGTGAAATCTAGAACTTTTAAAACACTAATGAAGTAATTAGCAAAAGATTGGTTTTTTGGTTTTTCCGTTTCACTGCTTTGCAAAAAAATAAAAATAAAAATAAAAATAAAGAAGAAAGGAATGTCATATAATTAAAAAATACTAACATTTTACATGTGGATGGTAATGTGGCATAGTCACGTGGTTTTCTTTTTTATCTAGGTGTCATGTTTGGTGGAATTTCGTTAAAGAGAGGGGTATTTTTGAGCCAAATATTTAATAGAGGGATATTTTTGAGCCATTTCAGATAGTTCAGGGGTATTTTTGATCCTTTTTTGAATTCCGTTAGACGGAGGGGTATTTTTGAGCCAAATATTTAACGAAAGGGTATTTTTGAGCCAAAAATCTAACGAGAGACATTTTTGAGCTATTTCAGATAGTTCAGGGGTATTTTTGAGCCTTTTCCGTAAATATAATAAATATAAATTCTAAGTGTTAGAGAGAGAAAACTAAGAGTAGAGATCAAAACTTTGACTAATTTTAATCAGTAAACCGAATGACCATTTTCGGTAATTCAGTGATAATTGGGCCCTTGTTGAGCCTTATTAGAATTCTATAGGTAAATACATATATAGCAACAGTTTGAGATGTCAGGCAAAAAAAGAAGAGGTGAGCGAGATTCGGAGAGAGAGGCCAGAAAGATTTGAAATAGACAGGTTGAATACAAGATATAGGTTGTATCAGCAAATACATGATTCATCGATGAATACAAGATACATGTTGTATTGATGAAAGTAGTCTATATCGAACGTAAACAATCCGCCTATATATAAAGGTACAAACAATAAACAAAATGTAGGAGACTGTATTCACTTGCTCTAATTTTACTTCTATTCATCGGCTTTTGTATTACTTGTTCATTCACTCTTGTATCACTTGTATTTATTCACTCTAAATTTACTAGTGTTCATGCGAGCATTTAGGCTGGATCAACTGATGCATTTTGGGTGTATATAAAGATACGAAGAATAAAAATACATGAGATTGTATTTACCCGCTTTAATTTTATTTGTATTCTTTCGCTCTTGTATCACTAATATACATTTTCTCTTGCATTTCTTGTATTCATTCACGAGAAAGAATACAAAGAGAGAGAGAGAGGCGAGAGAGAAATTACAGAGAAAGAGAGAGAGAGATAGAGAGTGGGAGAGAGAAAAAAGAGAGCGAGTCTGGGAGTGATGCCAAAAAAAAAGTATAGTTATAAAATGTATTTTTTTTTAAATTATGGCTATGAATATTATATACAGAACACATTTTGCTATACAAGTTTGTTTCCAAAGTCTTATTGGGTGGTTAATTTTCATTTTAGCTATTGAAGCTACCGTCATAATTTTGTACTCCCTCCGTTTAAAAAAAAATTGACCTACTTTCCTTTTTAATCTATTTAAAAAAAAATGATCCCTTTTCATTTTTGGCAATACTTTAATTTCAACTTTCCACCTGACATGTTTATGACCACAAGATTAAAGGGTATTTTGGTACATTTAACACTACTTTAATTTAAGGCCACAAGATTCAAAAGTTTTCTTTATTTTCTTAAACTTTGTGCTAAGTCAAAATAGATTATTCTTTTTGAAATGGAGGGAGTAGTATTTACGATATATAGATAGGGTTGACAAACTTTAAACATAGTTGCCTACTCCGTCATTGCTCAATGCTGTGCATCAAAACTCGTAAGCGGAATAAGTGAAGCATGGCTAGCACCTCGGACGCTAGAGGCCTGTATAGGGGCTCACATCTAGTGTCTCTCTCTCTCTCTCAATAGATAGATAGATAGTTGATACTCTTTATCTTCATGTCATCTTACATGGTGTGGTCACGACGATCAACTTCGAGTGCATGCAGGTTCCAAATGCAAAATAAATAGTATTTTTACTAAACAAACTAGAACTTAGTGGTACTGTGCTGAAAAAAATAGCTTGTATACGTGGTTGCATGCAAAACAAATGTAGTCATTATTAGGGATACAAGACTGAAACTCGGGACCTTTTGAAAAATAGACACTTCGAAAATTTAATGTAACTTTTAGTGTCAAGTTTCAAAAACTTAGGTGTATGCCTTTATGACATTATCACTTTGACCATGGTTAGTATATTCTTCTAATTAATGATTTTGATCTAATTTTTTGCGTTTCTATTTTGGGGGTTTCTTCTCCTTTACTTTGATTGTTGACCGAATATTTGGGGATGGATTTAAATTTCGACATGCACTAATAATCCTATTAGTTGAACATGAAATAGGTAAGCAATGATGGATGTGAAAGCCCTAGGGTTTTGATTTTTATTAAGATTGTATTATGATATATTAAGTGTGATGAATGTTACTGCCTCGTGTGCTGTTGATGTTCGTTAACTGATAGTGCTCGGTTCTTTTTTGGGAATGTGATAGTTGTGAATTGTGGGGGTATTAAATAATAACAAAAACAAAATTGGATCAACTATCTTAGGTTCTTAAGCCACTTCAAGTGCAGTTAAGATTCTCTAAGTTCATATTGTCCTGGAAATATCCTCCACAATGCGTAGCATAACTAAGAATTCTTAAGATATCTAATGCTATTTCCATTTGATTATGTGAACAATCTATTTTCAAAGTTATAGACTTCAAGATCTTGTAAGGATATGATATCTGCAGCCATATCTATGATCTTGAACAACGATCTCTATTATACAAGTTTCATAGTGATAACTAAGCACATAAGCGCTAAATACTATAGTTAACAATCCCTTAATGCCGAGGAATAGAGATAGTGGACTTCTTAGGAGTACCTTAACAATCCAATTGGAGTACAGATAGTGGACTTCTTATGAGTTTTGTAATTAATGTATTCCTCCGCATTAAGGATATACTGGCCACCTCCAAAAGTGTGATTACATTGTTCTTTGTACCAAAAACATAGAGATGTAATACAATTCCATTTGATCTGCCTTCGAAAATTCTTTCATTTTTCTCTTTCCGTATGTTCCACCAAATGCAGGTTGATATTATTTTCACTAGAAAAAAGTTAGTTTCTAGTGACCTATGTATGAGAAATATCTACTTTTCCTGGGAAGACATTAGTGAGTCCTATATATTACATGTTGAACACTGATTGTATATTTTGTTTCTCGAGGTTTAGTTTTAACTTCTAGAATAGTATCGACTATATTGTTCACACTTCTAACTGGTTAGTCTATAATGTTATGTTGGGTGATGCGACCAAATTGGTACTAATTATGTATGTTGTGGATATACGTCCTATTTGTGATAAGTTACAATAGGGTACAACAGTCCTTATGTTTGAAAATATGACATGTTTTCAGATGCAAGTGGTTTCTTTCTTTCTTTCTTTCTTTCTTTCTTTCTTTAGTAATTTAAAACATCTAAAGGTTGGACGTCTGTAATCAAAGTATTAAATAAAAACAACTTATGTCTTGTGGTTAATTGATAATAATCCAATATATTAGTATTTCGATCTTCTCTTTGTTTATTGTTTTAAGAATCTTGGACTTGAGTTCAATTCTAAATTCGTGTGCTGTTGTGCATGCTCCACAGTTTACCTCATCCGTAATGCTGATTTTGATACAAGACTTGACATTTTCAGTTCTTTTCCATGGTATTCCTTCAATTAAATGGGGGAGATTGCATCTTATTTTCCAGTTACTCATGAATTGAGCAGCTGTGTGGTCACACCTTTTTATATATCAACCCTTACTTTCTATGTTACCTTATTAAAAAAAAATATCTCAACCCTTACTTTCATGTTCATCAATCTTCAACCTGATATCACTTCTATGCTGCCAATTAATCAGACCACATGAATATCCCAATTTGTTGGATGAACATTGGCTACTAATGATTCATTCTTTTACCCGAATTGGTTGTTAATTGGTGCCTGTGATTATTGTTTGGACGGATATATCATGTGACATCTAATAATCATGGAGGAGTGTTGGTATAATTTAGTAATAAATCTATCATATCTATGTGTTCTATATGTATTCATTCATTAACAGCTCACCACTTTCTAAAAAACCTTACAAACAACAAAAGGGTTCGACTCAGGGAATAAGCATTGTATCTGACAGTCTATCATTTCTCATGCCATATGGTAGGCATAAGAAATTGCAAATTCTTTTTCTTTACTACATGAAACTACTCTAGCTTCTACTTCCCCAAGTGTGTTTCCCTATACATGTGTTCTTTTCATGGCTTTCTTGGCCTAGAACTTGTTAATTTATTCTACTGAACAATAAATATGAACTTTAATCGATTTGGAACTAATGAATTTGTTATCATTGTGACTTCATAAAAAATGAATATAGTGTTATTGTGAGTTGTTATGTTGGATTGTCATTATCTCATGTTTAAGAAGAGATTCACCATTATGTAATTTCCTTTATCTTTCTGTATGTTGAATATCGTAAACAACCTCTCTGCCTTTACAAGATAGGAGTAAGGCTGCATGCATACCATCCTCCAGACTCCACTTACGACTTATGAGACTACACTGGGTATATTGTTGTTGTTTTTGTTTCTGTGTGTTGAATTTTCCCTATAAATTATTTCATAACATGACTAGCTCTGTCATTTGTAAGTTGCATCTAAGAAGGCTGCATATAGGCTGCATAAGTTGCAGGTTTCATCAGTCCGAGTTGCATAAATGAGATAAAATATCTTCCATTCTAGAATTGTAACTGAGTTTGGTTGAACAAAAAGTCTGAAAACTTTGATAAACTCATGGTCCTCGATTTCTTGAAAAAGCTAAAAAATACCAATGAAAGTATTTAGATTTAATAAAGGGATAAAATCTCGGGTTTGAAGCGAATATGGAGATGTCTGGACTGATAAATGTCTCCATTGGTTCAAGATTTACTACAGTGGAACAGTGGCATTGACTTCAAAATTTTCATCTAGAGCAACTGAAACGTCATCCAACTTTAGCACAATCTCAATCAAGTTGATAAGTTTCTCTTTTTAATTTTCTTTACTTTTGGCTTTTATCTTTTTGCATGTTTGTTCCAAACAACCTCCTAAAATTTAATTCTTTAAACAGTTTATGTCAATCACTTATTAAAACCTTATTTGTGCCTTTCTTTTGTCTTGAGAATTGGTACCACTTCAGTTTTTTTCATGTGCAGATAATATTGGAGGGTACTTATTTATGATTGTCACATTCCAGTACTTGTTGATTCTTGGTGAGAAAGTACTATCCATTTGAAGCAACAGGACTTAAGTATACTTGACACTGGTATTTCTGGTCCAAGTATCTTTCCAACACTTATAACTTGGCCAAGAATTGTTATGGCCTTTGGTAAGTGTTTAGTACTTAATTACCTTTTTCATTCTTCCATGGAAATGTCCAATAGTCCAAGTACCCCATTTTTTCATTTTTTATAACCTTGGGTTTTGGAAAACTTGCACTCCCCTCGCTTAATTGCACATAATGCAGACGATAAAAATCACCTAATGTTTTTGCCTCTGTAGAGTGGATTTAGCCAATTCTTCCTCTGTAGGAAAATGCTAACTAGCCTTTGATTTTTTCAGAATCTGGATTATTGGTCTGTAGATATCAAGCTCAAGTATCTGTATCTTTTGCACTTCGTTCAAATATTGATTCTAATGTCCTGAATCTTACTATGTTGTGGGGCATATGTGTCATACTTGGGAGACAAAATATCTCAGGGACTTCAAATACACAAAGTAGTACAGAATCCTCTTCTTCTACTTTGAAATTAGAGGACCTGAAGAGTAGGCTATTTTTCTTTTCATGATGTGGAGTTGAGCAAAAGAAAGATTTAAGCATCATATAAGAATCATTACTTTTATCTCTTCTGTTGGAACTCACAGGTAAAGGAGTCATAACAAATAATCTCACCTGTTATTTAGCTGGAATTATGTTTCTTTCACTTGCACCATTCACAATAATGCTATTTGGCAATATCATCAGTTTATCAGTAGGAAAGCGCATGACCATTCTTGTTGCTCTTATTGTATCAGTCACGTTTCTTCACATCAGATTTTGGTATTTGTCTTTCTACATTTGTTGTTTCTTTCTCACCGCTAGATGTATTAAGACTCTCTTCTAAACCTTTTTTTTTTGTTCGTGTATGGTCATATGAGAGAGGATTAATAGAGACTGAATAGATTGGAATAAGTTAGCCTACAGTCAGCAGGAGTTCCATGTGGATACAAAAACTAGAGTGCAACTGCAATTTGGAAAAACTGCTGGTGTCCTAATCAGAGAAATATAGTGCCTTGGAAAAAGCAGAAAATAAGTATGAGAGATGGATTATAGTTAAAATAGGCTCCTATACGTCTAAATCATGCATCTGAGCATTATAAAACTGCAGGTTTGGCTAGTTTAAAGCAACATATTGCATCAAAGAAGTTGTAGTTTCCAAAAGAGACTAAGGATGCGAATAGGTATTTGCTGGCATAAATAAGGAAAATATCTAAAGGTATAAGGTACATAAAAACTTTACCTTTTTGTTCTATGGACATGAAGAGCCTCACGATTTACATGAGCATCCCCTCTTGCAGTTTTTGCCATACAAGTTTATCATATTTATGCAAGTACTACCTGTGAATATCAAATGATATGCAGACAACTTATGGAAATGTTTGAAGTATGTAGGATCCTGTGAGGGGGTTTAGAGAATATAAAACAGAGATGATACGACGATTTTCTCTTCTCACCAAGGATATAGGAAGCAAATTACTATAAGGACAAGGTATGTCAGAAACGTTTCTTTAGTGGATTGATCCTCATTTGAAGAAGATCTTGCTGGTAAGGTCCTGATGTATCTTATATTCTTTGAATCTATCTAGCATGTGGAGAAAAAAACCCCAGATTTCGAGATGGATAATGACTCATATGACTGCTTTATGACCTTTTATACTTCTTATGTTAAAGGTTTATTATCTGTTTATTCCCAACTTGCTCAGTGTGCTTGTTCAGATGTTATACATTTTTTTTCAGAATAATCAATTCCCATAGATGATTCTTTTGATCATATGTTTAGTTGCTTTTGTCATATTATTGAGATATCGTTGTGACTTATTTCCTTTCCTCCGAGTTTCTATTCCTCATTCTGAAGTATTTCCTTTAATATGTTGTTTTTGAGTGACCTAATGATGTAACACTTTGTCATGTTGTATTCTCATACTATTATAATCAATCCTGCTGTAGTGAGTAACTTGCAAACATTTATTTCTTTATCATTTTTTAGCTGACTTGATCTCAACTTCATTGTTTCAATATCTCTAGGAATAGAGGCTCGAGGATTTATATTTGGTCAACTAATTGCTTTGGCGATAGGGGCAAAGTTTGTCCCTTTGAGAAAACCAAAGAAATTGCCAGGTACGTTTTCTTCCTGTGACAACTTTCTTCAGAATCATACACTTCTTATCGCGTGCGCCTTATTACTTAAATTAGTTGGCTGCATTGAATGACAAGTGTGTTAGTCACGTTGATCAGCACACCATTGTGAAACTATCAGTTCCTAGAAACACATTGATATTTGTTTTTTCTTCCTTGTAAATAAAGTTACTTGACGCAGGTTCTGCTATGGAATTATTTAAATCCTGATGTTTGATTCATATGATGTCTGATCTAGGTAGCAAAAGGAGAAAGAATTCCACTTTTAACTTTGTACACATTTTAACGTGTCATCCCTTAACTTGCTTTTTCCAATTCAACTATGATTCCCCTATTCAGTCTATGCAATGTTTTTTTTTAAATCGAGAAATCCCCAAGCATCGGTGGTGCCCATTAGTTGTTTTCTAATGTGGATATAAAAAGAAAAAAAAAAGAAAAGAAAATAGAGACCAACCAATAATCATTGACTGTTAATTTCAGGTGTAGGAGCAAATTCACTTTATTGAACCTCTGGAGATCAAATCACTCACTACAAGAAATCTGTTTTTTAGTGGTGACAAAAGTCACTGCAAAAGAACCAAAAGTCGCCACTAAATATATTTAGCAGCGACATTAGGGTCGTAGCAATTACTTCCGTAACTAAAAGTATTTTGTGACGACATATGTAAGTCGCCACAAAACATACATTCTGTGGCAATAAAAGTTGCCACAAAAAAGCAAGAAAATACGCCACAAAACAATGATTTAGTGGAGATCTTTTGTCTCCACAAAAGGTTGATTTTTTTTTTTTAAATGACTTTTTGCAGCGACTATGGGTCGCCACTAATACTCCCTGTTTGTGGCGACTACGGGTCACCACTAATACTCACTTTTTTGTGGCAACTATGGATCGCCACTAATACTCACTTTTTTGTGACAACTATGGATCACCACTAATACTCACTTTCCCCCCCTCCCCCCCCAAAAAAAAAATATAAATTATTTATTGTCTGCTTCGTTGCCAATAATACAACTACAATACTTAAAGGTACAAAGATGATATTAAAATATATTTCTCCAGAAGAGAATTATATAGTTTTTAATGGGTAACAAATCAATGTGATATACATATGAGAAAGAAAATCACAAAATATCTTCAAACTTCTCATGGCTAACAATTTCCATCATGAAATTACCTATCCCTGAAATAAAAAATAAAGCGAAGTTTCAATTCTAACTTGTTAAAATGCAAGAAATGATATGAGAATTCTTAATGTTGTTTTGTAAAAGAGATGACAACAATATCTTTGAAGTAAAATACTACGGAATACATTAAAGATTCCAGAATGCACAAACTAGTTTGCCCCCTGTGGTAATCTCCCTCAATACTCATCTTACAAATGGGGATAAAAACATACTTATCAGACTGGCTCTTCCAAAATGATAAGACTTTTAATTCCTCAAATGATGAATTACATTAAGAAAGCTTAGGAACTTTGACTCAATAAAAATTCTGCCCTTTTCTATTTTTCAGGAAATGAACTTCTTTTTTAACTACTCTTAGTTAAACCAAAATAGACTAAAAGGACAATGAAACTAACAAAAAGACCTGGCCAGTAAAAAAGAAAGATCTCAATTCAGCTAACACCACCAAACTTATTCATGCTAGGCATATCAATTCCTAACACATTTTTTCTTAAGGATTTACTTAAGAATTATTTAAGATACTCAGAAGATCATTTACTTAACTTCCACTTCATTTTATCCATTAAGTGGTCCTAAAATTCTGTCAACTCTCAAAATTTTCAAAATTTTTTGCCAGAGTTTCCTTTGTAAATAGGCCTATCAAAAGCCTGTCAGTTAACCAGAATACATATAAATACGCTTCACAGAGCGTTACGACAATGGATATTGTAATGCCGTATTGATACAAGACTATGTGTGTATCAACATATTCCAACCAACACAATAACAACAAGATGAACAACAAGGTGCTAGTGAATCGAAATAGGCCTCACACGGCTTCACTAGACTTTGAGTTTATGTGTTTGAACAAGAAAATTAGATGAAAGACAACATAACAATGCTAGTGAATCGAAATAGGCCTCACACGGCTTCACTAGACTTTGAGTTTGTATTTTGAACAAGAAAATGAGATAATAACAAGGCAACACTGCTAGTGAATCGAAAGAGTCCTACACGGCTTCACTAGACTATAGATTCAACAACACAATGTTAAAACGATATAAATTGCTCAACAGAGTACTTACACAAATCTCTTTTTCCACTTCATTAACATATGATCCATTTTCTTTGGTATTGAGTTATTTACACTGAAATGAGACAAAACTCAGTGGGGCAATAAACTCGACAAGGCTACCAAAATTTGTGTATATATTATTATTCTATGCAAATTGATTGCAGAAATAAGGAAAATTTCTTAAACCAGATATGAATCTGCTTTACTTTTACAATCTGTACAAACGAAAATTATATGTTTATCAAAGGATAAGAAGCCCCTTCATACCCCTCCAACCGCAACCAAAAATAAAGTTCTGGTTTGCTTATTCTAGACTAAACCAGTAGCAGCAGAGCAGATGTGAAGAACTGAGAATTAGCCTTGTAGCTAAGCCTTCTCTAGGTAAGCTATTGTTCAATGAAGAACCAAGGCGAAAGTCGTTTATCAATGAAATTAGTAATGTAGCCAACTAAGTAAAATCCACATGCCAAAATGAACAAAACAACATTAAAACAACATCCAAATCATAAAAAGTTCACAACTTTCAAGAATACCGGTTGAAAAAATATAAAAATAAGAAGACTTTAATGGTGTGATTAAACCTTAATATGCTATCTTTTTTTTCTGGTCAGTTACTGAATCAGTGCACAACAAAAAATAACTAAATTCGACATGCCAAAATGAACTAGATATCATTAAAACAACACCCAACAAATCACATAAAGTTCAAAGCCAAAACTAAGCAAAACCCACATGACAAAATGAACAAAACAACACTAAAACAACATCCAAATCCCATTAAGTTCACAACTTAATGCTGAAAATATAGAAACAAAAATACTTTGATGGTGTGATTAAGCCTTAACATGCTAAAACTAAGTAAACCTCAACAACACCCAAATCAAATAAAGTTCACAACTTCAACAATACTTACTGAAAAATATAGAAACAACAAAACTTTGATGGTGTGGTTAGGCCTTAATATGCCAAAACTAAGCAAACTCCAAATGAAAAAATGAACCAAACAACACCCAAATCACATAAAGGACTGCAAACGGACACAACTCCTAAGCTCAGAAAATGTAAGCGCAGGCATAGCTTTCTGCAGGCTAGATAGAAAAAGGTATACATTATAATTCATTCAAACCCAAGATACCATCAGTGTCCACTGAACACTAGGCTCTTGTTTCATTGCAACATCTGTGAAGATAATTTGATCTGGTTGCAGGCCTTGTGCAACAGAATCTGTATAAGTGAGCTGAATTAGCAAGAATTAACGTCTTCCTACCCGACCTATCGTTTGCCTACCAACTTCAACCTTTCGTGATACTATCTCAAAATCAATGAAAACAATATCCACACTATGAATTTAACACACCAAAATATCAAACAATTAAAATTAATTGAGAGAGAGATAAGAAATGGACCTCAATTTATTTTAAATCCAACTTGTTCGACGTCGCCACTGGAATCTTGAACAAAAGTCAACCAAACGAATAAATCCAACTTCGATCTAATGCCCTTTGCATTGCATCGCCAAAATGAAACCAAGAATCACAAACTGAAAAGACCAGAACCCATCCCGTGTCATTTTCCGATGGATTTTTGATGAATAGTCGCCGAAAAGGGAACGTGGTGACTGTTCTTGTTGAATATTGGCCAGGTTTTTTCGAGGAAATTTGGAGTGTGTTAAAGCTGGTTTCGATCGAGTTTTGAGGAAGGGATATTTTTGGCGATGGTTCAATCAAAAAATGTGGGGAAGGGGGCTGGTGGTGTTTCTCGATGGTGGATGACCCCTTTTCCGGCGAGATTCAGGCGAAGACTCGCCGGTATCCGACCCCTCTCTCTCTCCGTCTCCGATCTCCCCCCTCTCACTGTTCTCTCTGTACCTCTCTCTTTCTCAATTTCTCTCTCATATCTCCATTTATCCACTTTTTTTTTGTTCTGGATGTAGATGAAATGAAAAGATTATATGAGTTTGTTTTGTTGCTGCCTATTGTAACTACACTTTTTATTTTCTTCTTGTATGTTATTGACCTTTTTTTCTATTTTATAATTTTAATAAAGTAGGACAAAGAAAATATTTTTTACTAGATACCCAATAATTGTATTCATCAAAATTTAGGTAAATAATAAATAACATAACACTTCTCTACAAAAATTAAACACAAGAAAGAAAAATTGGATAAAAGTGGCTTCTAGTTTAATAAATATAATAATAATAATAATGAGACGTCCTATTAAAATAAATTAATGTTACGTCAAAATTATTATAAAAACTGTCGATAATAATAACAAGAACAATAACAATTATAGTAAATATAATAATAATAGACAATATATTTGTAAATTGTGAGTGTGAACATTTACGTTAAAAAAAAATTAATAAATATTAATAAAATTATGTAAAATATCGTATTTGAATTAATTAATTTTAAAAAATGATACTAAAAAGTACCAGAATAATTTGTACATTTTTAAATCATGAATGTGGATTGTCTATATATAAAATATATTTACAAATAACTTAATTTATTTTTTTAAGAAAAAAATAATACAAAATGAAAATTTGAACTTTTGATTTGGTTTACATTTTGAACTTTTCGGCCTTTTAATTTATATCATTAATTATTCTATATTTTTATTATTATCGTAAATAATTTTTATTTGTAACTAATGTTGTAAAATATCTCGAGCTGAGAGTCTTATCAGTGGCGACTTTAACGATCGCCCCTAAATCTTAAACCTTTTGTGGCGACCTACGCATAGTCGCCACTATATAGTAACTATTACTGTCGAATTTAACGGTCGGCCCTAAATCTTATACCTTTTGTGGCGACCTACGCATAGTTGCCGCTAAATATGTCACTATTCTTATACCTTTTGTGGCGACCTATGTCACTATTAGTGTCGACTTTATAGTCGCCACTAAATATGTCACTATTCTTATACCTTTTGTGGCGACCTACGCATAGTCGTCACTAAATATGTCACTCTTAGGGGCAACTTTAACGGTCGCCCTTAAATCTTATACCTTTTGTGGAGACCTACACATAGTCGCCACTAAATATGTCACTATTAGTGGCGACTTTGACTGTCTCCCCTAAATCTTATACCTTTTGTGGCAATCCTTATATGTCGCCACAGAAATGCTAGCTTTTATGGCAACTATTTGTGTCGCCATTGAAAGTTGTCACAAAAAACTGTATTTCTTGTAGTGACTGCAGCCAATGTTTCCAAAGAGTGTTTACTAGCATCTTTGAAAGCAGACTCGAAAGCAGCTCACATTTGGACAAATCTAGCTAATGCTTATTGCTTGATGAGTGATCATTGGAGATCTGCTAAATGCCTGGAAAAGGTGTTTCTTCTTTAAGCTTGAAACCTCTCTTTTATCTAATGTATAAGTAAATTACACCCTTTTGGAAGGCATTTTTTGAAAATGGGTAGAGGACGAGTTAGATAAGAAGGTTAATATATATTACACTCTATCGTATGACATGAATAATGAAAGAAGTGAAACTTTTTTAAAAAATTTCGTAGCCTCGCCCATAAATGTGGTGCGTTTCATATCCATGAACATGAATCTACTTAACATGACTTTTAGACACCCTAGGATATTTTAAACCTTGTTCTCTAATATCAAGTTTTTCACGACCCGAGACTACCTCTTAGTCGTATCACGATGCCTAAAATCACAAGTGACCCAAAGCTAACCTTTAGTGGCATGCACTTAAATACTGAAGAAATTATCAAAAATATTGGGCAGAAGTTAACTGAAATAACTAGTGTAAATCATAATAATGTAAAGCTAAATATAAATCATAGCTAGAAATAGAACTGTCTAACAACCCAATGAGTTAAAAATCTTAAAATCTATCTGAAAGCCTCTAAATCATAATGAGTTGTTGGGACAATCCCCAACTAACTCTAACTGACTGAAACAAAAATATACTGACTAGAAACTAATAAAATGATAACTAGTCCTTGAATGATGAGAACTCACCTAAAGCTACTGCTGGATGTGCTACGGGAACGTGCTAGTTGCTGTCTGTGTACTGAGCGACTAAACCTATATTATGAGACAATATAGTGCAGGAAAGTATGTGATCAGTACTTTTAATGTACTGACTATATGAGATGAGAAACTAACTAATATAAATTGAACATGAATGCTAGAGCATATAAACTGAATGCAAAACTAAGTATAAACTAGTTCTGAAAAAAATTGAAATACTGAATAACTTAATACTTGGTCAAGAAAACCTGAACTAAGCATAAACTAAAAATAAATAGAGGACTGTGGGATCTAAGAAAGATCGACATACCCCAATATAAGGAAATTGGGGCCCAACCTATAACCCTAGTTAGAAGGGTATCAGTACCTTGCCAAGGGTCCCAACACTGCCTAGCATGGATCGACTGAAATGAAGTCTCAAATAACAAAGGTATACTACTTAAACTGACTGGGGAACCTCTTTATAACCTACAGGGGCATCATAGTTCTAGAACTTAGGTACTTCTACTAACTGTCTTTGCCTAACTGATGGGGGATCCGTCATCTATGCATTCACTCGGTCCTATGTATGACTTCAAACTGAATCACACTGAAAGGTGATATGCATACATATATGTATTCTCAATATTGTGAACTCTTAAATACAATCATATATGCATAATCTGTAATGCTCAAAACATGCCAACTGGTTCATGCATGAAATCCTAGGTATCAGGTGTTCATAACCTCCAACTTGTCTAATGCAACTGAATATGATAATAACTCAAAACTTGACCATGATAGGAAATTCTATACTTCAAGCAAAAACTCAATGATTGATCAAAATAAGGAAATTTATGGTTTTGAACATGGAAGATGACACTTTTATGTGAGGACATGTATTCATGGTATAATTACAAAGTAAACTAAAGAAATTACACAAACTTCATATTTGACCTGAAATCTAATTTGAGAAGAAAGTAAACTTGGGGATTTAGAAATCTCTGGGACTCAATGGGTGGACAGAAACCCATTGATGAAATACCACATACCTTAATGTGAATTCCTTGGAGAATATCTTGGAACTTGTGCTTGAACTTGACGAACCCTAGTTGCCTTTAGAGAAGAAAAAATTGCCTATTCTCTTGTTGTGAATAGAACTTATGACTTAATGGTGAATTTGGGGAATTTTTGTCTTTTATATCACCTTTGGGGAATCCTAAACGATGTGGGTTTGGGTTTAAAAGAAGGGGAAAAAAACTACAAAACCCTTTTTAAATTGTTCAAGAATTTCTTACAAATAGTTATCACGACTAGGGCAACAACTCGTTAGGTCTGGTAACTAGTCATTAGCTGGAGTCGTTACCAACTACCAAATCATGGGCCTTCACTATTATGACAATTCCTTCTCTCTTGATGGCTCATTAGGACTTATAACGAGTCATTAAAAACTTTATCAAGAACTTGATTTCCTTGGTTTCTTACTTTTGTGACAATAGGTCCACGCAACGACTCGTTATGTCTGATAACGAATCATGGGTTGGAATCATTGCCACTGGGCTAAAATCTAAGCCCCTCACTGTTGTTTCAATGAACCATACATAACTTTTCATTACGTATGGTAGCGGATCATTGCCAGAGTCATTGTCACTGGCAGTTTGACAGACCCGTAGGAATTTTTTCATAACTTTTTTTCATGATACCGATTTAAGGTGAGACTTATGGCATTGGAAAGATGATTCAATAGCCTACCTTGGGGTGGGTCTAGAGCTGGAAATGTTGGGGTATTGCATATTCACTCCCCTCAATGATAATGATTTTGGTTATGACCTTTTTCCTATAGAAAATTTATAGCAACTTTCATATCCAAAGTTCTTACCTTATGTTTCTATGTTTCTGTTTCTATTGTGTACACTTCACTCTAGCCTTAGGCTTTATTCATGGATGAATGATCTCGAGGGGGAAATATTGTAACACCCCAAACTTCTAAATAAAGATACAAATAGTTATTCAAATATATATAGACCCAAATCCTATGATTTGTAATTGTACATCGTTGTTAAGATTAATTCCTTAGTGTGTGAAGAGAGTTGGATGTGAATTCAGGTCATAAGAAATCTTTAGCTCAAAGTTGAGTTGAAAGCTTCCTTATTGACTGAGTTTTTGTCACGACCCGAGGCTACTCCTAATTGCAACACGGTGCTTGTAATCATGAGTGATCCCAAGCTAACCCATGTATTGGCATACTTCTTGAGCAACTAATTTAAATTGTATAAAAATTAAATTTACTAAGCGGAAACATGATCATGAGAATGTCCAAATAAATAAAATACTGATAAATTTTACAACATGATAAAACTGAGGAAAGAAACTTGAATTACATGTAATGACTCTGACTGACTATCTATGAAGCCTCTATTATACTGACTATAGATAGCTGAGATATGCCTCCAACTACCACTAATCAATACATATGAATAATAATAGTATAATACATGAACTATAACTGAATAGAGTCCCCGAAATAAGAGAACTCATCACCTGCTGATTGGAAGCTGCAAACTGTCTGATTATGATGTGTAGGCTACAAATGATACCTACATTATGAAACTACGTAGCCACATAGACGTATATATGGTTAGTACTTCTGGAATGTACTAAGTAAGTGGGGGTTAATGCTATAAGTAAAACTGAATAGCTACATAATCTTAAAACATGCATGCTAAGTGCAAGTAGACTCACCAAGAGGCTGAAATCAACTAAAAGATGAAGTATCTTTAAACAGTAGTTACATACATAATCTAATAAGCTGGTGAATCACTACACTTAGTTTCTTAAATCCTTACTTTTGTAGAATAAATAGAATTGAAGATGGGAATCGATAAAACACGAATACTATATGTAAATCTCACTTAAAGCTGAACATGTTGGAAGTCTGAACTGAGGATCATGTATGGATACTTAGCATGAAATCATGAGCATATAAAACTGAGAATGCAAGACCAAGCATAAACATGTACTGAAATAAGATGTAAATCTGAGTGACTGAATCACTACTATAACATAACTGAATAACTAAAGTCTATATACTTGGTCATGCAAGCCTGAGCTGATCTATTCTGAATACTACACTGAGATTGTCGGAGCTAACTATAACCGACATACCCTAATCTGAGCTATCAGGGTCCAACCTGTAACACCAGTTGGAAGGGTGCTGGTACCTTGCAAGGGGTACCAATACATGAATGATGATGTGGATCCGCAAGGATGATGTCCCGAAGGGCTAGGTGTCATGTCTCTACTGACGGGGGACCCCTCATAATCTAAGGTGGCACCGTAGGTCTGGAACTTAGGGACTTCTACTAACGACTCATTCCTCTACTGACAGGGGAGTCTTCATCCCTAAGTTCACTCAGTTCTAAGTGTTACTCCTAACTAAATAAGACTGGTGTTATTAGTCATTTAACATGACATGGTACAGTACTTGTAAGTGCTCAACATGAATATGATATTCTGAAAGTGGTAATGAAAATCATGGTCTGACTGGTTTATTTCTTGGAAACAAAAATCATATAAAAGCACATAGGTATCAAGTGTTCATAACTCCCCAACACTGAATGATTACAAAAAATATGATAACAATGCTTAAAACAGTGGTACAAAATCATAGTTCAAGGACCCAAAACATAAGATAGTTCAATACATAAGTATAATACATGTATTTAAGCACGAGGATGTATTAAGATTAGGAGAATAACAATTTCTTATCAAATAATGAAATTCAAGACAAAATATCAAACTTGTACTTTAAAACATCAATAAGTACAACTCTTATGCTCTTTAGTCCTTTAAATCACAGGGTAATGCTATGCTTTCAACTCATAAGGATTTGGGATTAAAATCTAACTTAAAAAATGTAAATTCAACTTGAAAATAATTCATTTAGGAACAAGTATGAAAGATTATCCTTGTTCAAAACCCCATATGCCTCAATTAGATGAATTCTTGAAGGAAGCTTGAAATTGGAACTTGAATCCTTGAATTCTTGAGGAAGAAAACTTGAATTTCTTGTTCTTGGGAAGAGAGGCTTGAATGGATCATTCTTGGGGAGGGGGAGGGTTTCTATATGAGAAATTTTGAGGGTAATGGAAAAATAATGCCCTTTTGAGTGTTATAAGTTGTGTTTTGGACGACTGGGGTTGAGGAGAAATGACCAAATTACCCCTCGACCCTCTTAGATAAAGAATAGTGGGGGAATAGACCTCATGGCATGAACCCTATTCTGAGGGAATATCCTTTGAGACGCGACCCCAATTCCAGTGGAATAGCCCTCGCTGCGTGGGGCTATTACCAACCTTTACTATTTCTCACAAGAATGGTTATAACTTTTTGCTCGGGTATTGGATTAAGGAAAAATTGGTATAGTTGGAAAGATAATTCAATTATCTATAATTTTTTGGATTTGATATGAAAAATTCCACATATGATACAAGTTCAAATATGACACTTATAGAATTGAATACCAAAATTTGGCAAATTAAAAGATCTTAGCTCAACTTTGCTCTAAGTGATTCCTATGAACATTTTTCATCTCATAAGCACTTCACACACTAGGAAAATGATCATGACACATGTATTCACATACAAATCATGGGATTAGAGTTTTCACATGTAGGAACAACGATTCAAAGTCTAGCTAAAAAATGCAGGGTGTTACAGTTTTAGTATGAGATTTTTCTAGATCTAACTACCAATGAGCATTATTCCTTAAATATAAAGAGTTTTGTAGCTTAAGATTCACTTAAATTAAAGGTCATTGAGTATATTTCCCAATGCCACCAACTGATCATCAATTCGAGTTATGTGCTAAAAATTAAGCCCCTTTCACTAGGCACTACACAATCTGTGCGGCCAACGTACAAAGAGGGATGCCAACTATGTGACCGCATGGGTGAGGTAGTGTCTCCACCAGTGCTGCATGAAGAAACATCCATGCGACCTACGCTCCAACTGCACAACCATGCACCATTTCTCTATTTTTTTTATTTTTCTCTACATTTTATGTTCCAAGAGAGGTATTATTGTCCTTTAATCTCCCCAAAGTCATTTTATATTCTAGAAACATCTCAAATAAGTAGAGTAACTCGAAAATACCTCATTCTCCTCCTCTCATATCTTAAAAACATCAAGAAAGGTATTTATTTTCAAAATTCAAATTCCAATGCCCTAGTTTAATATTCCACTTCAAGAAATCATCAAGTTCAGGTATGTAGGCTTTCTACAAGGATTCTCTTTTGTCCTTAGGACCAGTAACTTCATTGACTTATACAATTTTATGAATTTAACAACTAGGGTTGATACTCAATTTTCATGATTTTAATTTTTATGCTTACATATGAACTTATTTACACATTCTTACTAGAATTCATGAACTTTATGGTCTATTTATGACTTTAATCACATGATTGAACTTATGGTTTATGAATAGTTAAATTTGATATGAAACCCTATGATTTAACAAACAATGTATGAATTTTATTATGATTTAAGCTATTTAATATGATTCAACTCCATGGTCTCAAACTTAGTACAAATGACATGAAATGAGTTTATGGACATGATACAGAAATAAAAGCATAATTGATTTTTCAGATTTTCAAACTATTTTTTCTTAGTTCGTAATGAACTTCAGCAGTATGGGCATTTGTATTATTTTGGGAGTGGTGTTTAGCACCGAGATAACAAGGATTCAAAATAAACCTAGGTTCCATAACTACATGCCACAATAGGATAAGGGTCTTCCATTAGTTAAGGTTGACACCTTTACACCTTTAAATGTGCATCTTTAGGATCCTTATGTTTTTCATGTTTTTCATGATATGATCCTTATAGCTTTTCTATGATATGAATCTTAATATTCAAGTTTTCAAAACATTCATCTTTATAGCCTTTAAACCATTTTTTCTTTTGGTTAACATGAACACTTATGAAATCTACAACTTTGTCATTCTTATTAATGTACATCAATGCTCCATCCTTATGCCAATTGGTTAGTTCCTATATATTCAGCACATTCAAACATACTAATCGCATAATTCTTTTGCCTATATTTTTCATGTGATGTAGATTTTGACGCTCACTCTCACGCACGTGGATAGTTATGCACCACTCAGACTCTAGTAGTAGTGAGTCCGCAACATTTGGGGATTAGTATAGTTTCTTCTTTTTGAGTTAGACATTTCTTTAAGGTTAGTTGAGGGCCTTGTCTCAATAGATTATATTTTTTTAGTTTTAGAGGATTTCAGACATTTACGTTGTGGTTTATGTTAGTGTCACAACCCGAGGCTACCCCCTATTCGTGACAACGGTGCTTACGGTTGTAAGTGACTACAAACTAACTCATGGACTGGTACCTGATGTGAGAACTGAATAGTATACTGATAATGAATATGTACGGAAACAATTGAATAAAGCCATTAGGTTCAAATACTAAAAATACTATTTAACTCATAAATCTGAACATCTGATGACATACTAAAAAGAATGATCAAAACCACTGCTAAACTGACTAACTGTCTAAATGACTAAAAACATCTGAAAGCCTCTAACTGAATGAAGAGTTGATGGGATAGACCTCAACTAACTCCAAACTGAACTAACTAAAAATAAATGCAAAAACACTAAAATAACATAATAGTCCCTCGACATATAAGGACTTACCACAACTGCTGATGCTGATAAGATGAACTGTCTAAGCACACTCAGGGAATGAAGCATCTGAAACTATGATATAATATATCATAGCATGTAGAAAAGTATGCGGTTAGTACTTTGAATGTACTGGTATATTAGATGAGGTTAGGCTTAAATACATAGGTTCATGTGCATGGAATAATGACTGACTGAATAGTATGAGATAACTAACGCATAAATGAGTAAAAGTTGTAAAATCTGAGAATGCATGACCAAGCATATTACATGATACTGAAATAGTCTGTAAACTGAAAATACTGAAATCTGGTAACTGAATAACCGATGAATTGTATGCTATGGTCAAGCAAAATAGAACTGAATTCTTTACTGTATACTGAACAAGACTATGGGATGTTCATCTAACTGATATGCCCCAATCTGAACTAATCGGGGTCCAACTTGTAACCCCAATTAAAAGGGTGTCAGTACCGTGCCACAAGTACTAACGCTGGCTGTGTGGATCTACTAAAATAATGTCATGAAGGACTAATGAGTCGCCCTCATCTTGTAGGTGCTCTAATGAAATTTGTGTTACCCTAACTTGGTCGGTAAACACTTTATCAACCCTCAACTGACAGGTTGTTATCTCTAACCCACACTGGCTACGTAGTTCTAAAACTCAGGGACTGCTACTAAAGGTCACACAATCTACTGGCAGGTGAGCCTCCATCCCCTGGTTTGCTCGGTGCTAAATCCTACTCCTAACTGAACTAACAATGATTACTGGACTGAACTATGCTTAACTGAACAAACAACTGATCATAGATAACTTGACTGAATGATAATGCTCATAGTTTATCTGAAATCATTCTAAAGATACTGAATTTATGTAAACAACTAAGTATTGGGTGTTCATAACCCACCAATACTGAATAAAAATAATGATAAGGACATATGAAGCTTTAAAAACCATTATAAAGGATGATTTCTCAAAACCCAACATCTAGACATTTCATCAAACACATGAGAGTCATGAATTTAAGCATGGGAATGGGTAAAACATGTGATTGAAAACATAGTTACAATACTAAAACCATGAATTAGGGATTTAACATGAGGATTTCCATTACTCTAATCATATAAGGGCTCATTCCATCGAAAAACACTTTAACATAACTTGTGATCAACATCAATAATAGCTTCATAAAGATAATTCATCATAAACATGTAAAAATTCATAATTTAATATCAAAAAGGGAATTCTTGGAATCCATGGGTGAAAAGGGACCATGGATGAACATCACACATACCTTAAACCTTAAATCTTGAAAGAGAAACACAAATCTTTAAGCTTCCTTGAAGGTTCTTGGATTTGGGAACTTGATTTCTTGATTTTCTTGAATAGGAGATAATTGTATTTGATCAACTTGGGGGATGATTAGGGTTTCTTTGAGTAGAGAATTGGGAAAAATAGGCATATAATACCCTAACCGATATTTTAATTCGTGTTTTTACGAATTGGATTAAGGGAAAAAGACAAAATTGCCCCTCAAATATTTAAATTTGCAATTGGAATATGGATTAAAGGCTTACCGCAATGCAGTGAAGGCTCTATCGCTATAACCACCGTGATGCACCATTATTGCTGTGAGCTGCTGGAATCAAAATCCAAACACGACCCAATCCTCGTCCGAAAAATCTGAAACTTCCCTAAGACATGCTCCTTACACCCCTGAACATTAATTAACTCAAAAACTTATGTCTCGGGGTCGGGAAGACAATTTAAAAATTCTCCAAGTTAAGAGGCCAAAAATATGACTAAGTCCCCAACACTTAGTGAAATTTTCAGGCTTTAAGCCTCTTATGCATGTAACTAGGAGCTAAACTAAGCTAAGTTGTGGGGTATTACAATATCTCCCCCTTGGGAATATTTTTCCTCTAATGAGACTGGTTAAGCTGAGAATACTGGGGAAACAAGAATCACATACTGAACATGCATAACTGAAAACATAATTACATGACTGAGCTTGAAGTATGATACATGAGTGAACTAAATTCATGAAAGCATGCAAAAACATGAGAATGATTATATAGCTGGAACTGAGAATAGAAAAGAGACAATCTAAGGAAAACTGTTACCTTTAGCTGAGTCTGAGTTTGCGGAGAAAATATAAGGGTACTTAGTACGCATATCTGCTTCTGCTTTCCAAGTGGCTCCATCAACTGACTGATTCCACCAAAGAACTTTGACTAAGGGAACTTTTTTGTTCCTTAGTCTACGAATCTGACGATCAAGGATCTCGACTGGAATTTCTTTATAAGAAAGGCTATCCTGAACGTCTGTGCTTTCTAAAGGGACTTCAAAAGATGGATCACCAATACACTTTTTTAACAGGGAAACATGAAATACTGGATGTAGTAATGCTAAATCTGCAGGCAACTTAAGTTTGTATCCCAAAACTATTCAAAATTCTGTAAGGGCCAACATATCGGGGACTGAGTTTTCCTTTCTTGCCAAATCTCTTCACTCCCTTCATGGGAGAGATTTTCAAATACACTAAATCTCCAACTTCAAAATCATGATTCCTTCTTCTCACATCTGCATAGGATCTCTGCCGACTTTAGGCTATCTTAAGCCTCTCCCTAATCAACTAAACCTTCTCCATTGCATCAAATACCGAATCTTTCCCTACAAAAGCAACCTCACTTTCCTCAAGCCAACCAATAGGAAATCTATATATCCTCCCATAGAGAGCCTCAAATGGAGGTATCTGAATACTGGAATGATAACTGTTTTTGTAGGCAAACTAGATCAAAGTTAACAACTGCTTTTGTAGACAAACTAGATCAAAGATAAGTGATCATACCAACTACCCTTGAAATTAAGAACACATGCCTTCAATATATCCTCTAGGGTTTGAATGGTCCTCTTTGCCTGACCGTCTGTTTGAGGATGGAAAGATGTATTGAGATAAACTTGGGTACCAAGATCCTTCTAAAAAGCTTTCCAAAACTGAGAGGTTAAATGAGTACCTCTATCTGAAATAATAGACAACGGGACTCCATGCAACCTAACCAACTCTCCAATATAGAGCTTGGCATAGTCCTCAACTGAATAAGAAGTATTAACTGGTAAGAAATGTGTTATTTTGGTTATTCAATCTACAATCACCCATATCGAATCATACTGATGATGCGTACGAGGCAAACTCATCACAAAATCCATGTTCACCTCTTCCCACTTCCAAGAAGGAATGCTGAACTCCTCCAATGTACCACTAGGCCTTTGGTGTTAAAGTTTAACCTGCTGACAGTTGGAACACTTAGCTATAAACTCTATAATATCCCTCTTCTCACCACTCCACCAATAGATTTCACAAAACTCATGATACATCTTAGTGGCTCCTGGATGTAAAGAGTAACGTGCACCATGCGCTTCTACCAAAATCCGATGTCTCAAACCATTAACATACGACACACACAACCTACCCTGACATCACAACACATCATCTCCCCCTTCGGAGAAAATCTCGTCTTTCTGATCTCTAATAGGTTCCTTCAACATAACCAAACTGGAATCCTTATCTTGCTTTTCTTTTATTTCGAAAACCAAAGAAGAATCTGAACTATTCTGGACCCATATACTACTCTCAGTTGAATCAACCAACCGGACACCTAACCTAGCAAGCTGATGAACCTCCTAAACTAACCTTTTCTAATCATTCTCAACATGAACACCACCACCCATAGAAAATCTATTAAGCACATTTGCCACTACATTGGCCTTGCCCAGATGATACAACACACTCATATCATAATCTTTCAACAACTCTAACCACCTTCTTTGATGAAGATTTAAATCTTTCTATGAGAACACATACTGTAAAATTTTGTGATCCGTGAACACATCAACATGAGCCCCATATAAATAGTGCCTCCAAATTTTCAAGGTAAAAACAATAGCTGCTAACTCAAGATCATGGGTAGGGTAATTTATTTCATGGGGTTTAAGCTATCCAGAGGAATAGGCTATGACCTTACCTCTCTACATCAACACACAACCAAGACCAACTCTGGAAGTATCACAGTAAACAATAAACCCATCTGAACTATTTGGAAAAGTCAAGACTGTGTTGAGGTGAGTCAAGTCTTCAACTCTTGAAAACTCTTTTCACAAGAATCTGACCATTGAAACTTGACTTTATTCTGAGTCAATTGAGACATAGGGGATACAATATATGAAAACCCTTAAAAAATAGTCTATAATAGCCAGCCAAACCCAAGAAACTCCTGATATTTGATGGGTAGATGGATTTAGGCCAGTTTCTCATGACTTCGGTCTTTTGAGGGTTAACTCTAATGCCATCACCAAAAATAATATGACCAAGGAAAGCTACTGATCTTAGCCAAAACTTGCACGTATTGAATTTGACAAATAACTAATGGGCTATCTGCATGATCATTTTCACTATGGGAGTGGACAAGAATATCATCAATGAAGCCTATGAGGAACATGTCTAAGTACTACTTGAACACTCTGTTCATCAAGTCCATGAAAGCTACTAGGGAATTCGTTAGTCCAAAAGACATAACTAGAAATTCGAAGTGACTATACCGAGTTCAGAAAGCTATTTTTGAAATGTCATATGCTTTGACTCTGAGCTGATGATAGCTGGATCTAAGGAATATCTTAGAAAAATAACTGGTACCCTAAAGTTGGTCGAACAAGTCATCAATCCTAGGGAGTGGGTACTTATTTTTGACTGTGACTTTGTTCACCTAACAGCAGTCGATGCATATTTTGAGAGAACCATCTATCTTACACACTAAAAAAACTGGAGCGCCTCATGGGAAAATACTGGGCCTGATAAATCCTTTATCTAAGAGATCATTTAACCATTCTTTCAACTCCCTAAGATCAGTTAGAGCCTTTCTATAGGGTGAAATAGAGATAGGCTGGGTATCTGGAAGGAGATCTATTTCGAAGTTAATTTACCTTTAGAGAGAAACTCCAGGAAGATCTTCAGGGAACACATCTGGAAATTCCCTTACTACTAAAACTATGTCAAGACTTAGAGTCTCAGAATTAGAGTCTTTGGCTTGAACAAGATGGTAATGCACCCCTTGGATATCATTTTTCTCGCTCTAAGATATGACACAATCTGACCCTTAAGCACTGAAGTACTATCCCTCCATTGAATAACTGGTTAATTGGAAAATTAAAACTGAACGATTCTATTTCTACAGTCAACTGAAGTATAGAATGAGTGGAGCCAATCCATGTTGAGAATGACATCAAAATCAGTCATCTCTAACTCCACAAGGTCTAATGAAGTGATTTTCTGAGATTCTATGATCGGATAATTTTTGCACACCAGTCTGTCTGTGATAGATTTACCCACTGGGGTAGACACTAAGAAAGGCTTTACTAGAGTTTTAGGACTGAAACCAAAATCAAAAGCTATATAGGGGATTACAAAAGAAAGTGAAGCTCTGGGATCTAACAAAGCATAAACATGAAAATGAAAGACTTATAACATACCCGTAACCATATCAGGAGAGATTTCCTGATCATGATGGCATTGGAGTGCATACAATCTATTCTGGCACTAAACACTAGTTACACTAGATGCGGAACCCTGCTAAGTTCAGATAAAATTGAACAACGATTGGACTGACCCTACTACCACTCTTTAGGATATCTCTAACTCTGTGGCCTGGTTTACCACATCAAAACACACATCACTATCGGCTCTTTACATACCCTGATGATTCCTACCACATTTTTTGGAAAGACCATTAGTACAACCGCTATTCACACTACCCTGGGACTTAGAGCCTAGCGCTCTATCCCGATTGTCATTTTAGAACTTTGGCACTGGAGCACTAGCTAAAGATGAAGTTGGGGATGAAAACTACTAACAGAACTAAGAAAGGTTACCACCCTTTGACCTAGGTTGAGAAAAATTAAAGCTACCTATTCTGGCCCTCTTATTCTCCCCCTCTCTCTCTCCTTAAGCTTCTATTCCTCAATCTGTTGAGCATGGACCATAATCCTAGATATGTCCATATCCTTAATAAACATAGCAGTTCTAGACTCCTTGACCATATTATCAGATATACCTGACACAAACTTACTCATTCTAGACCTGCTATTAGCTACCATCGAAGGAGCATGCCTCACCAACTGAGTGGACCTGAGTGAGTATTCCTTCACACTTATATTACCCTGCTTCAAATTACTTAAATCCAGCACCTTAGCTTCCCTCAAATCTAAAGGAAAGAACCTGTCTAAAAAGGCCGTGGCAAACTCCTCCCACTCTACAGGCCCTGCCACAGTACCCTATCCTCCTTCCACTGCTTATACTATGTATGATCTACATCCTGCAACTGATAAGCAACCAACTATGCACTCTCACTCGAAGTTACACCCATGATATCAATCACCTTATGAACCATATCAAAAAACTCCTGCGGATCCTCCTCATACTTGGATCTTAAAAACAAAGGGGGATTCACTCGGGTGAAATACCAAATCCTAGCTGCAACTGTATTTGCCACTGGTTTAGCTGGGGCAATAGCCTGCTGATTATTTTGAGCAACTAATAAATGATATGAGGTAGTAAAGACAGCTCTGAATTAGGCATGAGAGTTATGCTCATTCAGGGGATCTTCCTAAATAAAAGAAGGTACGGGATAATTCCCATTCCTTCTTCCGTTATTCTTTCTGGGAGGTATTTTATGTAATGGAATAAAGGATGGATTAGAAAGATAATTCAAATAGAGCTCATTCTCACTCGAATGACATAGATACTGAAAGAAAGGAAACTTTTCCTAAAAAGTCTTATAGACTCTTATCCATAAGTGTGGCACTTCGCAATCATGCAAGCTTTCAGACTCCCTAGGACATTATAAAACCTTAGGCTTTGATACCAAGTTTTGTGACACATCCCAAACTAGGGCCTTATCATAATGGGCAATCCCAAGCCCAACCCAATCACCATTATGATATCTTGAGTCGACTAAATTCCGAACATAAGATAATATAACGTATCCTAACATGTGGAGACTCTGGGATAAGTCTATAATTAAGACCAACCCAATCAACTCCAACCACCCAAAACCAACCAACCAAAGCGGAAACCATAAACCAAACCATGTGAAATAATAATCCAACGTATGTGTATATATAGGACATAAACAACCTATACCATACCTATGTCCACAGTTGTCCATACAAAGCCTCTAGACCAACTGAAGAGTACCCAGTCGGGACATGCCCCCGACCATAGCCGAAAACCAAAGTCTATAAAAGAAAAGTAATACATATGAAGTAACCCATGACCTAAAATAGATGCCTTCCAAACTATGGAAGATCACCACTTTAATCCAATGGCTGATCCCGAATTCAATCACTAAGCAAGGGGAATAGAATGGCCAGATTCTGCATAGTGTGGGTGTACAACCGTCAGTAGATGAGTTAGTGGGTGAATACTAGCATGTACTTAGGATAGAGACAAAATAATGCCATTTTTAAAACCAAGTAAAACTATCCAATACACACAACCATATATATATATATATATATAAGTGCTGGGAAAGGGAACCAGGTTTAGCATGTCTTTAAAACCTTTACCTGGGCTGTGTAACCTTACTGCTTAACCACACCCATGGGCCGTATAGGTTCAGCTCCCCTGCTGAAAGGGTCCCAGTGTATGTAGCCGCACAACTAGGAAATATCCCTGGGATGAATAGTACATACCTCTAATATAAACGTGACACTCACACTTGGCCATCGAAGAACCCTTATATCGGTAAATATGAGTTTCCAGTTTTGGTTCCCCCAAAATCTCCACCTTCTACGGCCTAGTTACATATCCTGCCATTAATGCCCATATTAAAAACAAGTCCAAACAATCCAATTATCCATTTATTAACCAAGGCTATTTAATACCTGTGGTATCGTCATACCACCCATTACTTTCAAGTAATATCCATAGTCAAACCATTTAGGTTAAGGGGACCTTAGGTGCCCTTCCAATTACCATAGTAAATCCACTTAGGGGAATCCATACCATACAAGCATAAACATTTAGCCTTTAGCCTTTATAAATCATTTAAACCAATTTAGTTAATGCATTTACTTGAGGGATTTCCATGTATCTCGCAAGGTTTTCAAAATAGACCAACCATGACCACCAAAAACCTTTACCTTTTAAACCATTCCAAACTAATTTAGGCCATGCCAAGCATTTAAAACATTTATATCATTTAAACTACGAAAAACCATCCAATACCATTTAAATTTCCATTACCAACCCAAACCATGCAAGAGTGCTAATGAAAGTTCAATAATGGAGTAAAAGCATTCTTTGAGGCATTTTATCAAACATGTTGAGGGCATACCTTTACCAAGACCAAAACCAATACATAAACCACCATAATTAGGGTTACGAAAGTGTCCTTTTGTTAAACCATAACTAACAACCAACCACATATGCAAACCATTACCAAAAACATGTAAAAACATATTTTATACCAATACCAAACCATTTGCACAAAGACCCTCGACAATATTTTGAATTCCACTATTCGAGATTCATAAACCAATTTTTAAAACACAATACACATGCTTTTAATTTGAAATAACAATGAGGGAAGGAGTACATGCCTTATACAAGAAGATTCACGGAGGAAATCTTGACCTATGAGCCTTTTGAAGAGCACTTGTGAAACCCTAGCTTTTAATCTTCCAAGAGAGAGTTTGAGAGAGTATTTGATATGTTATGATCCTTTAATAAGTTTTATGGAAGGCCATATGTGGTTATATAACATGAGTACAATAGGGTTTAGGAGTAGGAAATTTCCAAACTACCCTTGAACTAAAAATTAAAACAATCCATGCTCAGGGGTACGACTTCCCCTTACCACCCATAACCAAGGGTACGAGTGAGACCCTAACTCGTACCCCAACTCGTAACCAACCTTGCCAAGACTCTACCTACTGGTTTCTATATGAATTAACCTTCCTAACTTATACCTAAGGGTACGAGTGGTAACCTCAATCGTATCTTCCAATCATATGTAGGGCAGACTTCATAAGAACCAGACCTTAGGAAACATATGACTAGGCCTTACACCACGCGTATCCATCTGCATGATACGTACTTTAAAGAGTCATATGTTGGCCAGTACCTAACCTAAACTTACTAGCTAAGGTACGAGTAAGCTACCAAGACAGCCTACAACTCGTGACCAAGGGGGTACGAGTGACTCCATTGAGTCTGTAATGCCCCGAATCTGGTACCCAAAATGCTACACAGTGCTCATGACCCCAAAGGACCACAAGCTAACCCATGACTGATATTTGTACCTGTATACTGTATGATATATTGTGTAAATATGGAAACATAAACTGAAAGATCATAAGGTTCAAATCTGTAACATAACTGATAAATCATAACATATGGATGGGGTATGAAATACCCAGAACACAGGAATAACTGTCTGAACATACTAGTCTAAAAAGTCTCTAACTAACTGAACTGTCTGAATAAGGAGTTGATGGGATAGGTCCCCAACTAACCCCAACTAATAAATTAATTAATGAGATAATAAAGAAATAATCATGTCCTCGAAGAATGAGGACTCACTGCTAACTGACTATTGATCATCTAGAATCTACTGATGCTCTGGAGCTCGTGCTTTGGAGCCTATGGTATAAAATACCATAGTGCAAATGCGTTAGTACTTTGAATGTACTGGTATGCATGCGAGGTAGGCTAAATGCATGGGGTTCATATGCATGAACAATACTGTCTAGCTGACTAATATGAATGTGAGAATACATGTATAAACACATAGTAACTATATCTGAGATCGTGCTAACATGATTTTACTGATAACTAACATGACTGATAACTGAGTTCTGATGACTGATATAACTGATAACATGAGTGACTATATCTGATGGAACTAGTTGAGTTTTGTACTGTTCTGAGTTGACTGTATTTGACAGTCCTAAATTCTATGACTGAAACTGTGGGAAGTAGTTATCTAATCGACATGCCCCTAATACACCATTATGGCTGAGTTGGGGTCCAATTTGTAACCCCAATTAGAAGGGTGTTAATACCGCGCCACTGGAAAGGATAATCTTTGAGTAACCCTCATATAATAGGTAACCCTAGTGAGAACAGTGGGAACCCTCATATAATAGGTTAAGCCATCTCATCTACCCTCATATATCAGGCTATGATGTCTCAACCTACACTGGCTACGTAGTTCTAGAATGCAAGGATTGCTTCTAAGAATCACATCCTCATATAACAGGTGAGTTCCCATCCTTGGGTTCACTCGGTGCTAACTCCTAATCCCATCTAAATAGATACTGAACATGAATTACTGAACTAAACTAGACTGAATTAACTGAATTCTATTGACTGATGGAATAGTACTGAGATTACTGAATTACTGAGATTTCCTTAGTCATATGACTGACTGAGTTCTATAGATCATGTTTTGACTAAGGATATCGTGAAACATGTCACTGACTCTAGGCACACAACTATATTTTTTGGGTAAAAGTATCCCCAGGACTCGATGGAAGGAAACTAACAAGGCATGACATTCTTGAATGCTGACCAATCATCAATAATCCATAATACAATAGTTTGAGATATTTCATCGGCATTTGATTATCATAGCTTGGTACGTGAATAATATAACATGTATACATAGTATAATTTCATAAGTTTAACTCATGAGCAATCCAACCAACAATTTCAACACATAAGAACAACATAGAAGTCATTTTGGGTCACAATTAAGCTATAGTGAATAATTTCTATCTTCCTAGGCATTTTATCAAACACCTTGCATGCACCCATAGGGCATAGGCATAATCATCAAATTGACACATTATAAATAACTCAATTTATGGATTTCACACACTTTCTAATGTAGTTTAATGAAAAACACATAAATATTCCAACTTGGGAATCATATAACAAGTTAAACATGGTTACAAAAACCCACAACATAAATATCATGATTCATAATTTAAAATAGGCTTCTTGATCTTTATGGATGAAAGGAATCCATAAATCAAGATAACACATACCTTAGTTCTTGATTTAGCAAAGATTGACAGAGATACTTTCTTGAAATTGAATCCCCAATTGAAACCCTAGCTTGTTATTGAGAGAAAATTGAGAGAAACTAGTTTATTTTGGGTTCCAAATAGCTGAATCTCATGTTAAAGGGCTTAAATAGGGGTGGAAAATTGAACCTTTTAACCCTGGACGCATATTTTAAATTGGTGAAAATTTCCCAAACTGGACCCCTGGCGCGACGCAACGCTATCGCGCCGTGTCACTGGAATTTGACAATTGAGAATTTGGGGGACGATGCGACGTGGAGCCATCGCGACGTAGAGCCATCGCGTTGCTATTTTGTTTGTGACCTAGAAGTTTGGCACGACGCTCCACTATCGTGGACCCCTACTAGAATTTGACAAATTCCATTTTCTCTTGTAGCGCAGCGTGCCACTGACTAATATGACGCTGTTTTACGATGGAAGCTTGAAATAGTCATAACTTCTTACCTGATTATCGGATTTAGGTGAATCTTATATCGATGGAAAGATTAATGAATTTCCCACACGAAAAAAGTGAAAATATTAAAAATTCCCCATGGAATAAACATAATTCAATTTAGAAGCTAATACTTGACCTTCTTGGGATGAAATTAGTTAGAAAACTTTAGGGTATTACAGAGTCGTACCAAGCTAAAAGGTTTCAAAACATACGAAATTTTCAAGGGTCCAAATGCTAGGATGTTTCATTTTGTCACGACCCGAGGCTACCCCCTAGTCGGGACAATGGTGCTTATGGACACAAATGACATCAAGCTAACCCATGGATTGGTACCGCTGTTAGCACTGAATAATATACTGATAATGAACATGTACGGAAATAACCGAATAAAGCTATAAGGTTCAAATACTAAAAATATGATTTAAATCATAAGTCTAAAAATCTGATGACATACTGAAAAGAATGATCAAAACAACTGAAAAACTGACTAATTGTATGAATGACTAAAATATCCGAAAGCCTCTAACTGACCGAAGAGTTGATGGAACAGGCCCCAACTAACTCCAAACTGAACGGGTCCTCGGCATATAAGGACTCACCACAACAGCTGCTGCAGATAACATAAACTTTCTAAGCGCGATCAAGAAATTGAGAATCCAAACTTATGATATAAAATATTATAGCGCAAAGAAAAGTATGTGGTTAGTACTTTGAATGTACTGGTCTATGAGATGAGGTTAGGATGAAATACATAGGTTTATGTGCATGAAATAATGACTGACTGAATAGCATGAGATAATTGATTCATAAATACATGAAAGCTATAAAATCTGAGAATGCATGACCAAGCATATAATATCATACTGAAATAGTATGTAAACTGAAAATACTAAAAATTGGTAACTGAATAAATGATAAACTATATGCTATGGTCAAGAAAAACTGAACTAAATTCTATACTGAATACTGAACTGAGACTATGGGAGGTATCATCTAACCGATATGCCCCTATCTAAGCTAATCAACATCCAACCTATAACCCCAATTGAAAGAGGGTCAGTACCTTGCCATAGGTACTAATGCTGGCTGTGTTAATCCATTAAACTAATGTCCTAAAGAACTAATGAGTCACCCTCATATGGAAGGTTCTCTAATGAGATATGTGTTACCCTCAACTGGAAGGTAAACACTTTATCAACCTTCAACTAACAGGTTGATATCTCTAAACCACGCTGGATACGTAGTTCTGGAACTCAGGGATTGCTACTAAAAGTCATACCCTCTACTGTTAGGTGAGCTACCATCCCTGGGTTCTCTCGGTGCTAAATCCTAATCCCAACTGAACTGACACTGATTACTGAACTGAACTATGCTTAACTAAATAAATAACTGATCATAGATAACTTGACTAAATGATAATGCTCATAGTTTATCTGAAATCATTCTAAAGATACTGAATTCATGTAAACAACTAAGTATCGGGTGTTCATAACCTACCAGTACAGAATTAAAATAACAATAAAGACATATGAAGATTTAAAAGCCATAATAAAGGATTATTGCTAAAAACCCAACATTTATACATTTCATCAAACACATAGGAGTCATGAATTTAAGCATGGATTAGGGATGCAACATGAGGATTTCCATTACTCAAATCATATAAGGGCTCATTCCATCGAAAAACACTTGTAACACAATTTGTAATCAATATCAATAACAACTTCATGGATATAATTCATCATAAACATGTAAAAACTCACAATTTGATATCAAAAGGGGGATTCCTGGACTCCATGGGTGAAAAGGGACCATGGATTAACATCACACACACCTTAATACTTAAATCTTGAAAGAGAAACACAAATTGTTAAGCTTCCTTGAAGGTTCTTGGATTTGGAACTTCATTTCTTGGTTTTCTTGAAGAGGAGGCAATTGAATTTGATGAACTTAGGGGATGATTAGGGTTTCTTTGAGAGGAGAATTGGGAAAAATAGTCATATAATATCCTAATAAAAGTTTTGATTTATGTTTTTACAAATTAGATTGAGGGAAAAAGAAAAATTTGCCCCTCAGATATTTAAATTCGCAATAGAAATGCAGATTAAAGGCTCACTGTGATGGGGTAAAGGCTCCATTGCTATAACCACCGCAATGCACTACTATCGCGGTGAGTTGTTGGAATCATAATCCAAACACGACCCAATCCTCATCCAAAAAATCCAAAACTTTCTTGAGATATGCTCCTTACACCCCTAAACAGGAATTAACTTAAAAACCTACGTCTCAGGTTTGGAAAGACCAATTTAAAAATCCTTGAAGTTAAGAGGATAAGAATATTACTAAGTCCCCAACACTTAGTGAAATTTCAGGCTTTAAGCCTCTCATGCATGCAACTAGGAGCTGAACTAAGCTAAGTACAATACAGAATATTACAGGTAGCCCTTCGGGCGTCCTATATTTCAACCATCATGATTTGAATTTATGTTTAAAACTTGTCCTTATGGTTACTATTTTAGCTTTCACTTTAATTTTGTATGATATGTTTAGTTATGTTATGCTAAGGGTTACTTGGGACCACTCGTAAGCACCATATCTCGGCTAGGGGTAGACTCGAGCCATGTAAGACCCCACAAAAATTTCTAGATTAAATCAGTCCTTTAAGCTTGTTAGGGGACCCAGACTTAGAATATATTAACTAAGTATTCAGACTTAGTGCCATTTTAGCCTTCAAAAGTTGGAAACCTTATTTCATGACCTTTACGTCCTTTAAATGTTGATATTTGAGTAATTCATGATTAGGAATGTCAGTAGAGGTTCCCGAACAAGTTTTAGATTTTTCGGACCTCATTTAGACCATGTTTGAGTGCCCAAAGCAGTGGGTCAACGCGATCTTGACGCGTCGTGTCGACCATCACATCGATAAGCTAGTTTTTCCCCAGCTTCACTGCAAATTCTAGTGAACCAACATGGACTCGATGCGGTGTGCTGGATATCGTGTTAATGACAATGACACGATGCGTCGGCCTGTGCATCGGTAACACAGTTTACAGGCATTAAAAGGCCACGTCCTCAGGGTTACTTAAGTCTTTTTCCCATACCCTTCAGCCACCAAAACATGAAATTAAACCCTTTTGGAGAGCAATTATATTCATTCTTTCTCAAATTTTCCAAGAACAAGAACCCTAGGTTTTCAAATTTCAAATCAATAACTCAAGAACTCACCATTAACTTTCAGAAATTCATCAACTAAGGTATGTGAAGTGTTCATCCATGGGTACCTTCCACCCTTGGAGTCCAAGAAATTATTTTTAAACTTCAAGTTTATGGATTTCATGAATTCCATGTTGGGTTTGATTATGTTCATGTTTATAATGATTAATTGGCATTCTAATCCATGTTTTATGATACGTTTCATGTGAGGTTAATTGATATGTATGTAATATTATGAGGATCCATGTAAAACCCTTGAAAATGTCAATGAGGATTTAAATTATGATGTCTACTTGTTGTTTAGTGTTATGTGCATATGTATTCTCACCAAGTGCTTGATGAATTATTCATGTGAACTAATAAGGGAAAGAAATCATGTCATTCTAGCTTATTTGCAAGTTATACCATGCAAGAGTTTGATAAGATATATCTATAGATGCATTATGAATTCAATGTGCGTGCTTATGCTAAGCAAGATCATGTGATGCTTCATTTTCATGCTATCGAGTCCTGGGGGTATTTAATACCTGACAATTTAGCTATTTACTTAGAACCAGTGTCAGTTATAAAGTAATCTCAGTAGTGAGTTGATTAGTAGAACTCAGCCAGTTATAGAAACCCAGGAAATCTCAGTAGTGTTCATAATTTAGTCATAGTACTAAGATTATACCTCAGTAGACTCAGCCAATTAATAGAATTCAGTAGTATTCCATCAGTCCAAGGAACTCAGTGAATTCAGTTCAGTTTAGTCAAATAGTAATATCAATAAAATTTCAGTCCAGTCTAGTACAAACTAGAAAATAGTTTAGTGTCCATTTAGTTGGGAGTAGGATTTAGCACCGAGTGAACCCAGGGATGGGGGCATTCCTGTCAACAGAGGGTTTGATCCTTAGTAGCAATCCCTACATTACAAAACTATGTAGCCAGCGTAGGTTGAGATATCTTCCTACCAGATATAATGAGGGTTGATACATCTTATTTAAGTTTTCCTACCAGTGAGAGTTGACAAAAGAGCTTTCTGTCATAGAGGGTTAACTCACAGCTTGTCTCTACCCATGGCACAGTATTGACACCCTTCCAACTAGGGTTATAGGTTGGACCTCAATCAGTTTAGAGAGTGTCTTGTCAGTTAGATGATTACCTCCCACAGTCTCAGTTTCAGTCTCAGTCTCAGAATAGAACTTAGTTTAGTTCTACAGATTTAGGACAATCAAGTATAGTCACTCAGCTCAGCACAAAACTCAGTATAGTTCCTCAAACTCAGTACTTTTAGAGACAGTCATTCAGTTATCAAAAATACAACATTAGTAATCTTAGACATTAGTAGATCAGTAGTCAGTAGGGATGGTAATGGTGTGGTGCGGTGCGGGTGTGGTGCGGGTTTTTTCTAAACCCAAAAGTTTTAAAACCACAACGCACCACAATGCATCACCTTTAAACGCGCATAAACCCGTCCCACATTCATACCCACGCATAACCACACCGCACCACCCCATGTTTTTATTTTTTCCTTTTTTTTTGAAAAAATCGTAACTCCATTGAAAATCATGACATTTTTAAATCTACAACTAGGAAATAATAACTAATTTCTATTATATCACTTTTCACTAAATTTTTTTAAAAAGTATAACGTGTACAAGTAATGATCAAATAGAATATTTTTATTAAATGAATAGAGATGTTAAAAAAGCTACTATAAAATTATTTCTTTGTAGTGTTATACATGTCATTTTAAGTATCATCAATTTTTAAGTAAAGAATACATATAATTTTAGGTATATTCACGAGAAAAATACTAATTTTTAGCTTTTTTAAATTTAAATCCGCATATACCCGCAACTCGTACCGCACCGCACTATTTAAAAAAAAACTTACTTTAACCCGCCTCGCACCGAACCGCATAACTTAAAACCCACACCGTCCCGCATAGCTTAAAACCCTCACCGTACTGCACCCGCCCCACCCCATTGCCATCCTTCGTATTCAAATTCAGTATTCAGTATTATCATGATCTCAGTTACAGTATACATATTCATGTATGTATTCTTATTCAGTCATACTCATGTTAATTAGTTATTATTGTTCATGCATATGAACCCATGCATTTAAGCCTACCTCACTGAGCATACCCGTACATTCAAAGTGCTGACGCATGCTTTTCTTTTACGCTATGATGTTTTATATTATAGGTTCAGACGCACAGGCTCTAGAGCACCCTTAGAAGTTTAGATTTTCAACAGTCAGCGTAGTGGTAAGTCCTCATAGTTCGAGGACATGGTTGTTTTTAGTATTTCAGTATTATTTTAAATAGTCAGAGTTAGTTGGAAACTTGTCCCATCAACTCCACTGTTCAGATAGTTTAGAGGCTTTCCAGACTATAGTATTTTCAGATAGTTGTTCAGTTTTTAGTATTGATGTTAAATTTTGGTATTGTGATACCATATCCAGTATTATTTACAGTATTGAACCTTATGGCCAGTTTTCCACCTACTTTCTGCATATATACCATATTATTATTCAGTTATTTTAGTAGGTACTAGTCATGGGTTAGCTTGTGGTCCTTTGGGATTATGAGCATCGTGTAGTGTTCGGGGTACATACTCGGGGCATTACAAACTTGGTATTAGAGACTAAGATTCAACAATGTCCTAGGAAGTATGAAAGCTGCATCTAGTAGAGTCTTATGCATAAGTGTATTACGCGCCACACTTATGAACAGGAGGATACGAGGTGTTTTAGGAACAGTTTCCCTTGTTTCAGTATTCATGTCATGCGAGTGAGCATGAGCTTCAATTACACTCTCCTTCTAATCCAAGTTTCTCTTCCATTTATAGACTATGCCTCCAAAGAGGACTAAGGGAAGAGGAACAAGGGACCAGTCAGAACCCCATCCCGTCCAGCCAGATCCTCTGGATGAACATGTCTCCCACGCTGAGTTCAGAGCATCCTTCACCACCCTAGCTCATTCTATCAGAGCCTAGAATGAATGTTCAGCTGCTGTTCTAGCCAACCTAGTGGCAATACTGCTGCTGCCCAGATTCAGGATTCACCCGAATAAACCCTCCATTATTTACCGGGTCTAAGTCAGACGAAGACCCTCAGGAATTTCTTGATCAGGTGTAGAAGGTTACCGATATTATGGGGTTGACTACTGTTGAGAGTGTTGAGTTGAACGCATATCAGTTACAGGATGTGGCACACTCATGGTTCAAATAGTGGAAAGTAGATAAGGCCACATATGTAGGGCCTATAGAATGGGAGGAGTTTGCAGTTACTTTTTTGGATAGGTTCTTCCCGCTAGAGTTGAGGGAAGCAAAGGTTTTGGAGTTTATAAACCTAAGATAGCGCTATATGATAGTACAAGAGTATTCTCTCAAGTTTACTCAGTTAGCCAGATATGCCCCGCATGTGGTAGCAGATAGCAGATCTAAGATGAGTAAGTTTGTGTCGGGAGTGTATTGTAGTGTGGTCAAGGAGTGTAGGACTGCAATGCTGATAAAAGAGATGGACATATCCAGACTCATGGTCCATGCTCAGTAGAAAGAGGAGGCCAAGAATAAATAGAAGGAGAGGTAGAACAAGAGAGTGAGAACAGGTAGTTTCAGTTTCTCTCAGCCTAAGTTAGAGGGTGAGAATCGTTCTTAGTTCCGCCTAAAATCCTCAGTTCCAGATCCTTCCTTAGCTAGTGCTCCAGTGCTGAAATTCAGATATGGTAATAGGGATAGGGCATCAAGCCCTAAGTCTCAGGGTAGTGTTAGAAGTGCCCGAACCAATCTTCTTTGTCAGAAGTGTGGCAGAAACCACCAGGGTATCTGCAGAGATGGTAGTGATGTGTGTTTCAGATGTGGCAAGACAGGTTATCGGGTCAGACAGTGTCCTCAGGTAGGTTCACAAAGTCAGCATAATTATTCCCCAGCACTGTCTGATCTCCCAAATCAGTAAGCTGCCTCTTCCAGTACCACCAGTGGGAAACGCCCAAACAAACTCTATGCTCTTCAGTCCCGGTAGGATTAGGAAAGTTCTCCTGATGTGGTCACCGGTACATTACATGTTTTCCATTTTCATATTTATAGTTTGGTAGATCCAGGAGCTTCTTTGTCCTTTGTTACTCCATTATAGTAGTTGATTTTGGAGTCAGTCTTAAAATTCTAGCAGAGCCTTTCTCAGTTTCTACTCCAGTGGGTAAATCTATCATAACCAGGCGAGTATACAGGAACTATTTGGTTATGATATCTTAGAGAGTCACTTCAATAGACTTAGTCAAATTTGAGATTACTAATTTTGATGTCATTCTCGACATGGATTGTCTTCATTCCTGCTATGCCTCAGTCGACTGCAGAAACAGAATTGTCCAGTTTTAGTTTCTGAATGAGCCCATCCTAGAGTGGAGGGGTAGTACTTCAGCACTTAGGGGTCAACTTATTTCTTACCTTCAGGCTAGGAAAATAATAGCTAAGGGATGTATCTACCATCTAGTTTGGGTCCAGGACTCTAGCTCAGAAACCCCTACTCTTGAATCAGTGTCTGTAGCTTGTGAATTCCCAGATGTGTTTCCTGAAGATCTTCCCGGAGTTCTTTTTGAAAGGGAAGTTGATTTTAGAATCAATATTCTCCTAGATACTCAGCCCATATCTATTCCACCATACAGAATGGCTCCAGTAGAACTCAGAGAATTGAAAGAGAATTTAAAGGATCTCCTAGATAAGGGATTCATTAGGCCCAGTGTGTCCCATGTGCATAATGTATCCACTATTCATTAGGCCTAGTGCGTAATGTGTCAGCTAAATAAAGTCACAATTAAGAACAAGTATCCACTTCCCAGGATTGATGACTTGTTTGACCAACTTTAGGGTGCCAGCTATTTCTTTAAAATAGACCTCAGATCAGGCTATCATCAACTCAGAGTCAGGGAATGTGACATCCTGAAGACAACCTTCAGAACTCGTATGGTCGCTCTGAATTCTTAGTTATGTCCTTTGGTCTTACCAATGCCCCAGCAGCTTTCATGGACTTGATGAACTGTGTGTTCAAGTAGTACTTGGACTTGTTCGTTATAGTCTTTATAGATGATATCCTTGTTTACTCCCACAGTGAACACAATCATACAAATCATCTCAGAATAGTATTATAGACTCTCAGAAATTATCAGTTATTTGCCATTTCAGTAAGTGTAAATTTTGGCTAAGGTTAGTAGCTTTCCTTGGCCATATCATTTTCGGTGATGGTATTAGAGTCAATCCTTAAAAGACTAAGGTAGTGAGAAACTGGCCTAGACCCATCTCTCCATCAGATATCAGGAGTTTCTTGGACTTGGCCAGCTATTACCAATGGGTTGTTGAGGGATTATTGTCTATTGCATCCCCTATGTCCAGATTGAATTAGAAGAAAGTCAAATTCAAGTGGTCAGATTTTTGTGAGAAGAGTTTTCAGGAGTTGAAGACTCAACTCACTACCGCTCTAATTTTGACCCAACCAGATAGTTCAGACGACTTTTTTGTGTATTATGATGACTCCAGAGTTGGTTTGGGGTGTGTTTTGATGAAAAGAGGTAAGGTCATAGCCTATGCCTCTAGAAAACTTAAGCCCCATGAGAAGAATTATCCTACTCATAATCTTGAGTTAGCAGTAGTAGTTTTTGCCTTAAAGATTTGGAGACACTACTTGTATGGGGTGCACATTGATGTGTTCATGGATCACAAGAGCCTGTAGTATGTGTTCTCTTAGAAAAACCTCAACCTTCATCAGAGAAGGTGGTTGGAGTTGTTAAAAGACTACGACATAAGTGTCCTATATCATCTGGGCAAGGCCAATGTAGTTGCTGATGCTCTCAGTAGAATGTCTATGGGTAGTGTTACCCATGTTGAGGACAGTTAGAAGAAGTTAACTCAGGAAGTTCATCAACTAACCCGACTAGGTGTCCTCTTGGTCGATTTAGCAGAAGGTAGTGTGTGGGTGAAGAGTAGCTCAGAATCATCCCTAGTTTTTAAAGTGAAGAAAAAGTAGGATAGGGATCTTAGTCTAGTCAAGCTGAAGGAATCAGTCAGAGATAAAAAAGTAGAGGTTTTCACCCGATAGGGAGATGATGTTTTGCGTTGTTAAGTCCATTTATGTGTGCCAGGTGTAGATGACTTGAGGAAGCAAATTTTTGCAGAAACGCATGGTGCGAGCTACTATATTCATCCAGGGTCCACTAAGATATACCATGACTTGCGGGAGATCTATTGGTGTAGTGGGATGAAGAGGGATATTGCAGAGATTGTGGATAAATGCTCAACATGTCAACAGGGCAAGGTTGAACATCAGAAGCCTAGTGGGTCCATGCAGGAGTTCAATATTCCCACCTGGAAATGGGAAGAAGTGAACATAGACTTCGTGACAGGTTTACCTCGTACTCGCCGTCAGCATAATTCAGTTTGGGTCATTGTAGACCGTAGACCAAATCAGCCTATTTTCTACCAGTACATACCTCTTACTCAGACGAGGATTATGCCAAACTCTATATCAGGGAGTTGGTCAGTTGCACGGTGTTCTGTTATCCATTATCTCAGACAGAGATACGCAGTTTACCTCTCAGTTCTGGAAAGCTTTCCTAAAGAGTCTTGGCACCCGAGTTCACCTCAGTATCGCCTTTCATCCTCAGATAGATGGTCAAGTAGAAAGAACCATTCAAAATTTAGAAGATATGCTGTGAGCTTTTGCGATTGACTTTAAAGGTAGTTGGGATGACCACTTGCCTTTGATTGAGTTTGCATACAACAACATTTATCATTCCAGCACTCAGATTGAAACCAAATTATTTGAGGTGAAGCAAGAAGAATTTCCCAAGTTGGTAAGAAATCATAAGCATGTGTTTAGATCGTCAATTGGGAGCTAAAACGGGATGGAGAATAAGAGAAAAGTTAATGATGATGGCAATCCTCCTAGAATGAAGAAGAGAAGAAAGTTACATAAAATAGGAAGGAAGATACTGAGAGAATTTTACTGACTTGTGACATGCACTGTGTTGCGTTAAATCAAGCTCTTCTTTGGAGGCAAACACAAGTTGTAATAGTTTAGTTTTAGTGTTATTTTTTGGTTTTGTTTTTGTTTTATGCACATTTGATGAAGTCCGAGTACCAAAATTTAGAAGCTAGGAGGCATGGATGAAGCATAAGTGTGGGTTCATACCCCTTGATAGAAATATTAGGAAAGGCATGTAACAAGACTTTGAGGTCCTCAAGGAGTATTTTTAAGCATTGTTTTATTTTAATAAATGCTTTGGGTACAAAGCATGACTTTAAGAGTGGGATGGAATTATTTTGATTTTTATTAACGTTCAAGTATGATATAGGAGTCGCTTTGTTTTAGTTACATGCCTTAGTTGAGAAATTGTGAATTTTTTTTAAAAGTCTAAAAATACAAAAAAATATTTCCTTAGGTTTCTAGATTAGAATAACTTATGTTTTATTTTAGCTTTTTAGTTCTTTAGTAGGCCATACTTCGCTCATTCCTTGATTTTTCTTTCCATTTCTTTTCCAAGGAGAGGCCCTTTGAACCAACTATCATTTTTATTTTTAAAATAGATTTGTTTCATGTTTAGGTAGAATAACTTTTTATGATGATGGATAATTGACAAACATCTTGAGGGAGACTATTCATTAGGAATTAGAGAGTCTTTAGGAACAAATGAATGTAAGGTACTCATATTAGGCAGTATATGTGAACTGAATGCTGCAAGTTGGTTTTAAATTTAAGTATGATATGAGTGATGCATGATTAATTGAGTGACGCATGATTAATTCGAACTCATCATCGATTATAGTCATTATAGTTTTACATTGAGTAATATAATTTCAATTGGTGTCGTTCATAATAGAGTCGAAGTGATTAGTGTAAAGCTAACTCAAGGATGATCAAGCACTTAAGTATTGGGTGTTGATGTGAGACAAAAAATCATGTGACTTTACTATTACTAGACTTACATATGTTCTCTTTTGGGTAATTCATGAACTTAAATGACGTGAGTGATACTGTAACGCCCTGAGGATACACCCTAGATGTTACACGGTGCTCAAGACTACAAGTAGCCCCAAGCTAACCCTTGAAGCCTTCTAATAACTTTAGAACTCAAAAAGAAGGTAAACTAAACATATGAAATCTTGAAATACTGAATTAATGCAATAACTAAAAGTCTTAACTCAAAATCATAAATCCCAAAACTTTTAATCAAAAATAAAAAACAGTCGGACAAGCCTCTACTTCTAACTAGAGAGCCACTGGGAAATTCCTAGCAGACCCAAATCAAGCAAAAATCAAATAACTAGAGTACTTCAACAATAATAAATAAGATAAACAATGTAGGTGAAGATGCTCAAAATCAATCACACTGCTGGAACTGAGCACCAGGACCTACATTAGAAGATAACGAAACATATATACATCTATATGGATCAGTACTTCTGGAATGTACTGAGGTAGGGGTGAATGCATAAGTAAAACAGTAACTCAGTATTTATATAAACTTTTAAATTATGCATGCCAAGTGTACATGACTCACCTTGAGCTTGAATAACTGAAAACTGAAAATCATAAATCATGAATAATAAAGTAGGATGTATAAATCTTGTGAGCCATAACACTTAGTTCTAAAAGCTGTACTTTTACTAATTATATTGGGAGGTTCTTCTAACCGAAATAAACCATGTGAGCTATCATGGAGTCTAACGTCTTGCACCCATGCTGGTAGGGTTGTCCTACCCTTTTCATCAGAATAGAACCTAAGATAAAGTGATCATTATGATGAACCCACTTATGGGTATTAAAACCTACAGTGTCACGTAGTTCTGGGGCATGAGACCTTGGAATCATACCTAACTAGGTGTTAAATACTACTACCATATTACTTATATGCTCTCTCTTTAGGGAATACACCGCAAAATAGCGTAAGGGTATATAAGGAAAACCAGTCATGCTTTTATTTACTTTAAACTTTAATAAAACTGAATAAATGTGGATTCCGTCTTTTATCTTAGGATCATAAGATCAATTCTTGCTTTAAATCTTAAAAATAGAATGCTTAAAACATAATCTTCTTGAAGTTTCAATACTTAAACTTAGGGGTTAAAACCCATGCATTTAAACTCATTTTAATTCATAATAAAACTTCTTACTCAATAACAATCTTGAAATACTTCAACGGTAACAAGTCAAGATAGTGCAATCTCATTTATAATATAAATCATGTAAATTAAAAGAATAAACATAAGCACTTCTTGATATACCAAAAGTTGTAAATCTCATGAAAATCACATGCTTCAAGAATATACACACTTGGGTATGAACCCTACTTCAAAACAAGTGAATTAAATCTTAAAATCATGCTATTCGGGCACAAGGGTGAAAGAAAGCCCTTTTTCATAATCCCGCATACCTTAGTAGGTTTGATTTGATGTAGAAACTTGACCTTGGAGATGTTCTTGAAAGCTTTCTTGAAATTCTTGAATTAGAAACTTGAATTCTTCTTTATCTTGAAGAGATAGTAACAGAGTTTTGTGTGTTCTTGAGAGGAGGTTAGGGTTTTGTTCTTGAGAGAGAATGATTTCTTTTGAGAGAATTTGTGAATAGAATGATCAATTATGCCTTTTGGGACCCTTAATTTCATGTAATGGGTGAGTTAAGGTAAGGAACAATGACTCAAATACCCTCATGGACCCAAAATTCATTAAACTGAGCTGGACTACCGATAAAATAAGTGACACGCAACATCACCCTACAGACATGATATGTGATGCACCGTGTTGCTCCCTACCAAAGCGATATGTGATGCACCGTGGCCATATCGCGCTGCCTTCCTATTTTTAACATCCAAACATCAAACCTTGTCCGAAAAATCCAAAACTTACCCGAGATGTTCTATCGACCACCTTGATCTTGAATCAACATAAAATCTACATTCTAAGGCTGGGAAGGTCGGAATTAAAATCATCAAAGTTTAAGAGGCTTGAAAATGACTAAGTCTTCACACTTAGTGAAATTTTTTAAGTCTTGGACCCCTTTGACATGCAATAGTGAGCTAGGATCTTATGGGGTCTTACAATAACTCCCCCTTGGGAACATTCATCTTTGAATGGGACTGACTAAATTGAGATACTGAGGGATTGAGATTTTGTACGAAACTTGTATGAGTGAAAACATTATTACGTGACTGAACTAATTCAGGAATGCATAAAGTGACATGAATATGATGATATACAGCTGGAACTGAGAATGAAAAAGATATAATCTAAGGAAAATCTGTTACCTTAAACTGAGTCTGAACCTGTGGATAAAAGATGGGGGTACTTGGTTCGCATATCTGCTTCTGCTTCCTAAGTGGCACCCTCAACGAATTGATTCCGCCAAAGAACTTTGACCAAGGGAACTTCTTTGTTCCTTAGTCTACGAATTTGCTGATCAAGGATCTCAACTGAGATTTATTCATGAGAAAGGCTATCCTGAATTTTGGTTCTTTCCAAAGGAACTACAATAGCTAGATCACCAATACACTTCTTCAATAAAGAGACATGAAACACTGGATAAATGGGTGAAAAATCTGCAGGCAATTCAAGCTTATATTCTACCTTTCCAACTCGACTTAATATTTTATAAGGGACAACATATCGGGGACTAAGCTTTACCTTTTTGCCAAATCTCTTCACCTCTATCATGGGTGAAATCTTCAAATAAACTAAGTCACCAACTTCAAACTCAAGATTCCTTCTCTTCACATCTGCATAAGATTTCTAATGACTCTGAGCTATCTTAAGCCTCTCTATAATCAACCAGACTTTTTCCATAGCTTCAAACACCACATATGGCCCTATCAAAGTAGCCTCACCCACTTTAAACTAACCAATTGGTGATCTACACCTTCTCCTATCGAGAGCCTCAAAAGGATCCATTTGAATACTAGAATGATAACTGTTGTAGGCAAATTTGATCAAAGGTAAGTGGTCATCCCAACTTCCCTTAAAATTTAGAATGCAAACTCTCAACATATCCTCTAGGGTCTGAATGGTCCTTTCTGCCTGACCATCGACCTGAGGGTGAAAAGCTGAATTGAGACCATTTCTCGAGTGATACAAAACACTCATATCATAATCCTTTAACAATTCCAACCACCTCCTCTATCGAAGATTCAAATCTTTCTGTGAAAATGCAAGCTGTAAGCTTTTGTGATTCGTAAACATATCAACTTGCACCCCATAAAGTTAATGCCTCCAAATTTTCAAGGAAAAAACAACAACTACTAACTAAGATCATGCATAGGATAGTTCTTTTCATGGTATTTAAGCTGTATAGAGGCATTGGCTATGACCGTACCTCTTTGCATCAAAACACAACCCAAACCAACTCTAGAAGCATCACAGTAAACTACGAACCTATCTGTACCATCTGGTAGCGCCAAACCTGGGGCTGAAGTGAGTCGAGTCTTCAACTCTTGAAAACTCTTCTCATAAGAATCTGACCACTGAAACTTAACTTTATTTTGAGTTAATCTAGACATGAGGGACGTAATAGACAAAAACCCTTTGACAAACCATTGGTAATAGCTAGCTATACCCAAGAAACTCCTGATGTCTGATGGAGAGATGGGTCTAGGTCAGTTTCTAACTACTTTGGTCTTTTGAGGATCGACTCTAATACCATCAATGGAAATAATATGGCCAAGGAAAGCTACTGATATTAGCCAAAATTCATACTTACTAAATTTGGTGAACAACTGATGATCTCTAAGAGTTTGCTATATGATTCTGTGATGGTCTGCATAGTCATTCTCACTACGGGAATAGACAAGAATGTCATCAATGAAGACTATGACAAACATGTCCAAGTACTGCTTGAACACTCTGTTCATCATGTCAACGAAGATTGCTGGGGCATTCGTTAGTTCGAAGGACATAACTAGAAATTCAAAGTGACCATAATGGGTTCTGAAGGCTATCTTTGGAATATCATACTCTCTCACTCTAAGCTGATGATAGCTAGATCTAAGCTCTATCTTAGAGAAATAACTTGCACCCTAAAGCTGGTCGAATAAGTCATCAATCCTAGGAAGAGGATATTTGTTCTTGATTGTAACTTTCTTTAACTGGCGGTAATCAATGCACCTTTAAAGAGAGCTATCTTTCTTACATAAGAATAGGATTGGAGCGCCCCATGGAGACACATCAGGCCTTATGAAGCCTTTATCTATGAGGTCTTTAAGCTATTTTTTTAACTCTTTAAGATTGGACGGAGCCATACGATAGGGAGGGATAAAGATGGGCTGAGTATTAGGAAATAGATCAATGCCAAATTATATTTCCCTATTGGGAGGTACCCTTGGCAAATTTCAGGAAAAACCTCAGGAAACTCATTGACTACACAGACTGATTGAATTGTTGGAGATTCAGACTTAGTGTCTTTAACTTGAATTAAACGATAAATACACCCATTAGATATCAACTTTCTGGCCTTAAGATAAGATATGAAATAACTCTTGGGAGATTCAGAACTACCTTGCCACTCAAAAACTGCCTCATCAGGAAACTGAAACTTCACCACACGGGTGCAACAATCTATTGATGCATAGCACGAATAGAGCCAATCCATGCCTAGAATAAAATAAAAATCTACCATTTCTAACTTTATTAGGTCTGCTAGAATGATCTTATGCAGGACAGTGATAGGACACTTCTTATAGACTCATCTGGCAACAACTGACTCACCTACTTAGGTGGAAACTAAGAAGGGCTTAGAGAGCTTTTCAGGACCAATCCTACAATTTTCCACAATCAAAGAAATCATATAAGAGAGATGTGATCCAGGGTCTAACAACACATAAATATCAAAATGGAAGATACGAAGCATACTAGAAATAACATCTGCTGAACTCTCCTACTCCTGGAGGGATGGTAAAGCATAGAACCAATTCTGGTGCTGACCGCCACCGGTACTGGATGATGCACCCTGAGGAGGGACTAGACGACATAGAGGAGCTGGTGCGCTAATAGCCTGAGTATGGGGACGAATATCCCTACTTCCTTGCTTAGCATACGCACACTCTTTGATTCTGTTAACCAACTTGTCACATCTATAACAACCCCTTCTTCCTAAAAAACACTCACCAGGGTATTTTCTTCCATACTTCACATAAAGCAGGTAATTGGGCCTTCCACCGACAATACTCCGAGACCTAGTAACAGAAGTCCTTCCCCACTAATTCTGCTAGGTTCTGGGTGCAGGGGAAATGGCTAAAGATGGCACTGGCATAGACGAGTGACCCTGGAATTGCAAACGATTTCCCCCTCCAGACCTTGGTTGGCCATACTCAATCTTTCCGATTCTAGCCTTCTTATTTACCCTCTCTCTTCTTCAACTTCTCTGTCTCAGTCTATTGAGAATGAGTCATCATCCTAGCAAGATCTATATCCCCAATAAGCATGACAGTCCTACACCTCTTGACTACCAAACCAGATACTCTAGTAACAACCTTACTATACTAGATCTGGGGTCAGCTACCAACTCTGGGGAATACTTAGATAACTTAGTAAACTTAAGTCAGTACTTCTTCACTGTCATCAAGCCCTACCTCAGGTTCATGAATTCCTCAACCCTAGTTTCCCTCATCTCACGAAGAAAGAAATTACCCAGAAATGCATCCTGAAATACCTGTAAACTCGTAGGAGCTGCATTCTCACCCCTACTATCCTTCCACATAACAACCCAATCATAAGCAACAACCTTCAACGTATAGGATGATAATTCTACACTCTCCTCCTTAGTAACATGTATAAATTAAGTGATCTTTCTCACCTCATCAATGTAGAGCTGTGGGTCCTCTCCAACTTTTGACCCAAAAAACTCAGGTCGGTTCATTCTCATGAAGTCACGAATTTTGGCTACAACTAAATCACTGTTCTGCTAAAGTGGGACTACAGCCTAATGGTTTCGTTGAACATTAGTAGTCATAGCTTGGGCCAGTGCCTGAAAGGCAACCCAAAATTAAGCATGAGACACATTCTAATTCAGAGGGTTGGCTTGCATTGGTGGTAGGTCACCATTTCTGCATGCATTGGCTCGGCGAGGAGGCATATTCTATCACTTAAAAAATGAGTTAAATTAGATAGAGAAAACTGTAAGAACGATAGATGATGAAAGAAAAAAGGATGATTTCCAAGCTCATTCCATAGCCTCTTGCTCATAAATGTGGCACGCTTCATATCTATGATCAAGACTCCGTGTAACGTAGCTTGTCTAACTCCCTATGACTCTTTAAACCTTAATCTATAATACCAAGTTTGTAATACCCCGAGAATACACCCTAGACGTCACACAGTGCTGAAGACTGCAAGTAGTCCTAAGCTAACCCTTTAAGCCTTCTAACAACTTTGAAACTCATAAAGAAGACAAACTTAACATATGAAATCTTGAAATTCTGAATTAATGCAATAACTAAAAGTCTTAACTCAAAATCTTAAAATCCAACACTTTAAATCAAAATTAGAAAATAGTTGGACAAGCCTCTACTTCTAAGAGAGAGCCACTGGGATAAGCCCCAGTTAACCTAATTCAAGATGAAATCAAATAGCTAGAGTACTTCAATAATAACAAATCTGATAGAATGGGCCCTCGAACTATGAGGACTCACCAAGAACTGAGATGTAGTGGAAATGCTTGAAATCAATCACACTGCTGGAACTGAGCACCAGGACCTACATTATAAGACAATGTAGCACATAGACATATATATGGATCAGTACTTCTGAAATATAATGAGTATGTGGGAATGGATGCATAAGTAAAATAGTAACTCAATAATCATATCAAACTTTTAAATGATTAATACCAAGTGTAAATGACTCACCTTGAGCTTGAATAACTGAAAATCATAAACAATAAATAATAAAGTAGGATGTATAAATCTTGTGAGCCATAACACTTAGTTCTAAAAGCTGTACTTTTACTAATTATATTGGTAGGTTCTTCTAACTGAAATAAAACATGTGAGATATCATGGAGTCCAACGTCTTGCACCCACGTTGGTAGAGTTGTCCTACCCTTTCCATTAGAATAAAACCTAAGCTAAAGTGATCACTATGATGAACCCACTTATGGGTATTAAAACCTACAATGGCACGTAGTTCTGGGGCATGAGACCTTGGAATCATACCCAACTAGGTGATAAATACTACTCCCATATTACTTATATGCTCTCTCTTTAGGGAATCCACCTTAAAATAGCATAAGGGTATATAAGGAAAACCAGTCATGCTTTTATTTACTTTAAACTTTAATAAAACTGAATAAATGTGGATTCCATCTTTTATCTTAGGATCATAAGATCAATTCTTGCTTTAAATCTTAAAAATAGAATGCTTAAAACATAATCTTCTTGAAGTCTCAATACTCAAACTTAGGGGTTAAAACCCATCCATTTAAACTCATTTTAATTCATAATAAAACTTCATACTCAATAACAATCATGAAATACTTCAACGGTAACAAGTCAAGATAGTGCAATCTCATTCATAATATAAATCATGTAAGTTAAAAGCATAAACATAAGCACTTCTTGATATACCAAAAGCTGTAAATCTCATAAAAATCACATGCTTCAAGAATATACACACATGGGTATGAACCCTACTTCCAAACAAGTGAATTAAATCTTAAAATCATATAATTTGGGCACAAGGGTGAAAGAAAGCCCTTGTTCATAACCCCATATACTTTATAGGTTTGATCTGATGTAGAAACTTGACCTTGGAGATGTTCTTGAAAGCTTTCTTGAACTTCTTGAATTAGAAACTTGAATTATTCTTTATCTTGAAGAGAGAATAATGGAGTTTTGGGTGTTCTTGAGAGGAGGTTAGGGTTTTGTTCTTGAGAGAGAATGATTTCTTTTGAGAGAATTTGTGAATAGAATGATCAATTATGCCTTTGGGACCCTTAATTTCATGTTATAGGTGAGATAAGGTAAGGGAAAATGACTCAAATACCCTTATGGACCCAAAATTTATTAAACTGAACTAGACTACCGACTAGATAAGCACCGCGCCGCATCACCTTGCCGACGCAAAATGCGATGCGTTGCTCCCTACCAATGGGATATGCGACGCGCCCCAGCCATATTGCATTGCCTCCCTATTTTGAACATCCAAACGGGCCTCAAACTCCAAAAAATCCAAACTTACCCGAGATGTGCTATCGACCACCACGATCATTAATTAACTTAAAAATTAATATTCTAAGATCAGGAAGGTCGGAATTAAAATCATCAAAGTTTAAGAGGCTTGAAAATGACTAATTCTTAGTACTAGGTGAAATTTTCTAAGTTTTGACCCCTTTGACATACATTAGTGAGCTGAATTGAGTTAGGATCTTACGGGGTCTTACAGATATTTATGTTTTATGTTTTACATATGTAGGAGTATCTTGAGGTATTTGGAGCTTAAAAAGAATAAAAAGAGCACCAAGGAATAAAAAAGAACCAAGGAAGTATCAATGTTGCAATGCGTGGAAAAACAAGTGAAAAAAGCCAAGAAGTTGAAGCTTTGTGGCACGTTGCAAAGAAAGTAGAGGCACAGATTCAAAAAATTATTTGCTCAATATTTTAATGACTTGTGCCACTCACCCTAAGAAAGGATAGGCACTAGTTTGACCACCATGATGGATTTTAATTTGTTCCTTGTGCCACTACTCTAATTTTGCGTAGTGGCGCGAGTAGGGGTCCTAACTCAATCTAGATTAGTTTTTGAAGTTCCAAGAGTGCCTAAACTCTATATAAATCCACATCCCATGTTTTTATATCATACACATCTGATTTGGGGTAGTCAAAATGTAGGGCAAAACTCAAGAACAAGGTCTAGTTTATTTTTTAATTTTATTGTTTGATGGTTACCTTGTAAACTCATGAAATCTCTCCTTCCAAAGAGATTCCTGAGTAGCTAAACCTATTAATTTCCAGGATTGTGGTTGAACATAAAAGTTGAAGACTAAATATGATATTTATTTCACTTTTCATTTATTGAGTTGCTTATTTCTTCTTGATTTTAATTATTGATTTGCTTGATCACCTTATGAATACTATCTAAGGTTTATTTGTTAGACTTTAAAAAGTGAACAAGTGTAAAAATAGGAAATAGGAGTAGTTTGTGAACATTATAAGAAAAAAATTGATTCATCATTGAGGATATAAATATACCTTGTGACCTAGCTTTGTTGATAGAGACAACATCTTCATGTACTTCACTATTAACCGATGACCATAGAAATATAGGCATTAGGGATGGTCAATTAAGCTTAGAGTTGTTAAAAGATTCTCAATATAGCTAAAGAATTAACCTACAACTAGTAGCTTAGGAAACAAAATTAGGCATATGATAGCATAATTGAATTATCTAAATACTACAACCCTATATCATTTTCCTTATCTAAATTATTATAAATGAATTCTAAGACTTATTTATAATTGTTATTTTATTCTCTTAAACCTCAAACATTCTCAATTACTTGTCACCTACAAAATAGTTAAAATAACAATTCTAAGTAAAACGTCAACTTCTCAAATCTCTGTGGGTACGATATTTGGACTAACATCCCATATTACTTGTACAATCATGTACAGTTGTGTGTGCAAAAAGGATGAAACACTATTCCTTTTAAAATGAAACTTTATTGGGATAAATGGAGACATGACATAAGGGTTAATGTCTGAAATAGTATCCAATTTTTATGACATTTCGTGTTGGTAAGAGCTTACTGATATTTATTCAACACTTCTTTTTCATTATTTTAATTAGTTATACAATCAAAGGCAAAAATTTTCTTCACTTCTGCAATAACATTGACACTAGCATAAAATGGTTGAATGAGAAGAAAGTATTTAGATAATTTGATCATGATAATAGATTAGGGATACTTTTAAACAAGGGATTATAGGAGAAATAGATTTGAGTGTGAAGGTATTATTGGATTTTTAAGAGGTGTGAATAGAAAATGAATAGGTGTTTCTTCGAAAAGACACCAAGAGAAAAGATGCAATTTGAGTAGGCACCTTTTTGGTTTGGATAGTTATGACCTTTCCAATGGGTTGTGACTTTCAAAAGAGTTGCATCTTTTTTGAAAAGTTGTACCTTTATGAAGGGGTGCACCTTTCTGAACCATTGCTTATCTTCATGAAGCAACACCTTGATGGCTATAAATACCAGAATTTTTCCTCAGGTATACATGAAATTTGAATTAGAAAAACACTTCACTTTCTTGAAAAAATGTCTAATGTGATTTACTACTGTTGAGTGTGTTTGTAGTTCAATAGAATTTAATGTACCGCTATTGTGTCAAAGTGATTTGTTTTATCCTGGAAGGATATATTCCATAACCTTGGGTACTTGAGGAGAATAATTTTCTTAAGAAAACCGTGAATTTAGTGGACTTGAATCTTTTTGTTTCATTTTTTTTCTTAAAATTGGTTTTGCTCTTTTTCCAGAAAATGGTTTGAACTTCATATTGTTAGTTCTTCAACAGTTTGAACTTGTTTTTGAAGTTCTTGAAACTTTATCTTGATAGTTAATAAGTTGGTTGAACTTGTGTTAAAATTCTTAACATTTGATTTTTCTATTTTTAAGAAATTAGTTTGAACTTCATTTTTGGTTATTCATAAGTTGGGTTGAACTTATTGTTAAAAGTTTAAAGTTATAAATACAGAGTTTTAACTTCCTTTCATTGTTCATATGTTAATTTGAACATGTGTTTGAAGTTATAGTTGAAAAAAATAAAGATTTTACCAAATTTGAGAAAAAAAAACAATCCTAAGAAAATTATAAAAATATCTATTTTGTGCTTGTTTGGTGAAAGAAAGGAAAAAATAACTATACCATTTCTAAATCAAGTACTTGATTAATATGTATTGGGTCTAATTTTGTGGAGATTGAAATCTTTTCATTTCTATTCCCGCGGTTAGAAAAATATAAAAACTTCATCGAGAAATCAGTGTGAAAATCCAGTTGAAAGAATATAAAAATTCCACTTGTTTGATAAACTCTCTGTATTGGTTTTTGGAGTTTAAAATTTATGGGTTTTCACTCTGTTTGATTCTAATTCTGATTTAAAGTCATAAAATCTTAGTCAGGTTTCAAAGTTCATTCAGTTGATGATTTGAAGATATAAAGTCTTTATTATTAGTATCGACAACAGTTCTAGTTAAAAATGGTTTTAAGTGTGTGTTTGTATTAGAGAAAGTTGTAATAAGAAGGAATGAAATATAAATAGGAAAGGTCTACCTCAATGACGGTCTTTTCAAACATGATGTAATGGCTGTTGAAATGAAGAAAGTTGAGGCTTCTTCTTACTTACTAGAGTGAAATGATTTGTGGCATAGTCGTTTAGGACATGTCAATTACAAAATCTTGCAAAGAATTATTAGTTTGGAAGTGTTGCCTAACTTTGAGTACAATAAATCAAAAGGCCAAACATGTGTGAAATCAAAGTATGCGAAGCATCCGTATAAGTCTATTGAAAGGAATTCCAATCCCTTAGACTTAATCCACACAGGCATTTGTGATATGAAGTCAACGCCATCTCGTGGTGGGAAAAAGTATTTTATAACTTGTATTGATGATTGCACCAGATATTGTTAATTTTTATTTTCTAAATGATAAGGATTAAACAATAAAAGCTTTTAGTCAATATAAAATAGAAGTTGAAAATCAGTTGGATAAATAGATCAAAATGATAAGAAGTGTAGGGGTGTATAATATGGATCTCCTTTTGCGGAGATATGTGTAAAAAATAGAATTGTGCATAAAACTATTTCTCTATATTCACCTCAATCAAATGGGATAGCAGAAAGGAAAAACTAAACATTAAAGGAAAAAATCAATGCCTTACTCATAAGTTTAGGTTTAACGCAAAACTTATGGGGGGAAGCTATCCTTATAGATAACCGAATACTCAATAGAGTACCCCATAGTAAGACACATTAAATTCTATATGAAAAATGGAAAGGAAGAAAACCCAACTTGAAATATTTCAAAGTGTGGGGGGTGTCTAGCGGAAAGTACAAGTTCCTATGCCTAAAAGGATAAAAATAGGACCTAAGATTGTGGACTGCAGGTTCATTAGATATGATAAAATTAGTAAAGCATATCAATATTTGGTTCATAAATCTGAACATCCAGATATCAATGAAAATAAAGTAATTGAATCAGATAATGTTGTGTTCATTGAATATATTTATACGTATAAAACTAGACATTAGCAGTCTAGTGGAGTGTCTAAACGGCCTCGAGATGAACCAAATGAGATTCTACTTAATGATTAGAATCCAATGCGTAGTATACATCAAAGAACATCAATGTTCTTTTGATAAAATTGTGTAATATTTCTTCTTAAAAATGAGCCTTAAATTTTTAAAGAAGCGATGTCATCTTTGGACACTTTCTTTTGGAAAGAGGCAGTCAATAGTGAGATTGATACAATCTTGAAAAACAATACTTGGAAGTTGATTGATCTTCCTCCAGGAAATAAACCTTTAAGTTCTAAATGGATCTTCAAAAGGAAAATGAAAGCTGATGGACTATTGACAAATACAAGGAAAGACTTTTGGTAAAAGTCTTTAGATAAAAAGGACTTGATTATTTTGATACATACTCTCCTATAACAAGGATAACGTCCATTTGGATGTAAGTTACCGTAGAGGTGGTATATGGTCTTGAAATCCTTCAAATAGATGTGAAAACTACATTCCTAAATGGAGAATTGGAGGAAGAAATTTACATGAAACAACCCAATAGTTTTGTGGTTCCCGGTAAAGAAAAAAAGTGTTTTAAGTCACTTTATGGACTAAAAAAAGCACCCAAATAGTGGCATGCAAAATTTGACCAAACTGTGTTGAAAAACGACTTCAAGATAAATGAATATGATAAATGTTCTTACATTAAAGATACTCCAAATCACAAAGTCATTGTTTGTTTGTATTTGGATGATATATTGATCATCAGTAGAGACATTTATGACATAAATTCTATGAAACGAATGCTTGAGAGTAAGTTTGATATGGAAGATCTTGGAGTTGTGGATGTGATCTTAGGGATAAAGATTCATAAAACTCCATAAGATTTGGTGTAGTCACAGTCTCATTACATTGAAAAGGTACTTGACAAGTTCAAGTGTTTGGATTTTGGTATTTCCAAGACTCTATTAGACGCAAGCTTTGCACTGTAAAAGAATGAAGGTGAAAGTGACTCACAGTTGGACTACACATGATTATTGAGAAGTTTGATGTATATTATGAATTGTACATAACCAAATATAGTATTTACTATTAGTAAATTGAGTTGGTACACGAGTAATCCCAATTACTCATTGGATGGTAATGAAAAGAGCTTGGGTATCTAAAACATACTCAAGACTATGAGTTCATTATAATAAATATCAAAGGATATATTAATGCAAATTTGATCACCAGATAGAATAAAGTAAAATCCACAAGCGGATATGTATTTAGTTTAAGTGGAGGAGCAATCTCTTGGAAATCATCCAAACAGATATGCATTTCCCACTCTATAATGAAATTCAAATTTATCACATTAGATAAAGCCGTTAAAGAAGCTAAATGGCTTCGAAATTTCTTGGAAGATATTTTTTATTAGGCCAAACCTTTGGCACCAATATGTATACACTATGATAGTCAAGCGGTGATAGGTTGGGCAGGGAGTATGATGTACAATAGTAAATATTTTCATATAAGATGACATAATACAATTAGAGAAGTACTCTCTAGTGGAATTATCACTATTTACTATGTGGAGTCAAAGGATAATGTTTTGGATCCACTTACAAAAAGCCTATCTAGTGAAAGAGTTGAGACATCATCGAAGGGAATGAGTTAAATGTCTAAGACAAGTCAGCATGAGGGTAACTTTACTTAGCAGACTGGAGATCCTAAGAGCTAGGTTCAAGGAGATCAAATAAAGTTGTGACTATTAGTTCAACATTGTCAATATACTCAACCCATTATCATAATGAAGACAACGTTCAGAGATCAAGGATAAGGCTTATGGTTTGAAGCTTTTTAAGGTTTCTAAGTTTGGCAGGTTTGACCAAATAGTTTAATCTATAGGATTAAATATTTAGGAATCACCTATGTGAGGGTGAAGTGGAAACGAATTTAAGGAGAATGTAAGTAAATAGTTTGATCTATGCTCTCATGAAACCAAGACGTGTTCATGGCTGTAACGAACAAAATTGTAAGAATCATAAATGGCAAAAGGTTGGTTGTGTGACTTGTGTTGTCTAGGTGTATACTAAAGCTCGACGGTTCAAAGATATCATATCTACCAATTGACTGAGTGCATCCAATGCAAGTCACTATAGAAAGTTCAAAGGAAAACTCACTTATCCAGATGCAACTAGTCTTTGCATGTAAATCACACAGTTGTTCATAAATTTTTTATAAAATAGTCATTCAACATTCATGTGAGGGATTGTTGGAGTTTTAAGAAGTGTGAATAAAAAATAAATAGGTATTTTTCTGAAAAGATACGAAGAAAAAGGATGCAATTTGAATAGGCACCTTTTTGGTTTTGATGGTTATGACCTTTCCAATGGGTTGTGACTTCCCAAAAAGTTGTCCTTTTATGAAAAGTTGTAGCTTTATGAAGAGGTTCACCTTTCTAAACCACTGATTCTCTTCATAAAGAAACAACTTGATGACTATAAATATTTGAATTTTTCCTCAGGTATATACATAAATTTTGAATAAAAAAATACTCCTCTTTCTTAAAACTCTAGTGTGATTTTCTATCATTGAGTACGTTCATAGTTTGATAGAATTTGAGGTACCACTATTCTGTCGAAGTGATTCATTTTATCTTGACAGAATATATTCCATAACCTTGGTACTTGAGAGGAATACTTTCCTTTAGGACACACCATGAATTTGATAGACTTGAATCTTTCTGTTTCATCTTTTTTTCTTAAAGTTGGTTTTGCTATTTTTTAAGAAAATAGTTTTAACTTCATATTGATAGTTCTTCAACTGTTTGAACTTGTGTTTGAAGTTCTTGAAACTTCATTTTGATAGTTCATAATTTGGTTGAACTTGTGTTGAAGTTCTTAACATTTGATTTTTCTATTTCAATAAAATAGTTTGAACTTCATTTTTGGTTGTTCATAAGTTGGGATGGACTTATTGTTAAAACTTGAAAGTTGTAAATACAGAGTATGAACTTTATTTGATTGTTCATGTGTTAATTTGAACATGTATTTGATGTTATAGTTGAAAAAATACAGATTTACTAAACCCGAGAGAAATAATAGCTTTTATTTAGTGGAATTCTATCTTCTCTAAGGTTTATGAAAGTGCAAATGTGTTTTATTTCAAATGGTAAGTTCCTGCTATACTCAATTCTCTTTTATTTACACCGAGGGTCTATCAGAAATAATTTCTCTACTGCCCAAGGTGGGGGTAAGGTCAGCCCATACACTCCCCACCCCAGTTACTTGTTTTAGACTACACAAGGTATATTATTGGTGTTGTTATGTTAGAGATAATAATATCAAGGTTGAACTTTTTAAGATTCTTCATACATTCATTTTGATTTCCATAATATTATGATGGAAGTATTGTTTACCACATTCTCAGTGTTCACAATGACATACTTATATTGCTTACGTATGCTCACTAATTGCTTATGTTATTTTAGAAGTAGCTTAAGGCTTAAGACTAAGGTCCTTTGTAGAAAAAGGCTCACTAATAGCATATCCTACTATATCCCTTGAAGAATGTATGTTATATTATCATATCAAACTAAGGTAGATCTTCCTAACATAGAAGCTATATTTTAACTGAAAGTTTTATTTCATCTGGTATATGTATTTATGAGAATTTTTGTCATATTTGTTCAAGTTTTAACATTCTAATTCAAATAATCCGTGACACCAAATCCTTCCAAATTAAGTTTTATGCTTCTTTTCTATATTGTATTCAAGTTTTTAATATTTTACGACTTCAACTTGTTGCATCTATATTTCATAAGGCTAATCATGAGACCATGCAATGAGCATCAGAAAGATGCATAACTAATCAGTGATTATGGAGAACAAGCATATTTAAGAAGTTACTCTAAAGCAACTTGCAGAAATCAGAATCAAGTAAAGCTCAAAACAACTTAATCAACGACGCTCCATTCTGTACCAAGCTATCAATCTCTGTCTACTTTAGTTTTTATATGAGCGGTGACAAAATTTTTATACAAGATTTTATTTAATAAAGCATACGTACGTTATTTTTATGATGTTTTTATTTATCTCAAGACTTCTTTTGAACCAAGTCATTATTCTCACCTATCTTTTCTATTTTTACCAAATTATATTGGGTTCAAAATCGAGAGGGCATCATACAGAAGCTTAAAGTTTGCAAACCTTGAGACAATTAATCAGACGACAAAGAAAACAATACTAAAAAGCATAAAATTATTATATGTTTTGGCCAATCGGCCTATATATTATAAAACCTAATATAAAAAATATTAAACCTATTGGGAGAAATCTCCCCCTAAACAAAGACTTTTAATGACTACATTGTGAATGCTACTGTGTTATGGTATGAGAAGAGGGGTCTTCAATTTATAGAGTTCCAAAACCTTTCCTCTTAAAAAGAGGTTAGCCAACTATGGAAAAGTTTTATATTTTTCTTTTAGGAAATGTAAAAGTAATTATGGTATTACTTTTATTTTCCTTCTAAGAAAAATAAAACTTAAATTTGATAAGAAAATCAGGACAAAAATTCTAAAAATCTCCTTTTTTTGGCTTGATTTTCTTCACTTGATCCGCCTTCTTCACATCACATGCATGAACTTCGTTCTTGATATAATCTTCATAACTACTGCTTGCCATGGTTAAAAATAAATTTTAAAATATCGTGATTAAAAATGGGTTAAAAAATTAATATTTAGTTTTTATTTTTAAAGATGCAACAATAGATATGCTAAAAATATGGTTGAAACTTGTTCTCCACATGTAGTTGGACAAAAATCTTCATTATCATCCAAATTGTTGCAGCTTGATTTTGAAACCGCTTTGAACCTATTTAATCTCGTCTCACGATACCATTGGACCATTGAAGCGTGAGCTCTGATACCACTTGTTGGGTTCGAAATCGAGAGGGCGTCATGCGAAAGCTTAAAGTTTGCAAACCTTGAGACAATAAATCAGACGACAAAGAAAACAATACTAAAAAGCATAAAATTATTATATGTTTTGGCCAATCGGCCTACATATTATAAAACCTAATATCAAAAACATTAAACTTATTGGGAGAAATCTCCCCCTAAACAAAGACTCTTTAATGACTACATTATGGATGCTACTGTGTCATGGTATAAGAAGAGGGGTCTTCTATTTATAGAGTTCCAAAATCTTTTCTCTTAAAAAGAGGTTAGCCAAATATGGAAAAGTTTTATAATTTTCCTTTAGGAAAAGTAAAAGTAATTATGGTATTACTTTTATTTTCCTTCTAAGAAAAATAAAACTTAAATTGGTAAGAAAATTAGGGAAAAAACCCAAACAAATCTTCCCTTTTTGGCTTGATTTTCTTTACTTGATCTTCCTTCTTGACATCACATGCATGAACTTCGTTCTTGATATAATCTTCATAACTACTGCTTGCCATGGTTAAAAATAAATTTTAAAATATCATGATTAAAAATGGGTTAAAAAATTAATATTTTATTTTTATTTTTAAAGACGCAACAACATGAATGTTGAAAATATGGTTGAAACTTGTTCTCCACATGTAGTTGGACAAAAATCTTCATTATCTTCCATATTGTTGCAGCTTGATTTTGCAACCGCTTTGAACCTGTTTAATCTTGTCTCACCACACCATTATACCATTGAACCGTAAGCTCTGATATCACTTGTTGGGTTCGAAATCGAGAGGGCATCATGCAGAAGCTTAAAATTTGCAAACCTTGAGACAATAAATCAGACGATAAAGAAAACAATACAAAAAAGCATTAAATTATTATATGTTTTGGCCAATCGGCCTACATATTATAAAACCTAATATCAAAAATATTAAACCTAATGGGAGAAATCTCCCCTAAATAAAGACTCTTTAATGACTACATTGTGGATGCTACTGTGTTATGGTATGAGAAGAGGGGTCTTCTATTTATAGAGTTCCAAAACCTTTCCTCTTAAAAAGAGGTTAGCCAAATATGAAAAAGTTTATATTTTTCTTTTAAGAAAAGTAAAAGTAATTATGGTATTATTTTTATTTTCCTTCTAAGAAAAATAAAACTTAAATTTGGTAATAAAATCAGGGCAAAACCCTAACAAATCTCCCCTTTTTGGCTTGATTTTCTTCACTTGATCCACCTTTTTCACATCACATGCATGAACTTCATTCTTGATATAATCTTCATAACTGCTGCTTGCCATGGTTAAAAATAAATTTAAAAATATCATGATTAAAAATGAGTTAAAAAATTAATATTTTATTTTTATTTTTAAAGATGCAGCAACAGGAATGTTGAAAATATGGTTGAAACTTGTTCTCTACATGTAGTTGGAAAAAAATCTTCATTATCATCCAAATTGTTGCAGCTTGATTTTGAAACTGCTTTGAACCTGTTTAATCTCGTCTCACCAGACCATTGGACCATTGAACCGTAAGTTCTGATACCACTTGTTGAGTTTGAACTCGAGAGGGCATCATGCGGAAGCTTAAAGTTTGCAAACCTTTAGACAATAAATCAGACGACAAAGAGATCAATTCTAAACAACATAAAATTATTATATGTTTTTGTCAATCGGCCTACATATTATTAAATGTAATATCAAAAACATTAAACCTATTGAGATAAATCTCTTCCTAAACAGAGACTCTTTAGTGACTACATTGTGGATGCTACTGTGTTATGGTATGAGAAGAGAGGTCTTCTAATTATAGAGTTCCAAAATCTTTCCTCTTAAAAAGAGGTTAGCCAAATATGGAAAGTTTTATATATTTATTTTAGGAAAAGAAAAAGTAATTATGGTACTACTTTTATATTCCTTATAAAAAAAATAAAACTTAAATTTGGTAAGAAAATCAGGGCAAAAACCCTAACAGATTAGATACATCATAGAAATACCATCATCTCTATTTGAGTACGAACATCACATTATTCATTCGTTGAACCTTGTTATCACCATTAACATTCAGATCACATCAAACCATTTGTATTATACAATATTATACAAAGTGCGAGTGTAGGGTCCATGTACACCTAAAGCGCCTACGTTTCACTTGCAACAAATACAATAACGCTTTAACTTGTGCTTGCAAGTAATACAATCACAACTTGCATAAGATTTGACAATTAGAGAAATTGATAGTCCCGAGGGAACAACATCCTACTAATTTTGATTAATCAATAGGCGAGTTACTAGTTCAATGAGAAAAAAAGAATGACCACCTTTGGGGAAAAAGAACTCAAGTTTCATGGATTAATTAGTTTTCTTTACACTTGTTAAAGTTATGGTTTTAATGATAACTTAGTTCTTATATAGAAAAAATAACAAAAAAAAACTTATTGAAGTTCAAAAGCTACAACTATACCATTCAAGAAGAACAAGTACCGAGGAGAAAAGTGCTTGACCCAACTAAGAAGAAAAAAATTAATAAAGATGAGATTTCCAAGAAAGCTCATTGATGATACAAAATTGAATGAAGAATGAAGAATAAAGAATGAAGAAATAAATGCTGAGGAAAACTCCGGAGCATGTATTCAAAAAATTCATGTTTCAAGAAAGATGCAACTTTCAAGAAAGCTCATTGAAGACTAGAAAAATGAATGAGGACGGATAAACAAGGAATGAAGAAATAAATTATAAAGGGGTATCTATTTAACAAATTCATGTTCAAGATCCTATTTCTAAAGATCAAGAATTGAAGACCAATGTCTTCCACTTAAAGTCAAGGTGTACTTTACTTTTTTCTTGAAAAGGAAATTTTCCAAGAATCAAAAGTATCCTGGGTTGTTATCTCTTCAAGTCCTCAAATGGGTAGCTTCTACCATTATAGAAAAAAGACTTTGGGCGACCAGTTATATATATAAACAGTCTTATCAAACTACAAATCTTTTCTCTACTTTTAAACAAACTATGTATTACTTAGAGTTTTACAGTGTAACAAAACAAGAAAGGGAATAAAAATATTGTTGATGAGACATTGCATCAAAAAAGAAAAGAAAAAAAGAGAACAAAAATATTGAGAGAAAAAGATTGAGAAGAGATAAGGAAAAGACTGAGAGAAAAAGAGAGAGGAAAAAGACTGAGAAGAGGGACATTGAGAGTAGTAGTAGAAGATCTATTCTCAAAGTTGTACCAAAACCTAACCAGTATAAAACATTTGGTGTCATTTACTTTCCACCATTTGTTTTTACAGTTCTGATTTATATTTTTGTAATTTTTCTAAGACCGTATTTATTTTCCAAAAGATAAATTAAGGTTTTGGGTTCACCCAACAAGGGCATGATTGAGTGGTTGAAAAGTGGGTCTCCCATGTGGGAGACTTAGAATTGAATCTAGCCTCCGTCTGTTACTCAGTCATGAGATCATCACATAGGGCTTCCTATTATGGTTCATATCTCATGTGTGATTTGCATGCTATTGTACAACAAGTTGGTTACCATAAATTATACTTAGCCGAAGAGTAGAGGGAGAGTAGGGATGAAAAAATGGATAAAATTTATGGTTACCTGAGCGATCCAACACATTTTAAATGGGTTGGGTATCTATTGTTCCCAAGCACACACACAAATATACGTGGTCACCCAAGTAGTAAAGTGGCCTATGAAATCCAAGTATTGGTATCATAGGGACTTGTTCTCAACAATGATCTAATTCCAGTCTTGCTACGAAGATTAAGAAAATACAAAAGTAACAAATAGTGTTTGAGAGTTTAAAACAAAAAGTAAACGTAAACAATAAGGAATTGTAAAGTGTTAGACGATAATGGAGAGACACCCACATTAAAGGTACTCTGAACAATCCTACTTAGACATATAACATCATTTGCTTAGTTAATTATCTTGGTTGTTGATTCATGGGGTTGATAGAAAGATTATGGTCTTTTGAGCCTCTAATCATCTATCTAACTTAGCCCTACAAGTACATCGTTGAGGGGGGATGTGAGATCTAAGTTTAATGCTTTTATATATCTTCCTATATATGAACTAAATAGGGCGATTTGGGTAAATTCCTATCCTAAACACTAATCCTAACTCTATTCCATTTAAAGTATAGGAACCTATTCCATACATTTCACGTTCTAATGTATTGTTCCTCTTTCTGGGATCTCAATAAAAATATAAGTTTATCATAAGGGTCACAAATTTGTAGAATAGTAATAATAAGGATAGATTAACAACCAATAATGATAAATAACATAAATCAACTCAACTACAAGCTTAAGTAATCATGTTCTTGACCTTAACCCCGGAGGAGGGTGTTTAGCCACTTATGGAATTACAATGAATCACAATAAAAGAATTCATATATATAATCCAAAAGTAAACTAAGAAAAATATTAAAAATCTCAATATAAACCTCCTCAACTGTATTCCAAGACCCAAAAGTCGTCCAAGGTCAGTACAATACAATAGAAATTTGTAAGTGGAAGCCAAAGCCCATTTTTGACACTGGGCGTGACACCTATTGCATTGACGTAATAAGGGCGTGACACTCCCTTAAAGTGGATGATTACTTGAATTTTCCATTTTGGATTGTGACTAATGGCGTGTCACACCCTTAACATGGAGAACCAAGAGTGTGGCATGCCTTTGTGCTCGGATTTTTCAGTTTTTTCTTTCATTTGCTCCATGCATGTGGCTTTACATTCCTCACTTCGTCGTTTCTTTTTCTCTTTGAATTCAACTTGTATATCATCCCATCACTGAGTTCAATATCTCACAAAGCTTCCTTTACCATGAAAGACCACTAATTATCACTTAACCACAATAGAATTTAACAAGTCAAACTAGAATACCACATAGCTCAAGCTAAGAACACTAGTTTCTCCGTTTAAACTCTAAATGAATCTTTTAATTCGAAACTTGTTTTGCACACTCCTTAAACATTATAAACAAGTAGTTTAACACTTAGATGATTAATTATACGATTATTAACCCATTATGCACACAAAAAGTCCTAAAAAATGAGATAAATAAGAATAGATAACAACACTTAGGTGCATAATTCCACCTAAGATCATCACCATACACTTACATGACTTGTGCATAATTCCACCTAATATCTATTGAATTTCTCCCAGGAACTCACCACACACTTAAAATACTTGTTCCTTCCCAAAAAACTCTTTACATAAAGAACTATATAAGGAAGACTCCAACATTAGTACTACAAGTAAAATACTCAAGCTAGCATTACAATGACTATACGAATGGCAAGTTCCATACTAAGCATGTCATATATAATTTAAAGCTCATGAACATTACTTCAAAAATATTTAGCCTCAATAATTGACTTCACCAAGTTGGAGAACTTATGCATATTACCCAATCACAGAGATCCTATGAATCACCTAATTATCATCAGACATGTGCCCTCACAACAAGAGATACTTACCCATATTCACTCACAAAGATGCAATTTACCTTAAGAATACAAGAATAGGTATAAGAATCAAATTACGCTCACTCTCACAAAGAATTCAAATGTCACATAAGATGAACCATAGCCTTGCCCTTAGTGTAGTACTCTACTAATATCAGAATATTAAGGATTAGGATTAAACAGGATCTTAAGGGTTGTAATGTAGGCTAAGGGAGGGTAGAAAATATTCTGGCTAGTAATAGTGACTATATTCCCTAAGAGCATTAATACATCACACATAACATTGAACTCTTCTCTAAATGACCAAACTTTCACCATTTCTACCTTCCCACATCTTTTTGTTTTACCCAATCTCATTAAGCTAGTTCGCATAAATGAAGTAGAGAGTATTCTCTATCACACATGATTCAATTTTGCACAATTTTCTTTTTTTTCAGGACATCACTCCAACCATAACACATAAAAATTTTCACAACACTAGCAACTCTTTTGGGGCTTCACTTTCACCTTTTTCCTTCTTAAATTTTACACTATTTAACCTTATTAATTTTTTTCATCTAAAGCACTTAGGAGCTTTGGATTAAATTATAGTCAATTAAAGAAGGAGAATAGTCTATATCTGAAGCTACCAAATAAAATCGTCTAAAGGCTCAATAGGGCTAACTAAGATCATGCAACTAGGGTAGATAAAGGGGGTATGAAACATGACTATCAAAGAAATGACTATATGATCTTCTAAACCCATATTCTTTATTTCACTTTGCACACACACCAGATAAGTTCTAGATATCAATATACAATAAGTAATACAGAAAAAAACCTCACATCACATATGAAACATGCTTAACTCACACAGTATCATTACAGACTCCCAACTAAGCAATCACCTCAATTAACAATGAAACCAATATCGTAAAGAGTCATAAACAAGAGCATAGGTGTCTCAACATTAGTCATTCAACATAATATCATGCCTTCACAAACAAAACCACTTGCATCATGTAATCATGCTTAGCAAAAAATAAGAATATCCCATTTATTCCTAACACATAAATTTTAAAATTTACTCTTAAAAATGAAAAGTAGGTTCAAAGGGCACCTCCACCCTCCCCCCAAAAAAGAATCAAAATGAAAAACCAAGGGGCGAGTGAAGTGTGCACCTACTAGACTGACATCATCAAAACTAAAACAAAGAGACAATCTTTTTGTTTAAGTCAAAAATGAAGAAACAACTAGAATGCAAATCCTATAACAATATTTCACGCTAAATGGAAAGATTCCCTATTCTTGGCCTTAAACCTTGCTGAATCTAAGGTATTCGGTAGAGAAGTACTATTTTTCTCCTCAACTGGTGTGTAAGCGTCCTCGGGAACAATGCCAAAAACTTGTTGTTACCAAGCACACACACAAGTATATACGATAACCAAAGTAGTAAAGTGGCCTATGAAAGCCAAGTATCGATCCTAAAGGGATTAACGCTAAAAATAATCTAATTCTAGTCTTTCTACAAAGATTAAACAAGTGCAAAACTAACAGACAGTGTTTAAGAGTTGAAAACTAAAAGTAAACATAACCAATGAGGAATTATAAAGTGTTTGGACAATAATGGAGAGAAACCCAGAGTCAAGGCACTACGAACAATCCTTCTTAGACATATAACATCATTGGTTTAGTTAATTATCTTGGTTGTTGATTCAGGGGGTTGATAGCAAGATTATGGTCTTTCGAGCCTCTAATCATCTATCAAACTTACTCCCACAACTACATCATTGAGCATGGATGCGAAAACTAAGTTAAACATTTTTATATATCTCTTTGTATATGAACCAAATAGGGTGATTTAGGTCTATTCCTATCCTAAACTCAAATCCTAACTCTATTCCATTTAAAGTATAGGAACCTATTCCATATATCCCACGTTCTATTATATTGTTCCTCTTTCTAGGCTCATAATAGAAATATAAGTTTATCCTAAGGGTTGCAAATCCATACAATAGCAAAAATAAGGTTATATGAATAACCAATAATGATAAATAACATAAAACAACTCAACAACATGCTTAAATAATCATGTTCTCGTCCTTAACCCTAGAGGAGGTTGTTTAGCCACTAATGGAATTACAACAAATCACAATAATGGAATTCATGTATATAATCCAAAACTAAACTAAGGGAAAAATTAAAAAAAACCTAAGAGAAGTTTCCTTAAGTGTATTCCAAGCTCCAAAGGTCATCCAAGGTCAGTATAATACTATAAGAGTTTCCTATTTATAAGTGGAAACCAAATCTCATTTTTGACACATGGGTGTGCCACCCTCTTGCATTGGCGTGATAGGAGCGTGGTACACCCTTATTGCTGTGGCTTACTGGACTTCACCATTTTAATTTGTGAATAAGCATGTGGAATGCCCTTACCATGGAGATCCAAGGGCATGACACGCCCCTGTGCTCAAATTTTCCAAATTTTTTCTTCGTTTGCTCTATGCATTTGGCTTTACATTCCTCACTCTGTGGTTGTTTTTCCTCTTTGAATTCAGATTGTGTATCATCCATCATTGAGTTCAACATCTGACAAATCTTTCTTTTCCATCAAACACCACGAATGAGCAGTTAACCACAATGGAATTCAATAAGACAAACTAGAATAACACATAGCTCAAGTTAAGAACACTAATTTCCTCGTTTAAACTCTAAATGAAAGTTTTAATTCCGAATTTGTTTTGCACACTTTTTAAATATTATAAATATGTATTTTAACAGTTAGATGATTAATTATATGATTATTAACTCATTATGAACACATGAAGTTTTCAAAACTAAGCTAAATAATAGTAGTAACAACACTTAGGTGCATAATTCCATCTAAGATCAGTATCCATCCATTTAAAAGTAGGTCAAATATTAATCAAACCATATTATCTCCCATAAAATATAGATAGACCATGGGTATCCACCCATTAAAATCTCCTTAATGTATGTGAAGATGTAGTAACCTTTAAACTACACTTATTAAGGGTGTGTTTGGAACGAACAAACATATTTTTGACAATATTTTTTTAAAAAATTGGAAAATAATTTCCATTTTTTAATTTTTTTCTTTTTTCTTTTATGTTTTATTTTTAATTATAATTTTTGTAATGTTCTCTTTTCTTTCTCCAATAAACAAAATGAATCCAGACCTAAGACTTGACTTTCGACTCGAGACCTAAAACCCGACATTCGATCCCAATATGAGACCAAACTATAATCCCAATCGAGGACCCAGTTTATGACTATGACCCTAATCCAAGACATGATTAAAATCCAAACCGAGACCCTGACTTTTTATTCAGGACCAAACCCATCTTAAAACCTAACTCTATGCACAAAATCGAGACCCAAATCTTGACACTGACTCGAGACCTGGACATGAGATCCAAATCTCAACCCCAACCCAAGACTCAACCCGTAATTAGAATCAGAATTCTAACTCGATTCGAGATTTGAATTTTGACCTCTACTCGAGATTCAACTTCTGACTCCGACATAGAACCACTTTTTTATCAGAAAAATATATTTTCCAAAAAAACACAAATGTATTTTCCATAAGAACATAAAAATATTTTCTTTCATCCGAAACACACCCTAAAAGAAGAAAAAGAAGAAAAATACTTGTAATATAGTATTTTTTTCTAAATAATTAGAAGGAATAGATTATATGGATATATTATTCATTAGATTTACCCATTGATATCCCTATCAAATATGTATTGGGTCAAATATTTTATTTTTTTCATCTGACCCATTTTTGACCTGTCCATATCTAAACTGACCTATCTATTTTTAATGGTAACTAACAATTTTATTAAGTTTGTAACGACCCAATTTTCTAGAATCAGAATGTTACACGGTGCTCATGATCCCGAAGGACCACAAGATAACCCTCTACTGATATTTTTACTTGTGCACTTCTTAATATCTAAAATAAATACAGAAAACTGGCCGAAACTGGCCATAAAGTTTAAAACATCTAAAATACTCGAAACTGAAAACTGAATACTGATACATCTGTCTGAAAAGCCTCTAAACTATCTGAACTATGGAGTTGATGGGACATATCCCCAACTAACTCCGTCTACTTAAAATAAACTAAATCTGATGTGATAATAAAATAAGGGTCATCCTCGACTAAAGAGGACTCACTCCTATGTCTATTGCTGCTGACTGGGACTGAGCTGCTAAGGGTACTCTGGATCTCATTCCTTTGAACCTATGGTGTCAAATAAAACACCATAGTGCAAATGCATCAGTACGAGAATGTACTAAGTATGAAGATGAGGTAAGTCTAAATATAAGGGCTTATGCATGAACAATTACTTAACTGAATAATCATGAGAGTACTAAATGAGGACATATGCATGAAGGCACAAAACATAACTGAAATCATCATATCTCTGAATACTTAAATTGGAATACTACTTTACTATCATCTGAACTCACTACTAATTCTGAGATACTGAATAACTAAATCTTCTGATATTGATAACTGAGTACTAAAGTTGAGATTGGTCCTATATTGCGAGTGATCTCAGAAACTGATGATACTGAAGCTAATTAACTGAATCTACTCATATTAATGACTGAACTCTGAGCTTTTTACTCTCGACTAGCTGAATCTGAGATTAAACCTCTCTAACGGATGATCCCCGAATCTACTATCAATGATAAGAAATGATTATGTCTGATATCCAACCTATCTTATGGAAGATCTCTAAATCTGATAATGAGAATACTCAATTGAATCTGAGAATGAGATCAGTCCTATCTAATGGGTAATCTCTGGATCTGATAATGAGATTAATCAACTGAATCTAAGAACGAGATCAGGCCTATCTAACGGGTGATCTCTGAATTTGTTAATGAGATTACTCAACTAAATCTAAGAATAAGATCAGGCATATCTAACGGGTGATCTCTGAATCTGATATTACTGATACAGAATAACTTTATGAGGGACCAAGCCTATCTAGAAGGTGGTCCATGAATCTATGGAACTATCTGAGTTCCTTACTGAGATAGGTGACTGTATTTGACAGTCATGATTTCTAAGTTCTACTCTGAAGACTGATACTGAAACTGTAATTGTGGGAGTTCTCACTTAATCGACATGCCCCAAATCTGAACTGGTGGGGTCCAACCTATAACCCCAGCTGTAAAGGTGTCAATACTGTGCCACGGGTAAAGACCTCTACTCTATTTAAACCTCTCTAATGGGTGACCCTCATAGGAAGTCAAGCCTAAGGAAGTATAATAGTCAAGCCTTATTCTTACAGGTGACTCCTTCTCCAGTGCTGGATACGTAGTTCTGGAATTCAGGGATTGCTCCTAATGACTCTGCCTCTCTAACGGGGAGCCTCCATCACTGTACTCGCTCGGTGCTAGCTCCTACTCCCAACTGAAAGACTCTTAACTAATTTTTAATTAAACTTAAACTGAGTTGAATCTGTTACTGATCATATTTCTCGAATGACCTAACCGAGTTATGCTGAATTCACTTAGTTTCGTATCTGATAGAATACTACTGAATTTCGTTATCTGACAGCATGATACTAAGTTCCGAACTGAACACTTAAATACTACTAGGTCTGAGATGAGTTCTGAACTAAGGCTAGAATACTAACGATACTGAGATTACTAAGATTTCTGAGATTTCTTAAGTTCTGTATCTGTCTGAGAGTATAGAGTTCTATAACTCATTGAGTTATGAGAATCGTGACTTGACTCAGATTATTGAGAAAACTAACACGGGCTCTAGACTACAGCTAAATTGTCGGGTATAAAATACCCCCAGGAATCGATCTCATAAAAGTAAAACATAACCATTCTTGAACAACCAAGACCATGAATATTCATTCACTATCACAATCACTAAAGCATCTCTTCAAGCATTTAAGAATCATAAACATGTGATAGTATAGGGAGACATGCTATTGGCTCATACTCCATTCAAGGTCTTGCATCAAACACTTAGCATGTATTGAAGTCTTAGCATGTATCGAAGAGCATATAATTGGAGAATTTCATTCTATCATATCACAATTCATTCACTAAGTCTTTTCAAAAAACACTTGGCATGCATGGGTTTGCACACAATTGGGGATTTCTAGTCCACATGCTATAATGGCTCTAATTCTTTCACGTAAGCATTTTATGAAACATATGGGGAGCACACTTTGCTTATTCAACAATTTCTACACTTAGTTGACATGAACACATAACTTAACAAGCAACTTGAAAAGGGTTTATCATAAAAATCACATGAATATCATATATATCATATACTAGGGTCAAATCTTGAAACCTCATAAACAAAACATCAATTAAAACTCGATAATAGCATGAACATCAATTTCAACTAACATGAATCATGAAAACTCATAAACATAAGATCTTTGAAATTTAGAAAAGGGTTCTTGAGCGTCTTGGATAAAATGGACCCAAGAATTAACATCTGTATACCTTAGGAAACTCTTTCTTGAAGGCTCTTGGAGAGATTCTTGATTTCTTGATTTTTCTTGAAGAAGAAAGAAGGGTTTTGATTTATAGAAAACCCTAGTTTTTGATGTTGAAGAGGAGAAATGAAGTTGTGATCCTTGATCGGGTATAAATAGGGGCTGAAAAGAGTGAAAAAAGAACAAAAAAATCTTTTTAAAACGAGTTAAAAATGCTGAACGGGGACTGCGATGGTCGAAGCAACGGTCCGTTGCTTAGTATGATGGTATGTCGGATCGTTCGTCGCACATCAGTCAGAAAAAGAACACATTGCCTCGATGCGATGATCTCAGCTATGGTTCGTTGCTCACCCGACGGTCCGTTGGATCGTCCATCACACGTTGGCCAGGATGAGGCCACACTGCCTCAGCTAGGATGGTCATAGCGATGGTCCATCGCTAGCTTGACGGTCCGTCGCTAGCTTGACGGTCCGTCGTCTCAGCCATCACACTAGGTCTAAAAAAGGAGTTATTGCCTTGGTTGCGATGTTCTGGGCGACGATCCATCAACCCTGCCATCGCACTTGGGTGGTTCCAACTGCTTTCTGTAAAATGGCCATAACTTCCTCGTTCGATGTTGGATTTTGATGAAATTTGTATCGAAGGAAAGCTTATTCAATTTTCTACATGACAAAAAGTTTATATTAGGGAAATTCTATGCGGTTCAAAATACTTCTCACTTGGAAAGACACTTCTCAACCTTTTAGGGCTAGATTAACACTTTACTAAACACTCTCTACGGCTCAGACTACGAGAGTATTTTGTGGGATCTTACAATTAATCACCAATGTCAGAATTACAAAAACTATACCAACTTAACACACAATTTACTATCCCAAATTAAACAAGAAAAACTCTATAACTTACTAGTAGAAAACTATTTTCCAACAAAGCTATTAACTAACTCTAACCAGTCAGGTAATAACATCTAGAAACATACTTTTTTGGAAAGAGGACCTAAATCTTGGGGAATCCATGATATTGAAGATGAAAACCACTTCTTTTGCAATTGATTCTATATTTTTCTCTGTAAGTTAAAAAAACTTCTGGTTTTGTTCTATTCAACTGACGTGCGCAGTCTCAACATACACTAATATAAACACATCAGTAGATTAACTTCTCCCTTATGCCTATTTTATCCCCCAATATAGGTATTGGTCCATGTGGTTGTTGCAGTTGGTTGATTCAATAGCCATCTCAATAGTCTATTCCACAGTAGTTTCTCAAACACACATGAAACAAAGAGGTAATCCCTTTTTTCCAATGGGTAATGGAAAAAAAAATATTCAGGTCTACTTGTATTCTTCATCTCCATAGGAAATCACTGCTGAGAAATTTCCCTTGTATCTGCAACCACATAGTAATATAGATTTAACTCTAGCATTATGCTTATACATCATACATTTAATACCCCATATTTTTAGGCGAGAATTGGAACCATCATTCCTACTCGTATAGACCCGATCCCAATGATTCTACGTGAATATAAGTGCGATGATCAATTCTATATTGTGGGAATATCTTTGGAGATAAATTGAGAGCATAAAATCTCCTAACTCAAAGATGAGTGGAGAACTTTTCTACAGATTGAGTTATAGTGAATATTTTAACTTGGGGTAACTTCCAACTACCATTACTCCCATAATATAATGATTTAGGTGGCCTACAATATAACAAATGATATACAATTAGATTATCTATCCAACACATCTAGTTTTGCCTTAATCCGAGTTAGAGTAAAAAGTTATGACCATTTTACTGAAATCCTGTCAAGCTGTCTACCTACCTATGACCCACTACCTATAGTCCATAGGTACTAATTATGGTCCCTAGTTTGGGGGTCATAAGTGGGTTCAGAGACCTAAAAAAGGGATTTTGGTACCAACAACCCTACTTATGGGTCGTAGGTACTACTTACGCCGTAAGGGAAGTCATGGGGACTTATTTTTGGGATTTTTTTCTATAATCTTTAGGGTATTTTGGTTGTTTTCTTGTGAAGATCGACCCTTATATGCTTAAAACCCTTTTTGAACACTGAATTATGATCATTCTCAAAAATAAAATATCAACAACTTTTCCTTCTTCCTCTAAACATTCTTAGAGGCAAGGAACATTAGGGTTTAATAAGGGATTCAATATTCAAGCTCCCAACTTCAAATTCTCTTTAATTTCCTTGGTATTTCAGATATGTCTCTCATCCCTAAGTTGAATTTTATACTATAAAATATTTTTAATCATTATTCATGTGATTTAATTGTTCGATTTGAAATTGGATTGAGGGTATTTGATGATTATTATTTGAATCATATTTTCCATGGTTTAAATGTCTTGGGTATACTTAAATTGATGATTTTTGGAGCTAGATGGGTGCATTATTATTGAAATTAGAATAGGAAACACGAGTCTCCCCAAATTAATGGATTTTGGCTTGGTAATGGCATTAACTTCAACCCATCTACATATTTTTTTGGTTTTAAATGTGGAATTTGCATGATTTAACTCTCCTTTGAAACTGTTGCATTACATTAATAGACAAATCAATAAAAACGTATTTGAAAAGCCTTGGTGGCCATGATATTGGAATTAAATGGAACTTAGGAGTCTAACGGTTTAATATATTGGTTTTGGCATAATCATATAAGCTTGCAAGCATATTAGTATGATGAGACCAAGTTGGTAAATGCCTTAATAAATGACTTATGGGTTAATAGATGGGTTTATGTATAATTTTTTTTAATCTAGGATTAAAAGGGATTGTTTAGCTCTTCGTGAAGGTGTAAGTCCCGGGAGATGAACACTAAAAATCACGTCTAACATCATTAGGGTTCTTGGTGACCGTATGCCTGATGCACTTATTATATTATATTTTGGGACAACTATTCCCTTGATTGCTATAGTTTTCCCTTGGTCTTTTTCTTAGTTTGTGTGGTTAACATACACTAGGGACCTTTCGGTGGGGGTAGCCAGAACCATATAGCCCATGGGTGCCTTTAGGATGATACGAGCTACACAATTCAGGGTAATGTTTTGAACTATCATGTTAATGGACCCTTATTCCCTATCTCAACATACTACATGTGTATATCTGTAGTGCATTATGGTTCATGACTGGATTTTTGCTATTTACATTATTTTATCCATATCCTTTGAGTTATATGCCAGTGCTTATCCCACTAATCGTCCTTGGATACTGAATCATTTCATGATGTAGGGTCCTATGGTTTTTCTGTTACTCTTTTACAGTGTTAGATGGTGTAGATATCGATTAAGTTGCTGTGAAGTGGTGAGCCTCTATCATAGAGAATACTTTACCATTTCATTAGGTTCCTTTTCATACTTTAGAGATTGTTAGTTTTCTTTTTTATGGTCGGGGGCATGTCCCAGCCTAGTTTGGTATTTTGGTAGTTAGAGGCTTTTTTGGACAAGTGTGGGTTGGATATTGCTTTTGACTCTTAGTTCACATTTAGTTTATCTGCTCTTCTTACTATTATGTTTCCTTGGATTCTATAGTATTATTTTTATTCTCTTAAGGTACTATTAAGGGGGTCATCTCCGGCCCATGGTAGGGTTGGGAATACCTGTCATGGTCAGGCCCTAGTTTGGGTCATGAGAAGTTTGGCATTAGAGCCTAGGTTTAGGTCCGTTAGGGTGTCCACTAAGCTATGTCAAGTAGAGTCCCTTTTATGGGTGTGTAGCGCACAACACTTATAAGAGAGAGGCTACAAGAAATTTAGGAAATGTTTCTCATTTTATCATACTTTAGATCATGCAATGTCATTTTCCATATGAAAGTTATCCAACTTCCTTCCATGCTCTAATTTATGGACTATGTCTCATTATCGAGGTGATACTAGTTCAAATGCCTAGATTCCTAATGATGTGGTCCTTTTCAAAGGAGTCATCAAAAGTATGAAATTGCTCAAGGACTTGAAAAGAGTCCATTAGTGCATCAAAGTGTATTGATTCAAGTGTATAACTCTATTTTTATGAATCATGCATTTTAGCCTAAGGTAAGAGACGGATTCAGTCCCTTTCAAAAACTTTATTTCAAATATCTCGTTTAAGGGAAAAGATATATATCCAAATATTAGGCTAGTATTTCCATCCTAGAGGTAGTATAAATCGAGGTATTATGACCTATGAGTAGTAAGATGATCCTGAGGTTAGTGATATGAAGTCATATTCTTAGAAGCCAAAGTGAGGGTAACTTTTCAGCGAAAAAAAGTAGTTGCAATTGTGTGACCGTTAAGTGAGTGTTGGGGGTGTTATGTCCTCACAGTATCGTTTAAGGTATATCAGGATTAGTAAACTTATGGTAATTGGTAGAAAAAATGATTATTCAAAATATTTGCATCTTTATTTGAAATAGGGAAGAAACTCATGATGGATAGTTTGTGCTGTAGAAAAAAATTAATCATAGGTTGTGAATAGAAGGATAGAGTGGATAATAATAATCTATAAATTTAAACTTTATTGGGGAATCTTAAAAAGGGGGACTTAGAGATGTATAGAATTTCTAAGGTAGTTTGAAAGTTTGCTTGTATAAGTACATGTGATGTGAAGAAGGAGAATGTATTAATAGACGGTAATGGGTTATGTTAAGATTAAGATCGACTATCCTAATTATGTAGTTTTACTACACCAAGAGTCTCTTGGTCGTTTTACCTAGCAGTTGTAAGCCAGTTTTGTTGGTGCAAAAATATGTAGTCAATTTTAAGTTGTAGTAATAATGTTGTGGAAAAAAAGAGCTTGTGGTTCATAGTTGAGTGAAGTAAGAAATTTAGATTGACTAATTTTTCATATATTTTTATAAAGTGATATAGTATGTGGGATGTTTCATTGGTAATTCAGGATTGGTAATAGATGTTAAGCTTGAAATTTAGATGTGATTGTGGTGATAAGAATGTTAGCTCGAGAATAATGATGCAATAATTGTGGGGGTAATTAGTACTCTTGATTTGATATGAAGAAGAGCCTAGGTTGATGACTTATGAAAGATATGAGTGGATAATTGTGATATATACATGAGTACTAGTATTGAGACGATAAATTATGGCTAAGCCATTAGGAAGATAAGAGCATTAGGATTATAAGAATAAGTTGAACCCCAAGTTGCATATTGTTAGATGAGGTTTTAAGTGTACAAGTATCATGTGTTCCTAGTTCATGTTCTTGAATTTCTTGTATGGATAAGTCTAGGGAGTTGTTATATGATGTCTTTTAGAACTGAATCGGGGAAAATATTGCTAGATGATGAGAGCCTTTGGTATAGTTTTAAAATTTTTGTTAAGTTGTGAGGTTATGTGATTAGAGGTTTAATGTTAGTATACCAAGGAGTGGAGAATGGATAGTTATGTGTTAGAGTATGTGGATGTGTATCCTTATGAAAGTGTGAGTTATAGGGTGATGGCGATAGAGGCCAGTGAAAGTTGAGATTAGTATCTTTACAGGGGGATGTTTTGGAAAGAACTTAGTGTCATTATATTATATATATCAAGGGGAGTTTTGCATTCATGTGTATGGTGATACCCCAACTGCGATTGTAGATTTAATAAGAGGATATGTCCGCAAGTCTAGGACAGTGACCTTTGAGCTAAGGTGGAGACTATGAACTAAGGAAGATCTTGAGTTTTCTCATGGTGGTGAGTCTCAAGGAAGAGTTATGATGAATCTAATCTTATCCTAGCAAATTCCTCCTACTTCAGATTAAGAGGACCTTCTACAAGTATCTTATGTATTCAAATTTTGCCTATGCCTAAGGTCTGAGTTCTCTATGCAACGTATGTCCATGCAACAACCACTGAATTGGAAGTACGCACGGTTCTCATAAATCTAAGTATCCAAATATTCAAGCTCTATGTTATGATATTCAAGAACCATAAACTCATGTCTCACTTTATGCTTAGTTCTAAGATATTATACTCTCTATATGTTGCCAACTCATTTTATGTCATGTCTCCACCTTAGGTGATACTATCTATTCAAACTTATGACCATTCTTAGTTATTAAAATGAGAAGCAATACCTTTAACTGACAATCCTTGTCTTATTCCTTGAATATATAAATTTTGGCTTTATGTTATATGACCTATGATACATGCACTCATGTTTCTCATTTTGCCTAGTTTGAAGAACTCATCCTATGTTATGTTTATGTTTGAACGACCCTCTATTTATGGACTAGGTAATTTCTATGAAGTATTTTCATGCCTATTGAACCATATCTCACCTTGAAGGTTTCACTTTGAGTAGTACAACAAATAGAAGTCAAGATTGAGAAGTATCACTCCCGTTCTTGATGCTTGTACTCTGGTCCCTCAGTGACCCACCTTATGTTAGGATGGTAGTGGCTATGAAGGTGTATTAATATTTTAGATAAGGGAGTGGATGTTCTCTGATGTGAAAATTCTTGGGTGTGGCTGGCCGGGCTATGGTTATAGACGAAGAGGGAAGAGTGAGATAAACTTCTATTTTGTGAATTAGTTAAGAAGGAGAGATATTGTGAGAATCTTTATGATAGTGATTGAGGTTGCTGGATTTTTGGTAAGGAGACCCATAAAGTGTGTATAGTAAAGACATGCTTGAATGTTGTGATTGATAGATACACAAACCATTGTGTTATGTGACTAGTACTTGATTAAGACCTAAGGTTGTTTGATCATAGTGGTAAAATTGAGTAGTATTCTGGGAGGGGTGTAGAGTGTAGGGTCCCATAACTTAAGCTAGAACCTTTTAACTGAGTTAAACTTTAACTTGGAAGAACTATATTATTAGACTCAATCTCTTGTAGTTTTATATTTATCGGGGGGTTTATAAGATTGAAATGGAGAAGTGTGGTATTCATAGCTGAAAGCATTGTTGAGAAGCGTCGCTAAATTCAAGGTCTATTAGATGTTTCACTTGAGGTGGAGAATGCTTCCATTTTTATTCCATGTGAGAATATTATTTTATATCTTGTATCAATAATAATTAGGCCGAAGATTCCTGGAAAAATTCATGACCTACATTTTTATGATCATGTCCTATAGAACTCATGGCCAAGATCATGTCTATGTGAAGTGTTGTTATCTCATAATTCGTACTTACACGATTTACTTGGTGATGTCATGAAGGTCTTTACTTTTGATGACAATGTATGTTGTGTTGAGGGAGAATTCCTAATGTGAATCTACATCCTTTATTCTATACTTCTAGAGCTTTAACTAGCTCCTACTCATCATTCGAGTATGAATGATTCCAAGGGGGAGACAATGTAACAACCCAGATTTTTGGGCAAGAATTCAAATCTTAATTCCTACGTTAATAGATCCAAGCCCAATTATTCTATGTAAATATAACTATGATAATCAATCCTATATTATGGGAACATCTTGGCAGATAAATTGAGATCATCAAAATTTCCTAACTCAAAGATGAGTGGAGAAGTTTTCTATAGATTGAGTTTTACTGAATGTTTCAACTTGGGTAAAATTATAACTACCATTACTCCCAAAATATACCGCTTTAGGTGGAATACTATACAGAATGTGATATATGATTGAATTATCTTTCCAACACATCTAGTTTCATCTTAATCCGACGTTAAAGTAAAAAGTTATGGCCATTTTACTGAAGCCCTATCAAGCTGTTTACCTACCTATGACCCACTACCTACAGGCCGTAGATACTACTTAAAGCTGTAGGTTGGGGGTTGTAATTGGGTTCAGAGAGCTAAAAAGGGATTAAAAGGGGGTCTGATATCTATGACCCTACTTACGGGCCATAGGTACTACCTACGGGCCGTAATTGAGGTTGTGGGAACTTGTTTTTGGAAATTTTTGTATGGGTAATCTTAGGGATATTTTGGTTATTTTTCTTATGAGGACCAACCCTTATATGCTTAAAACCCTTTTTGAATATTGAATTACGATCATTCTTAAAAAGAAAACACCAACAACTCTTTTTTTTCCTCCTAAATATTCTTAGAGGCAAGGAACATTAGGGTTTAATAAGGGATTCAGTATTCAAGCCCCCAACTTTGAATTCTCTTCAATTTTCTTGGTATTTCAGGCATGCCTCTCATCCCTAACTTGAATTTTACACTACAATATATGTTTTAATCATTATTCATGTGATTTAATTGATGGGTTTGAAATTGGGTTGAGGGATTTTGGTGATTATCACTTGAATCATATTTACTATGGTTTAAATATCTTGTGTATACTTAAATTGATCATTTTTGGGACTAAATGGGTGCACTATTGTGGAAATTAGAACGGGGAATATGGGTTTCCCCAAATTGGTGGATTTTGTCTTTGTAATGACTTTAACCTCAATCCACCTGCATGATTTTGGTTTTAAATATGGAATTTGCATGATTTAACTCAGCTTTGAAACTATTGCATTACATTAATGAAAAAATGTATAAAAATGTATTTGAAAGTCCTTGGTGGTCGTGGTATTGGAATTAAATAGAACTTGGGAGTCTAACAGTTTCATGGATTAGTTTGGGCATAATTATATAAGCTTGCAAGCATATTGGTATGACAATACCAAGTTGGAAAATGCCTAAATAAATGACTCTTGGGTTAAAGGATTGGTTTATGGGTAAATTATTTTAATCTGGTCTTAAAGAAAATTGTGTAGCTCACTGCTAAGGTGTAAGTCTCGAGGGAACGAACACTGAAAATAACGTTTGCCGGTGTAAGGGGTCTTAGTGACTATATACTTGATGCACTTATTATATTATACTTTAGGATGGCTATTGCCTTGATGGATTTAGTTTTCCCTAAATTTGTGCGGCTAACACGCACTGGGGCTCTTTCGGTAGGGAGAATCAGACCTATATAGCCCAAGGGTTCTTTTAGAACGGTAAGAGCTACACATTTCAGGTTAATGTTTTGAACTATCATCCTAATTGACCCTTGTTCCCTATCCTGGCATACTATATATGTATAACTGTGGTGCATTATGGTTCATAACTGGATCTTTGCTATTTGCATTATTTTATCCCTATCCCCTGAGTTACATACTAGTGCTTATCCTACTGACCATCCCTGGACGCTGCATTGTTTCATGATGTAGGGTCCTAAGGTTTTTCTATTACTCATGTACAATGTTAGGTGGTGCGAATATTAGTTGAGTTGCTATGAATTTATGAGCTTCCATCATTTGACAAGCTTTGCCATTTCATTAGGTTCCTTTTCATACTTTGGATATTGATAGTTTTCTTTGTCAGTATCCATCGGAGTGTTCCTTGCCTCAAAACATATTCTTGAGCTTCCAGCTTGCTTGCATTGGGGATGGCATTTGATCCTTCTATTGATCCTTTATCTAGTATCTATGAACCCATTTCATCCAAAGTATATCTCGTTTATGAGCTAGGTCCTAGTTTCTCTTGGATAGAGTAGCCTTGTCCCATAATTTCACATTGATTACATTTAGACCCCCAACACATCTAGGGGAACAAAGTCTATCCTATGAAACCACAAGTCTTTTTGGTGATAGTGTTTGAACAAAACTAGATTAGCTCCTGTAATGATCTTCAATTAACTTTATCACCTTTGAAAGGGTCTAAAAAGTTGAGACCAATAAGCCTAAACACCAAAAAGGATTGTTTCAACCAATTGCATTCTATAGCATAAGGCAAATGCTTGGTTGTCCATAAAGAAATCCTTGCTACCATTTTGTCTATTAGTTATTATTCAACTTCTTGGTGGTTAAAGGGACACCTATATACTTGAATTAAAGATGTCCTTGACCATATCCTAATTATTGTATAATCATAGTTCTATCTGCCTAATTTACCCCACCAAAGTATACACAACTTTTACCCAAGTTTGCCTGCAATGAACAGGCGATATCAAATTATGCGAAACATCCTTGCATGTATCCCACAGATTTAGTATCACCTATAGAAAATAATTGAAGGTATTGTGCAAAGTTGAGATGAGTCAATAAAAGTTTAGTACATTTGGGGGTAATTTAATATCCTTTTGTTCCTTTAGTGTAGTTAAACTTCTACTATGATAATCAATTTGCATTGCAATTACAACTAAGTATGGAGAAATATGATCACCCTGACTACGACCCTTACATGTATTAAATGGCTCAGTATGTTCCCCATTCACCAAAATAGAGTATCTCATAAATTTGACACAAGCCATAACCAATCCAGCAACCTACTAGGAAAGCCAGCTTACTATGAACTATTCAAAGTATACCCATTCTACTGAGTCATACACTTTATTTAAGTACACTTTAATTACCCCTATTGTATATATGTGGCTTTTTGTATAACTTTTGATCAATTCATATGCCAAAATTACATTATTAACAATCTTTCTACTAGGGACAAAACCTGCCTTAGTCTCACAAATGATTTGAGGGATGGCAATCTTTAGTCTAGCTACTAGAATTTTTGAGATCAACTTGTAGAGCACAGAACAACAGGCTATTAGAGTTTTGGGTACCATAGTAAGAGTCATACCATTGATATCTCTATAGAGTCTACCTATATCAAACAATTCTTTGATAGCTCTACATATGTCACTTTTTATGATAGGCCATGTCTCTTACAAAAACATGCATTATATCACCATTCATCCCCAGAGCTTTATCCTCCTCAATTTTAAATAAGGCTATTTGTATATCTTCTTCAGTGAGTTCAGCACATAGTGCCATGTTTTGTTTATGATTCAGTTATAGCTCCTATTGTATAAGAAACTTATTTATCGCAGGAAGTGTTGTAACACCAGAACCCATCAGTCTTTTATAGAATGAGAGAATTTCCTCTTTAATAATATTAGGTATGTTAATTTTGTTCCACCAATACTTGTTAACTCATGTACATACTTCTTGTGGATACTCTCATTTATGACTGATGTAAAATAATTGGTATTGGCATCACAAAGTTTCATCCACTTCACCCTTGAATTTTTCTTTATCACACTTTCCTCTATAAGAGACCATTTCTCCATTTGCATAAGAGATTGTTTTTTTTGTTCTTCATAAAAAAAGGGCCATTTAAAGCCTATTGTATAACGTGCAGGTCATATGTATTTTTCTCAATTTTGTGAGTGATACCTTTGAATTCCACTTCTTTCAATATCTTGACAAGTGGCCTAAGTGCCTTTATTTTACCGCAAATGTCCTTCATTTATTCCTACTTTTTTTATGTTTCAACACACTTCTAGAAATAGTAGAAAAAGTATCATGGTCTGCCTAGATATTAAGGAACCAAAATGGTATTTAAGGAGACCAACTAAGTTCTTCAATGTTAAATAACACTGGTAAGTGACCAAAGATAGTTGGAACTTCATACTGAGTATAACAATAACCCCAATGATACATCCACTTTTCACTACTAAAAGATCCATCAAGCCTACTACACACTCTATCAACACCATGTTTTCTATTAGTCTAAGTATAATAAATACCTTTCCATGTATGCTCAATAAGGTGCAGATCATGAATAAATCATAAAAATCCCTAGTCTCAACACTAGTGACAAGGTTACCTGTAGTCGGTCTTGGAAATATAACATAGCATATAAATCATCACTCATAAGCCAAGGTAGAGTAATATTATAAGCAATTTATGGAGATATTCCTATAATTCTTCCTCTGACTCATAGTATTTTAGTATACACTGACGTCAGAAGCATTCAAATTTATTTTATTTATTGAATTGGAGCACATATAAGTTGATTGAGTTTTAAAATGAATCACCTGGACGACATAAAGTTTAGGGTCCTAAAGCAACTAAACCAAAGTCATATATTCCCTTAGGTCCCTTCTCAGAATGCTATGACAACATATAATCTAGAGTTATAAGCATGAACCTAGAAGTTTAACAACAATAAAGTGGGGATTGTGTTTACCTATATTTAGTAGATTATGTATCCATGGAGCTAGTTGTATGAAGGGTGAATCGGTAGGCTTAAAACAGTGTATGCAAGAATTTAAGTTTGTTGATTCAAAATTAAGTATGATAATGTGGGTATGATCTAGAGGTGTATCCAAGGTTATATGCAATTGTATTTTGTATTATTTATATGTTTTAATAGTGTGTGTTATTAGATAGTACCCTTGAGTTGTTAAGTGCGAATAAGTCTATGTAGTATATGATGTTCTTACCAACTAAGTTATGGGTTATAGGTTAATGGTGTTGGTTATGTTGGTTTAATGGTAATTCTCATGGTTTAGGGAAAAATACAAGTTTAGAGATGTGATATTAGTAGGTTATAAAGGAAAAGCAGATTAAATATTTAATGAGGCAGTTATGTTTGCGGGAGAGTGTGTAAGTCTATGACGATGATTATTAAAGATTGAAAAAGTTAAATATTGTATATATGATGATATTGTCCAAGAATGAAGTTAATATGTTTGAAATATAGTTTACTCGCATGAGTTGAGGATTTTTTTGTAGAACGTTAGAGTGAAGAAATTATGGCTCAGTCCTAAGGATATGGAATAGATCCATAAGTTTAGGAGGTTGGATTTAATCTAATGGGGAGATGATAGTGGTGATGAATAATTTTTTAGATGGGAGAGAGTAAATGTTTCTTGTTTGAGAAAAATTGTTGTATGCTTGTTTTATCTAAGGCTATAAGTTTGAAGGATGATTGAGGGAGATCTTTTGATAGATGTCATAGTTAGTTGAGAATTCTATGCGTGTTTTATTGGGGATAGTGTATGGGAGTTGTTATTGACCAGAGATATTAGAAGGTGGGAAAAGTTTCCTAGGTAGGTTGTTTGTCTAGAAGTTCATATGTGGTTATAATGATATGCTTGAATGTCATATTGGTATATAATTAAATGGATGCATTGTGCGTTAATGAATTCCAAGTGAGAGGTTGAATTTAGTTGTTGAAGTGGTAATAGGAATTATTCTTGAGATGAATGATGTGAACTCTGCATGGGGTATCGAATTCATATTTTAGACTAGTATTATCGTGTTATGTGTTGTATTTTGTGATTTTGAGCTAGGCGTGAACATAGTGAAGGTATGTAGTTCAACTCATACATTGGAGGGAATGGTTATGTGTACCCGTGTGAGAATTATAAGTTGCATCAAATGAGCATAGTATTTAATGGGAAAAGTATAGTTAAGGGAGTATTTGAGAAGTGTCTAAGCTTGAAAATTAGAAGTTGCATTGCCTAAGGCTTAGTAATTCTACCCTAGCTTATATTTCATAGGCCTATATTTCTTTCTATAGAGTTGCATCCATGTTGCAATTCCTTATTCAGATATCTTATTCAAATCATGCCCAAAATTCCTTGCTCATTAATGTTGTTAGAACTTCTTGCAAAGAGTGTTGAAGAAATATTCCAGTTGAGTATAACTTTCAGTATGATTCAGTCTGTATAGCCATCAATTCTGTTTAGCAATCAAATAGATAAGCTCCTATGGTTTTCCATATCTCCATCGAGTCTTACTATCCAAAGTTTATGAGTATGGCTATTCCATAAGGTAAAATATTCGCATCCATGCAAATTACGAATTCAGCTCAGTTCATACATCATGCATTAGTTTCAAATTCAGATATTATGTCATGATTCATCTCATAAATTTTCTATAGATCATCTCATCCTTTCCTTAGTATTTCAGCAAAGTCAGTATCATTCGGGGATGAATGATCCCAAGGGGAAGATATTGTAATACCCCATGTCTGAAAGCCTCTGTGCAATATGCAACTCCTTTCTTTGAGTCGTATACACAATGTACGAGTCGTATATAGTTAATCATAGCTATGGCATTGTGGAGTATTTGAAGTTTGTTGTAGATATGAGTTGAACCTAGGAATCATCAAATCATGGTACGATTCGTATGAAGTGAAGTCGTGAGTTCAACAATATAGGTTCCCTAAGTTTCTGTCAAGCTTATGAGTGGTGGCTATAAGTCATAATAGCTTGTTATGAGTCATAATATATCACTTGTATCTTAACTAGTAAAAGACCCAAGAATCAAGCTCATGCTTTGATAACTTTATAAGTTACTTGGACATATATTAAGTCCTCAAATAACTCCTAGCTCATAAATAAGTAAAAACATTCCTTACCGATTAAATTCTTGGGATGTATATAACTATGGTTATATTCAAACGAGCACAACTTCTATTATACTAAGAATTTATGATCTCAAGACCCACCAATAGATAGATAATTAAGTTATTTTTCCAATGATACAATTTTTCCCTTAACCCAATATCGGGGTTAAAAGTTAGGGAAAAATTACTGAAGAACTGTCAAAGCTGTTAGTGGTTACGACTCACAGATGACGACTCGTAAGCAGGCCCTATGAGTTTTCAGGAGGAGTCATCACCATGGAAATAAGGATCAAAATCTGGGTTCCTGGTGATGACTCAAGACACGACCCGTATCCAAAACATATGAGTCATAACCAAACTCGTCGGGACGGCTTCCAAGCGATTTCCAGATGGTTCCTAAGGGATTTTTTGTTTTTTTCCCACTCTTTTAACCTCAAAACAATGTCTTTTAGGCTAAATAAAAAAAAATTCCCAAATACATTATTCAACCATAACTCCACTTAGAGAAATCAAAAGGGACGATTTTCTCTTCTCTCCAAGGAAACTAGGGTTCTTCTAGTTCAAACTCAATTCTAAGAAATACACCCAAGGCTTCTATAATCAAGTATGTGGGGTTTAAGAACAAGGTTATTCTTTCATCCTTCTGCCCAAAGTGCATGGTTTTGAGATTTAATCTACTTATTTTCAATTAGGGTTCATACCCAAATGACTATATTCTTGAAGTTTGATTCTACCATGTGATTGAAAGCTTTAAGTATATCAAGATTTACTTATATCCAAGTTTTTACTCATAAGATTCATATTATGATTTGAATTTCATTATCTTGACTGGGATATTATTGAAAGATTTCACGATGAGTATTTAGTATGATGTTTTATTATGAATTTCTATGAAATCAAGCATAAATTCCAAGCCCTACGTACAAGTACTGAGTTTACAAGAGGTTTATGCTCTTATTCTCTATTGATATGTGTTATAACATGATTTGAGGAAAAACTTGATCTTTTGATTTAAAGATAATACATGAAATCCATAACTATTCATCTTGATTATGATTTGAAGTAAAAAAAAGCATAACTGATTCTTAGTCTATACACCCTTATGCCAATTTAAGGTGGATATATTAAAGTATGAGCATATAAGTATTTTAGGAGAAGTATTTAGCACCGAGAAAGGAATGCAGATGAGCATATCCTAAATTTTTTGAAACTACGAGCCACCATAGGTTAAGCTTTTCCCAATATGGATGAAGTTTTGTGATCACTTAAGTTAAGGTTCTATTTTGATGGCAAGGGTAAAACATCTATCCCCAACGTGGGTAAGACATTGGACTCCATGATAGCTCACATTGTTTATATCGATTAGAAGAATCTCCTACAAGAAATAATAAAATGAAAGATTTTAGAAACGAAGTGTTATAGCTAACTAAGTTTATTCATAAGCTTTATTATCCATGTTTTATGATATTGTAGTGTTTAGTTTTACTCAAGTCCAAGGTGAGTCATTTACGCTTAACTCCATTATTTGAAATTTTACATATATATATTCAGTTCTTGTTTTACTTATGCATTTACCACCACATATTCAACATATTCCAGAAGTACTGACCTACATATATGTCTATGTGCTTCGTTGTCTCATAATGTAGGTACCAGTTATGGCCCACATATCATAATCAAATAGTTTGTAACTTTCGGTCAGTAGGTGATGAGTTATTTTAGTTTGAGGACTCGATTCAACTGTTGTTTTTGTAGCATTTTTATTCAGTGGTATTGATTAGAGATAAATGGTGGTCATGTCCCGACTACCTATAATCAATATTAGTAGAGGCGTCATAGACGGTCATTCAAAATTCATGTATTTATTTTTAGTTTTTTTGTATAACCAAAGTGTAAATGTCTTTAATAGTTTTTCATTGAACATATTTAGAAAAGACATCTCTTCCACTTATTTCTTCCAGATTTATGTAACATATTCAGTTGCTCACGAGTTATGCAACTATCATGGGTTAGCTTAGGATCAGTTATGGTTCTAAGCACAGTGTGACGTCCAGGGGGTAATCTCGGGGCATTACAATTGTGTCCTATAAGGCCAAGGTTTATGTCTTGTCTCATTATACACTACAATTGATCACCTCAGAGGATGAGTGTATTAGGTTTTTTATGAAGGGTTTGATTTTTGGGATTCAACTGGCTATATTATTTGTGGTTGCATCTGGAATATCCTTTTAGGAGATAGTTGATTTTTCCCAGAAGGATGAGGTACTTAAGAAATAGGAAGATGTAAGAGCAGAAGAGAAGAAGTCCAAGACCTCCAACTAGTTCAACGATATTTTTCTCAAATGTCATAGTTCTTCTCAACCATGTTTGTGTCTGCAGGGGGCTCATCTTGAATCATGTATCAGCTTTCATAGGCAGACAATTGTATACCCTTATCCTTTTCAATTTAAAATCCTATTTTGGGAATTAAGTTCTATGAATGTAGGGGTTTGGGCCATATTACAAGGTATTGTCCTAATTTCTTATTGATAGGCCAGTTGACTCAGTAATCAACTTCTATTACTGTAGTTTTGATAGGTCGTAGTGGTAGAGAAAATAGTATAGGTAATCCATAAGGGGCATGGTGGCTAGGCTACAAAAAGAGGAGGCAACTAAGTCAATTGAGGTTGAAGATAGGTTGGTAGAAATAATTCTCAGGATAGTTGAGGTTGCAATTAGGGTAGTGATAAGGCTCATGTTTATGTAGTTTTGCATCATCCTAAAGAAGATTCTTATGATTCTTTGATCATTGGTACTATTCTTGTTTATAATTATATGGATTTTATATTGTTTAATCTTGTTTTTTTTCTCTTATAGGCATGTGAAATTTACGTTGGGCTAGGACTTAAATTGTGATATCTTTATACTTCTATGTATGTGTGTAACACCCCAGAGTTTTTTCCTCTAAATTTTTTTTGAGTTTTGAGCTTATTGTCCACGGTACAACTTAGGAGAAGAGTCATGATGACTCCTCACGAGTCATACAGATCCAATTATTATTTTTCCAGTAAGATATTTATGGTTTCTGTAAAGGTCATGACTTGGACCTCACGAGTAATAAGGTGAGATCATGAGTCTTATGGTGGGACACATGACCAAACCAGTGCAATGGCCCAAGGTTGCTATCTTGGTATAAGACTCCATGAGTCGTATGGTCTGGTCAAAACCCATAGGGTGTGACTCATGACCATACCAATAAGGTTTTCTTGAGTCACTCCCTAGACTATGAGTCCAGGCAATGACTAGTACCCAGTTGTCATGAGTCATGACTTGACCCCTAACGATGAGTGACAGTTGTTCCCGTATTTTATTTAAAGACACTTTGGTCATTTCTCTCTTTTCCAAATTGTAACCCTCAACCAAAAATGCCTTAAGGGACCCTATAACTCCCGATTACCTAATCTTAAAATACTCTAAAACTCTCTCAAATCCCCAAGTCAATAACAAGCTAGGGTTTCTAAGTATTTGGCTTCTAGAGCTCTAATTGGTGATTTCTCTCCATAATTCTCAATACTTTTGGGCATGATCTCTTCCCTAAAACTTGTTTTGATAAAAATATGTGTTTAAAATTTTAATCCATGTGATTAATTGTTGGTTTTGAACATGGGTTGAGGACTTGTGGATGTTATTAGTTTAATTACTTTTTCCTATGGTTTCTATTGATCATTCATGCTTTGAATTGATAGATTTTAAATAAATTGAATGCATGGATATGGTAATTGGAATGGGGGTCGTGGATTCCCCAAGTTAATAAATAATTGGACCATGGGTGTTGTGGATTCCCCCAAGTTAAATGTCAATATAAATGGAATAATGACATTGGCTTACAAGGATATTTGGTATGATGGTACCAACAACATGTCACTTAATGGATAGCCCATTATTTAATAATGAGAATGTGTAAATGTTCTTATTTTGCTTAAAGGGTGTTGTGTAGCTGGCCATGAAGGTTGAATTCCTGAGGGACCAATACTAAAAACCCATATTTGCCGGTGTGAGGGTTGGTTTTAATAGCCATATTCCTATATCACACCATATATATTTTTATCACGGATTAGTGAAGGGTCATGGATTCCTCGACCTTCCTTGATACCTCTAGTTTGTGCCACTAACACACACTGGGGACCTTATGGTGGAGGAAGATGAACCTATATAGCCTGTGGGTGCCTTTTATGATGATTGAAGCTACACAGTCCAGGTTAATATTTTAACTCACATGCTAACCCTTGTTCCCTATCCCAGCATATTGTATATATATGTATATAATTACGTGCATATGGTTTTGGAATGATTTTAGACTGATTGATCATGCCATTATTTTATCCTTTCCTTGAGTTACATGCTAGCGCTCACCCTGCTAACCATCCCTAAATGCAGTATCCCCATGCGATCCAGGGAATGAAGATACGTCTGTTTCCTTGTGCAGTGGTACATGACTTCTAAATTATCTGTGAGTCAGCTTTGAAGTGGTGCCCTTCCATTCTTTGAAATTTCATGGTCTTGTATTTACTTATGTCCTAGATAATTTTGGTGGGTTTTTGGCTATAGTCGGGGTCGTGTCTTGACTTTTATTGATATTTGGTTTCTTAGAGGCTTTTGTGGATAGGATGTGGGTGGATTTGGTATTGTGGATATTTAGAACCTATTTAATTAATTTATTAATCTTGTTATATGTTTGGTACTTATCTCTATCTTGTTATATGTTTGGAATTCATCCATTGATGGTTATATTGTGTTTTGGTTTACTAGGTTAATAGGGGTGGTCTTTGGTCCTCGGTGAACTTGAGATAGCCGTCATGACTAGGCCCTTGTTTGGGTCATGACAAGCTTGGTATTAGAGACTAGGTTCATGGACATTGGGTGTACACAAAGCTGTGTCTAGTAGAGTCTTTTTTATGGATGTTTAGCGCTCCACACTTATAAGAGAGAAGCTATGAGGCATTTCAGAATATTTTCCCTTTTTTGTGATCTATTTTTGTGCTATGGAGTCTAAGGTCTTGAAAACTCCTCTAATTCCATTTGTTCATATTTCAGATTATTCCTCCTTAAGGATTTGATGCTCGTGGAAACTTCTGTGTCCCACTTGAGGACAATGTGGATGGAACTCGCCTGTTTATTAGGTTTAGACCTGGTCTAGGGTCCCAACTCCTGATTGTACTTCCCCTTATAGAGTTTCACTATTTCCTACCGGTCCTTCTTAGACTTCTCAGGCTGATGATGTTCATGCCTCGCTGCTCTAAGGACAAATTTCCAATGTTTAGTTTAGTGAATCTATTCATCTGCTGACCTAGTTGGTGACTTCTCAGTCTTGTCAGCCTGACTTTATTGGTTCTATTGCTCTATTTTCTGAGGTTACTAGAGTTGGCCAATTTATGATATTGAATTCTCTGACCTTTACTGGCTCTAAGGTTAAGAAGGATCTTCAAGGTTTTTTGGCTGAGATGGAAAAGATATTCAGGGTGATGCATGCCACTAACTCGAAAGGTGTGGAATTTGTTGTATATAAGATGAAGGATGTGACATATTAGTGGTATAAGAAGTGGGAGAAATTAATTGAGGATGATGTTGAGTTGACTCAGTGGAATGAGTTCTTTAGTGCCTTTCTTGATTGTTTCTTTCCTTAGGATTTGATAAAGACTAAAGCTTTAGAGTTTGTGAATTTGAAGGAGTGAAGGATGACTGTGAAAGAGTATGCTTTGAAATTCCATTAGCTATTTTATAATGCCTTGGATATTGTGTCTAGTATGAGGGCATGAATGAGGAAGTTTTCTTTGAGTTTGTCTTGGGACTTGGTACTAGAGTGTAAGGGGCCATGTTAAATAATAACATGGATATCTCTAGGCTGGTGGTGTATATGCAACAGGTTGAAAATAAAAAGAAAAAACAAGTAGAAATGGGAGAGAGGAAAAATAAAAAGTTCAGGTATTTAAAGTAGGGTGTAGTCCAGGAGAACAGTGATAGAGATAGTAGGTAGTGGGGCAAAAAGAGGACTAGGGGAAACTCGGGTTCATATTTTATTTCTAGTTATTCATATCCTTAGTCATCTATTGATCTCCACTTTTAGATTAGCAATGAGTCTAGGGAATAAGGTGCCCAATCTCAGGTTAGTGGATCCCAGTCAACCCTATCTTATCCTCCTTATCATTTTTGTGGATAGCTTCCTCATGGTCAGTGTGATGAGGGGAGGAATAGGTGCTATAATTATGGTCAGCTGAGGAATCTGCAGCGACACTGACTAGCTAAGGTTGTTTCTGGGGCTAATAAAGTTTTGGTTGCTACTTCCTAAGATCCTGCACGAAAAGGTTTCTGGTACAAACACTAGTCTTAATCATTTTTATGCTCTTTCCATCTATCAAGAATATGAGGAATCTCTCTGATGTTATTATTGGTATATTGAAACTTTTCTCTCATGATGTACTTTGTCTGCTTTACCCAGGGTTCACGCTTTCTTATATGGCCCCTTAGGAGGGTTTTATTTTGATTTTGGTCCCAAAAGTATCTCTGATCCCTTCTCTGTGTCTACCTTGGTAGGTGATTCTATTATGGCTAGAAAGGTTTATAGGGGTTGTGTGGTATCTATATGTGGTAGGAAGACATTGGTGGATTTGATCGAGTTGGATATGGTAAACTTTTATGTAATCTTAGGGATGGATTGTTCCATTTATACTACACTAATGTAGATTATCAAACCCATAAGCTCACTTTTCAATTCCCGAATAAACTAGTGATTGAGTGGGAAGGGAGTTCTTTAGTACCTAAGGGAACAGTTAATTCTTATCTTAAAGCCTCAAAGATGATTTTCTAGGGGTGTCCATATCATCTAGTTTGAGTTAAGGATTCTGGTTCTGAAAGTCCTTCCTTATAATCTATCTCGGCGGTTAACAAATTTCCTTAAGTATTTCTCGATGACCTTCCTGGCATTCCTCCTGATAGGAAACTAGACTTTAGGATTGATCTTTTACTAGATACCCATCCTATCTCCATCCCTCCATATGGAATGGCCCTGACTGAGTTAAAGGAGCTGAAAGAGAAGCTAAAGGATCTTAATTATAAGGGCTTCATTCGTCCTAGTATTTCTCGATGGGGTGCTCCTGTTCTTTTCATACATAAGAAAGATGAGTCTCTTTGGATGTGCATAGACTATAAATAATTGAATAATGTGATAGTGAATAATAAGTACCCTCTTTCGAGGATTGATAAACTTTTTGACTAGCTTTAGGGTGCTAGATGTTTCTCTAAGATTGATCTTCGGTTGGGTTATCATCAGTTGAAGATTAAGGACATTGATTTTCCTAAGACTGCTTTTTGAACCCGATATTGTCACTATGAGTTTTTGGTTATGTCATTTGGATTGACTAATGTTTCGATGGCATTTATGGATCTCATGAACTAACTATTTAAGAAGTTATTTTAATTGTTCATGATAGTGTTCATTGATGACATCTTGGTGTATTCTAAGAGTGAGAAAGATCATGCAATCACCTTTGAGTAGTGTTGCAGACTCTTAAGGATCAGTGATTATATGCCAAATTTTCAAAGTGTGAGTTCTAGTTTAATGCTTTGACCTTTCAGGGTCATGCTGTTTCCAGTAAAGAGATCATGGTAGATCCACAAAAAGTTGAGACGGTTAAGAAATGGACCCATGAAACTAATCGACATTTGGAGCTTTTTGGTTCTAGCCAGGTATTATAGGAGGTTTGTGAAGTGCTTTTCTTCTATTTCTTCTTCGTTGACTAAGTTGAATAAAAAAAAGGTAAAGTTTCTATGGTATGATGCTTATGAGGGTAGTTTTGAGAAGTTAAAGGATAAGTTGACTTCCATGCCAGTTTTGACCCTGCCCGAGGGAATTGCTGCTTTTGTTGTTTACTATGATGTGTCTCATGTGGGACTAGGTTGTGTCTCTATGTAGAATGGTAAAGTGGTGGCTTATGCTTCTAGGTAGCTGAAGGTTCGTAAAAGGAATTATCCAACTCATGATCTAGAATTGGCAGCTTTGGTGTTTGGGTTAAGATTTGGTGCCATTATCTATATAGGGTGCATTTTGATATATATATATATATTCAGACCATAAGAGCTTGCAGTATGTGTTCATCTAGAAGGATTTGAATCTCAGGCAAAGGAGATGGCTTGAGTTGCTTAAGGAGTATGATATGAGTCTTCATTATCACCAAGGTACAACTAATATGGTTGCTGATGCTCTTAGTAGGTTGTCTATGGGTAGCTTGTCTCATCTGGATGAGAAGAAGCGAGGATTGGTGAAGGATAATCACCGGTGGGTGTAACACCCTGGATTTTTGGCCTTCAAAAATTTTGAGTTCTGAGCTTACTTCCCTAACTATTACTCTCCTTACAAGTCATGGCATGTCCTGACGGGTTATAAGACCCAATCGTAATGTGTCCAGTGAGGTTTGCCTAAGTCACTATCCTGGTTATGACTTAAGGTAACAAGTTGTAATAACTCATGATGAGTCGTAAGAGGGCCAGTCATTGTGTGTTCAGTGTGAAATACATTGTTATTATCCTAAGTGTGAGAGACGGGTATGAGTTGTAAAGAATGTATACAAGTCGGATCGTAAGACCATAGCCAAACCAGTGTAGGGCTATGGTGATTTTGTCTTGACTATGAGTCATAGAGATAAGTCGTTAAGAGACCCGCAATGACTGGTAGCATTTTTTAGTCTTTTAATTAGGGGCACCTTGGTAATTTCCCTCTTATCCCCACTTAGAACCCACATCCATAAAACATCAGAGGAGGGTTATATTTAATACTTTGGAAATCAAACACTCTCAAATTCTCCATTCAAGTCTAGCCTAGGGTTTCAAGGAAAGAGGTCATCTAGGGTTCTAAGAGTTCTATTCTCTTCAAATTTCTTGGTATTGAGGCATGCGTCTCTCTCCTTGATCTTATATATCTTAATGGCATAAAATTTGGTTTATTATTTATGGTTTTGATGTTGGGTTTTGAACTATGGGTTGAGAGTTTTGGATATAAATTGTTTGAACGTAATTCCCATGATTTCTTTTAAACTATTATACATTGAAATAGTTTGTTTGTACACTCATAGGCGTGCATGGAAATAGTGGATAGAATAGGGTTATAATAGATACCTAAAATTTTGTGAAACATAGCAATAGGGGTCCAAAGGAATCCTTAATTAAATTGTTTTGGTATTGGAATTGGTAATAATCTCAACCCACTTGCATAATTTATTTTGAAATATGCATTGTTAATTGGTTTAGCTTATTTCTTTGAAACTAATACATGACATAATTGGCAAATTGAATGATAATGATCTTTAAAACCTTATAGGATACAACAGAATCCACCAAGTAATTTTTATAATGGAGTTGATGGGGTACGAAGGAATCCCCAAAGTATTGGCTAAGGACATTGCTTGCAAGATATAGTTGGTATGATGATACCATCTAATGATTCCTTAATAATTGACTTCTTACACTAATGGTTGGGTTATGTGTTAAATTATTTAATTGGGGCTTAAAGGGGGTTGTGTTATCTGGCTGTGAAGGTATGAGTTGTGAAGGGCAGACACGGGAAACTCATGTTTGCCTACGTGGATGTTGGTCTTGATGAGCGTGTGCTTGTGGGTACTTGGGAATCCCCCAAGTGTATATATATTTATATCATGGATCGTGTAGGGTAGATGGGAATCCCCATCCTTCTATGATATCTCTGGTTTGTATGGCTAACACGCTCTGGGGCACGACTAGGGGGTAACAACATGACCCATATAGCCCGTGGGTAGTTTATGATAGTCAGGCTACACGATCCAAGATAATGTTTTAAATTACATACTAAGGCATGTTCCCTATCCCTACATCTTATATATATGTATGTATATGGATATGTATGAATATGTACTTGTGCATGGATTTTGACTTGGTTTGGATTGATGGAATTACATTATCCCTTATCCCTGAGTTACATGCTAGCACGGCAACCGCTAACTATCTTTGAACGATGTATCCCCATGCGATGCAAGAACTTGTAATATTTCTACTTCTCTTGCATAGTGACTAGTTAATTCGATGAACATCTCGTGAGTCAGACAGAAGTGGTGAGCTTCCATACTTTGGAATACCCTATTTTATGCTTTGGATTTCCTTTAGTTTTGACTATTTCCTTTGGACTTGGTTTTTGGCTATGGTTGGGGGCATTTTCGATGATATATTCTTTGGTTTTGTTAGAGGGTTTGTTGGACATTACTATGGATATGGGCACTAGTATCAGTGGTCGGTATCGTATCAATTTTGGTTGTTGGTACTGATTGTTGTATATGAACTTATCGTAAAGTATTTTATTTTTTTATATTTTATCTTGTTATATGTTCAGAATTCATCCAGAGCTAGATGTATCTGGTTCTATTAGATTAGGCTAAAGGGGTGGTCTTCGGTCTATGGCAAACTTGACATACCTGTCATAGAAAGGCCTTGGTTCAGGTCATGAGAAAGATGGCATTAGAGCCTACATTTGGTGTCATTGGGTGTCCATAAATCCATGTCAAGTAGAGGCTCTTTTATGGGTGTGTAGTGCGCCACACTTATAAGGGAGAGGTTACGAGACATTTGGGAATATTTTCCTTTATTGTAATTTACTGTTGGGTTGTAGAGTCTAAGGTCATGAAATCTCCTCTAATTCTTATTTGTTCGCTTTTGAGATTATGTCTCCCAAAAGATTTGATGTTCGTGGAAACTCCTCTGTCCCGCTTGAGGACAACATAGACGGGGCTTGTCCTACTCAAAGAGTTTAGACCCGATCTAGGGTCGCTGCTTCTGATTTCCCTAGTGGAGTTCCACCGATCCCCACTGATCCCTCTCCTGCTGTAACACTCCTCCTCGCTTATCTCTGAAGACATTACAAATGCTGATTTTCACCATTTTATTCATTTGTTGACCCATTGGTGATATATCAGTCATGCCAGTCGCGTCTTGTTAGTGCTACTGTGAGTTATTCTGAAGCCCCTAGAGTTGGATAATTTATGAGGTTGAATCCTCCAGTTTTCACTTATACTATGGTTGAGGAGGATCCTCTAGGATTTATGGATGAGATGGAGAAGATCATTCGATTTATGTATTCTACTGAGGTAGAGGGTGTGGAGTTCCCTACTTATCAGTTGAAGGATGTGGTGAATAAATGGTATGAAGAGTGGGAGCAACTTATGGTGATGATGTTGAGTTTGATTTATGGGATGACTTCTATAGTGCTTTTTCTTGATCGCTACTTTCCTCGGGAGTTGAGAAAGGTAAAGGCTGAGGAATTTATGAATTTAAAACAAGGACACATAATAGTGAAGTAATATGCCTTGATGTTTCACTAGCTGTCATGTTATGCTCTTGAGTTAGTGTCTAGCATAAGGGCTAAAATAAGGAAATTTGCTTCTGGTCTATCCCGTGATTTGATTTTGTAGAGCAAGGATGCCTTGGTGAACAAGGATATGGACATCTCTGGACTTATGGTGTATATACAACAAGTTGAAGAGAAATATAAAAGGCAAGAAAAGATAGGGAAAGGTAGAGTAAGAAGTTTTGATATTCAGATAAAGGTGGAGGTCAGCAACAGAGTTGTAGGGACGTTGGAAAATGGTCTTAGAAGAGGAGGGGAAATTCTGATTCCTATTCTATGGCTAGTGCTCCTTATCCTAAGCCCTATGGTGATCGTTGTTTTTAGAGAAACAGTGGATTTAATGCGCAGGGTGCCCAATCCCAAGACAGTGAGGTCAAGTCAGCTCCATCTGATCCTCCTTATCAATTTTGTGGTCAGTTACATCTTTGGTTCTATGATGAAGGGAGGAACCAGTGTTTTAATTGTGGCCAATCAGGGCATATAGTGAGGCATTGTCTCATAGGTAAGGTTGCTTTAGGGGATAATAAGGTCCCGATTGCTGCTTTTTCTGCTCCTACATACAAAAGTCTACTTCTGGCTCTAACACTGGTCAAAATTGCCTTTATGCTCTTTCCACTCGTCAGTAATTTAAGGCATCACCAGATTTTGTCACTAGTATGTTACAATTATTTTCTCGTAATATGTATTGTCTTCTTGATCCGAGGTCTACTCTTTTTTATGTGACCCCTTTTGTGGCTATTCATTTTGGTTTCTATCCCAAGAGCATTCCTGATCATTACTCTGTGTCTACCCCAGTGGGTGACTCTTTGGTTTCTAGAAGAGTTTATAGCAGTTGTGTGGTATCTATTGATGGTAGGGAAACTTTGGTGGATTTGATTGAATTACATATGGTTGATTTTGATGTCATCTTGGGGATGGATTAGTTGCATACATGCTATGCCTCTTCAGATTGTTGGACCATAAGGTCATTTTTAAATTTCTTAATAAGCCGGTTATTGAGTGGGAAGAGAGTTCTATAGTACCTAAATGAAGGTTCATATCATATCTTAGAGCCCAAAAATTGGTTTCCAAGGGGTGTCTCTATCATTTAGTCTGAGTTAATGATTCTAACTAAGAGGGTCCTTCATAACAATCTGTTCCCATGGTTAAGAAATTTCCTAAGGTTTTCCCTAATGATCTTTTAGGTTTTCCTCCCGATAGGGAAATTGATTTTGAGATTGATCTTCTACCGAACACTCGTCCTATCTCTATTCATCCCTATAGAATGACTCCAACTGAGTTGAAGGATCTTAAGAGGCAGTTGAAAGATCTTCTTGAGAAGGGTTTTATCCGCCCTAGTGTGTCTCCGTGGGGTGCTCTTATTTTATTCATGCGTAAGAAGAATGGTTCCCTTCGAAAGTGTATAGATTACTGACAATTGAATAAGGTGGTAATAAAGAATAAGTACCCTTTTTCTAGGATTATGATCTCTTTGACCAACTTTAGGGTGTTAAGTTTTTCTCTAAGATCGATCATCGGTTTGGGTACCATCAGTTAAAGATTAGGGACGTGGATATCCCTAAGACTGCCTTTCATACTCGGTACGGATATTTTAAGTTTCTGGTGATGTTCTTTGATTTGAAAAATGCCTCGGCAGTATAGACTTAATGAATCGGGTATTCTGTCAATTTTTAGATTTGTTCGTTATTATGTTTATTGATGATATTTTGGTGTAATCCAAGAATAAGGCAGATCATGCTCTTCATCTTCGTATTGTGTTGCAGACCCTAAAAGATCAGTGGTTGTATGCTAAATTCAAAGTGTGAATTTTGGTTAAACACTATTGCTTTTCTGGGTCATATTGTCTCTAGTGAGGGGATCATGGTGGATCCACAAAAAGTTGTAGTTGTTAAGAAGTGGCCTAGACCCATGACTCCAACCAATATTTGAACTTTTTTTAGGTTTAGCTAATTATTATAGGGGGTATGAGGAGAGTTTCTCATCGATTTCTACTCTATTTCCAAAGTATACCCAAAACAAGGCAAAGTTTCTATGGTCGGATGCTTGTGAGGGAAGTTTTGAGAATCTGAAAGATAAATTGACTTCAACTTCACTTTTGACCCTGCCGAAGGGTATTGATGGATTCATGGTTTATTATGATGCATCCCGTATGGGATTTGGTTGTGTGTTGATGCAGCATGATAGAGTTTTGTCTTATGCTTCTATACAATTAAAGATTCATGAGAAGAATTATCCAACTCATGATTTGGAGCTGTTGGAGGTGGTGTTTGCACTGAAGATCTGGCGTCACTATATTTATGGGGTCCATGTTGATATTTATTCAGACCATAAGATCCTGTAATATGTGTTCACTCAGAAGGAGCTGAATCTCAGGCAAAAGAGATCGATTAGGTTTCTCAAAGACTATGACTGAGCCTCAACTATCACCTAGGTAAAGCTAATGTGGTTGCTGATGCTCTTAATAGGTTATCTATGTGTAGCTTATCTCATATAGAAGAGAAAAAGCTAGATTTCGAAAAGGATATTCACCATTTGTCTAATCTTAGAGTTCGTCTCTTAGATTTTGAGGATGGTGGTATATTTGTGAAAGAGGTGGTGAATTCATCTCTTTGCGCTGAGGTAAAGAGCAAGCAGGTGTGGATCCTATCTTGATGAAAATAAGGATGTTGTGGTAGGCAGAAGGTGATCGCTTTCGAGATTGGTGGTGACAGTATCTTGAGGTACCAAGGGAGGTTGTATGTTTCCATTGATGATGGGTTGTGATGTAGGATTTTGGACGAGGCTTACGAGCCACGGTATATGGTTCAAAATAGTTCGATAAAGATGTACCATGACTAGAAAGACATTTATTAGTGGAATAATATGAAGCGCGATGTGGCCAATTTTATGGCTAAGTACGTGGTATGTTAGCAAGTGAACGTGGAGCACTTGAGGTCCAGTGGTTTGTCTCAAGAGATTGAGTAACCTGTGTGGAGATGGGAAGTAATTAATATGGATTTTGTTACCGATCTTCCATAGTCTCAGAATCAGTTTAATTCTATTTGGGTCATCGTGGATAGGATGACAAAGTCCGTACACTTCTTGCTTGTGAGGACAAATTATTCTAGGGATGATTTTGCTAAGATTTTCATTCAGGAGATTGTAAAGCGGCATCGTGCGCTGGTTTCTATAATTTTTTATTGTGGAACTCAGTTTTCATCGCACTTTTAGAGATTATTTCAGAGAAGTTTAGGGGCAAAGGTAGACCTTAGTACCGTCTTCCACCCACAGATGGATGGACAGGAGAAAAGGACAATTCAAACCTTGGAAGGCATGCTTTGAACTTGTGTGATTGATTTTGGTGGTGTCCCTCATTGAGTTTGGTTATAATAATGGCTACCACTTTAGCATTGTTATGGCTTCATTCGAAGCATTGTATGTTAGGAGGTGTAGATCTCCTATTGGGTTGTTCAAAGTAGGTGGGATGAGATTATTTGGCCTGGATTTGGCTCACCAAGGTATCTAAAAGGTGAAGAGATTCAGGATCGGCTTAAGACCGCCCAAAGTTGCCAAAAGTTCTACGCGGATGTAAGGTGAAGGGAGTTGGAATTTTATGTTGGTGAGTAGGTGTTCTTGAAGGTGTCTCCTATAAAGGAAGTGATACGGTTTGGAAAGAAGGAGAAGTTCAGTCCCTACTATGTCGGTCCATGCTTGGTTTTGAGGAGAGTGGGTAATATTGAATATGAATTAGAGTTGCCATCTAGTTTGGGTTCTATTAATCTGGTCTTACATGTTTCAATGTTGAGGAAGTGCACGGGTGATCTTTCATTGGTTGTTCCCTTGGAAAGCATTGATGTTTTAGATTCCTTGTCTTATGATAAAGTCTTGGTGAAAATCTTAGATCAACATGTCAGTCGATTACGGACTAAGGACGTGGCTTCAATAATGGTTCTATGGTAGAACAAAAAGTTTTAGGAAGCTACTTGGGATGGTGAGGAGGAAATGATGTCCAAATATTCATTCTTGTTCCCCATTCTAGAAAATCATGCTTAAGGTATGTGTTTCCTTGACTTCTTTGTTTTTTTGACTTTGTTAAAGGGAAGTGTGGTTGTATTTATGCATTAAATCATGCTAATGGATACCTTAACCCATCATTCGAGGATGAATGATCCTAATGGAGGGAGGTGGAGAATGTAACACCCTAGAGTTTTGGCCTTTGAAAATTTTAAGTTCTAAGCTTACTTCTCTGACTACGACTCTCCGTATGAGTCGTAGTGTGTCATGACGGGTCATAAGACCCAGTTGTAATATTTCCAGTGAGGTTAGCCTAAGTCATTGTCCTAGTCACGACTTGAGGTAATGAGTCATAATGACTCATGACAAGTCAGACGGGGGCCAGTCATAGTGTGTCCAGTGTTAAATCCAAACATTACTATCCTGAGTATGAGAGATGGATACGATTTGTAAGGAATGGATACGAGTCAGATGGTACAACTCGTAGCCAGAATACTGTAGGGCCTTGGTGAGTCTGTCTTGACTACGACTCATGAAGACGAGTTGTAAGGAGCACTAACAAGTCGTTAAGAGACCCATAATTACTGGCAGCATTTTTTAGTCTTTTAATTAGGGGCAACTTGGTACTTTCCCCCTTATCCCCACATATACACAACATCCATAAAACATCAATGGAGGGTTATTTTTAATACTTTGGAAATCAAATACTCTCAAATTCTCTCTCAAATTCGCCATTCAAGTCAAGGCTAGGGTTTCAAAGGAAGTGGTCATCTAGGGTTCTAAGGGTGCTATCTTTTTCAAATTTCTTCGTATTTGAGTCATGCATCTATCTTTTGAAATTATATTTCTTAATGGCATAAAAATTTGCTTATTATTTATGGTTTTGATGTTGGGTTTTGAACTATGGGTTGAGGGTTTTGGATATAAATTATTTGAATGTCTTTCCCATGATTCCTATTAAACTATTATGCATTAAAATGGTTGGTTTGTACACTCATTGGGGTGCATGGAAATGGTGGATGGAATATGGGTGATTCCCTAAAATTTGTAAAACATGGCAATAGGGTACAAAGGAATCCCTAATTAAATTGGTTTTGGTATTGGAATTGGTAATAACTTCAACCCACTTGCATAATTGATTTTGGAATATGTATTATCAATTGGTTTCGCTTATATCTTTGAAACTAATGCATGGCATAATTAGCTAATTGAATAATAATGATCATGAAAACCTTGTGGGGTACAACGAAATCCCCTAAGTGATTTTTATAATGGAGTTGATGGGGTATGAAGGAATCCCCAAAGTATTGGTAAAGGACATTGCTTGCAAGTTATAGTCGGTATGGAGATCCACCTATGCCTTGATAATTGACTCCTTAAATTAATGGCTAGGATATATGTTAAATAATTTAATTGGGGCTTATAGGGGGTAGTGTTAGTTGGTCGTGAAGGTGTAAGTCAAGGACGCACACTAGAAACTCACGTTTGCCGACGTGAAGGTTGGTCTTGATGACCGTGTGCTTATAGGGTATAAGGGAATCCCCCAAGTGTATATATATTTTTATCATGGATGGTGTAATGTACATGAGAATCCTCAGCCTTCTATGATATCTTCGGTTCGTGCAGCTAACATGCACTGGGGACCGACCAGGCGGTAACAACTGGACCTATATAGACTGTGTGTAGTTTATGATGGTTAGGCGACACAATCCAGTCTATGGTTTTAAATTGTATTCTATGTCCTATTCCCTCTACCTGTATCTTATTTATACATATGTATATGGATATGAATGAATGTATACTTGTGCATTGATTTTGACTTGATTTGGATAATGACATTACTTTATCCCTTATCCTCGATTTGCATGCTAGCACTCCAATCGCTAACCATCTTTGGATGTTGTATCCACGCGTGATGCAAGAACTATCCATTCTTCTACTCCTCATGCACAATTACTAGGTGATTAGGGGAACAACTTCTGAGTCAGACTATAGTGGTGAGCTTTCATAATTCGGAAGACTCTATTTCATGCTTTGGATTTCCTTATATTTTTACTATTTCCTTTGGACTTGGTTTTTGGCTATGGTCGGTGGCATGTCCCAACAAGATATTCTTTGGTTTTGTTAGAGTCTTTGTTGGGCATTACTGTGGACATGGGTGTTAGTATTGGTGGTCCATATCGATATTGGTTTTGGTTATTCATACCAATTATCGGATATGGACTTATCTTAAAGGCTTTTATTCTTTTATATTTTATCTTGTTATATGTTTGGAATTCATCCGCTGCCAGGTGTATCTGGTTCTGTTGGATTAGGCTAAGGTTGTGGTCTCTGGTCTATGACGGACTTAAGATACCCGTTACGGCCGGCCCCTAGTTCAGGTTGTAACAATGAGCTAATCTTGGAGTTTTGCTTTTAGATTCTGAGGATGGATGTGTGATTGTTCAAGAGGTGGTGAAGTCATCTTTTGGTGTTAAATTGAAAGAGAAACAGATTTTGGATCCTATCTTAATGCAAATCAAGGGTAATGTAAGCCAGTAGAAGGTTATGAATTTTGAGGTCGAGGGTGATGGTATCTTGAGGTACCTAGGTAGGTTGTGTGTTCCAGATGCTCATGGGCTGTGAAGAAGGATTTTCACTGAGGCTCATAAGTCGAGGTACACAATTTATCCTGGTTTGACAAAGATTTACCATGACTTAAATGAGATTTATTCGTGGAATAACATGAAGAGAGATGTGTCTAACTTTGTGGCTAAGTGTATGATGTGTCAGCAAGTGAAGGTTTAGCACTTGAGGAAAGGTTGTGTGTCTCAAGAAATTGAGTTTCTCATGTAGAAATAGGAGATAATCATCATGGATTTTACTACCGACCTTCTACAGTCTCAGAATTAGCATGATTCAATTTGGGTCATCATGGATAGGATGACTAATTCTGCTCACTTTTTGCCTGTGAGGACTACTTACTTTGGGGTAAATTAAGCTAAGTTATTTCCTGAGAAGATAGTAAAGTTGCATGGTGCTCCAGTTTCCATTATTTTAGATTGAGGTACACAGTTCTCTTCTCACTTTTGGCGTTGTTTCAGAAAGGCTTGGGCACACATGTGAACCTTATCACCGTATTCCACCCTCAGTTGAATGAACAAGAAAAGTGAACCATTCAAACTTTAGATTATATGCTAAGGGCCTGTGTGATTGATTTTGGAGGTAGTTGGGTGGATAATTTGCCTCTCATTGAGTTTTTTTACAATAACAATTATCACTCTAGTATTGGGATGGTTCATTTTGAGGCTCTTTATGGTAGAAGGTGTACATCTTTTATTGGGTGGTTTAAGGTTGTTTAGACTAGATTGTTTATTCCATACTTGGTTCACCAAGCCATGGAGAAGGTGAAGGTGATCATGGATAAGCTTAAGATTGCTCAGAGTCACCAAAAGTCCTATACATATGTGAGGCAAGGGGAGTTCAAGTTTGATGTTGGTGATTGGGTATTTCTGAAGATAACTCCTATGAAGGGAGTAATGAGATTTGGAATGAAGGGGAAGTTTCAGACCCTTTTATGTGGGTTGTACTTAATTTTGAAGAGAGCAGGCAACGTTGCTATGAATTAGATTTGCCTTCGACTTTGGGTTCTATTCACTCGCTTTTCCATGTGTCGATGTTAAATAAGTGTGTGGGTGATGCTTCTTTGGTTGTGCCTATTGAGAGTGTTGCTATGTCGAATTTCTTGTCTTATATGAAAGTTCCTGTTGCGATTTTGGATAGGCAAGTATATCATTTGAGGACTAAACACGTAGCTTCTGTGAAGCTCCTTTGGAGGGACAATAAGGTAGAAGAAGCTACTTGGTAAGCTCAAGAGGACATGAATTCCAAATATCAATTCCTATTTCTCGAGTTGGATAATCATGCTTAAGTTATGCATTTTCCTACTCTCTTTATTTTCTAACTTTATTAAATGGCTTTATCATTTAATTCATGTATTACAATCATGCTAATAGATGCCTTGATTCATCATTTGGGATGAATGATACCAGGGGGAGAATGTAATACCCCAAATTTTTTGCCTCTAAAAAAATTTAGAGTTTTGAGCTCACTGTCCATGGTACGGCTTAAGTGATGAGTCGTGAAGACTCCTCACAAGTTGTATGGAACCAACTATGGTTCCAGTAAGTTGTCCATGTTTTCTTCTGAGATTACAACTTGGACCCCATGAGTCATAAGGTGAGGTCATGAGTTGTAAGGTGGGACTCGTGACCAAACCAGTGAGATAGCCAAAGGTTATTATCTTGGTAACGACTTAGACTCTATGAGTCGTAGGGTCTAGTGATGAGCCGTAGGGTGTGACTCATGACCATACCAATAAGGATGCCTTGAGTCACTTCCCAGACTACGAGTCCAAGCAATGACTCATACCCAATTGGCATGAGTCATGACGTGACCCATAAGGACTGGAGACAATTGTTCCTGTGTTTTATTTAAGGGCACGTTGGTCATTTCTCTATTCTCTAAATTGTAATCCATGACCTAAAATACCCTGAGGGACCCTATAACTCTCCATTACACAATCTTAAAATACTCTAAAACTCACTCAAATCCCCAACTCAAGAACAAGCTAGGGTTTCTAAGGATTTGACTTCTAGAGCTCCAATTGGTGATTTCCCTCCATAATTCTCAATACTCTTAGGCATGTATCTCTTCCCTAAAACATGTTTTGCTAAAAACATGTGTTTAAACTTTTAATCCATGTGATAAATTGTTGGTTTTGAATTTGGGTTGAGGACTTTTAGATGTTATTGGTTGAATTGATTTTTCCCATAGTTTCTATTGATCATTCATGCTTTGAATTGATAGTTTTTAAATTAATTGGGTGCATGTATATGATAATTAGAATGAGTGTGGTGGAATCACCTAAATTGATTGATAAAATTATGAGGGTTGTGGATTTGCCCAACTTTATTGATTTCAGTAGTTGAATTGGTAATGACCTCAACCCAACCTTATGAAATAGGCTTTGAAGCATGGATAAAGCATATTGAAACCAAATTGAAGCTATTGCATTGCATAAAAGGCTAATGGGATACAAATGGATTTGAAAGGCCTTTATGGCCATGAATTGACTTTAAATTGAACTTTGGGGGTCGTGGATTCCCCCAAGTGAATGAATAATTAGACCATGGGGGTCATGGATTCCCCCAAGTTAATGAATAATTGGACCATGGGGTCGTAGATTCCCCTAAGTTGATGGTCAATGAAAATGGCATAATGATGTTAACTTTCAAGCATAATTGGTATGACGATACCAACTATATGTGCCTTAATGGATGGTCCTTTTTTAAATAAACAGGAATGTGTAGATGTTTTAATTGGGCTTATAGGGGATCATGTAGCTGGCCGTGAAGGTGGAGGTCCCGAGGGACTAATACTGGAAACCCTTATTTGATAGAATGGGGGTTGGTCTTACTGGTCGTGTTCTTGTATCACACCATATATAAATTTGTCAGTGATTGGTCAAGGGTCGTGGGTTCCCTAGCCTTCTTTGATACCTCCGGTTTGTGTGACTAACACGCAGTGGGCCCTCTGGTGGGGGATCCGAACCCATATAGCCTTTGGGTGACTTTTATGACGGTTGAAGCTACACAATCCAGGTTAATATTTTAATTTTCATGATAAGACTTATTTCATATCCCGACATAATATATATATGTGTGTGTATGTGTATAACCGTGTGCATATGGTTTTGGAATGATTTTGGATTGATTGATCATGGTATTATTTTATCCCTTCCCTGAGTTACATGCTAGCGCTCACCCCGCTAGCCGTTCCCAGACATTGTATCCCCACGCTATTTAGGGTCCGATGACACATCTATTTCCTTGCGTAGTGGTAGGTGACTTTTGGATTATCTGTGAGTCATCTTTGAAGTAGTGAGCTTCCATTCTCCGAAAGACCCTCATTTCATGGTCATAGGTTTACTTGCATCCTAGACTATTTCGGTGGGTTTTTGGCTATGGTCTGGGACATGTCCCTGTTTTGGTTGATATTTGGTTTCTTAGAGGCTTTTGTAGAGAGGATGTGGGTGGATTTGGTATTGTGGATTCTTAGATCCTATTTAGTTGATTTATCTATCTTGTTATATGTTTGAAACTTACTCTATCTTGTTATATGTTCAAAATTCATCTACTGCTATTTGTATTGTGTTCTAGTTGGCTAAGTTAATGGGGGTGGTCTCCGGTGATTGGCAGACTTAAGATATCCTTCACGACTAGGCCCTGGTTCGGATCGTGATAATGTGTCCACATAAGTTGGGGTGTCTGTATGTGTTGATCTGGCGTATCGTGTCTGTATTATGGTGTTTATGGGGTTTAATACCTAGACACACATAGTGATTCTATAGAGAAATTTGACATCATTTTGGTGATAAGTTGGTTGTCTCCCTATTTTGCCATTTTTTTTATTGTTATGTAAAAACTGCACTGCAGTGATGCCCGAGATAGAGAAGTTAGTGTGAGAGGGTACTTTGAAGTCTACTCCTATAAGTATTATGTCCATGATTCGTGCCTAGAAATTAGTAAGTAAGGGGTATAAGGAATTTTTAGCCTATCTTAATCTATTCTTCCTCCTATAGCTAAGTCATAGTGGTGTATGAATTCTTAGAAGTGTTTCCTAATAACCTAGAGTTTGATTTCTGTATAGATTTAGAGCTTAAAACTTGACCCATCTCTATCCCTTCTTATCGTATGGCACCAGTAGAGTTGAGAGAGTTAAAATTTTAGTTATTAGAATTATTAGAAAGGGATTTATTCACCAAAGTGTTCCCTTTGAGATGAGCCTAAATTATTTGTGAAAAAGAAGGATGGTACCATGATGATGTGCATAGACTATTGCCAATTGAATAAGGTAACCATTTGAAACAAATATCCCTTACCTAAAATAGATGACCTGCTTAACAAGTCATAAGAAGCTACAGTATATTCTAAAATAGATTTAAGATTGGGCTACTATTAGCTCATGGTTAGGGAAAAGGATCAGACTCGTTATTGGCACATTGACTTTTTAGTTAAGTTTTTTGGCTTGACCAATGCCCCAACTACTTTTATGAGCCTAATGAATGGAGTATTTAAGTCGGTTTAAGATTTATTCGTTATTATTTTTATTAATGACATATTAGTTTACTCCAAGAGTAAATAAGAACATGGAGCTCATATGCATACAGTATTGGGGTTGCTTAAGGAGAAACAAATATAGGATAAGTATTCCAAACATGAGTTCTGGCTATCATTAGTGTCCTCTTGGGTTACATGGTTTCTAAGGAAGGGATTATGGTAGACTTGTAGAAGGTAGAAGCTATTAAATATTTGGTTAGACAGATGAATGTGACAACAATTCATAGTTTTGTGGGGTTGGCCAATTATTACGTTGATTCATTAAGAGTTTTGCTTCTATTACTTCACATATTACCCACCCCACACAGAAGGAAGTCCCATTTTTGTGGGATGAAAAGTGTAAGGGGAGATTCCAAAAGCTCAAAACTTTATTGACCTCAACCCCAATTTTCATGTTACCTATTAAGGGTAAGGATTTAATTTTAAATTATGATGCTTCATGGTTAGGCTTAGGTATTATATTGATGCACGATAAGAATGTGATTGCTTATGCCTCAAAACAATTGAACCATTATGAGAAAAACTGCCCCACACGATTTAGAATTGGTTCATAGTGTTTTTTTTGTAGATTTGGGAACACTACCTTTATGGGGTGAAGTATGAAGTGTTCATAGACCACCATAGTTTACAACATGTGTTCACTCAGAGAGACCTGAATCTCAGACAAAGAAGGTGGATAGAGTTGACCACAGATGATAACATTTCCTTCTTATATCACCCAATAAGTCCAATGTGGTGGCGGATGCGCTAGGCCAAAAACTTGCAATCATAGAAAGTATAGCATGGCTGGAATTGTCAAGACGCCTATTGGTAAGGGAGGTACAGTCTTTGGCTAATGCATATATGAGGTTGCAAGAAACTAGTATAGAAAGAATATTAGCACATGTGGAAGTTAGGTCCTTATTCTTTGACCAAATCAAAAGAAGTCAATTTGAAGACAAGAATCTGAGCAATCTCAGGGAAAACATATTGCAGGATAAGATTAGAGAAGTCATCCTTGATGATGAGTGAGTATTGAGAATTTTGGGATGCTTGTGCATACCCTAGGTTGCAATATAACATCAACTATTCTTGTAGAGGCCTACAACTCTAATTACTTTATGCATCCTAGTTCCATCAATACATATATATAGAGACTTAAGGCAACATTATTGGTAGAAAGAATAAACCATGATATTTTAGATTGCATCACCAAGTGTAAAAATTGCCAGCAGGTCAAGTACAAACATCGGAAACATGGCAGTACTTTTAAAAGAGTGCGTATTCTAGAATAGAAGTGGGAAAGAATAAACATGGATTTTGTGGTTTGTCTTATTAAGACATTAAGGAAGTGCGACTCTATATTGGTCACTGTTGATCGGTTGACGAAATTATCTCACTTCATCCAGGTAAGGGAGGATTATAATGCAGCTAAATTCCAAAAATTATGTGAAAAAGATTGCAAGACGTCATGGGGTACTAATTTTGATTGTGTCATACAGATGTACCCACTTCACCTCAAATTTTTGGGAGAAAGTTTAGTTACGGTTGGGTTCTAGATTGGACCTAAGTACAACTTTTCATCCATAGATTGATGGCTAGTAAAAGCAAACTATTAAAGGGCTTAAATACATATTTTGGACATATGTAATGGAATTTTATAGTCTATGGATCCAATATCTACCATTATGTGAATTCACCCACAACAATAGCTACCACTACGACATCGGTATGACCCATTTTAAATCCTTATATGGTAGAAGGTATATGTCTCTAATTGGATGGTTTGAAGCTTTTGAAGTGACATGCTTAAGATTTTGTTGGAGAAGGTAGGGTTTATTAAAAAAAAGAGCTAATAGTAGCTCAGAGACGACATAAAGAGTTTGCATACAATAAGTGAGAAATGTGAAGTTTGAAGTGGGGGGGAAGGTAATCTTAAAGGTGTCACCCATGTATGGTGTCATGCATTTTGGTAAAAAGGGAAAATTAAGTCTGAGGTACATTTGAATCTTTGAGGTTTGGAAGGGGATAGGGACATTATCTTATAAGTTGGCATTGTCTCCTAGTATGTCCAGGGTCCACGCGATATTCTATGTGTCAATGTTAAAGAAATAATATTATGGAGATAGGAACAACATAATTCATTGAGACCCCAATTTATTTGATAAGGAGTTATCATTAGAAAAAGAATCAATTTTGATACTGGGTAGAGACGTGAGAAAATTAAGAGCCATAATCATTCCATGTATAAAGGTTCAATTGAGTAGTTATACTTTTAAGGAAGCCACTTAGGAGACAGAGGCTAACATGCACAAGAGATATCCGTACTTATTCATTGACCAGGGTATTTTTGCTTAATTTTTGGAATCTCGATCTAATTGTTGATCAGGGACAAATGAGGGATAAAATGGTATCTAATGTAATAAGCCAAACCATTATTACACTGAAAATAGAAAGTGAACACCCCACTAAATTTTACTGGTGTAATTCTTAAGGAACTCCAGGCTAGACCATTATTCTTTGATGAATTTTGATGGTGTAACACTCTAAGAAAATCTGGTGTTTGTGTATGCATTGGTGGGGATAGTTTGACTAGATTTCTAGATTGATATTGATCTTAGAAAGTTATAGCAACTTTTGGCACATAAAATGGATTATAGATTCTGGTGATAGAGTTTGTCATGAAAGGGTGTTACGATCCGAGACTACCCCCTAGTCGTAACACAATGCTTAGAATCACAAATGACCCCAAGCTAACCCATGGCCTTGCAAAACACTAATAATATCAATAATATTAATAAAAACACTTATTCAGTAGCTGAACTAAATAATAAAATAAATATTCAAGGAAATCCAAACATTAATAACTGAATTTGTTATCCCAAGATAAACATCAAACTATAAGTCTAAAATACCTCTACTAAGACAATTTGTTGGGAGATGCCCCCGGCTAACTCAAACTGTCTGAAAATTGGGCTTGACAAAGACAAAATAATAGGAAATATTGACTATGGTCTTCTCATGATGAGGACTTACCAAAATTGTTTTTGTTAATACAGTAAGAGATCGCACTAGGGTAATCCAAATGTTTAATGTTAGAACCTATATTATAAGACAATATAATGCAAAGAAAGTGTGTGATCAGTACTTTCAATATACCAAGAATGTGAGATAGAAAAAGATGATGTAAGATGAATAAATTTCATACAACATGATAAGCTAATGCAAGACCAAGTAATGAACATGCGCTATTTAATGAATTGAATAGCTGAATACAAGGTCATGCAAAGAATCTGGACATGAACTACAAATCGTGGACTAATAACTAACCTACCTTAATCTTAGAAATTTTCTTATCCAACCTGTAACCCCAGCTGGAAGGGTGTTAATTTCCTTGCCAAGGGTATGGATGCAGACTAGCGTAGTTCCACTAAATTGTTGTCCAAAAAGAATAAGGTTTCAAGCCTAGTCTGATGGGTGACTTTTTAGAATGAAATCTAATAAAGGTCTCAACCTAACTATAGGATGTCCCTTCTTCCCTACGCCCTTTCGATGCTAAGTACTACTCCCAATTGAATGACACTGATAACGATAATGCTCAACACTAATAATAATCTGAAGTCTAATAATATACATTATATTAAAGAATTCGAAACATGCATATTGGGGAATATAGTATACAAAATCATATGCATGAAATACTTGGTCATCAAGTGTACATAACCTGTTATATATGAAGAATGCAAGTATTATGTCAATTTCGTAAACTGGACAAAATTTAAAAAATTCAGTGACTCAGGTCCAACAATCATGAACCTTACAATCTAGCTAGTGTTTATGATAAAGTTGAAGTAATAACTCTAAAATTTATGATTAAATGGGGATTTTAACTCAATGGCACCATATCCTTAAACCCTAGATTATGAAAGAAAAATGGGGCTGGAGAATTAGGTTAACTTTAGGACTCAATGGGTGAAAGGGGACTCGTTGATGAAATACCACATACATGGAGATAAGAACCTTGAAGAATTTCTTAAAATTAGATGCCTAAGAAAGATGAGCCCTAGTTATGCCTTGGTGAAAGGAATTACCTCTTTTCTCTTTTTTAAAAATCAGGTGTTTTTTTTTATTAATGAGGTCTTAAGGTAATATTAAACCCAATAATAACCCTTGAGCTACCTAAAATGACCTGATTTTGGTGTTCAATGAGTAGGAAAAGATTGAGATTCCCATTTAAAAATCATAACTGGAAATAGTTTGGAGGGACGTACGAGACCTATCCATAATCGTGGGACCAACCTACGATCATGGGAAGAACTCGCGATTGGAAGCTGGATGAGATTTATCTGAACATGATTAGACAAGCTTTGGTAGAATTGGGGGATCAACCTACATTCTCACCTTGGTTCGTAGGTTTGATGGTTACATCAGAAGCATTTGTGGGACTCACTATCATGCCTAGTATCATGGTTCCCTCTCGTGGTACAAGGGTAAAATTTGTCAAATTTTATATATTTGGGTTGTAAAGATTAGATGAGACCATATTACAATCGTACAGTGTACCCACAGTTATGGTTTGGATCATGGTATCTCTCAACAAGGTAATGCTACACTAAAAAGACCATAACATTTTACTCTAATGTTAGATTAAATAAAAACTAGTATCATTGGAAAGATAATTCAAATATCTATCACTTGGTAGGTATGGATCATACTTATGCATTTGAATCGGGAAGTTATGCTCATTTTAAGCTGATCATTTCTTTTGGAATCGATTGATAAGAAAAGTTTTGGCTCAGTTAAGGGATAGAGGGTTCTTATGGCCTTAGTATATGGCTAAATCTTCTCCCATATTATTAAAATTTTAGGATTAATCTTGTATGTACTTGAAGAATGGTTATAGCCTTCTCTTATATTTTCCATGGCATTATAGTATCTTCTTCATGAGGTCATTCATCCTCGAATGGAAATAGACTGAGCTGGAAGGTTAGAGGAAAAGAGTTGCAATTACCACATTTTAGTCACCACTTCTTATGATATTATTAGAACCCTTTTACACTATTTGTATATGAAATTCCTACACCAAGTTTCTAAAATATGAACACTTACATGGTACTGAGTCAATAACTAAAATATGGACTGAATCGGACTCAAGGATGTATGTTATGGCATTAGAATATCTAAGTGACATGAAATAGAAAGAATTAATTAATTAAGGTGAAACTATTACCTTACGCTGGGACTAAGTTCGAAGGGAAGAAATGGGGGTACATGGTGATCATATCTTCCTCTACATCTAAAGTAGGTCCCTCAACCTACAAATTTTTCCAAAGAAGTGTTACCAATGCGACCTTCTTATTCCTTGACTTATGGACCTGGAATTCAAAGAATTAACATAAAACTCTTTATACGAAATACTATCCTGCATTCCTACACTTTATAAAGAAACAACCAATGTAGGATCAACGATCCACTTCTTTAGCAAGGAAACATGACAGATTAGATGCATTACTACTAAGTTTGCCAACCAATCTAACTCATATGCTACTTTGCCAAAATAACTTATAATATTATTCGGACCAACCAAGAAAGGACTAAGTTTTCCTTGCTTCTCGAACCACTTCACCAATTTCATATGTGAAACTTTCAAGTGTCAAATCACTAAGAGCAAACTCAAGTTCACTTTTTCTCAGATTTGTATAGGACTTTTGATGACTCTAATACGTTCTCAGTCTTTCTCTAATCCATTGAACATTCATCATAGACTCATGGACAGAGTTTGTACCTATGAATGTAGCTTCACCCACTTCAAATCAGCCAATAGGAGACCTATACCTCCTACTATAAACTACCTTAAATTGAGCCACAAGAATACTTGATTGATAGTTTTTATTATATGCAAACTAGATCAAAGGTAGGTGATCATCCTAACTACCCTTGAAATCAATCACTCACTCACGCTCTCAATATGTCCTTTAAGGTTTGAATAGTCCTTTCTATATAACAATTTTTCTGTAGGTAAAACATTTTACTGAGATGAACTTGGGTACCGAGACCCTTCTGGAATGCCTTTAAAAATTAAGAGGTAAACTGAGTACTTCTATCTAAAATAATAGTCATGGGGTATCCGTGTAATTTCACCAACTCCTTCAAGTAGAATTTAGTATAGTCCATGCTGAATCTAATTGTTAACCGGCAGGAAATGAGTTGCCTTAGTCATTCTGTCCATGATAACCCAAATACAATCAGTTGTCATTGAGAATGAGGTAACCCCATAATGAAGTCCGTATTCACTACCTCCCACTTCTAAGTAGTAATATTGATGTCCTAATATGTTCCACTAGGACTCTAGTGCTTAACCTTAACCTGTTGGCAATTTCGTCTTTTGGCCACAAATTTTGCAATATTTTTCCTCATACCATTTCACTAATATACTTCTCATAGATTGCAGTACATCTCTGTGGCTCCTGGGTGAATAAAGCACTGAGAAACATGAGACTCTACTATAATCCTCTGTCTCAAATTATCTACATATAAAACACATATTCTACCTTGATTGTAAAGAACTTCATTCTCCCTTGGGATAAAACCTTTACCTTGTGACTTTGGATTGATGTTTTCAATTTAATAAAAGTAGGATCATTATCTTGCTATTATTTCACCTTGACTATGAAGGAGGATTTCAAACCATTTTGGACTAAAATAGTACCTTCGACTGAGTCACCCAACCAAACTCCTAGTGTAGCCAATCAATAAACCATATGAGCTAGTTCTTTCATCTCATCCTCTACATAAGCAAACACTTCCCATAGATAATCTTCTATGAGCTTCAGCTTATGTGCCATAGTTTCATGGCACTTTTGATGCTTAAAATAGTGAAGATATATAATTATTAGGCCTTTTTATTGGATATAATGTGTAAAATTAGGTTATTGGTGATATTGATCTGAATTAGATGAAAAAAATTGAAAAAATCCAAGTGTTGACTGGGTAATGAGTGGTTTAGTCACCTAACGACTCGTGATCCAAGTCATTATATGAATAGTAAGGGAGGTTGACTTCAAGAGCAAAGTAGAAGACTAATCAAGACTCGTTATGAGTGACAACGATTCATGGTGTGAATTCTTTCTGAGAATAAGCACCGAAGTTCTAAAAGCTAAAAAGTTAGAGTCCCAATGACATTGAGTGAAGGCCACGAGTTTTTATGACTGATAACGACTCATGTTGAGAAGTAATTAGGAGAATAAAAGATAATTATTGAAAGCTAAAAACTTGCTTAAGTGACAACAAGTCCCAGCCAATGACATTACGTATTACAACAAGTCATTACCAGTGAAGACAAAATGGAGCAATGATGGCAGGTAATGTGTGAGGCATGACCACTACTGACGTAGTTTTCCTATTTTGATTTGGTTAGGTTTTCTTTGTTATTTTGAGATTCTATAAATTCCCATTTGACATGTTTTAGTGAGTGAATGCACTTTTCAGATATTTTTACAAACTTTGACATATTGTTCTTAGATTTTGGTTAATTATTCAATTTGAGACTTTGGTTTTCTTTGTTTATTCTTGTGATATTGATTTGATGCTTTTAATTATAAGTTTTATTGATTGTTTCACAATGACGAGCGGCTAAATCTCTTAACTAGGGTTGTAGGAACCCTGACAGATTAAAAAGTAGGGGAAGTGTATAATTATCTCAAACTAATATTCTTGCATGTATTATGATCATCTGCAGTTTAATTGATTTCTTAGCAGTTGAAAACATTAGGATCTATCCTATAATCACTACTTGCTTCACAAGTAAGGTAGAGAATATGAAAAGAAGATCACAATGATAATTTGGAGTTAGTTATTGATATAAGTTAATCACCTTCATCTACTTAAGATAATTCTCTTCATATAATTAACTAGAGACTCAAAACATAATAGTTAATATGGAATCTAGGATAATGTATAGTAAGGCGACACTCTAAGACTCAAAAGGTAAAGAGTGAAATTCACTAAGGCGTTCACAAGATGCTTAGTGGTACATAACTTATTAAATTATGTATGCAAGATTTTGGGTTGATTCAATAGAGCACGATAAACCTAGAGAGTTTAGATGCTAGGGGGAACACAGTCCTAGTATTCATTTTAGATTATTACAACAAAAACATTCCACACCTTGTTACATTTCATAGATTACAACAACTTTATTTACTTTGTAGTACTTCTTGGTGATTTTAGCAATCTAAAGAGATAGTCAACATATTCCCTGTGGGTTTGACTTCAAACTGAGTTGGGTTACTATATTTTTATTTGAACTCTTTATCTTCAATTGGAGATGTAGCTTTGGGAGACATTAAATTTTTGCAATGTTGATGGGGAATATAGTTGTAGATTTAACAATTAAAGTTTATGGAGTTGTCGGGTTTTATTCTTTTGTTTTGTTCCTCTTTTGATATGACAATTTTTCAAGAGAAAGTGTGGAGTGACGAAGACTTCTTTATTATTTATCCTTACCCTTTTGATGTGGTGCGTTATTGCAAGAGTGTGGTAGATATATTATGGGAGTACAATGAGAGCATGACAGAAACTTTGACACACCTTGGAAAAGAAAATCATGAACTTATTCAAAAGATGGATAAGTTTGGCTTAGATATTCACCACTACAAGTAGACTTGAATGGAAAGGTTGATTCATGTAGCACTCAATAGTTTAGTCATAAATGGTATGAGGCTAAAAAATTTCTTATAAGCCGAATTGAGGAGATAAAGTTGGAGGAGTCAATACTTGATTATACTTTTATGGATCTAGTAACTATTAAGAAGAGCACACTTGAGTTATGAAAGGATGTACAGGATAATCCAATTCATGAATTGAGACGTATTGGACCTCATTCGAATCACTTTTCCATATTATGTTTGGATTGCACAATATTATTCAAGCCATCTGAGCCCATAGAAGAGTGCAAGAAAGAGGAAAAAGATATCTATATTCTTGAATTTGCTAAGCCAGAATCAAAGAATTACATTCCTTACTTAAGGGACAAGATTTTCAACCTGACACAACTATTACTTGGTTTCTTTATTTGTATACCATCACCCCTTGAGAATAGTAGGAGATTAGAAAAATAGTTATGGGTGCAATTCATAAGTTCAAAATGGAAAGAAAAAATTGGAGGCCAACTCTTGGGCTACCTTGATGAAATCCTAGTAATCAAGGTACCTATGGGCTTGTTGATGAAGTCTAATTAACCAACATAGACATGTCATGTCTGTATGTTAAATCAAGTGCTAATTGATAGGAAACCTAAGGCAATGCATCTTGTTTGCATTTGTGTTCACGGTAGACTTCAGATCTCCGCACCTATGGTTCCAAAGTTATGTTTCTAACTCTCTTACATTTTTGGGCCCAAAGAATTAGGTACAATACATGTTTTTTATGAGGGTGGGACTACTTATGGTTCTTGATGTCCTCTTGGGGTTTTTGTTGTTGTGTCTCTTTTTATCGGAGTCTTATTCCAATTGAGCTAGCTTGTTTATTGTATTTGTGTCATATTGTGTTGTTTATGTTTAACTATGTGAAAAATGAGTATCTAAGGCAATCAATGTACTTTGTTTTGATTTTTGAGAAAAAATGATACCTTTTAAAAATTTAATTTGAACTATGTGATGTATATATGTGTGACCATTGTGAATCTCATTATGGCATTAGGATTAGGGACATGATAATCATAGCTAACAACTTCATGAACTAGATAGGTATTAGATTGTGATGCAACCATGTGCTATGTTTGTGTGAGATACTATTTTGTTCCCTTTGTGTGTTGAATCCAAAACTTGCCTAGTTAGTCTTGCCTATGTTGTTGAATAATTGGTTAGGAAAGGATCATAGGTCATTCTTGATATAAGTCCATTGTATCCTAAATGACCTTCCCAATATTAATATGTATCCCTTGATCCCTATTTTGAGTATTTTTTGGCCCTAGACCTCCTTGGAAATTGTGCACCTTAACTCAAACAAATCTCCTAAGTTGAGGGTGGCTATCATAGGTGTGCGTGATTTAAGGTGAGTATGAAGAAGGAGTGCGAATAAGAAAAAATATAGTAGGGTTGGGTATGGAAGAAAAAGTTTACAAGAAAAAGACAAAAAGAAAAGAAAAGTTGAAAAGAGAACAACAGAATAAAAGAAATCACACCCAACCTGAATGTGCATAAAACAATAAGAAGGGAGAAATAAGGATGGAATAAAGAAAATATGTTATGAAGTGAACCCCAAAAAGTAATGGTAGTGAAAAGTAGTCTTAGTCACTGAGAATCCCAAATATATCATACCATCCCTCAAGCCTAAGTTACAAGCCAAGTAAAGTCCTATAGAGATCCTAACCCGACAATCTAAAAACTAAGGTAAAGAAAATAAGGACAAGCCTATGGTATTCTATATGAATTGCTAGAACTTTATGAGTGTGAGTGTCTCGTGAACATCCCCACATTAACATTCATAATTTATCTGAGTGAGGGGGGTCTTCTTTTATGTGAGGGAGCATGGGTTGTGTTACTAACTGTTTGTTTGTTTGGGTAATGAAATTTTTATATACACGTGGTTGTCTATTGCTAATGTAATGCCATATCCTGATTCCTTTGAGTCACATCTTTGTATTTCATGAATTCACACAATATTAGTTTTGAAAAGTAAAAGTAGAAGAGGGGGGGGGGGGTAATGTTTTGATCTTAAAAGTGAAATCGACTGACATAGGTATCTTAGATTCTTCCTGGTTAAGCATCATTTTTATTTTTTTGTGTCATTTCCCGAGGACACGAAAATGTTCAAAGTTGAGGGTATTGATATGCCATGGTTTCATGTCATTTTCGATGCTTAAAATGGTGAAAATATGCAAATAGTTAGGACTTTTTGTTAGATATGATGTGTGTTTTGGGTATGTGATAGGTAATTTACGTTGGTTGTGATATTGGTCAGAATTGGATGAAAAAGCTCCAAAAAAATCAAAGTGTTGATAGGGTAACGAGTCATTTAGTCACCTAACGACTCATGACCTAAGTCGTTATATGAATAGTAAAGGATACTGGCTTCAAAAGCAAAGTAGAAGACTGACCACGACTCTTTATGAGTGACAACGAGTAGTGGTGTGAAGTCATTCCAAGCATAAGTACCAAAGTTCTAAAAGATGACAAGTTAGAGTCCCAGTGGAAATGAGTAAAGGCCATAAGTCATTACGACTGACAATGACTCATGGTGAGAAGTCGTTAGGAGAACAGAAGATAATTGTTGAAAGCTAAAAACTCACTGGAGTGACAACGAGTTCCAACCAATAAATCATTATGTATCATAACGATTCATTACCACTAAAGACAGAATAGAGTAACGACGGAAGGTAATGAGTCCTTACAAGTCATAATGACTCGTTACCAGAGGCATGACCACTACCGACTTATTTTATTCCTATTTTGATTTGGTTAGGTTTCCATTATTATTTTGAGATTCTATAAATACCCTTTTGACATTTTTAGTTAGTGGACACACTTTTGAGATATTTTAACATACTTTGACATATTGCTCTTGGATTTTGGTAGATTATTCAATTCGAGAATTTGGGTTTCTTTGTTTATTCTTCTGATATTTATTTGATTCTTTTAATTATGAATTTTACTGATTGTTTTACAATAATGAGCGACTTAATCACTTATCTAGGGTTATAGGAACCCTGATGGATTAACAAAGTAGGGGAAGTGCAATATTGTCTCAAATCTATATGTTTGCATGTATTGTGATCATTTTCAGTTTAATTCATTTCTTAGCGGTTACAAATGTTAGGATCAAGCCTATAATCACTACTTGCTTCACAAGAGAGGTAGAGAGTAGGAAAAAAGTATCACAATGATAATTTGGAGTTAGTTGTCGATATAAACTAATCAACTTTATCTACTTAAGATAATTCTCTTCATCTAATTAACTAGAGACTCAAAAAGAAATATTCAATCAGAAATCTAGGATAATGTGAGTAAGGAGACACTTTGAGACTCAAAGGGTAAAGAGTGAAATTTACTAAGGCGTTCATAAGACGGTTACTAGTACATAACTTATTAGATTCTGCATGCAAGATATTAGGTTGGTTCAACTGAGCATGATAAACCTATAGAGTTGAGAAGCCAGGGGAAACACAGTCCTAGTTTTGTTTTATATTGATTAAAACCAAAACATTCTACACATTGTAAATTTTCATAGATTACAATAATCACCCCATTTACTTTCAGTATACCCAGTGATTTCCGCAATCTAGAGAGATAGTCAGCATATTCCCTATGGGTTCTATCTCAACCTAAGTTGGGTTACTATGTTTTGCTTTGACTGTTTTATCTTCAATTGGAGGTGTAGCTTTGGGAGACATCATTAGCCACTGCATTCACCTTACTAATATGGTACAGAACACTCATATCATAATCCTTTATCAACTCTAGCCATATTCTCTGGGGGAGATTTAGATCTTTCTACTGAACACATATTAAAGACTCTCGTGATCGTTGAAAACATCAACATAAACCTCATACAGGCAATTCCTCTAAACTTTATAGGCCAAAATAATTATTACCAACTCAATATCATAAATTTAGTAGTTCTTCTCATGAGACTTGATCTGTCTAGAGGCATATGCTACAACATTGCCTGCTACATCAACAGATAACCTAGTCAAACCCTAGAAGTATCACAGTAAACCAAAAAACCATTTGAGCCCTCGAGCAAAGTTAAAACTTGAGTGGTGGTGAGTCATTTCTTCATCTCCTAAAAACTCTTCTCATAAGAATCAAACCTCTAAAATTTGAATTTTTGATGAGTCATCCTAGTCTTGTGATAAATAATAGACAGAAATACCTCAATAAATCATCTTTCACAATCAGCTAGGCCCAAGAAACTCCTAATATCTACCATACAGATGAGTCTAGGGTAGTTTCTCACTGCTTTGATATTTTGAGGATCAACTTAAATACAGGAAATAATATGACCATGGAACATGACTAAGTTGAACCCAAAGTCACACTTGCTAAATTTGGGAATAGGTGGTAATCTTTCAGAGTTTGTAAGACAATTCTCAAATGATTTTCTTGTTCATTTACACTCTGAGAACAAAAACGGATGTCATCTATGAAGACAACGATGAACATGTCCAAGTACTACTTGAATACCCTATTCATCAAGTCAATAAAATTTGTAGGGGCATTTTTTAGTCCAAGAGAGATAATAACAAATTCAAAGTGACTAAATCAATCTCAGATGGCTATCTTTGGAATGTCACATTCTCTTACTCTAAGTTGATGATAGCTTGATCTGAGGTCCATATTAGAGAATCAATTTGAACCTTGAAGTTAGTTGAACAAGTCATCAATTCTAGGAGTAGTATGTTTATTTTTTACTATGACCTTGTTCAACTGACAATAGTCGATGAACATTCTAAGATAACGATCTTTCTTATGCATAAAAAGAATTGGAGCATCCAATAGAGTGATGTTGGTATGTATAGAACCCTTGTCTAGGAGGTCCTTGAATTTCTCCTTCAACTCTTTAAGATTTTTCGGAGCCATTACTTAGGTTGGAATTGAAATAGGTTGGGTATCTGGAAGGAGATCTATTTCAAAGTCAATTTCCCATTTGGGAGGAACTGTAGGCAGATCTTATGGAAACACTTATGGAAATTCATTTACCATTGGAACTAACCCAAGAGTTGGGTCTCTAGATTTTGAATCCTTAACCTGAACAAGATGATAGATACACCATTTGGAGATTAACTTTCTCTCCGTAAGGTAAAACACAAACAAATCCTTAGGCACTAACGTACTACCCTTCCTCTCTAAAATTGGCTCATATGGAATTCGGATTGTATTACTCTATTTCTACAATTAATAGAGTCATGGAAAAAGTTAGACACTCCATTCTGAGAAAGACATCGGAATCTATAGATTTGAGGTGGAATTATGCACCTCAGAGTTGTAATTCCGGCTTATTTAGCTTTATTTTTAGGACTTCTTATGTGCTTAATGTGTTAATAATGATATAAATTAGCATATAATTGTTAAAGTACTTGATTACAATGTTTAAGGTGTATTTCAAACAAGTTTGGCTTCAAATTAATCATTTAGAGTTCAAATGAGAAAACTAGTGTTACTAGCTTGAGCTAGATGTTGTTCTAGTTGATCTCGATGGATTCTAATGTGAGTAATGTGTTAATAAAAGTAGGATGGTTTATTATGTGTGTAAAACCTTTTTTAAAGTGCTTAACGTGAAAATGAATCAAGCCAAGAGTCAAAACTAAGTTAAAGATCAAAAAGGGCAAAACTAGTATTCTTACCTTAAGTTTCTAGTTCACTATATTGGATGTTGTGTTGTTTTGAATTATAATTCGTGGTGTTTGATGTTATAGGATTCTTTATGAGTTCATTAGGATTATATTTTAAATATAAAAATCTGAAAATCAAGTGGAAACAACACCACAAGGCTTGGAATGAATGGACAACACAAGACAAGTTTTGACGTAAAATGGACACCTTGGATGTCCATGGCATGTCACTGACCCAATCCATTTCTATGGGGAATGTTACATACATAGGGATCTTAATAAGGGACCAAAAATAGTATTTATACACTATGAGGGAGTATCACGCATCCTAGTCGACATGATACGAGGGACAACGCGAACCTAGTCTTAAATTTGGCTAAATTGTCCTCCTATGAATAGGACACTTATGCACAATGCAAAACACCTTGGACGACTTGGAAACATTGAGGGGGGATGGAAAAACTTCAATTAGGGTTTTTATTCTTTTAAATTATTTTGTTAATGGATTTTAACATGTTTTCCATTATTGCAATTACGGTTATGTCCATGAGCAGCTAAAAGCCCCCTTTCCGGGGTTATGGCCAAGAACATGATTACTATTGCTTTGAATTGATTTGGTTTAGATAATTTATCATATTTTTTGTTTATTTATACTTTTTATCACAATTTTAATAATTTGTAACCCTTAGAATACATCAATAGTAAACTTGTGAGCCCTGATGAAGGAACAAAAAGATAGTATGTGGGGATAAATAGAGTAGGATTATAAACTTCCACTTAACGAAGGTTATATTTTTCACATCGAATAGGAATATGCCTAGGTAACCTATTTTGTTCACTTACAGGATAAAATATAAATGCATTTAACTTAGTAACCACATCCCCTCTCAACGATGTAGTTGTGGAGCTAAGTTAGATAGGTGATTAGAGCCTCAGAAGACCATAGTCATAATATCAACCCCATGAACCAACAACCAAGATAAGTAGCTTCACCAATTAAGTTTTATAGAATAGTACGACTATTCGTGGAGACTTAACCCTGGGTTTCTGTTTATTGATTGTTCAAAAACTTTACTTTACTGCATTGGTTACTTACTTCCAATTTACAACTTAGGTTTGTGGTCGCATTTGCACTTAATAAATCTAAATCGTAAACTAGAATTGAATAGTTGCTTAACACTAGTCCTTGTGGGATTGATACTTGGCTTCTATAAGGACACTTTAATACTTGGTGGGGCCACGTACACTTGAGTGTGTTCTTGGGCGCAACATCTACCATGTCTAACTCTATGAGATCAACTAAGGTGACTTTTTAAGAAAATGTCACTAGACAATTTTTGTATACCTATTTAGCTATGACTGAGTCACCAATTGGAATGGAGATTGTGAAAGTTTTTGAAAGAATTTTTGAACTATTTAGCAATCACTAAGTCACCAACTGGAGTAGAGATTGTGAAAGATTCTGAAAGAATTTTTTAACTAACACCAAAGTCTACTACTATATAGGATGTTACAAAAGAAAGTGCGGCTCTAGGATCTAATAATGCATAAACATAAATATAAAAAACCAATAACATACCTGTGACTAAATTAGCAGAACCCGCCTGATCCCGTCGAGTCTAAAGGGAATAAAACTTGTGCTAATAGTTTTTTCCATCTGCACTAGATGAAGCACCCTACTAAGTCGCGTGACCTGTTGGGATCTATTGAAAAATTAAACTGACTTTACTGATGGGAATCTTTATCTCTTTGGGAAGCCACTAGGCATTTCCTAAGTTTGTGGTCTGGCTTGTCACACCCGATAAAACTATCACTACCGATCATACACTCACTCATGTGGTTTCTACCATATTTCTTGCATATTGGGTTGGTATGAACATTGATCACTCTACCTTAGGACTTAGAGCTTGGTTCCTTATCTCGATTATCATGCCAGAACATGGGCACATGGGGACTAGAAAAACATAGGGCTGGAGCTGAAGATTTCTGGAGAAACTGAGAATGATATCCACTATCCAATCTTTGCTGGGAGAAATTGAAGCAATCTGTTCTATCCCTTCTATTCTCCTTTTCCTTCTCATTATATTTCTCTTCTTCTATCTATTGAGCATGAACTATAAGCCTGGTGATGTCTATCTCCTTCACCAACATAAATTTTCTATATTTTTTGACACATAATGTAATACCCTAGAATTTTCAAGCTCTAGACACCCATCAAACCTATAGGCCATTTAATCAGTTTTCCAATGCCTCAAGTCTCGCCTTAATATGATATTGTGGAAAAAAGTTATGGCTTTTTCGTTTAAGGGAATGACACTGTCAGGCTGCCACTGGTAATTATTTAAGCAATGACTCGTTACTAGTCGTAACAACTCATGACCTAGACTCATTGCCATGGAAGCGAGTAACCCAAGAATTCAACTTAGTGTTAACGAGCCCAAGACATGACTTATTATCAGACATAATGAGTCGTTAGGTGAGTCATAACGAGTCACTGGGATAATAACTAAACCCTATGACCCATTATTAGTGACAATGAGTAGTTAGTTGGACTCATTACCATACTACTGATGAAACCAAAAATCTACTCTCAGACCTTGACTACCCCTAATGATTGGTGGTTACAACTAACGAGTCATTGGGAGGGTGAGTCGTAATAATAATAAAAAGAACCCAAGATCTTAGGAACTTAGATTACGACTCAGATAATAACACATGACCAGTTATAACGAGTCATTGGATGAGTCGTAATGACTGGGAATAGGAATTCCTGAATGACTTAAATAGGGTTTTTTGGTAATTTCCATCCCTTTTATCACAAACCCATGTCGTTTAAGCCTCTAAAACATCAGTTATCAAGGGTAAACATTACCCTAACCTTTCATAAACTCCAAAATCATTACACTTAGCAAAAGGAAGCGATTTTTCTTTCCTCCAAAGCAAGCTAGGGTTTCTAAAGAACAAGCTCAAGTTTTAAGAATTTCTCCAAGGGATTTGCATTCAGGTATGTGGGATTTTATGAGTGGGTCCCTTCCATTCATTGAATCCCAAGAACTCCCTAAATTTACAAATGAAATTCCCTTCCCATTGAATTGGGTTCCAGGTCAAATATGAGTTTCTTAACTTCCCCTAGTTCATATGCGTAACCAAACCATGGGTATATGTTTTTCATGATATTAGTGATTTCCCATGTTCAAGATCATGAATTTTCCTATCATATAAAGTTGTTGAGTGGTTGTCTTTAAATAGGGAAATCTCCTAATCATGTTTAGTAAATACTATCATGTTTAAATTGCATTAGTTAGAGCTGGTGGGTTATGAACACCCGATACCTAGGAGACTAAACATGCATCAGTTTACAAATTATGATTATTTTAGATTGTATATGTATTGCTATTTTTAGAATACCATGACTTGAGCATATCAGTTATCAGTTCATGTATCAACTTATACTTTAGTGTCTTTCAGTTGGGAGTATTACTTAGCACCGAGTTGAATGTAGGGATAGCAGCTCAGCCGTCAGTTAGGTTTGAGAACGTTAGTAGAAGTCCCTAAGTTCCATAACTATGGTATTACCATAGGTTATAAGGGGTCACCGATCAGTTTAGGCATGACACACTAGTCTTTCGGAACATCAGTTTAGTAGATCCACTCTAGACAATATTGGTGCCCTTGGTAAGGTACTCGCACCCTTCAAATTGGGGTTAAAGGTTTGACCCTGGTTTTGCTTAGATTAGGGTATGTCGATTGTAGTCATCTCCCACAGTCCTCAGTTTATGATCCCACTAATGTTCATCTTCAGATTTTTGTATGACCTAGCATTCAGATATATAGGTTTATTCAGTACATGTTAGTATGCTTGGTCTTGCATTCAATTATCATGTTTTATGCATTTATGCTTAGTTTATATATGTCAATTTGCCTCTCATCTGACATACTCAGCACATTCATAGTACTAATCGTATACTTTTTTTGTGCTATATTGTCTCACAATATAGGGTTGAACGTTCAACACCCAGATTGCACCTAGTTCGTCCCCGTTCCACTCATAGCAGTTATGGTGAGTCCTCATCATTTGAGGACTAGTTATTAGTAAGTTATTTCTTTATTTTATTTATTTTAGTTTAGTGTAGTTGAGGTTTTTTCTAATAACTCATTCCAGTTAGAGGCTTTCAGACAGTTAGATATGTTTTGAGTTTGTTACGTATTTTCAAATGGTGTTTTCATGTATTTCATCACTATTTATTTCCAATTTACTTACTATCATGACCCAAACCATGTCCTGAATGTGATGGGTACCTCAAGTCCCACGTGGATCAGAGATCACCTTGTTCATCTAGCCTAACCAACACAACAGCCACAAGTGTCGGATGAATTTCAAACATATAATAAGATGGCATAGAATAAAACTAATAACAATTCATGATAAGTCTATACCAACCACCACCAACCGGAAAACCGTCCATCACTAACAAACCACCCAAGTCCATAGCAGTCCAACAAAGACTCTACAAAACCTAAATCAGTAAAAGGTCGGGACATGCCCCCGACAGTATCAAAAACAAAGTCTAAAAAAAGTTCTAAGACATAGGAAATAAGGACCATGAAATGAATCCTTCCGAAGTATGGAAACTTACCACTTTAATGTCAACTCACGAACTAACTCGATCACCCAATCATTGTGCAAGAAAAATAAAAGAATTTTGGGTGCCTATACTACGTGGGCATACAACGTTCGGATACAGTCAGTGGTTGTATCTTTAGAATGTACCTCAGGGATAGAGGAACAAAATAATGCCATGATAATAATTCAAAACAGTGCAACATCCAAAGCGTAATATCATATGAAATACACATACATATATATGTAATATGACATATCGGGGTAGGGAACAAGGCTTAGCATGAACTTTGAAATATTAACCTGGGTTGTGTAGCATAACTATCATATAACAAGGCACCTACGGACTATATGGTCCCAACTCTCCCCTAGCTGGAAGGTCCCCAGTGCATGAATCCAAATGAACTAAGAATATCCATATGTGTATATGCCTTTATGGGGGAATCGAACCTCCCGACATAATCAAGGTGACTTAGACACCAATGTATAAAATATTAGGGACTCGAACCTCCCATTCATATGTTCATTTGGGGGACTCAAACCTTCCGGTGGTATAGACGCCCACATCGGCTAGCACAGTTTCTAGTGTTAGTCATTCGGACTCCATTTTCACGGCTCGTCTATACATCTCTCTTTAAAGCCCAATTAAAACATTCATTACACATACACCACAGTTAATCCAATTACTTCCCAAAGGCATCTCGTTGATATCATCATACCAACCCCTACTTGCAACATACAACATGCAATAACCATTATTAATCAACTTAGGACTCGAACCCATTGTCTAAACAAGGACATCAAGTCAATTCAATATTTAGGGACTCAAACCCATTTAGTATTTCAGATCAATTTATGACCAATAAGGACTTCATAAAGCATTTGCCAATCATTAATATTCATAGGTCAATGCCTTAATTCAAAACACAATTCAACATATGAAAAGATCATTATCATTGACATTTTCACAAACAAGTTGAGGGCATACCATTATCAAAGCCAAAAACCAACAAATTTAGGGTTAAACATTACCTATCTATTAAACCACAATTCCCATGCACCCACATGTGCAAAACCATTATCAAAATAGGTATAATCATAATTTAAACCATTAGAAAACAATACTCAACATTATACATTCAAACCCTCAACCATGGTTTTTAAAACCACCATTAATGACTCATGAACAATGCTTAAAACATATGTTTAGAGCAAAATGCCTGAGTTACGAAGATTCACAAAGAGAATTTGATCTTAAACACCTTAGATGACCACTTTGAAGAAACCCTAGCCCAATCTTTCTTGAGAAGTTTTAGAGAGAGTTTAGAGAGTGATTGATCTTGTAAAGTGTGTAATAGATGACCAAAAGGTGTTATAAGACATGGGGTCTTACGGGATTAGGATGGGAAATGTCCAGAATACCCTCAACTTAAATATTGTAAAATCTCCATAGGTGGCTATGAGTTAAGACATTGAGTCATCAACATAACATATGACTCTTACCATTGAGTCGTCACCAAGATAGAGAATTGGACGCCACACACTGTCCAACTTACAACTTCCTAGTCCCACTTGTCACTAGACCATATAACTCGTATGGTCTAGTCGTGACCAACATAGAACACTAAGGGCTTATACACTAGATAACATACAGCTGGACCCTAACCACTCGTCACATGATTATATGACTTATGAGGAGTCTCTCATAACCAGGATAAAACTTTTCCAATAACACATTGTTTTGGTTACTACTTGGGTCCCTAGACCCGTAAAAATACCATACGACTCACACCGTGAGTCGTAAGAAGGGGAGAGAGCCTAAATCTCAGGAAATTTGCAAAGGCCAAAGTTTGGGGCATTTCAGTCTCCCCCTTTAGGATCATTCGTCCTCGATACTAGCACGGTTAAACCTCAAACATCTCTACTCTTACATATAACTAAGTACAACAAAGATGCTAAAGAAATCAATATTTTCATTAACCAAGTCAGGAAAAAAAAATTAGGAATACACACATACCTCAAGCACAAATTTCCAGAATAGGGAATAGGAACGGATACTTGGACTTTATGTCCTCCTCAGCTTCCCAGGTAGATTCCTTAGATTTTGGTTCCGCCATAAAACCTTTACCAAAGCCACATCTTTCGTCCGCAATCGATGGACTTGTCGATCCAAGATCATCACCGGGATTTCCTCATAGGATAAAAAAATCCAAAATACCAATGTTCTCCAAGGGAACAACAAACGAAGGATCGTCCACACATTTCCATAACAAGGACACCTGGAATACCAAATGAATGGAACTCATGCTAGAGAGAAAATCCAACTCATATGCAATATTACCAACCCTTCCTAAAACCAAACTAATAACCACTTGAACCAGGAAAAAAAGAAGATGTCATTCAAGAAAATAAGTAGATAGATGAGGCCTTAAATCATGCACCGATTAATGAGTTTAATAAATAGATGAATTAGAATGTTATAAAAGACAGATGTCTCAAAATTTTTACTCCTTTAACTTAGTTAGCATCACCTTTTTGTCCCTATAAATAGACCTTTACTTTCTACTTATTTTTCATATCCACAACACTTGTTTCAACAAGAAAATAAAGCATCTTTCTACGGGCCAACACATGAGAGCCCGAACTTTCCTTTCTTTCCAAACTGTATTACTCCCTTTATGGGAGACATCTTCAAGAATACCCAATCTCTAACCTCAGGCTCCAAATACCTTCATCTTATGTCTGCATAGGTCTTTTGGCGACCTTGAGCGGTCTTGAGCCAATCCCGAATAATCTTTATCTTCACCATAGCTTGGTGAACCTAATCCAGGCCAAGCATCTCTGCCTGACCAACCTCAAACCACCCAATTGCAGATCTACACCACCTACCGAACAATGCCTCAAACGTAGCCATACCAATGCTAGAATGGTAACTATTGTTATAGGTAAATTCAATGAGAGGCAAGCGGTCGTACCAAATACTATTAAAGTCAATTACACAGGTTCGTAACATATCTTCCAGGGTATGAATAGTCCTTTTATCTTGCCCATCCGATTGTGGGTAAAAAATGGTACTAAGGCTAACTTTAGTACCCAAACCATGCTGAAATAAGGGCCAGGATTGCGAAGAAAACTGAGTACCACGATCCAAAATAATCAAGACAGGCGCACTATGAAACTTTACAACCTCCTAAAGGAACAAACTTCACATAATACTAGGAAAATAATTAGTCCTCAATATTAAGAGGTGAGTATACTTAGTCATCCTATCCACGATGACCCAATTGAATTCACTCTGATTCTGCGAACATAGAAGGACGATAAAGAAACCCATATTAATTATCTCCCACTTCTACACCGGTAATTTAATTTTTTTAAGTAGCCCACCGAGCCTCATGTGCTCAACCTTCACTTGTTGACACACCATACACTTAGGTACAATGATGTCTATGTCCTGCATCATATTATTCCACCAACGCATATCTTTGAGATCATGATACATCTTTTTTTAACCGGGATTAACCATATACCATGATTTATGGGACTCGTCCAAGATCCTGCCTCACAATCCATTCACGTTGGAAATACACAACCTTCCTTTGTACCTCAAGATACCGTCATCGCTGATCTCGAAGGCCATTACCTTCTGGTTATCTACATCATCCTTGATTTTCATCAAGAAAGGGTCTAATACCTATTTCTTCTTTATCTCTGAACCAAGAGATGATTGTGCCACCTGTTGCACAAACACACCACCATCCTCAGAGTCCAAGAGACAAACTCCAAGGTTAGCCAAACGATGAATATCCTTCACCAATTTTGACTTAACCTTATTCATATGCGACAAACTACCCATTGACAACCTGCTAAGAGCATCATCAACCACATTAGCCTTACCTGGGTGGTAGTGAAGACTCATATTATAGTCCTTCAGCAACTCAAGACACCTTCTTTGCCTGAGATTAAGCTTTTTCTAAGTGAACACATACTGCAGACTCTTATGGTCAGAAAATATATCAACATAGACCCCATACAGATGATGACGCCAAATTTTTAATGCGAACATCATGGATAACAACTCCAAGTCATGAGTCGGATAGTTCTTCTCATGAACATTTAACTGTCTAAAGGCATAATAACCACCTTGCCATGTTACATTAAAACACAACCCAAACTAACCTGAGATGAATCATAATAAACGATAAAACCCTTGTTACTTTCAGGTAGAGTCAAGACCGGACCTGAAGTCAACTTGTTTTTAGCCTCTCAAAACTACCCTCGCAAGCATCAGAACATAAGAACTTCACCTTTTTCTGAGTCAACTTGGTCAATGGAGCATCAATAGAGAAATTTTTTTCTGTGAACCCCTATAATAACCAGCTAAACACAAGAAGATCTGAATATCGGTTGGAGTCGTGGGTCTAGGCCACATCTTAACCACAACTTTCTGGGGATCCACCATGACCCCCTCACTAGACACATGATAACCCAAAAAAGTTATGACATTCAACCAAAACTCACATTTAGAGAACTTAGCATATAATTTTTGGCTTTTCAAGGTCTGCAACACAAGGCGGAGGTGATCAGTTTGATCCTCCTTACTTTTAGAGTATACCAAAATGTCATCTATGAAGACAATCATGAACAAATATAGAAACCAATAGAAAACCCTATTAATCAACTCCATAAATGCCGCAGAGGCATTAGTCAAGGCAAACAACATTACCAAGAACTCAAAATGCCCATTCTAGTATAAAAAGTTGTCTTAGGGATATCCACCTACCTAATCTTTAACTGATGATAGTCAAACCAAATACTGACTTAAAAAAGAATTTGGCACCCTAAAGATAATCAATGTGATTATTAATTCTCGAAAGAAGATACTTATTCATTACCATCACCTTGTTTAGTTGCTGATAATTAATACATATCTGAAGGGAACCACCTTTGTTATGTATGAACAAGACAGGTGCACCCCATTGGGATATACTAGGATAGATGAAACCCTTGTCTAATAGGTCTTTCAATTGCTCCTTGAGTTCCTTCAACTCAGCTGGGGCCATTTTATATGCGGGAATAGAAATAGGACGAGTGTCTGAAAAAAGATCAATACCAAAATCAATCTCCTTATTGGGAGGGAGACCTGGTAGATCATCAGAGAAGAATTCAAGAAACTCATATACCACAGGAACAAAATATAAGAAAGTACCCTCCAAGTTGGCATTTTTAACCTTGACCAAATGATAGAGACAACCTTTGGAGATTAACCTTTGAGCTCTAAAATATGATATAAACCTTCCTTTAGGCACTAGACAACTTCCCTCACATTCAACAATTGGCTCATTAGGGAATTTAAACATGACCTTATGGGTATGATAGGCTAAAGAAGCATACCACGAGTGCAAATAATCCATTCCTAAAATGACATCAAAGTCAACCATGTCTAACACTATTAAGTCTACCAGAGTCTCTTTATTAGCAAAAGATACCACATAGCTCCTATAGACTCTTCTGACAAACACAGAGTCACCCATCGAGGTAGAAATATAAAAGAGTCTGACAAATACTAAAGATCGAAACCAAAATGTACAACCATAAATCGGGTCACATAAGAGAGAGTGGACCATGGATTAAGTAAATAGTACATATCACGAGAAAAGAGTTTCAACATACCCGTAATGATACCTGGAGATGCCTCAGAATCCTCATGAGTAGTGAAGGTATAAAGACAGTTCCGACAAGTGTCGGAGCCAGAAGTGGCACCCTTTAGTGCAGGTGCTAAAGAATAGGCCACAGGAACCTTAGTTTCCCCAAAAGAAACTATAGAGGGACAATCTCGCTGTATATGTTTGATCTGACCATACATAAAACATTGGTTCCTCTCCTTTTTGCTCTGACCAAGGTGATGTTGACCATAAAATCTACAGAGAGGGTAGGATAGTGCTGACTGGGCTATACTATCCTGAGATTAGGCACCCTGTGCCCTAGAAGCATCACCACCCTGAAAGCATCGATCACTGGACAACTTTGGGTAAGGGACACTAGCCGTCAAGTAAGAGTTAGGACTCCTCCAGCTCTTCTTCTTGATTATTTTCCACTCAACTATTGTCTTCCACCTTATTTTGCAAACCAAAATTTCTTACTCTGCCTCTCGCCAATCTCAGCTTGCTTCTTTTTCTCCTCTTCGACCTGTTGCATATACATGGACAATCTAGAGATGTCCATGTCCTTGTTCAACAAGACATACTTACTCGCAAGAATCAACTCATGGGATAATCTTAAAGCAAACTTTCTCATCCAGGCCCTCATGATAAATACCAATTTGGGAGCATACCTAGACAACTAATGAAATTTCAAGGCATGCTCATTGACTATCATTCTTCCTTGCTTCAAGCTAACAAATTTTTCCACCTTTGCTTCCATCAACTCCTGAGGAAATAAGCGATAGAGAAATGGTCGTATAAGTTTAAAACCAATATTTTTGGCTCTTAACTGTTCCCACTCTTCATACCAATGGTACACCATATATTTTAATTGATAGGTAGCAAACTCTACACCTTCAACCTCTGAAGCATACATAACATCAAAGATCTTCTCCATAACATTAATAAAACCTCGAGGATCCTCGTCAACCTCTGTACCAGTAAAAATCAGAGGAAGCCAACTCATAATTGGACAATTCAAGTAGCCTCAGAAAACCCATATCAGTACCAGCAGAACCCAACTATAATGATTGAGATGTTACCAACTTATTAAATAGGTTAATGGAGCGATGGAACTCAACATTAGTAACCTCCCCTTAAGTTTACTGAGTATGAGTATCTCTCTCAGGAGTAGGATTAGTGGGGACAGGTGAGACTCCACGATAACAGTCAGATGCAATGACTCTTGACCAGGTCTGGACCCCAAAAGTTGGATGTGCTCCATCCACATTATCCTCGGATGGGATAGAAGGAGTTCCACAAGTATCAGATATTCTTAGAGACATGATATAAATGACGAATAAATTAAAATCAGAAGTATCTAAGACCATAGACCCTATAGCCCAAAATTAAAACAATAAGGGAAACATTCCTAAATGTCTCATAACCTCTCTCTTATAAGTGTAGCGCACTACACACCTATAAAAAAAACTCTACTTAACAGGGATTTTTGGACACTCAATTGATCATGAACCTAGGCTCTGATACCAACTTTGTTATAAACCAAACTAGGGCCTAGTCGTGATGGGTACCTCAATTCCCACATAGATCGGAGATCACCCCTTCATCTAGACTAATAAATACAACAACTACAAGTGTCAGATAAATTCTGAAAATATAACAAGATGTCATAGAGTAAAACTAATAAAATTTTATGATTAGAATATACCAACATCCAGCAACCAGACAATCGTCACAGCCAACCAAACCACCTAAGTCCGTAGTAGTCCAACAAAGCCTTTACAAAACTAAAATCAATAAAAGGGTGGGACGTACCCCCGACAGTAGCCAAAAAATATCTAAAATATGTCTAAGACATAGGAAATAAGGACCATAAAATGAAGCCTTCTGAAGTATGGAAGCTCACAACTTTAATGTCAACTTACGAACTAACTCGAGCACCCGATCACTATGCAAGAAAAATAGAAGAAGTTTTAGTGCCTGCATTGCGTGGGGATATAGAATCCCAAGATAGTTAGCGGTTGGAGCACCAACATTTAATTCATTGATAGAGGAAAAAAATAATGCCATGATAATAGGTCAAAACTAGTACAACATCCAAAGCATAATATCATATGAATTGTGTATACATATATATGTAATATGACATACCGGGGTAGGGAACAAGGCTTAGCATGAACTTTAAAAACCTAGACTTGGGTTGTGTAGCGTAACCGTCATATAAAACATGCACTCGCGGGCAATATGGGCCTAACTCTCCCCTAGTTGTAAAGGCTCCAGTGTGTGTAGTTGCATAAACTACAAAATATCCATATTTGTATATGCCTTTACGGGGGACTCAAACCTCTCCACATCATCAAGGATACTTAGGACCAATATAGACAATATGGGGGACTCAAACCTTCCATTCATATATTTATTCGGGGGACTCAAACCTCCCAGTTATATAGACACCCATATCGGCTAGTGCGGTTTCTAATGTTAGTCCTTCGGACTCCACATTCATGGCTCGGCTACACATCTCGCTTTAAAGACCAATTAAAATATTCATTACACATACACCATGATTCATACAATTACTTACCAAAGGCATCCTTTTGGTATCATCATAAAAACCCCTACTTGTAAGCGTACAACATGCCATAACCATTATTAATTAACTTGGGACTCAAACACATTATCTAAACAAGGACATCAATTTAATTAAACATTTAGGGACTCAAACCCATTTAGTATTTTAGATCAATTTATGACCAACAAGGACTTCATAAACCATTTATTAATCATTAACATTCATAGGACAATGCCTTAATTTATAACACAATTCAATATGAGACAAGATCATTCTCATAGACATTTTCACAGACAAGTTGAGGGTATATCATTATCAAAGCCAAAACCCAACAAATTTAGTGTTAAACATGACTCATTTGTTAAACCATAATTCCCATGCACCCATATGTGCAAAACCATTATCAAAACATGTATAATCATAATTTAAACCATGAGAAAACAATACTCAACATTATTTATTCAAACCCTTAACCATGGTTTTCAAAACCACCATTGATAATACATGAACAATGCTTAAAACTATGCTTTTAGTAAACTAACAATGTGGGAAGAGTGACATACCTAAGTTATGAAAATCTACAGAGAGAATTTGATCTTTAAGCCCTTAGATGACCACTTTAAAAAAAACCCTAGTTGAATTTTTCTTGAGAAGTTTTAGAGAGTATTTTATCTTGTAAAGTGTGTAATAAATAACCAAAAGTTGTTATAAGGTGTAGGGTCTTAAGGGAATAGGGTGGGAAATATCTAGAATACCCTCATCTTAAAAGATATAAAAAGTCTGCAGGTGGCTATGAGTCAAGCCATTGAGTCGTTAATACAACATACGACTCTTACATTAAGTCATCATGAAGGCAGAGAATTGGACCCCACCCACTGTCCAACTTACGACTTGCTAGTCCCACTCATCACTAGACCATACGACTCGTATGGTATTTTCAAACCAACACAGAACACCAAGGGCTTAGACACTAGATAATATATGACTGGACCCTAACCACTCATCTCATAATCATATGACTTATGTTAAGGCTCTCATAAATAGGACATAACTTGTCCAATAACACACTGGTTTGGTTATGAATTGGTTTCCTAAACCCATAACCACACCATATGACTCGTGCTGTAAGTCATAAGAAGGGCAGAGAGTCTAAAGCTTAGGTAATTTGCATAGGCCAAAGTTTGGGGTGTTTCAATTACAACTCAACTTCTGCCAAATATTTTGTTATTTACTTCAGTATTCATAGCATGCGTCAAGCCATGGGTTAGTCATGGTCACTTATGATTCTAAGCATCGTGTTATGACTAGGGGTAGTCTCGGGTCATGACACATCCTCAAGAACACCATACATAATATTGCTCATGCAGGCCCTAGAAACAACAACCATAGTTAGATCATATCTTTCCAACTGAGTAAACTTAAAGGAGTACTCATTCACGTCCATGTTATCCTGCTTTAGATTGAAGAATTCCTACACCTTGGACTCTATTATGTCAAGCGAAAAGAACCTATCTAAAAATGTAACCATAAACTCGTCTTATTCTATTGGTTTAGTATCTCCACCCCTATCCTTATATCATTTCTTATACTAGGTGTGAGTTACTCCTTACAGATGATAGGTGACCAAGTTGACACTTTCAGTCAGGATAAAACCCATAATCTCTAAAACTTTCTAACTACTGTTTATGAACTCATACAGATCCTCCTCAAACTTATACCCAAACAACATTGGAGAATTTATTCGAGTGAAGTCTTGACTTTAGATGCTACCACATTCACTATTAAGTTGGTTGGTTCCATAGTAGACTGGTTAATTTTGGTGGCCATGGACAAGTCTAAGGCTATAAAAGTATCTCTAAATCCATCATGGGAGAATAGTTATTTAGAGGGTATTTTGGAACTAGTGGTGGTGTTTGCTGATTTTTAACCCCTCTATTATTTCCCTGCTCCTTCCGTTAGTTCTTTTTGGATGCATATTTTGTAAATGTGTTGAGAATAAGTTATAAATAGGTTTTAATATAGCTCACACTCAATTGCATTATATGAATATGAAAAAAGTGAAACTTTTCCTAAAACTTCTCATAGCCTCTCACTCATAAGTGTGTCATTCTTAACAACCATGAATAAGACTCAATTTGATATGGCCTAAATCCCTAAGCCATTTTAAAACTGATTCTCTAATACTAATTTTATTATAACTCGAGACTACCACCTAATCATAACATGGTGCTTAGAAACACAAGTGACCCCAAGCTAACCCATGGCCTGACAAAACACTAAGAATATTGATAATAACTAATAAAAATACTTCTGTAGAAGATGGAATAAATATTGAAGGAAATTGTATCAACAATAATGAATTTGCGATCACAAGCTAAACATCCAACTATAAGTCTGAAAAGCCTCTACTAAGATGAGTTGTGGGGACAAGCCCCCAACCAATTCAATTATCTAAAAACTGGGAATGACAAAGACTAAATGAAATAAAATGCTGACTCTGGTCCTCCCATGATGAGGACTCACCAAAAATGTTATTCTTGATACAGTAAAAGATCATACTAGTCATGATCCAGATGTTGAGTGTCAAAACCTATATTATATGACAAAATAGAAATATCTAATCAATACTTTGTATGTACTGAGTATGTGGGATAGAAAATAACTAATATAAGTTGAACATAGTACATACAACATGATAAAATATTATAAGACCAAGTCATCAACATGTGTTGCATAATAAACTAAATAACTGAATACAAGGTCATACAAGAATATAGATATAAAGTGTGAACTGGGGCCTATGAGAGCTACTAATAAACAACATAACCTAATCTAAGCTAATCAAGGTCCAATATATAATTCCAGTTGGAAGGGTGTACCGTATCTTATTAAGGGTATGAATAGTGACTAATGTAGATCAACTAAACTAATGTCCAAAAGGACTAATATGTGAAGAATGGCCTGATGGGTGACCCTTTAGTACCTAAACTAGCTTCATAGTTTTGGGACTTAGGGATTTATACTAAAGGGCTTAACCTAACTGGCAGATGAACCTTCATCCTTTTGTCAACTTGGTGCTCAGTACTACTCCCAACTAGATAACACTGATAGCTGTATTTCTTAATGCTAATAATAATTTGAAGGGTGAAAATAAATAAAATATGTAAAATCATTCAAAATATGTAAACTAAGAAATATAGTAACCAAAAGCATATGTATGAAAGCCTAGGTCATCGGGTGTTCATAACCCACCATCTTTGAGGAATGCAATAATAATGTCAATTTTGAAAATTGAATGAATTTAAAAAAAATCAATAACTCAAGTCCAACAATCATAAACCTTACAATCTAACTAGGGTTTGTGATTATGCTCAAGTAATAACACTAAAGTTTATGCTAAAACAGGGATTATAAATCAATGACGCAAAAGGATAGAGATATCAATAAATTTACTAATATCTTTAAACCCTAAATTCAAAAAGAGGGCCCATTGATGATATCCATCATATGTAGAGATAAGAGCCCTGAAGAGTTCTTTATAATTAGACGCCTGAGGAAGATGAACCTAACTCTGCCTTGGGGATGAAATTGCCACTTTTCTCTTTTTAATACTAAGAGTTGGATGTTTTTATAAGTAATTAAGGATTAAGATAATTTTAACCCAAATAATGACCCTTTTTCTACCAAAAACAATGTGATTTTGGTGTTGAAAGAGTGGGAAAAGACTACTATACTCTTTTAAAAATTATAATTGGAAACTGCTGGAAGGGACGTACGAGACCTTTCTATGATCATAGAACCATACTTTAATAATGGGGTGCACTTATGGTTGGGATATAGATGAGATATCTATGAACATGATCAGACGAGAATTGGTATGATCATGGGATCTACCTATGGTCGTACCTTTGTTCGTAGGTTTGATGATTACATTAGGAACATCTGTGGAACTTACAATCATATATAGGATTGTTCTTCCCTCTCATGGTATAAGGGTATGATTTGTTATATTTTAGATGTTGGGTTTGTCCAAGCAGATGAGACCATTGTACAATCATATAATGTAACCATGGTCGTGGTTTGGCTCGTGGTATCGCACTACAAAGCAGTGATTAACTGAAAAGGCCATAACCTTTTACTATAATGAAGATTAAGATAAAACTGGTTGAATTGGAAATATAATTCAAATATCTATCACTTGGTAGGTATAGAGATCAAAGATGCATCTGAATATGGAAGTTATGCTCATTTAACACTAAACACTTCTTTAGGAAAATATTAGAAAATAAAGATTTTTTTCAATTAAGGGCTAGGGGCTTCTTGTGGACTTGGTACATGGACAAATCTCCTCTCGTACTATTAAAAATTGAGAATTAATCCTGCATGTACTTGAAGCATGGTTTTAGCCTTGGCTTGGATTTTACGAGGCATTACACAGGGTTGGTTCAAAATGTTTTAATTTTAGAACTGTGTTGTGAAATGGATAAATCGGGGAAGAAGTATCGAGTTTCTACCTGGGACCATTACAACAAAAACTTATCCATGGTAGAAATTGGGGTTTAGCTCTAATTCATGAAATTAATGTAAACTTGTGGGATGAACATAAAATTAGTAGACAATGATCTTAAGGTGTTAGAAAATACTAACGGAAGTATAATCTTGGTTGTTCATGCTAAATAAAGTAGGTTTCATGATTTTTAATTGTATAAAACCCCTAAGATGATAAATTAAGAAATATTTATGGTTAAAAGTTGTTAATTATTAATCCCTAGTAGTTAAAAGGGATGAATTGATTGAAATGAGTATGTCATCTTATTGTTATAGATTAAGAACAACTTGAAAGGGAAATAAAAAGCAAGACTATGAAACATATTTCAATCAATTCTTGTTATCATGAATTGATTGAAATGAGTATGTCATCTTATATTCGTACATTCATTTATGCTCAATGAATGCTCAGTTATAATCATAGGTTGTGATGCAATTTGTTGCTAAATTTGACTAAGTGTAAACATACATGAGTATTAGTTTGTGTTCTTTCTAAAGTGAAGTGGCATAGTTCCATACTAGTCTTTGATTATAAGTGCTATGATGATCACTTTGTATCTGTTTGATTTACCTATTTGTATGGTGTTAGGTTAAGTCGGCCTATGTTGTGTATCAGTACTTGTTATTGTAATGATGCTATCTATAATCTTCATTTTGTTAGGTGTAGAGTGTTTTACAACATTTGAGATAAGACAATGACTTTTTCTTATAGTTCCAGACTCAGGTTCAGGGATGAGCACCATAATTGTGCAGCGAATAAATCTTCTAATTTGTTTTTATGTCCCTTTCTTTGAGAATAAGACTTTTCATATTTTTCCTTCTATACTTTGGATATTCTATTAGTTACCTACTTAAATATTGTTAGTTATTCTAATTGCAACGCTTGAAAAATGGGTCCCGAGATGTCACACGGTGCTTCGAAAAACAAGTAGTCCTGAGGTAACCCTGTAAGCCTGATTACTCATTCTGAAACTCAAAGTAAAGGAAATCTAAACATGTGAAATACTGAAATACTATCTGAACAGGACTGACTTTAAATAATCATAACATAAAAATATTTAACTAGGAAATCTGAACAACCAACACTGTAAGTCTGAGATGTATCTAACAGTCGGACAAGCCTCTAACACCACTAACTAGAGAGTCACTTGGACAGACCCCTAACTGACTCAAACTGACTGAAATAACTGAATGAACTAATCTATAAAACTGAAAATTTGAAGAATTGTATCCCCGAACTAGGAGGACTCACCAACTATTGGGATATAGATAGAGATGTTCGTGGTTTATCACGCTGCTGGAGCTGAGCACCTGAACCTACATTATTAAATAATGTAGCACACAGACGTATACGTGGATCAGTACTTTTTGAATGTACTGAGCATATGGGGGTGAATGCATAAGTTAAACAATATATCAATACTTATATAAACTGGAAAAAAGATGCATGCTAAGTGTAAATGACCCATATAGGCTTGAATAACTGAAAGCTGAAAATCATAACCCTTGAATAATAAAGCATGTTGTAGAAATCTTATGAGCCATACCACTTAGTTCTAAAAGCTGTACTAGTAATCTATTTTCAAATCATGCAAGATAAGCATAGAAAGGACTAACCTTGGTCATATGAAAATTGAAAGCTGAAATTCTGTAACTGAGGTCTTAAGTAAGACAATATCTAAGTAAATCTATGAGCCTTTACACTTAGTTTTTCTTAAAAGCTATTCTTTTATTCTTTTCTGTTAGGACTTAGGCCTTAGGGAGGTTCTTCTAACAGGCATACACTATGTGAGCTATCATAGTATCCAGTGTCTAGTTCCCCTAAGGGAAAACCTCACGCCAGGGAGAGATGTCATACTCTTGCCAATGAGTATAACCTGAGCTATGTGATCACAATTTGTATCTGCATCCATATAAATGGAAATAATCTGATAATCTGAACCAATGTTGGCTCGTAGTTCTAGGATATATGAATTAGGACACATACTCAACTCTGTGCTAAATACTAATTCTTTTAATCTGTATGCTCATTCTGTAGGAAATCCACTTTAAAACTAACATAAGGGTTTAAAATGAAAACTAATTATGCATCTATTTACTTTAAACTATAATTTAAACTGGAATCCAAACTTTAAAGTGAATTCCAAATCTTAGCTGAGGATAAAAAGATCAAATCTTTTCTTAACATTTGAATATAAGCTAGTCATAGGGTGCTTAAAAGCATAATATTCTTGAAATATTAATACTAAAACTTAGGACGTAAAACCCATGCTTTAAACTTTGGTAAATTCATAGCAAATCATCATGCTCCATATACTTCTTGAAATACTTTAACAATATCAAGATAATGAAATCAAAATCATAATACCATGCTTAAACTCAACTAGAAATCTGTAATCAATGTCTCAAGTCATAATCATGATATTCAAATCATAAAAGAAAATTCTTTAAATCAAACAAACATGGAATTTCATACTTCAATCACTTTATAAGTCCATAATTCAAAACAAGATACTTTGGGTATGAACCCTAATTGTAATTCATGTAAATTCATCTTTAAAAGCTAATTTTGGGCACAAGGATGAAAGGAGTATCCTTGTTCATAACCCCACATACCTTATTTGATTAATGGAATGCAGAATCTTGAACTTTAAATCCCTAACGATGTTCTTGAAGCTTCTTCTTGAAGTTATTAAACCCAAAAACTTGAATTCTTGGCTATCTTAAAGAAAGAATGGTGAAAGTTTGGATTTCTTGAAGTTAAAGTTGAAGCTTTAGTGTTTTCTTAGAGAGAAATTTGGTGAGGAATGAGTGTAATATGGTTAGAATAGGGTTAAATTTTCTATTTTTACAATTTGGGGGCAGGGAAAATGACCTAATTTCCCTTTTGGGAATTAAAGTCTCAACTGGAATATCGTTTAAGGCTTCACCACGACGTGGCAAGTCCCTCGCCGCTATACTCACCGCGACGCAATGCTATCGCGGTGAGTTTTTGGAAATTAACAATTGTCGATCTACACTCCACTGTAATGTGCCAAGGTTTCTATCACTATAGCCACCATAAAATCGTGGAATCGTGGTGAGATCCTATTTTGGAAGTCCAAATGAGGTCCAAACCTTTTCCGGAAAATCCAAAATATACCCGAGACATACTACTTACTGTAATACCCCAAAAATCCAAATCAATGTTAAGGCCATGTATCAAGCTCATGAATAGTAAATAATGGCTCTTTGATAGTGTTATGAGTTAGTTTGATGTATATTAAGGTCTAAAATAACTCCCAGTTATTGGATAAATCAAAAAATCCCTTATCGATTGAGTATTCGATATGAATTTGATTTAATCAACTTCAAATGACCATAACGTTTTCTCTACTTAAAATTTTCAATCTCAAGACCCACCAAATTGTATAAAATTGAATTAGTTTTCCAACGATGTCAATTTAGCCTTAATCCGATAACCGAGTAAAAAGTTATGGCAATTTATATTTTAGGCAATAGGACACTGCGATAACACCGCGCTGTGGTGACAGGCCAAATTGCACTTTTCTTTCTGTTAGCATAATCCAATAGATCATTGCAATAAGTTTGTATCGTATCAGAAATTGTGATAAGACCAATACCGCGTTGCGGTAGAGTGAAAATTCGCACCCGTCAGCTACCAGTAATGCGACACGATAGCACCGCGTCGTGCCAGAGTGCCAGCTCACACTCATCAATTTCTAGTTACGCAACGCAATTCCACCGCATCACGTCAAAGTGCATTTTTGCACTTGTTTGTGGAATATAGTTTCTGCCAAATTCCAATGGCTCACCGCGATGGTACCGCATCATGGTGAAGCCCAAAAATGGGATTCCAGTAAAAAAAATATTTAATTATTGCAGGGATAGTTGGGACTTTTTCCATGACCTTAATATGTCCAAAACATGAAATTAATGCCCTAACAGCCTACTTAGTCTTTATTTTATTAAATTACTCTCAAATCAAGAGCATTCTCTCTCAAATAGAAAACCCCAGTCTTCAAGATTCAAGATCAATTCCCAAGAAAATTTCCATGAAACTTAAAGAATTAAACTACTCAGGTATGTTAGGTGTTCATCCCTAGGTTTCTTTCCACTCAAGGAGTTCAAGAGCCTTTTTTTTTAAAAAAAGGTACAAGTTATGAGATTCATGATTTACACGCTCAAATTGGATTGTATTCATGTTTGTGTTGTTGTATGGTTTTCAATTTAAGATTTAATTATAAGTTTAATGAACATAAGATAGTATGCATGTTGATTGATGTAATTCCAATGTCAAAACCCTTGAAATTTGCAAATTGAAGTTCTAATCATGATTCTTATATGTTGTTCATTATCATATGCATTAGTTATGCTCCCCAAGTGTTTGATAGAATGTCCATGTGAATTGAATAGTGTAATCATGTTATGTTAGCGTATGTTCTTATTCATGTACAAGTTCATGGCTTCCAAGTGCTTGACAAAATGTCTCAGTGAATGGATTGTGATCAATTGACTATTGTTATGCTTTCAGGATTGTGCTATGTTTTATTATTGATGCTATAAAGTCCTGGGGATATTTAATACCCAAAATCTAGTTGTTTACTTAGATTATAGTAGTTATAGAATAGTCTCAGTAAGGTCTAGAAAGTAGTATTTAGTCAGTCTTCATGATCAGCGTGAGTTCAGTCATGCCAGTCTAGTAATAAGCAGCTCTAGTGTCATTTTAGTTTGGAGTCGGATTCAACACCAAGCAAACCTAGGGATGGGAGCATTCCTATTAACCTACGGTTTGAACCTTAGTAGCAATCCTTGAGTTACAGAACTACGTAGCCAGCATAGGCTAAGTCGTCCTCCTACCAGACTAGGGTTGACATAATCATATATACATTTCATGAGTCTTCCTGCCTGACTAGGGTTGGCACAACATTGTTAGTACCCCATGGCAAGGTTCTAACACCCTCCCAACTGAGGTCACGGGTTGGACCATAAATCAATTTACATCGGGCTATGTCGATTAAATGAACACTTCTACAGTCTCAGTTTTAGTCTTTAGTATAGAACTCAGTTCAGTTCTATAGAGTCATGACTTTTAGTTATCAGTAACTCAATTATCAGAACTCAGTACTCAGTATCAGTATAATACAAATACACGATATATACCTATATGTACAGTATTGCATACTCATATTTACAGTAGTTTCAATTCTCTATGTACTCTCATTTAGTTACTTCATATCATTTAGTCATTTACTGTCCATGCCTACGACCCCATGCAGATTAGCCTTACCACACTTAGCATACGAGTACATTCCACGTACTGATCATATACTCTCTTTTGTTGTATGATGTATCATATCATAGGTTCAGATGCACGGGTTCCTAATCATACTTAGCAACTCAGGATATCAGCAGCAATTTTAGTGGTGCGTCCTCATATTCCGAGGAAAATTTATCATTTCAATATTTCAGCAGATTGAGTATTTTTCTTAGATGGAGTTAGTTGGTGACTTGTCCTATCAACTCTACTTTCAGACAGTTAGAGATTTTCAGATGAGACTAGTTCAGACTGATGTTCAATTTTTAGTACCATTATTTGTTTTCAATATTTCTTTTCAGTTATGAACCTAATGGCATTTTCAGTTACTTTCGCATATTTGTTTCAGTATTATTATCCAGTTCTCACATCATGTACCATTCATGGGTTAGCTTGTGGTCCTTTAGAGTCGTAAGCACCATGTGATTTCTAGGTTGTAGACTTGGGGCATTACAGACTTGGTATTAGATCATAAGGTTCTAAAGTGTCCTTGGAAGTCTAAAAACCTCGTCAAGTAGAGTCTTGTTCATGGGTGTGTAGCGCACCACACTTATGGACAAGAGGCTACAAAGTGTTTTAAGAAAAGTTTCTGTCTAATTCAATTCTTTTATCCATTTACAGAATGTGCTTCCCATAAAGAATACAAGAAGGATAAATGGGAATCATCCCGCACCTTCACCTGTTCAGGAAGATCCCATGAATGAGCCTGTCTTTCGTGCCGAATTCAGAGCCGTTTTCACTTCCTTAGCATATTCAGTAGTTTCTCAGAGAAATATGTATATTTTTGTCCTATATAGGCTTTTGATTCGTGCTTAGATGAGTTAGGGGGGACTAAGAAGAAAGAAAAAAAGAATAAGAGGGCCAAAATAAGTAGTTTTAAGCCAAGGTCAAAGGGTAGTAACCGCTCCCAATTTCGTCAAAAATTCTCAGCCCTAGCTCTGCCTTAAGCCAGTGAGTCAGTGCCTAAGTTCAACAATGACAGTTGAGATAAAGTACCAGGCTCTAAGTTATAGGGTAGTGGCAAGGGTATTCGTACAAATCCGTTTTACGGAGATGTAGTAAGAATCATAAGGGCATTTGTAAAGCCGGTAGTGATGTGTGTTTTGGATGTGTTAAGATAGGCCACAGGATATGGTAGTATAGATTAATAGCTCTGAGTGGAAGGTATTTGCATAAAAAGGGTCAGTCCAACCATCTTCCGGTCCCATCCGGTCACCTGACTCAGCAGGGTGCCACTTCCAGTGCAACCAGTGGCCAACGTCAGAATAGGCTATATGTACTTCAGTCCCGACATAATCAGGAAAGTTCTCCTAATGCGATTATAGGTATATTATAGGTCGTTAATATTATTGTGTATGCTCTACTAGACCACGGAGCTTTACTTTCTCTTGTACCCCTCCCCCTCTCCCCGTATAGCTATCAACTTTGGTGTCAAACTTGAAATATTTATGGATCCCTCTTAGTGTCTTACTCAGTGGGTAAACCTATCCTAGCTAGACGAGTATACATAAACTGCCCAATTTTAGTATCCCAGAAAATCACTTCAGTTGATTTCAGAATATAGAGCCATTCAGTTTTAGTTTTCGAATGAACCAATCATTGAATGGAGGGGTAGTACTTTAGTTCTTAGTAATCAGAAGTGTCTTCAAATTCTTTCTCAAAATCCTATAATATAATATGATTTAAATTTAGATATTTGAAACCCGGAGTTTAGCAACAATAGTAGAGTTGGGATAGTATTATCTGAATTTGAGCAAATTATGTATCCATGAGGCTAGATGTATGAAAGGTAAATCAGTAGGCTTGGTGCAGTGTATGCAAGAATTTAAGTTGGTGATTCTAAATTATAATTGTTGATATTGGTGTAGTAGTAATTCTCATAGTGCGGGAGAAATATAAGTTTAGAGATATGATATTAGTAGGCTGTAAAGGTAGTTAGTATGGTTCATTAAAAGGTTGAGAATATCCATATTAAGTGTTAGAAATTATCTTTGAATCTGTGAGGTTGAGATAATAGAAAGAGGAGTTGAGAATTCAAAGTTAGTCAGTTCTTAAGTTATTACATGATGTAATTGGGGCTATAGAGGATTAAGAATTCTATCTTAGAAGGAAGTATCAGCAGTAGAGTTTTACACTTTCAGGTATAGTCTTTCAGGGTGAGTATAGTATTTATAAGCATTATTCTACCCCAGAATCTAGAGTAAAGTGGTGACAGTTCAGTTTAGAGTTATTGATTAAGTGGTTCACAGACTTAGAATGTTAGCCTTAAGCTAAGGGGGAGATGGTAGAACAAGTAACCAAGCCAGGCTCTCAAATTTTATTAGTGATGCTAGGATATTGTAGAACTACTCTAGGGAATAAGATGCCTGACCCATACTTATGTCAGCATCTGTACTTTATTTATTACGATATCTACTCATGACTTACATGTCATCTCTATGATCATAGCTCATATTCATGCATATTATAGAAAATTATGTACTCTCCCAGTCCATAGTATGAGGAGTTCCAGTTTACCCAATAGTACAAATCATGTTTCATGAATTCACCCTAAACTTAGGTCATGCAGTTCATGACTCATGTATTCATGTTTTACATTATGCTCAGTTTCCATGACTCCTGCTACACTCTTAAAGATCAGCAAAATTTAAATTATGTCATGTATATCCTCAGTTTAGATCTCTTGATGAATCCATGATATTGATATTCTATTCCTCAGACCCTTTTTAAGTATCAAGTTTTGTATAGTGTTTATTCAAGCTTCAGGTCCTCAGATTTAACCTTTCAGTAAACTCTCCTAATGAAATGATGCAGTGATGAAAAATTGCTTAGGTAGGAGAGAGTAAATGTTTCATGTTAAGAAAAGATTACTGCTTGCTTATTTTAAATAAGGTTATTCTTATGAATATAAATGTGAATGTCATGTTTGTGTGTAAGTGGATAAATGGATTACGCATTAGTGAATGGCTAGTAAGAGGTTGTATTTAGTTGTTGAAGGAGAAATCAAAATTATTCATAAGATGAGAAGTTCTTAAAATGCAGGGTGTGTTGAATTCATGATTCAGACTAGTATTACAGTGTTATGTGTATATTTTTTAGATTCGAGTAGGCTTGAACATAGTGGAAGAATTCAGTCCATGTCAGAATTCAGTAGAGTTATCAATGCCCATATGAATATTTTCAGTATTCCAAGGTCAAGTGCAGTATGAAGGAGGAAGGTATAGTTGAGAGAGTATTCCAGGAGTTCTATCCTAGCTTGGGTTTCATAGGCCTATGTTCAGTGTTATAGAATTTTAGCCATGATGGGATTTCTTATACAGATGTATTATTTAGATCATGCCAATATTCTCTGCTCTCTAATATTATTAGAACTTCTTAGAAAAATCATTTAAGAAATAGCTACAATTAAGTGTAAGTTTTCAGTATGAGTTTGTCCATAAATCCAACAATTCAGTTTAGCAGTCAGACAGACAAGTTCTTACGGTTTCCCATCTTCCCATCTAATTATACTATCCGAAGTCTCATGAATATGTCAATTACAAGAGGAAATTTTTTTGCATCCTCGTAGTTTGCGAGTCCATCCCAGTTCATGTATCATGCCTCAGTTTTAGATTCCATTATTCAGTCATGATTCAGTTCGTAAGTACCCCGTGGATCATTTCAGTCTTTCTAAAGTATTTCAGCTAAGTTAGTATCCTAAGGGGGGATGTACTATAATCTGTTGATCTTTCATGTCCTAAACTCTTCATTCTTTCTTCGCGTAACAAGATCTATTTTGATGTAATGGATACTTATAAGTCGATGCTCTCATTTATATCTCCGGCTCATAACCATTCTTATGTCATTACACGTATTCAAGGAATCAGTTCAGTTCATGATATTCAGTACATGTATTATGTTTCAAGCCCAGTTATGTTCTCATGTTCCCAGTCATGCATGATCAGTGCCTGATCTAAGTTACCTCAATATAGTGCACTCAGTCTAACCAGTCTCATTCAAGGATGAATGTTCCCAAGGGGAAGATATTGTAATACCTCAAAAATCCAAATCAATGTTAAAGCCATGTTTCAATCTCATAAATTGTACATTATGGCTCTTTGATAGTGTTATGAGTTAGTTTGATGTATATTAAGGTCTCAAACAACTCCTAGTTATTTGATGAATAAAAAATATCCCTTACCGATTGAATATTCAATATGAATGTTGCTTTAGTCAGCTTTAAATGAGCATAACTTTTGCTCCACTCAGAATTTTCCAGCTCAAGACCCACCAAATTGTAGGAAATTGAATTAGGTTTCAAACTATATAAATTTAGCCTTATTTCGATAACCGGGTAAGAAGTTATGGCAATTTTTATTTAGGCAGTGGGACACCGTGATAGCACCGCATCGCAGTGAAAGGCCAATTGGAACTTGTCCTTCGGTTGTCATAATCCAGTAGCTCATTGCTATAAGTTCATGTCGCATCAGAAATCACGATAAGGCCAGTACCGCGTTGTGGTAGAGTACAAATCCGTACTCGTCAGCTTCCAGTGACACAATGTGATAGCACCGCATCACGCCAGAGTGCTAGTTCGCACTCATCAATTTCCAGTGATGCAATGTGATTCCACCGCATCGCGTCAAAGTGCATTTTCTCGATTGTCCATGGAATACAGTTTCAGCCAAATTCTAGTGGCTCACCACGATGGCACTGCGTTGCGGTGAAGCCCAAAAAATGGGATTCCAGTAAAGAAATCTTTTAATTATTTCAGGAGTAGTTGTGTCTTTTTCCATGACCCTAATCAGTCTAAAACATGAAATCAATGCCCTAACAGCCTACTTAGTCATTAGTTTTTCAATTTCTCTCAAATCAAGAGCATTTTCTCTCAAATAGAAAACCCTAGCCTTGAAGATTCAAGATCAATTCCTAAAAAAATTTCCAAGAAACTTAAAGAATTCAACTACTCAGGTATGTTTGGTTCTCATCCTTGGGTTTCCTTCCACCCTTGGAGTTCAAGAACCTTTTTTTTAAAGTACAATTTATGAGATTCATGATTTGCATGCTCAAATTGGATTGTATTCATGTTTGTGTTGTTTTATGTGTTTCGATTCAATATTTAATTATAAGTTTTATTATCATTAGATAGCATGCATTTTGATTGATGTAATTCCCATGTCAAAACCCTTGAAATTTACAAGTTGAAGTTCTAACCATGATGCTTATATGTTGTTCATTATCATATGCATTAGTTATGCTCCCCAAGTGTTTGATATGTCCATGTGAATTGAATAGTGCAATCATGATATGTTAGCATGTGTTCTCATTAATGTACAAGTTCATGGCTTCCAAGTGTTTGACAAAGTATCTTAGTGAATGGATTGGGAATAATTGACTATTGTTATGCTTTCAGGATTGTGCTATGTTTTATTATTGATGCTATTGAGTCCTGGGGGTATTTAATACCCGAAATCTAGTTGTTTACTTAGATTACAGTAGTTACAGAATAGTCTCAATAAGGTCAAGAAAATTGTATTCAGTCAGTCTTCACGATCAGCGTGAGTTCAGTCAAGCCAGTCCAGTAATGATCAGTTCTAGTGTCATTTCAGTTGGGAGTAGGATTCAGCACCAAGCGAACCCCGGGATGGGGGAATTCCTAGTAGTCTAGAGTTTGACACTTAGTAGCAATCCCCGAGTTACAAAACTACGTTGTCAACGTAGGGTATGTCGTCCTCTTGCAAGACTAGGGTTGACGCAATTATATATACATTTCATGAGTCTTTTGGCCAGACTAGGGTTGACACAACATTTTTAGTATCCCGTGGAAAGGTGCTAACACCCTTCTAACTACGGTCATAGTTTGGACCCCAAATTAGTTTACATAGGAGTATGTCAGTTAAATGAATACTCCTACGGTCTTAGTTTCGGTCTTCTGTATAGAACTTAGTTCAGTTCTACCGAATCATGACTTTTAGTTATCAGTAACTCAGTTATCAGAACCCAGTACTCAGTCTCAGTATAATACAATTACACGATATATACCTATATGCATCGTATTGCATACTCACTGTTTATAGCAGTTTTAATTCCCCATGTATGCTGATTCAGTTACTTTATATCATTTAGTCAGTTACTGTTCATGCATATTAGACTTACCTCACTTAGCTTACCAGTACATTCAACATACTAATTGCATTCTCTCTTTTGTGCTTGATGTCTCATATCATAGGTTCAGACGCACAGGTTCGTGATCATACACACCATCTCAGGATATCAATAACAGTTTTAGTGGTGATTCCTCATATTCCAAGGGTAGAGTTATCATTTTAGTATTTCAGCAGATTCAGTATTTTTCTTAGATGGAGTTAGATGGGGACTTGTCCCATCAACTCTACATTCAGAAACTTAGAGGCTTTCGGACTAGACTAGTTCAGACAAATATTCAGTTTTCAGTATCATTATCAGTATTCAGTATTTATTTTCAATTATGAACCTTATGGTATTTTCAGTTACTTATGCATATCTATTTAAGTTTTATTATACAGTGCTCACAGCAGGTACCAGTAATGGGTTAGCTTGTGGTCCTTTGGGGTCATAAGCACCGTGTGACATCCAGGATGTAGACTCGAGGCATTATAGTTACACCCTCGAATATGAATAAACTAAAAAACTTACGTCTCGAGGTTGGTAAAACCACTTTAAAAATCATCAAAGTTAAAGGGATTCAAAATGTGACTAAGTCCCTCAACACTTAGTCTTATTTTCAGGTTCTAATTACCTTAAGCTAGTATTGGGGGCTGAACAAAACTAGGAACGTACTGGGTATTACAATATCTCCCCCTTGGAAACATTCATCCTCGAATGAGATTAGTTAAGTTGAGGATATTGAGGAACTGAGTCTATATACTGCCATACACAACTGACAACATAACTTAATCTAAATCATAATGAGTGACTGAACTAATCTGTGAATGCATAGAATGACATAAAGATCATCATATGGCTGGAACTGATATTGGAAAGAAAGACTATTATCTTAGGCTGAGTCTAGGTCTGTGGAGAAAAGGTAAGGGTACTTGGTTTGCATGTCTGCATCCTCTTTCCAAATAGCACCCTCACAGACTGATTTCGCCAAAGAACTTTGACCAAGGGAACTTCTTTGTTCCTTAGTCTACGGATTTGATGATCAAGAATCTCAACTCGGATCTCTTTATAAGAGAGTCTATCCTTAATATCCGTGTTTTCTAGAGGGACTACAATAGCTCAATCACTCATACATTTCTTCAGTAAGGACATATGGAACACTAGGTGAACAAATGACAAATTTGCAAGCAATTCGAGCTCATGCGCAACCTTCCCAACATAACTCAAAAATCTGTAAGGCACAACATATTGGGGACTAAGCTTCCTCTTTTTGCCAAATATATTTACCCCCTTCATGGGTGAAACTTTCAAGTAAACTAAGTTATCAACTTCAAACTCAAGATCTCTTCTCCTCACATCTGCATAAGATTTTTGATGACTCTGAGATGCTTCCAACCTTCCTTGAATCAACTGGACTTTCTCCATGGATTCAAATACCATGTTTGGCCCAATCAAAGCGGCCTCACCCACTTCAAACCAACTGATAGGTGATCTACATCTCCTCCCATAAAAAGCCTTAAACAGGGCCATCTGAATACTAGAATGGTAATTGTTATTGTAGGAGAACTTTATCAATGGTAAGTGATCATCCTAACTACCCTTGAAGTCAAGAACACACTCCCTCAACATATCCTCTAGGGTCATAATAGTCCTTTCTTCATGACCATCTATATAAGGGTGAAAAGCTGAACTGAGATGAACTTGGGTACAAAGACCCTTCTAAAAGGCTTTCCAAAAGTTAAAGGTAAACTGTGTACCCCTATCTGAAATGATAGACAAAGGAACTCCGTGTAATCTGACCAACTCTCTGACATACAATTTAGCATAATCTTTAGCTTAGTAGGATGTCTGAACAGGCAGGAAATAGGTTGATTTGTTCAATCTATCTACAACAACCCAAATTTAATCATTTTGATGATGCGGATGGGGTAACCCTATAACAAAGTCCATGTTCACCTCTTCCCACTTCAAAGTGGGAATACTAAACTCCTGTAAGGTGCCACTAAGTCTTTGGTGCTCTACCTTAACCTATTGACAAATAACACACTTATCCACAAATTTTGCAATATCTTTCTTCATACCATTCCACCAATAGACTTCCCACAAATCATAGTACATTTTGGTGACTCCTGGGCAAATAGAGTAACGCACACCATGCGCTTATGCCATAGTTCTCTACCTCAAACCTTCAACACATGGCACACACAATCTACTCTAGTATCTCAACACACATCTCCCCTTGGGAGAAAATATCTATCTTCTAATCTCTAACTGACTCCTTCAACTTAATTAGACTCGGATCCCTATCCTTCTTTTCTTTCACTTCGGCAACCAAAGAAGATTCTGAACAATTCCAAACCCATACACTACCCTCAGCCGAGTCAACCAAATAAACACCTAGTATAGTCAACTGATGAACCTCCTGAACCAACTTTTTCTTATCCTTCTCAACATGAGCTATACTACCCATATACAATATACTAAGGCCATCTGCCACTACATTTTCCTTGCCCAAATAATACCAAACACTCATATCATAATCTTTTAACAACTCTAACCATTTTTTCTGATGGAGATTCAACTCTCTCTGTGAAAACACATATTGCAAGCTCTTACTATCCATGAACCTATCAATATGCACCCCATACAGATAATGCCTCCAATTCTTTAGTACAAACACAACAACAGCTAACTCAAGATCATGGGTAGGATAATTCTTCTTATAAGGATTAAGCTATATAGATTCATAGGTTATGAACTTACCTCTCTGCATTAAAATACAACCCAGACCAACTCTATAAGCATCATAATAGACAACAAATCCATCTGTACCATTTGGCAAGGTCAAAATTGGGGTTGAGGTGAGTCAAGTCTTTAACTCCTGAAAACTTTTCTCATAGGAATCTGACCACTGAAACTTAACTTTCTTTTGAGCCGATCTAGAAATAAGGGACACAATAGACAAAAATCACTCGAAAAACCATCGATAATAGCCAACCAAACCCAAGAAACTCCTGATGTCTAATGGAGATATGGGTCTAGGCTAGTTTCTCTTTTCTTCGGTCTTTTTAGGATCAACTCTAATACCGTCATCAAAAATAATATGATCAAGAAAATCTAATGATCTTAGACAAAATTAACACTTACTGAATTTGGCAAATAAATGATGATCTCTAAGAGTTTTTAATACTATTCTGAGGTGGTCTACATGATCATTCTCATTACGGGAATAAACAAGGATATTATCTATAAAGACTATGACAAACATGTCCAAGTACTATTTCAACACTCTGTTCATCAAGTCCATGAAAGCTGCTGGAGTATTTGCTTGCTTGAAAGACATGACTAGGAACTCAAAGTGACCATAATGGGTTCTGAAAGTTGTCATTGGAATATTACATTCCCTTACTCTAAGATGGTGATAGCCGGACCTAAGGTCTATCTTTGAGAAGTAGCTTGCTCCCTGGAGCTGGTCAAATAAGTCGTCAATCTTAGGAAGAGGATATTTGTTTTTGATTATGACTTTATTCAACTGAACGTAGATGACGTACATTTGGAGAGAGTGATCTTTCTTACGCACGAATAGAATGGGAGCGCTCCATAGGGAAACACTAGGCCTTATGAAACCTTTATCTAAGAGGCATTTAAGCTGCTCTTTTAACTCATTAAGCTTAGCTTGAGCCATACGATAAGGCAGAATGGAGATGGGCAAAGTATCTGGAAAAAGATTGATACTGAATTCTATTTCTCTAGCAGGAGGTATCCCTGGAAGATCTTTGGGAAAAACTTTAGGAAACTCATTAACTACACGAACTATCTGAACAGTTGAAGTATCAAACTTAGTGTCCTTGACTCTAACTAAGTGGTAAATACACCCCTTAGATATTAATTTTCTGGCGTTAAGATAGGATATGAAATGACTTTTGGGAGACACTGAATTACCTTCCCTCTCAAAGACTGGTTCATAAGGAAATTAAAACTTCACTATCCGAGTGCGATAATCTATAGATGTATAGCAAGAATGGAGCTAATCCATATCCAGAATAATGTAGAAATTGACCATATATAACTCTATTAAGTCCGTTAATATGATTTTATAAAGGATAGTGATAGGACACTTTCTATAGATTTGCTTAGCAATAACTGACTCCCCCACTGGGTGGAAACTTAGAAGGGTTTAGAAAGCTTTTCAAGACCTACTTCAAAATTTACTACAACTAACAGGGTCACATAAGAGAGATTTAACCCTAGGTCCAGTAACATATAAACATGAAGATGAAAGACACGAATCATACCAGTAATAACTTCTCGTGATTTAACCCTTCACGAATCTCCTGCTCCTGAAGGGATGGTGGAGCATAGAACCGATTCTATCACTGACCGCCACTAATAGTGGATGATATGCCCTAAAGAGGGGTTGGGCGACCTGGAGGAGCTGGTGTACTAGTAGATTAAGTCTGAGGATAAACATCATGGCTTCCCTACTTAGCATACGGGCACTCTTTTATTCTGTGACCCAACTCACCACAACCATAACAACCTTTTTGTCCTAAAAACACTCACCAGGATGATTCTTATCACACTTGACACATGTTGGATAACTGGGCCTTCCACCCATACTATTCTGAGAATTGGACATAGAAGTTCTACCCCTTCTCCTGCTTGATTTTGGGTGTGGGAGCACTAGAAGAAGATAGCGCTGACATAGATGAGAGACCCTAAAACTACAAAAAGTTTCCCCCTCCAAACCTTGTTTGATAAAATTCAAACTGTCAAGTCCTAGCCTTCTTATTTACCCTCTCTCTCCCCTTCAGATTTTCTACCTCAATCTGTTAGGCATAAGTCATCAGTCTAGAAAGAACTATATCCCTAATAAGCATGGGAGTCCTGCACTCCTTGACTACCAAACCAAACACTCCAGTAACAAACTTACGCATGCTCGACCTAGGGTCAGCTATCAAGTCGGGAGCATACTTAGACAATTGGTTAAACTTAAGGCCATACTCCTTCACTATCATCGAGCCCTACCTCAGATTCATAAAATCCTCTATCTTAGATTCTCTTAGTTAACGTAGAAAGAACCTATCTAGAAATGCATCCTAAAACATCTTCCAACTCATGGGAGATGCATTCTCACCTCTACCATTCTTCCATATAACCACCCAAGAATACGCAACATCCTTCAGCTTATAAGATGTCAATTCTACATTATCCTCATTAGTAACATGCATAAGTTGGATGATCTTTTTCACCTCATCAAGGTATAGCTGTGGGTTCTCACATACTCTTGAACAAAAGAACTCAGGAAGATTCATTCTCATAAAGTCACGAATCCTGGCTACAACTAAGTCACCATTCTGCTGAAGTGGGACTACAACCAGATGTTTGACAAGAACATTGGCAGTCACAGCTTGGGCCAACACCTGAAAAGCAGCCTAAAATTCAGCATGGGACACATTCTCATTCAAGGGATCAACAGGATGGGGTGGCTGGTTATCATTTCTGCATGCATTAGGTCAGCTTGGAGGCATATTCTGGTAAATAAAATCACAAGTTAAAATCATATAGAGACAACTGTAAGAACAATAGATCATGAAAGAAAAGGATAATTTCCTAAATTAATCCATAGCCTCTTGCTCATAAATGTGTCACACTTTACACCTATGATCAAGACACTACGTAATGCAGCTTGTTTAACTTCCTAGGACTCTTTAAACCTTAAGCTTTGATACCAAGTTTGTAACACTCCGAAAATGAGTCCTAAGATATCACACGATTCTTCAAACTACAAGTAGTCCCGAGCTAACCCAGTAAGCCTGATTACTTATTCTAGAACTCAAAGTAAAGGAAATCTAAACATGCAAAATACTGAATTATTGAAATATTGTCTGAACTGGACTGAGTTTAAATAAGCATAGTGTCTGAAAATATTAAACAAGGAAATTTGAACAACTAACACTATAAGTCTGAGATGTATCTTATAGTCGGACGAGACTCTAACACCACTAACTAGAGAGTCACTGGGATAGAACCCCAGCTGACTCAAATTGACTGAAATAGCCGAATGAACTAATATGTAAAATTAGAAATCTGAAGAACTGGGTCCCAAAACTATGAGGACTCACTAACTGTCGGGATGTAGGTAAAGTTGCTCGTTGTCAATCACGCTGCTGGAACTGAGCACCTGAACCTATATTATTAAACAATGTAGTACACAGACATATACGTGGATCAGTACTTTTGGAATGTACTGAGCATATGAGGGTGAATGTATAAGTTAAAAAATATTTCAATGCTTATATAAACTGGGAAAAAGATGTATGCTAAGCGTAAATGACCCACATTGGCTTGAATAATTGAAAGCTAAAAATCATAACCCTTGAATAAAAAATATGTTGTATAAATCTTGTGAGCCATAACACTTAGTTCTAAAAGTACTAGTAATCTGTTTTCAAATCATGCAAGATAAATGTAGAAAGAACACACCTTTGTCATATGAAAACTAAAAGCTGAAATTTTATAACTGAGGTCTTAAGTAAGACAATATCTGAGTAAATCTGTGAGCCTTTACACTTAGGTTTTCTTAAAAGTTGTTCTCTTATTCTTTTTTGTTAGGACATAGGCCTTAGGGAGGTTCTTCTAACTGACATACACTATGCGAGCTGTCATAGTGTCCAACGTCTTATTCCCCTAAGGGAAAACTTCATTTTGGGGAGAGGTGTCATACTATTGCCAAGTAGTATAACCTGAGATATGTGATCACAATCCATATTTTCATCCATATAAATGGAAATAATTTGAACCTACGTTGGCTCATAGTTCTGGGGCATATTAACTAGGACACATAACCAACTCAGTGCTAAATACTACCCCTTTAATCGTTGTACTCATTTTGTAGGAAATCCACTTTAAAACTAACGTAAGGATTTAAAATGAAAACTAGTTTTGCATCTATTTACTTTAAATTGTAATCAAAACTATAATCCAAACTGTAAAGGGGATTGTGAATCTTTGTTGCAGATTAAAAGATCAAATCTTTTCTTAAAATCTGAATGTAAGCTAGTCATAGGGTTCTTAAAAGCATAATCTTCTTGAAATACCAATACTACAACTTAGAGCGTAAAACCCATGCTATAATCTTAGGTAAATTCATAGCAAAACATCATGCTCCATATACTTCTTGAAATAATTCAACAATATCAAGATAATGAAATCAAAATCACAATACTATGCTTAAACTCAACTGAAAATCTGTAATCAATGTCTCAAGTCATAATCATGATATTCAAATCATAAAAGAGAATTCTTTAAATCAAACAAACATGGAAATTCATCCTTCAATCACTTTATAAGTCCATAATTCAAAACAAAATACTTTGGATTTGAACCCTAATTGTAATTCATTTAAATTCATCTTTAAAAGCTAATTTTGGGCACAAAGATGAAAGGAGTATCCTTTTTCACAACCCCATATACCTTATTTGATTAATGGAATATAAAATCTTAAACTTTGAATCCTTAACGATGTTCTTGAAGATTTTTCTTGAAGTTCTTTAATTCTTTGCTATCTTGAAGAAAGAATGGTAAAATTTTGGATTTCTTGAAGTTAAAGTTGAAGCTTTAGGGTTTTCTTAGAGACAAATTTGGTGAGGAATAAGTGTAATATGCTTAGAATAGGGTTAAATCTTATGTTTTTATAATTTGAGGGTGGGGAAAATGACTTAATTTCCCTTTTGGGAATTAAAGTCACAACTAGAATGCTATTTAAGGCTTCACAGCGACGCGGCAAGTCCCTCACCACTATAATCACCGTGATGCGGTGCAATCGCAAAGAGTTTCTGGAAATTGACAATTGTCGATCTGCACTCCACCACAATGCGCCAAGGCAACCATCTCTATAGTCACCACGACGCGGTAGAATCACAGTGAGCTGCTGTTTTGGAAATCCAAACAAGGTCCAAACCTTGTCCAAAAAATCTGAAACTTACCCAAAATATGCTACTTACACCCCCGAACATGAATCAACTTAAAAAGTTACATCTCGGGGTCGAGAAGATCACTTTAAAAATCCTTAAAGTTAAAGGGAGTCAAAATATGACTAAGTCCTTAAACACTTAGTCTTATTTTTAGGTTCTAAGTGCCTTAAGTTAGTAATAGGGGCTGAACTGAACTAGGAATGTATGGGGTATTACACTTATGTAATGACTTCAAATCCCAGGGATTAAAATAAACTAAGGTTTCCACAATCTATTAGTGGTTGGATAATTTTGTTAGTTTGATGTTGATTTCTTAGCATCTTAATAAAGATAGTTTACATAGGTTTAATGATGAAGTAGTGCAAAAGTGAATGTAAATAGGCATTGGATTAATTGAGGATTCAGGTTACGTATAGTTATCCTACCATAGGTTTGGGCATTTGCGACCATTTGGGTCATGATAAAGACCCAAGACCTGACATCAATCCCAATACGATACCCAACTATAATTGTGACTGAGGACACTTTTAGTAACCTTGGCTATAGAATATATTCTATAACAACTCTCTATGTGGTTTTTCAACTTTGGGGAATACTAATAATTTAACCCCTCTCTATAGTCACTTTATGATAATTGTAGTCTGCAGGTATGGGTTGCTTGATTCTTAAGGTAGTTGGTTGAGTGTTATATGAGTTTTTCATTTTGGAAGGATTTAGAGTTGGTATTACTGACTTTAATCAATATATGGTGATAATAAGGTTGTATGAGCATTTTGTCAGTTTCTTTGACTCTAAAAAATATTTTTGGGCTAGTAGGATTTTTGGTTTAGGCCTCCAAGCATTTAGATGAGTTGAATTGTGTCATCAAATAACATGAATTTCAATACTAAGTGTTAATTAACAAACAAAAATTTTCAATTATGTATATTTAACAGTTTATTCATTAGGACATGGGGTAATGTTTCCATATATATGAGATTTTAAAATTTGATGAAAGAATCTATAAGTATGAAAGCTCATATGTTCATTTATTAAAATTCTATATGTACACTTAGTAAGTAAGGAGATTTATTAAAATTCTCTATGTTGGATTAACAATATCTAGGTTTATGACGAACACGGTGCCATCAAACATTTATAATTGGTAAGATAAATTATACTTGGGCTTGGAATTCAAATTAAAATGATGAATAAAGTATTTTGTGAATAGTTTCAAGTTTCAAACTTAAGTGGTTTCTAGATATTAGAAAACTAATAATAGCGGAGTGCGCAATCAAGGTGATGTCGAAGATAATGGAAAAATCATTAAATACTTTCTGTGTCATATATGAGATTATTAAAGTTAGATATCCTTGTTTACCCAAAAAAGATAGCAGTATTTTTGTGCAAGTAGTTTAATCCATCACATAGAGATACTTGGGTGAATCACCAACATAATATAGTTGAAGTCAAGCATATGATATAATATGACTGTTATGATCCTTTTATTATAGCACAAAATTCCAAGTAGGTATATTACGCTACATATCTGGTCCATAGAATAAGGTCAAATTTATGGGTGGTTATCAAGACTAAGTAGTGCTTAGGATTGAGATTGAGAATGCGTTTCATGTGGCATACCAGAATGAAGTCGCAATTATTGATTAAACTGTGGAAGCTAAGTTAAAAAATAGTCTACAACATCCTCAACATGTATTAGAAGAAATTTTTGATGATAAGATAATTTCCATAACAAATATTGTGAAAGAAAGATATGAATAAAATAAATTATTCTGGGAGGACGAATGAGATGATAAAAAGAAATAGCTAAAAACAGGAAGAATATGAGAATAATGGAAATGAAACAAGCGACGAGGAAGACTGTAAATTTGCATATATTTGTAATTAGGTGGTGATTGTATTGAGGTCTTACTAGTAATAGTAGAAAGTTTAGTATGAGAAAAATTAACAAAAATAGGAGGCTTATAGAGCCTAACGATATTCCAGACATCTTTCTTCTATGTTATAACTTTGCACTTCTCCAATGATATCTTATGTCTCTTATGGAACTGGGCATCTATAGATTTTCATGGAAAATCTTTTTGGATGTACTCTTCTACTTTCTATTCACTTTCTCTGGCCACTAGTACTTCCCCACTTTCATGCGTACATCTACTACTACTTTGCCCATATTCATGTGTACACACACTACTACTTTCCACAGTTTTATGCCTGCACCCACTATTTCTCGGCCACCAGGCTTAGGTACTACATCAAATTTTCATCTAGTACTCCATCCCCTCATAATTTAACCCTCCACATATCAGGCTTATTGCTTAGAGATACAAATTTGAGTCTTATATGTAGAAGCTACTCCCCTATTAACACAAAGTTATGTACCTTCACTAGAGAATGAGCCAGATCTAATCTATCTAGCACCTAGACATATGGACAAGGTTGTAGGATAATGATTGAGCCTGATGGATCTTAAATTTATTTTCTTAATTGATAAGTTTATTTTTTTCCCATCTTTATTAATTAGTTTCTTCTTGACGTATTTGTTATACATTTTGCAGGTAGAGGCCCTAGCTCTGCAGAAAAGAATTAGGATACTTTCCTAAGATATTTTTTTAATATCTTGGATCTCACAGGGTCCAAAAACTTGCATAAACGAGCCTACATAATCCCTATCTTGAGCGTGAAATACTTCAAAAAGAATTTGAGTGCATTGAGGGAAGGTTTAGGACCAAAAAGAGGTTGTGCATCGCAAAAGGGGTCGTTTACTTTTGTTTCATGCTATGAGGGAGCCTGCGGAGGCTTACTGCCTTAACTTTTCACTGGGATTCGCACCGTGAAGTTACTCTTTTGCATTGAGCATCGTGCCGCAGACCTGGGGGTTTACCTTGGCTTCGCTCCTGAACCTTCCTCATTTCGTTGATGGGATTTTATTTAAAAATTACTCTAAGGTTATTTTGGTCCTTTTACATTCTATAAACTATCCAATCTCTACATAACCTATTTCTAAGCCTCAAAACTTTTGTATACTCTAAAAAAGGATCATTCTTTATTACAAATCTAAGGTTGAATGGCAGTGAGGTTAGTGTTCAATCTTGGGGCTTCTTTTCCAGATATTTTCAAAGGGTTTTTCTTTAATTAAGGCATATATCTCTTTCTGAAATTAAATTTATCCAAAATCACGTGTTTAATTATTGTCTATGTTGTTTAATTATTGGGTTTTGAATATAGTTTGGGGTATTTGGAATGGTTGTTACATGAATTGAGTTCCCCTGGTTTTGAATTGGTTGTTTACGCTTTATTCTCATAATTTTGAACTAAATAAATGCACGAGTATAGGAATTGGAATAGGGAACATGGGTTTCTCTAAATTTTATGGTTTAATAAAATCTCAACTCAACTTATGAAATTGGTTTTGAAATATGGAAATATACATAATTTACTCTACTTTTGAATTCTTGCATTGTTTAAAAGGTTAATGGAGAATAAATTGGTTTTGAAAGGCCTTGGTGGTCATGGGTTGGTTTCAAATTGAAAACTTTGAAGTGAATTTATCTAAATGGATTTGGAATTGCATCATGGAATTGGATTGCAAGCTTAAAATTTAATTGGTATGAAGAAAGCAATAATAAATTCCCAAATAAAAGACTCCTTGATTAATGGATGGAAGTGTGTGTAAATGATTTTAATTTGGGCTTAAAGGGGATTGTGTAGATCGTTGTAGGAGGTGGAGGTCCTGAGGGGACTGATACTAGAAACCATGTTTGCCGGCGTAGGGGTCTTTATGATCGTGTACATAGTTTACACTTTATATATAATTTGGAATGACGAAAGTCGTAGATTCCCTAGACCTTCTTCCTATTTCCTTAGTTCATGTGAATAACACGCGTTGGGGCCCTTTCAGTAGGGGGAGTTGAACTCATATAGCCCATTGGTGCCCTTAGGATGGTTTAGGTACATAGTCCAGGATAATGGTTTTAAATTTAATTCTTAAACCTTGTTCCCTATCCCACAATCTTATATTCATATATATACACATTATGTGCATGTGGTTTAATATGGTTTTGGACATGGAATTATTTTATCCCTATCCTAAGTTACCTGCTAGTGCTCATCCCAATGGTCTTCCTCAAAAGTTGCATCATTTCATAACGAAAGGTCCTAGGGGTTTTCTATTTACTTATGCAGTGTTAGGTAATTCTGGTTCATCTATTGCTCTGAATTAAAGTGGTGAGCTTCCATTCTCTAGAAGTCCTATCATTTTATAATTTTGTTTCCATTTATGTTTTAAACTATCTCTTTGTGATTTCTTTTGGCTATAGTCAGGGGCATGTCTCGACTTAGGTTGATATTTGATTGTTAGAGGCTTTTATGGACAAGTATAGGTGGTTAACTACTGTTGATTCTTAAAACTTTTATCTTGGTTTGTCTATCTTCTATATTACTATTTGGTTGCTTCCGTTATTTAACCTTATTATGTTTGGATGGCTAGGTAAAGGGGGTGGTCTCTGACCCTTTGTGGGCTTGAGATACCCATCACAATCAGGCCCTGGTTTGGGTTATGAAAAGTTTGGTATCAAAGCATGGCTTAGGATTTTTGGGCGTTCACAAAGTTGTATCGGTTAGAGTTCTTTTTATGGGTGTATAGAGCACTACGCTTATAAGGAGGAGGCTGGGAGGAATTTAGGAATTTTTTCCTTTCTTATGTTCTATTTATGGGTTATAAAGTCTAGTGATATGAAATTTGTCCAACTCCTAGATTCCCTGCATTTTAGATCATGCCTCCCTGAAGATTTGGTGTTCATAGAAACTTTGTTGAGGACTGTGTCCAACCTGAGGACAATGTAGAGGGGACTCGCCCAGTGTATGGATTGCTAACCTGGTCTAGGGTCTTTGCTCCTAATTGTGCCATCCCATATAGATTTATATCTGCTCCTACTAGTCCTTCTCAAGCTTCTCGGGGTGGTGATGTTTATGATCAACCGCCTCATAAGGACATCTCTATTGTGGAGTTCCACTGGTCTATTCATTTTCTTACTTAGTTCGTAGCATCTCTGTCTCATCAGTCAAATCATGTTGGTTATGTTCCTCCTTCATCTAAGGTCACTAGGGTTGGCCAGTTTATTAGGTTGAATCCCTAACCTTTATAGGCTCTAAGGTTGAGGAGGATCCGCAGGTGTACATAAATGTGATGGAAAAGAACATTAGGGTAATGCATGCTACTAATGTAGAGGGTGTGGAGTTTGTTTCCTATCTATTAAAAGATGTAGATTATTAGTGGTATAAGGAGTGGGAGGCTATAAGGGGTGATGATATTGTGCAGGCTGTGTGGGATGAATTCTTAGTGGTCTTTCCAGATCACTTCTTTCCTCAAAAGTTAAGGGAAGTTAAAGCTGAAGAGTTTTTGAACTTGAAGTAAGGTAAGTTGAGTGTGAAGGAGTATGCACTAAAATTTTTGTGGTTAGATCGTTATGCTCCATAATTAGTGTCTAGCATGAGATCCGAGATGAGAAAGTTTATTTTTGGGTTGTCCTATGACTTGGTACTAGAGTGTAAGGCTGAAATGTTGAAAAATGATATGGATATCTCTAGAGTTATTGTTTAGTATAGGGTGGAGGTTAGCAGAATAGTGAGATAGATGGTAGACAGTGGACTAAGAAGAAGAACTAGGGAATTTTTTATTCATCTGCTAGTGCTCCTTATCCTACGCCTTTTGGTGATTGTTGTTTTCAGGCTAACAGTGGTCCTAAGGTGTAGGGTGCCCTATCTCAAGCTAGTGGAGATTAGTCAACCCCACCTTATCCACTTTGTAGATTTTGTGGGAAACTTTACTATGGTTATTGCAATAAGGAAAGGAATTTGTGCTTCAATATGGTCAGCCTGGACATATGCAGAAGGTCTATCCTTCAGCTAAGGTAGCCACTATGTCTAATGAGGTTCCCGTCACCCCTTCTTCAGTACCTGTACCAAAGGGTGTCACCTCAAGTACCGAGACTGTTTGAAATCATCTTTCTGGTTCTTACCACCCGCCATGAATTTGAGATTCCCTAATGTGGTTATTGGTATGTTACAGCTCTTCCCTCATGATATTTATTATTTGTTCGATCTGAGTTCTACCTTTTGTTATGTGACCTCTTATGTGGCTATGTATTTTGGTTTTAGTCCTGAAAGTATTTTTGACCCTTTTTGTATTTCAACCCTGGTGGGTGACTCTATGGCTAAGAGAGTCTATAGGAGTTGTATGGTGTCTATTCATGATAGGGAGATATTGATAGATCTGATAGAGTTTGATATAGTGAATTTTGATGTTATGTTATAGATGGATTGACTTCATTCATGCTATACTTCTCTGTAATATAGGGTCCAAAATGTCAATTTTCATATTCATAATAAACCAGTATTAGAATTGGAGGGGAGTGCCTTATTACCCAAAAGGAGGTTCATCTCTTATCTTAGAGCTCATAAAATAATTTAAAAAGGGTATCTAAATCATCTAGTTTGGGATAAGGATTCTAACTCTTAAGGCCATCAATTGTAATCTATCCCTGTGGTTAATGAATTTCCTAAAGTGCTTTCCAGTGATGTTCTCAAAATTTCTCCGGATAGAGAAATAGATTTTGGGATTGATCTTTTATCAGATACCATCCCTGTTTTCATTCCCCCTTATAGGATGGCACTGGCTAAATTATCTTGATCAAGGTTTCATTTATCCTAGTCCTTATCCCTTGGGGTTAAAGGATCTTCTTGATCAATGTTTCATTTATCCTAGTGTTTATCCATGTGGTGCCCTTATACGTTCTGTGCGAAAGAAGAATGGGCCTCTTTGGATGTGCATAAATTATCGATAAATAAATAAGGTCACAGTGAAGAATGAGTATCCTCTTTCTAGGATTGATGATATTTTGGACTAGCTTCAAGGTACAAGATGTTTTTCTAAGATTGATCTCTGATCAGGTTATCATCAGTTGAAGATTAGGGAGGTTGACATTCCCAAGACTATTTTTCATACCCGATATGGTCACTATGATTTTTTTGTTATGTCATTTGGGTTAAATAATGCTCCAGATAACTTTATGGATCTTATGAATTGGATTTTTAGATAGTTTTAGTTATGTTTATGATAGTGTTTATTGATGATATCTTTGTGTACTTTAAGAGTAAGGAGGATCATGCCAATCACCTCGCAGTTATGTTGCAGACTCTTAAGGATCAGTAAGTGTATGCTAATTTTTCTAAGTATGAGTTTTGGTTGAATGCAGTGACTTTTCTCGGACATATTGTTTCTAGTTAAGGAATCAAGGTGGATCCACAGAAAGTTGAGGCTTTTAAGAAATGGCCTAGACCTACGAGTTCAACCGACATTAGGAGCTTCTTGGCCTTGGCTATAAATTATAGGAGGTTTGTGGAGAGTTTTTCTTCTATTACTTCTCCGTTGAAGAAGTTGACTCAGAATAAGGTTAAGTTTTTGTAGACTGATGCTTGTGAAGGTAGTCTTTAGAAGTTGAAGGATGAGTTGATTTTTACGCTAGTTTTTACCCTGTCTGAGGGTACTGATGGTTTTTTTGTATTTTGTGATTCGTCTCGTGTGGGACTGAGTTGTGTTTTGATGCAGCATGGTAAGGTTGGGGCCTATTCTTCTAGGCAGCCTAAGGAATATATGAGGAATTATTTGATTCATGACTTATAGTCAGCGATTGTGGTATTTACTTGGAAGATTTGGCACCATTATCTGTATGGGGTATATGTGGATATCTACTCATACCATAAGAGGTTGAAATATGTATTCACTCAGAAAAAGTTAAATCTTAGGCAGAGGAGGTGGCTTGAATTGCTTAAGGACTATGATATGAGTCCTTACTACCATCCAGGTAAAGCTAATATAGTTATTGATACTCTTAGCAAGTTTTCCACAGAGAGCTTATCTCATGTTGATGAAGAAAAACTAAGGTTAGTGAAGGATATTCACCGATTGACCAACTTGGGAATTCATCTTTTGTACTCTAAAGATGGAGGGGTAATTGTTTAAGAGGTGCTCAAGATTTCTCTTGGTGCTGAGGTTAAGGTGAAAGAGGCTTTAAATCTTATATTGATGCAGATTAAGGATGATGTGGGTCAACAAAAAGTTATGGCATTCGATATTAGGTAAGATGGTATCATGAGGTATCAAGGTAGGTTGTGTGTTCCTAATGTTGATGTGTTGTGGGAAATAATTTTGATTGAGGATCATGATTCTAGATATAAAGTTTATCTGGGTTTGATGAAATGGTACCTTGACTTAAAGGAGATCTATTTGTAGAACAATATGAATAGAGATGTGGCAAATTCATTGACTAGGTGTATCGTGTGTCAGCAAGTCAAGGTTTAGCACTTAAGACCAGGTGGCATATCTCAAGATATAGAGTTTTCTATTTGAATGTGGGAGAATATCAACATAGATTTCATTATAGGTCTTTTGCGATCAAGCAATCAGTATGATTCAATTTGGATCATTGAGGATAGGATGACTAAGTCTGCTCACTTCTTGCCTGTCAGACTACCTATGCTAGAGAGGATTATGCCAAGTTGTTTAATCAGGAGATTGTCAAGTTGCATGGTGCTCCAGTGTCTATTAATTTAGATCGAGGTTTGCAATTTTCTTCTTATTTTTTGTATTTATTTTAGAGAAGTTTGGGGACTAAAGTAAACCTTAGCTCCACTTTCCTCCCCCAAATAAATTGAAAACAATGTATGTTATTCAGACCTTGGAGGATAGATAAAGACTCATGTGATTGACTATAATAGTAGTTGGGTTGACTATTTGCCTTTTATTGAGTTTGCATACAATAATAGTTATCATTCTAGCATCCAAATGTCTCCATTCGAGGATCTTTCTGGTCGGAGGTATTGGTCTTTTAATAGGTGGTTTGAGGTTGGTGAGACCAGATTATTTGGTCCTGACTTAGTTCACCAAGCCATGGAGAAGGTAGAGGTGATTATAGAGAGGCTTAAGACTACTCAAAGTCATCAAAAGTCTTATGCAAATGTGAGGCAAAGGGAGTTGTAGTTTGATATAGGTGATTGGGTATTTTTGAAGGTTTCTCCTATGAAGGGCGTGATGAGATTTGTGAAGAAGGGGAAGCCCGGTCCCCGTTAAGTTAGTCCATACTAGATTTTGAGGAGAGTTAGAAATATTGCATATGAGTTAGAGTTACCTGTATGTTTAGGTTCCATTCATCCGGTGTTCCATGTGTCAATATTGAAGAAGTATATGGATGATCCTTCCTTGGTTATTACTATAAAGGATGTTGTTATTTCAGATTTCTCATCTTATGAGGAAGCCCCAATTGAGATATTGGATAGGCAAGTCCATAGGTTAAGGACAAGGGATGCGGCTTTGATAAAGGTGCTTTGGAGAAATCAGAAGGTGGAAGAAGCTACTTAGGAATCTGACAAGGACATGAAGTCTAAATACATGTTCTTGTTTACGACATAGGATGGAAGTACTTAAGGTATGAAACTTACTTCTCCTCATGTCTTATTTTGAGTTTTCCTTATGTCCTTTTGTGTTCTTTCTTATATCATGTTATGGGTATCCTAATCGCTCATTTGGGGATAAATATTCCTGGCTAGAGGGGGTAATGTAACACCCTGGGTGTTATGGGTCCTAAAACTAACTTAAATGAGCCTACATAACCCCTATCTTGAGCATGAACACTTTAAATAGAGTTTGGGTACATTAGGGGAAGGTTTGAGACCAAAGAGAGTTTATGTGTTGCAAAGGGGTGGTTTTCTTTGGATTAGCATTGGGAGAGAGCCTGCGGAGGCTAACAGCCTCAGCTTTGAGTTGGGTTTCTCCTTGCAAAGCTGCTACTTTGCGTTGAGCATCGCGCCGTAGACTTGGGAATTTGCCTTGGGCTTTGCGCTGTGGACCTTTATCCTTTCATTGGCGAAACTTTATTTTAAAATTACATTAAGGTGATTTGGTCCTTTTACATCCAATAAACCATCTAATCTCTACATAATCCATTTCTAAGCCTTAAAACTTTTGTATTTTCCCAAAAAAGGTCATTCTTCATTCCAACGCTAAGGTTGAAAGGTAGTGAGTTAGGGTTCAAGCTTGGGGCTTTTTTTCTTGCTATTTTAAAGGGTTTCTCTTTAATTAAGGCTTGTATATCATCCCTAAATTAATTTAATACCAAATCATGTGTTTAATTATTGTCCATATAATTTAATTGTTGGGTTTTGAATATGGATTGAGGGATTTGGAATGGTTGTTACATTAATTGAGTTCCCCTGGTTTTGAATTGGTTGTTTATGCTTTATTATCATGATTTGAACTAAGTAAATGCATGGGTGTGGAAATTGGAAGAGAAATATGGGTTTTTCCAAATGTTATTGTTTAATCATTTGGAATTGTCTTTAACCTCAACCTAACTAGTGAAATTAGATTTAAAATATAGATATTTACATAATCTACTTCAATTTTTAAACCTTGTATTGCATAAGAGGTTAATGGAGAATAAATTAGTTTTGAAAGGCCTTGGTGGCCATAGGTTAGTTTTAAAATTAAATCTTTGGAATCAATTTGGCAAATTACTTTTGGAATGGCATAATGGAATTGGCTTGGAAGTTTAAACTTTAATTGGTATGATGATACCAATGTTAAAAACCTAATTAAAAGACCCTTGGTTAATGAATGTGTGTAAATGGTTTTAATTTTTTCTTAAAGGGGTTATGTAGCTCGTCGTGGAAGGTGGAGGTCCCGAGGGGGCCGATAATTTAAACCATGTTTGCCGGTGTGGGGGGTTTTATGACCGTGTGCATAGTTCACACTTTATATTCATTTTCAAAGGTTTGGGTTAGTGGATTCCCTGGCCCTTCATCAAATTTTCTCTGTTCGTGAGACTAACACGCGCTAGGGACCTTTCAGTAGAGAAAGCTAAACCCATATAGCCCATGGGTGCCCTTAGGACGATTAGAGTTCCACATTCCAAGATAATGGTTTTAAATCTCATTTATAAGCCTTATTCCCTATCCCGACATCTTATATACATATATATACAATGTGTGCTTGTTATTTGATGTGGTTTTGGTCATGGAATTATCTTAACCCTATCCTGAGTTACATGTCACTACTCATCCTACTAACTGTCCTTGGATGTACATCATTTCATAATGTAGGGTCCTAGGGGTTTTCTATTTACTAGTACAGTGTTAGGTGATTCTAGTGCATTCGTTGGTCTGCTTTGAAGTAGTGAGCTTCCATTCTTCATAAGGCTTATCATTTTATAGTTTTGTTTCCATTTATGTTTTAGAGTATCTCTTTGGGATTCCTTTTGGCTACAGTCGGGGGTATGTCCCAACTTAGGTTGACATTTGGTTGTTAGAAGCATTTTTTGACAAGTGTGGGTGGTTAACTGCCATTGATTCTTAGAACCTTTATCCTTGTTTATCTATCTTCCATATTACTATTTGGTTACTTCTGCTATTTATCCTTATTATGTTCGAATGGCTAGGCAAAATGGGTGGTCTCCAGTCCTCGATGGGTTTTTGATACCGATCACTCTCATACCCTGGTTTGGGTCGTGATAAGATTCCTAAGAGTATACAATAGGGTATGTTTAATGAGTTTGATTATATTTTATTTGCAGGAAAAAAGATTAGGAAACTACAATTTGGTCATTTCCACCACTTTTGAGAGGAAAACCAGTGCATGGCTATCTAGGTGTCTTAAACTTACTTTAAATACAAGAATGTGTGGACAATAGTTTCTACAAGAAGTTATTGGTATTTAGAAGAATTTAAGCAAAAGTGTAAACACACCAAGAATATCACAGCTAGTCTAATAGGTGGTTCGTTGCACGCTAGGGTGTGTAGAGTAATGGGATCATAGCTAGAGAAATGGTAAGTAATAATTTTAACTTTGTAATTAATATGGTAATATGATGCTGATTAAATATTACTCGATAACATTTAACTACATTTTTTCAGCTGGTGCAAAAATTGGGGCGACCCCCGACCCAGGCTAAGATCTTCGAGTAAAGATATTTAAAGAGGAAGAAGAATGAGTTAGTTCCAAATGTATGGGTTGAACCAAAGGCTCAAAATTCCTATTTATGTCTTAAAAAATTAGATACAAAGTACTAACGTATCTCTATTAAGTATATATATTCTAACTTCTATTTTTCAATATACAGAGCAATTATGCACGATACTTGTCTGAGTTAAGATAGACTCAGCAAGCCAAAGACCATCAAACCCAGCCTATGCTCAAAGAAGCCACTAAAACTTAGACTAAGAAAGTGTCTAAATGGAGTCAAAATGGGAGAATCTATGGGATGGGCTCTAGGATTTATTTGCGATGCATCCAACCAGTACTGGAAGGTATTGGATTGTTACTCAGGTCAAGGCAATTGATAGTTTTTATATCACTGCAATGTTGTAGCAGATCCCACAACTTATATATGCCTTGACATAGTTCAAAACACAATGGATTACTTAAAATAGTAGCATGTGCAAGACCATCGAGGAACAAAATGAATAAGTGCTTAACCTGACTCATCATCATACTCATTCTCCATCAACCTCTGCACCTATAAGAAATAAAGTGTAATGCCTCAAAAAACCCAAGCCTATGCTATAACCATGCTTTAAGTACATATAGGGTAAATCACAAAGTTTTAACAGCATAAGAAAGGATTTGCCCACGTACCAAGGCCACAGGAGCCCCCCTCTCCCTAGCACTTAACCAAGCCAAAACCTCTCGTATCGATCTATCACTAAAAGAGTGATCAAGTTCAAATGATCAAAACCTCTATATTCCGATGCATTTTTAATTCTTAGACCCTCCAAATAATAGATATTCAAATTATCTTTCCAACATGTCTAGTTTTACCTTAATCTGATTTTGGAGTAAAAAGTTATGTCCTTTCTCAGTAAAACACTACTCTACAGTGAGACGCCATAAATCAAACCATGATCGTGGTTACATTGTATGATCGTACAATGCTCTCAATTGGTCAAGAGAACCCCAACATCTATAATTTGAAAAAGTGCACCCTAATTCCATGAGAGGGAACCACAATTGTGCTTTGAAACCAAGATCAGCTGGAGCGATCGTGACTCCCACACATGCCCTTGATGTAACCATCAAACATACGAAACATGGTACAACCGTAGGTATATCCAAAAATTATACCATGGCTCATCTGGTCATACTCATAGAGCTTTCATCCAGCTCCCAACTATGAGTGCAGCCCATGATTGTAGGTTGGTCCCACGATCATTGAAAAGTCTCGTATGTCCCTCCTTGTAGTTTCCAGTTATGAAATTTTAAGGGGTATATCAATTTTTTCCCACTCTTTTAACATTAAAAGTACATCATTTGTGAAATGCAAAGGTCATTATTAGGGTTAATATGACTCTAAGCTCTCATTACTTAGAATAAGATCTGATACTTAGTGTTAGAAGAGAAAAGACATGATTTATTTTCCCAAAGTAAAGATAGGGTTCATCTTCCATAGGTATCAAACTCTAAAGAATTCTTCAAGGTTATCGTCTCTGGATATATAGGATTTCATCAATGGGTTCCTTTTAACCTATTGAGTCCCAAAGTTAAACCAAGTCTCTAGTTTAGTTCTCTTTCACAATTTAGGGTTTATTGACATTGGTAAATTCATTGATATCTCACTCCTTTGGTGTCAATGAGTTATAATCCCCATTTTAGCATAAATTGTAGTGTTATTACTTGGACATGATCTCAACCCTAGTTACGTTTTAAAACTCAATCATTTTATGATCCGAGTCCTTGAAATTTATAAATTAGTAGGTGCATTCTTCAGATATGGTGGGTTAAGAACACCCGGTGACCTAGGATATCATTCATATACTTTTGGATGCTATATTCCCCAATTTACAACTTTTGAATGCTTTCAGATAATGCATTTATTTTCATTCATCAGATTATTATTAGTATTGAACCTTGCAGTTATCAGTGTCCTTTATTTAGGAATAGTACTTAGCACGGAGTGGATGCAAGGATGAAGACTCATTCACCAGTTAGGCTAAGACCTTGAGTAGAAGTTTCTAAGTCCTAGAATTATGACACCACCATAGGTTCTAAAGGGTCATCCATCAGGACGAGCTTGGCACCTTAGTCCTTTGGGAGATCAGTCTACGTCAGTCAATAGTCGTACCCTTGGAAAGGTACTGAAGACCCTTTCAGATAGGGTTGCAGGTTATACTCGAGTTATCTTCTATTAGGGTATTTTATTTATTAGTAACTCCCACAGTCCATAATTGATAGTTTAGATTTCAGACTTTGGCATAAACTTGTATTCAGTTATTTAGTATATTTTACAACATATGCTCCTTTCTTGGTCTTGTTGTTATCATTATATATATACCATGTTCTGCTTATATCAGTTATTTTCCTATACATAATAAGTTCATTTAAACTACTAATCACATACTCTTTTTGCCCTATATTTTTTCATAATATAGGTCCTGACACTCAGTATTTACATCACGCCTAGTATGATCTCTTCCCGTATAAATAACAACAATTTTGTAAATTCCTTGGCATGCGAGGACCAGAGTTAGTATTTCATTACATTTTGTCTTTATTGTTCCCAAATTCATGACAGTTTGAGTTAGATGGGGGCTTCTCCCAACAACTCATCTTAGTAGAGGCTTTTCAAACTTATAGTTAGATGTTCAACTTATGACCTTAGATTTTATTATTAATGATTTCATTTCTTTGAATATTTAATATATTATTAAATTCAGCTTCTGCGTAAGTGTTTTAACTGTTATTATCTATTTCTTAGTGTTTTGCAAGACCATGGGTTAGCTTGGAGTCACTTGAGATTCTAAGCACCGTGTTACTATTATGGGGTAGTTTTAGGTCATAAAAATTGGTATTATAACACTAGGTTTAAAGTGTCCTAGAGTTTTTGAAAGACGTGTTGAATGGAGTCTTAGTCAAAGATGTGAAAAGCTCCTCCTTTATGAGTGAGAGGCTATAAGATATTTAGGAAAGGTTTCACTTCATTTATTCTAATATCATGCAATAGAGTGTGAGCTCAACTAAAACCTTCTTCTAATTAATTCTGTACCCATTTACAGTATATGTATCCAAAGAGGACTAATTAAAGAAGGAGTCAAAATGAGAGTGGTGTGGAGAATCAGCAAGCACCACTAGAGACAAAAAACCCTCTGATTCAAAAAGTCTCTCATGCCAAATTCATAGATGCCTTTATAACCTTATCCCAGTTCATGAATGGCAAAATAACTAACATGTCATGGCACTAGCTAACCCAACAGTGAATGTAACAGTGGCAAGAGTCCGAGAGTTCAATCAGATGAATCCCTTAGTGTTCTTTAGATCCAAGTCTTAGAATGGTCCACAATAATTTCTGGACACTAGTTAGAAGATTACAGTGATTATGGGTGTTACCTCAACTGAGAGTGCCGACTTGGATGCCTATCAACAACAAGGAGTAGCGCATACCTAATAAAAGTAGTGCATGGAGGATAAGGGTACTAATGCAATAATGTTAGAATGAGATGAGTTTGTAGTTGTATTTATACCAGGTTCTTTTTTCTTGAATTAAAGGATGCCAAGATGTAGGAATTCATAAACCTGAAATACGGTAGCAAAAGTGTGAAAGAGTATTTCCTTAAATTTACTCAATTGGTGAGGTATGCTTTGACTATGGTTACTGATTCTAGGGCTCTCATGAGCAAGTTTGTGTTTGATATTTTGGAGGTTATGGTCAAAGAGTGTATAACTACCATGTTGATGAAGGAGATGGACATCTCCAGGATAATGGTTCACGCTCAGTAGATAGAGGAAGAAAAGGTTAAAAAGAAGGAAAGAAAGAGTAAGATAGCCAGAATAGGTAGCTTCAATTTATCTCAACAAAGTCAAATAGTGGAAACCATTATAAGTTCCACCAAAAATCTTTAGCTACGGCCTCGCCTTCTAATAGTGACCAGTACCTATGTTTAGGAAAGATCATTGAGATAAAGCACCAGGCTCTAAGTCCTAAGGCACTATGAGCAATATTTGTACCAATCTAGTGTGCAATAAATATGGGAGGAACCAAAAGAGTAAGTATTATTTGGCAGTGATGGTTGTTTTTTGTGTGGAAAGTCAGGACACAGACATCAAGAATGTACATTGGCTTTTAAAAAAGGTATGGACTCCTATTAGCAGAGTGGTAAGTGGGAAATTAACCACTTATATATATCCAAATTCATGCACACTACTATGAAATGATTGGATAGAGGTTAATTCTTTGTTGAAATGCATTAAATCTTATGGTCTTTGTGTTTATAGGTAAATGGATTAAAAGGAGATGAATAAAAGATAAGAAGGAAAGCAAAGGACCAAGATGTCTGCTCAAGCTAAAAATTAGGACCAGGGATTGAACCTCAGGTACCACAGTCGCAGCTTGTGGGTCGCGATTGAGATCCAAAGATAAATCAAACCTCAGCAATCTTGAGAAGATTACCATGATCGTGGGTCTCGAAAACATGATAAAGATAAGGAGATTATGATAGAGCGGTATATCTGCAAAATTAGAAATTCACAAAGCTAGTTCCCAAAACCCAAAATGTCTAAAACCCTTTACAAAGGGATGATCTATATGCAATTTTTAGTTCTAACGAGAAGAAAAAAATGTATGCTTAATTCCACGTGAGATTCTAGTTGAGGATTCAAATTAAAATTTAAGTTTAATCTTGTTTAACTTTTCAATGGAATATTTGAATGCCAATTTGGGTAACTCTCTTCTCTTTAAATCAATGGGTAGCTAAATTCGTATCTTGGGGTTATGTTTGAATAGGGTGTTAATATGTATGGGTGTTGATTGTTAGTCTAAATTGATGATTTGTGATATTGGGTTTTTCTATTACTTTTATGCTTGCATTGAAAATTGTGGGTGAAAACCCCAATTGGTTTGGATCCTATATCATCCTAGAAAGAGGGATGTGGGTGATGAGTAATTGTGAACAACTAATTGATTGTATCTTTTTCTTTAGCATTATCTTAGAAATAAGGATGTTATATGAAGTTACTATGTTCAAGAGCTTCATCCTAGAAATAGGGATGTTGAGTTGAGGTATTGGGTTGATAAACTTGGCACACCCATAAGGTATTCGAGAGAATCCATAGGTGAAACTTATTATTTTGTTGAAAGATTAAAACTAAGACCCTAACCCTAGCCTACCCAAAATATAAAACCCGGGGTTTTGGTCCCTGAAAATTCCTTGATCTTTGAACTTACTCTCCTCACTATGACTCACCCTATAGGTCGTAGGGTGTCTTAAAGAGTCATAGGACACAAATCGTAGGGTGTCCAATGAGTTTTTCCCGAGTTACTACATTGGTGACGACTTGAGGTCACGAGTCATAATGTTCCAAATCATTAGGAAACTAGTGTACTATCCTTAGTTCCTATTGTGACTATAACTATTATGTTGCGAGTCGTAATTTTTGTGTACAAGTAGTATGGTACAATTTAAAGACAGACCAGTATGGGTTCCTAAGGGAACTTTCCAAACTAGGAATAGACTAAATGAGTCACAGGGTGACCCTATGAGTCATAAGGTCAGCCGTAACGATTGGGCGTTATTTTTAAGTTTTTAAAGTAAGGGAACTTTGGATATTTCCCTTTTTACCCTGTTATATCCCATGTACATAAAATACCTTAGGGACATTATTTCAAACCCTTATCAATCGTAAAATCTCTCGTAAACTCTCCAAATTCTCCAAGGTTAAGATATTTAGGGTTTCCAAGAAGTTAATCAATCAGGGCTCTCATGGGAAAATCTCTTCCATAATCGTGATCCTTTTAGGTAAGTATATCTTCCCCAAAAGTTATTTTTTTTAAAAGCATATGTTTAAATGGTTACCCATGTGGTTTAATTATTTGTTTTTGGAAATGGGTTGTGGGTTATTGAATGATTGTTATTTATGTGATGTTTTATGTTTACTTAAGCATTGTTTATGCTTTAAATAATGGTTTTGAACCAATTGGGCGCATGGGCATGTAAATTGAATGGGGAATATATTTTCCCGCAAGTTTAATAGGTTAATGATTTGGAATTGGTAATAACCTCGACCCAATATTGTGAAATCGACTTTGAACATGAAAATATGAATATTGAAAAGTATCTTGAAACCTTTCACAATGTAAGAGAGTAATGGAACATAAATTGACTTTTAAAGTGGGCTTAATGGCCATGGATTCAATTGAATTGAAAATTTCATAGCCTTATTGGACAAGGGGTTCGAGTCCCACTTGGCTAGATGATTGGTTCCTACATGGGACTTGTCTAGTTGAGTTAGAGTCCCACTTAGCAACATGGTTTGGTTACTAGGTGGAACTTTGGAGACTCGTTGGTTGATTGGGTTAGAGTACTATTGGCAAGTTGATTGAATTGGCAAAGTGACATGTGCTTGCAAGCTATAGTCATTATAATGATACCATTTGATAATACCTTAATGAATGACTCCTAGTTTGATGATTGGGGATGAGTGAAAAGTGTTTTAATTAGGCTATAATGAGGGTTGGGTAGTTGTGACATGAAATGGATGTCCCAAGTAACCATCACTAGAAATCGTGGTTACAGATATGGGGGTCTAAATGATCGGCTGGTTCAAGTAACCCATATTATATGACTTAGTGCATAAGTCACTCTTGATATATGTCGGGAGGTTCGAGTCCCCCATAGTACATATGTATACATGATTAATATATGGTTCGTATGGCCACACGCACTGAGGACCTTTCACGTTGGGAGAGTTGGACCCATATATCACATGAGTGCCTTACTTTGATGGTTATGTACACAGTCCAGGTTAAGGATTTTTGAAGTGCGTGCTAAGCCTTGTGCCCTATCTAGGCATTTGATATATAAGTATATGCATGTGATTGTTTGAATTGGGTTTTGATAAATTTTTAAATTGTTAATCATGGATTTATTTTACCCCTTAAGCCTGAGTTACATGTTAGTGCTCCACCCACTAACCGTCTTCAAAAGTTGTATCCCTACGCGATGCATGAATCGACGACAATTATACTTTTCTTATGTAGCGTTAGGTAGATTGGTTCAGTTCGCCAGTCATTTGTGCTGAAGTGGTGAGCTTTTATTCTATGAAAGACTTGATCATTCCATCTATTTCATTTCATGAACTAGAATTAAAGAGTTTACCTGAACATTATCATTGTCATTATCATTGTCAAGGTCGCGGGGCATGTCCTAATTTAGATTGTTTTAGGCTTAGTAGAGGCTTTGTGGATATTATTATGGATTGGGTATTAAAGTATACACTGTTAGATGTCTTTGAGTTTATTAATTTTCTATCTTATTAAATGTCCAGATTTTAGACGCTACTAGGAGTGTTATGTTTGTTTGTCTAGTAAAAAAGAGGTGGTCTCCAATCCTTGATGGACTTGATAAGGCCTGGGTTCGTATCATGACAAAGATGATATAAGAGACTAGTTTTGGTGTCATTGGGTGTACACTAAGTCGTGTCAAGTAGAGTCTCTTTTATCAGTGTGCAGTATGCCACACTTATAAGGGAGAGGCTACGAGGCAATTAGGAATGTTTCCCTTTTCTTGTGATCTATTTTTCGGGATTTAGAGTCTAAGGTCTTGAACCTCCTCTAATATCCATTTTCCTGCATTTCATATCATTCCTCCTAGAATATCTGATGCTAATGGATTTTAGACCCGGTCTAGGGCCCCTTCTCCTGTAGGCTCGTGTGGGATTCCCCCATATTCCACTAGTCCCCTTCAGGATCCTGATTGTGATGTGACTAATTTTAAGTTTCATCAGTCGATTTATTTACTTACTCAGTTGGTGGACTCTAAGTCTCGCTTGTATGAGCATAAGGATGTTGTTTCTCCTTCTGAGGCCACTAGAGTTGGCCAACTTATGACACTCAAACCCCTAATTTTCACTTGCTCTAAGGTTGAGAAAGATCCATAAGGGTTCATTGATGAGATGGAAAATATTTTTCGAGTGATGCATGATTTTGACTCTGAAGGTGTGGAGTTTGTCGCGTATCAGTTAAAGGATGTGGCATATCGGAGGTATGAGGAGTGGGATCAGTCAAGAGGTGATGAGGCTAATGTAGCCTTGTGGGATGACTTTTTAAGTTCCTTCCTTGACCATTTTTGGGACGACCCAAACAAGGGACAAGTCGTGTCGGGTGCCTCAAGTCCAATCAGGATACAGACCACCCCCAATACCCAACCATAACTTCTCTACAACCTGTGTCAGATGAATTCCGAACATATATCAAGATAGAACAATTATAATTGAATAACATTAAATAAATTTTATAACCATAACCAACCAAGTATCCAACCAAACATCTAACCGGTGTCAACTCCAATACCAATACAAATGCCAAGGTTGACACCAATACCAACACCGCCCATGCTTATAGTAGTCACACAAAGCCTCTAACTGAAAACAAGGAACATCAGTCGGGACATGGCCCCGATCATAGCCAAAACCAAAGTCCATGAAACAAAAACAAAGTGAAGAAGTCCATAGCATAAAATGGAGTCTTCCGTAGTATGGAAGCTCACCACTTCAGTCTGATACACAACTATCCCAGAATCCATTCATTGAGCAGGAGGAGTAGTATGGTCGGTTCCTGCATCGCATGCGGATACAACACCCGAAGTTAGGTTAGCCGGTGAATGCTAGTATGTACTCAGTAATAAGGATAAAATAATGCAATCATTCAAAACAAAAGTAAATAATTATGTTCAATCACATACATATATACATATATACCATGCTGGGAAATGGAACTGGGTTTAGCATGCATTTAAAACTTTAACCTGGGTTGTGCAGATTGACTATCCTAAAACCACCCATGGGCTATATGGGTCTAGTGTTACCCCCTGAATGGGCCCAGTGAGTTAAACTGCACAAATCAAAGATATCATAAAGGTCGGGGATTCCCGTGTACCCTTCGCCCTACATGATAAATATATACAAGTAAAACTTAGGGGATTCCCGTGTACCCTACAAGTATATGGTCACCATGACCAACCCTCATGTCGGCAAACATGAGTTTCCAGTGTCCATCTATTGGACTCGCAACTTCATGGTTAGCTATCACAACATGCCATTATTGTCCATTTAAAACCTTTAGCACATAACCAAACCACCAATTCCAGAAGTTAACTACCAAGGCATTATGAAGTGGTATCGTCATACCAACTATAGCTTGCAAGCAATGTCATTAGCCAACACTTACGGGACTCCTATGTACCCCATAGGATTTCCAATCAATCAAAACCATGGCCACCAAGGCCTTTCCAAATCATTTAATTAAATCAAACCAATTTAGGTTCCATTACCATATTATACAATGCAAGATTTTCAATAAAAGCCAAACTATGTGACAACCATTCTCATAGGCATTTTAACAAATATGTTGAGGGCATATAATTTCCAAAACAAAAATTAAGAACCAATTAACCATTCCCATATAACCACATGTTCAAACCAACATTATAACATGAAAAACCATAAATAGAACATGGAAAAACATTAACCAAACATTAATAATTTAAAATCCCTACATATATTTCAAAACCCAAAACAAGATCACAATAATTCCATGAAATTCACCAATTAAAACATGGTTTTAGTCGAACTAACAGTGAGGAAGGAGTAACATGCCTTAGACAATGAAGAAGACGGAGAGAAATCACCCTTTAGAGCCTTAACTGAACACCTTAAAGAAAACCCTAGCCTTTTTTGACCGAAGAGCTTGAGAAAGGTTTAAGAGTATTTTGATTTGGGAATAGTAGGTTAATAAAGTCCTAAGACTATTTTATCGTGGGGATCAAAAGATGTTTAGAGGGGAAATATCCAGAATACCTCGAGCTTAAACTGTAAAAATTCCCGCATGTGGGTACAGTTGAACCCCTCCACTCATACCCATATCATACGAGTGGTACCATCCAGTCGTACCTAGAACAAAAGGTTGGATATCTACACACTGTCCACCATATGACTCCCCTTACCCCACTCGTAGCCATAACATACAAGTAGTACCCATAAGTCGTATCCAAGATAGAATCAAAAGGGTTGGACACTAACAACGTATGACGCCACTATACCACTCATACCCTATCCTCACAACTCATAGTGAGATACTCGTAATCATAGCCAAGTCAAGTCACTATGTTTCAGATTAAGTGAAGGATCAACCCAACAACCCATCACCAAATCATATGACTCGTACCACCAAACCATAACCACAATAAAAAATTGACCATAAAACACAAGACATCTTATGAGTTGGGTCACCTGACCTGTACCCTCACCATAAGAGTCATATGGTGAGTCATATGATCAATAGAAAGCTAAAAACTCAGGAAATTTCCAAGGGTCAAAACCCAAGGCATTTTAATTCTCTGTCACTTGGATCATTCATCCTCGAATGATGGAACAAGGTAGTACAAGCACTATTTACACCCCAACACCTCAACTCTGACCTTTAAATAGGTTAGAAAACAAATATGCAAGGAAATCAATCATTCCTTTAACAAAGTTAGAACACAAAAGTATGATGAAGAACACATACCTTCTGCATGGATTTCCAAAGCAAGAAATAGGAATGGATACTTGGACTTAATGTCCTCTTTAGCTTCCCAAGTAGCCTTTTCAACCTTGTGGTTGATCCATAGAACCTTTACCGAAGCTACATCCTTGGAATGCAATCGACGAACCTACTGGTCTAAGATCTCAATTGAGAGCTTCTCATAAGATAAAGAATATAAAATACCAATATCCTTGATAGGCACAATTTAAGACAAATCACCCATACACTTCCTCAACATAGAAACATATAACACTGGGTGAATAGACCTCAAACTAGACGGCAAATCCAACTTATACGCTATATTACCAACCCTTCTAAAAATTAAGCACGAACCAATATATTGTGGACTGAGCTTCCCTATCTTGCCAAACCATATTACTCCCTTCATGGGAGATACCTTTGAGAGCACCATATCCCCAACCTAAATCTCTAGCTCTCTTTGCCTCACATCCACATAGGATTTTTGGTGACTTTGGAAAGCTTTACGTCTGTCCCAAATCATCTTTACCTTCTCCATGGCTTGGTGAACCAAATTAGGGCCAAACATATCTACCTCACAAAGCTCGAAGCACCCAATAAGAGACCTATATCTCATACCATATAATGCTTCAAATAGAGCCATTCCAGTACTAAAGAGGTAGCTATTGTTGCAAGCAAACTCTATAAGTGGTATGTTCTAAACCCAACTACCACTATAGTCAATCACGCAAGCACAAAGCATATAGTCCAATGTTTGAATGGTCTATTCTACTTGCCCATCAAACTGTGGGTGGAAAGTAGTACTCAGACTAACCTTAGTTCCCAACTTTTTCTAAAATAACCACCAAAAGTGAGATGAAAATTGTGTACCTCGATCTGAGATGATAGAAACAAGTACCCCATGTAACTTCGCAATCTCATGGAGATACAACCTTGCATAATCTCTAGCCGAGAAATTAGTCCTCACTAGCAGAAAGTGAGACGACTTTGTCATCCTATCAAAGATAACCCAAACCAAATAAAATTGATTCTGAGATCGAGAAAGAACGAAATCCATGTTGATCACTTCCCACTTCCACTCTAGCAACTCAATTTCTTGATGCAAACCTCCGAACCTCATGTGCTCAACTATCACTTGTTGATACATGATGCACTTTGCCACAAAATTAGCCACATTCCTTTTTATATTGTTCCACCAATACATCTCTTTGAGGACATGATACATTTTCGTCGAACCAGGGTGAACAATAGAGCACAAATCATGTGCCTCAGCTAAGATCCTTCTCGCAAACCATCTACAGCGAGAACAAATAATCTCCCTTGGTACCATAAAGTACCAGCACTATAAATCTCGAAGGCCAACATCTTCTTCCCACTTATATCATTCTTTATCCTTATCAAGACAAGACCTAACATTTTCTTCTTAATTTCAGCACCGAGAGAAAACCACGCCACCTCTTGCACAAATACTCCCCATCCTTAGAGTCCAAGAGACGAACTCCAAGGTTAACCTGAAAGTGAATATCCTTCACTAACTTTTGATTCTTCTTATCCACATAAGCTAGACTCTCTATGGACAACCTGCTAAGAGCATTAGCAACCACATTAGCTTTACCTAGATAGTAGTGAAGACTCATATCATAATCTTTAAGGAGCTTAAGCCATATTCTTTGTCCGAGGTTAAGCTATTTCTATGTAAACACATACTAAAGTCTCTCATGATCGGAAAAGATATCCACATGCACCCCATGTAAATAGTGATACCATATTTTCAATGCAAACACCACAACCAACAATTCCAAGTCATGTATCTCATGCACCTTCATCAACTGGAAGCATAAGCTATCACCTTTCCATGCTACATCAGAATACAACTAAGCCCCACATAGGATGAATCATAGTAGACCACAAACCCATCCATGCCTTCAGGAAAAGTCAAAACCAGAGTCGAAGTTAACTTATCCTTCAGTTTTTCAAAACTCCCCTCACAAGCATCGGACAAGAAGAACTTTACCTTCTCCTGTGTCAACTTAGTAAATGGGGGAGATATAGAAGAAAAACTCTCTATGAACCTTCTATAGTAACCATATAAACCTAAGAAGCTCCGAATATCATTTGGAGTCGTGGGTCTAGGACACTTTTTAACCACTGCAAACTTCTGCGATATACCATGATTCCTTCCCTAGAAATGATATGACCCAAAAAAGTGACAGTGTTCAACCAAAATTCATATTTTGAAAACTTGGCATACAAATGATGCTCCTTCAGGGTTTGCAATACAACTTAGAGGTGATCGACATGATCTACATCGCTCATAGAGTACACCAAAATATCATTTATGAATACAATAATGAACAAGTCCAAAAACTAATGAAAGACCCTATTCATCAAATCCATAAAGGTCATCGGGGAATTGGTCAACCCAAAAGACATAACCAGGAACTCAAAATGCCCATACCGGGTACAGAATAAAGTCTTAGGGATATCCACTTCCCTAATATTTAACAGTTGATACCCAAATTGAAGATGAATTTTGGAGAAAAACTTAGCACCCTGTAACTGATCAAACAAATCATCTATCCTTAGAAGGGGATATTTATTCTTTATCGTCACCTTATTCAATTGCCGGTAGTCAATGCATATCCAAAGGGAACCATCCTTCTTACACATGAATAACACTTCTGCACCCCATGGGGACACACTAGGATTGATGAAACCCGTATCTAAAAGATCCTTTACTTGTTCCTTAAGCTCCTTAAACTCAGTCGGGGCCATTCTATATGGAGAAATAGAAATTGGACAGGTGTCTAAGACAAGATCAATCCCAATATCAATCTCCCTATTAGGAGGAACACCAGGAAGGTCATCAGGTAAGACTTCAGTAAATTCATTTACCATAGGGACGAATACAAAGAAGGACCCTCCAAGTTAGAATCTGTAAACATAGACTAAATGATAGAGACACCATTTGAAGCTTAATATTTGAGATCTAATAAATGATATGAACTTCCTCTTAGTAGCTAGAGAGGCACCCTCCCACTCAATAATTGGCTCATTAGGGAAATTAAAGAAAACCTTATGGGTTCGACAGTCTAGAGACGCATAGCACGAGTGAAACTAATCCATCCCCAATATAATATCAAAATCCTCCATATATAATTCAAACAGACCCACCATAATTTATTTACTACCAACAGATACCATACACCCCCTATAGACTCTTCTAGTAATCACAAAGTCACCTACCAGGGTAGAAAAAAAAGGGTCTGAAACACACTCCAGACCAAAACCAAAATGCACAGCCATAAATGAGGTCATATAAGAGAGAAGACCCCAGATCAAGTAAATAGTACAAATCATGAGAAAAGAGTTTCAACATACTAGTTATGACATCAAGTGATGAATTAAACTCCTAGCTTGTAGTGAGAGTATAAAGATAGATCCTACTATAGTTGAAGCCAGATGGTGTATCCTTTGGTGATAAAACTGAAGAAGGGGAAATAGGAACATTGTTTGCTCTAGAGTCAACCTTACCAATAGGATAGTTTCTAAGCATGTGCCCTAGCTGACCGTAGTTAAAGCACTTGTCCCTTCCCTTATCACAGAAACCCTGATGCAATCAACCATAAAACCTATAGAGAGGTTATGATGGAGCTGACTAATCCCCACTTCTTCTTGGGCTACTTTCCACCACCCCTGCAACTCTACTATTAGCCACAACTTTACTCATTGAACCTAACTTCTTTCCCTTTCTCTCTTCTATCTTATCTTACTTTTTTTTATTCTTTGCCCTGCCACTCTCTTATCTCATCTTTCTTTTTCTTTGATTCCTCTATCTATTGCATGTACGCAACTAACCTGGAGATACCCATGTTCTTTATTAACAAGGCAAGTTTACTTTCTAAAATCAAGTCTCCGGACAAACTGGAAGCAAACTTTCTCATCCTTGCCCTCATACCAAAAACCAACTCCGAAGCATACAGTGATAATTGGTGAAAAATCAAGGCGTATTCCTTGACTGACATCTTACCCTGCTTCAGATTAATAAACTCTTCCGCCTTCGCTTTCCTCAACTCCTAAGGAAAGAAGAGGTCTAGAAAAGTATTAGAAAAATTCTCCCACAGAGATGACTCAGCATCGTCACCCCTTGACTATTCCTATTTATCATACCATTGGTACGCCATGTCCTTCAGGATAAAGGCGGCAAACTCTATGCCCTCCACATTTATTGCATGCATAACATGGAACATCTTTTCTATCTCATCCATAAAATGTTTAGGATCCTCTTCTACCTTAACAGCAGTAACGATTTGAGGGTTTAACCTCTGAAAGCCAACCTTTGTGGCCTCAGAAGATGGAGTAACAGGATCACCATGCTCATATTGAGTAGCTACAAACTATGCCAATGTGTGAATGGACTGACAAAACTCAATGTTCATCACTTCAGCCTGATGAGTTTGAGATAGACTAGAGGAAACCAGTGGAACTCTAGGAGGACAATCAAGAACTAGACCCCTAGACTGGGTATGGATCCCATGAGTAGAGTGTGTCCCATCAACATTGTCCCTAGTTGGGACAAAGGAATTTCCATGAGCTTCAGATCATCGAGGCATGATCTGAAAAGTGAACAAATAAGAATTAGATAGGATTTCAGGACTTAGAATCCACATTTTGAAAATAGAACACAAGAAAGAGAAACATTCCTAAATGTCATGTAGCCTTTACCTTATGAGTACGGCATGCTACAAACTTATAAAAGAAACTCTAATCGATGTGGCTTTGTGGACTCCCAATTGACCATGAACCTAAGGTTCTGATACCAATCTGACACGTCCTAAACCAGGGCCTAGTTATGTTCGGTGCCTCATGTCCAACCAGGATCAGATACCACCTCCAATACTTAACCATAACTGCCCTGACACCTTTGTCAAATGAATTTTGAACCTATAACAAGATAGAACAATTATAATTGAAGAACATTAAATAAAGTTTATAACCTTAACCAACCAAGTATCAGACCAAATATCCAACCGGTGTCAACCTCAATACCAATACCAATGCTAAGGTTGACACTATGATCGACACCGCCTACGCCTATAGTAGTCACACAAAGACTCTAAAATAAAACAAGGAATATCCAGTCGGGACATGCCCTCGACCATATCCCAAACCAAAGTCCAAGAAACAAAAACAAAGTAAAGAAGTCCATATCATGAAATGGATTCATCGGTAGTATTGAAGCTTACCACTTCAATGCAATACACAACTATCCCCAAATTTAATCACTGAGCACGAGGAATAGCATGGATGGTTTCTGCATCGTGTGGGGGAACAACATCCAAAGATGGGTTAGCGAGTGAACACTAGTATGAGATCATGAATAAGGATAAATTAATTCCTTCATTCAAAAGCAAAGTAAATAACCATATGCAATCACATACATATATACATATATATACCATGCTGGAAAAAGAAACCGATTTTAGAATATATTTAAAACCTTAACCTAGGTTGTGTATCTTGACCATCCTAAATTCACTCAAGGGCTATATGGGTCCAGTGTTACTCCCTGAATGAGCCTCGGTGTGTGTAGCCTCGTGAATAAGAGATATCATAGGGGCTAGGGATTCCTGTGTACCTTTTTCCCTCCATGATACATATAGAAAAGTATAACATAGGGGATTTCTATATACCCACAAGTATATGGTCGACATGACCATCCCTCGTGTTGGTAAACACGAGTTTCTAGTGTCTGTCCATTGGACTCACACCTTCACGATTAGCTATCACAACCTGTCATTATTGCCCAATTAAAACCTTTAGCACATAACCAAACAACCATTTCCAGAAGTTAACTACCAAGGCATTATGAAGTGGTACCGTCATACAAACTATAGCTTGCAAGCAATGTCATTAGCCAACTCTTAGGGGATTCCCATATACCCCATAGGATTTCCAATCAATCAAAACCATGGCCACCAAGTCCTTTTAAGATAATTTATTTAAATCAAACCAACTTAGGTTCCCTTACCACATTATTCAATGCAAGGTTTCCAATAAAAGTAAAACTATGTGACAAAACCATTCTCATAGGCATTTTAACAAACATATTGAGGGCATATAGTTTAAGAAACCAAAACCAAGAACCAATTAACCATTCCCATGCAACTACATGTTCAATCCAATATTATAACATAAAAATACATAAATAGAACACAGGAAAACATTATTCAACCATTAGTAACCAAAACCCCCCAACATATATTTCAAAACCCAAAATAATATCATAATTATGCCATAAAATTCATCCATTAAAACATGATTTTAGTTAAACTAACAATGAAGGAGGGGTAACATTCCTTAAAAAGGGAGGAAGATGGAGAAAAACCACCTTTTAGAGACTTAATTGATCACCTTGAAGAAAACCCTAGCCTTTCATGACCCAAGAGCTTGTGAGAGGTTTAAGAGTATTTTTATTTGGTAATTTTAGGTTAATAAAGTCCCAAGAGTGTTTTAAGTCATAGGGGTCAAAAGAAGTTAAGAGGAGAAATGTCCAGAATAGCCCCAACTTAAATTGTAAAAATTCCCGCAGCTGGGTACGATTAGACCTATCCAGTCATACCTAGAATAAAAGGTCGGACATCTAAGAAATGACTACCATATGAATCCATTTACCCCACTCATACCCATAATATATGAGTAGTACCCATAAGTCATATCCAAGACAAAATCAAAGGTGTTGGACACTGGACAATATATGACTCTAGTTTACCACTCGAACCATATCCCTATGGATTAAAGTAAGCCATTAATACTCAGAGACAAGTCAAGTCACTAAGTTTTATATTAATTGAAGGATCAACCCAATGACCTATCACCTAACCATATAAATCATACCACCATACCATAACCACAATAGAAACATGACCACCAGACACTGGACATCCTACGAGTTGGGTCACCTGACTTGTATCCTCACCATACGAATCATATGGTGAATTGTATGATCAACAAAAAGCTAAAAACTCAGGAAATTTCAAAGGGCCAAAACCCAGGTAGTTTCACTTTCTTTCCTTAGGAGTTGAATGAAGCAAAGGCCAATGTATTTATAAATTTGAGGCATGGCAGGATGACTATTAAGGAGTATGATTTGAAGTTTCACTAGCTACACCAATATGCTCCTGAGTTAGTGTCATCTATGAGAGCGAGGATGAGGAAGTTTGATTTTAGATTGTCACGTAACTTAGTACTGGAATTAAAGGTTGCTTTGTTGAACAAGGATATGAATATTTCTAGATTGGTGGTGTGCACTCAATGAGTGGAGCATGAGAAGAAATGGCAGGAAAAATTTAGGGAGAGGCAGAGTAAGAAATACCTGTACCCATAATATGGTAGAGGTTAGAAAAATAGTGGTGGCGATGGTAGACAGTAGTCTAAGAAGAAGACCTATGAAAATTTTGGTTTTTATTCTATGGCTATTACTCCATACCCTAAGCAAACCAATGATTGATGTTTTCAGAACAATAATGATTCGAGGGCACAGGGTGCCCAGTGTTAGGCTAGTAAATCTCAGTCAGCCCCATCTAATTCCCTTGTCATTTCTATAGGTAGGTGCATTGAGAATTTTGTGAGGGTGGGAGGAATAAGTGTTTTAAGTATGGTCAGTTGGGCCACATAAAGCGAGATTATCCTTCATTCAAGGTTGGTACTGGCTAATAAAGTATCGATTACCATGTCTTTAGCTCCTACAAAAAAGGGTGTTGCTTCTGGCTCCAACACTAGTCAAAATTGGCTTTTTTCTCTTGCCACTCACCAGGAGTTCAAGGCATCTCTTGATGTTGTCACTGGTGCATTACAAATCTTTTCCCATGATGTATATTTTTTACTTGACCTAGGGTCTACTTTTTCTTATGTGACCTCGTATGTGGTTGTTCATTTTGGTTTTAGTCCTGAGAGTATTACAGACCACTTTTATGTGTCCACCCCAGTGGGTAACTCCTTGGTTGCTAGAAGGATTTATAGGGGATTTTTGGTATCTATCTTTGGTAGAAAAACCTTGGTAGATTTTATAGAGTTAGTTATGCTAGACTTTGATATGATCTTTGTGATGGATTAGTTGTACTAGTTCTCTGCTTCTATTGATTTTAGGACCCAAGGGGTCACTTTTCAATTCTCAAATAAACTGGTGATTGAATGGGAACATAGATCCTTAGTGCCTAAGAAGAGGTACATTTCTTATCTTAGAGCTCAGAAGTTGATTTCTATGGGGTGTCTCTATCATTTGGTCTGAGTTAAAAATTCTAACTCGGAGAGTCCTTCTTTGAAATCTGTTTCTATGGTCTATAAGTTTCCTAAAGCGTTTCTTAATGATATTTCTGGTGTTCCTTCCAATAGGGAAATAGATTTTGCAATTGATCTCCTTTCAGAGACTCGTTCTATCTCTATCCCTCCTTATAGATTAGATCCAACTAAGTTGAAATAACTTAAGAAGCAGTTGAAAGACCTCCTTGATAAGGGTTTCATTCACCCTAGTGTTTTCTCATGGGGTGCTTCTTTGCTTTTTGTGCGTAAAAAGGATAGGTCTCTTCGAATGTGTATTAGATTACCGCCAGTTGAATAAGGTGACTGTGAAGAATTAGTACACTCTTCTGAGGATTGATGATGTGTTTGACAAGCTTCAGTGAACAAAATACTTTTCTAAGATTAATCTTTGGTTGGGTTATCATTACATTAGGATTTGGGAGGTGGATATACCTAAGACTATTTTCATACGTGGTATGGCCATTACGTGTTCTTGGTCATGTCTTTTAGTTTGAATAATTCCCCAATGGAATTTATGGATCTTATGAACTGGTCTTCCCTCAGTTCTTGGATTTGTTTGTTATTATATTTATTAATGATATTTTTTGTGCATTCTAAGAGTAAGGCAGATTATGATGATCATCTCTGCATAGTGTTATAGGCTCTTAAGGATCAGCAATTGTATGCTAAGTTCTGTAAGTGTGAATTTTGATTAAATGCTATGACCTATCTGGATCATGATTTTTCTAGTAAGGATATCATGATGAATCCATAAAATATTGAGGTGGTTAAGAAGTGGCCTAGACCCACGACTCCAATCGACAATCGGAGCTTTTTGGGTTTAGTGGGTACTAGAGGAGGTTTGTGGAAAGTTTCTCTTCCATTATGGCCCCATTAACTAAGTTGACCTAGAATAAGGTAAAATTCATGTAGTTAAATGCTTGTGAGGGTAGTTTTGAAAAGTTAATGGATAAGTTGACTTTGGCTCGGGTTTAGACCCTACCCGAATGTATTGATGGCTTTGTTGTCTATTGTGATACGTCTTGTGTGGAAATATGTTGTGTATTGATGTAACATGGAAGAGTAGTGGCATACTCTTCCAGGTAGATGAAGGTTTATGAGAAGAATTATCCAACTCATGACTTGGAATTGGTGGTTGTGGTCTTTGCTTTTAATATTTGGTGTCACTATTTATATGGGGTTCATGTTGACATCTAATCTGATCATAAGAGTTTGCAATACCTATTCACCAAGGATTTAAATCTCTTGCAAAGGATATGCCTTGAGTTACTCAAGGATTATGACATGAGTCTCCATTATCATCCAAGTAAAGCTAACATTGTTGCTGAGGCTCTTAGTAGGTTATTTTTGGGAATCTTATCTCATATGGGTAAGGATAAGCGAGAACTGGAGAAGGATATTCATCGGTTGGCTAATCTTGGAGTTCATCTGTTGGACTCTGAGGATGGAGGTGTCATGGTGCAAGAGGTCGTGAAGACATAGTTGGGTGTTGAAGTTAAAAAGAAGCAGGGCTTTGATCCGATCTTGATCCATACTAAGGATGGTATGGGCTAGTAGAAAATAATGGCTTTTAAGAATAGTGGAGATGGAATCTTGAGGTACCAAGGCAGATTGTGTGTTCCCGATATTGACGGGTTGCAAAAAAGAATCTTTACTGAGACTTATGAGTTAAGGTATACTGTTCATCTTGGTTCGATAAAATTGTACCATGAGCTGAAGGAAATTTATTGGTGGAGTAAAATGAAGAAGGATGTGGCCAATTTTTTTGCCAAGTGTATGGTTCTTCAGCAAGTGAAGGTGGGGCACTTGAGGCCTGGTGGTTTGTCTCAAGAGATTGAGTTGCCCATGTGGCAATAGGACGTGATTAATATGGATTTCATTACTGTTCATCTGTGGTCTAGTCATCAATTTGATTCCATTTGGGGCATCGTGGATAGGATGACTAAGTCCTCTCACTTCTTACCAGTGAAGACTAATTATTCGACAAAGGATTACACTAAGCTCTTCATTTAGAAGATTATGAAGTTGCATGGTGCTCCAGTTTCTGTCATATCTGATTTGGGTACTCAATTCTCATCGCACTTTTGGCGTTCTTTCTAGAGAATTTTAGGGACTAAGGTGAACCTTAGAAATCCTTTCCACCCTCAGACGGATGGATTAGCCGATAATACTATTCAGACTATGGAAGATATGTGAAGGTCTTATGTGCTTGACTTTGGTGATAGTTGGATTGATCATTATCCCCTCAGAGAGTTTGCATATAAAAATAACTATCACACTAGTATTAGTATGGCTCCTTTTGAGGCTCTTTATGGTAGGAGGTGTAGGTCTCTTATTGGAATATTTAAGTTTGCGAGAATAGGTTGTACGGTCCTAACATGCTTCACCAAGCTACGAAAAATGTGAAAGTAATTCGGGATAGGCTTAAGACCGCCCAGAGTCGCCAAAGGTCCTATACATATGTAAGGCAAAGGGACTTAGAGTTTGATGTAGGTGATTTGGTATTCTTAAAGGTGTCTCCCATGAAGGGAGTGATGCAGTTTGGAAGGAAGAAAAAGCTCAGTTTATATTGTTCCACATTGTATTTTGAGGCGAGTGGACAGTGTGGCTTATGAGTTGGATTTGTCTTTGATCTTGGATTCCATTCATCCGGTCTTTCACGTTTCAATTTTGAAGAAGTGCATGGGTGATACTTCCTTGATCATTCCTTTGGAGAGTGCTGGTGTTTTGGATTCATTGTCCAATGAGGGAGTTCCAATGGAAATTTTTGATAGACATGTCCGACATTTGAGGACAAAGGATGTGGCTTCGAAGAAGGTTCTATGGAGGAACCAAAAGTTTGAAGAAGCTAATTAGGATGCTAAAGAGAAAATGAAGTCCAAGTATCCCTTCTTGTTTCATTCTTTGGATAATCATGCTTGAGGTATGCGTATTCCTTAATATCTTTATTTTTTTACTTTGTTAAATAAAATTGTGATTCCCTTGACATCTTTGTTAAAAATAACTGTGATTGTGCTCTGTGTTAACTCGTGCTAATAAAAGCTTTGTCTCAGCATTCGGGGATGAATGATCCTAAGGTGAGGAGAATGTACCACCCCAGGTTTTGGTCATTGAAAATTCCATGATCTTTGAACTTACTGTCCTTATTTCAACTTATCATACGAGTCGTAGGGTGTCTTGACTGGTCATAGTACCCAAATCATAGGGTTTCTAGTGAGTTTTTCCTGAGTTACTGCCTTGGTGATGACTTGAGGTCACGAGTCCCTCAAGATTCATTACAAGTCGTAGTGTTCCAAATCATAGGGAAACCAGTGTACTATACTAAGTTCATGTTATGAGTATGACTATCATGTTACGAGTTATAATAGCTGAGTATGAAGCATATGGTACGACTCATAGCCAGACCAGTGTGAGTGACCAAGGGAACTATCCAGACTACGACTGGACTAAACGAGCCGATGGGTGACCCTACGAGTCATAAGGTCACCTTTAATGATTGGGCGTCATTTTCTAGTATTTTCAATTGAGGGCACTTTGGACATTTCCCTCTTTACCCACTTATATCCCACGTACATAAATGCATTAGGGCCATTATTTCTAGCCCTTATCAATCAAAAACACTCTCTCAAACTCTCTAAACTCTCCAAGGTCAAAATTCTTAGGGTTTCCAAGAAGTTAATCAATCAGGGCTCTCAAGGGAAAATTTCTTCCACAATCGTGATCTTTTTAGGCATGTATCTCTTCCCCAAAAGTTATTTTATCAAAAGTATATGTTTAAATGGTTACCCATATGGTTTAATTGTTGGGTTTAGGAAATGGGTTGAGGGTTCTTGAATGATTGTTGTTTATGTGACGTTTCATGTTTACTTATGCATTGTTTATGCTTTAAATGGTGGTTTTGAACCAATTGGGTGCATGGGCATGTAAATTGATCGGGGAATATGTTTTCTCTCAAGTTTAATGTGTTAAAGATTTGGAATTGGTAATAAGCTCAACCCAACCTTGTGAAATTGTCTTTGAACATGAAAATATGTATATTGAAAAGTATTTTGAAACCTTCCCTACTGTAAAAGAGTAATGGAACATGAATTGACTTTTAAAGAGGGCTTACTGGCAATAGATTGAATTTGAAATGAAAATTTCAGAATCCTATTGTCTGAGGGGTTAGATCACCACTTGGCTAGATGATTGGTTCCTACATTTGACTTTAGATTCACATTGTCTAGTTGAGTTAGAGTCCCACTTGGGTACATGAGGGTTGTGTAGTTATGCTGTGAAAGTGGAGGTCCCAAGGGACCATCACTAGAAACCATAGTTGTTGACACGGGGATCTAAATGATAGGGTGGTTTGGGTCCCCCATATTATATGCCTGAGTGCTTAAGTCACTCTTGATATTTTTTGAGAGGTTTGAGTCCCCCATAGTACATATGAATACGTGATTAATCTCTTGTCCATGTGAGCACACACTCTTGGGCCCTTTCAACTGGGGGAGAGATGGACCCATATAGTCCGTGGGTGCCTTATTTTGAAGTCTATGCTACACAATCCAAGTTAATGGTTTTTGAAGTGCATGCTAATCCTTGGAACCTATCCTAACATTTGATATATATATATATATATCAAATATTTACAATAACCGCCTTGCATCGGAATGATGGTGTAAGTTGAGCGTTATCAAAAATGGCACCGTTGTCAGGGAGTAGAACATAGTTTTCGCTTTTGTGGTCTTGTTAGTAACTTTGGGTTTACCTGTACTGTTTCTATTTACATTGTTTGTTGTTGTTTTTCCTTTGTTAGGTGATTTTCATAATAACCACGACACAATGAGAGCAATGATGGCTCATTTGATGGACATCTCGAGGATGAGGATCATCTTAATGATGCGGGTCATGCTAGTGTCATCTGTATCCCACTGGCAAAGGGAAACAAAGTGTTTCATAAAACAAGTGTGATGCTCCACATTTTACAAATTAAAGGCCTATTCGGGGGTCAATCACACAAAGATACAAAACTCCATTTGAAAAACTTCATTGAGGTGTATACCCCATTTGATATCCCCCATATTACCCAAGAGTCTATTCGATTAAGGATTTTTCTATTCTCATTAACGGGAGAGGCGGTTTTGTGGTTTAGATATGTACCCGCTGGTTCTATTACATCTTGGGCTAAACTTATGGAGGCCTTCTCATATCGATATTTTCCACCATCTAGAATGCTACAACTAAGAGACAAAATCACAAATTTTCATCAACTTAGACATAATCCCTTATATGAGGTATGTCAACTCTTTAATGAAAAGCTCATGTAATGCCCAAACAATGAAGTTTCGGATAAGATGCTTCTCCAAATATTATATAGGGCATTGTACCAACTAAACCAAATGATGGTGGACAATGCATCGGGTGGTTCTTTGGTGAAGTTGTCATATGATGTTGCGACAAATCTACTTGAGCAAGTCACTATGCAAAACTAGGGATGGAAAACTTGAGACTTCAAAATAGCCATAGTGTCTCCCACCGCATCTTAAGTTAGCTTAGATCAAAGAAAGAAGGACGAAGAAAGGGATGAAAATATGGCCAAGGTGATGACCCGATTGGAGCTCCTCACTAAAAATCTAATGGGAGCACCTACAAAAGCTATCAATGCCTTAGCCTCTCAAGGTTCCAAATATTGTGATAAGGATGAATCCAAGGTACTCGATGAAGAGGCAAGGATGTTGGTAAACTATCAAAGACAAGGTAAGAATCAAGATTGGAACAATTGAGACCTAGATCATAAAAGGCGTGATAGAGAAAGGGATAAATATCAAAACTGGAGGGACAAGGAGAGAAGTTATGATAGATATCTGCCCCCTCATGTTCGTATGAAGGACAAGGAATCAAGCTCGGTGGACCTAGATAAATTTAAAATTGAGGATGTTTTTCTATAATTTTGATGTGTGTTGAAGGCACCGACAAAATGGTTAAGGAGATTAAGGGAGACTTTTCTCAACTTAACCAAACGTTCATCTCTCATTTGGATTACATAATGAAATCTGAGACAAAAGTGGCAAAAATTTCAACCCAACTCAATGCTAGGCCAAAAGGAGATCTACCAAGTGATACGGTGGAAAATCCAAAGAATGATACCAAAGTTATGGCCATAGTTACTAAAAATGGTAGAAATATTATCAAGCATGTGATTGAAGTGGGGGGGAAGTCTCTTAATGATTAAATGAATGCAAAGAGAAAGCAGTCTGAATTGCCAAGTGATGGTGCTTCAAAGTATCTTGAAAAGGGTGATGAGGAGCCAATAATAGTCGAAGGGAATGGTGAAGTGGAGGAAATTCTTAAAGCTATTGATGGTCACAAGAAAATGGGAAATGGACCTCAAAGCGTTCCATTGCCCCCAATGAATCTTTGTCACGACCAGAACCAAGGCCTGTCCGTGATGCGCATCTCCAATCCACTGTAGACCAGAGACCAACCCTTGACCCTCACCAAATACCATACACAGCCCAATAATTGTTAAATTCCAAACAGATAACAAGATGACATAAGGTAAGTCTAAAGAATAAAAGAAATGTGTACAACCGATAAAAACAACCGACCAACATCACCCAAGTCCACAGTAATAAAAAAAAGCCTTTACAAAACTAAATATCGATAGAGTGTCGGGACATGCCCCCGACTATAGCTAAAAGCAAGTCTGAACAAGTCTGAGACATAAGAGACTAAAACATGAAATATAGACTTTCGATGTATGGAAGCTCACCACGTAAATGTCAACTCACAAATTTATCCTGAATCCTAATAATTGAGCAGGAAAAGTAGAAGTATTGCAAGTTCCTGCATCGCGTGGGGATACAGCGTCCAAATACGATTAGCGGGGTGAACACTAGCATGAAACTCAGGGATAAGGGATAACATATTCCATGGATAACAAATTTAAAACCAGTCCAAAATCCAATGTACAACATCATATGCAATTACATAAATTCATAATATCACATGCTGGGGTACGGAACAAGTCTTAACATGAACTTTGAAAACCTTAGCCTGGATTGTGTAGCTCAACTGTTATAATATAAGAAGGCACCTCAGGCTATATGGGCCCATCTCTCCCCCAGTTGGAAGGTCCCAGTGAATGTTGATGCACAAACCAGAGGATACACATATGCACCATGGGGGACTTGAACCACCCGGCATATCAAGGTGATGCAACAACCCAATCATGTAATATAGTATCCAGGACTCAAACATCCAAATCATATGATAATAATAAGGGGGACTCAAACCACCCAATCATGTAGACCCCCACGTCAGCAACCGTTGTTACCAGTATTGGTCCCTCGAGACCACTACTTTAACAACTTAGCTAAACTATCCTATTTTAAATCCCAATTAAAACATTTATCACACATTCCTATTAATTAAACCACATAACACAATAAGGCATATATTTTTGGTATCGCCATGCCAACTATACTTGCAAAGTAACAACCATATGCCAAACCAATTATCATCACATAGGGATATTCACAACCCCCTTGGTTTAATTTTTCTTTAGCTTGGGAAATTACATGACCCCATAATGTTCAATTCAAAACCATTAATGCTTCATTGACTTTTCACATTATGTAATAGTTCAAGAGTAGTTCAATATGCATACTTTTCATATTCAAAGCCAATTTCAAAACGTGGGGTTGAGGTTACTACTTCAAAAGTCACAATTTTAGGAAAATCACAAACCCCTTATTTATTCACCATGCCCATGCACCCCACATGTTCAGAACCACAATTTAAGCATAAACAATCATATATAAACCATGGGAAAACATTATTCAACAACATGAATTCAAAACCCTCAACCCATGTTCCAAAATCAACATCAAAACCACATGAATAACTATTTAAAACTCATGATTTTACTAAATAATATTTGGGGAAGATTAACATGCCTAAAATACCTAAGAATATATAGAGAATTCAACCCTTGGAACTCTACCCACTTCTTGAAAACCCTAGGTATCTTACTTGAGGTGATTTAGAGAGAATAAAGAGAGTCTTTGATGTTTTAAAGTGTGTAAAGAATTCCCCAAAAGTGTTTTACAAACATGGGGTATAAGTGGTTCAAGAGGTAAACGTCCAAAGTGACCTTAACTTACAAGATGGAGAAGTGTCGTGTAATACCCCATATTTCCTTAACGTAATCTAAGTCACAATATATGAATATTCGTATATAAATTTTTGAAACACTCATTATTTTCGATTTTAGAGCCTTCCATTGCATAGGAAATTGAACTAGCTTTCCAACAATATAAAATTTGCCAAAATTCGATAATCGAGTAAGAAGTTATCGCAATTTTAAGTTTCAGTCATTAAACGTCATCATTTTGACCCTTAGAGTGTTGTGGAGTCAGTGTAAATAGCAATTGTCAATTTCCACTATTTCTCCACGATAGTGACGCATCACACCATAGGCCCATTTCATAATTGTCCAACTCCATTAAGGCAACGCGATCAAGGCACGCCGCATCAATGGTGAAAATCAGAATCAAAGGGGCATCGCGATTTCTTCACGTCGCGCCGTCAGCCCAGTTCCCAGTTGTCAGTTTCCGGTGACATGGCACTATAGCGGCACATTGCGCCAGATGCCCATTTCAAAAAAATTCAACGAAAAATTAATATTTTGTTCAGGGATAAAATAATTCTTTACCCATTATTTTAGTCCGCCCAGGTGTGATATTTAAGCCCTAAAAATGTTTTTAAAATCATTCTTTAATTAATTTCCCCCAAATCAAAAGGCATTATCTCCCAATCAAGAACCCTAGCTCTAAAATTCAAGGTCAATCCTCAAGCATTCACCAAGAACTTCAAGAAATCCATCAATTAAGGTATGTTAGATATTTATCCATGGATCCCTTTCATCCATGGAGTCCAAGAAACCCTTTTAAATTATAAAATTGTGATCTTTTCAAGTTATTATATTTTAAATTGTGATTTCACCCATGAATCTCCATGAACTATGATTTTATACCATGTTTCAATGAAATTATTGTTGTTATTCAATTCTCCATGTTTTATTGTTATTATTCCTTGAATTAAATCATGATTTAGAAATTATTCATGTTCAATTCATGCTTTTACTACAAGTTTTGTGACATTCCTATGATTGTTTTGAACCATGAACTACAAGTGTTTAATAAAATGCCTACAAGAGTGATTGATTTTATAAAATCCTTCATTCTTTGTCTCCTAAGCTTTAGTGTCTTTTTGGTATTGTTGTTTTTAGTCCTGGGGGTATTGAATACCCGAAAACCATAGTTGTTTATTTAGTCTAGTCTCAGTACATTACAGAATAGCATTTAGATTATATTATGAGCATTATCAAAATAGTTAGATATCAATCATTAAACTCAGAACAGTCTAGTATCTCAGTGTCTTTTAGTTGGGAGTAGGATTTAGTACCGAGCTAGTGTAGGGATGGCGGCTTCCCTGTCAGATAGGCAGAGTTTTTAGTAGCAGTCCCTATACTCCAGAACTACGTACCTAGCGTAGGATATGAGTAGTCACCCATCAAATTAGGCTTGACTATCTCGTAGGGGTCACCCGTCAGTTCAGGCTTGATACCTTGAGTCCTTTGGACATTATATCAGTTTAATAGATCCACACAACAATTATTAATACCCATGGAACGGTATTAACACCCTTCCAACTTAGGTTATAGGTTGGACCCCGATTAGCTTAAATTGGGGAATGTCAGTTAGATGATACCTCCCATATTCTCAGATATTGTCTCAGTTCAGTTATGCAGTCTTAGAGTTTCTTTACCAAAGCATACAGATATGAGTATTTTGTTAGTATTTTAGTTTACAAATTTTTTTCAGTCCATGTTATATGCTTGGTCATGCATCCCCAGTGTCCGTAGATTTTCACGTATTTTTAGTATTTACAGACTGTCATGCATGCTTGGTATTTACAGTTTTCTCCATATTTTTAGTACCTAAATATTTCATGTTCTCTACTCAGTACTCTATGTTTTACATATATAATCAGTTAGTTATTATTATTCCTATTCATGAAACCATGCATATCAGCCTACCTAATTTAGCACACTAGTACATTCAAATTATTGATCGTATACCTTTCTTTTGCGCTATGATATATCCTATCATAGGTGTTGACTCTCAGTTCCCGAATCGCACTTAGTCCCTTAGATCATTAGCATTAAAGTAGCAGTGGTGAGTCCTCATCATTCGAGGACAGATTATATTACTTCAAGTCTTTATCTCAATAGTTAGTAGAGTTAGTTGGGGGCTTGTTCCATCAACTCACAGTATTCAGTTTAGAGGCTTTTCAGACACTATAGTTAGCTATTCAGATAATTTAGATTATAGTATGATGCCAGATACATAATTCAATAGTCATTTAATTATTAAAACCTTATGACATTTCAGTTATTCTTCCATATTCATGATTATATTATTCAGTGCTCACACCAGGTGCCAGCTCATGGGCTAGCTTGTGGTCCCCCGGGATCGTAAGCACCGTGTAACGACTACCAGGTCGTTACAAACTTTGTATCAAAGACTAAGGTTTTAAAGTGTCCTAGGAAGTCTGAAAGCCGCATCGATTAGAGTCTTGTGCATGGGTGTGTAGCATGCCACACTTATGGACGAGAGGCTACAAGATGTTTAGGAAAAAATTTTCCTTCTTTCAGTATCATGTCATATGAGTGAGCATGAGCTCAAGTTAAACTCACTATCTAATCCACCTCTTTCTTTAATTTATAGAACATGTCTCCCAAGAAGAACAAAAAAAGAGCAGGAACTCAGTCATCCCCTCAGCCCATCCAGGCGGATCCTCTGGATGAGCATGTCTCTCACACAAAATTCAAAGGTGCTTTCACTACTCTAGCCAATTCAGTAGTAGCATAAAATGAACGACCAGTTGTTCTTCTGGCCAACCCAGTGGCCAATACTGCTGCAACCAGAATTTGGGATTTTACCTGGATGAATCCTCCTTCTTTCACGGGATCCAAGTATGAAGATAATCTACAGAAATTCTTAGATAAGGTTCAGAAGGTAACGGATACTATGGGGGTGACGTCTAGTCAGAGTGTCGATTTGGGTACATATCAATTGCAGGATGTAGACCATACTTGGTTTAAGAAGTGAGAGGTTGATACGGGTATAGATGTAGGACCTGTAGAATGTGAAGAGTTTTCCATAACTTTCTTAGACAGATTCTTTCTATTGGAGTTGAGAGAGGCCAAAGTGTTAGAGTTTATTAATTTAAGGCAAGGAAACATGAGTGTGAGGGAGTATTCCCTCAAGTTTACTCAGTTAGCAAGGTATGCTCCTCATGTGGTAGCTGATAACAAGTCCAAGATGAGTAAGTTTATGTCTGGCATATCTGATAGTATAGTCAAGAAATGTAGGACAACAATGCTTATTAGTGAGATAGACTTGTCTAGGTTGATGGTCCATGCTCAAAAAATTGAGGAACATAAGATTAAGGAGAGGTAGAGAGGAAATAAGAAATCTAGGATGGGTAGTTTTAATTTTCGTCAGCCAAAGCCAGAAGGTGCTAACCGTCCTCATTTTCATTAGAGGTCTTCATCCCCAGAACCCTCTTCAGCCAGTGCCCTAGTACCCAAATTCTAAAATGACAATAGGGATAGGGCACCAGACTCTAAGTCCCACGTCAGTGTTAGCTGTGCTCGTACCAATCCTTTATGTCAGAAATGTGGAAGACACCATCAGGGTAAGTGTTGAGCGGGTAGTGATGTATGCTTCGGGTATGGCAAGCCAAGCCATCGGATTCGGGAGTGTCGGGTAGTTGGTCAGGAGGGTAGCGATGTACGCTAACATGGACAGTCCCATCAGTCGCCAATTCCATCTAGTCACCCGATTCAGTAGGGTGTCGCTTCTAGTGCTACCAGTGGTCAGCGCCCAAATAGATTATATGCTCTTCAGTCCTGCCAAAATTAGGAAAACTCTTCTGACGTAATTATTGGTACGTTGCAGGTCTTTCACTTACATGTTTATGCTTTACTAGACCCTGGAGCTTCTCTTTCTTTTGTAACTCCATATATAGATGTCAACTTTGGAGTCAGTCCCGAAACGCTTGCAATGACCTTTTCAGTATCTATCCTAGTAGGTGTTTACATTGTAGACAGACGGGTATGCAAGAACTCTCCGGTCAAAATATCTCAGAAAGTTACCTCAGTTGATCTCGTGGAGTTAGAGATGATGGATTTTGACGTTATTCTTGGCATGGATTGGCTCCACTCATTCTATGCCTTAGTTGACTGTAGAAATAGAATAGTTCATTTCTAGTTCCTAAATGAACCAGTCCTTGAATGGATAGTACTACAGATCTTAGGGGTCAGTTGATCTCATACCATAGAGCCAAAAAAATGGTATCTAAGGGGTGTATTTACCATCTTGTGCGAGTCAAATACTTTAACTCAGAAATTCCAAATCTTGAGTTAGTTTAAGTAGTGAGGGAATTTCCAAATATGTTCCCTAAAGATCTTCCCGGAGTTCCTCCCGAAAGGTAAATCGACTTGGAATAGACCTTCTTCCAAATATCAGCCAATATCAATTCCACTATACAGAATGGCTCCAGCTAAACTCAAAGAACTGAAAGAACAGTTGAAATATCTCTTAGATAAGGGATTCATCAGACCCAATATCTCCCCATGGGGCGCACCTGTTCTATTCATGCGTAAGAAAGACGGTTCTCTCAGAATGTGCATAAACTACCATCAGTTGAACAAAGTCATAGTCAATAATAAATATCCACTTCCTAGAATCGATGACTTGTTTGATCAACTTTAGGGTGCTAGCTACTTTTCCAACATAGACCTCAGATCAGGCTATCATCATCTTAGGGTCAGGGAATGTGACATTCCAAAAATAGCTTTCCAAACTCGGTACGGTCACTTCGAATTTCTAGTCATGTCCTTTGGTCTTACAAATGCCCCAGCAGCCTTCATGGACTTGATAAATTGAGTGTTCAAGTAGTACTTGGACATGTTCATCATAGTCTTCATTGATGACATTCTTGTTTACTCCCATAGCAAAAATGAGCACGCAGACCACCTCTGAGTAGTACTTCAGACTCTTAGAGCTCACCAATAGTTCGCTAAATTTAGTAAGTGTGAATTCTGGTAAGATCAATAGCTTTCCTTGGCCATATCATTTCCGGTGATGGCATTAGATTCGATCCTCAAAAGATCGGGGAGGTGAAAAACTTGCCTAGACCCATCTCTCCTTCAGATATAAGTAGTTTCTTGGGTTTAGCTAGCTATTACCGTAGGTTTATTGAAGGTTTTTCTTCTATTTCATCCCCCATGTCTAGATTAACTCATAAGAAAGTTAAGTTTCAGTGGTTAGATTCCTGCGAGAAGATTTTTTAGGAATTAAAGACCCGACTCACCTCAGCCCCATTCTTGACTCTACCAGATGGTTCAGATGGTTTTGTTGTGTGCTGTGATACATCCAGAGTAGGCTTGCATTGTGTTCTCATGCAAAGAGGTAAGGTCATAGCCTATGCCTCTAGATATCTTAAACCCTATGAGAAGAATTACCCTACTCATGATCTTGAGTTAGCAGCTATAGTGTTTTCCTTAAAGATTTGGAGGCATTACTTATATGGGGTACATGTAGATGTTCTAAAAGATCACAAAATCCTTCAGTATGTGTTCTCTCAGAAAGAATTGAATTTGCGTCAGAGAAGGTGGTTAGAGTTATTGAAGGATTATGACATGAGTGTTCTGTATCATCCGGGAAAAGCCAATGTAGTGGCTGATGCTCTTAGTAGATTGTCTATGGGAAGTGTTGCTCATGTTGAGGATGGTAAGAAGAAGTTAGATCAAGAAGTTCATCAGCTTGCCCGACTAGGTATCCACTTAGTCAACTCAGCAGAGGGTAGTGTGTGGGTGCAGAGTAGAGTCGAATCATCTTTAGTTTCTGAGGTGAAGGAAAAGACGAATAGAGATCCCAGTCTAGTTAAGTTAAAAGAATCAGTCAGAGGCTAGAAAGTGGAGGTTTTCTCCCAAGGGGGAGATGGTGTTTTGCATTCTTAGGGTAGATTGTGTGTGCCTGGTGTAGATGATTTGAGGCAACAAATTCTTGCAGAAACGCATGGTGCGCATTACTCTATTCATCTAGGATCCACTAAGATGTATCACAATTTGTGGGAGATCTATTGGTAGAGTGGGATGAAGAGAGAAATTGCAGAGTTTGTAGCTAAGTGATCAACATCCCAGCAAGTTAAGAATGAGCACCAGAAGCCTAGTGGGTCCATGTAGGAGTTCAATATTCCCATGTGGAAATGGGCGGAAGTGAACATGGAATTTGTGACAGGTTTACCTCGTACCCGTCATCAGCATGATTCTATTTGGGTTATCATAGACAGGATGACCAAATCAGCTCATTTCTTGCCAGTCCATACCTATTATTCAGTCTAGGACTACGCCAAACTCTATATCAAAGAGTTGGTCAGATTATACAGAGTCCCAGTGTCTATCATCTTAGACAGAGATACCCAATTTACCTCTTAGTTCTGGAAGGTATTCTAAAATTTTAACGCCCTGAATCTGCTACCCGAAATGCTACACGGTTCTCAAGACCCCAAAGGACTACAAGCTAAACCATGACTAATATTTGTACCTGAACATTTCATAACATACTGTATAAATGCAGAAATAAAGGCTGAAAGACCATAAGGTTCAAAACTGAGACATAATATCTGATAAAATATAACATCTGGGTGGGGTATGAAATACCCAAAACAACTGAATTAACTGTCTAATCATGATAGTCTAAAAAACATCTAACTGTCTGAATAAGTATTTGATGGGATATGTACCCAACTAAACTCCTACTACTGAAATCAACTAAGTAATAAAATGATAAAATAATGCTCATGTCCTCGAAAGATGAGAACTCACTATTGACTCTGACTGCTGAGTACTGGAATGCTACTGATGCTCTAGAACTAAAGCTTATGAACCTATGGTATAAAACACCATAGCGCAAATGCGTTAGTACATTTGAATGTACTGGTATACAAATGAGGTAGGCTGAATACAAAGGGTTCAAATGCATGAACAATGCTAACAGACTATATAACATGAATGTGAGAATACATGTATAAATAAGAGATTGTAACTGAATTCGTGATAACATGATTAATAAGTCTGATTAATGATAACATGAGTCACTGATAACTAATATAACTGATATTGTGCAACTGTATCTGACAGTCTAGGTTTTGATGGAACTAACTAATTTTCGTACAGTTCTGAGTTGACTGTATCTGACAGTCCTGAAATTCTATAGAACTATTTGAGTTCTATTACTGAGACTAAGTCTAAAACTGTAACTGTGGGAAGTAGTCATCCAACCGACATGCCTTAAATAAAGCAATATAGCCAGGTTGGGGTCCAATCTGTAACCCCAATTAGAAGGGTGTCAATACCGTGCCACTGGTAAAGACAAGTTGTAGATGATCCTCATCTGATAGTGTCCCCAAAAGAGAATGGTGGGACCCTCATCTAAAAGTGTTTATCCACCTTATCAACCCTCATCTTTCAGTGTTAAAGTCTCAACCTATGCTGGCTACATAATTCTGGAATGCAAGGATTGATTCTAAGGATAACACCCTCAACTGTCAGTGTGTGTCCTCAGCCTTGGGCTCACTCGGTTCTAAATCCTACTCCCATCTGAATAGATACTGAACTGATTATACTGAGATAAACTAGACTGAGTTCATTGAGTTCCGTTGACTGATAGAGTATTACTGAATTATGTTAACAGATTGAGTTCATGAGATTATTGAGTTTTCCTAAGTCGTGTAACTGACTGAATTCTACTAAATTCTGAAACTGACTGAGAATACTACTGATCATGGCGTGACTAATATTATCATAAAACTGACACTGGATCTAGGAACACAAGTAAATTTTCGGGTATAAATACCCCAAGGGCTCGATAGCATAATAAGGAAATCACGACACAAGCTTAAAAACTCAATAATGTCTACATGTTCATCATTCGTTCATTAAAGCATTTCAACAAACACTTGGGGTGTATCACTTGTGCATGAATGGGGAATACATAATTGCATACTACATCATGGCATAATCCATTCTCATGGACAATTTATCAAACACTTGTATATAAACTAATCATGGAATGGATTTTTCTCTTATTAGTTCACATAGGCAATTCATCAAGCACATAATGAATATAATATATGCAGACTACATTACACAACAAGTAAACATCATGATTAAATTCTAGTTTCATAATTCAAGGGTTTAATCATGGGTTCACATGAATATAAAGATATAATAACTAATTGACATAAAATTTATCACCAAACATGGTTTAGAATTGAATTTGTCATTATCAACATGAACAAAAGAAAACCCAACATATCATTCTTAAATAAATCCTTAAACTTGAACTTTGAAAAGAGATTCTTCAGCTTCATGAGTGAAAGGGACCCATGAATCAACACTTGACATACTTTGATTGTAAGTTCCTTGAAGTTCTTGGAGAGATTCTTGGAATTGACTTTGACTTCTTGAAAGCTAGGGTTTTGTTTCTTGGGAGAGAATTCTCTTGTTTTGGAGAAAAGCGACTAAAATAATAGTTTTAAACTATTTTTAGGGATTAAATCCCGCACCTGGACGTACTAAAACCTTGGGAAAAGACCAATTTATCCCTAGATAAAATATTTAATTTTAGTTAAAATTTCTCGATTTGGTAGGCTGGCGTGACGCAGCACTATTGCATCATGTCACTGGAAATTGCCAACTGGGAACTGGGCTGATGAGGTGATGTGGTGACATCATAGAGATTCACTGAAAAAGGGACAATTGGGATTTAGGAGCCCTCCACGATGTGGTGTAATCGTGGAGTCTTACTGGAAACTGACAAACGTCATTTTGGCTTATGGCGCGACGCGCCACTGGATGAAATGACGATGCTTTATGACTGAAACTTTAAATCGCCATAACTTCTAACCCCATTATTGGATTTAGACAAATTTAGTATCATGGAAAGCTTATTTAATTTCCCACTCAACAAAAAGTGAAAATATTAAAAATACCAAATGTATAAAAGTGTATTCATCTTTAAAGCATGTCTTTGACATCTTCAGGACTAATTTAAGCTAGGTAGAAGTATGAGGTATTACAATATCGCTTCCTTGGGAACATTCGTCCTAGAATAAAACTGACTGAGATGGGAGAAATAATAGACTGAAGTACATGCTGAACATGAACAATTGAAACATGATTTCTTGACTGATATATCTGATAAGCTGAATGTATTATGTTGAATTTGCATATCTGATGCATGAATAATAGATTTATGACTACATGACTTAATTACTGATAAAATGAGTTTCTCATCAAACTGAAAATGCATATCTGATACATGAATGCATGACTGAACTGACACATGAATGCATGACTGGCTATGCAATGGTAATTAATACCAAGTTTATAATGGAATTTTGAACATGAACTGGACACCAAGTTATAACTGAAATCTGAACATGAAACTAAAAGGCTTAAGAAAAGTTGTTACCTTGGGCTGAGTATGAATTAGTGGAGAAAAGGTGAGGATACTTGGTACGCATGTCTGCTTCTGATTCCCAAGTAGCTCCCTCAACAGACTGATTCCGCCAAAGGACTTTGACTAAAGGGACTCCTTTGTTCCTCAGTCTGCGAGTCTGATAGTAAAGAACTTTGACCGAAATCTCTTTGAAAGAGAGGTTGTACTGAATATCTATACTCTGAATAGGGACTACAATTACTGGGTCGCCTATGCACTTTTTAAGCAAAGAGACACGAAAGGCTGGATGAACTGAAGCTAGATCTAAAGGCAATTGAAGCTCATAATCTACTTTGCCGAAGTGACAGAGAATTTTGAAGGGACCGGCATATCAGGGACTGAGTTTTCCTTTCTTGTCGAATATCTTCACTCCCTTCATGGGAGAGATCTTTAGATAAACATAGTCACCAATCTCAAACTCAAGATCTTTTTTACGCACATCTGCATAAGACGTCTATCGGCTCTGAGTAGCCCGGAGTCTTTCTCTGATCAACTGGACTTTTTCTAAGGCATCGAATACTAAGTCAGGACCTATAACTGAGGCCTCACTAACTTCAAACCAACCGAATGGATATCTTCACCTCCTACCATAGAGAGCTTCAAATGGAACCATCTTAACACTGGAATGATAGTTGTTGTTGTATGCAAACTCAATCAAAGGCAAGTGGTCATCCCAACTACCCTTGAAATCAATTGCACACACTCGCAGCATATCTTCTAAAATCTGAATGGTCCTTTCTGCTTGACCATCTATCTGAGAATGGAAGGCTGTACTGAGATGAACTTTGGTACCAAGACCCTTTTGGAATGCTTTCTAGAAATGAGAGGTGAACTACGTACCTCTGTCTGAGTTGATAGATAATGGAACACCGTGAAATCTGACCAACTCTCTGATGTAGAGTTTGGCGTAATCCTCGGCTGAATAAGAGGTACGGACTGGAAGAAAATAAGCTGATTTGGTTATCCTATCTACAATGACCCAAACCGAATTATGCTGATGACGAGTACGAGGAAAACCCATCATAAAGTCTATGTTCACTTCTTCCCACTTCCAAGTAGGAATATTGAACTCTTGCATGGACCCACTAGGCTTATGATGCTCAATCTTAACCTGCTGACATGTAGAGCACTTAGACACAAACTTTTCCATATCTTTTTTCATCCCACTACATTAATAAATCTCCCGCAAGTCACAGTACATCTTTGTGGCCCCTGGATGAATAGAGTTGCGCCACCATGAGCTTCTACAAGAATTCGCTGCCTCAAGTTATTTACTGGAAGTCTCAAAACTAGAATCCTTAACATGAACAAGATGATAGACATATACCTTAGATATCATTTTCCGTGCCTGAACGTAGAAAACAAGATGACCTATGAAAGCTGAAGTACTACCCCTCCACTCTAGGACAGGTTCATTCGAAAACTGGAACTGGACTATTCTATTTTTGTAGTTGACTGTGGCATAGAAGGAATGAAGCTAATCCATGCTGAGAATGACATCAAAATCAGTCATCTGTGATTCAACTAAGTCTGCTGAGGTGAATTTTTAAAATATCATAACCAGGAAGTTCCCGTATACCCGCCGAGCTGTGATGGTTTTACCCACTGGGGTAGATACTGAGCAGGGCTCTGCTAGAATTTTAGAACTATCTCCAAAATCAAGTGCTATATAAGGAGTAAAAAAAGACAAGGAAGCTCCTGAATCTAGCAAAGCGATTACATGCAAGTGAAAGATCTGTAATGTACCAGTAACTACATCATGAGAATTTTCCTGATCTTGCCTGTAGTGGAGAGCATAAAGTCTATTTGGGCGTTGCCCACTAGTAGCACTGGAAGTGGCACCCTAATGATTTGGGCAACCAGACTGGGCTGGGGAACGGTTAATCTAACCCTAATAACTTGACTGGGAATAATCTCTGACTCTATGGACTGGCTTTTCACATCCAAAATAGACATCACTATCAAATCTGCAAGTTCCCTTGTGGTTCTTACCACAAGTCTAACAAAGGGAATTAGTTTGGTCATTGCTGACACTGCCCTGATACTTAGAGCCTAGTGCCCTATCTCTATTAAAATCTCTAAACTTAGGAGCTGGGGCAATAGCTGAAGAACTATATGGAATGGGTGACTTAGGATGGAACTAAGAATGGTTTTCTCCCTCTGACTTAGGATGAGCAAAGTTGAAAGTACCTGTCCTTGCTCTCTTATTCTACCTCTCTCTCATCTTAATCTTTTGCTCTTCTATCTATTGAGAATGGGTCATAAGCCTAGCTATGTTCATGTCACTATTCAACATCGCGAACCTGCACTCATTGACCATACTATCATTCACCCCAGAAACAAACTTACTCATCTTGACCCAGCTATCTCCAACCACATGAGGAGCATATCTGGCTAATTGAGTAAACTTAAGAGAATACTCCTTCACTGTCATGTTTCCCTACCCGAGGTTGATAAATTCTAACACCTTAGCTTCCCTCAGCTCTTGGGGAAAGAATCTATCTAAGAATACAGTGACAAACTCCTCCCACTCAATAGGCCCTGCATCAAATGACCTTTCTGACTTCCACTGTTTGAACAAAGTGTGAGAAATATCTTGCAATTGATATGAAGATAGCTCAGCACTCTCACTATAAGTAACCCCCATGATGTTCATAACCTTCTAAACCTGGTCTAGGAACTCTTGAGGATCCTCTTCTAATTAGACCAAAAAAAGGATGGAGGATTCATTCGGGTGAAGTCCCAAATCCTGGCTGCAGCTGAATTGGCCATTGGGTTGGCCGAAACGACGGTTGGTCATTTATTCTAGCAGCAACTGAATTATCAAGAGTGGTGAATACAGCTCTGAACTCAGCATGAGAAACGTGTTTGTCCAAGGGATCTACTTGGACGGGATGAGAGGCTGACTGATTTTTGTTTCTTTTTTTAGGAGGCATGTTTTGTAGAAGAAAGGGAGAAACAAATTAAACCGAGAGTTAAATTTGAGCTCACGCTCAATGGCACGACATGAAAACTGAAAGAAGGGAAACTGTTCCTAAAATATCTTATACCCTCCTGCATATAAATGTGACACGCAACACACCTATATACAAGACTCTACTAGATGCGGTTTTCAGACTTCCTAGGACTCTATTGAACCTTAGGATCTGATATCAAGTTTGTAATGCTCAGAATCTGGTACCTGGAATGCTACACGGTTCTTATGACCCCGAAGGACCATAAACTAACCCATGACAGATATCTGTACCTGAACATTTCATAACATACTGTCTAAATGCGGAACTAAAGGTTGAAAGTCCATAAGGTTGAAAATTGAGACATAATATCTGATACAATATAATATCTGGGTGGGGTATGAAATACCCAAAACAATTGAATTAACTGTCTAATCATAATAGTCTGAAAAGCCTCTAACTGTCTGAATAAGGAGTTAATGGGACATGTCCCCAACTAAACTCCAACTACTAAAATCAACTAAGTACTGAAATGATAAAATAATGCTAATGTCCTCGAAGGACGAGGACTCACTGCTGACTCTGACTGCTAAGTACTAGAATTCTACTGATGCTTTGAAGATCATGCTTCAGAACCTATGATATAAAACACCATAGCGCAAATGCGTTAGTACGTTTGAATATACTGGTATGCAAGTGAGGTAGGATGAATGCAAAGGGTTCAATTTTATGAACAATACAAAATAATTGTATAACATGAATGTGTAAATACATACATGAATAAGAGACTGTAACTGAATTCATGATAACATGATTACTGAGTCTGATTATTGATAACATGAGTCACTAATAACTGATATAACTTATACTGAGCGACTGTATCTGACAGTCTAGGTTCTAATGGAACTAACTGAGTTTCTTACTGTATTGAGTTGACTGCATCTAACAGTCTTGAAATTCTTAAGAACTATCTGAGTTTTATTACTGAGACTGAGTCTGAAACTGTAATTATGGGAAGTAGCCATCTAACCGACATGCCCCAAATAAATCAATATATCTAGGTTGGGGTCCAATCTATAACCCTAATTGGAAGAGTGTCAATACCGTGCCACTGGTAAAGACAAGTTGTGGGTAACCCTCATCTGACAGTGTCCCCAAAAGAGAATGGTGAGACCCTCATCTGACAGTGTTTATCCACCTCATCAACCCTTATTTATCATTGGTTATGTCTTAACCTATGCTAGCTACATCGTTCTGTAATGCAAGGATTGCTTCTAAGGATCACAGCCTCAACTGTCAGTGTGTTTCCTCAGCCTTGGGTTCACTTGGTGCTAAATCCTACTCCCATCTGAATAGACACTGAACTAATTATACTAAGATGAACTGGACTAAGTTCATTGAGTTCTGTGGACTGATAGAATATTACTGAATTCTGGTAACTTATTGAGTTCTTGAGATTACTAAGTTTTCTTGAGTCGTGTAACAGACTGAATTCTACTAAGTTCTGAAACTGACTGAGAATACTAATGATCATGGTGTGACTAATATTATCATGAAACTGGCACTGTCTCTAATCACACAGCTAAATTATTGGGTATAAATACCCCTAGAACTCGAAAGCATAATAAGGAAATCATGACACATGCTTGAAAACTCAATAATGGCTACATGTTCATCATTCGTTCATCAAGGTATTTCAAAAAAAAACACTTGGGGTGTATCACTTGTACATGAATGGGGAATACATAATTGTATACTATATCATGGCATTAATCCATTCTCATGGATAATTTATCAAACACTTGCACATAGACTAATCATGGCATAGTTTCTTCTCTTATTAGTTCACATAAGCAATTCATCAAGCACATAATGAATATAGTATATGTAGACTACATTGCACAACAAGTAAACATCATGATTCAATTCTAGCTTCACAATTCAAGGGTTTTATCATGGGTTCACATGAATCTACACATATTATAACTAATTTGACATAAAATTTATCACCAAACATGGATTAGAATTCAATTGGTCATTATCAACATGAAAAAAAGAAAACCCAACTTGGGATTCATAAATAAATACCTAAACTTGAACTTTAAAAAGAGATTCTTGAGCTTCATGGGTTAAAGGGACCCATGAATCAACATTTGACATACCTTGATTGTTAGTTTCTTGAAGTTCTTAGAGAAATTCTTGGAATTGACTTTGACTTATTGAAAGCTAGGGTTTTATTTCTTGGGAGAGAATGCTCTTGTTTTGGAGAAAAGTGAGTAAAATAATAATTTTAAAACATTTTTAGGGATTAAGTCCCGCACCTGGACGCGCTAAAACCTTGGGAAAAGACCAATTTATCCCTGGATGAAATATTCAATTTTCATCAAAATTTCCCAATTTGGTAGGCTGGCGCGACACAGCACTATCGCGCTGTGTCACTGGAAATTGCCAACTGGGAACTGGGTTGACGGCGTGATGTGGTGATATCGCGGAGATTCACTCGAAAAAGGATAATTGGGATTTAGGAGCCCTCCACGACGTGATGTAATTGCGGAGTCTTACTGGAAACTAACAAATGTTATTTTATCTTATGGAGTAACGCGCCACTGGGTGAAATGATGGATTTTTATGACTGAAACTTTAAATCGCCATAACTTCTTACCTGGTTATCGAATTAAGGCAAATTTTGTATCGATGGAAAGCTTATTCAATTTCCACACAAAAAAGTGAAAATATTGAAAATACCACATATATAAAAGTGTATTCATCTTTAAAGCATGTTTTTGACATCTTCGAAATGAATTTAAGCTAGGTAGAAGTACGGGGTATTACAAAAAGGGTCTTGGTACCTAAGTCCATCTTAGTACAGCTTTCCACCCTCAGACAGATAGTCAAGAAGAAAGGACCATTTAGACTCTAGAAGATACACTGAGAGCATGTGCAGTTGATTATAAAGGTAGGTGGGATAACCACTTGCCTTTGATTTAATTCGCATACAATAACTACTATCATTCTAGTATTCGTATGGCTCTATTTAAGGCTTTGTATGGTAAAAGATATAGATCTCTAATTGGTTGGTTTAAAGTAGGTGAAGTCGCAGTAGTAGGGCCTGACTTGGTATTTGATACGTTAGAGAAGGTTCAATTGATCAGAGAAAGTCTTAGGGATACCCAAAGATGACCAAAATCGTATGCAGACGTAAGAAGAAAGGATCTTGAGTTTGAGGTCGGTGACTTCGTGTACTTAAAAATATCTCCCATGAAAGGAGTGAAGAGATTCGGCAAGCAAGGGAAACTCAGTCCCTGATATGTTGGTCCCTTCAGAATTCTTAGTCATTTTGGAAAGGTAGCTTACAAGCTTGAGTTGCCTTAAGATTTAGCCTCAATACACCCAATGTTCCATTTCTCATTGTTGAAAAAGTGTATTGGTGATCCAACTGTAGTTGTTCCCTTAGAAAATATAGGTATTAAAAATAGTCTTTCCTTTGAGGAAGTTCCAATCGAAATCCTTGATTATCAAGTTCCTAGACTAAGGAACAAAGAAGTTCCACTAGTCAAAGTTCTTTGGCAGAATCCGTCTATTGAGGGAGCCACCTGGGAAGCAGAGGCATATATTCGGACCAAGAACCCTCATCTATTCTCTTCGAATCCAAATTCAGTATAAGGTACCAAATCTTCTTAAGATTTTTCTCTATCATTCTCAGTTTTAGTTGCATATCATGTTCATGTCAGCCATACATTCATGAATCAGTTCAGTCATGCATTCCATGCATCAGATATGCATGTTCAGTGTGTAATATCTATCCATCAGTTTTCCCTTAGCTTAACCAGTCTCATTCGAGAACGAATGATCCCAAGAAGGAGATATTTTAATACCCACTATTTCCTTAGTGTAATCTAAGTCTCAATACATGAGTATTCATATATAAAATTTTCTAACTACTCATTATTTTCCATTTTAGAGTATTCCATTGCGTAGGAAATTGAACTAGCTTTCCAACGATATAAAATTTTCCTAAATCCGATAACCGGGTAAGAACTTATGGCAATTTTAAGTTTCAGTCGTTAAACACCGTCATTTTGACCCTTAGCGCATCGTGGAGTCAGTGTAAATAGCAATTGTCAATTTTCAGTGTTGCTTCGCGATAGTGGTGTGTTGCTCCATAATCCCAGTTCATAATTTCCCAACTCCAGTGAGGCAGCGCGATCATGATGCGTCGCGCCAATGGCGAAAATCAGAATCAAATGGGCACCGCAATTTCTTTGCATCGCACCGTCAGCCCAGTTGTCAGTTTCCAGTGACATGGCGTGATAGTGTCGTTTCATCTAAAGTGCCCATTTAGGGAAAATTCAAAAAAAAAAAAGAAATCGTTCAGGCATAAAACAGTCCTTTCCCCGTTATTTTAAGCCCTAAAAACATTTTTAAAATCATTCTTTAATTAATTTCCCCCAAATCAAAATGCATGCTCTCCCAACCAAGAACCCTAGCTCTCAAATTCAAGGTCAATCCTCAAGCATTCACCAAGAACTTCAAGAAATCCATCAATTAAGGTATGTTAGATGTTCATCCATGGATCCCTTTCATCCATGGAGTCCAAGAAACCCTTTTAAATTATAAAATTGTGATCTTTTCAAGTTATTATGTTTTAAATTGTGATTTCACCCATGAATCTCCATGAACAATGATTTTATACCATGTTTCAATGAAATTATTATTGTTATTCAATTTTCCATGTTTTAATGTTATCATTCCTTGAATTAAATCATGATTTAGAAATTAATCATGTTGAATCCATGCTTTTACTACAAGTTCCATGACATTCCTATGATTTTTTCGAACCATGAACTACAAGTGTTTGATAAAATGCCTACAAGAGTGATTGATTTAATAAAATCCTTCATGCTTTGTCTCCTAAGGTTTAGTGTCTTTTCAGTATTGTTGTTTTGAGTCCTGGGGGTATTGAATACCCGAAAACCATAGCCATTTATTTAGTCTAGTCTCAGTACATTATAGAATAGTCTTTAGATTATATTATGAGAATTATCAAAATAGTCAGATATCAGTCATTAAACTCAGAACAGTCTAGTATCTAAGTGTATTTCAGTTGGGAGTAGGATTTAGCACTGAGCGAGTGCAGGGTTGGCAGATTCCCCATCAGATAGGCAGAGTCATTAGTAGCAGTCCCTATACTCCAGAACTATGTATCCAACATAGGATATGAGTAGTCACCCGTCAGATTAGGCTTGACTATCTCGCAGGGGTCACCCATCAGTTCAGGCTTGACACCCTTAGTCCTTTGGACATTATATCAGTTTAGTAGATCCACACAGCTATTGTTAACACCCGTGGCATGGTATTAACACCCTTCCAACTGGGGTTATAGGTTGGACCCTGATTAGCTCAAATTGGGGAATATCGGTTAGATGATACCTCCCACGGTCTCAAATAAAGTCTCAGTTACAGTCTCAATTCAGTTATGCAGTCTTAGAGTTGTGTGACCAAAGCATACATATATCAGTATTTTATTTGTATTTCAGTTTACAGATTTTACTCAGTCCATGTTATATGCTTGGTCATTCATCCCTAGTGTCCACAGATTTTCACGTATCTTCAGTATTTACAGACTATTATGCACACTCAGTATTTACAATTTTCTCCATATTTTCAGTACCTACAGATTTTATGTTCTCTACTCAGTACTCTATGTTTTACATGTATAATCAGTTAGTTATTATTATTATTCCTATTCATGAAACCATGCATATCAACCTATCTCATTTAGCATACCAGTACATTCAAAGCACTGACCACATACCTTTTTTTGTGCTATAATGTATCATATCATAGGTGTTGATGCTCAATTCCCGGATTGCACTTAGTCCCTCATATCATTAGCAGTGCAATAGCAGTGGTGAGTCATCATCAATTGAGGACAGATTATATTACGTCATGACTTTATCTCAGTAGTTAGCAGAGTTAGTTGGGGGCCTATCCCATTAACTAACAGAATTCAGTTTAGAGGCTTTTCAAACACTATAGTTAGCTATTCAGATTATTCAGATTTCAATATGATGCCAGATTCATAATTTAGTAGTCGTTTCATTATTAAAACCTTATGGTATTTCAGTTATTCTTCTGCATTCATGATTATATTATTCAGTGCTCACTGCAGGTACCAGCTCATGGGTTAGCTTGTCGTCCCTCGGGACCGTAAGCACCATGTAACAACTAGGGGGTAGTCTCGGGTTGTTAGGGGGCACCCTTATTATTCGGAAGGTGTTGTTAGGGGGAACCCTTACTATTGTTCCTATCACTTACATCATACGACTCGTATCATGACCCTATGACTCATAGGGTCCAAGTCGTATCCAAGATAGAACCACTTGGGCCTTACACTGGTCTCCTTACGATTTGCTCCAAATGACTCATACCAAGTCCTCACAGTGCTCCACTCTTTGCTCAGAGCATAACTTAGCCACACACACACTATTTAGGCTATGACTGGGTCCCTAGGACCCCTCAATACTCCTTATGACTCGTAATGAGGAGTCTTAGTCAGGGTAGTAAAGGTAAAATTTCAAAAACTTTCAAGGAACAAAATCTGAGGTATTACATTCTCCCCCCTTAGGATCATTCATCCTTGAATGATGGGTCAAGTCATACGTTAGCATGATTTAACATGGAAACACTCTCACACTTACCTTTAACAAGTACAAAAAAAAAGACATCAAGGAATTCACAATTTCCTTTAGCAAAGTAAGAAAACAAAGATGTTAAGGAATACTCATACCTTATGCACGATTATTCAGAGCGGGGAATAGGAATGAGTACTTGTACTTCATGTCCTCTTCGCTCTCCCAAGTAGCTTCCTCAAACTTTGGTTCCTACAAAAAATCTTTACCAAAACCATGTCCTTTGTCTGCAATCGACGGACTTGTCGATCCAAGATCTCCACCAAAACTTCCTCATAAGTCAAGGAATTTGAAATACCCACACCTTCCAAAGGAACAACCAACGAAGGATCACCCGCGCACTTCCTCAACATTGAAACAAGGAAGACCAGATAAATGGAGCTTAAGCTAGAAGGTAACTCCAATTCAAACGCAACATTTTCAACCCTCTTCAAAACCAAATATAGACCAACATAATGGGGACTGAGCTTTCCCTTCTTCCCAAACCGTATCACTCCCTTCATGAGAGACACCTTTAAGAATACCCAATCACCAATGTTAAACTCCAACTCCCTTCGCCTCATATCCGCATAGGACTTTTGACAACTTTGGGAAGTCCTAAGCCTATCCCAAATCACCTTTACCTTCTCCATGGATTGGTGAACAAAATCAAGACCAAATAACCTATTTTTACCAACCTCAAACGACCCAATAGGAGACCTAAACCTCCTACCATACAAAACCTCAAACACAGCCATACTAATGATAAATTAATAATTGTTGTTATATGCGAACTCTACGAGAGGCAAGTGATTAGCTCAACTACCACCAAAATCAAATACATAAGCCCTAAGCATATCTTCCAAGGCCTGAAATGTCCTTTCTGCTTGCCCATCCGTCTGTGGGTGGAAAGTAGCACTACAGGTTACTTTAGCGCCAAACCTCCATGCAACTTCATGATCTCTTCAATGAATAACTTGGTATAATCCTCAGAAGAGAAATTAGTCCTTACTGGAAAAAAGAGAGCAGACTTAGTCATCCTATACATGATGACCCAAATTAAATCAAACTGCTGGAGAGACCACGGAAGACCGGTAAATAAATCCATATAATTATTTCCTATTTTCACATTGGTCGATTAATCTCTTGAGTCAACCTACCAGGCCTCAAGTGCTCCACCTTCACTTATTGCCACACCATGCACATAGCCATAAAATTGTCCACATCCCGCGTCATATTATTCCACCAATAAATCTTCTTAAGATTATGACACATCTTGGTAAAACCAGGATGAATAATATACCTCTACTCATGAGCGTCAGCCAAAATTCTTCCTCATAACCCATTAACATCAAGAACACACAATCTACCTTGGTACCTTAAGGTACCATCACCACCAATCTCGAAAGCCATCACTTTATGCCTACCTACATCCTTATTGATTTGCATCAAAATAGGGTCCAACACTTGATTCTCTTTCAGTTCCACACCAAGAGATGACTTCGCCACCTCTTGAACAATCATACCACCATCCTTGGAATCTATGGGATGGTCTCCAAGATTAACCAATCGGTGAATATCCTTTACCAAATACCTCTTCCCCTCGTCCACATAAGATAAGCTTTACATGTACAACTTGCTAAGAGTATCAGTAACTAATGTGGCATGAAAACACGACACTTTTGATGCTTAAAACCACATATTTATGCATAATCTTAGGATATTTTGTTAGATATGATGCACTTTGGTGTATATAGTAGGTAAAACAGGTCTACAACTGTATCTGAATGAAAAGAGAAGAAAAAGACCTAGAAAAAGACCAATTCAGATTCGAATACGAGTCAGCTCTTAATTCGTAAACATCTGATATGACTCATATGCTGAATAATATGCATAACAAAACCAAAATCCAACTTGAAAAGATAAGTATGGGGAAGATACAACTCAGGTATCCAAGTCTTAACCTGGGATACGAGTCGTAGAGAGAAATCATAACCATAAAAAAACCTACACAAATACTCAAGAGTTGAAGTATCAAAAGTATACGAGTCGAAAGTCTGAGTACGGCTCGTATAAGGAAGTTGTACACAAACCAATGTTCAGAGCTTGGAAATATCAAAGACCCATGTGGATACAAGTGAAGGACACAAGTCGTACATTCAGGTAAGACTCATAAGCATGAGTCGTATGACTGAATAAGAAGTTGAAGCCTTAGGAGAACAGACACTGGAATGGATACGACAAGGTAGGGTACCACTCATATGATGCTGGTACTAGTTAAGACCGAGTCGTACCGACTGTTGACTTAACATTACCTTTTCCATTTTTATTGATATTTTTATGTTATTTTGAGATACTATAAATACTCCTGGGTTTGTCTTTTATTACGTTACACATTCTTCTCTTAGTATAAACACTCTTACAATACTTTTACAATTATTCTTGAGATTTAGGGCTTATTCAATTCAAGACCTTGGAGTTTATTCATCTTATTATTGTGTAATTAATTATACGTGTTCCTCTTTGCTAATTATGGTTTCTTGCACAAACATGAGTGGCAAATCTCCTTGACTAGGGTTGTAGGAACTTTGGAGAATTACCTATATAGAGAAAGAGTGAGACTCATCTGTTCTAGGATTATACATGTATCTTAATCTTCTTTATGATAATTAATCTCAAGTAGTTGTAGTATCTTGAGAGAGACTGTATTTGCACCCATCCCTCAAAGGGAGTTTGCGCTTGGGAGAAAAAGTTAAGACAGTGATTTGATATTTTAACCTCCACATTTTAGTCCCTGCATCTCACCTAATCACTTGATCCCAAAAAAAATATTGAACTGAGGTCGTAGCAAGGACCAACAAGGTGACGGCCCTGAGACCTAACTAGTAAAGGGTGATATTTATCTTCACACTCAAAAGGCGACTAAAAATACCTATATTGTAGACTTTACATGCAGAACAGCAGATAAGTTAGATTGAACACGAGAAATTTATGGAGTTGAGAAGTCAGGGGGAACTCAAGCCTAGTGTTTATCTCCTATTGTACGTCTACAACTCAAAAGCAATAAAGATTTGGTTACTACTTGTAATTGATACTAAAATCCTCCTATTCACTTTATTGTACTGCTCGTGGATTACATCAAGTCAAGAAACTATTCAGGTTTTCCCTGTGGGGTCGACCCCAACCTAGTTGGGTTATTATATTTGCAAGTGACCGTATTATACTTCTATTCGGAGTATAGTTTTGGGCGAAATCAGCAACCATAATAGCTTTACCTGGGTGACAGTGGAGACTCATGTCATAGTCCTTTAGCAACTAAAGCCACCTTATTTGCCTGAGATTTAGATCCTTCTAAGTGAACACGTATTGCAGGCTCTTATGATAAGAATAAATATCTACATGGACCCTATACAAATAATAGTCCTTTAGAAACTCAAGCCACCTCCTTTTGCAGAGATTTAGCTTCTTCTAAGTGAACACGTATTGCAGGCTCTTATGATTAGAATAAATATCTGCATGGACCCTATACAAATAATAATGTCAAATCTTCAATGAAAATGCCACAGCTAATAATTCCAAATCATGAGTCGGATAGTTCTTCTCATGAACTTATAGCTACCAAGAAGCATATACAACCACCTTGCTATGTTGTATCAACACGTAACCCAGTCCCACTCGGGATGCATTACAATAGACAAAAAAATCATAAGTACCCTCAGGTAGAGTTAAGACCAGAGCTGAAGTCAACATATCCTTCAACTTCTCAAAACTACCCTCACAAGCGTCAGACCATAAGAACTTAACCTTCTTCTGAGTCAACTTAGTCAATGGGGAAGCAATAAAAGAGAAATTTCCCACAAACTTTTATAATAACAGACGAAACCCAAGAAGCTCTGAATATTGGTTGGAGTCGTGGGTCTAGGACACTTCTTAACCACCGCAACTTTCTGCAGATCCGTCATGTTCCTTTCACTAGAAACAACATAACCCAGATAGGTCACAACATTCAATAAAAACTCACACTTCGAGAATTTTGCATATAGCTTCTAATATTTCAAGGTTTACAACACAAGGCAGAGGCGATCGACATGAGCTGCTTTACTTTTGAAATATACCAAAATATCATCAATAAATACAATCACAAACAAATCCAAGAACTGATGGAATACCGGATACGCCCATATTACAACTCTTTTACAAGAGTGTAAGTGGTTGCTGTCAAATATAGAACCCAACTGGGTTGGGTGTCGAATCCCAAAGGGAATACTGCGTTCATTAAGTTTTGTGTTTGTTATTGGACTGTTGATCAAAGATTCTAGAATAAAGGGGGTTTTGATTTAAGTATGAAATAATAGTTTCAGTGTAACAGTGAAGCAATATGTGTAATAATAGTTGAATATAGAGAAGAACAAGCTAGGGTTATGTTCACCTTGTAGTTTTTTATATATTCTAACTATGGGTGTTAAGAATTCATACATGCATGCACTTATAGAGAAACGTATTCTAATTCTCAATCCAAGTGTTTCTCAACCATCAAGGATTAATTCACTTTAGTTCTCTTGACTCAAAAGTGTTTACTCAATTTATATGAAATCTCCAACCCTATTAACTTGTCATTACTTTCTTTTCCAAACATTAACCTTTCTGTCGAACAAGTTATGTTTCAATGGCACATTCTCTATGTTTGCAACCACGAGAATTCAAGCATAATGAAGAAAGTATGATATAAGTAAATCAATGCATAATGAATTCAAGACCCATAGAAACAGATAATATGCTACAAGATTTCCATAACCCTAACCAATAAGCTTAGCTACTCATGGAAAAAATGTGAATCATCATAAGTTTATCCATCATACCACAAAAAACTAAAAGATGATCTTGGTGTGCAAATATTGAAAACCAGAGAAAAACGCTCTTTTTCTCTCCAAGCTATCGTCGCCCCTCTCTCTCCTTCCAAAACTTATACAGAATAATCAATAATAATAAAAATTCTGCATCAAGTCTTTTAATAATCTCTTCTCTCATAATTTCCTTCTATGTCCCCAAACTAATTAAAACTGACAAATTAGTCTTGAGTATAGTTTTTAGACGTTACAATTGATCCAACAAGCAACTTTTCCTCTTGTGTGATTTATTGTCCAGAACTCACAGTCCCATCATGTATTTATCTACCTCATCAACACCTAAAATCATGCTAATCACATTAATTAGCTCAATTACATAAAAGTAGAGTAAAACATAAGAAACTAGGCACTTTTGTTCTCAAAACTTAGCTAAAATATGGGTAAGTTATAGTGCTTAGGCATATAAATACACCCAAGATCACCACCCCACACTTAAATCTTTGTTCGTCCTCAAAAAAATTATCCATCTACACATACACATGATTTAAAACCCAAAAAGGAAACAAAAGATGCTCAAATAGGCTCACACAAGAAATATGAAACAAGTAGATTCATTAAACCATTACTGAAGACTACCTATCCTCAAGAATAGACTCATAGAGTTGGCAAATTCATGCATACCATTTAAGCAAAGAAATCATATAAATTACCCAAATTTTCATCAAACAGATGCCCTTACAACAAAAGAGTTACCCATTATCACACACAATAATTCAATTTCTATCACAATGGGTTAGAAGAATCAAGTTGCGCTCACTCTCACAAAGAATTCTTAAATTACAAATGATAACCCTATGTTTGCCCTTAGTGTAGTGCTCCACTAATAGCAGAATGTTAAGATTAGGATCATACAGGTCTTAACGGGTTGTAATGTAGGCTAAGGGATGGGTAGGAACTATTTTGGCCAGCAATAGTGACTATCTTCCCTAAGCGCTTTAATACACTACATTAGACAATAAATACCAATCTCTAACAGCCAATTTTCAAATCTACCCACTTCACACATCAGTTTTCTTTCACCCCATTTCAAGGATCACTCAAATAATTTATGGTGGGAGTCTTAACCATGCTCTCATCATATCATTTGGAACAACTTTTTATGCTTTTTCACTATTTTCCCCTTTTTTTTATTTTTTATTTTTTTTACTCCCAACCAATTATGTCAGATTCACACCAATAACTATTACTTTGGGTCTTCATTTTCACCTATTTCTCCTTCTATTTATGACTCCTTACTAAAACAATATTTTTACTAAAGCGCATAGGAGATTTGGATCAAGTTGAGGTTAATCAAGAAAGGATTAGGCTACACACAAGGTTACCAAAGAATAAGCTAAAGGCTCAACGGGGCTAGCTAAGATTATGAACAAAGGTGGTTCAAAAGAGGGTATAAAAAATGGCTATCAAAGAAATGCCTAACTCATCTCCTAAACTCACATTCTTTATTTCATTTTGCACACACACTAGGCAAGTTCTAGCATCAATTGCAACAAGGAATATGCGAATACCTTCACACACACATGGCACATGCTTAACTCCAAAAAGGATAATTATAGACTCTTAACCAAATAGTTATATGAATTTATTTTTAAGCCAACAATCACCAAACAAGTCATAACTAGAATTTAGGTGTCTCAACAGTAAAGATTTATCACATGCTCCACTAGAACAAATAACATTGACTTGTTAGGTCCTACACATGGCTGATTTTCTCTTAAGACGGTCGTCATCCATCCATCATCGAGAAAAACACCTAACTATGAATAATAAACTACCATGTATACAGAAGCAAAGAAAATGCACTAAACTAACAAATTCAAAATGGCAAAATAAAATGCACTAAAGAGAAGACAACACAGTGAACAATGTAGAAACACTTCTAGCCACCCCACACTATAGACAAAACACTGTCCCCAGTGTATAAATATAAACAAAAACCTAGCTAGTAGGACTCTTCTTCCACATCAGGGGTCATGCCACCTGCATCAGAATCATCATCAGAGTCGTCCTCACTAGAGTCATTCTCCATGTCCGAATCTAACAGTATGTGATCCTCATCCATTGGCACATCATCATCCAATGATTCTTCAAAACCAGCCCCCGCTCCACATATAGCTCTAGCATGGTCATTAAGTGGGTAGTCATAATCCATCTGTTATAGATCAGCCTCAGTAGGCACATGGCCTCCACTCATCATTGTGAGCTTCGTCATGCTAAAAAGATGGCAGAAGAAGCTCTCATCTTGTGCGTGACATTTAGTAGTTGTAAGAATTGTGTCTTGACTGATTTCTGGATCCTTCACCTTTGTGACATCCACTCGCTTTGGGTCCTAAGGAAACTTGTAATTCGCTAGTTCTGATTTAATGTTTTCTTTTTTTAAGATAGCAGACAACAAGCTTCCAAAGATGAATGGTGTCAGGTTTTTCATTCTTGCTTTACGCATAGAAGCGTGTATCACTTCACCAATGTTGATAGGAACATCAGTCATCAAAGCATAGACTAAACATACCCAATCGTTAGAGACCTTTGTGAACTGCTTCCTTGGAATTAAGCTAGCGTTGACTATTCCTAGCCAAATACGAGCTTCTCTGTTCAGAAAAGCATATGGGAATGTGTTGTGGCGTCTGTTGTCCTTAAGATGGATCCATCGAGCCATAGACCTTGAACTGCACAAAGTATGCATAATGGCTCTATAGGGGGGTCTGCTGTACAATTCCTGTAACTTGGAGTGATCCACATTCGGAGTGCCCAAGAAAGAGTTGAAAAAGTCGGCTGTCAGATGTAGGATTTTCCCTCGCATTTTCACTTCACTCCTGTGATTCTTTGGGGACCAATTAGCATAAAACTCCCGAGTCCAATCTAAATTGCACTCACCCATATCTTGGAAGATGAAGTCCAGTTTCAGTTCTGTGATCCTTGCCATAATACGAGGGTAGTGCCTCGCCAGACTCTCCTTCTGAATAAGCTCCACTTGCACATATCTATTTACTTTGTTATTCTTGTACCAATCCTGACCCTCCTCCTCTAAGACCCATTTAATACCAAAAGTGCGTCGAGGCACTTGAAGAGAGGCGGAAGAAGATTTCTCCTTTCTTGGTCTTTTTTGTCCTTTCTGAGATGAGGATGTTTTATCTTTGCCCGGGTTTTCTTTGGGAGCCATATCACCTGAGTGAATCATAAAATCATGTCAGCCATACTTAACAAAACTCACTACAATTAAGAAGGGGATAGTGAAATAACCACCCCACACTTAATTAGTTGACATAACTCAATTAAGTGATGTTGTTGGGTTCTCAGAATTCGGCGACATACACTTTAATCGTAGGTTTTTTCCATTATTCACACATTCTTAACACATGAACAACTCACAAGATGGCAATTCAACTCAACAATTTTATTCTACAAAAGAATGGCAATTCAACTTTTCACATGGCATAGCACAATTATTTCACCAACTCGATTCTTTCACACTACCAGTTTAACAAATTTTGTTACAACAAAACCGATGTTGAATAAGAGTATCTTTTACAACTTCAACATATCAGAGTACAGAAAAGTGATCATATTCCTACGCTTTCATCCACATCATGTTCAACAAAACAAGGTAAATTCAACACTTCAATACCCACAATACACCATGATTCATTCAAACCCACCAACAACATATTCAAAGGTCAAATTAACATTCACAACAATGGTGGTTTTTACAATCATGGTGCTTATCTTCCCTAAGAGTTCAAACATCACTTTTACAAAGTTATGGAAGGAGTTTAATCTATAATTCTCAAGAACTCAATTCATTATAACAATAAATTTACAACCTCAAAGGAGTAAGAAAGAAAACTTACCTTAACAATGGAAGATTTGAAGAAATAAAGGGAGAATTATTGAGATTATGAAGTAAAGAAGGATGTTGGAGGACCAAAATGTTGAGAGCACACCTAGACGGCTTGAGGGTAAATAAAAATGAATTGGAGCATTTTAGGGCATGGACTCTTTAAAGAGTGAATTTTGGGTCGGGTCGACCCAATTAAACATTGGATATTAAGCTGAAATTAGAGAGGTGCGGCGCACAACTTATCGCACAACATTAAGTGTGTGTCGCAATAGGCATCGCACACTTTAGACAGACGCACAAGTTATCGCACAAGTTGCATTGTGCGGCGCATATGGTTCGCACAGTTGAGGCAGTGAGCATGTGCGGAGTATTGGACAGTGCACATATTATCGCACACCTTAAAGTGTGCGGCACACATGGTATCGCACAGTTGAGACAGTGAACATGTTCGGAGACTTATGCGACGCACAAGTTATCGCACACTTTGAGGTGTGCGACACACAAGTTATTACACAACTTAAGGAGTGAAGAGCACATCATGCCACCCATTTTTGCCTATGTGAAGTAATGTGTTTAGGCAAACTTGTGAAGCATGTTTAGGAGACGCCTTTACCATGGTATATAAAAACTTGGACGTCATGTACCCCATTCTACGTATAAATCCTTGAGAAAGGTCTATACCCTATGCTACCACCACAGACCTTATTGAAAGTCACAAAATAAAGTCGCACTGCGAGACTTTTGGGGTCGGATTAACATAATTCGGTTCACGACTCTTAACATGAATCATAACTCGAGCCTTACACATTTGACCACTCCAACTTACCTATAATGTTCCTATTACTCCTAAACTTACCACCATTGACATCGCTCAATTCCAAACCAAATTTTGTACTAGTAACCTCCTTAGTACTTCATGCACCTATACTTAATCAAAAACAACAAAAATGATTAGAAGGATGGTTTGCCTCCCACCAAGCTTCATAGTTTTAGTCGTGGCTCGACTCTTATTTTTGTATTTTTAATTAACATGATAAAATAAAAATAAAATCATGGGTTGCCTCCCATGAAGCGCCAGATTTAACGTCGCAGCTCAACTCGATTATCTTGACTACTCAAACTTCGTCAAGATACATCATAGCAATATTTTTTATCGAATCTTTTGGACCGATATAAAGCTTGACTCGTTGCCCATTGACTTTGAAGACGCTTCCATCTTCATTTTCAAGTTCAACTACTCCAGATGAGTAAACTTGAGTAACTTTAAACAGTCCTGACCACTTGGACTTAAGTTTACCTGGGAACGATTTGAGCCTGGAGTTGAACAGAAGCACTAAGTCGCCTTTCTGGAAGTCTCATTTTTCAATCCTTCGATTATGATACTTCTTCATCTTCTCCTTTTATAAGTATGCTCTTTCATAATCTCCGAGACGGAATTCATCCATCTCAATCAATTGCCCCAGTCTTAGCTCTGATGCCTCCTTCTAATCCAAATTTAATCTTTTGAGTACACATAAGGCTTACCATAGACTAGCTGATAATTGGTGTCTTGAAAGCAGTCTGATACGCCTACAAAGCACCATCAAGCTTCTGAGACCAATCTTTCCTACTAGCGTTCACCATTTTAGATAAGATAGCCTTAATTTCCCGATTCGATACCTCTACTTTCCCACTAGTTTGTGGGTGATATGGGGTTACCACTCTATGCTATTTCACCCCATATTTTGCCAAAGCCACTCGAAAAACTTTGTTGCAAAAATGAGATCCTCCGTCGCTTATAATAGTACGTGGTACTCCAAAGAGAGAGAAGATATTCTTTTTGAGAAACACAACAACTCTTTTTCCTTCATTATCAGACAAAGAAATGGCTTCTACCCATTTTGATGCATAATCCACAACAACTAGAATGTACTTCATCCCGTACGAGCTTACAAAAGGGCCCATGAAATCGATGCCCCAGACATCAAACAATTGTACTTCGAGTATTTTGGTCAAAGGCATCTCATGCCTCTTGGAGATTGACCCCTCCCTTTGACATTGGTCACATTTTAGCACAAACTCATGAGCATCCTTGAATAGTGTTGGCCAATAGTAGCCACTCTGCAATACCTTTCTAGAAGTTCAGTCGCCTGCATGGTGACCTCAAACTGGGGAAGCATGACATGCTTCCAATATACATAATACATCCACTTCTGGCACACATCTCCTTATAATATTGTCAGCGCATTGCCTAAAAAGATACGTCTCATCCTAGATGTAGCATGTTACATCATGAAGTAATTTCTTTCTTTGATGGAAAGAGAGATTTTTCGGAATAACTTCACTCACAACATAGTTTGCAAAATCAGCGTACCAAGGCATATTCTCCATAGCAGCAACCAAGATCTCCTCATCAGGAAATGCATCATCTATCTCTATTTTATCACCAACTACTTGCTCACCTTCCATCCTAGATAGATGATCTGCAACTTGGTTTTTGCAACCCTTCTTATCTTTGACTTCAAAGTCAAATTCTTGTAACAGCAACACCCATCTGATTAACCTTGGTTTTGCATCCTTCTTAGCCATCAAATACCTCAAGGCCGCGTGGTCTAGGTGGACCACCACCTTGGTCCCTAGCAGATAAGCTCAGAATTTCTCAAAAGTATAGACTACAGCAAGGAGCTCCTGTTCGGTGACGGTGTAGTTCTTTTGAGCTCCATTCAGTTCTTTGCTAGCATAATAAATTGGGTGAAACAATTTGTCCTTTTTTTTTTCCAACACAGCTCCAAGGGAAACATCGCTTGCATCACACATGATCTCAAACGGTTTTGACCAGTCTGGTGCAACAATTATGGGGGCCTCAACCAGCTTCTTTTTAAGGCATTCAAATGCCTTCAAGAAATCATCATTAAAAGAGAACTTAGCTTCCTTCTCCAAAAGTTTACAGAGTGGATTTGCAACCTTTGAGAAGTCCCTTATAAACCTCCGGTAAAAGCCAGTATGCCCAAGGAAACTATGCATGCCCTTCAGTGAAATGGGGGTGGTAGTTTCTCAATAACCTCAACCTTGGATCGATCAAATTCAATCCCTTTTACTAATATTTTATACCCAAGAACAATACCCTCCTTCACCATAAAGTGGCATTTTTCCCAATTATGCACAAGGTTGAATTCCACACACCGTTGGAAGGCTCTACTCAGGTTCACTAAACATAACTCAAACGAATCTCCTACCACAGAAAATTCATCCATGAACACCTCCAGAGTGTCTTCAACTATATCTGATAAAATAGACATCATACACCGTTGGAAGGTAGTAGGGGCATTACATAACCCAAATGGCATCCTCTTAAACGCGAAAGTGCCATACGGGCACGTGAACATTATTTTCACCAGATCTTCAGGTGCAATGTATATCTGATTATATCCAGAATAACTATCCAAGAAGCAATACCACCCCCTTCCTGCCAATCGATCGAGTATTTGGTCCATGAAGGGCATCAGGAAGTGGTCTTTCAAAGTTTATGAATTTAGTTTACGATAGTCCATGCAAACTCTCCACCCAGTCACAGGCCTGAGTGGAATCAACTTATTCCGTTTATTTGAAACAACAGTCATGCCCCCTTTCTTGGGAACACATTGAACTGGGCTCACCTATTTACTGTCGAAAATAGGATAAACCACTCCTGCGTCCAACCACTTAATAATTTCCTTATTAACCACCTCTTGCATTGGTGGGTTAAGACGGCGTTGGTGCTCGATGGTCGGAGTACAGTCTTCTTCAAGTTGTATCTTATAAGTGCAGATCCCAGGGGGAATGCCAATAATATCTGCAATAGTCTACCCTATTGCTCTCTTGTACCTCTGAAGTACTGAAATAAGTTCTTCCACCTGTTGCTCGCCCAAATCAGCTGCAATAATAATGGGTAGCGTGTTTCCATTACCCAGAAACACGTACCTCAGATGCCCTGGTAGTTCATTCAATTCCAACTCTGGTGGATCTTCAACAGATGGCTTAGCCGGTGGTGTTGGTCGATTAACAAGATCAAGATCTAAACTTTTAGGAGTATATGAGTATGAAACCATTCTTGTCAGAGCACAAACAGTCTCTTTGTACTCATAAATGCCTTCACAATCAAAATTCATAAGCACTGCAACTAAAGGATTGATAGGAAACTTCTTCTTTATTGGCATTTCCTGCTCATCCTCGTAATATACGTCAATAATTAAGAACACACTTATTTCCTTATGTTGCTTCATCGATTGGCACACATTGAAGAGTACCACTTCATCATTCATCCTGAATAAGAGCTCATTAGCTCGTAGATCAATCAACATACTTCCATTTATGAGGAAAGGTCGACCCAATGGACACCTCGCAATCCAGAATTATGAAATCCGCAGGAAATATGAAGCTAGCCACCTTCACTTACACATCATATAAAATACCAATAGGTCATTTTACCGACCTATCTGCCATCACAAGTCGCATGTTAGTGTGTGTGGGGTCTCCCAAACCTAAATTTTTATAGACAGCTAGCGGCATCAAATTGATGCTCACTTCTAGATCACATAAAGCCTTAGCAAATTCCAGCGACCCAATCGTACAAGGAATAGTGAATGCTCCTGGGTCAGCCTTCTTCTGCACCAAGGATCGTGTAGAAATAGCACTACAATGATGGAGATTATCTACCGGTTCATAGCTCATCTCTCTTTTCTTAGTCATAAGATCCATCATAAATTTAGCATATCCTGGCATTTGTTCAAGTGCCTCGACCAAATGCACATTTACTGTCAGTTGCTTTAACATTGCCATGAATTTACTAAACTTCATACCATCTGCCTTCTTTTTCAATCTTTGAGGAAAGGGAGGTGGTGGATTTGGGAGAGCATTAACCACTACTTTCTTTTTCTTCTCTATCCCTTTTTCTAACTCATCAACCTGCTGATGATTGAAAGGGATATCAATGCCATCCAGCTTCTCAGACTCTACTGGATTACCTTTTTCAAGCTCAAAATCTTCTTCAATCACCTTATTATTCATAGCTTTGCCCAAAGAAGGGCCTGACAAAACCTTACCACTCCGTGTGGTAATAGCCATGCACGAACCATCATTCTGAGGGTTCTGAATTATATCACTTGGCAACGTTTCACTCTTTCTCTGATTTAATGCTGCAAAAAGTTGACTCATTTTTTGTTCCAACTGTTTGATTGAAGTGGAGTGTGAGTTTACCAACTGACTCATAGAAGAAAAATCGATCTTCATGGTAGTCACCCCAGAGTTGGTAGCCTCAACTCCCTTTAACAATTTCTCCATCATGTCCTCCATGGACATCTTACTAGAGCTAGTTGCCACATTATCTCTACTTCTTGGAGGTACATACAGCCCACTTCTATCATTCTTGCTCTTATAATTTCCTTGATCCCGATCCTTATATCCAATCTTTTCATAATAAGTCCGACCTTGATTTACTTGGCTATTGCCTCGAAAACCCCCCTAATTATTCAAATAATTTGCCTCTTCTTCTGAATCAGAATCATCTCTACCGTGGGATGCAACAGCCTTCACATTTTTAGTCTTTGCAAATAATAGGTGCTTGGTCAACAAGTCCATTTGCGTCTTCAAATGTGCCACATCTTGACCGCGTTCTTCTTCTTTCTTGCGTTGTTCTATAGTCATACCAATAGAAATAGTAGGTCTTGCTACCATAGAATCCCTGGTATGCCAAGCTCTACCTCGTTTTGTCATCCGATCAAGCATCTCCGAGGCCTCTTGAAAAGTGATATCCATAAATGACCCCCCTGCAGCATTATCGACAACTGGTTTTGTAATAGAGTTCATAAAGAGTCTCTATCAGATGAATATCTATCATATTATGGTTTGGGTACTGCATAAACTTCTTTTTAAACCTCTCCCAAGTTTCGTGAAGAGCTTTGGTTGGGAGCTGTCTAAAATTACTGATCTCGTCCCTCAACTGTACCCTCCTAGAGGGTGGAAAGAACCTTTCTAGGAAAGCATCCTTCAACTGCCTCCAGTTGGTTATAGAATCGAGTGTCAGTTCGTTAAGCCATAATGTTTCCTCCCCAGACAGAGACAATGGAAATAACCTCAAGCAAGTAGCATTCTAGCCTACTCTAGGATTATCAATAGATTTGCAAATGGTGATAAAATTCACCAAATGTAGGTTCGAATCATCTCCTGGCAGACCACCGAATTACCCTTTAGATTCAGGAGTTGGATCATCATACTGGTGATATTAAATTTTTCTCTAGGTGCTAGAGGTGGAGGAATAATAGCTCCAGTTTCTCCTGCTCCATCCATTCTGTCATCATCATTATTAAGATCATACTGAACAGGTTGGTTGTCCTGTCTTCCCCTAAAAGGGCGATTCTGATGTACATTGCTATTCACAGGTGCAGCTACATTCCCAACACGCCTTGGGTTTATAGGATCCAATAAATCATTATCTACCAGGTCCTCATCATTAGGATTTGGCAGTCGACCTGGGTTATAAGCATTTTGCTGATTTACTTGAGCATTAGCTAAGGCGGGTAATCTTTCTGCCTCTTATGGGTCAGCCATTATACCGATTAACTGAGGCTCCGGATGAATTGGTAATAATGGTGCACCTGATCTCCGTGTATTGTGCATACACAATTATCAACCTGCACACACAAAAACAATAAATAAAAGTAAAGCTTTAGAACACTTTGACCAAAGGGTCGATTAACAATCACAAACTTATTTGACAACCGTATTCCCCGGCAATGGCGATAAAATTTGATACGCCCAAATTACAACTCTTTTACAAGAGTGTAAGTGGTTGCTATCAAATATAGAACCCAACTAGGTTGGGTGTCGAATCCCAAAGGGAATACTGCGCTCATTAAGTCTTGTGTTTGTTATTACACAGTTGATCAAAGATTCCAGAATAAAGAGGGTTTTGATCTAAGTATGAAATAATAGTTTCATTGTAACAGTGAAGCAATATGTGTAATAATAGTTGAATATAGAGAAGAACAAGCTAGGGTTATGTTCACCTTGTAGTTTTTTATATATTCTAACTATGGGTATCAAGAATTCATACATGCATGCACTTATAGAGAAACGTATTCTAATTCTCAATCCAAGTGTTTCTCAACCATCAAGGATTAATTCACTTTAGTTCTCTCGACTCAAAAGTGTTTACTCAATTTATACTAAATCTCAAAGTTATTAATCTTGTTAAGGCATTAATGTGTGAAATAGAGGTTGGAAACCCTATTATCTTGTCATTACTTTCTTTTCCAAACATTAACCTTTTTGTCGAACAAGTTATGTTTCAATGGCACATTCTCTATGTTGGCAACCACGAGAATTCAAGCATAATGAAGAAAGTATGATATAAGTAAATCAATGCATAATGAATTCAAGACCCATAGAAACAGATAATATGCTACAAGATTTCCATAACCCTAACCAATAAGCTTAGCTACTCATGGACAAAACGTGAATCATCATAAGTTTATCCATCATACCACAGAAAACTAAAAGATGATCTTGTTGTGCAAATATTGAAAACCAGAGGAAAATGCTCTTTTTCTCACCAAGCTGTCGCCGCCCCTCTCTCTCCTTCCAAAACTTATACAGAATAATCAATAATAATAAAAATTCAGCATCAAGTCTTTTAATAATCTCTTCTCTCATAATTTCCTTCTAAGTCACCAAACTAATTAAAACTGACAAATTAGTCTTGAGCATAGTTTCTAGACGTCACATTTGATCCAACAAGAAACTTTTCCTCTTGTGTGATTTATCATCCGCAACTCACAGTCCCATCATGTATTTATCTACCTTATCAACACCTGAAATCATGATAATCACATCGGTTAGCTCAATTACATAAAGGTTGAGTAAAACATAAGAAACTAGGCATTTTTATTCTCAAAACTTAGCTAAAATATGGGTAAGTTATGGTGCTTAGGCATATAAATACACAAAAGATCAATACCCTATTCATAAGATCCATAAATTTTGTTGGGGCATTAGTCAAACCAAAAGACATCAACAAAACACAAAATGACCATACCGGGTTCCAAAGGCAGTCTTAGGGATATCCACCTCTCTAATCTTCAACTGATGATAACCCGATCGAAGGTCAATCTTAGAAAAGAACTTTGCACCTTGAAGATGATCAAATAAATCATCGACCCTACGAAGAGGATACTAATTCTTTACCGTCACCTTATTCAATTGTCGTTAATCAATACACATCCGAAGGGAACTATCGTTCTTACGCACAAAAAATAAGTGAGCCCTACGGAGACACACTAGGATGGATAAAACCTTATCTAGAAGGTCTTTCAATTACTTCGTAAGAGCCTTCAACTCAACTGGAGCCATTTTATATGGAGGAATAGAGATAGGATGAGTGTCCAAAATAAGATCAATCCAAAAATCAATTTCCCTATCGGGAGGAACACTTAGAAGATCATCAGGGAACACCTAGGGAAATTCATAGACCATAGGGACAGTCTATAAAAAGGGACCTTTAGATCTAGAGGACTAAGTGATAGAGGCACCCCATGGAAATCAATCTCCGGGCTATAAGATACAAAACAAACCTCTCCTTATGCACTAGGAACTACCTTCCTACTCAATCACCGGCTCATTAGGGAATTAGAAACTGACCTTTTAGGTCTAACAATCAATTGATGCATAGCACAAATGCAACTAGTCCATCCCCAAAATCACATCAAAGTCTATAACGTCCAACTCTATCAGATCAAGCAAGGTCTCCTTACCAATGAACGACATCACACAACCCCTATAGACCCTTATAGCCATAATGGAGTCACCCAACGGGGTGGACACAGAGAAGGGATCCAAAATACACTCAGGATCAATACCAAAATGGATAGCCATATAAGGGGTCACACAAAAGAGCGTATACTCAGGATCAAATAGACAATATACATCACAAGAGAAAATTTTGAGTGTACCAGTAACAATATTGAGGGATGTCTTAGAATCCTGGTGGGTGGTAAAAGTGTATAGATTGTTCTGACAAGTGCCTGAGCCAGAAGAAGAAGTAGCACCCTTTGGTGCAGGAGCTGATGAAGTAGCAATAGAAATATTATTTTCCCCAGAAGTAACCTTGGAAGGAAAATCCCTCTACATATGCCAAATCTGACCATATTTAAAATAATTATTTCTTCATTCGTCATAAACACCACAGTGCACCTGACCATAAATTCTACAAGGGGGATATGATGGGGTAGATTGTGCCTCGCTAGCCTGAGACTAGGTATCTAGTTCTCTAAATGCACTATCATACTGAGAATGATAATCACCCAACATTTTTTTATAAGGAGCACTAGCCATAGAGTAGGTACTAGAATTGCCCCTTTTTTTCTTAGACTATTTTCCACCGTCTCTACCACCCTACTGATGACCTCCACCCTGATCCGAATACTAAAACTTCTTATTTTTTCTTTCACTCATCTCTGCTTGCTTCTTTTTCTCATGTTCCATTTGTTGCATATACACTATAAGTCTAGAGATATCTATGTCCTTATTCAACAAGGCAACCTTACTCTGAAAATCAACTCACGGGACAACCCGAAAGCAAACTTCCTCATTTTAGCCCTCATGCTAGATACCGATTCCATACCATATTGTGACAACTGATGGAACTTCAAGGCATACTCCTTTGTTTTTATCCTGCCTTGCTTCAAGTTCACAAATTCCTCAGCCTTTGCCTCCCTAAACTCCTAAGAAAATAAGCGATTGATAAAAGCACTAGAGAAGTCATCCCACAAAGCAGACTCAACATTATCACCCCTAGACTGGTCCCATTCCTCATACCATTGATATCTCATATCCTTCAACTAGTAAACAGTGAACTCCACACCTTCCATATTAGTAGTATATATCACATAGAAAATCTTTTCTATCTTATTAATAAAATTTTGAGGATCTTCCTCAACTTTAAAACTAGTAAAAGTTGGAGAAATCAACCTCATAAATAGGCCAACCCTTATGGCCTCAAAAGATGGAGTAACAAAAGCAACATGCTCAGACTGAGAAGCTACCAATCGACCCAACATATAAATCCACTGATGAAACTTAGCATTTGACACATTAGCCTGAAGAGTCTGAGGGGGACTAGAGGGAATCGAGGGAACTTCGAAAGAGAAATCAGGTTCAGGACCCCTAGACCGAGTCTTTACCCTATAAGCAGGGTGAGTCCTATAAAAATTATCCCTAAGTGAGACAGAGGAGTTTCCATGAGCTTCAAATCTTCTGGGAGGCATGATCTAAAAGGCGAACAAATAAGATTTTGAGGAGATTCTAGACCTTAGACTTAATAGCCTGAAATAGAACAACAAGAAAGGAAAATATTCCTAAATGTCTCATATCCTCTCAATTATATATGTGGTATGCTACACGCCTATAAAAGAGACTCTACTTGACACGTCTTTGTGGACACCCAATGACACCAAACCTAGGCTCTAATACTAATTTTATCATGACCCAAACATGGGCCTAATCGTGATGGGAATTCTAATCCACCGTAAACCGGAGACCACCCCTTGAACCTCACCAAACACCATACACATCCCAAAAATGTTTGAATTCTTAACATATAATAAAATAGCACAAGGTAAGTTTAAAGAATAAAAGACATGACTATATTCGATCAAAACAACCGACCAACATCAACCAAGTCCACAGTAATCCAACAAAGCCTCTACCAAACTAAATACCAATAGAGTGTCAGGACATGCCCCCGACTATAGCTAAAAACAAGTCTGAGACATAAGATTTTAAAACATGAAATGTATACTTTTGATGTATGAAAGATTACTACTTCAATGTCAACTCACAAACTGATCCTGAATAATAATAACTAAGCAGGAAAAGTAGAAGTATTGATAGTTCATGTATCACATGGGGATACAACCTTTGAAGATTGGTAGTGGAGTGAACGTTAGCATGAAACTTGGGGATAAGGGATAAAATAATGCCATGGATAATAAATTTAAAACTAGTCCAAAATCCAATGCACAATATCATATGTAATTACATATATTCATAATATCACATGTTGGGCAGGGAACAAGGCTTAACATAAACTTTAAAAACCTGAGACTGGATTGTGTAGATCAACTATCACAACATAAGAAGGCACCCACAGTCTATATGGTCCCATATCTCCCCCAGCTGCAAGAACCCAATAAGTGTAGCCGTATAAACTAGAGAATGTACATATGCCCAATAGGGGACTTAAACCTACTGGCATATCAAGATGACGTAAGAAAACAATCATATAATATAGTATGGGAGACTCGAAGCTCCAAATCATATGATAGTGATAAGGAGGAATTGAACCACCCAGTCATGTAGACCCTCACATCAGAAATCGTGTTTTCCAGTATTAGTCCCTCGAGACCTCTACTTTCATGACTCAGCAACACAATCCTTTATTAAAGACTAATTAAACCATTTATCATATATTCCTATTAATTGAACCATATTACTTAATAAGTCATACATTATTGGTATCTCTATACCAACTACACTTGCAAGGCAACAACCACATTACCCCTTAAGGTTCAATTCAAAGACATTATGCTTCATTGACTTTTAACAATATGCAATAGTTCAAGAGTAGCTCAATATACATTCTTTTCATATTCAAAATCAATTTCACAACGTGGGGTTGAGGGCATAGCCACTTTAAAAGACAAAAGTTTGGAGATATCATAATCTCCTTATTTATTCACCATACCTATGCACCACCCCACACGTTCAAACCCATAATTTAAGCATAAAAAATCATATGAAAACCAAGGTAAAACATTGTTCAACAATAAGCATTAAGAACCCACAACTCATTTTCCAAAAACAACATCAAAATCGCATGAATAACTATTTAAAACTCATGCATTTATGAAATAATCATTGGGGAAGACTAACATACCTAAAATACCCATGATTATAGAGAGAATTCAGCCTTTGAAGCTTTACTTGACCAACTTCTTGGAAACCTTAAGTATTGAGAGGATTTAGAGAGAGAAAAAGATTCTCTAATGTGTTAAAGTGTGGAAAAAATTCCCCAAAAGTGTTTTATGGATATGGGATCTAAGTGGTTAAAGTGGGAAATATCCAATATGCCATAACTTAAATGCTGGAAAAGTGTCGACAGTGACTACAAGTCATACGGTGACTCGTAACAACATCTTATGACTCATCACCATGAGTCATAGCCAAGAAGGTGTCAGGAGGCAGCCATACTATTTTTCCTATGACTTACATCATACGACTCATATCATGACCCTACGACTCATAGGGTCTAAATCATATCCAAGATAGAATTATCTGGCCCTTACACTGGTCTCCCTATGATTTGCACCAAATGACTTACAAAGTCCTCAGGACTCGTAGTGAGCCACTCGTACTCACAGTATAACTTAGACACACACACATTATTTAGACTATGATTTGTTCCCTAGGACCCGTCAAGACTCCTTATGACTCGTAAAGAGGAGTCGTAGTTAAGGCGGCGAGGATAGAATTTTAGAAATTTTCAAGGACCAAAATCTGAGATATTACAAAATTCCTCAACCATTTCCACAATGGTTGAAGAATAAATATGACAATTCCAATCTCAAAAATTTCCTTGAAAAAATTAGAAACCTCTCGATCAATATTCCACTATTAGAGGCTCTTCAAGAGATCTCGGGATATGTTAAATCAATTAAAAATATATTGTCAAAGAAATGGCTCGAGGATGGTGAGACTATTAAAGTGACCCATAGATATAACACCATTTTTTCAAATGCTATGGCAGAGAAAAAGAAAGACTCGGGTGCTTTTACGATCCCTTGCACCATCAGAACTCATAAATTTGAAAAGGCATTATATGACCTTGGTGCTAGTATCAACTTGATGCCATATGTTACGTGATAAAGGCTAGGGTTGGGAGCTCCCAAACCCACTAGCATTAGACTTTTGATGGTGGATCATTCAATAAATAAATGATTGGCATATTGAGCATATTTTTTAAGGTTAATTGGTTCTTTCTCCCAGCAGATTTTATAGTCCTCTTTTTCTTAGTTTAATTTGGAATTTTATTAATAATCAGCAAATACTAGTGGACCAAACCATTATACAAATTAACAGCCTAGTACTATTTGGTTGACCCGGCCCAACCCGAGTCCAATTAAAAAAAATAATAGCAGTAGGGTTTCCAAAATGGTCCTAGTTTCCAAATCTCTCTCTTTCATGCCTCCTTTAAAAATGTAGCTCCCCTTCTCCAACTGTAGATTCCTTTCACTATTTCTATGGGTAATCAACATGTTGCCTCTGTCTGCATAGTTTTCTTACAGATTCAGCTTGCAAAAGTAAGTAGATCCTCCATTTCTTTGTTGTGTAAGTATCTGTTTTATTTTACTTGGATATTGATGTTATATCTTATGTAGCTGATTTATCTGGTAGATGGGACCTTGAGAAGTTTTTTGTTCAGCTAAGAGAGATCTAGCAGCTATGTTAGGTTTTTACCTCTGAGTGAGTTGATCTTCTTTTGGCTTTATATACTTATTCTAGATCTGTTGTTGTTAGCTTAATCACTCTTGCTTGTGGTCCTCAGATCTAGTAGGGATGAAGATAAAGTATGCTTGGACCCACAAAGATTTGGATATCTGCCTCATGCCTTGGTTTATGAAGCTCCACTTGACCAATAGACCCTCTCATGATGTTGAGAGTCTATTTTGTTGGCTGTAATAGTATAAGCTAGCTAGAACATGCTCTTTTTTACGTTTTTGTGTAGTTTAAATATGTTGCATGTAAACTAATCAGCCTGAGCCTCCCCCTGCCCTTTATCCTCTTAGTGGTGTAATTCTCAATTAAGGGCACTACTATTTATCACTATTTAGAATGGCTTTTCCTCTTTTTTGTAGCTGCTGAAAGATGGTAACAGTGATTTCTCCTGTGTCTATGGCTAGATTAGCAAGATGATTAACTAACGTATTTCCCTTCTTATAAATATGTTGATATTTAACTTTCTTATCTTGCATATGTTGCTCTATCTCCCTGACTATACTGGTAATATTCCATGGACATTGCCATATTCCTCTTAATACCTTTTATATGATTAGAGAATCTATCTGAATGATTACTTTGTTGAACTATGTTGGTTTACAATGCTTGACTGTATATAGAATAGCATTTGCCTCTGCTTGCATACTGTCTGTATAATGTTGTGGTTTTGCTTTAGTAATAGAACGGCTTTTCCTATCTCTCAAACAGAAAGCATATGAGTTTCCTCCTTCTTCACCTCTGAGTGCTCCATCTGTATTATACTTCACACATCCATCTACTGGCAACTCCCAAAGCACTTTAGTAACCTTCATCTTACTTTTAAGCTTAGTAAACTTCTTTAAGATTTCTGGCCATTCACTAGGGAACTCAACTATTGGTTTTCTGACCTTTAAAAGCAACCTCATATTCCTTGTTAAGTTATAAATGAGCCTCAGTCCTGTGATGTTCTTGTTGTTATGTTTCTTCTTATTTCTTCTCCTCCATAACTCCCATAGAATGATGATGCATAATGCATGCAAATATGGTTGTTCTCTCCTTTTCACCTCACCCTTCCACCATTTAAAAATAGTACCTCTTAGTGTCAAATCTTGAATAAGTATACCTACAAAAGAAGAAAAGCAGGACCAGGTCCTGTTAGCATAAAAGGATTTTCTGAAGACATAAGCAAGTGTCTCCACTGCAGGTTCATCATAACACCAACATTTAGATAGACCTTTCAGTCCCCATCTTCTAGTATTTTCATCCACTGGTATTCTACTTTTCCACAACCTCCACATAAAGAAGCATATTTTAAAAGGTAGCCCCTTAATCCATATACAGTTGTATGTGCTACTTATATCACCTTTTTTCCTGATGTATTGCTATGCAAACTTAATGTAAACACTCCCTTCGATTCCATACTCCATATATTCCTATCATTACCATCATCTATTAGGGGCTTTGCTTTAGTTAGGATATGCTCAGCCATTTCTGGTATGAATATATTTGTAATCACTTGTTCATCCCATCTACCATCACTCAAAATATCCTTTACTTGCTGATATTGTCCATTATCTTCCCAATTTCCCTCCATCAATAAGTACAAATATCCTTGACTAGGCTAATTATCTAGTCATATGTTAGAATTTCCATCCCTCAGTTGCCATACTATTAAATGCTCTACTAATTCTCTAGCAAGTAGAATCTTTTTCCATACTTGTGATCCTCCTGAACTAGTTTTCCATAAGACCATTGTTGGATGCTTCTTTTTACAGTATTTATAGAACATGTAGTCTCTCCAAATAGACCTTGTGGTCCTGAAGGTCCACCATAATTTATAAACTAAGGCCATAAAAATATCAGTTATTCTTTTAAATCCTAACCCTCATTCTTGTTATGGTAAACACATTTCCTACCAATTCACCTAAGGTCTACCTTTTTCTCCTATTTTGCTACTCTAGAAAAATTGAGCAAGAACCCTTTGTATAGAATTTATCACATTCAAAGGTGGGTTCATCACTGAAAAATAGTGGATAGGAATTCTCTATAGCACATGTTTAATCAGCACAACTCTCCCTCCATATAATAAGATTTTTCCTTACCATGTTTATGCCTTGTTAGTTATTGTATTCATCAGCTATTGATAATAGTTCTTCTTCTTCCTCATATAGAAAATAGGGCATCCAAGGTATGTGAAAGGGAATTCTTTCCTCAAAATGCTAGTAGCAACTTCTGCCATTACTCCAACTCCATTTGAAACCCCCTTTGTGCAAGTAAATTGCACTCTTTTCTTTGTTTACCTTCTGCCCTGAGACTTCTTCATATTTGTCCAGAGTTTCATCCACCATTTGTAATGTTCTCACCTCAACTTTGCATAAGATAGTAATATAATCTGCAAAAGCTAGGTGACTTAGTTTAGGACTTCCTCTTGGCATACCAAACAATTTGAAATCCTTTTTCTTCATCAATTTCTTCAGATTCCTAGACAGTACTTCAGCTGCATTTATGAATAAAGTGGGTGACAATGGATCACCTCACTTCAAACCTCTTGAGGATTTGAAAAACCTTTAGGCTGACCATTAAGTAATATTGAGTACCAATTATTCTCTGGCAGTCTACACACCATGTCAATAAGCACTTCAGAAAATCCTATTTGCCTCAAAACCTTGGTTAAAAACAGCCACTCCATCGTGTTATATGCCTTCATCATAACTAGATTCATGACCATATTGGGTGGTTTACCTCTCATTCAAATTTCTAAAACTATTTCCTCCACAACCAATACATTCGCAGCAATACTCCTCCCTTGTACAAAACCTACTTGATATGGTGATATCAATTGAGGTAGTAATCCCTTAATCCTCTCATGAATAAATTCTTAAAAAGATTTTATTCACAAAGTTACTAAGTGATATAGGCCTCATATCTGAGAATGTGTTCATTACTAACTTTTTTGGTAATAAAACCAAATTAGTATGGGAAATGAACCTTGGGAGTTGATATCCACAAAAGAAGGTTGTTACCATTTTTTGAATATCTTTCTTGATGATTTCCCATGCATCTTGATAGAAGGCTCCAGTCATTCCATCAGGTCCCCCTGCACTGTTCCTATTCAATCCCATGACAACTTCTCTTATTTTATTATTTGTTGGAATTCTCATAATTTTCTTATTCTATTTATCAATTACTAGACTTGGTATTTCATCTAACATTGATAACTCTTCTACATCCTCCTATTTAGTAAACTATTTCTGATAGAATGTTATAGCTGAATCAGCTATGTCTTCTATTTTTTCCATCCATTCACCTTCTTCATTCTACATTCTTCTAATCCTTATTCTGCTCCCTCTCCCTCTAACAATAGTATAGATGAATTTTGTATTCCTTTCTCCATCCTTAAACTATTCATACATTCCCTCTGCCTCCAAAAGTTTTCTTCTCTTTTTAGCTGCATGTTTAGATCAGCATGAGCCTTAAATAGATTCTATCTGTTTATTCCATTTGGATTCTCCTCAAATTTCTTTTCCCTTACTTTGATAATATCTTCCATTGTTGCAATTTCCTAGAATATATTACCAAAAATTTCTTTACTCTACCTTGTAAGAGCTAATTTAGTGTTTTTTAGTTTCTAATGAATTACTATGAATGGGTTACCTTCTATCTTTGTTGTCCAATTTAGCTTTATCACTTTAAAGCATGATTTTTCTTTAAGCCACAAATTCAGAAATCTAAATACTCTAATTATTTGATCTCTTTTTATTCTAAACTGTATTAGTAGAGGAGAGTGACCAGATCCATTCCTTACTAAATGCTCTACTTCCATTATCTAAAACACATTCTGTAGCCTATCATTATATAGAATTCTATCCAATCTTTTGAATATACAGTCCTAATCTGTTCTCCTATTCCACCATGTATATTTACTCCCCTTAAATTGAGGTTATTCCACATTACACAAATTAATACACTGATTAAACTTTTGTGTTTCATTAATTGTAACTGGTAAACCCCCTAATTTTTCCTCTTCATTTCTTATAACATTGAAATCTCCCCTATTAACTAGGGAACTTGATATGTATCAGCCATGTCTGCTAAGGAATCCCATAACACTTGTCTTTCATTTAGACTGGACTTTGTATATACTAGAGTGACTATCAAAGAAACATCTGCATGTTGACTTTTAAGATTTAATGATAATTGTTGTTCCTCATATTTAACCATGTTGAATTCCATATTATCATCCATGAATACCTATAACTTGCCTGTTACATTTACCATAACATTCTTCATACCCAATCTCCTTATGTATTCTTCTATCAACTGCCTATCATAAAAAGGTTCCATGAGACCTATGAAATAAAAATGATGTCTCCTCTTCATTGTGATTAATCTAGTAAAGGTCAGTTGTGTATTGACTGACCTTATGTTCCATATCAGTGCATTCATCATGATTTTATTTTAGAAGTATGACTTCTTATATGCATTATAGATGAACTTGTACTATTACTCTTGTTCTTCTTCTTTGATTTTCCATGCTTTTCTTTCAATGACTCAATTTACTTTGGGAAAAAATTTGCTGCTTTATCCACCTGATTAATGTTGTTCTCCAAATCATTTCTATCTAGATCTTTCTTAGCTTTATTACAGCTTTCCATCAGCTTCTCTTATTGTATTACTATGGGTGAAATCCCTTCCATCACCATCAATTCATTTGCTTCATCCTCGTACAACTGTATTTTCATAGCTTTTGCATCTTTTTGTACCTCTTCTTTGCTATGCTTCAGCTTCTCCTGCTCTTCTATTCTTTTATGATAACTAGCACTATAATGTATCACTCTTTCCTAGAAGTCCCTTTCCTTTTCATTATTCTCAGTTGTATCTGGTGTTGCTTGCATCTCTTATATTTTCTTTAAATCTTTTTATGCTTCTGTACTTTTGCTAAAACTTTTGTTAACCCACTCTTTTGTGCTTATTTTCTCTCCTTTTACTTGTTTATCATTATCATAAGATCCTACTTCCTCTTTGTTTTCTTTAGTTTTATCTTCTTTATCTTCAAATGCATTAAATAAATTTGACACCTCCAGCTCCTTGTCTTTGTTCTCATTCACCTCTCTAATAATATGGCCATATCTATCACTCCTATATCTATTTCTCCTTGTCAGCCACTGTTGGTTGTTTGTGCTTCCCCTTTTGCATTATCTTAATTCTATTGGTTCTTCCTTTATTTGCTATGCTATTTGTCATTTGTCTTTGATTTTTCATCTTTGCTTTCCTCCTTTATATTGTTATATAATTGCAAATGAGTGTTCCAGTAGCTATCTTCAACATGTCCTTGTAGACAACAGTCTTTACAATACTTTGGCATGTAATCATATTGGATTTAAACCCACTTGGATTTGAGTTCACCTGTGATATCATTCTTCTCATTTATTCGTATCCTTTGGGGAAATTTTGCAACTAAATCTACCTCTACTTTAACTCGTGCACAGCTAGGTCTAGTATGATTTTTAGTTGCCATATCTACTGTAAGGGGTTTGCATACTGCTGAGGCAATTGAAAATATTACATCTCTCACAAAGAAATTCGGGGGTAGGTCAGGAATAGACATCCAAGATACTGCAATTGTGGTTTCAATATCAAGCTCCAACCATGGATCCCACTTCAAAGTCCTCATCTGTCAATAGCTATCCATCGAGTTAATGTAAAAGGCTATTGTTGATAATAATTGAATGTAATCCTCTAATACCTCTAGCCTTATTAACACATGTATTTCGTCCAAAACTCCTATTGTACATTGATCCTTGAGCCCACACTAAGTTGGAATGGTTTTTCTTAGCAATTCAATATAGGTTTTACCATAGGAGAACATACCAATGATGACGTATTGTAGTTTCTCCTTCATAATTAGGTTACGAACTTCAGATGACTTCTACGTAATAGTAGTCTCCCCATGCAGCATTATTGCGGGTTTAGGAGGAACCCTCATATTAGTGTTATCCACGACTTTAGGCTTCAAAAAATCTGCATACTTTATGTTACAACTTACTTTTTGAATGTCATGACTATTCTCCTCTATACTCCGCTTGTTACTGTCATCCGGTGGGATAGTCCCACCGGCTATGGTGGCCATAATGGCCGAAAAAAGCTAGGTTTTTAGGTGTAGATGGCTAGGTTTTTAGGTGCATATGGCTCAGTGGTAAGAAATATTAGTAAGTCCATAAAATAAGAATATATATTTCACAATAAAGAACATCTCAATTGTGATATCGATAATATGATACCAATCATACACGGGAGATAATTTTTGGCAACTAAAAAACTACTAGTCGATATAGAGGATGGAGAAATAAAGTTCTGGGTGCATGATGATGAAGTCTTCTTCTATGTGTGTAAAACCAAAAAGGAACCAATAGAGCTAGTGGTGTATATAATCGATATTGTGGATGAAGGAATAGATCTAGGGTCATCCCAGATCTAGGATGTTAATTATGCTACGATGTTAAATTATGTACTGGATGGGAGGCAACCTATCATTTCCATTAAATTGTCCCATATCCTTTAAATTTTTATTGATTAGAGTAGTTTTTGTTTTTGCTTTTGAATAATCCATGAAATCATGGCACTATAATGTGTGTTAGATAAATTGAGTAATAGAAATATAGTGGAATTGAGAGAGAAGCTGGATATCTGAAAATAGGGGAGCAAAAGTAGGCCTTAGTTACCGCAGTCGTGTTCACCGTGCTATAGAGATTGCGATTGTGATCGGGATCCTTTGATCGCGATTGCTATAGAGGAAGCTTTTAAATTTGAATAGTCACCCTAAAATGATTTCCCCCATACTCCCTTTTAAATTACTCCTAATTGCACCCATTTTTACTTGTGTTTAGAGAATTCAAAAGGGTATATCATCCTCTCTGCATCCCCTATCTGGTATGTTATCTAATTCTCTTCTTGTGTGTGTATTTGTGGGCCTTAGAATGCATGTTTAGGACAATGGCCTAAATCTTTAAATTGTGTGCTTAAAGCTTGATTGAATTACTATTGTTTGATGTGGTGGCTATTGTAGTAGTGTGCACCTCATTGGGGAAGTCTTGAGTACCCAAAATTGTTCAAAATGGTTATTAATTATAGGTGCACACCAAGTTTTCGGTAAAATGCCTAAATGAGTTCCATAGTGGATTTTTCATGTTTAAGGGGAAAATTGAAATGATTAGGGATTGTGTTTCATGTTATTAATGTTAATTACTTGTTTAGAACACAAATTGGTAGCTAAATTAACATTTTTGATTATTAGAAAATTATCGAATTACAGTCTCAGGTACCGCGATAGCGGTACAATAAGTGCAATCACAGTATCGCAATCACAACTTAGTGGATGCAATCACAGTAACCCGGATCTATTTGACAGGCCTCTCACGTATCACGATCATGGCCCATTTAGATTGAGATTGTGACATCTGAGGCCAATCTGACAGACTAGTCCAACCCCTAAGTTGTCACTTCCAATCCAGTCCATGATCCCCAAACAATTCTTTTAACTTAAATAAGTCACATAGCATTATTTTCACATGATGATGTTGATGGTTAATTCTTTCATGTTGTTTTCAGGTCTTTAAAAATAAAGATGGCAGAGTATGATCATATTCTCTTTATGGCCCCTAAGTGTCAAACTTTGTTTTATACAGACTTGGCTAAGACGAAGTTACTCTCTGAGCCAGGCATCTTCTTGGAAAAGGTGATTGAGAAGATCCCGACATTTTATGATAGGCTGGTGGCCACCGAGTGGAAGATCTTTGCCCCGGGCCCATGTCGAGCCAATAAGCATAGGGTAGGGAGTTCTATGCTAATCTCAGTATAGTATCTACCTCCGACCCAGTTATGAGAATTTGAGGAAAGGAGGTTCATTTGGGGTCGAATAGATCAATGATTTATATGGTCTGCCGGATGCTAATATGACATAATTTAAGGATAAGGGTTGTGTACTAAGGATCAGGTTAGTTAAGAAACTGTGTTTGAGAATATAGATACTGTGGGCTGCCATGAAAATGGGGATCATTGCTGATTTCATGCCTGAGGCTTGGATCTGGTTAGCCATTGTAGCCATGTGTCTCTATCCACAAACATGACCTATGTCCCAAATATGAGAGATCAGATGATTGCATGCATCTTGGACAACATTCCCTTGAATGTTGAGAAATTTGTGCTTTCGGACATCAGGCATGTCAAGAATCAAGGAGGACCCCTACTTATGTTTCCTTCCTTGATCACAAAATTATGCAAGAGGGACGGAGTTGAGGAGGACCCCAGAGACACTTGGGTACGCCCTAAGACCCCCATTTACCAACTAAATATTCGAGGAGAGGGTAGATTTAGAAGAATCAAAAATAGAAAGGTTGATATAGGAAATTCTGTGGAGGATGATATGGATTCTTCCAGGCCATCCTTCAGCTAGGCCACTCAAGGACCTCTCAAGCCAGATGTTGATTATGAGAGGTTCCTTTTGTACCAGAAGGATCAGGTAGCCACCATTGCTAGACTTGAGAGAGCCTATTCGTCTTTGACTCGATGACATCAGTCGTTGTAGGAGTCACTTGATAAGATAAAGTGGAGAAAGAAAAAGAAAGACAAATTCTTCACTCGCATATGGAAAGAGGAGAAGGACCTTTGGAATGTCTTGAAGCCCAAAGATAGACTTTCTTCTCCAAGAGTAGAGGCAGATGATGATATTCCATCCAGGTGGTCTAAGGATGATGAGCCACAGTCTGATGATGTGGACGAGGAGACAGCCAGTGATGGTAACACTTAATACGGATAAAGGATCCCTTTTTACTCTATCTATGCTTTATTAATATGCAGTGAGGACACTAAAAGATCTTAGTTGGGGATACCCATCTCTATAGTTATTTGATTTTATGATTTGGATTGTATGATTCGAATATTTATTTGGATGTTTTTAAGTGTATTTGGATGATATTGTTTCATTTTATTAGGTTGTAATACTTGGCACCCTGAAGGTTCCTACATTTGATAGATTAGTCACTCTTGTTTCTAGTTTTGAATATTTTTATTTCTCTTAATAATTATGTTGGATGAGTCTTTCCCCATGATAGATTTAGTGACGACATTCTCAAGGGAAAATCGTTGTGTTTGGGTTTTAAGCTATAGATGCAGGGAAAGTCTGCAAACCCATAGCATTATAGATTTAGGATTCTCGTTATTCCTATGGCGAAACCTGAGTATCCATATGGTGCGCCCATGTGAGAGCACAAATGTGAGACGACGGATTTATTTGGTGCTAACATTAGCTGATATTGCATGGTGAAATATGAAGACGCATCATCTTCCATCATAAAAATTTTGTGAAAATCAATGGTATGGACGTGAATAATTGTGTAACAATGTTTCACCCTTTTCTTGTGACTCCAAACTCTTTAGTAGGTGATCTGTGGTAAATAATTCCTTTTGTCTTTTGTAGGGAATAAAATTTATCCATCGAGGAAAGTTTGCATGTCGTGAGAGGTGAGCTTAGTTGCTTGATCCACATGCACACTTGTGTCACCTAAAGCTTTCCCCATTGGTCTTTCATAGGTAATCTTGACAACAAATGGTTGGAGAAATGATCTTAGGCCTTTCTTGTGAACATGGAAAACCACTTAAGCCTAAAAAACCTACCAATGTTCAAATCATATTCTTAGTCACCCCTCTTGGGTCGATGACCCTTTCTTTAGCAACCACATTACAATCCCTAAACCTTCTTGAAAAATGATTCCTCTTTTGAACCCTACCCTCCTTTAACTTAAAAGTGTTGACTCGAAGCTGAAATCCTAAGTTGGGTGTGGTAGATCTTGGAAGAGGTAATCTTGGACCATGGTATTGTAAGTGAGTGCCTAAAATCTTCGTAATGAAGATGAATGAATGAGAAAAGGAAAGGAACAAATAAAAGAAGGAAAAAGCATGAGATTGTATGAATAAATGAAATGAAAAGAAAAATACTTTCAAAAGATGGGTGAAATAATGTGGTAAAAGTAGGCATGTATTGTTCAAGAATAGACGAACTGGCTCATGAACCAAGGTTTGATTTAGTAGTGTAAGATATGGTGTTCAAGGAGGGGATAGTCACATTTCCCAAAATATGTATCCTACCCTTCCTTGATAATATATTACAAGCTTAGAAAGCCCTTCGAGATCTCATAACTAGTGTATTCGAGTTAGCAACGATCAAAAATAAGGGCAAGCATATGGCATGACACTTGTGTGTATTGAGAAAATCTTTGTGAGGGTGAGTTTTTGTGTTTGAGTCCTTTGTTTCATGATATAAATTATGATGTTATGGAATTTTCCTTCATGAGGAGGCATGTAAGCTAACCTAATTTGGTGTCATTGTCATAATCCAAATTAAGAAAAAAGAGTGTAGTTGAGCCACTACCGATAGAGAGTCACTCCTAGAGAGTTAGTGTTTGTTACTTGATTATTCTTAGAAGTCTTGTACATCCTTGAAAGCGTGATTGATTTTGAGGGGAATTGTTTGAATTGTTCCTCCCATGCTTGTGGATAAATTGTTAGTGAGAATTAAGTCCGGAATCATGATGATCATTTGGTGGTACAAACGGGATTACAAGTTGAATAGTCTCACTGAGTAAGAAGTAGTGTTTCTTGAGCATAAGCAAAACTTTAAGTTGGGCATGTTGATGAGTGGAATATTAACCACTCCTATATATCCAAACGCATGCACACTACAATGAAATGATTGGATACATGAGACTAATTCTTTATTGAAATACAGTAAATCCTATGGTCTTTGTGTTTTCAGGTAAATGGATGAAAAGAAATTGAAGCAATACTAAGAAAGGAAGCAAAGGACCATAATGCTTGCTCAAGCTGATAATCAGGACCAGAGATCGACCCTCAGGTACCGTGATCCAAATCAAAATCAAACCTCGATGATCGCAAAGAGATTACCGCGATCGCGCGAGTGACAAATACGGTCAAGATAAGGCAATCGCGATAGAGCGGGATATATTCAAGGGCAAAAGTAGAAATTCACAAAGATGGTTCCCAAAACCCAAAATGGACAAAAGCCTTCACAAAGGGATGATCTTTATGCAATATTGAAGTCTAGAGAGAATAAAAACAAATGTATTGAAACCAAACCGAGGGCTTGTCATAATTGGTATACCAAATCAAACAAGGACTGAAGACCTCCCCCATTACCCAACCCAACCTCCAGACACATATCTTGAGTTGGATGAATTTCGAACATATAACAAGATAGTGTTTTGTACAATTCCATACTCTGGGATAGGACCATAACCGTGACCAACCCAAGCAAGTACAACCATCTAATACCAAACCAATAACCATACCAAGGTCAAAATAATAACAAAGTTCATGTCCATAACATAACATAATAGGATAGAACAATTATAAATACAGTCAAACGGTATCATTCCCAATACCAATGCCAATACTAAGGCTGACACCACTGTCGACACCACCCATACTAACCTATAGTAGTTCCACAAAGCCTCTAATCGTAAGTAAAACAATATCCGGTTGGGACATGCCCCCAACCATAGCCAAAACCAATGTCTATGAAATAACCAGAGTATGTAAAGACATCCATGATATAAAATAGAGCGTTCCGAAATATGAAAGCTCACACTTCAATCCAATAGTTGATCCCGAATCTAATCACTAAGCAGGAGGAGTATAACAGTCGATTCCTGCATTGCGTAGGGATACAGCACTCGAAGATGGGTTAGCGGGTGAATACTAACATGCACTCAAGATCTGGATAAAATATCCCGACCTTTAAAACCAAGTAAACCAACCATATTAATTCATAATTATACAAACATATAAATGTAACCATGCTGGGAAAGGGAACTAGGTTTAGCATGCCTTTAAAACCATTAACCTGGGTATATGTAGCTTAACCGTCCTAGAACTACTTATAGAATATATGGGTCTAGTGTAACCCCCTGAATGGTTCCCGATGCATATAGCCACATGAACTGGAGATACCATAGGAGGAGGGGATTCTCGAGTACCCTTCTCTCTCCATGATACATATGTACAAGTGTACTTAGGGGATTCTCGTGTACCACATAAGTATCATTTATGGTCGCCATGACCAATCCTCATGTCGGCAAACATAAGTTTCCAGTGTTCGTCCATTGAACTCACACCTTCACGGTTACCTATCACACCCCGCCATTATTGCCTAAGTAAATCCACTACCACACAACTAAACCACCACTCCATTTATTATTACCAAGGCTTTATGTAGTGGTATCGTCATACCAACTATAGCTTGAAATCAATGTCCTTAGCCATCCTTTTTAAGAAGACGGGATTCCCATGTACCCATAGATTACATTATTAAGTTGACTTGGGGGAATCCCATGTACTCCATAAGATGTTTGTTATTAAGTTTGTTCGGGGGATTCCCTTGTATCCCACAAGGCTTTCAACTAGACCAACCATAACATCCAAGACCGTACCATTTAACCATTCCAAACCATTTAAACTATTTATACCATTCAAGGTTCCATTACCAAGTTATACCATGCATAGTCTAATAAAAGTCCAACAATTTAACCAAAAACATTCTCATAGACATTTTATCAAACAAGTTGGGGGCATAGTGTTTCCAAAGCCAAAACCATGTACCAATTAGCCATTCTCATGAAACCAAATGTTCAAACCACCATAATAATATGAAAATCATAAGTAAAAGATATGGGGAAAAAAATAACCAATCATTGTAGCCATAACCCACATATATTTGAAAATCCAAAACCATACAATATTTATTCCATAAAAACATGCCTTTAGTTTGAACTAACAATGAGGAAGGAGTACATGCCTTAGATTAAGAAGTTGCTGGAGAGAAATCACTCTTATAAGTCTCAAATTGACGACCTTGAAGGAAACCCTAGTCTTCCTTAACCCAAGAGCCTTGAGAGAATTTGAGAGAGTTTTAAGAGAGTTTGATTGATTGAAAATAGGTTAATGAATCCCCAAAAAGGTTCTTTATGTTGTGGGATCATAATAGGTTAAGAGGGTAAATGTCCCAATTACTGCTAACTTAAACTACTTACAATTCCCACAGGATGGTACGACCACCCCACCCCAACTATACCCTAGGGTATGAGTGGTACTTATCTCGTACCCTAGGCCTCCCCTTAGACCCTAACATTGTCCAATATACGACCATCCAAGCCAAACCATACCCCACCATATGATTAGTACCATGAGTTCATACCCTAGGAAGAATTATAAGGGGTTGAACACTATCCAACATACGAGTTGGACTGTACGACTCATACCCTATCCTCACGACTCATGGTGAGCCACTCGTACTCATATCTAAGTTAAGTTACTAAGTTTCAGATTAAGTAAAGGAAAACCCAAACCAACGATCCGTTTCCAACCATACAAATCGTACCCAAATAGTCATACCCATTCGAGAAACTCAACCAACCAACACCACCCAACACTGGACAACCTATAACTGGGTCACCTAACCCGTACCCTATCATACGACTAGTACCCCCAAGTTGTATGATGTCCAGAAACTAAAACCTAAGGAAATCTTCTAGGGACTAGAATCCAGGGTGTTTCAGTCTCCCCTACTAGGATCATTCATCCTCAAAAAAAGGGTAAGGCAAGAACAAGCATGATTTACATCCCAACACGTCCATTCCGGCCTTTAACTAAGTTACAAAATAAAGATACAAAGAATAAATATATCCTTTAAAAAAGTTTGAAAATAAAAGTATAATGAAGAACACATACTTTTCGTATGAATTTTCGAAACAAAAAATAGGAATAGATATTTGGACTTTATGTCCTCTTCCGCTTCCTAAGTAGCTTCTTCCACTGTGTGGTTATGTAAAAGAACCTTAACCGAAGCTACATCCTTGGTCCACAATCAATGAACCTGCCGATCCAAGATCTCAACTGGACCTCCTAATAAGATAAGGAATCCAAGATACCCAATCCTTCCAAAGGAACAACCGATGAAGGGTCCCTTATACATTTTTTCAACATAGAGACATGGAATACCAAATGAATGGAGCTCAAACTAGAAGGCAACTCCAATTCATATGTAACATTACCAAGCCTCCTCAAAATCACATAAGGACCAACATACCGGGGACTGAGCTTTCCCTTTTTCCCAAACCGCATTACTCCCTTCATGGAAGACACCTTTAGGAACACCCTATCCCCAACTTCAAACTCCAAGTTCCTACGCCTTACATCCATATAGGAATTTGGGAAACTTTGGGAAACCTTAAGCCTATTTCGAATCACCTTTACCTTCTCCATAGCCTGATAAATCAAATTTGGGCCAAACATATCCGCCTTACAAAGCTAGAACCACCTAATCGGAGATCTACACCTCCTACCATACAATGCCTCAAAAAGGGCCATCCTAATGCCAGAATGATAGCTATTGTTATAAGCAAACTCCAGAAGAGGTAGATGCTCAACCCAATTACCTCCAAAATCAATCACACATGCACGAAGCATATCTTCTAATGTCTGAATAGTCCTTTCTACTTGCCCATCCATCCGCGGGTGAAAAACAGTACTCAGACTAAACTTAGTACCCAACCCCTTTTGAAACGACCGCCAAAACTGAGATGAAAACAGAATACCACGATAATAGATAATCGAAATAGGTACCCCATGCATCTTTACAATCTCATAAAGTTACAACCTTGCCTAATACTCAGCTAAAAAGTTAATCCTCACTGGAAAGAAGTGAGCTGACTTTGTCATCCTATCTACGAAGAACACAACCAAATCAAATTGGTTTTGAGATCGAGGAAGATCGGTAACGAAATCCATGTTGATCACTTCCCATTTCAATTCAAGCAATTTAATTTCCTAATACAATCTCCCAAGCCTCATATACTCAACTTTCACTTATTGACATACCATACATTTGGCTACAAAATCAGCCACGTACCTCTTCATACTATTATACCAATACATCTCCTTGAGATCATCATAAATTTTTGGCAAACTGGGATAAACAACATAGAGCGACTAATACCCATGAGTAAGGCTTATTTGGGTCATGTTGTATTCCCTTAGCTGCAACGACATTGAGAAGAGAATTACAAATATTTTTACTAGTTTTAGAAAATTGACCTCAGGCAATATCCTTTCTCGCAAACCATTGACATCAAGAACACATAACCTTTTTTGGTACCACGAGGTACCATCACCACTAATCTCAAATACCATTACCTTCTTCCCACCATAATCGCCCTTGATTTTCATCAACACCAGATCTAGAATTTTTTTTCCTTGATCACTACACCAAGAGATGATCGAACCACTTCCTGTACCAACACACCACTATTCTCGGAGTCCAAAAGGTGAACTCTAAGGCTAGCCAGGCGGTGAATATCCTTCACCAACTCCCGCCTCTCCTTATCCATATGAGCTAAACTCCCCATAGACAACCTACTAAGAGCATCAGCAATAACATTAGTTTTATTTGGATGGTAGTTAAGACTCATGCAATAGTGCTTAAAAAACTCAAGCCATCTTCTCTAACTGAGGTTAATCTCTTTTTAAGTGAACACATATTGCAGACTCTTATGATCCGAGAAGATGTCCACGTACACTCCATACAAATAGTGGTGCCAAATTTTGAATGCAAACACCACAGCTAATAATTCCAGATTATGAGTTAGATAATTTCTTTCATGCACCTTCAACTACCTAGAATAATAGACAATCACCTTAACATGTTGCATCAAAACATAGCCAAGCCCCACCCGGGATGCATCACAGATAACTACAAACCCCCCATTGCCTTTAGGCAAGGTCAAAACTGGAACTGAAGTTAGCTTATCCTTCAGCTTCTCAAAACTATCCTCACAAGCATCTGACCAACAGAAATTTACCTTCTTCTATGAAAACTTAGTTGATGAGGCATCTACCATCAAAAAACTATCCACAAACCTCCTATAGTACCCGAACAAAACCAAGAAGCTCCAAATATTGGTTGGAGTCGTAGGTCTAGGCAACTTCTTAACCACCGCCACCTTTTGTGGATCCACCATGATCCCCTTACTAGAAATAATATATCCCAAAAAAGTGAAAACATTTAACCAGAATTCACATTTTGAGAATTTGGCATACAACTGTTGCTCTTTCAAGGTCTACAACACTACACGAAAGTGATTAACATGATCCACCTCACTCTTAGATGACACCAAAATGTCATCAACTAACACAATGACAAACAGATCCAGAAACTAATAGAATACCCTATTCATTAAATCCATGAATGTCGATAGGGCATTAGTCAAACCAAATGACATAACCAAGAACTCAAAGTGCCCATACCGGGTATAGAATGCTATCTTAGAGATATCCAGCTCCCTAATATTAAGCTAATATACCTAAACTGAAGATCTATCTTTGAAATTAATTTGGCAGCTTAAAACTGATCAAACAAGTCATCTATTCTAGGAAGAGGATAAGTGTTCTTAATCGTCACCTTATTCAACTGGGATAGTTAATACACATTCAAAGGGAACCATTATTTTTACGCACGAATAACAATGGTACACCCCAAGGGGACATACTAGGATGGATGAAACCCTTATTCAAGAGATCTTTAAATTTCTCCTTGAGTTTCTTCAACTCAGACGGAGCTATTCTATAAGGAGGAATAGATATTGGACGAGTGTCCAAAACCAAATCAATTCAAAACTCAATTTCCTTATTTGGAGGAACACCAAGAAGATCATCCAGAAAGGCCTCAAGAAACTCATTCACCAATCAAAACCGAATGTAAAAAGGGACCTTCCGAGTTAGAGACCTTAACCCAGACCAAATGATAGAGACACCCATTAGACATTAACCTCCAAGCTCTAAGATATTATATAAACTTACCCTTAGGAGCTAGGGAACCACCCTCTCATTTAATAACTGGTTCACCAGGGAATTTAAAGATAACCTTATGAGTCCAAAAATCTAAGGATGCATAGCATGAGTGTAACCAATCCATACCCAGAATGACATCAAAATCCACCATATCTACTTCATACAAATCCACCAAAGTCTCCTTACTACCAATAGATACCACACACACCCTATAGACTCTTTTAGCAATTACAGAGTCACCTACTAGAGTAGAAATAGAAAAAGGATCCAAAATAACCTCAGAATCAAAACCAAAATACACAGCCACAAATATGGTCACATAAGAGAGTGTGAACTCCAAATCGAGTAAACAATACATGTTATGAGAAAAGATATGAAACATACCTGTCACGATATCTGGTGATGCCTCACACTCCTGTTGAGATGCAAGAGCATATAACTGATTTTGTCCAGAACCGGTACTAGGAGTAGAAGCAAATACAGAAGTAGCACCCCTGGGTGTAGTAGTAGATGAAGAAGCAATCAGTTCCTTGTTCACTCCCAAATTAACCTTACCAACTAGAAAGTTACTAAGCATATGGCCTGGCTAACCACATTTAAAGCATCTATCTCTCCCTCATCATAGAAGCCCCGATCCAACCGACCACAAAACCAACAAAAAGGACAAAAAATTATTGGTCCCTACAAGCCTAAGATTGGCCACCATGTGCCCTGAAGTTATCGCCACCCTACTGACGCTTGTCTCCCAAATGCTTCGGGTAGGGAGCACTAGCTGAGGAGAAAGAACCAGAACTCCCTAACTTTTTCTTTGGCCACGTACCCCCATCCTAACCACTTTGCTAATAACCACCACCCTGCTCAGAGAATCTAAACTTCTTACCCTGTCTTTCACGTACCTCATCCTTTTTTGTTTTTTTCTCTTCCACCTGCTGCATATGAACAACCAACCTAGAGATATCCATGTCCTTGATTAGTAATGCAGTCTTGCTTTTAAGGATCAATTCATGAGCCAGTCCTAAAGTAAACTTTCTCATCCTGGCCCTTATATCAAACTCTATTTTTGAATTATACCAAGACAGCTGGTGAAATTTTAAGGCATACTCCTTTATCGATATTTTCCCTTATTTTAGATTAACAAATACTTTTGTTTTTGCTTCCCTTAACTCCTGAGGAAAGAAGTGATCCAAAAAATTATTAGAGAAAGTTCCCCAAAGAGATAACTCACTAACTCACCCCTTTCTTGATCTCATTCCTCGTACCATTGGTACGCCATATCCTTTAGCTAATAGGCAGCAAAATTTACCCCTTCCACATTCGTGGCCTGCATGACCCTGAGGATCTTTTCCATCTCATCCAGAAAAACTTGAGGATCCTCCTCCACTTTAATACTAGTAAACGTTGGAGGACTCAACCTCATAAACTGGCCAACCCTTGTGGCCTTAGAAGATTCAATACCAGATGATCCACGCTCATCCTGAGAAGCTAGTAACTGAGCAATCATATGGATCGACTAACGAAACTCTGCATTTGCCATTACTACCTGAGGAGGACTAAAGGGTATTGGTGGAACTCTAAAAAATTAGGAAGTAGGCCCCTAAACTGAGTATGGATCCCCTGAGTAGAGCGTGTTCAATCAATATTGTCACCAGGTAGGACAGAGGAGTTTTTGTGTGCATCAGATTATCGAGGCATAATCTGAAAGGCAAACAAATAGGAATTAGAGAAGATTTTGGGACTTATACTCCAAGCTTAAAATGAGAACACAAAGAAAGAGAAACATTCCCAAATGCATTGTAGCCTCTCTATTTTGAGTAAGGCGCTCTACACACCCTTAAAAGAGACTCTACTCAACACGGCTTTGTGGACTCCCAATTGACCATGAACCTTATGATATTATACCAACTTGACATAGCCCAAACTTGGGCCTTGTCGTAATGGGCATCCCAAGTCCAACCAGGATCGGGGGCCACCCCTGTTGCCTAACCCAACCTCCAAACACGTACCTTGAGTTAGATAAATTTTGAACATATAACAAGATAGCATTTTGTACAATTCCAGACTCTGGGATAGGTCCATAACTGTGACCAACCCAAGTAAATCCAATCATTCAATGCCCAACCAATAACTATACAAAATCTAGAACAATAACCAAGTTCATGCCCATAACATAACATAATAGGATGGAACAATCATAAATATAATCAAGCGATATCAGCCCCAATATCAATGCCAATACTAAGGCTAACACCACTGCCTACACCACCCTTACCAACCCATAGTAGTTTTATAAAGCCTTTAGTCGAAAATATAACAATATTCGGTTGGGGCATGCCCCCAACTATAGAAAAAAACAATGTCTATGAAATAACCAGAGTATGTAAAGACATTCATTATATGTAATAGAGCCTTCTAGAATATGGAAGATTACCACTCAAATCTAATAGCTAATCATAAATCCAATCACTAATCAGGAGAAGTAGAACAACCGGTTCTTGCATTGTGTGGGGATATAGCATCCAAAGATGGGTTAGAGGGTAAACACTATCATACACTCAGGATAAAGATAAAATAATACCGACCTTTAAAATTAAGTAAACCAACCATATTCATTCACAACCATACTTACATATATATAATCATGCTGGGAAAGGGAATCGGGTTTAGTATTCTTTTAAAACCATTATTCTGGGTATGTGTAGCTTAACCATCCTATAACCACCCACGGGCTATATGGGTCAGTGTACCCCAAAGCGTGTAGTCGTACAAATCGAAGATACTATAGGGGCAGGGGATTCCCAAGTACCATTCGCTCTCCATGATATATATGTACAAGTGTACTTAAGGGATTATCGTGTACCCCATAAGTATCATATATTATCACAATGACCAATCCTCATATTAGAAAAAATGAGTTTCCAGTGTCCGCCTATTGGAATCTCACCTTTACAGTTAGCTATCACACACCCCCCCTCCATTATTGTCCAATTAAAACCATTAACATACAACCGAACAACCATTTCATTTATTATTAACCAAGTCTATAAGTAGTGGTATCCTCATACCGACTACAGCTTATAAGCAATGTCCTTAGTAATTCTTTTTTAGAAGAAGGGATTCTCAAGTGCCCATAGATTACATTATTAAGTTGACTTGGGGGAATCCCATGTACCCCATAAGATATTTGTTATTAAGTTTGTTTGGGGGATTCCCTTGTACCCCACAAGGCTTTTAGCTTAACCAACCATAACCACCAATACCTTACCATTTAAACTATTTATACCATTTAGGATTTTATTACCAAGTTATACCATGCATAGTTAGTTCAATAAAAGTCTAGCAATTTAACCATAAACATCCTCATAGATATTTTATCAAACAAGTTGGGGGCATAGTGTTTCCAAATCCAAAACTGTATACCAATTAGCCATTCCCATGCAAGTAAATGTTCAAACCACCATAATAATATGAAAATCATAAGTAAAAGACATGGGGAAAACCATAACCAACCATTGTAACCAAAAACCCCAATATGTATTTGAAAACCAAAAATCGTACAATATTTATGCCATGGAAGTAATTCATTAAATATGCCTTTGTTGGAACTAACAATGAGGGAGGAGCACATGTCTTATATTAAGAAGATGGAGGAGAAAAATCACCCTTGTAAGTCCTAAATTGACAACCTTTAAGGAAATCCTAGCCTTCTTTAAATCAAGAGCCTTGAGAGAATTTGAGAGTCTTAAAGAGAGTTTGATTGATTGCAAATACGTTAATGAATCTCCAAAAGGTGATTTATGTCATGGGGTCATAATAGGTTAAGAGGCCAAATATTTAGATTACCCCCAACTTAAACTGCTTAAAATTCCTGCAGGAGATACACTACCCCACACCAACTGTATCTTAGGGTATGAGAAGAACCCGTATCTCGTACCCTAGGTCTCCCCTTGGACCCCAACATTGTCCAACATATGAACACCCAATCCAAACTGTATCCAGCCATACAATTAGTACCATGAAATCATACCCTAGGTAGAATCATGAAGGGTGGAACACTATCGAACATACAAGTTGGACTATATGACTCGTACCCTATCCTTCCAACTCATTATGAGCCACTTGTACTCAGATCCAAGTTAAGCTACTAAGTGTTAGATTTAGTGAAGGAAAACCCAAACCAACGACCCATCACTAACCATACAACTCATACCCATTCCAGAAACTCAACCACCCAACACCACCCAACACTGGACAATATATGACTGGGTCACTTGGTATATACCCAATCATACGACTAGTACCCCCAAGTTGTAGGATGTCCAAAAACTAAAAACTCAAGAAATTTTCTAAGGACCAGAACCAAGGGTGTTTCATGTATGCTTAATTCCAAGTGAGATTTTAGTTGAGGATTCAAATTGAAGTTTGAGTTTAATATTGTTTTTATTTTCAATGGAAGATTTGAATGCAAATTTGGATAACTCTCTTCTTTTTAAATCCATGAGTAGCTAAATTCCTATCTTGGGGTTATGTTTGAATAGGGTGGTAATGTGATTGGGTGTTGATCATTAATTTAAATTTATGATTAGTGATGTTGGGTTTTGATCTTAATCTATGTTTAAATTGAAAATTGTGGGTGAAAACCTCAATTGTCTTGGATTCCATATCATCCTTGAAAGAGGGATGTGGATGATGAGTAATTGTGAACAACTAATTGATTTTACCTTGTTTCTTAGCATTATCTTATAAATAAGGATATTGTGTGAAATTTCTATATTCATGAGCTTCATCCTAGAAATTGGGATGCTAAGTTAAGGTATTAGGTTGATAAACTTGGTACATCCATAAGGTATTTGAAAGAATCCATAGATGAAACTTAGTGTTTTGATGAAAGACTAACACTAGGACCCTAATCCTAGCCTACCCAAAACTCATTAACTAAAATTGAGACTAACTCTTAATTACCCATACATGAATCACCCTTAGGGTGGGATAACCCAAAGAACTCTCTCACTTGGTTTACTCATCAATTGTTTGTTCTTATATTAGTGTCATAGTGAAATTTTGTTCAACAAAGTTCTAATTCATAAGCCCATATTTAATTTCATGTTTTTTTAGTATTACATTAAGGGTTAACTCCTAGTTAGCTCTCAACACACCTAGGAATAAAAAACTAGTTACACTCTTTGCGGATTCGACCCTATCTCTTATTGGGTTTTATTGAAAATGACTTCCTTGCATCGAAATGATGGTATAAGCTAAGCATTATCACAAAGCCAATATAATTCTTCATCAACTCTTGAAAATCGCTTGACTCAATGGGGTGCCTCATCTAGTGCAGCTGGCGTACAGTGTTAGAAAGTAGGATCTATGCTCTTCAGAATCGACAGGATCAGAAGGGTTCTCCTAATATAGTCATGAGTACGTTACAAGTTGTAATGACCCGACTAGTTATTTTTTATATTTTTGCTTATGGTTGTTACTTAGAGCTTTCCTATAGCTACCCCAAGTCATTTATGACTTGCAGGAGAAAACAATTCGGTTGTCGAGCAGTTCATATTGTTTCTAGAGCCAATTCCCTATTTTGACATCTTCTCTAGTTAAAATTGGATAATGGGAAAAATCTTTAGTCAAACAACCTCGTACTACAATTTTGACAATTCCAACATCTCTAAAAGATTGAATTTAGGTAAGGAGTACCATTGTTTTAGGTCCCAAGGCTTTCAAACTCCTTTTGGGTTATTGATCGAAAGTAAAGGAAAATCGCATGTGGCTTTGGACCCACTTTTTATTTAAATGACCTCGGATGAAAATTTTAGATTGCTCCATTGAGTCCAGAACGTTGAATTTGATAGGGTAGCATAGTTTGTTTACATATATGGGATTTTAGGTGAATCCCGAGGGGTCCGTAGACACTTAAAAAAAATTCAAGTCTCTAGCTGGTACACTCAGCTGGTGCATTTGCTTAAGCGCCCATTGGGTCTCTTAGAGAAGGTTGCTTAAGTGGACAGTCGGTCTATTAAGTGACCTAGCTTTCTCATCAAGTATCCCTTAAGCAATTTTTTTTGCGCTGAAGAAGTGATAGGTCTCTTAACCGACATGTGCAGTGGCTGCCGATGTCGTAAAATTGGCACTTGGCTGCTTAAGCGATCCAGTGTCTGCTTAAGCGACACTTGGTAGCAATATATTCTCCACTTACCATTTTCTCCCATTTTTTACCCGTTTTATAAAACCCTAAATAGTGTAAGAATTTGGGAGAAACATTATAGGGTGATTTTGGAGTAATTGCTTTTTGTATTGCTCGTTTCTTCATCGAATTCTGGGTGAGTTGTCATCAATTTCATGTATAATTTCTCTATAATTTTACAAAACCCTTAAGATATTGGTGGTTTGATTTTATCACCATTTGAGCTCATACTCTACCCATTATTGAGGATAACAGTTCATTGAGCATAGTGGGATAGATTGACGATTTTGAAAGTGTGATTTCGTAAGCGGGCCCCACACAGGATTTTAACGTATTTTTGGACCCAAAGCATAAAAATGCAATATGGGTATCATTGTTCTCATTTTAATGAGTAGATTATGATTTTAATAGCATATCACTATGTATAACCTCTTCGATAGGGAAATTTATCAATTTAACAGATTTCACCAGGCATTCTTCGATGTCGAGGTAGGTAGATTTACCCTTCTTATGGATTGAGCTTAATCTTAGTGTATTTATAATAATGTGTTAGATATGGGTTGGGAATTAGGTCTTTAAAGGTATAATTAGTATAATTTGGGAATTTTGTAATCATAAATTAGGCGTAATTGACTTAGTTGCTCATGTTTAGGTAGAATTTTCTATCTTAAGACTAATTATGGCTTATTTAATATCTAAAAGTTAATTTAGATACCTTAACCTAGTCCAGAGTATTTTTTACTTAGAACAGATTTCAAAAATTAGAAGTGGGCCCCTTCGGTCCACCTTAGGCCAAGATTATAATTAGCTCCGTATCACTTTGTAGGTGAATCATACCCTTTAAATTGTATATTTGTTAGCTTAAAAGGGTGGTTACATGGTTATTATGCTAGTTTGGTACTTGGGTGTTGATGCTAGTTTTGGTTCAATTCCAGCGGTTTATGATCTTAAGAATAATTTAATTTCATCCTTATACATGATATGAGTTTTGGTTCAAGTCCAGCATTTGATTATATGAGTTTTGGTTCAATTCCAACATTGATGTGTTATTTATGATGGTTGTGAAATTGGTTCTAATCTGAGGCTTATAGTATTGATGGATTCTTGATTATTGCTTGAGATATGGATAATTGATAAAAATTCCAGTTAGTTACTTTCTTAAGTGTAGCCTTCGAGCTTAAGGGGGTCCGTATTAGGTTATTTACTTTTTCATACTTTTTGAATTATAGGGAATAGCTTTGTTGTAATAGATATAGATTCTCTATGTTATTATCCTGCATTATTCATTTAACTATTTGCAGTATTGGAGCGTTATTCCAGGTTTGCCTTTTTACCTTGACTTAGTTTATTTATCTTGCGTATCATTGTACTTATTATGATTTATCTTAGTCAACCGATGATTCCTATTGAGTACCCATGGCTTTGGTACTCATACTATACTTTTGTACCATTTTGATATAGATCCAAGTACTAGTGGCCATTACTGATGTGACATTCGTGTTGTTTTAGAGTTCGAAGGTAGGATGAGCTCTCGGAGTTGGAGTTGCCATTTCTCCTTCTTTTATCTATATTTAGTCTTTCATTATTCGAGTTCGATTTGTACTTGACTATTATAGTACTTATGTTGTTTTTTACTAGTGGCTCTTGTACCAACACTCCTAGGTTGTGGGATGTTAATATTGTCTTTTTCTTCAGTTCAAACACTTCGTATTACTGAAATTATTGTTGTGTGTCTTTACTTGCAAATTTCTTGTTTTTACACCTTTTTCCACCAAAATAACCCATTGTTTCTAGCTCCGGGCTATGATTTGACTTACCTACTAGCGGGATAATGTATATGGCATTATGACTCATAAATTAGGTTGTGACACAGGTTCTCCATATTCATGTTTATGAATTATTAGATCCTAAATCTAGTCCCAAAATCCTTTCAAAACCTCTCACAGTGTCTACTGATTTTTTTCAAACAAATTCTATTCCACGCTAGAAGTGCTTTCCAAGAGTAAATTTCATGGGTGGTCATTTAACTTTTTTATTTTTTTATTCAAAAGTTATTTTTCTTTTTTTTTTGTTACATAAAAGTTATTTAACTTTGTTTCATCTTTCACAAAAATTATTTTGATATAATTAGATTAAAACCCTACCTAAAATGTGAGATGAAATTAAAAAAAAAATCTCTTATATTTGTGGATAGATTCAAAATGATCCCTCAAATATACTTTTGAGAAGTTTTGTTGCTTTAAGATTACTATATGTGAGTACATTTGATTTTCTTCAAATACTTAACAAACTCTAATTATCAAATTTTATAAAATTCTGGAAAAAAAAAAAAGAATTTAATATTGAGTCACATTTAGAGGTTTATTATTTGTAATTTTTATTTATTTATTACAAAATTTGGTATAACTTTCTAGATTAATTTATTTATTTGTAGAATAATTTCATAGACCCCATCACAAATTTTATTTTTGAAAGTTGATCTCTCATGTTACATATGATACCACACTTACTTCAATTGTTTTGATTTCTTTATAACAATTCATTTAATTTTTTTATCACTATACAAAACTGTATACTTGCAATTAATTCTTTTATGAAATAGTTGAAATACCAAGAAGTGAAATACTTTTGTAAATTTTAAAATTTTCATTATGTCATCATTATAAAATTTCAACAAATCTTTCAGCTCCGTCCCCGGCTTCTCCGAAATATCTATCATCCAAAACTTTTTATTTTTTTATTTCATAATAAGTACCATTATTTTATTTTTTGTTTCTTTACTAACTCTATTTACTAAAAATTATTTCAGTTTACTTTGCATAGTCAATGTATTGAAAATAAAATTCATAGAAATTATTACAAAATAATTTGAAAATCATATCTACTTATTTAATAGTGTACTGATAATATGAACAAAATAATATGTAGCAAAAGTAACAAAAAAATGTCTATAAATTAATCAAACAAAATAGTATATCACTACAAGAATAAGTAAATGAAAATGTAATTATTGCACATTTATGATAAATAGATTTTAATTTATATATTTTTTATTTTACCTTTTTTCAATATCATTAATTTAGTAGGTAGAGTTTGTCAAACATATGAAAATAAAATGATTCATTTTTATTAGCAATATAGTGGATCAAAATTATTTAAAAATATATGTGAGGGGCCATTTTGAACCTACCTTTAAACATAAGAGATCGTTTTTAATTTCATCTCAAATTTTATATAATGTTTTAACCAAATTATATTAAAATAACTTTTGTGAAAGATTAGATAAAATTAAATAACTTTTATATAAATAAATAAATAAAAATAACTTTTAGATAAAAAATATAAAGTTGATTGATCACCCATCAAATTTACCAAATAAAGCTTCTACAATACATCAATAGCTTTGAGGACTTTGGCAGGTAAAACAAATAGTTGAGCCCAATAAGATTGCACACCAAAAATAATTGATTTCACCAATTGGATGCGACCAGCATAAGACAGGTGTTTGGCGGTCCATGAAGATTTTTGGGTACTATTTTTTCAATTAGTCGCTGCGACTACAGAAGAGGGAGTTTGCTGGTAGTGAGGGGCGCCCCCAGATGCAGACTTATCTTTATCTTAACAAGGAGATCATAAATCTAAAAATTACATTAAATACATAATTTATGTTTCTAATATTATAAATAATCTTAACTCTTTAAATATATTACAAAAATTTCAACATATACATAAAATGTTATGTATATATCGGTTATATTATGTATATTAATAGGAAGAGGGAATAAAATAATTAAAAAAATGGAAAAGAGTAATTACTTCCAAAAAGGTTGGTATTTATGTTATTTATACTAAATAAATTGAACAACGGAAGTATGAATGTTCATTAGTTTTATGCTCCAAGGGATCGTTTGGTAGAGTGTATTGGCAAAAATAATTTATGTATTAATTAATGTATATTATGAATATCTTGTTTGATATAATTTTTAGTCAATGTATAACTAATACAAGCATTAGTTATACACTCTATTGTGTATTAAGATGTGTATTACTAATGTCACCCATTTTCTATGTATTAGTAATGCAAAGTCTTTAATACATGCATTAACTTATTTCACCATTCATTTTCCCGCTATTTTAATTCGCAATAGTGAATCTTTTCAAAACATTTCACAATTTTTTTCCCCACCATTTTAATCTACAATAATGAATAATTGATTTAAATAATTGTAATATATTTTTGCTTTGCTTCGAGGGTCTTTAAAAAGATTAAAAAAAATTGAGACTATTTCTTAATTTTACGTCTTATATTTTATTTTTGTTTCGACTATGTTAATCCGTTGGCATAATATTTCATGCGCAAAGACGAAGGTCTTGCAATTAATCCGAAACCTATATATACTAGTTCAACAATACTAATTATATTTGAGATGGTAAAAAACTTTTATTGCAAAAAAGTGTACAAAATCAAAGAAGGGTATTTTTGTAAACAAACATTTCTTTTATAGAAATTATGTAAGATGTATTATTTCTTATACATCAAACCAAACAATTTATAAGAAATAATACAAGCATAAGTAATACAAGCATTACTAATACAAACATTACTAATACAGTATATTTAGCATTGATCTTATACACTCTACCAAACGACCCCTAATCGTGTTAAATTTTATGCGCAATGTGTAATCCTTCAGAAATTTATGTTTTTATACCACTATAAAGATTACAACAGGTAATTCTTTAGGAATAATAATATTGATTGGTAATTTTAAAAAATTATTTGCTATAATTGATTAATCTATATTGCTGATGTAGAGGTATTTTTATACTCTAATAAAAAGATTAAAGGCCTCTATGAAGATTTTACCCACTTCAAAAATATGTACTCTATTGAAAGCAAAAAGTTTAATGTAAATAAGAAAATCGCATATAAATCAACAAGGATTATAGTGGGTGTAGTAATTATATAACTAAAGATTCATTATTCGAGTCCTACTGAGCAGAGGCGGACCCACATAGGTCAAGTGGGTTCATATGAACTCATTTCATCGAAAAATTACACCGTATATATATGTATGTATAAGCAGTCTTTACAGATGTATAAGATATATATAATATTTTGAACTCAGCATTAATAGCCGAAGTGTTTAGCGTAGTGGTAGTGGGCTCATATCCTAAGTTCTACATCGTGTGTTCGAGCCCCAGTAGTGTGTTTTTTTTTGTTTTCTTTATGCAGCACCTAGCTTTAGTGCATTTTTTTTTGTTTTCTTTATGCAGCACCTAGCTTTAGTGCATTTTTTTTGTTTTCTTTATGCCACCTAGCTTTTGTCTTTCTCCTTCTTTTCCTTTGGGTACAGTCAACTTAATATTAATTGACTCTTTTTTTTTTATCTGTATTTATTTTTTATATATTGAACCCACTTCTTTTTCTTTAAGCACAGTCAACTTAATATTAATTGACTCTTTTTTTTTTATTCATATTTATTTTTTATATATTGATTTTTTTTATATGTATTTATTTTTTATGTATTGAATTAACTTCTTTTCCTTTAAGCACAGTCAACTTAATATTAATTGACTCTTTTTTTTTTATCATATTTATTTTTTATATATTGAACCCACTTAATAATTTTTTTCTTTATCCATATTTATTTTTTATATATTGAACTCACTTGACAAAAGATTTGGATCTGCCACTGCTGCTGAGTACGCAATTGCCGCTGTTAGAAAGTGTGTTTTACCCCAAACGTTGACCTTCCCGATGCGAATACCAATATAGTCCGACATCGAAGTGGGTACTGGAGATTAAATAGAAAGAAATTAACTCAAATAAATTCAGAAAACTAGAATTTATATGAAAAAATGGTTTTCAAACACCTAGTGAGTTGCCATACTGATTTCTTGAATAATATATTCTACTACTACATGCAAACTTTATCTACAAATGCCATTTTTGTTTCTTCAATAGCTACAAATACAATATTACTCATTAGGAAGGAAGAAATGACACCGACCTTAAATATGTCCCATTTCTGCACAGAGACATTTTTCAGCTCATCACAAATCAACTTTGTTGTTGTAAGCCCATACATTTACATGGCCAGTAAAGCTTTTGCCTGCCAAAACCGCCCCCACCCCACCTTTTTTTTTTTTTGAACTTTTTATAAACCACTTGATGTGCAAATGCCACTTTGTATTCACTCGTGAAAAAAGCTAGTAATAGGGTCCTCCTAAGTAACTAAACAAACTGTCAGTGCACCCTTTCGGTTAGGAAACTTAACCTTTCAATTATTTATTCGCATATTCGATCCAACCTAACTCGAGAGGGATACTTAGTAGCTAAGTTAGTTAGCTACTTGAATTTGACCTTGTTGGTGAGAATTGGATTTCCTAACTTGCATTCCTTTCATTACCACTTTTTTTTTGCCACTTTTTTTTGAAAAAAAAAAAAAAGTAGCCCGAAGTTACCCAGACACACAAGCAAGTGTACATGATCGTTCAAGTAATATAGACTGATTAAGTCGGACATCGTATCCTCAGGAACTTGTGAATTTCAATGGCCAAGTTAATCTAATTTAATACTGCAAAATTAGAATAATTGTGCAGTAACAAAAGAATAAGTTTTTGAATTGTTTATTTCTACTAATTACTAATTGATTGAAAAATAGAAAGCAAGTAAAGTTGTTGACCACACTAATAAAGAGATTTCAGGGTTGCGACTCTAATGCGCCTAGTTGCTCATTTACGGATTTTATTCTTAAAATTATGGTCTCTCGAACCTCAAATCACCTATTAGCATGCATATCTATGTTTATATTTCTATGATTAATATAAACATATAAACATAATTGCACTTCCCATTTATTAACCAAGTAATTTAGGTATATGTGTCTATCCTAGCAACAAATCTCCTCTTTGATTCCCAAATTTAAGTCTTATTCATTCTATTCTTTGTTATAACCCACCATTCCTTTTCAGGTTCACAATGAGAATATAAATATATTCTCTGTTCGCGAAACAGTGAAATAGTAAAATCAAGAATAGAAGAACAACTAATATGAAAAACATCGAAATTGAATCAATCATTTGCTACAACAATCATGCTAAGGTCATAACCCTAGTGGTGTTTAGCTATTCATCCTTGAATCAAAAATAAAAGATTTGATGTCGTTCATGTAAATAATAATTAAGAAAAGTGAAAACAAAAGAAACCTAATGGTGTATTCTTCTTCTCCGCATGTGGCTCTTAAAATAAAGATAAACCCTTCAAAAAGTGTCCAAGGATTCTACCTATAATAATGGAAAATAACCCTGAATCCTTCCCAAACTTGAACCGGAACTTAGCCAATTTTTTACTCGTGAAAACCTTTAGGGCACCGCCCTAACCAAGACCCTAGCTACTTAAGGCACCACGTTGGCCAACGCGGAGGCCAGCTAAAAAAATCATTCTTTGAAGTTTATGCTCTTGGCGATGCAATGGCTAATACCCTGACTTCAAGGTTCTAACCAGTGCGGCGCCCTGGCCCTTCACATGTCTTCAAATTTCGTCAAAGCCTAGAATTCTCCGATTTGCCGTCTTTGTCTTCGGTTCATTTCCTTGAGTATTTTTTCCCTAAAACACATCTAATCATATATATTAGTCACCAACATAAATATGCACAAAATTTAAGGATATACATAAATTTACGCTTGAAACAAGGCGTAAACATGGGTAAAATGCGAGAATTGGGTGTATAAAAACACTCAAGATCACTATCCCACACTTAAATCTTTGTTAATCTTCGAACAAATAACTACACACCCTACAAAATTTCACACCTTAACATGCCAATTAAATAGGTTTACTCACTCCCAAGTTAACTAGACAATTTAGTCATGGCCCATAATCCACTTAACATGCATGTATGCATTAATCATACTTCCACAAACCCTTCGTTTGAAATCACACAACCTCTAAAACTCACTTTTCATGAAAAATAGGGTCAACATGATCATATGTAAGTTTTACAATCATTAGTAAATCAAAATTTTCACCATTTTGTGCCCTCATTATTTAAAAGAGATGTCCCTCACTCACATAATGCATATATATATATATATATATATATATATATATATAGACACACACACGCACTGTTGGGTTTTTAAGAGGTGTGAATGGAAAATGAATAGGTTTGTTTTCAAAAATACACCAAGAGAAAGGATGCAATTTGAATAGGCACATATCCGGGTTGGATGGTTATGATCTTTCCAAAGAGTTGTGACTTTTTTGAAGAGTTGCACCTTTCTGGACCATTTCTTCTCTTCATGAAGCAACACCTTGTTGGTTATAAATACCTGAATTTTTCCTCAGGTACAGATATGAAATTTGAAGAAAAAATACTCTTCTTTCTTAAAAAAACTCAAGTGTGATTTGCTACCGTTGAGTGTATTCGTAGTTCGATAGAATTTGAGGTACCGCTATTCGGTCAAAGTGATTCATTTTATCCTGGGAGGATATATTCCATAACCTCGATTACTTGAGGAGAATAATTTTCTTAAGGACACACTGTGAATTCGGTGGACTTGAATCTTTCAGTTTCATCTCTTTTTTCTTAAAGATCGTCTTACTATTTTTCTAAAAAAAAGTTTAAACTTCATATTGATAGTTCTTCAACTATTTGAACTTGTGTTTAAAGTTCTTGAAACTTCAATTTGATAGTTCATAAGTTGGTTGAACTTGTCTTGAAGTTCTTAACGTTTGTTTTTTTATTTTCAAGAAAGTAGTATGAACTTCATTTTTGATTTTTCATAAGTTGGGTTAAACTTATTGTGAAAAGTTAAAATTTTTGTATATACAGAGTTTAAACTCTATTTGATTGTTCATATGCTAATTTGAACATGTGTTTGAAGTTATTGTTGAATAAATACAGATTTTACTAAAATCGAGAAAAACAACAATCTTAAGAAAATTATAATAATATTATTTTTTATGCTTGTTAGGTGAAAGAAAGAAAAATTTATCACCATTTATATATCAAGTAATTGATTAATTTGCATTGGGTCTGATTTTGTGGAAACTAAAATCTTTTGATTTCTACTCCCTCGGTTAGAAGAATATAAAAATTTCACCAAGAAATCAGTGTGGAAATTTGATTTGAAGAATAAAAAATACTTCACCAATTCGGTAAACTCTCTATATTTGTTTTCGGAGTTTAAAACCTATGGGTTTCACTATATTTGAATTTGATTTTAATTTGAAGTCATAAAAATTTCGTCAGGTTTTTGATGATATAAAAACATCACCGTTGACTATAAACAAGTTGGATTAAGATTAAAGTCTTTAACACTACTGGAAATTACCCCTATGGCAACAGACTTTTTAGCAAGAGTTATCAAAGAGTTGCTATAGAATGTCTATTGCAACGGTTCCAATCATTGTAAAAAATAATTATTCTACTATCTACAATGAAGTTTTATAACCGTTAATATTGAAGTCTAACCGTTGAAATAGGTAGACTTATAGCAACGGTTATGAAAACCGTTCCCATAAAGTATCTATAGCAACACTTGATGGGAAAAAATATACCTATTACATTGGATTTTTTTTAGTTCCCTCCAAAAATTTTCACAAGTCACCCAAATGAAAACCCTCTTCCGCCCAAATTTCAGAGGTGCCTCAAATTAAAACTCTCTTCTTCGATATTTGTTGGCTCAATTTGTCAATTGTCACAAGTCTGCCCACAATTTATCAGTTTGGACTTTTGTTTGTCAGCTCAATTTGTAATTTGAAACCTTAGGAGCTCTCTTCTTCTATTAGAACCCAAAAATTTATGATTTGAGATCTGGTCGGCGGTAGCTCGATATGATTTGAACCTGTGGCAGCTCGATAGTTGTCGGAATAATACTTGTCGGCCACCATGGTCTTCTCGACGACTCCAATTTCATCAGGTACAACTATTTTGTTATGGTTCGTTGTTCAGTCCTAATTTGATTGTGGTTAGCTGTAAACATTGATATTTTTGAGTAGTTGATTATTTCATGCTTTATCCTAATGTGATTGTGTTAAAGTGCTTGGTAAGTTGGAATTTGTGCTATTTAACGATTGTTCAACTGGAAATTCGTTGAGTATAGATATTGTGTATCAAAATTAAGAGCACGAGAAGTAGTTGTTGATTTAAGGTTTTGAGAATGATGTGATTCTTGTAGCAAAAATTCAAACAGATAAAGAGTACTACTTGTTATATTGTAGCCTAGAAGATGTATAACATTCGATTAAATTGTTCAAAATTGATGGTTTGATGAAGTCTCTGAGGCTACATCTGTCTATGGAAAAGCATAATAAGGTAAACATGTCATCTGACCAATTAACTTAGACACCAGACCGCCCCGTGGCCACTCATTTTGTTTTGCCCTAATATCATGTAGTTTTGATAAACACAGGTTAATCTAAGATTTGATATTTATGGGTTCGATTTTTATTCTATTTTGATTTATTGGGTGCAAGATACATTATTTATACTTGTTTGATGGATTTTTAACATGTATACAATGTTTGAGCTAAACTTATTAGATTTAGATGAACCCGTATCTTTCTGTACTTCTATCCCTGCTGATCAACTAAGGGTTATTATATAAAGAAATAATAGAAAAATAAAAATAAGAAAGACTTAATATATACATGCTTGGAACTATGACTCCGATTTTATCCTATCTATTTGTTTCCCCCTCGCCTTTTGAGAATTTGGATTTTTGTTGTTTCTAAGCAGTACATTTTTTCCTTTGTGTTTAATCAGTTTCATTTACTAGGGAGCAGCTGGTGGCGCAGAAGCTAGGTTGTTTATTAGGTTTCGTAATTCTCTTGGAAGAGATCTTTATTTGAGAATTGCAACAGAGCTTCATCTGAAGAGAATGTTGGTGACCTTTTACTTAGTTCTTTATTAGACTACTTTCAATTATTTAGTTCTTCATGGAGATAAATGTAAAATATTGAATAACTGCTGGAAAGATGATTAGTCCTATCCAATGTCATATCCTCGGTAAGCACAAACTGTAATTTCCTGTCTAATTACCTCTACCCTATACTTTTTTGGCCTACCTCACCTATCAATAATGAACTTGCTAAATTTATTTGACTAGCATTATGATTGGTTCTGAGTTAGAGTTGAATTTTCTGTTGTTGAAGTTTCCATTTTGATTAGACAATAAACAAGCAGCCCAAGACAAGAGATCTTTGGGATTATGTTAGTTATTGAAGAAATAGTGAACCTGCTAAATTAATTTGACTAGGATTACCAATAGGAATATGCTGAGCCAGGAATTAATGGTTAGGAGGTGAATTTTGTCTTTTTTTTTTCCTTTTCTTTTGGTGTTATAGAATGAAATCATTAGTTTGAGGTACAAGTAGCTAGAATTGATCGGCGTTGGATGATTAATAAGAAGATTCAAAATGGCTTTATTTTGCTCCTCATCAGTGATTTTTATGTGATACCTTATGATGAATCTCTTAAGAGTAGAGTAGGGGGAGTGAAGAGTGTTATACTATTCACTCCTATTTGTGTTTGTTTACCTTCTCAAATTCAAACTCCATGCAGATCCGAGTTGCTATGTATGGTAAAGAAGAATTCAAAGATGTTAGGGAAAATCATAGTGGAAGATGAGGAAACATCGGATATTGAAATAGTTTCCCATTTATGGCATGGCGTCATGGATGTGTATTTCATTCATGGAAAGAAGCCTAGGGGGCGTCAGGAAGATGATGTTGTATTCTTTGTTAAGAAATCGGTACACCTCTTTCCATTTTCTCCTTGTTATAGGGTTATAAGTTGTAACCTGCTGAATTTGAATTACAGTTGAGTGGGAGTGAATTAATGCGAGGATATATTTTGGTGTAGCATTTGCAGAAACATGGGTCAAATGAAAATGAATATGCAAATTCTCCTTACTTTGTACGCAAGTGGGCTCCAAAGGTAAAAGCACACAAGTTTTCATTCAGATTTCTCTTACACTCATAAAGAAGTTCTTTCTTTCATTTAAGGTGCTAATCATTCAAATGTGTTTTTTTATGCTGCCACCTAATGTACTGGAGAATTTAGTCGCCTAACAAGAAGTAAAGTGCGGAATGTGATCAACACAAAGAATTTTGGCGTGAATATGCCTTGCTTAAGGGAGTAAAAAACCACACTCTAACCTCATAGGATTTACCTCAAATTTCCACTAAACTCTATCAATTTAGGTTAGAATTCTATAATCAAAGGGGCTAACTCTAGCACATTTCTCCCATATTGAATTCTTGTTCCTTGATCCACATGTTTAGTTGTAAACCCAATTCCTCAAGGAATCATTCTTGCACTTGGAATCTCTTTCGCATCAGTTGTGTACAATCATCTGCGACAAACCTGTTTGTTCTACTTTGTGCATAGAACTTTTGCAACCCAGTTCCTCTGCTACACATTATAAGGAACTGGTTTTCTATAGTCATTTGTCAATCATAAATCCCACTAGTGACTTATTTGAGACATGTTAAGAGTATGATCCTTGTATAATACTCCCTCCGTTCCAAATTATGTGTCATCATTTTCTTTTTAATCCATCCCAAAATAAGTGTCGCCTTTCCTTAATTGGCAATTTTTTAAAGGCACAATTACCCTTTTACCCTTATTGGTCCCACTTAATTAAAAAAAGAAGATATTGGCATATTTTTTTATAAAGGATAATTTGGTAAACTTTACCAAGTCTTCCCTTATTTCTTAAACTCCGTGCCCGGACAAATGGCGACACATAAAATGGGACAGAGGGAGTATTTGTTATGTTTGTTAATCATCAAAACTTTGAATTCAACATAGCTCAAAAAAATATTTTTTGTGTTTTCACTAAAATGTTATGATCCATATGGGCCAATAAACTTGGAAATTTGTATGAATCATCAAGCTTAGTCTTTTTTTACATGCAATTGGAGGAGCTTAGATTTCATAAATATTTTCTTCTTTATGTGCATTATCTTTTTTAGTTTTAATTTGGATTTTAAGCAAATTTTTGCATCCCAAAGGTTAACTGGATTCTTTTGTCCTTCACTATACTTGCTTTAAGGTCTATGTTGATGCTATACATGTCAAAGAAAAAAATCAAGGTATTTCAAGCTTCTGAATACGCCTGAAATAAGACTCCAATAGAAGTAAACAGGACTGGAAAATTATATCTTGGTTTTGAGAAGGTTAGATATTGGACAGCTATATCTTTGATTAACTATTGTCAAATGCTACCTTTGAAAATTATGGTGAGGTGTTCTTAGTTTTTCGTCTTGCATGATATGATGAGTTATTGTCTCTCAAAATAGGCAACACAGGAGTAGTTTTTCACTCCTAAATAAAGGCTAGTGGTTGATCAATGTGCTACTAGTAGATAAAAGTACTGGAATTTTGTAAGTTCAACTACACTAAAGCCTAATTTGCTGGTTAGTGGCCATAAAAGTGTCTATGAGCGTGTCTCCAAGAGCTCATTCAGTTTTCCTGGTGATTTCACTTTGTTGGCAGGCTCATCACTCTACTTGAACCAAATGTTAGTTGGGGATATGTACTTTCAAGATTATATCCTAGTTATCTTTTTGGATGAGTGCCACTGAAAATTGATATGGCAATATGCTATGAGGAATTTCCACCTCTTGTGTTTTATTTAAGATCATGCAACGCTAAAAAACTTGATATTCTTCATATTGCAGAGTGATGTTTTGTTTCCTTTTTGCATTCGTTGTGAATTACTGTCACAGTCTCCTTTTTAAGTATATTCCTACTCATATTGCGCCAAATTAGTCGGGGATCTATCAAAAACAGCCTCTCTACTTTCTCGGAGGTAGTGGTATGGACTGCATCATATTCCTACTCACATTATGCCAAATTAACCTATTGATGTAACCACCTAATTCAACCAGTGTATGGTACCTAATTTTATGATCTTGGGATTGCCTAATTTATTATCGTAAAGAGTATTCTTATGTGTAGTGGTTGATATTGGAGAATAATTTTATTCTTGATTGGAATCTGAAAGTTTCTGAAGATTAAAGGGTATGTATGTTCTTTAGCATTGTTTATTATTCTCATTTATATATTTACAAAAAACCCATTTGGCTTGAATCCATTTTAGTGGTTTAATTGATTCATCTAAAGGTGATTTTAGGCAAATAAATAGAGATAATTAGGAATTGGAAAGAAGTTAAGTTGGATTTAGTATTTCTTATATCTGTTTCATTTGTAAAGATTGTATCTTTAATGTGTCTGATTAACTTTAAATGTTCTCATGGCTATTTTGTTCATTTGTATGTCTTGTTAATGAATATACCTGGTAGTATTTCCCAATAATTTTTGCTATACTTGGAAGAATGGGTGGTTCCCTTACTCTTCTGCACTAAGAGCAGTTGTGAACTAGTATTTTCACTATGGAGATTCAAAATATAAAGTAGATATACGAAGAAGTCAAGGAGTTCAATATCACTTTTCATCATTAATATATTTATTACAAAAGCTCCACCCGCACGACCAATATGAAAAGTTTCTCTATTACTCACATTTTCCCCATTAACATGAAGATAATTAATTGTAACAACTAGTACTTGGAGCTAGAGGTGACTGATCATGGAGCTGATGTACACAAGGTTTTCCTTTGCCAGTACCTGATAGGAAATAAACTTACTGGGCCAATTCCGGATTGGATCAGAAGTTGTAATTCCAAACAATAAGTTTATTACCTTAGATTAACATGATTTTGCATATAAATCGACTCTTGACTATATCAACAACATAAGATTCTATAAGCATGTCGACATAAATGTCAATGTTGCAGGAACATACTATCCCTTAAAGAATTTCTTTTTATGCAACACTAGCTTTCTGATTCTGTCATGCACTCGGCAACCTGTATTTGTTTGTTGAGATGCATTAGTGAACTTGTCAACTTGGTTATGTATTTAATAGACTAGATAGAAATTTGGTTTAACAAAAAGAGAAAGATTATTCTCCAAATTAAAAGCTATAGAGGTGATAAAGGTTTGAGTTATCTTCCATACAACATGTTCTCCATACCCTATTTTTATCAGCATAGAGTTCAAGAGAGCTTAAATGGGCTTGTATTTGTTTTATCTAGAAGCAAAGAGTAATATGTCCTTATAATTGTATTTAAAACACAAAATCTGGTCATTAGTAAAGATTTAAAAATCTAGATTAAGATGAGATATGTAAGCATTACAAAGTCACTTCTGATAACTTTATAATTTGATTACAGATGATGAACTCAGTTTTCTGGCTTTCTACTATCACAATCAAGAAGTAAATGAGAGGCATTAACTAAAAGAGCTTGAAAACTTTAGACCTATTGATTTTGGGAAAATTGTTTTAATTTGGTTTATCAAAATATTATAACCCACTGCTATTAGAACTAACATTTGCATCCTGCAATGGAAGCACAAGTATTCCAACTCCCTTCATTACCTTGATAGTACTAGGATTCACTAATCATATCAAAAACCTTATTTGCAGCATGATAGACCTGTCTTACGACAACTTCAGTAAAGATAGTGTGAAGTGATTGCAGTCAAGCGTAATGAATTTGTCCAAGGTAATTCCTTTTCATTTTTTGATAGACTATTCTCATTTTAATATCGTCTAACCATGAATTCTTTTCTTCAGGTCGTACCTTTAAGTCCATATTAAGTATTTAGGATTGATGAGTTTAATAAGGTGAAGTTTGAGCAGTCTTGAATATACAAAGCAATGGAAGCCTATCTCCTTCCAATTTCTTATCCATATGGTTAGTGTTCCAAGTAATGCTATCTGGCCTTTGTCATGTTGTTTTGGAAGTGTTCCCTAGAACTTTAAATTTGACTTTTATGTCACTTAGATATACTCAAAACATAGCTTATTGATTACTAAGGAAAAGTTATGTTGGTTGCTTTTGCAGTTAGCTGCTACTCTTTCTCTGATAACTCAAGAATATCATTAAAAATATGATGCAGAAAGGTTTGGACAGGGATGAAGAACCTGTTGCTCGGAATTATTCAAGTGTGTCTAATGCAGCGAAGATATCATCCTGAAATCTTCCTAAATCATCGAAGAGAAATACGCTTTATGTTTTACGTCAAGCAATAGTTACTTCCATGATGACCATGTACAACTCAAGGTGGCCTTCATAAAGATTAGGTGTTTTATTATATCAGGACCATACTAAGAAGCTAGAGATGTTGTCCATAACTTTTGTGCGAAATAGCGATCTAGGCATCTGCTATGTGCTCTCCGGCTGTGCAATTCCTTTATATATTGGAGATCAGAGTTCCTTCTTTGGCGACTAGGCTCTGTTGGCCAATGTTGAAAATATGGAGATGATGTGGTATCTTTTGATATTTTCTTGTTCAGGAAGTTATGGCATACGTTAGCTGCTAGCTCAGAAATTGCTAAGAATTAATTGTGAACTTTCATTATGCTTGTATATGTGTAAATAGTTTTGTACAATATTTGGCATCATGTTTAATAACAAGTGTTATTATAAATCCTCTTTCCTATTAATACATCGATTAATGGGAACTGATGAGTCTAGAGTAATGATGTGCTAAGAATATCACCTTCTGAAGGTTAATTCATTTTTTGATTTTGGATACTCTCGTTTTCATCTGTTAGCACTAATTCTGTTTCTCTATATATAGTCATTGTTGCAATAAGTATCAAAAAATGTTGTAATAGGTAGCAAAAAAATATTGCAATAGGTGTCAAAAGTGTTGCAATAGGTAGTAAAAAAATATTACAATAGGTGTCAACAAGCATTGCAATAGGTGTCAAAACGTGTTACAATAGATAGTTAAAAGTCATTGCAAAAGATCAATAAGTGTTGCAGTAGATACTCGAAAATTATTGCAATAGGGTTATTACAACGATTTTCTATCATTGCAATTTAGTCTATTGCAACGGTTCTTAACATTTGCTATAGACAATATGAAGCGTCCCTATAGGAGTTAAAATGAACCGTTACAATAGGTCTATCTATTGCAACGGTTGTTGAAACTGCCACAAAAGTAGTTGTGGTAGCTTTATTGCAACACTCATATATGTAACACCTGCCAAACCATTGTGGTAGCTCTATCGCAACAGTTTTTGTATCTATCGCAATGGTTTTTGAACCATTGCCATAGGGCTATTTCTATCAGTGTAATGTTAGTATTATGAATACTAAAGTGTGTGTCAACAATTAATAGGAAAATAACGAAAGTAACTGAACAACAAATTGATTCGGTTGAGAATGGTGCTATCCCAAAAGGCAATCAATGGTGTGCCATTAAGTCGTTCAAATATTGTTCTATCAATGAAAATGATAGAGAAACTGAAAAAAAATTAGTGTGACTTTAAACAATAGCAGCAATTAATACTATTTTGGTTGACCAAACTTTAAATGCAAATGTTCACAAGTATAGATTCTCATATATCAAAAAAAATTATGATTGAAAATCAATTGTCCAATTTGAATGATCTTGTGAGTCATCCCAAGATAGAAGAAGATGATGAGTTGAATAAGAAATCATAAATGATGATTGCAAATTCTATTAAGGATGATAATCCAAAAAATAAGAAGATGAAGAAGTCTTCTAGACAAGACAAAGAGCAGAATAAGAAAATGTTCAAAAGCAAGTGCTACAATTGTAGTGATGTTGTTCATAAAGCTCTAAACAGTCAAGTTCTGAATAAGAACAAGAAAAGAGATTAGATAAACATGTTGGAAATAAAAGTGGAGATTAAAAATTTGTGTTATGATTACTAAAATCAATCTAGTTGGATATCCAAATGAATGGTGATTTGATTCAGGAGCTACTAGACATGTTTGTGTGGACAAAGAAGTTTTTGCTACTTATGATATCGTTGATCTCAAAGAATTGATCTTCATGAAGAATAATGAAATAGTCAAGGTTAAAGAAAGTGAGAAGTCCTAAATATGACTTTCGGTAAGGTGTTGACTCTCAACAATGTTCTCTATGTTTCTACTTAGAAAGAACTTAGTGTCGACAATACTTCTTGTTAAAAATGGGCTTAACTGTATGTTTATTTCAGAAAAAGTTGTAATAATCAAGAACGAAACATATGTAAGAAAGGGCTACCTCAATTAGTGCCTTTTCAAACTTGATATAATGGTTGTGGAAATAAAAAAAATGAGGCTTCTTCTTAATTGCTAAAGTTAAATGATTTGTGGCATAGTCGTTTAGGACATGTCAATTAAAAATCCTTGCAAGAACTGATTAGTTTGAAAATTTTGCCTAATTTTGAGTGCAATAAATCAGAGTGTCAAACGTGTGTGGTGTTGAAATATGGTAAGCATCCGTATAAGTCTATTGAAAGAAATTTCAATCTCTTCGACTTAATCCACATAGACATTTATGATATGAAGTCAACGCCATCTCATGGTAGAAAAAAGTATTTTATAAATTTTATTGATGATTGCACTAGATATTGTTATGTTTATTGGCTAATGGTAAGGATAAACAATAGATGCATTTAGGTAATATAAAATAGAATTTGAAAATTAGTTGGATGTAAAGATCAAAATGATAAGAAGTGATAGGGATGGAGAATATGAATTCCCTTTTGTGGAGATATGTGTAGAAAATGAAATTGTCCATCAAATTACTACCCCATATTCACCTCAATCAAATAGGATTGTAGAAAGGAAAACCCAAACATTAAAATAAATGATGAATGTATTTTTCCTAAGTTCAGATTCACTACAAAACTTTTGGGGGGAAGCTATCTTTACAGCTAACCGAATACACAATAGAGTGCCCCATAGTAAGACACATTTAATTCCATATGAAAAATAAAAATGATGGAAACCACTTTAAATATTTCTAAGTGTGGGGGTGTCTAGAAAAAGTCCAAGTTCCTATACCTAAAAGGATAAAAATAGGACCTAAGACTGTGGACTACGTGTTCGTTGAATATGCTAAAAGCAGTAAAGCGTGTTGATTTTTGATTCATAAATTCAAACATTTGAATATCAATGAAAATACGGTAATTGAAACACATAATGTTGAGTTCTTTGAACATATTTATCCATATAAAACTGAACATGAGTAATCTAGTGGAGGGTCTAAATGACCTCGAGATGAACCAAACGAGAATGAACTTAGTGATGAGAATCCAAAGCATAGTACACGTCAAAGAATGTCAACTTCCTTTGGATCAAATTTTGTGATATTTCTTCTTGAAAATGAGCCTCAAACATTTAAAAAGGTGATGTCATATTTGAAAACATCCTTTTGAAAAAAGACAGTCAATAGTGAGATTGATTCAATCTTGAGCAACCACACTTGGGATTTCATTGATCTTTCTCCAGGAAATAAATCCTTAGGTTCTAAATAGATCTTCAAACGAAAAATGAAAACTGGTGGTACTATTGATAAATATAAGACAAGACTTGCAGTAAAAGACTTTAAACAAAAAGAAGGCCTTCATTATTTTGATACATACTCGTCTGTAACAAGGATAACGTTCATTCGGATGTTTGTTGTCGTAGCAGCGGTATATGGTCTTGAAATCTATCAAATGAATATGAAAACAATATTTCTAAATGGAGAATTGGAGAAAGAAATTTACATGGAACAACCTGAGGGTTTTGTGGTTCATGGTAAAGAAAAGAAAGTGTGCAAACTTGTTAAGTCACTTTATGGACTAAAACAAGCATCCAAACAGTGGTATGCAAAGTTTGACGAAATCAGATTGACAAACGGCTTCAAGATAAATGAATGTGATAAATGTGTTTACATTAAAGACATTTCAAATCATAAGGTCATTGTTTGTTTGTATGACGATGATGTGTTGATCATCAGTAGAGACATTTCTGACATAAATGCTACAAAACGAATGCTTAAGAGTAAGTTTAATATGAAAAACCTTAGAGTTGCGTATGTGATATTAGGGATAGGAATTCATAAAACTCCATAAGAGATGGCGTTTTCACAGTCTCATTGCGTTGAAAAGGTACTTGACAAGTTCAAGTATTTGGATTTTGGTATTGTCAAGACTCCATTAGATGTGAGCTTTGCACTTTAAAAGAATCAAGGTGAAAATGACTCACAGTTGGGCTACACAAGAGTGTTGGAAAGTTTAATGTATATCATGAATTATACGCAACCAAAAATAGCATGTGATATTAGTAAATTGAGTCGGTACATTAGTAATCCCAATCAAACTCATTGGATGACAATGAATAAAGTTTTGGGGTATCTAAAACATACTCAAGACTATAGTTTTCATTATAATAAATATTCAGTGATAATTAAAGGATATAGTGATGCAAATTGGATCACTGTATTGAATGAAGTAAACTCTACTAGTGGATATGTATTTACTTTAGGTGGAGGAGAAGTCTCTTGGAAATTGTCCAAACAAACATATATTGCCCTCTCTACGATGAAATCTGAATTTATCGTGTTAGATAAAGTAGGTGAAGAATCTGAATGGCTTCAAAATTTCTTGAAATATATTCTTTATTGACCCAAACCTTTGGCACCAGTATGTATACACTATGATAGTCAAGTAGCGATAGGTAAGGTAGGAAGCATGATGTACAACGGTAAATTTTATCATATAAGATGGAGACATAATTTCATTAGAGAACTACTCTCTAGTGGAATTATCACTGTTTACTATGTGAAGTCAAAGGATAATGTGTCCGGTTCACTTACAAAAAAGGCATATCTAGGAGTTAGGAGATCATCGAAAGGAATGGTTCTAAGGCCTAGGACAAGTCAGTATGGCGGTAACTCTACCTAGAAAACTGGAGATCACAAGATCTAGGTTCAAGAATAAGTTCAACATTATTAATCTGTATATTCTTAAAAGTCCAAAGTTGTGTATACAGAGTTCAAACTTCATTTGACTGTTCATATATTAATTTGAATATGTATTTGAAGTTATTATTGAAAAAATAGATTTTACTAAACCCGAAAAAAACAACACACACACACATATATATACACTATATTAAAAGTGTGAAGATCCTTATAAATATTATTTGAAATATTTGTTCTTCATTAAAAATCTTTGTTTTAGACAAATCTGTCTTTTTTTTTTTCTTTAATTATATTTATAATATGGACTCCTAAAACATACGGGTCAAGAACTTCAAATATATGGTAAGACATTCTTAAATTAAGAATCCAAAAATTTATGGTAAATTTTTTTAGATTTGTTCAATTCATCGTGTGTTCAGTATTCTCAATATGATCATGGAGAAGTTTTCTCCCAAACAACAGCAAGGGGAAAAACAAGGTATGATCTACTTTGTTTGCAAACTAGAATATGTATTACCCACTGTTTTACTTTTTTTTTAATAGTTTTATGCATGAGTTTTAGGGATTAGATCCCTTTTGCTACTACTTTCTCCATTAATCTTCAATAGACGTATTTGATACGTGTCATGCAAACAAAAGATCTGGTTTGAAATTGTTTTGTTGTTCATTATAAATTTCTTAAACGATAATATTTTTTATAATTTCTTAATATTGAAGTTATCGTAGGGCAAGGAGAGGACAAAGTGCACACAGATCTTATCCCTATCTCACGAAGATAAACAGGTTATTTTTAAAAGATCTTGAATCAGGTAAGTTTGAGTTTGCGTAGTTGTATCTCAAAATTAGTTATAATGATAGTAAACTTAATGTCTCATTCCACTTATTCCTGATCATACTCCCCAAAATTATAAAATTGACCAACGTAGCAGAGAAGCTACTATGATCTCTACAAAATTGCATGAAGAGATTCTTATGTTTACATGCACTTACTATTAAATATGTGGAAGAAAATTCGCTTGATATGACTATTATTTTAATTAGATTCAAGGATTTATTGTTATGAATGCTATAAACTATATTTTGGTGAGTAGATAGACGATGAAGGGGGTTCAATTGAAAAATTGTACTATTTCCTTCATAATTGTTGTATATCACTTTTTTCGAGTTAATTTGATTAATTTTTATAACTAAACTATAGTTATTTTGATATTCTAAAATCAAAATTTAAACTATCCAAATACATTTCGAAAAGAACTATAATTGCAATTTTTCTCTAATCAATATGAATTGTTGAATTCTTTTCACCTAAAAATGCATCTTAAAAGATTGAAAAATAAGTTTTCTGCATGTGTAGAAATTGTTGAATTTTTTTTCACATGCATAATATTTCTTGTTATTTTTTTATTAAAATTTCTAGCTCCATTACTAAATCTAATTCTAGGCCAATATGCCAATATATCGGAGCAATATTAAATCTAAATTTTGTAGAAAATAAAAAAGAAAGACAGTCTTTAGGACGACTAAATATTTAATTGGCATTGAATATGACTTCCAATACACAATTATTTATTAAATGGATAAAATTTCCCACCGAAATATCAATCTGATTCACTATTTTTTCATCCAAATTAATTTAAATAAAGATTAGGGATCAATGTGCAACAGACTTAAAAGTTATTGCTTTAGATAAAATCATCTTTTCACTATTTTCTTAATATTTAAGAGTTAAAAATTAATTAAATATTAAAGTAAAATATTTTCTTATTAAAATTCATCTGAATTAGTGACAATTAATACATTTTTCATTAATTTAAAAATTCTAAATCAACTAAAATTAATTTTTAAAAATTTGAAAAATCTAGAAATAAATATGAAAGTGTTAGAATAAGAAAAGTATAAGAAATAGCGAATTTTAAAAAGTTTTAAATAAGTAATCAAAGATTTTCTAAAGATTAAATTTTAAAAATAAGAAAAGATTTTAAATATAAAAAAAATTAAAAAAAGGTCATACCAAAAATATTGTTCAAATCGATGTGTGTCTCTCAACCTCTAGCAACAAGGAAAAATGATACTGCATGACAAACACAAAATTGACGATCCATTAACCACTTGAAACTTCTGGTGATAAAATATATATGTTCTTACAATAAAATATATGTTATGCTTACATTATTATATTAAAGTGTGAAGGATCTTTGAGAAGTGATTTGAACTTTTTACACTTCATAAAAATCCTTCGCAATAGACAAAATTGTCTAATTTTAAATAATTAAAGATTACACGTGCGAGGCAAATGCAGTTAAACTAATATATATATATATATATATATATATATATATATATATATATATATATAAGCATTATAGAATATCCTAACATAAATAATCTTAAAAAGAATTACAAGAAATAAGAAAAAAGATCAATCAGATAAAGAATATAGCACTCTCATGAATGATTTATTTTATCAAATGGTCTTAAAAAAGACAGAGCAATTTCAACCAAATCCAGAAGGATTATCAACTCATCAACCCCCAGCAAAAACAGATTCGATAGTCATAAAATAAAATAACACTATATACCTTTTCCAAATCCTTAATAAAATTTCTAGCATAATTTAGCAGTCCTAAAAATATTTGTAAATCCTTTGTTTTGTCTAGTTTGTCTGGCATATCTAAAGTCTTTTTTGCTATATGTGGTTGTAGCTTTATCCTGCCATCTCCAATGGCTACTCCTAAAAAATTAATACTGCTTTTACATAATTTCGTTTTCTTTTTACTTATTATAATTTCATTATCTACAAATAATTTAAAAACCCAGTGTAAATGTTTCAAATGTTCTCACATGTTATTACTGAAGACTAAAATATCATCAACATAAACTAATATAAAATTAAACTACCACGAGCTCTGGGCAGAGAAATAGAAGAAAGGTGGTCCAAAAGAGAAGGAGTAACACAAGAGTATTAAAGGCAAAATCTAATAAATACATTGATAAAAAGGATAGAGAAATTTATGCTTATGATAATTCCACTACTACATATAACTAAGGATATCAAAGGAGGGAGTACTGAGTAGGATTTTACATCATATTTTGAACAACTGAAATTTTTTTGAACTACTTGGTGCACTTTCCATTAGTTCTTTTATACTTTCTATTTTGTCTATACTATAAATTATTTCTAAATCTTCTTCTTTGTGCATTTCGTTAATCGTCTCATTTTTACTTGTATACAATGGTACATGATTTTAAGACATACTATGCATACAAGATATACAATAGGCTTGTGCAATATTTCATGCATACAAGACATACCATAGGATTGTCCATAGGCTTTCAATACTTTAGGATTAAACGAACTTGTATGAATTGTAATGTCAGCTAAGAAACATGTAGAAATTATTTGATAAATAGTGACTATTTTTCCTATGTACTTTAAAATGCTTATTTTAAAATTTTCTTCTCTCTTTTCCTCATGTCGCATCAAATTCAACTTATGTTCATGCTTCCTTTTAAATTCCATCCAATATCTTTTGGTTTCACCCTATTCTTTAATTCAACTATTACTAGCCGGGAGTATTTTCCGATCTTTTTTTTTATTTTTTGAATTCTTTCTTTCTTTTGATTCTTCTTTTCCTCACTCAAAAATACAACTATTTTTCATAAGAGCACAACTTTTAGTTTCTTTTTCTCACTACACTAACCTCCCTCTAATTGACCCTTTCACTTTTGTTTCTTTTTTTATGTCTTTCAATTACATGGTGTATTAGGGACTTTTATATCAAATTAACATAGTGTAAACTAATAAAAAGAAAAAGGCTAATTATGCGACTAGTCAAATAAACATGCTCAAAGGATCTTAACAAAGTATAATGAAACACAAAGACACAAACAATATTCAAAAGAATTGGCTTATAAAGAAACGCATTGATCATTTTTCATAATTCGACACTATGTTTCATTTCATATATACACGGGGAAAGTTTTCGATATCAAGATATATAAAAAATATAATAGTACTCACTCCAGATGGTACAATGGTTTGAAAATATCTTCCTACTACTACATGTTTACAACACAATAAAATTGAATGAATTAATATTGTTAAGCCCATCTCCATGTGTGAAGAGTCAAGTTAAAGAGACTATGTATTTCTAAATGAAGTTTCCTAGTTTTGATGGTTCCACTACCAAAAAAGCGCTTGTTACCCACAGTTATTTAGCTACGGTTTAAAAAATCGTGATAAATTTAACAAAAAATAAATAAATTAGCCACATTTAAAGAATTGGTACTAAAATACCGTGGCAAAAATAAGGAGGAAACATAAATTTCACTCCCTCCCACTCTTTTTCATTTTCTCCCATTTATTTAGGTTGAGATAATTTTTATTTTTGATTTTATATTGTCTCTCTCAACAAAAGTACCTTTACCAAAGCAAAAATGAGGAAAAAATTTACAACAGCCAAAACTTTCTACAAACCTCCGATTACTTTCCTGTTTCAAAGTTCAATTATTTTGAATTGCAGCAGAAAATGGTCATTTTTAGGTAATAAATCTCTGCTATTCAGATTTTCAGGTCAGAATTTTTGTTAAATTGTTGATGTGTAGGGTTTCGATTTGTGAAAAATTTCTTTCACCTTTTTGTTCGATTTTTAATAATTATTGATTTGTGGGTAGCTATTGTTTTTAATTTATTTGAATAATTGGTATTATAGTCTAAGTACTTTCCTGTAAACCAAGAGTTTTAAGCAAAGAGTACATAAGTGGCCCAAATAGTTGGATTATATAGGATCTTAAGATTTTGATGAGGTCCTATTCAAATCAATGCCGGAAGCCATTTTTTATTTCAGTTATCTTATTTATTTCTATTTTTACCTTGTTCTGCTGATTGCTTCCCATGACTATGCAACCTTGAAGTGCATATTGCAAATCTAGCAGCCATGAACGGAAATAATTTGCATGTTTTACTAGTTTATTGATATATTCAAGTGGAAGTTTTGCATTGCCAGTCTGTAATATCGCATGAATATGTCTAAAGAATTTGATTATAAAAATTGGCGTGAAAATCCCATAATCATTTTTCTGTGTCCAGGAAATAAAGTTCGAACCAGTTGTCATGTGTGATAACATTGACGAGAAATCCACTTTTCAATCAAGCCAGGTATGTCCAGATCACACCATAATGTGTATAGTACGCCAATATACACTTCTTATGATGATTCTTTGTTCTTTTTCTGTGAAGCTTGAGGATGGTGATATAATATGCTTTCAAAAATTTCTAACGGGTGAAAGTCAACAACAATTTCGTTATCCCGATGTTCCTTCATTCCTGGAGTATGTTCACGATCGCTAGGTATGTTATGTGGTTTGTTGTTATTGTTGTTGTATTGTATTGTTTTATTTGCTGTTTTTCATTTTAAAAAAAAAAATCCAGAAAAACTGGCCACAAGTGGTTGTTGGTATTGTGTTCATTTAAGAAAACAAATATTTTTGGAAAGAAATTTTCCTTTCTATTATCTTCCTATTCGTTCAATTTCTTTGTTTCCTTAGGGTTTTTTTGGTCTGCTAATAATATTGACAGATCTTTAGTTGTTGATTGTTGGTATTATGTTCATTTTTAGTTTTTGGTGTATTAAAATTGAAAATAGTTTCTTTCTTCATTAGATATCCTCTTATATCATCTGTAGGTATTAGTTAATAGCTTAACTTTGTTCCGCTACGAACCTTTTCTGGTTGTGAAAAATAGATGCTAACAGAAAAATTCACTTGCTCTACTCTATGAGAATTCCTCTCCTCTTTGTCATATATTACTTTTGAAAGTGTGCTGAATAGGAAAATTAAATTATATGAAATGAGAATCACACTTTATGAAATCCTTGCTAAGATTCAAAGCTTATGTACAAGTGCATTACGAATACTTTTTGATTTATAAAGTCATAATAAAAGAAATTTGATGTTGTGGAATAGGAGGGTTGAGAGTTCATGTTGAAGAAATGTCAAGAATCATTCAATACCTTTCACTGTAATGTGGAAGTATATTGAACCTAAGAGACAAGATTTGGTATTCCAATGAATCATAGTTTACTTGGAATGATTCTTACGTGTTAGCTTCTTTTTATACCATGACAACAAATACAAGTTTTAAATTTATATCTATTCATCTTCTTTGTTTGTTTGAAATTGTAGGTTAACTTATTATTGACTAAATGGATGAATGATTTGGAGAAGATATTTTACAGTAATATTGTTGCTTAAGATTCTACCATGATTCTTGAAGCTAAACAAGATGAGTTGCAAAATGTAGTAGGGAGGTAATGTATCTGAATTTGGGATTAAGCTTCCGCTGCAAGATCTATAGAGCAACCATTTTGTACTGTTTGTCTTGGTATTTTACCTAATTTAGTTTCAAAATGCTTTATTCTATTTTGGAAATGACATCATTTTGGGGCTTACTTATTCAACCACTGAGCACATCAAAAGTTAGGCCTTGAGAATATCATATTAGCTTTCTTTATCATATAGTTGGATAATATGATCTTTGAAGATCTTAGAGATAAGTTTTTTGTTGGTCACCTGTATCTTTTAGTTAAATATAGAATTCTAGTATGTTCTGCGTACGCTTTATCCTCCCAGACCTCACTATGTGGGAATACACTGGGTACGTTGTTGTTGTTGTGTTGAGACTCTTTATGGCCCTTAAAGTTTTGATATATTTTGTTTTCCTTTTCCGATAATTAGGTGATTCCGAGTATAATTTTATCAATCACATCTAACCTTTATACTATTAGTTTTAAAGGAGTCACTAGAAATGAAGTTAAAGATGACAAAAAAATGAATCAAACGGCTAGCATATGTTTGAAGCAAAAAGCAAAGAAACTCCCCTTCTAAATAAGAACTTGAGTTCTCTTACTCTTTTCATTTCTTTCATTGTTCTGCAAACACTCTGCGCTCTCCTTCCTTTAAGATCTGTTGTGTCTTTTTTTTGTAGTTAATCTATTTCTTATCAATGATTGTTGCCCTCAGTAGTTTATGTTGCACGACATGCGTTGCATTGCAGTTATTTTCGAAACTAGATGTTGGAGCTGCATATTGATCTTTTCAGATTCTCAGCTACTGTGAGCACAACAAAATTTAGTCATTGTAATTCCTGTGTTCTTTTCCTCAAAATTTTTTCAATATATTTATATTTTTGTAATTGTTTTTGTACCAGATATTGTGCTAAATTAAGTTGCTGGTTAGCTATCACATAGAGGCAGATCACAAGTTAAAGGTGATTTACAAGTATTCAAGTTCTCATAGAGATGTTGCACTAAAACCTCCAGTCATTTTTCTGTTGGCTCTTTATGAATACATTAGTAGTGAATTGCTTACTTTCAACTTAGATTCTTTTTAGCCTTTAGTATATTTTGGAATTACCATATATCTGATACTTAAATTTTTTGCATTTCATTATACAACCATTATTGTAGTATCTTTTGTGAATATTCAAGGCGTGAAACTTATATTTTGTTAGTAAATCATTGTAAACTTTGATTATTATAACAATGGTTTATATATTATGTGAGTGAATTAGTGAATGTGTATCAACTAAATGTATTGGTACCAAGATTTGTGAGAAATAATTATATTTAAAAAAAGAAATTATGTAATTTAGCCACGGTTTGAACCGTGACTAACATATTAGATGAATTAATTATGTCTTAAAGTAACACGGTTTTGGTGTGGCTATTTAAAAATTTCAAATATATATTTTTTTATTTAACTCAAATTTACCAATGGGAGAACCGTGGCTATTCACACACTAAACCGTGGCTAACACAATGTTATCACGGAGGCTAAAACCGTGGCTAATTTCATTGCCACGCCCCTTATGCGCACACTAGTGACAGTGGCTAATGAAACATGGATAAGACTACTTAACCACGATTTTGGTATCATTTAGCCACGGTTTTGACCGTGGCTAAACAACATATTTTTTGTAGTGTTCTTTTGAGTGTATTATCCATGATGTCCAGTGTATACCTAGACAGAGTATCTAACATTAAAAAGGTGATGGTTTCTAATCCTATTTCATCCTATGATTAATTTTTCCTAAAGTCAATCATCATTCATTCCATCATAGGAAAACATCACTAACTATGACTAAAAAAATAAATAAAAAAGGAGCTACTCGTTAGAAAAGACTCTCCTCAGAAAAGAATCAAAAACAAATCTAAGGAGAATGCTACTAGCAGCAAGTCACTAAAAAATAAACCCAATAAAATAACTACTCATTAGACCACCAATATAACTCAGTAAAAATAAATACAACCATAGGACCCATAACAATGCATCAGAACAAACATAACATAACATAACATAACATAACATAACATAACATAACATAACATAACATAACAAGGAAATTTCATTTTCCCCACCCACATGTATAAGATAGAAATATCTCTTGTGTTTTAGCAATACAAAATAAAAGTGTAGTGAGAGAAGAGAACTTCTTGGAATTCTAATCCTCCTCATCGGCGGTGTCACAATTGGAGTCTACGCGTTGAATGTAACATGGTGCTTAAAGCTTCAAGTAATCCCAAGCTAACTCATGTCCTGGTATAAAACTAAATATTTTACAAAGATAGACTGAGAAGAATTTGAACTGATTTACGTAATTGTAAATCTGAAATAACAACAGGTCTAGATAAATACAAATACTAAAAATAGATGAGATGTCTAAAAGCCTTTACTAATTGATGATTTGTTGGGACAATTCTCTAGCTAATTCTAAATTTCTAAAACTAGAAGTAATATTAAAAAGCAAAGAAATCATAAACTCTCATCCTCATATGATGAGGACTCACCACTGACAGTTGCTGAAATGGTACTAGAGTATACCAACCAATTTCTTTATTAGGATTTGGGCACAAGGGTAAAATGAAGCCCTTACTAAATATCTCAATTTTTTTATGAGGAACCCTAATTCTCTAAGTTATAACTTGAATCACTTGGTTTCTCTAAGTTAGTCGTGTATTTAGAGGTAAATAAGGGATTAGGAGTATATTAGGATTTTATATCCCTTCTTAAAATACTAAAAATAACATAGTTTAGAGGTTAAAATAGTGAAAAGAATTGAAATGCCCTTGACTAAACCATTCCTAAAAATTAGTGAAAGAATACCATGACCCAATATATTTCTCGTGGTTTGATATGAACGGTCATACATTGAGCTTGTGGTTCCTGAGTCTGGTCTAAGGGTTCATGGGAAGGGTTACCACAAGTCACTGTATGGATTGTGGTTTGATACTACGGGTCATACAATATGGTCATGGTCCCTGAAGGAAAATTTCAACCTTCTAGATTTCTATCAGTATGCTCCCGTGGTATAGCTTGTGCAATGAGACCACTGCTCGTGTAAACGGTTAGTAGGGATTGGTACACTTTAAAGAAGTGTTTTGTAGGGCTTTACACTATCATATAGTATGATTTATACTATCATAGTATGATCCATCCTATGGGTCATACTGAGGCTAAAGTTTTGAATTATGAGATGGTTCTCTGGACTAAGCTAGAATTCTAGGACAAGTTTTGGGGTGTGACATTCAAAACCATATGAAGGTCCCTCTTATTCGAGTGCAAATCATCCTTATCATCTGCCTTCATGGTAGTGTCACGATCCAAAAATAAGGGTCATGATGACACTTATCGCGACGTACCTTGACAAGTAAGCCTATCACCCAAACTGATATACAAAAGGAGAAAAAACAAAAATGCCCCCAAGATGAGGCTTCTAGAATAAAGCCGAACCATAAAAGTAATTACCACAGAAACAACATATCCAAAACCATACATTTCTAAAATCAGGTGTCAATAGTATAAGAACTACTAATACAATCCATGAGTTAAATACATCAAAAATATTGACAAGGGACAACATCTATCTTTGAATACTAATAAAGGCATAACTAACATAGAAAGATAGAGGTGAAATCCAGATGCGTGAAAGTCCAACCTCTACCTTGAATACTCTGAAGGTTCCCAAAGTCAATTCACGTAAGGCATACCCGAAACTGAATCTGCATCGAAAAGGCAAAGTAAGAGTGAGTATGATCCACTTGTACTTAGTAGGTATCATAGGCCGACCAAGAAAAGTAGAAAGTAAAGCATACAAACTACACTCTAAGGGTACGTCACCTATAATCAGAAAATATCCCTCAATGGTAGCCCACACCTCTTGCACTAATATTTCTAATATATCACAATTACAATAACAACACGGTGTGTAGAGAAAAAGTATACATTATATCACATGCAAGTAGAAATAGAGAAGAACATGTATATACAAGATGGTCAAATATAAATAACATGATATACAACAAGTAGACATATGACAAGTCAATATGGCAATCTAATCACATCATTAATCACAATAAAACAAAGGCAATGTATAAGATGATGATGGTGATAATTTGTATGAGGATGATAATGATGATGCAAGTCTCCATACACACCTATAGAGCTAAAGCTTTCGATGTAGGACCCATGGAGGTTTCATCAACCCGTATACTACCCCGTATATACCTACAAAGCTAAAGCTTTCCAATATAGGACCCATTGGGGGTTCGTCAACCTGTATATAATCAATATCCATGACTCTTCTCTGTCATATCCTTAGGAGAGGTCTATAAAATCTGATGTTTCTAATATTTCCAATATTTCTACTATTTCTAGTATCAAGTGGGACCAACAACAACAACAAGTATACACGAAACATACAACAAATAAGTGAAATTATGTGTATGATGCCATGAGGATGTAATGTTCACAATCACTTCCAATGCATATTTCCATAACCAACTACATGATGTATTTCTATAATCAAATAATGATATATTTACACAACCACGTGGGCCAATATCCGCTCATTATTTCCAACCATTCATAAATTACCATATGTTTTATATGTCCACTAGTATGAATATATCACAATACACCAATGGTACCACAATAGGCATTTTCAAGAACACAATATAATTATTTATATGTATTCAAGGCTATCAACATCATATAGGATCCTACACGGTTACATATATCACATAATATCACAATTTCAACAATTACATCACATATAGGCCCCCACATAGGAACAACACATAGATAGCCCTTTTTAATGATTAGTTCCCACCCTTAACAAGCATTTTATACCATAATTAACTACCTAGCCCAGTCTAAAAGAGGTAAGCTATAACCTACCTCGCATGTCAAAACTGGTCTGCAACACTTCAACCATAAAACCCTACTTCTCACAAACGGTCTCAAAATTAACTAAACCTAAGAAATATAGAATCTATGCATCAAAAGAAAGATAACAATATCCATATTGCCTACTTTTGGTTAAGGGTCAAAATGGACCCCCGAAATGGGTTTTCAAAAAAGAAGGATAAAATCATAAATTTACTTAAAAACATGTTCCCCATACTTTTAAAAATCCATATCTGAAAACCCAAGTAAAATCGAGTAAAAAACGAGGTTCAAATCGAAGAAAACTCATTTTAAGCTTTACTGAGTAAAATCTTTGAAATCTGTGTTAAAATTAAGAGTCGACATTGTTTCGAAGGTTAAATTGATGAACAACTAGTAATTGTAGGATTAAAACACTATTCAAGTGAAAAGGAGTGAAATTGGAGTTTATGATCAAGTTCTAAGATTTTTGGAGTTTTGAGAAATTAATCAAGAATTAGAGTAAGAAAAGATGAAATTTCACCTTAAATCCGTAACAGAATCAAGAAATAGATGTTAATGTAGCTTCTCAAGCTCCCAAAAGCTTCACTTGTAAGTTCTCACACTATTTTAGGGTTTAACTCTCAAGAGGCAAGATGAAAGAATGAGTAAAATAGGCAAAAAAGGCTATTTTTATACTGCACCAGGTTACCTGGTACAAAAAGACATAAATCGCACATCCCATATGCGATTTACCCTTTGTGCACCAATTAACCTGGTGCACTAGATTATTAAGTCTTAAGCGAACTTCGGCGGGGTGCACGGGATTTGTTCGGAGTCCGATATACGCAAATAAACTATGGTACTACACTAAATTCGATGCTCCAAACTCAATGGCGATATCAATTTTTTTTAAAAAAACCATCATTTTCACAGAGTTGAACCCCAAAACCCAAAATCATAATTTTTCAAACTGAGGTCGCAATGAGATTTATAAGCCACGAAACCACACCAAATATGTTAACACCCTAAAATCAACGTTTCGGATCTGTTGGCACAGTCCGTTCAACCATCTATTGCACGGATTAAAAGATAATTACAGAAGTCCAAAATAAGGCTCTCGAAGCCACCAAAAAGCACAATATCAAAAAAATGGTATCACAATGCATAGAGAACCGTGCCAATCACTCCTAAACCCTAGATACCACAATGCAACTATAGGGAGTGGTAAAATAGTCAAACCACATAAAATCACAAATTTCACATATTTTATCAAATTTTCAGGTCGTTACATCATCCACTACTAAGAATCAGTTCGTCCTCGAACTAAAGGCAAAAGAAACACTTGAATCAACAAAGAAATAGGGATAAGAACTACACATATCATACTCGACCTCCCAAGTAGACTCACCTACAGGTCGATGTCGCCACTAAACTGTAACAATAGAAATACCTCTAAAATGCAACTGTCTAACATTTCTAGCCAATATAGAGACCGACTCCTTAAACAATAACCGCTCATCTAACTGGACCGACTCCCAATGAATAATATGAGACTCATCCGGAATATAATAGCGAATCATAAAAACATGAAAAACTAGATGAACAGACGATAGATTGGGGGCGAAGCCAACTCATAATTCGCATCACCAACAGCCTGAAGAATATCAAATAGACCAATATACTTGGGGTTAAGTTTTCCTGTCCTCTCAAACCTCATCACACCCTTCATGGGTGAAACTCAAAGGAAAACGTGATCACCAACATCAAATCTCAAAGAATGAAGCCTACGATTTGCATAGCACTTCTGCCCACTCTAAACCGCTCGAAGTCTATCCTGAATGATACGAACTCCGCCCAAAGACTCACGAAGAAAGTTCGTACCTCAAGGTCTCATCTCTGAAACATCAAACCACCCTACTATCGAGCGATAATGCCTACCATACAACACCTCAAAAGGAGCAATATCAATACTAGAATAGTAGCTAGTATTATATGTAAACTCTGCTAAAGCCAAATATTGCTCCCACTAGCCATCAAAGTCCATAACATAAGCACGAAGCTTATCCTTCAAAACCTAAACAGTCTTCTCTAATCGACCATCAGTATAGGGGTAAAACACCATGCTAAGATAACCTCGAGTCCCCAACACATTCTAAAAATTCTTCCAAAAGTGAGATGTGAACACAAAACCTCAATTTGAAATAATGGACACTGGCATACTATGCAGATGCACAATCTCACGAATGCAGATATGGGCCAACCTTTCAGCACTGAATGAGACCGAAACTAGAATAAAATGAGTAGACTTAGATAATCGATCCATGAAGACCCAAACACTATCAGAACCATGAGATATACGAGGCAAACCAGTCATAAAGTCCATGGTAATCCGTTCCCATTTCTACTCGAGAATGGGTAACCTCTGAAGCAAACCACCAATTCTCATATACTCCATCTTCACATGCTGATAATATAGGTAATGAGCCACAAACTCTACTATATCTCTCCATATGCCACCCCACCAGTAGTGTTGTCTTAAATCACGATACATCTTAGTCACACCTAGATGAATGGAATATCTTGAACAATGGGCATCCTCTAAGATCAACCTAATCCAGTCACCCACTCTCGGTACACAAACTCAGCCTCCAATCCGCAAAACTACATCTGAATCAAGTGAAGCTGCCTTAGCCTCACCACTCAACACTTTATCTCAAATCGATCTTAATCCTGCATCATCAAACTAATGAGCTCGAATCTACTCCATCAAAGCAGATCAAGCCTTCATAAATGCCAAAACATACCAAAGGGTCAAAATATCAAGCCTAACTATCAAGTTAGCTAAAGAATGAACCTCTAAGGCCAAGGGCCTCTCCCAAGTCAAAAAATGCATCAAGCTACCCTTGCTAGTCGACTTCTAACTCAAGGCCCGGATGATAAAGAATGGTCAAGTTATAATCCTTAAGCAACTCAAGCCAGCAACGCTGCCTCATATTAAGACCTCGAAGGGTGAAGAAGTACTAAAGGCTACGAGGATCCGAGAAAATCTCATAATAAACTTCATACAAGTAGTGCCTCCACAACTTTAAAGCAAAGAGAACCGCGCACAACTCCAAATCATTGGTAGGATAATTATTCTCATGGGGCTTCAACTGACAAGACGCATAAGTAATCACCGTACCCTCCCAAGTCAACACAACACCCAACTTAACACCTGAAGCATCACAAAATATGGTAAAATCTATGCCCTCCTTGGGCAAAGCCAATATAGGAGCTGAAGTCAACAAATCCTTGTGCTTTTGAAAGCTCTCCTAACAAGCATCAAACCACTGAAAGAAAATCTTCTTCTGAGTCAACTTAGTCAAAAGAGTTGTAATAGAAGAGAAACCCTCAACAAAATATCTATAATAACCTACCAAGCTAATGAAACTTAGAATCTCGTTGGGCGAAGTAGGTCTAGCCCAATCACGAACCGCTACAACCTTAGCTGGATCAACCATAATACCTTTATTAGTCACCACATGACCCAATAAAGAAACACACTCCTACTAAAACTCGCATATAGAGAACTTGGCATACAACTTCTCATCCCTCAATCTCTGAAGACAATCCACAAATGCTCCTTATGCTCAGTCGCACTCTTGGAATGCACCAAGATATCATCTATAAATACAATAACAAAGGAGTCAAGATACGATCCAGACACCCAGTTCATCAACTCCATGCATGTGACAAGGATATTGGTCAACCCAAAAGACATGACCAAGAACTCATAATAGCCATAACGAGTTCGAAAAACTATCTTCAAAAAATCCAAAGATCTAATCCTCAACTGGTGGTAACCAGACCTCAAATCAATCTTAAAAAACACCACAACACCCTGAAGTTGATCAAATAAATCATCAATATGAGGAAGAGAATACTTATTCTTAACTGTCACCTTGTTCAACTGCTGATAATCAATACACATCCGTATAGACCCATTTTTTTTCTTCACAAACAAGACCGTCGTACCCCAAGGCGGTACACTAGGTCAGATAAATCCATTATCCATCTATTCTTACAATTGATCATTTATCTTCTACTCGACTAGGTCCATCCTATAAGGAGGAATAGAAATAGGCTTGGTGCCCACCTCAACATCAATAGAAAATTTAATATCTTGATCCAGAGGCATACCAAGAAGATCCATAAGAAACACATCTATAAACTCACGAACAACACGAATAGAATCCAAGGAATAAGGTAAAACAACAGTAGTGTCACAAATATAAGATAAATAAGTTAGATATCCCCCCTTAACAAATCGATAAGTCTAAACATAAGATATGATCCTCTTAGGCCCTAAATAAAGTGCACCCTTCCAAGCTATCCTTGTCACACTCAGGGAAGCTAAAGTTACAGTCTTAGAAAAATAATCTAGGACAAAGATGATAAGGAGCCAACCAATTCATACCAAACATAACATCGAAATCAACTATATCTAGCATAAGCAAATCTACCCAATTCTCACAGCCAAAGAAAGTCACAATATAAGATCGGTACACCCGATCCACCACTAAAGAAGCACCTACTAAGGCAGATACACGAATAGGCATGGCAAGACACTCACTGATAGAATCAAAACCCGAAGCAAAATATGTAGACACGTAGAAAAAAGTCAATTTGGGATCAAATAACACAAATACAAATCTGAAACAAATGGGGATGATACATGTGAAAGCCTCTACCTTAAGTCTGGATGGCATAGCATAACACTGCCCACGATCACGAACTTCCTGAGTGTCCCCACGACCACCAACTGCCTGAGTGGCCCCACGACCACCCCTAAGAGCTCTACTACCTCTGCCCCTCGTACCTCTGGTAGTATCTCTACCTCTCACGATCATAATAGAAGAGGCTCTAAGCACATAATGGGGATAATTCTTGGCCATATGGCCAACCACATTGCAAACATAACAAGCTCTAAACTTTCCCTGACGGCCATCCTACACTACTGAACCAGATGATCTACCACCTGAACTCTACAAAGATGCTTGCACCGGCCTACCCTGATATCCATGAGAACCTTTGAATTCTCTACCATGAGAAGACCTTTAAACTTACTAAAATGGTGCACCTTCTTGGAGCCTCCCTGAGATGCTCAAAGAATACCCTCAGTCATCTTAGCATAATCCATAATACTACAAAAAAATGCCCCAAATACAACCATTTATGATGTAGCCAACTAAAGGGAGACATCTAAACCCTTCACAAACTTCTGAATCTTCTCAAACTCAATAGAAATACTAGCATAGGAATATCTAGACAAGGCTTGGAAGCGAACCTCATACTATGATACAGTCATGGAGCCCTACTCTAGTCGGTTAAGTTCATCATGCATCCGATCTCTCTAACTATAAGGAAGAAATATCTCCAGAAAGGTATCAACAAACTAATCCCAAGATATCTAAGGAGCATTGATGGGTCGAAAACCAACAATCGATCTACACCAATATCTAGCTGCATCTCTCAATTGATAGGTAGTATAAGCTACTCCATGGGACTCCAGCAAACCCAAATTATGCAACTTCTCTCGATAATTAATCAAGAACTCATAGGCATCCTCATCCATAGCACCACTGAATTTAGGAGGACCCAAATGATTAAATCTCTCGAACCTCTTCTGATCCTCAGAATATATTATAATACTCAAAGTAAGAAAAGACATTGAAAATCTAGCAGGATGAGATCCTATCTGAAGAGGTAACATAGACGAAGGTTAAACTCTCGATGTTGAAACATCACGCTCAGATATTGGTGCTGAAACAAGAATAGAAATTAAGGTCTGAAGAGTACCCAAAATAGAAGTAGGTGCAACAGGAGGATCCACACTCTGAACTGAAGGAACACCCAGCATAACCAAAGAAGAATTCTCTAAATGGGTCAGCAAACGCACCATAATCCCTCCAATACTAGGGTAGGTAAACTCTTAAAAATTGGAGTAGAACCCACACCTCTAAACTGCTCAACACAAGGCTCAAGGGAGAGACCCCTGGCACTCCTCCTAAAGGGGCTGAACCATGGACTCGTCCCCTCCCTCGAGTCTGTCCATGACTTGAGGCTCGCCTTCTGGGTGAAGGCTCTATGTCACCACTCTCGCAGGACCTAGTCAACACCATCTACGTATCAAGAGTAAAACATAACTCAGAATACAATGTATGAAAGAAGTTCGCACAATAAGGAATAAAAATAAGAGAAGTTTCCTAAAGACATCCCATAGCCTCTCAAAGATAGATACGGACGTCTAGTTACTGATCCATAAGACTCTAATAGACATCTTGTTCTTACACTATTGGGACCAATAAAACCTGGTTGCTTTGATACCAGTTTGTCATGACCCAAAAATAAGAGTCATGATGGCACTTTTTACACGTACCTTGATAAGTAAGCCTATCACCTAAACTGATATACAAAAGGAGAAAAGACATAAATTTTCCCCCAAAGTGAGGCTTTTAGAACGAAGCCAAACCATACAAGTAATTACCATAACATGAAAAAAACATATCCAAAACCATACATTCCCAAAACCAGGTATCAATAGTGTAAGAACTACAAATATAATTCATGAGTCAAATACATCAAAACTATCAACAATGGACAGTATCTATCTTGGAATATTAATAAGGATATAACTAATACAAAAATATAGAGGTGAACTTCGAATACATGAAGGTCCAACCACTACCTTGAATACTCTGAAAGCACCTAAAGTTAAGTCACGTGAGGTGCACCCAAACCTGAATCTGCACTGAAAGGGTAAAGTAGGAGTGAGAATGATCCACTTATACTCAGTAGGTATTATAGGCGGACCGAGAAAGGTAGAAAATAAAGCATACAAACTATACACTAACGGAACATCACCTGGAATCAGAAAATGTCCCACAATTGTAGCCCACACCATTTTTCTAATAGTTTTAATATATCACGATTACAACAACAAAAATATGGTATGTAAAACACAAGTATACATTATATCACATGCAAGTAGAAATAGAGACGAACATATATATACAAGATGGTCAAGTACAAATAATAGGATATAGAGAAAGTAGACATATAAAAAGTCAATAAGGCAATCTAATCACAACATCAATCACAGTAAAATAAATGTAATATATAAGATAATGATGATGATGAAGTTGCACGAGACCGTCGACAGTCTCCATATACACCTACAGAGCTAAAGATTCTTGATATAGGACCTATGAAAGGTTTGTCAACCCGTATACTATCCCATGTATAACTACAGAGCTAAAGCTTCCCAATGTAGGACCTATGGGGGTTTATCAACTCGTATACAATTAATATCCATGATTCTTCTCTGACATATCCTTAGGAGAGGTCTATAAAATCTGATGTTTCCAATATTTCTAGAATTTCCAATATTTCTAATATTTCCAAAGCACATACATAACATGAGACACAAATTAAGTGGGACCAACAACAACAAGAAGTTTATACAAAATATATAACAAATAAGTGAAATTATGCGTATAATGCCATGAGGATGTAATGTTCACAATATCTCCAAACGAGTATTTCCACAACCAACTACATGATGTATTTCCACAATCAACCATAATGATATATTTCCACAACCACGTGTGCCAATATCCGCTCATTATTTCCAACCATCAATAAATTTCCATACGTTTCATAGGCCCACAAGTATGAATATATCAAAATACACCAATGGTACCACCATAGGCATTTTCACTAACACAATACAATTATATGCTTGTATTCAAGGTTATCAATATCATATAGGAACCACACAGTCACACATATCACATAATATCTCAAATTTAATAATTACATCACAAACAACCCCCCACATGGGCACAACACATAGATAACCATTTTTCATGATTAGTTCCCACCATTAACATGCATTTGCACCATCATTAACTATCTATCCCAGTTTGAAAGAGTTAAGTCATAATCTACCTCAAATGCCGGAATCGGTCTGCAATACTTCAAGCAAAAAGCTATACTTCTCACAAATGGTCCTGAAAGAGACTAAAATCAAGAAATATAGAATCTATGCATCAAAACAAAGCTAACAATACTCATATTGCCTACTTTTGGTTTGAGATCAAAATGGACCTCCGAAATAGATTTTTAAAAAATAAGAAAAAAATTATATCTTTACTTCAAAAATGTGTTCTCCATACTTTTAGGAATCTACAGCTGAAAATCCAAGTCAAATCGAGTAAAAAATGAGGTTCAAATTGAAGAAAAATCATGTTTAAGCTTTACCAAGTAAAATATTTGAAATCCATGTTAAAATCAAGAATTGAAGTTGTTTGGAAGGTTAGATTTATGAAAAACTTGTAATTATAGGATTAAAACATTACTCAAGTGAAAAAGAGTGAAATTATGGTTTAAAATCAAGCCCTAAGATTTTTGGAATTTTGAGAAATTAATCAAGAACTAGAGTTAGAAAAGATGAAATCTCACCTTAAATTCATAGAAGAATCATGACATCAATATTAATCTAGCTTCCCAAGCTTCCACAAGCTTTACTTTTAAGTTCTCACACTATTTTAGGATTTAAGTCTCAAGAGGCAAGGTGAAAGAATGAGTAAGCAGAAAGACTATTTTTATACTGCACCAGATTACCTGGTACAAAAGGGTATAAATCAAACCTCCATATATAATTTACCCTTTGTGCACCAATTAACCTAGTGGACCAGATTATTAAGTCTCAAACGGACTTCGACGGGGTACCCGAGATTCATTCAAAGTCCGATATATGCAAAAGAACTATGTAACCACACTAAATTTGATGCTCCGGACTCAATGAAAATATCAGATTTTCAAAAAAAATTATTTTCATAGAATTGACTATCAAAATCCAAAATCATTATTTCCAAATTGAAGATCGAAGTGAGATTTAAAAGCCAAGGAAGCACATCAAATATTTTACCACCCTAAAATCGATGTTCCAAATCTTCCGGTGCAGTCTGTTTATCCATCCGTCACATGAATCAAAATATAACCATAGAAGTCTAAAATAAGGCTCTCGAAGCCACCAAAAGCTACAGTATCATATAAATAGTATCAAAATGCATAGAAAACTGTGCCACTCATCCCCACACTCTAAAAATACCATAATGCAACTACGGGGAGGGGTAAAATAGTAAAATCACATAAAATTACAAATTTTATATATTTTATCAAATTTTTAGATTATTAAAGGTAGACCCTGCATAGTCATTCTCATTCTTAGCATCCATAATTGTGGTAGGTTTGTCATCATTAAGAGGCTCCTCAAAATACCAACCCACTTTGCCCATTATTTTAGCTCTTTTGATCAGTGTGTACTTATTATTCGATCAGTGGTGCTCCTCAGGAGTTGCGAATCTACCACCCAACAACAACATCAAATCTAATATGCCATAACCGCGACCCTTATAAGTATCATTACGAGTATGATGCTCTGCAAATATAAGTGATGAGCCATGGATTTCATTAGGATCCTTGGTCTTAGTTACATCAGTCATGAAATTATTCAATAGAGAATGATAATCAATGTCCTCCTCCTAAACACTATGATTATGTATGAGCCTAGTCAATATGCTCCCAAAATAGAACTGCATCTGATGATTCACCCTAGCCTTCTTCATAAATGACCTTAGGATTTTTCCAAAAATAATAGGTTGGCTTGTCATCAATATATGAACTAAATAAGCCCTATCTCTGGTAATGTCATTCGTATTCTTGCCAGGACTGAAGCAGCTACACAAAATCTTAAGACACACCCTAGCCTATCACGACCCGAGACTACCTCCTAGTTATAATACGATGGTTGGAACCATAAGTGATCTCAATCTAACCCATGAACTGACATGATACTTGAGAGACTAATTTAGAATAAATAAAATAGCTAATTTTTTTGTGCGGAAACATAATCATGACATAAGCTGGATAAATAATACTGATAAAGTTTACAAAATGATAAAACTAAAGAGAGAAATGGAATTTACATTTTATGACTCTAACTGACTGGCTATGAAGCCTCTACTATACTGACTATAGATAGCTGAGACATGACTACAACTAACACTAATCAATACATATGAATAAATACAATACAGTACATAAACTACAACTGACTGGAGTCCCCAAAATAGAAAAACTCATCACCTGCTGGCTGGAAGCTACAAACCGTATGATTATGATGTGTAGGCTACAACTGGTACCTACATTATGAGATAATATAGCATAGAGACATAAATGTGGATCAGTACTTTGGAATATACTGAGTAAGCGGGGGTGAATGCAATAAGTAAAACTGATTTCATACGTAATCTTAAAACATGCATGCTAAGGGCAAGTAAACTCACCAAAAGACTGAAATAAACTTAAAATTGAAGTGTCTTAAGACATGAGTAACAAAAAAATTATGTCAAGCTGGTGAATCACTAAACTTAGTTTCTTAAATCTTTACTTTTGTAGAATAAGTAGAACTGAAGCTGGGAAATGATAAGTCATGAATACTCTATGTAAATCTCATATAAAGCTGAATAGAATGTAAAACTGAATCGAGGATCATGCATAGATACTGAGCATGGAAAATATGAACAAACAAAACCAAACATAACATATACTAAGTTGATCTAATTAACTAAACTACTGATAACTGAATACGGAAGATCTGACATCTGAATACTGAATAACTGGTATCTGGATACTAATTAGCTGGTATCTGTATACTAATTAACTAATAATTGTATACTGATTAATTGATAACTGAATACTGATCATATAAAATTGAACTGTACTTAGTCTGAATAACTGGACTAAAACTATGGGGTACTATGTATATGAGATAAGGACTAACTGAACAACATGAAATAACTGAGCATGAATGCATGAAAACTGTAATATCTAAGAATGCAAGACTAAGTGTATATATGTTATGTTACTGAGACAATCTATAATTCTGAAAGAGTAAAATCTATATAACTGAATATCTGAAAGTTTGTACAGTTATTCAAGTAAACCTGAATAAAAAATACACTGAATACTGACTAAAACTATAGGAGGTATCATCTAACTGACATGCCTCAATCTGAGCTAATCGGGGTCCAACCTATAACCCCAATTAGAAGAGTGTCAGTACCATGTCGTAGGTACTAACACTGGCTATGTGGATCCACTAAACTGGTGTCCTAAAGGAATAAAGAGTCACCTCAACTGGCAGGCGCTCTAATGAGATATGTGTCACCCTCAACTGGTAGGTGAACACATTGTCATCTATCAACTGGCAGGTTGACATCTCCAACCTACGCTGTCTACATAGTTCTGGAACTTAGGGACTGCTACTAATGGTCACACCCTCTATTGACAGGTGAGCCCCCATCCTTGGGTTCGCTCGGTGCTAAATCCTACTCCCAACTGAAAGACACTAAAATGCTAACTGGTGCATGCACTGATAACTGATAATTGATAAGCTCAGGTCATGGTATTCTGAAAATAACAGTGCATACAGATTCTAGGGTAATTATTAGCATATAGACTAGTAATGCTCATCATGAATATGAAAATCTGAGTATACTGATAAGTTTCATGGATTAACTGTCTGAATACTTGAAAAGCTGAATTTATGTAAATCATATAGGTATTGGGTGTTCATAACCCACCAGCACTGAATGAGTATAAAATAATATATCAAACTTGAAACACTGTAATAAGTGATTATATTTCAAAGACCCAAACATGGACATTTCAACAAATATGCAAAAATCATAAACTTATACATGAGAATATCTTAAACATGAGGGAAACAATAGATTTCATGGAAAAACTCATAACTTGGATATTTATCCTAAATCAACTGAACATGACTTGGGAATTACAACATTCAACACGATATGACTCATTCCATTTGAAAGCACTTATAATCATAACTTTAAATTGAATTAACAAGAGATTCATGGAGATAGTTCAACTTAAACATGTAAAACTCATAATTTAAAACAAAAAAAAGTTCTTGGACTCCATGGGTGAAAGGGGATATATGGATGAACTCCCACATACCTTAATTGAACAAATTCATGAAGGAATCACTACAAGAAAATGGTCTATTTAAGACCAACATTCAAGGACGAGTCAATAATTTGGTCTCTAAAAGTATACTTATTAGGACAAGATTAAATTTCAACCCCTATTATGCATTTTTTTAGAAGGAATAAAATCGAGTCCTAAAAAGATTATTAACTAGTCCTTATTAATAAAGTACCTCCAAATTATCATAATATTATAAAAATTTTAATAAAAATAATATATTCTAATCAAACTTAAGGAGCCAAAAACAAAAAAACTCTCTGTATTCTCCAATATCACGCCCTAGCTATTGTTGCTCAAAATTTCCATCGATAATTTTTCCATTGAACACTGCCGACTGTGATTCCATCAAGTTTGTTCAATTCCAGTAGAGTCGTCTCTTCTTGCTCCATCATTGGCAACCCTCCTTCCTATTTCACTTGGTAACATCTTCATTCTCTTGATCTTACTCGACCTGTACAATCTTCAGTAGGACAGTCAAACCTATAACTTGATGTTAGAACTCGATTACTGATAAGTATGGTACTCCTATTTCTTTTATTTTTTGGTGAAAGCAGTAGAACTGATGGATAGTTGTGGAAAGGATATTGAATGGCTATCCTAGTACATTCCATAAAAGGAAAGTGTAGGATTAGGGATAAAATTTTCATGGGAAGAATGAAGCATTGTTCTGATTGAATTCCTTATTTATTGATAAAAGTGAAATTACTTTTAAATTAATTTTATTTGTATGTACATTGGGGGTTGAACACATATCATTGTCAGTTATAAGTTATGTTCAATCACTCTTATGCATTCCTAAATCTCTATTATTTCCAATCATAGCTTTCATTATAGGTATGATTTCTCATCTCTCTATAAATATAAGAGTAAAGATTTTTGTTCACAAAAACATCAGTTGCTGATGGCCGATTCAAAATTGAAAGCCCTAAGTTCTTTGTTTCGTTCGTTTAGTAAATTATCAAAGCAATGGAAATCTATTTCACCTAAAAATTCAGCTGAACATATTGTCCTTAAAGTTTATGTTCCATAGCAACAACCTACTTTAGCTGAACTATGCACAATGTTCAATTTTTATTTTGATTTTAATGTGTTGATTAGTCTGTAGAACTATGTATGCTGTTAAATTTCTATTTCAATTTTGATTTGTTGATCTATTCTTACGCCCTTGAATCTGTTAAACTATGTATGCAATCGTTAGTTTGTTTAATGAGTATCTTTGAATTGAGACTAAGCATCTAGTCCTATACAAAATGTATGCTTTGCAATTGAAGTCAAGCTGGTTCATATGCAAAAAGAGAGTGCTTTGTTTTTTGTAAGATAATATATGTTGCTAATGTCTGTAAGAACATAATACTATCTATCCTTGAACCAGTTTTTATTATAAATTTAGGTTACTATCTGTCCACTTGAGAAAAATGCTGAAGATCCTGAGTTTTGACTTTGATCTTATTGTTTAGCTTTGAAGGTCCATATCCTATATGGATTTATTTTGGGTGTATGCTTTTAAATTATTTTTCTTTTACCTTATCCTTCTTTCCTCACAACAGCCCCGAGGGATGTGGGGTTTATCATAATAAGTTGAAGCTTGAATGAAATACTTTTCCAGAATGTAGTAGTCACTTAGTTATATCACTTTTGCAGAAATTTTTTTTTCTATTGATTATAGAATATTAATCTCCCTGCTATTTTCATTGACCTTCTTCTGGTGTACTCCAACAATTTATATGAAAATAAACTAATACGTACTTTTTTTAAGCTATTCAATTTACCCTAGACATTTTTTCTACAACAACCTATTACTATGAACAGTTAGACGACATTTTTTCACAACTCAACTTAATGTTGTAAACAAATTTTGACTAAATTCAGTATAAAATCTCATTAAAATAGTTTACTAATCATTGGAGAGTCCGAGGTGAATGATTGATGGGATGTAGGAAGTATCTTTAAATGACAAAAAAGTAGTAATTAGTTGAAAGCTGTTTCATTTTTGTAACAACATAAACTACTATTAATTTTCAGTTGAGGAGTTGGTGTGCAAAAATAGTGACACATTTAAAGGAAAAGGTCAACATTTATTTGGGAAAGGCCAAAATGAAAGTAAGTTTTTGAAAGAGATGGTGGGACTTGGGAGTATTAAACTATTATTATAGTGAGAAAAGCGACCGGCTATATGTTACGCCTAATGAAAATCTAGTTAACAATGGGGTTAATGGTTAAGTACTTGGACAATCCAAGTAGGCATTTGAATTGTCAACTAGTTTCGTATGTCTAGATGTTTAATAAATGTGAAAGTTGATTGCGATGGTTTATTTTGGTCTTTGGTTTGGCAAATAGATCCACCTGGTGAACACTTCTCAGCGTCTAATTTGAGTTGGACCAAGTTCGAAAATGAAGAACATCATGATGATATTTCCCTTATTCCTTATGATCGAGTTGATGCTTTATCATTGGAGAGTGTTGTAATGTGGAAGTCCTAACAAAGTTTCATATTGTGAGGGGAAGAAAGAAGCAAACACAATTTAAAGGAGTATAAATATGATGAGTATTTGGAATACATGATGTAAGTGCTTCAACCATTTCAGGATATATCATTCTATATCTTTCTTTTTTTTTGAAATGATTAATGTGGTTCATGCTGACCTATTTTTTTGTTATATTTGTTTTAGAAAATAAGCTATGTACTTGTTTGAATTTTTGATTATTTGATCTTTTGGTGGATTAACTTAGGAATGAATTTTCACGGCAAATAAATCTAAATGTAGAGGATCTAACTTAACTTAGCATCTAATGGAGCATCCTCTTTCTGTTTTACATTCACAGGGAGAATATACCCTTTGCAACTAATCAACAAAAACAAGATTACTACTATTTAAAAGCAAGCCAGGTTCAACCATGTGAAATCTACCTCAAAAGATAGATGATCTAGTCTGTAAGTTTCTTGATTAAAAGAACAAAACAAAACAATTATTCTTCTCTATAGGCCTTAGTAAATAAGAAATTTCATGACTTCTATGGATCTCGAAAGGAGATCCATTAGCTATGTTGTACATCCCATCACTTGCTTAATCAATGTCTTCTTTATAGGAATTTTGTCCTTGTGTATATAGTTCTTAACAACCGGGCTTTGTCATTCACGACTACTTTTAGAATTTTTAAAGTGTAAATTTATTTTGCTGAAGTTTGTTATGTGTATATGTTTCTTTCTTTGTCTGCATTCCAGTATGTTTTAAGTTTGAAAATAAATAAAAATAGATAATGTCTGGAAAGGCTTCTTCAACTTACTCAAAATTGTAAATTTCTCCCAAGCTTTTTCAGACCTTTGATTTTTGTATTTTTTTCATCGTCTCTTTTCCTCCCTCCCTTTGTACCTACTTCCTTCCCTCCCTCCCTTCTTCCTTTCTTTCGTCCCTCTTTCCCTCTCTCTCCCTGTCCTACTTTTTTCACAAGGAATAGATTTGAGGTTTCTGCAACTTCAAGTTTGTGTCACTTTTCATTCTTTACTTGTTTATTACTTCCTGACCATTGCTACTGTTATGGTAAAGTAGAGAATTAATTCAAAATTCTTAGATCGCCAGTATTATTCCCTTGGAATACTATCCATTTCAACCAATATGTTACTCCTTTGACCATAATTGTTTACCGACATTTGACTTGCTAAAGTCAAGACTAGATTAAAGTCATCTTTGGACTATATTTTTCAATGAAAAAGAATAAAACTGATAATATGTACTATCGTGAGAAGGTTTCTAACTTTCTACCACATAAAAATATATAAACATCCGCTTTAGTGAAATCCTGTTTAAACTTTTAGGGACAAAATCATGGGAATAAGGGAGTAAGATCGAGTTATAGCTGTTTGAGAAGTCATGAGATTTCGACATCATAACTATTGACTCTTAATACAGAATATTGTGGAATAGATTACCTTTTCTGATAAAATTTGGTGTAATAGGAACATGAAAACTGAAATTACTTACGAGTTTCTCCTTCATATCTTATCATGCTGTTATTTCAGGTATTGGTGTTCCTTTAGCCTGGAAAATTATGGAGAAGGTGGTAGTATTTTACCAAGTCAATGATATCGGCTTAACACTCAAAATCATGCCGCTAGACTCTAGTCCATGAGGGACTGCATATGCCACTTTATAGAGAAGTGTTTGTATGCCTGCCCATCTCTTGCACTTCTTATATATAACAACAAGCGTCCTGTTAACAAATATGGTTCTGTATACCATGGGCCACTTGATAGAGATGTTATTGGCCTTGGTGCGAAAAAACTTCCTTACAATTGCAATAAGATTTAACAACAAACTATATCTATGATCTATCTTGGCATTCCAGAGGAGAATTTTTAGCAAAGCATATAGAGTGTATTCAACGCTACTATGGTTCTGATGCCAAAGTGAACAGCCTTACTGCTCAGTATATTAATAAACTTGGCATAACTATTAAGAGATTTACTCATGAGTTGGATCTAAATGATTAAGCTAGCATAAGATTGTGGTTTGATCTTAATAAGAAGTCTATTTTCTTTTATTAGGATTCATAAAAAAATAATCCATTTATTTTAGGTATCCAAACTGAATGGCAGTTGCAACAAATGATTCGTTTTAGGCATCATAGTCTCATTGCAGTTGATTCCACATTTGGTATAAAGAAACTAAAGGTAATGAAGAAATTGTTTCTCTTCCTATAAACCTTGACGACATCTTCCATAGTTCTAATTTCATCAGTGTAAACCGGAAGTATCCTTTGTGCACATTTCTTGTGTTTGACTCAAGACAGCATACCCTTCCTATTGCTTGGATTATCACCAGCACAATTGCTAAGCCTGATATGAGTAAATGGATAAAAGCGCTACATAATCATATCTATGCTGTTTATCCAACATGGAAAGGCAAAGGTTTTCTAATCAACGATGCTGCAGCAGAAATTGACCCCATAAGGTAAAATTCTTCTAGTGTGCCATTGTCTGTGTCTATTAGTCACATGGTTCTATAACTAATTTATATGATCTTAGTGTCTTTTCAGGGAGATATTTTCATGTCCAGTTCTATTTTCCCTTTGGCAGATTCGTAAATCATGGTTGAGAAATATCATCAAGAAATATAGTAATAATGAAATTCAAAGAGAGATATTTAAGCATCTAGGAAACATAGTGTACAACATTTGGGATGGAAGTGATCCTTTTGTTGCTTTAGAAGAATTTTCTAAAGATTTTGTTGATCAAATGGCCTTCTTGCAATATTTCAAAGCCATATGGGTGCCTAAATTTAGTTAGATCATCTCTTTGTTCGTTATCTACTTTTGTTACATTGAAAAACTTTTTTGTCATAAAGAAAGAAGAAAAAGAACATAATATGTCATACAATATAACTCTACTATATGTATGCACTCTATTACTTACATGTATAGATTTTTTATTTTAGTTTATTTCACCTTACTATATAAAAGCATTTGTTCATAATTTTTTTCTATCTTTTGCCAGTTTTTACACTGTAACATTTGTCCTTTTCATAGTACAGAAATGTGGCTTACTACAATGAGGATGTTGCCTCTTGCGAGCCAAGAAACATCTGGTGCAATCAAAGCGTATCATGTGAAGCTGAAAGTCAGACATATGATGATTCATATCTTGGAGCACTCCATAGGGTTGATTGGTTATTTCACAAGTTGACGACTGAGTTACACTCTAGATACTAGCTTTACTGATATGCAGATGAGAGTGATTCTTTTCAAAATGTGAAGGCAGAATATATTGCCACCACTTCTTGTCATAGAGCTCTGCAGATTCCTGATGTTGTTGTGACCTTCGATTCCACGGATAACTCATTTGCAAAAGTTTTGAGCCAGAAAGACAGCAATATAGCATGACTAGTTTGGAATCCTGGACCAGAATTTGCCCATTGTGATTGTGAATGGTCAATGCAAGGAAACTACTATCATGAGATATTAATTGAGTTTTATGGTCTCTAATTATATCATGTTTTTGTATCGATATTCTCGATAGCAATTTGATATAAATTGATAAAATTTATTATTTTGTGATATATATTAGCCTCATTTGTGATCAATTAGAGACTAGAAATATTGCTCATCTTTAAATATTTATCTATAACTAGAGGTGTTGCTCGTCTTTAAAGGTTGATCTAGGACTAGCATATCACTCATCTTTAAAAGTTTATCTACGACCAGGATGTTGCTAGTCCTTAAAGGTTGATCTAGGAAAAGAATTTTGCTCGTCGCTAAAGGATAATTTAGGACCAAGTATTTCTCGTCCCTAAAAGATAATTTAGGACCAGGTAGTTAGTCTATTTGAGATGGGATATATGGTCGCGAAAAGATAACTATGACCAAACAATTAGTCTATTTGGGACGAGATGTATCGTCTCTAAAAGATAACAATGACCAGGTAGCTAGTCTATTTGGAACGAGATACACCGTCGCTAAAAGATAATTATGACTAGGTAGTTAGTCGATTGAGATAAGATATACCATCGCTAAAATATAATTACAACCAGATTTTTTGCCGTCTCAAAAGGTTTTTAAGGATTGGCTTTGTTGAGTCGTCGCTATTGAGCTTTTGCGGAGGATCTTGTTAGGACGCAACCAGTTTTTTCCCATCCTGAAAGACCAATTAGGACAAGATTTGAACTTTTTGGGATTAGATTTCCCTTCCTTATAGGCTGTTTTTCTTGTAGTGAATCTTGAAATTTAAGCTTGAATCCTTGTGTTCTTGAGAGAAGAAGCTATTATTGTTCTTGGGAAATGGGAGGTTTTGCACGTGAGTTAATTTGAAGAAGATGGGCAAATAATGCCCTTTTGGGTGCTTTAATTCGTGCCTTGGACGTTTAGGGCTGAGGGGAAAGGAACAAAGTGCACCTTGAACCTTAAGAATCTGAACCAGAGAGGGAATAAGATCTGTGTCACATCCCATATCGTGTGGAGAGAGAAATATATCATGCCCCATATCGCATGGAGAGAGCAACGCGTCGCAGCCAAATTGCGAACCCTTACTGCCTCTCACGAAAAAACTCATAACTTTTCGCTCGGGTATCGGATTAAGGAGAAATTGGTATCATTGGAAAGCTATTTCAATTATTTATCATTTGGTGGCTCTTGAGCTGAAAAATTATAAATATATAAAAATTTATACACGTTTAAAGTCGACCCTTGTTAAATCGAACACTAAAATTTGGCCGAATCAAAGGCTCTTAGCTCAACTTTGCTCTAAGTGATTTCTATGAATATTTTTCACCTCATAAGCATTTCTCATACTAGGATAAAGGTCATGACTCATGTATTCAAATTAAAATCATGGTATTAGAGTTTACACACGGAGGAACGACGGTTCAAAGTCTAGCCCGAAAATGCGGGGTGTTACATAACCTCTCTAGCGAAATGTGCGATTAAAAAGGTTAAGTGAGTCCCGTCATCCTTGTGCCTCACCCATTTTTCCACTGAGTTCTCCCCATATAGAGTGTGGTGAAAGACTTGATATGGAGTTGTCCCCCAGAAAGTATTCATAGGCCCATTCTCCATAATCAGAGTGTGTAGGACCTCATTCAGTACGTGGTAGTGATATTTACAAACTGTAACCTTATTATAATCTTATTACACCAGCTCGTAGTATACATATTCACATACAACTCCCTAACCAAGTTAAAGTTGCAGTCACTAGGATTGACAAAGATATAGCTCAACCCTAATCGGTTCACCGTAGCCCAAACATCAGGAAACTCCAATTGGAGCCTCCCTTAACCATTTGTTCATTGGAATGATACTTTGCCTTCTTATTCTTTTTTAACACTCTTTTCCGTGTTCTTTAAACTATTGAAGTCCAAACTTCCTCAAAGGATCAAGAGGACGAAGCTGAGAGGGTAGAGATGCAATGCTTGGTGCTTGTCCCTTTCGGGACCTTTTCTTAAACTGGTTACTAGAAATAACATGTTTTTATTTTCTAGCCTTAGGTGTCATAGTTCCTTTGATGGAGGAAGAAGAAAGAAGGAGATGAAGTTCTGGAGAAATAGATAGTTGAGATCGTTATGAGAGAAGAGGAATGGCGTGTGCAGTGCCTTTAAGGTGAAAATGGGGAGAAAAATTTGAGTTGGGTATTTAAATGAAGCCCTTGGGTTTAGTTGACCCATGGCCTGTTTAAATTTTTTTTGCTAAAATCCCATGTAGAGCGTTGTGGTGGCCAGCGCCTTGGGTGACACCCTGGCCAACACAAAGGCCTGCAATTTCCCCCCTCAATGAAGTCTGCCTTTGGACGCGTGTCGTGGAGGCCAGTTCCCAGGGCCTGCTGGGCATTGAGCCTCGCAGGGCCTAGGGCCGGCCTATCGTGCACCTCTAAAGTTTCAGCTTTAGGGCGGAGCGGTGGCCAGCGCCCGGGCCTGTGACAATTGTTTGTCCATCTTTTCATTTTCCTATCTTCGCCTCGACTCTCATTCACATGCAAAACACACAATTGGAAAAGCGGGTTGCCTCCCACCAAACGCTTTATTTTTTATCGTGGCATGACACATTTTTTTGTATTTCTGATTTTATTCTATTCTTTCTTTTCTTTTTTCTTATCCTACACTATTACAGCTACATCCTCGGGTTGCCTCCCGAGCAATGCTTTATTTAATGCCACGCTTCATCGGAGATACCTTAGATCATTTCTAACTCTTTGTCTTATTACTTTTTCAATTCATTATTATTTACGTGTTTTATTATTTCCATAAGCAAGTTCTTAGCATCACGAAGTCAGTATTTGATCATTATAATCTGTGTGCCCTGATTCTTAATCTAAATCTCATATTTTAGATTAAATAATGCTAATCTTAAAGGATTTATAGAGTGACATTTTCAGAATGTAAGGTCAATTATACGTACATATTTAAACATCCTTATGCATTCATTTATAACTGTCATGATCAATCTGGAATCCACACATGTACTTATCTTTATACGACAAATTTGCACTAGATGGGACTATACCTATTACCTAGTTTGTATCTGTAAGACCACCCATTGAAGACAGCACCAATTATAACTAAGAATTTAATTAGGAGAACCATGCATTTATGTAAAAGGATACGAAATTACGAATAGACACTTTCAAAAATGGAATTATCAACTGCTTTACAAAAAGAAAAGTTTTTTTAAAAAAATTATTGCGAGGAAAGGCACTTTACAACTTAAAACAATTGGTCATTAATTAGTGGATAATGAATAGATTAATCCCAATTAGAGTGAGTGAGAATCTTGATACAATAGTTTGGATGTCATATAACGCCAAAGATAATGTTTCAAAAGCTACCCAAAACCCACGCTTGTACTAATAATTGATATTTGTATAAATAATATAACCATTCTTTTTATTAGTCTAATTAATTAATTTCCAAAGACCCTAATGGATAAACTTATATATTCACCTTAATAGTTAAGAATTAAGACAGAAAGCTAAAAGATTTATCAATGATGAGGAGACACGAGGAGAAGAAGCTGCAATTAAAATTGACATAAAAATAAAGAATAAGTTAATTTCTAAATTATCAGGCCTAAGTCATAATTGGGCACTCATAGAGACATGAATTATTGTGTCCCACAAAAACAAATTGAATAAGATATATTACTTTAGTATTGTCATTTTCATAATCAATAGCCTTTTAATATAATATATAGGCTTTTAGCTGAAAAGTGAAGCTTCACTAAGAAACGATGATTGCAAAGAGGAAAATGTTGAAGGTTTAACACTGGTCCCAGTAATAGATTGAGTTGGCTCTTTCTCAAATTGCTTAGAAAGAAAAAGTGTTGGGTTTTAAAAAATGGATAAAAGCAAAATTAGGGTAAACGGGTTGGAAAATATGACATTTTTGGTAGATGTATGAGTTTTCTATTACCGTAAGTCTCTCAGTATATTATAATGGGAAAATAGACTAAATGGATCAAAAATCTAAAGTAATTACACCCAAATGTCCTCTCCCTAACTAATTTCTAAAATATGTATTGGCCTAATAATACTATTTACCAAACATGCCCCCAAAGCGTCAATCTTCTTTTGTGCATTAAATAATGACATCATCTTTCTTTCTGTCTGTCTTTCCAATTCATTTCATCATCTGCAATTTCCAAATACTCCATTTTTATCACAAACATAATAGCTAACTATTTTTGACTAATCAAAATATAAAAAAGTAATAGATTACAATGAGAAGTAATTAAAATTATACAAAATTTTATTAATTTATTTATTAAAATCTAAATTTATAAAAATATTTTTTTTTGATTGAATATCTTTGTTTTTACCCATTTCTATTTAAAAAAATAAAATAAAATAAAGATAAAGATATTATCTAACTACTTCTAGACTAAGAAAATTGTTAAAAATGAATAAATAAATCACAATAAGAAATAATTAAAATTACTGTCTTATTATTTGTTTCCATCTTTTTCTTTTGTTTTCTGTTCCGTTTTCCATTTTTTTATCTTAATTCTTTTTGTTAGTTGACTTCTCTTTAAGTTTTTGTCTCTTTCTATATTTTACCTTTTCAAAAAAAAACAAAAAAAAAAACTCAAAGATAAAAATATAAGCTAACTACTTCTAGATTGATAAAAATAATATAATTGAATAATTAGATCATAATAAGAAATAAAACCATATAAAAGTACACTAACTTATTTAGTAAAATGTAAATTAATGAAACTTATAGTTTTTCTAACATTTACAAATGAAAACGAAATATATGCTCCCTCTATTTTAATTTGTTTCATGTTTTCATTGGGCACAAATTTTAAGAAAGTGAAGAAATTTTTTGAATCTTATGGTCTATTAAAAAACGAAAGCATAATTTTAATAATACCATGCCAGTATATAGATATAATGTGATGGTATCATAGGGGTCTCACTGAAAGACTGAAGCATATATCAATGATGCTATGACAATATATAAATATATTGTGATGGCATCTGGAGGATTAAGAAGTATCTTATTTATGATTTAAAGCAGTCCTCCATGATATCACGCCTGGATATTTTATATATGATGGTATATTGAGAAGTGTTTTATTGAAGGATTGAAATAATCATCCATAATACCATCAGGGTATATAGATATACTGTGATGGTATCATGAAGGATTAAAGAATGTCTCATTGAAGGATACTATTGTGATAGTATATAGATATACTATATGGTATCAATACAGATTGAAGCAAATTCAATGATACCATGTATATATATATATAACTTAAACAAATGAAATTCATATGTAAGAGACCAACTAATTCATTACAAAAAATGAAAATGATTTTGAACTTTATTCATTATCAAACCAAAAAGATCAGTTGAAATAAGTATGGGTTAGAGAGAGAAACTCTCATCCCTCTCCAATATAAATTTTACCAAGCTAATCTTTACAATTTCCCTAAATAGCTTTTCATCACTTACTTCAATTCACCTTCTATATCCATCTCTCTTTCCCAATCGACCTATGGCACTTAATCCTTCTTATCGGGATATAACAGCTAGCAAAATTCCCACCTACGATCACGTCTCGGATAACCCCATGGAAGAGGGTTCTCTTGAATATGATTTAGATAATCTAGAGGATGTCCTCGTCCAACTTTTGATCGCAGATCAAAATTGTCTTTATTCACCCTGGAAATTCTCGATGATTTTGAAGGCTTTTGGGAGTAAATTTACTCAGCAGTATTTAAAGACCAAATTGGAAGCCCTTTGGCAGCTCCCTGAACCCCTATGTCTTATTGATCTAGGTTATAAATTCTTCACGACAAAATTTAATAACCCAAAAAGCCAATCACATATCATTCAAGGCGGTCCATGGTTCATCGCCGACAACTTCATTTCGGTCAGACAGTTGGAACCCAACTTCTTGCCTACCTGAACCCAAATTAATTCCACTGCAATTTGTATTCAGCTACCACAACCACCCACCGAATTTTATGATATCTCTCTACTCGAGCGAGTTGGTTAAAAGCTTGGTAAATTATTGAAGGTTGACGTCTATACCTCCTCGACAATCAGAGGCAGATACGCTTGGATTTGCATTAAAGATGACTTAGGTAAACCGATAAAATCACGATTACCATAGGAGATCACAAGCAAGTTCAGCTCTATAAAGGGGACAAGATTTTATGCAAAACATGCTACTTCTTAGGACATACTTCCCAATCTTGCTCTTCTTAGCCAGCCACTAGCCGATCAACACCAACATCATCATCTCCCCCAAAATCTATGGAGAAGAAAAAACGAGCGGTAGACGACCTTCTTTACCCGTAAACAAGTTTCGAAGTGAGGACACAAAGTATCTAAATTGGTGTACCTCTTTGATAGTGGTAAGATAACAGTAGTAATTCCGGGAGGTAAGTCCCCTAACTCTTTCTACCTGGATTCTATGATGGCGTCCGCTTCTGGAAATCCATCTTCCCTAGGGCAACAGAGCATATCTGGACCCACTCGGGTCACTAATGGCTCTAGGCCAACCGAGGCCTGAATTCCCCAAGCCTAATCTACTTTTAATTTAAATTTTGTTTTAAGAAGCCACAACCACTTTGGTCCTATTTTGGATAGACCTTTATCTGGGCCCAAATTGGATATGCCTTTTTCCTCTGGGCTGGCCTTTAATCTTAAGCCCAGAAGCCTTCTCGACCCAAATTTTCCATCGGATCCTAACTCTCAGTCTAATATTAATATTTTTTATCCTTCAACTATTACTCCTACTAATGAGAAAATGGAGCTTACCTATGGGCCCTACTTCAATGCTCTCATCATTACCCCTCAGCTGCATCGGGATATTCCTACTCCCACACCAACAAATACCCTTTCCACTTCCTAGGGTGAGTTAATGGAAATCATTACCTCTTCAAAAAGTGCATTAAATACAAGTACTCTGACAGAAGCAAAGCCTCTTCGAGTTCCCTCCTGTGTTATCAGCTTAAAAATTCAAATGGACTCTATGCAATCCACTATTGCTTCAAATAATGAATCCAATAGCTTCTCCAAACATGATCACCATGTTGACAACACCAATTCCCCCAAATCACACATTAATTTCTTGGATGGATGTGTGTCTAGCCAACCACTCTATTCTCATCCACCTTCAATGGGAAGGGAATCAAGTGACAATCTACATATAAGACCTGGAGTACTTAGCCTAACTAGTAATGGAGTGCCTGAATCAGGGGATCCAGAGATTTGGACCCAATGTTTGGACGACAAATTTTCTTCAAATCTTTAGCTCCTCAACTCCAGAGAACCTGATTCTATCCATGATAATAGAGATGATGTCTCAAACAAGTGTTAGCCTCCCTTTTTCCCACCTCTAAGTCCCTACCTTATGAACCTTAAACCCACTTTTGTGAGTCACTTTGGGGGAAACTTTCACTCTCAGCCTCCCCCCTAGATACCTCCTCTCATACCTTCTTTTCCAGTGAATTCAAAATCTATGGAAAATGAGAAGATATCACGTCTCCTATTCTATTGAGATAGACAGGCACCTGATGCCCTAAAGGCTCGAGAGAACCAACTTATGCCTTGGGATTACTATACATGTAATCGTAATAATTATAAGGCCCTACCAAGTATAGGTAATACTCCTTGATAAAAGTTCACCATAGATAGGCACATAATAGATATACATGACTTGGTCGTTGGGGCCTTGATTACTAGAGAATAAGACACCACCATATTTTACTTTAATAATAGTCTACAAAGCCTCAAAGAGATAGACATCACTAGTTTATATCGGGAAAGGACCCCGCCATACCTTTAAATATAATATAATATCAAATACATGCTAAAAACTCTACAAGGCCCTGAATCAACCTAGATCTCTCACCAATAGCCGCTGAGTAAAATGTGCCCCTTTTAGGGAGATCTATTAGCTGGAATACATGTACCTGCAACATAAAACACAGTTTCCCCCAGGAGGGACGTCAGTACGAAAGAATGTACTGAACATGTAAGGCATAAAGTAACCATATGTAAAACAAGAGCTCAAGTGAAACCAGGCACAATTGTATAGATAATGATAGAAGACCACCTTTGCTTATACTTGTGAAATCATGTAAATTATATCCTTTGCTTTGCTTTACTGTTCCTTGCATTAGTAACTTTATAAGATATTACAAATGACCAGCTGATCAATGGTAAGTAGACAAATTGGGATCGACCCAGGCTAGGCTTACGCCCCTGAGCTGCCACCCATATAAACATTGGGATAGTCCCATGCTAGGCTCTTTCCCCTGAGCTACCACCCACATATAAAGGTATCGGGATCGACCCATACTAGGTTTATGTCCCTGAGCTTCCACCCGTTCAATTCAGATTATGTTACTTAGTTTATTTAGCCTTTGAGATTGTTATTGGCGGTCATAACATTATTGAGCTTTAGATCTATGGACCAATAGAAGAAGACATGTGATCGAGACAAGAACAATGATATAGCAAATAAGTGTAACATCAATATAGTAATACTTTAGAACTTATATGACACCATGAACCTCACTAGGAATAAACATATTCACTAATGATCCAAGAAGACGTGTGAAATATGAGGAGATGAAGACATGCAACAAATGAGTTGGTAAGGTGTATAACTATTGAGCAAGTGACATTGCATATCATATATGGGCTGTGGTAGATTCCAGTGATCTTACATAACATATAGCAATTGTGGCAGTTCCAAGTGTAGAAATTTAGATGTTTCAAATGGGGGAATATGTGCATACCAAGTGGAGACACGTAACTCCTCAACTAAAGAGGTTTGGATTGTACAATAAATACTTACTAGGTTATACAAATAGAAGGGTACGCGAGAATGGGTACTATTGGGGCACATGGGCAGATTCTAATTGAGAATAAAGGTGTATCCCATGTAAGGACATATAAACTATATATTGAATAGGTAAGGACTCTATAAGGTCACTTTATACCCAAACACGATGGGAATGATATTAAAAAGGAACATGTGTAGCCAAAAGAAGTATAAGATCAATTAGACAATTGAAGCAATTTTTGGGTAGATTGTATATCCAGCATGGGACACTCTTAGCTTGTATAATCTTGGATTATATTGACTCATATAAGAGAAACATGTGATACTTTGACACACTTTTATACCATGGGTAATAAATAAAAGGCCAATTAACTACAGTGGGGCTTGTACACCATCACAATATATCCTTTACCATTAATGATTATCTACGAAGCTCACTTTATTGGTACATGAGTATAAGACATCATGCCAAAGAATATGAACTAAAATACTCTTACATACCTCGTTGTGCAACCTAATTATTACAATGAATTAGCCTTCTTTCCTTTAAGGTGTTAATCTACAATATAAGCACATAATAGAGCAAATATTAGTAGCTAATCATAATGTAACCCTTGTAAAATAGTAGCTAAACACTTGACGGGCAGTAAGACTATTCATCCCCTCAAACACTTGGCGTATCACCACACCCTCCTTCGATACTTTAATATAACTATATTTAACTATTCTACAAGGTCACCCACTGCCTCCAACAACAACACCTATAGACATCACCTAAACAATCCAAAAATCCTTCAACACAATATAATATATTGAACTCACGGCTTCCGATCACCATCTCTTGAGTTCTTAACAACAACATATATAAAATCCTCCATCAAGGCCTATATAAAAGGAGGGGTATAAATCGGGGCAGTAACCTTACCTTTATTTCTAAATTTTGCTTTCTTAAAGTGCACTCCATCAAGACTCTCCCTTCAAGTTGAACCAAATACTATTGAAAAATATCTTGGAGATTAAAGAGAACCAGACTACCAAGCTTGGCAAAAAGGACTGTCCTATACTTCTAACAAAATAATAACTTGATTACCATAACTTCCCATGATAGGATTAAAGATAAACCATAGTTATTTTTAATTACCTAGGCAGGAAATAAGGAAGGTTTCTTCAAGAACCCTGGAGAGAAAAGAGACATCTGTTTTAGGCTTGAGAGAAAAAAGAGAGTAAGCTAATTATAATATAATTTTTTTGCAAGTAAGAATGAACAAAAAATGAACTCATTGGACCTTATAAATCCCTCCACTTGACCGCCTCTTTTTTGCTCATTTCCAGACACATATTGGTCAAAATTAGTCCAAGTAGGTGATGCACCTACTTGGCTATTTAAGCTGCTCAAAAATTCCAAGTAGGTGATGCACCTACTTGGTTTGTTTCTAATTGGATCATACCATATTGCGCCTTAAATATATTAGGTGTTGGGCTACTCATCTTTCCCCTTTTTTCTTCACTTAATTTGGGCCTTTATTATGTCCAATAATATAGGCCTCAATTCATTCCAATAGTATAAGTAGGTGATGCACCTACTGGTCACCTACTAGCTTAATTAAGTCAAGCAAGCGCCTCACTTATTTTTTCTTATTTTTTTCTAAAATTTTGATCCCTCTACTTAACTTAACACTTACTTATAAGTTTAAGCTCAAATATCTATCTCGAGTTTAAATACTTTCGTCTATACTAAGTTGGTATTTGTTTGGAAATGTATGGAGTGTTACAAAATACCCTGACAGCCCTGACAGGGAGCAACAAAGAAATGAAAAGCCTGTTAGCTCAACTGAGAATCCCCAAAACAGATGTTCTCACCCTAGTAAGGCCTGTAAACCTGGACTTCGAAGGCCTGCTGCACGAGATGGTGATTATCCTACTGTCATAGGATATGTCAAAGCTAGAATTAGGGCTAGTATTTCCAAACCCTATACTAGGAGATTACTACAAGTCCAATCTCTCCCCCTTTTGCATGAAGAGAAAAGCCCCCAAATTGCCGAGATCCTCTGACCCTCTAGGGAAGGGGAAATCAATTCTCCAGAAGAACTCTCACCCCCAAAGAAATGATGTAGAACTTCATAGTATGGAATGCTAGGAGGGCCAACAATGCTGAATTTAGGAGATATTGCAAATCCATGCATAGCATCCACCAGCCAACCATTCTTGCTCTCCGAGAAACTAGGATTACTGATCACAAGACCCTAGCTGATGAGCTGGGGTTTCACTGTTTCATTCAATCCCCCGCTTCTGGGATATCTGGAGGTATTGTCATCCTTTCAAAGGATGATTTTATTTCTATTTCTGAAATCTCAGTTTTCTCCCAGGCTATTGATGCCAAAGTAAAGGTTAGTTCCCCTCTCTCTAGTTGGATTTTAAGTATTATTTATGAAAACAATGGCCTTCACTCTAGAAAGTTTCTTTAGGACTAGCATAGGTCTATTGCTGACTCTTTTTTCACTCTAGATAGTATTTATTGATTTGTAGGGGTAGATTTTAATAAGATCCTTAAACCTAGTGAGAAGTGTAGGGGTAACAAGATTAACCTTTTTAGATCCTCCCTTTTTTAGGATTACATTAACCACTGCTGGCTCATTGATCTAGGTTTCAGAGATAGTAAATATACATGGTCCAACAAGAGATATACAAATAGATCCTTTCTCATTTTTGAAAAACTGGATAGGTTCCTAGCTAATGACTTCTGGCTCCACATGTTCCCTGATGCTTCTGTCCTCCATCTGCCTAGAACTCACTCTGACCATTCTCATCTTCACCTTACTTTTATTATACCGACTTAAAATATCCCTAGGCTCTGTAACGTGGAATCAATATGGTGGAATCATGCTGACTTTCACATTCTTGTCTCCCAGTTTTTCCATGAAGGATCCAATCTCAGCATGGCTACTCTGGATTTTAAAGATATTGTTAGATCTTGGAATAAGGAGGTTTTTGGGAATATCTTCCAAAAAAATAAGATCATTCTAGCTAGACTATATGACATCCAATCTTCCCCTCATTACCCTATTAGTTCTTTCTTACAGAGTCTAAAAGCCTATCCCACCTCTGAGTTTAGTTCTATCCTGATAAATAAAAGTGCTTTTTGGATGCTCAATTTAAGGATAAACTAGCTCATGGGGGGTGATAGGAATACTAGTTTTTTCCACTCTTCTACTCTCAATAAAAAAAATAGAATTTCTTTCCTTAAGGAAAATAGAACCTAGATTCATGAATAACAAGCTATCCAAAAAGCCATCTTGATTTTTTACATCACTCTCTTTCATACAGATCATCTATATGCAAACTTAAGATATCAGTCTAACCCTTCTAGTTCTGGGTCCATCCCTTTCTCCTCTCATTCTAGGTTATATTCTATTCCAACCCTAGAAGATATCAAAGCTATTATTTTCTCCTTTAAACCCTTCAAGTCCTCGAGCCCTAATGGATTACTCTATTTCATGTATCAAAGGTATTAGAACACTTTTGCTCCCCTGCTCCTGGAGTTTTACACCCAGACCTTTTCTACTGCTGCCATGGATCCTATGGTTAACTCTACCTACCTCTGTCTCATACCTAAATATAAGAATGCCACTACTCTTAAGAGATCTAGACCTATTGTCCTGTGTAATATCCAGTACAAAATCATCACTAAGATCATAGCCAATATGATCAAACCTTATCTCTAATCTATTATAGGCCATAACCAAGCTAATTTTCTATCCAATAGAAGGGCTTCTGACAATTCCATCATTGTCCAAGAATACATTGATCACTTTAAAAGAATAAAAGGGAAAACCTCCCATATACTTTTAAAGATTGATCTTGAAAAAGCTTTTGATAAATTGAAATGGTCTTTTATTAGAAAAGCCATGTATTTATTTAACTTTCCTCCAGGACTTTCTAAGCTTATCATGTCCTTCATCTCTACCTTTTCCATTTCCATCTTGATTAATAGTGGAAGCTCGAAAAGGTTCCATCCTACTAGGGGTATTAGACAGGAGAATCCTTTATCCCCCTACCTCTTTATCCTCTGTATGGAACTTCTGTTTAGGAGAATTAATTATAAAGTGGATACCCTTCACTGGACCCCCATCCAAGTTTCCCTAGGAGGTCCAAAAGTCTCTTATCTATTCTTTGCTGATGACCTCACCTTCTTTTCCCGAGCTAATAACTTTAATTGTCAAACAATCACTAGGAATCTTGAGAGTTGTTCTCTTTACTTTGACCAGTCAACCTCACTAATTCTAAAGTAATTTTCTCTCACAATTTCCCCAATGATATTCAACTTTATCTTTCTTCTATCTTCAAAGTTAAAGCAAGCCATTTCTTTGGAAAATACTTGGGATTCCTTATCTTTCATGGTAGATCAAAACCTTCGCTCTTCTAGTTTCTCCTTGATAACATCAACGCCAAGTTGGCTGAGTGGAAAACCCACTATCTTAACATGGCTGGAAGAACAACCCTGACCAAGGCTAGCCTTGGTAGCATACCTAACCATGTCATGCAATATACTCTCCTCTTTAGGAAAATTCATGAACATATTGACAAAGCCCAAAGAAACTTCATTTGGGGTACCACAGATACCAAAAAGAGAATGCACTTAATTAACTGGGACACAATCACCACTCCCAAACAGCTAGGTGGTCTTGGCATGCAACAAGCTTGCATCATATATGACACTCTTCTAGCTAGCTTGGCCTGGAGGTTCCATTCAAACCCTTCCTTCCCCTGGGCCCAAATTCTTCTGAGAAAAAAGAACTCCAAGCTGGATCTCCCTCATTCCATGTCCAGAACTTGGTGGAACATCCAAAGATCTTGGATTCTCTGCAAAAATTCCTTCCAATGGTCTATCTTTGATGTACACAAAGTCAATGCATGGTATGACATGTGGATTCCCCACTTACCCCATCTGTCTACCATCATTCATGGCCCTCTTCCAAACCCATGTCCTTCAATATAGGTTTCCAACTTGTGGAGTAATGGGATTTGGAATCTAAATAACCTCCCTTTTGACATCCCCCTGAGATCAAATCTACAATTTCTACCACCCTTTTCCTTAATATTCAAGCCAAATCCGATATCCCCCTCTGGATCTTGATTGGTAATGGTCTCTTCTCTTGCAAAACTGCTTATAAATTCTTGGCTGCTAAGAATCCCAATTCTTTCCCACATCATCTTTCTCTAGGTTGGATTTAGAAGCTCCACATTTCAAATAAAATTAAGTTTTTTCTCTAGATGCTCTACTATAATAGCCTCCCTACTAAGTCTACTTTAGCCTATAGGGGAATCAATATTATCCCCATTGTCACCTATGCCATAACCTCATAGAGGATGTGAATAATGTTTTCTTCTCTTGCCCCCATGCTACCCAGTTATGGAACAACCCCATCCACTATTATAGAGGTAGCATGGAGCTTAATATTCAGCTCTTTAATCCTCAAAACTCGGATGGAACCTGGACTCTTCATAAGGGTGCCAATTTAAATACTTTTATTGATTGGGATACCCTCCCCCCTTCTGTATTTAGATTATTTGGAAAAGTAGGAACAGTCTTGTCTTTGACAATAAATTCTCTTCTCTCTCTTTCAAAGCATCTTAATTTGAAGCCGATGAATTCTTTCAGCTTAAGCCCCCCCCCCCGGTGCACAAAGTTAGTAGATCTCTTATGCTTTCTTGGACCCTCCTCCCTATAATTTTTTTCAAGCTAAACACGGATGGTTCAAGCCTGAGCAACCGGGGTAAGAGGGGCATAAGAGGGGTAATTCAAAACTCAAAGGGAGATTGGGTTCTAGAATTTTTGCAAGGTTTTAATCTAGCTTCAAACAACTTCATAGAGCTCACGGCTCTCAAGCAAGGCCCGCAACTGACGGTAGATCAAAACTTATAGCCCATTATTATCAATATAGACTCTGAGGCCATAATTAACATGCTTTAACAAGGAAATCTACTTTTTAACCTTATTATACATCTCTGCAGGTTGCTGCTCAGAAGACTAGAAAGTCCTCCAGTTCACCACAGCTATATGAAGCAAAATAGGATTGCAGATACCCTTGCAAAGGAAGGAGCAAAGCAAGCTTTTTTGGGTCATTGCAGAATTTTTGTTTCCCCCCAACTTATGTAGCCCATGCTGTTTGGGACGATAAATGTGAGAAATATTTTTGTAGAACAATTGTAACTCCAACTTGAATGGGCGTACGCCCCCTAGTTTCATTCTGGAGCCAGATTAAGATCCCCTTTTTGTACAAAACTACTACTTAATATAACTTCTTGTTTACCAAAAAAAAATCAAAAAGATAATTTTAAAAAATATTATAGATATGATGTTTAATCATATAAATTGATTAATGATGATAAATAAAGTGATTCATTTATTTCTAGATTATCCGTTCAAGTAAATAAGAACTTTGAAACTTCTTATAATTCCAACACATCCAAACATAATCTTTTTGATATACCTAACAATCTTTATATCAATAATTACGAAAAAACAATATTCTACATATAAAATAAAATCCAGATAGAGAATATTTTGATTGAAAAATTCTCCATTTTTCTGTTAGATAAAAAAGAGATATTAAGGCCTGCGTTAAGATCGATACCAATAGTAATCATAATACTAAAATTAATATTAATAATTATGAAATAATTAAGAAAAAGGACCTTTTTATCTTACAACTCATCAAAATTTAGAAAAAATTAAAACACACACACACGCACACACACACACATATATATAGTGATGGTATCATGGGCGTCTGATTGAAGCAGGCATCAATGATACCATGGCAATATATGGATATACTATGATGGTACCATGTAGGTCTCACAGAGGAATTGGAAGACATCAATGATACAATTATAGTATATAGATATACTTTGATGATATCATTACGGACTAAAGCACATAAAGAAATCAAAAAAGTGGGATCAAATGAAATTATAAAAAAAGGAATAAATAAAATTGAAAAAATATAAATAAAAAAGGGCTGAAAATATAAAATTAGATTGTGGTAAAAAAAATAAAGAATATTATAATTTAATAAAAATGAGTGAAAAAGGAGAAAAAATAAAAAATAAAGATATAAACCAAAAAAAAAAGAAAAAAGCAAGTGAACAAGAAATGATGAAATTGAAAAATAAATAATAAAATAAAAACTAAAAAATGAAAAATAAAAGGAGCTAATAAAGGAGAAAAAAGAAAAATAAAAGAAAAAAATAAATGAAAAAGAAATAAACGAGAAAAAAGATGAAGAAAAAGAAGAGAGAAAAAAAGAAAAGGGAATATAAAATAAAAATTGAGTATGAATTCGATTATTGTATAAGAAAATAAATATTTTGAGAAAAAAATGGGCAAAGAAGCATAAAAATAAAAAATAATAATTAAAAAAAAGAGAGAAAAAAAGAACGAGTGTTTACTATATCGATTATCTTTTTATATTATATAAAAAAATGAATAAAGAAAAAAGAAAAAAGAAATTCATGAATAAAATTATATAATGGAGGAATAAATAAAAAAACAGAAATCAAACAAAAAATAAAAAATTGAAAAATAACGAGAGAATAGAAAACTAAATATGACAAAAATAAAGGAACCAATAAAAGAACAAACAAAGGAAAAATAAAAGTAGAAATAAAAAAGGAGGAAAAAAAGTAAATGAACAATGGAGACAAGAAGAAAAAAAAAAGAAGAAGAAAAAAAAAAGAAGAAGAAAAAATGAGAAAAAAATATAAGCAAAAATTAATTAAATGTTTTAAATATATTATTATATATAGTGAATGTCTATTTATAAATAAGTTAGAAACCCTAAAGTTATTTTTTTCCTATAAATAAAGGGATTTTCTTCATTGTAATTAACCCATCAAGAGATGTATCAAGAAAAATAATAATCACTCTCTCTTCTCACTATTTTTCTTCTTTATTTTTTATTATTTTATAACACATTATTAACACAAGACTCTATTAAAATAAGGTGAAATTATAAATATAATTTCTCATGAATATTGGCCAAGTGTCGTATCTGCACGGTAAAAACGGCGGCAACACCAATTGGAAAGTTTGTGTCAATAATTTAATGTTGCAAAAGTTGTTCTGTTATTTGTTTTAATTGCCTACAAAAAGCAACTGAGATTCGTTTGTTTCTTGTGGTTGTAGTTTCATGCCTAATTGGTATTAAATTTTGCCCACATATTTCTCCATTATGATTATTTGGGGTTAACTCATGAAAGTAAAATGCATGAACTATTATATACAATTCAAGGTACCACATATGAATGCCGAATTGCAAATCGAAAGCACGGCATAATTTATGCATGGTTTAAAATCCAAATTCTTGTGGAAGATGTTGGATTTAAGTCTCATCAATTTATATCTAAGATGCCTTCATATGGATAAAATATTGAGTTTGAATCTCAATACACCATATTGATGATATTATGATGACCAAGACAAAGTAATGTATTTTTGATGAAAAGTCAAGAAATTTGTCCATTGAATATGCTCTATTCCATGAAGTGAATGTGGTAGAAATATATGATAGGTCTGAAAGATGACAATTTGCTCCATTCTTCAAGTGAATGTGGTAGCAATATATGATATATGCCGCGATTTGCTCCTGAAGTAGAAATATCATGAAAGAGGTTATAAGCTATCAGAATTTGATAGGCTTAAGGCATGATTATATTCCATTCCTAGGATGAGAAACTTATTAATGCAAACGTGCACTTGATTGTGATGGTATCACAACTTACCTCCAAATGAGGCAAAATAACGGACAAGAGTTATTTTGAAATCTACTTCTAAAGTAGTAATCTAAAAATTTATTCATGTAATAGTAAATATGAAATTTACTAAAGTAAAAAGCACATGTTATGGTAAACTTGGAGTTTACTAGCATAAAAGTTCATAAGTTGATATGAACGACTGCGAGATCTTAAAGATGTTCATATTAAGTATTAAACATATATTTATTAATTCAAAAATTCTTCATGAACTTTAATGTTGCTTGTTCTCATGATACGTTGGTTGGACCAACTAATTTTGAGATTGGATCCCTTAAAATCTGAAAAATATAAAAGGTGAATACGGGCCCATTCACCAGTCATGTAATCTATTGAGATGCATCGATATAAGATAATCACTTGTACATTTATTGTCAACCTACAGTTTGACATTCATAAAGTTGCTTGCTCAATAAAATTGAGTTAAGAACATAATTTTTAGATTGTGGAATCAAGACAATTCATCATGATGATGATGGTTTGGCATTGAATGCCTTTGATAAATAACTAAACCATTACTAAGGAGAACAAAACTTCATGTGTTGGTCTAAAATATGATATGTTGCATACAATAGCTCTTGTATGCATTATACCAATAAATTATGATTATTTCTTCCCTCTCAATTGGTTTAAGGTCAGGAACCAACTATTCTATTTAATAGTTTTGATGTGTGGTATTAGATAAATGAATATATCATAATGCATAAAGATGGATTCCCCAAAGAAGATGGAGGATGTATGTTAATTTTCCTAATATAAGGGAGAAATTATAAGCAGCTATAAGAAATATGTTAGGAATTATCTTTAGATCCTCATTCAAAAGATAATTCAAGTCAAATGCCGAAAGCTTCTCATGTTAAATTGCAAGTGATCCTATTTTGTGTCCCCAAAGGATGAAGTCTATGCATGCGTGAAGCGTGGTAGATCAATTGGTTCCTAATGAAATAATTCTTGAAAAGGATAAGGAGCAAACAATCATAATAAAAAGACAATGTGTTCTTGAAGAGCCTACGACCTAACACTTCATAAAACCTTATGAGAGGTTCAGGTACCTGAAAATAATGAAGTGATGAGATCAGAAAATGTCATGTCACATTGTGAATTGATACAAAATGATATATCATCTATGATATCTTTGATACAATATTGACACAATATTGTGAAAGATTACGAGGATCTGAATTCTACGTTTATTAAGCTTGCTGACGTAGAAATATTTATTAAGTGACGTGAAAGGACACATCTTGGTAAGTATGAAACTTAATTGATTTGCAGTCTAGATACTTGAAGATGTCACTCATGTAATGTTGAATATTGTCACTTGACAAAATTTATATGAAAACTTTAAGGATTCAAAATGTTTGAAGCATATAAATTTTTTGGGAAACTTATATTGTATAAGCTTATAACTTGAAAATTATTGAAATTCTTGGAGAGTTTTCAAAAGCAATAGATTATTTGCTGAAATGAGAAATATACCAAATTGGATTGGTTATGAAGTATCATGTTTTAGTATAAGTGGTGCACTAATGTATCTTGCAAATATTACAAGGCCCGATATAACCTTTCGATCAATTTGTTAGCAAGGTATACTTATGCTCCTACTAGGAGACATCAAAATGAGATCAAACATATCAGCTTATTTTATTTTAATAATTGTAATCACGATATTGTTGGTTATACTGATGCAAAGTACTTATCTGATCCATATAAAGCTCGATCTCAAATAAGCTATGTGTTCATATATGAGGATATTGTCATATCTTGGAGATATACAAAACAGTCTATCTAGCCATTTTATCGAACCATGCTGAGATAATAACTATTCATGAAGCATCCCGAGAATGAGTATGGTTGAGATCCATGATACATCTCATTCGAGAAAAATGTGGTGTGAAATGTGACAATGTACCCACAATTTTATATGGAGATAATGCAACATGCATAGCATAACTTATGGGAAAATTCATAAAAGGAGATAGAACGAAGCAACTTCATCAAAGCTTTTCTACATACATGAGCTCCAAAAGAATGGTGATATTAACGTGCAACAAATTCGTTCAAGTGACAATGTGGCTGATTTATTCACCAAGTCTCCTTCAATTACAACTTTTAAGAAGATGGTGCAAAAGATCGAGATGCAAAAGCTCAAGGATGTTCTCATTAGGGGGAGTTAATACGCGCTGTACTCTTTTTCCCTTATGAGGTTTTGTACCACTGGGTTTTCCTTGTAAGGTTTTTAATGAAGCAACATATATGCGTATTGTTAGAGATGTGTATTGTTTTTCCTTCACAAGATTTTTTTCCATCGGATTTTTTCTAGTAAGGTTTTAATGAGGAACATTATCTATCAATTAGACATTCAAGGGGGAATGTTATAAATATATTACCATATATAGTGAATGTCTACTTACCTATATAATGAATGTCTATTTATGAAAAAGTTAGAAACCCCAAGGTTGTTTTTCTCTATAAATAAAGGGGTTTTCTTCATTGTAATTACCCCATCAAGAGATCTATCAAGAGAAATAATAATCACTCTCGCTTCTCTCTACTCTTCTTCTTTATTCTTTATTATTTTATAATAGTAAAGAAATAAATGAACCAAAAATGAGGGGGGAAAGAGAGACAAAAGTGAGTATGAATCAGAAGATTATTATGTAAAAAGAAATAAAATATTAAATAATTTGAAAATTAAATAAATGAACAAAAAAGCATGAAATTTTAAAAAAAAATAAGAAAAAATGGAAGAGAAGAAAAAAAGAAAATAAGTAGTGAAATAAAAAGAAAAGGAATTATAGCGGAGAAAAAGTAAAGTTATAAGGAAAGAAAATTTTTTCTTCAATTAGTTAGGGGGACATTTTATGTAAGAGGGTATTTAGTTGTGAATACTTTGCTCCTATGCAGCATGCATGTACTTTCCCTAATTATATGTAACGATTTGATTTTGTGAACTTTTCCTTTTATGTGTTTTGATTATTTTACCTCTTCATGTGGTTGCTATGTGTTGTTTCTGCGGTGTGGGGATAGTTGACATGGTTCTCGATGTGATCCAAAATGATTTGTGTGAATTTGTGATTTTTAGAGGTTAAAAAGGTCTCACAGTTGACTTCGGTCAAAATTTGTTGTTCTAAGCATCAGATGGCAAACACATACCGTGCCAACAAATTTGTAATGCCGATTTTGGGTTGGTAGCATTGTTGGCTCGATTTCATAACTTTTGGATCTCATTTCAACTCTTGGTTTGAATTAGTGAAATTAGGTCACGAGGATCAATTTTATGAAAATAATCTCTTTTCAAAAATTTAATGTCGTCGTTGAGTTCGAAACATCAAATTTAATCTAATAGCATATTTCATTTGCGTTCACAGGATTTTTAGTGATTCCCGATGGGTTGATTGACAACTTTGCAACTTAAAAAAGTTCTTGATCTATCTGAACCCGGTGCATCCACTTAAGCGACCAAAGGACCCCTTAAGTGGTAACCGCTTAAGCAGCCCATGCACCGCTTTAGCGAACCTGTCAGATTGGGAAACTACCGCTAAAACGGACAATGAACGTTTTAGCGGTCGTCGCTTTAGGGGTAAAAGATCACTTTAGCATCCTCCCGTGTGGGGCTGGACCACTTAAGCGATCAACGTTTCACTTAAGCGATGACCGCTTAAACGGTCATAGATGGGTGGCTACAAAACCCACCTTCATGATTTTTCTTTCATTTTTGAGACTTTAAGCTTCGGGTAGTGGGATTTTTGGTCTATTTTTTTTTCATTTTTAAGCTTGGGTAAGTTCTAAATTACTATTTCAATTATTTTACTTCGATTATATTATTTAAACACCTATTAAATATCGTTCCAATTCAGAATTTGAGGATTTTTGGTTCGGAAGGCCTAAAATAGAAATTTTTCGATTAAAACCTCGTTTTAACCTATTTTCATTTATTTTTTCTCCTACAATTTTCTTTAATCATGGGTAAGGTGTTTTAAAATAAAAATTTTGATTTTATCCTTCCGTTTAAAAAATTCATTTTTAGGGTCCGTTTTGACACCGACTTGAAAACAAACATTATGGGTATCATTGACTTTCTTTAACACGTAGATTTTATATTTATTTGGTTTAGTTGATTTTGAGGTCTTTCAAGAGGGAAAAGCTCCATGTTTGAGGACTTAAGGCTTGGGTTTTGACGTCGCGAGGTAGGTTTTGACTTAACATTCTTAAGACTAGGCTGTGTAATTAATATGTATATAAAAGCATGCTATGAGTATGGATAATTAATCATGAAACTTGTATTATTACTATTATATACTGGTGTCGAGGATTATATTGTTGTTGTTGGTGATTTAATATGATATTTACTTTGTGTTACCCGTGTGGGGGCTTTATCTGATATTATTGTTCTCGTATATGCATTGGTTGCTTTCTTTATGATAGAAATAACCAAGTTGAGGTAAATAGGATATTAATGGTATCTTACATACATATTTATATCAATGGTACATTGCTTATACTAAACATGTATGACATATTGAGTAAATTTTGAGCTCAAGTGTATATATATTGAATAGATTTGAGATCTCTATATTGGTTTAATTGTGAGCATTACATCTTCATATCACACATACATTCATTCTACATTGGTACCTTTGAGGAAACATCGATTTTTGACAGAAATGAGACACTTGTACAAACCCTCTACCATAGTCCACAAATTGGAAAAGGAGATATGGGTATTGAGATTTGAATTGAGTATTGAGAGTATATAGATTGTGAAACTTCCATGGGTCTTACCTAAAATATTGAGGCTCGGTAGGTGTATACGAAGGTTATGATAACCTCAATCATACCACATCATCATCATCATCATTACATTTCATACTCTATTTATCTTCAGTGTTGTATTTTCTATGTGTAATTCATCACATATATAATATGTTTCTTTACGTACCTGTTTATTCATTCATGTGCTATACTTAGAACTATTAGTGGAGTCAGTGTGATCTGCCATTTGGGATATTTTCTTATTGCAGGTGACATTCTCATAATATGTATTTATATACCTTATCCTCTACTTTACTCAATCAATCTATGATACCTACTGTGTACAAGAGAGACCGTACTCACCCCTACTGTGCCCTTTCAATAAAGATCCATGTATGAGTGCGTTGCGCCGTAGCTGAGATTGTGCGGTTTGTTATTGACATTTTTAAGGTAGTGGCCGCTCTATGGCTTCAGAGTTGACCTTAGACCTCCTTCTCTACGGTTGATGTCTTTATTTTGTACTCACAGTACAAACTTGTAGTTTTTTGAATTCAGTTTTATTTCCAGTTTTATGTTGTATATAGATTGTTCTTACACCGTGACACCAGATTTTGAGATAGTTTATGATATCTTTATTATTCTGACTTCCACTGTTTTTGTACCTTTATGGGTTTGGCTTTGCTCTTGGAGTCTCGCCTTTTGAAATATTGTATTATTTTTCTTATGTATCAATTTGGGTGATTGGTATACTTTACAAAGCTTACACGCAATGAGTGTCATCACGACCTTATTTTTTGGATCGTGACATTATATGTACAAATTTAATTTTCGGTAATTTTTGTAAAATATTTATTTCTATATGATTTGACCATTTTATCCCTCCTCATTATTACTTTGTGGTATTTTTGGGCGTGGGGATGATTGACATGATTCGAGATATATTTGGGCATGATTTATGTGAAATTATGGTGTTTGGTGGCTTTGAGAGTATTATAGTTGACTTCAATCAACATTTGTTGATCTGTGCATCGGATGGCAAAAAGAACTACGCTGACAGATCTGGAACATCGATTTTAGGTTGGTAACATGGTTGGTGTGGTTTAATGGCTTTTAACTCATTTCGACCCTCGGTTCAGAAAGTTGTGAAATTGAATTTCGAGGGTCAACTTTGTGAAAATAATATTGTTTTGAAAATCTAATATCGCCATTGAGTCCAGAGCATCGAATTTAATAGATTTTCATATTTTATACGGTTCGCAGAGACTTTTACCCTATATAGACCCATGTTTCACCTTTTCCCCATTTTTGAGACTTAGAGCTTTGGGTTTTACATTTTGGAGCAATCTCTTCCATTTCTAAGCTTGGATAAGCTTCTAAATACCTATTTCAACTACTTTACTCAAATTTTATCATCTAATTCTTGTTTTAACGTGGATTAAAGTGGGAAATTGGGCATTTTGGCCCAAAGGCCTAAAACTTGTGTTCCTTCAATTCCAACCCCATTTTCAACCCATTTTCACTTGGGTAAGTTTCTAATCTGATAATTATCAGTTTCTCTCAATTGATATCCAAAACAACTTCAGATTCTTCATTTCAAAAAGAATTTTTGAAAATTTTGTCAGTAAAGCTTAAACGTGGTTTTGCTTCAATTTGGACCTCATTTTTAACTCATTATCTCTTGAGTTTTCAGCTGTAGACTCCTAAAAGTATGAGGAACATTTTTGAAAGATAAAATTATTCTTTTTTTTAATAACCCATTTCAGGGATCCATTTTAACCCCGACGTAAAAATAGGTAATATAGGTATCACTAGCTTTCTTTTGATGCATAGATTCTATATTTTCATGTTTTAGTTAATTCTGAGTTAATCACTAGCTTTCTTTTGATGAATACAACCAAGAAATATGCAAGTACTTAGGTGTATTTTGGTAAGTATGATGTGTTTTTGAGTTGATTTTGCAAGAAACTAGGTTCTGGGAATTAATAGTGAAGAAAAAGTTGAAAGATGAAATTTTCTGCTACCTACTTTGGTAGGTGAAATTTTCTGCTACCTACTTTGGCACCTACTGGACGTAGGTAATAGACCTTAGGTGCCAGAAGCTGATGTTTCAGAGAATAAGAAGCTAAAAATTTGGTCTGCTACCTACCTGGGCCCACCCATATCCCGTAGGTTCTACCTACAACCTGTAAGTGTCACCATAGGTGGCCACCAACTCATGTTTTCCTCTTTTGTTTGAGGTTTGATTCCTAGGTAAAACACCATAGTTTCCGAACCTTAGAAAATTTCTTAGAATTCTGATCTCCGAACCCAATATGACTCATGGGTACGAGCCGTATGTTGGGGCTACAAATGGTATGGTCCAGTCGTATACTATCCAGTGTTGGTTGGTGGGATGGATTTTGGTTACTGGAATGGATACAACTTAGGGGTACGAGTATTATTGGTGGTTACAGATCATTTTGTTCCTTAACTTAATCTTATACTTGGTTACTTAGGTTGGATCTGAGTACAAGTGGCTCACCATGAATCGTAATCCAGGGTACAAGTTGTACCTAGGACTCATATGGTGCACAGTGTCTAAATCTTCCTGGGGTGTGAATCTGTCAAGGGTATGGATGAAGGGTATGGATCGTATGCTATCAATATAACTTAGTTGGATGAGTCGTATGCTGGACAGTATTGGATCCAAGGGTTGAGTCTAGGTTACAAGTAGAGGATACCAATTGTATTGAAGGGTACGACTTGTGTGGGTCAGTCGTATCCCTATGACGGGATTTTTGTGCAACTTAAGTGGGGGTATTCTAGATATTTCTCCACTTATTCTAATAGGGTCCCACAATTTCTAACCTACTTGGGAGGTTATTTACCCTATTATTTCATTCATTAACACTTAGAAACTCTTCTAAAACACTCTATAATTCTCTCAAGAGCTTTTGGCCAAGGGGGCTAGGGTTCCAACTAAAGGATAAATTTTGGAGCTTGTCTTAGTGATTTCTTTCTGTCATCATCTTGGTTTAAGACATGTTCTCTTACCTTATTGTTAATTCTAACTAAAGACATGGTTTTTATGAATGTTTTTATGATTTCATTAATTGTATGATTTTGGTTTTCAAATATGAATTGGGGTTTTTGATGTTAAATGGTTAGTTATGGTTTCCCATTGATTCAATTATGCTTTTATGTGCATTAATGGTGGTTTTAAATAATTGGATTGCATGGGAATGGTTTAATGGCAATTAAAATTGGTTTTGGTCATATTATGCCCCTAATGTGTTTGACAAAATGCTTATAAAGATAGGCTCATTGCATTGACTACTTTTAATAGAACTCTTGCATGTTTTAAAACCTGGTAAAGGAATTATGCATGGTTTAAATGACTTGGAATGGTAAATGTCTAATAGTTATGCTTGAGGGTCATGTGAAACCCCCCAAGTGGTTTAATATGGTAAATGGAAGGGCACTTGAAAGTCCCCTGAAACCTATAAATGGTTGGCTATGGATGATACTTGCAAGTAAGGGTTGGTATGACAATATAAATATCAATGGCCTTGCTTAATAAATGGATAATGATTTGCTTATTTGGAAATTGGTTTGAATTTAGCAATAATGGTGGGATGTGTAGCAAAGCCATAGAAGGTAGAGGTCCTGGTGGGACCAAAACTGGAAACTCATATTTGCCGATATGAGGTTGTCCTTAGAGACCGTGCGCATTATGTCACACTATATTTGGGAGATGTACTAGTCATCCTAAGGGATACTTCCTTGGTTATAAAACTACACGCACTAGGGCCCTTTCAGTAAAGAAAGCTAAACCCATATAGCCCATGGGTGGTTTAGGATGACAAAGCTAATAGCCTAGGTAAAGGTCTTAAATGCATGGTAAATCTAGTCCATTTTCCCGACATGGTTATATAGTTGTATGATTGTGTGTATATGGATGGATCTACTTGGTTTTATAAGTGGCTTTATTTTATCCTTACCCTGAGATCATGTTAGTGGTCACTCGTTAACCCGATCTACTGGCGGCTGTATACCCACGTTTTGTAGGAACCGACCGCTCTACTCCTCCTACATAGTGATTGACTCGGGGATAACTTTGGACTAAAGAGGTGATCGTCCATTTTTTTGGGAGGCTTCATTTCATGTTATGGATATTTTTAGAAATTTTAGTTTTATTTTGGATATTGGTTTTGGCTATGGTTAGGGGTATGTCCCAATCAAATTTCATTACTCTTTTGGTTAAAGGCATTATGGTACTTCTATGGGTTGGAATGGGCGAGAATGGTAATGGTGTCGGCCTTGGCACTGGAATAAGCTGACAGGCTGACATTATTGGACGAAATTGTTGGTTGTTCCATCCTATTTTATTTTGGGATTAATTATACTATGTTTTGGAACGCCCTTGGTTATGGCCTAGTTTATGGCCCTTATTTTGGTATGGTTTGGTATGGTTAGATTATTGGTATGGGATGGTTAGACTAGGTTGGGTCGGTCATGGTTGTGATCTTATTCCAGAGTCTTTATGTGAGCTATTACACTATTTTGTTACATGCTTGGAATTCAGCCAAATTAGGGCGGGCGGCTGGAGGATGGGTTCGATAATGGGGGTGGTCTCCAGTCCTGGATGGACTTAAGATGCCCATTACAAAGGCTCCAGGGCAGGTCGTGTTAAGTTGGTATCAGAGCCTAGGTTCATGGTCAATTGATAGTTCATAACGCCGTGTTGAATAGAGTCTCTTTTAAGGGTGTGTAGTACGCTACGCTCATAAGAGAGAGGCTACAAGGCATTTAGGAACGTTTCACCTTCTTGGTATTCTATTTTTAAGCTTAGAGTCTCAGTCCTGGAATATTCTCTAATACTTGTTTGTTCGTCTTTATGATTATGCCTCCTAGATCTGGAACACAAGGAAAGTCTTCTACCTATCTGGGGGTAATACAGAAGGGGTGCATTGGATAATTGGAGTTCATATTCTATCTCACATTCTTGTCGCTGATATTTTTGGAGTTTTACCGGTTGCTACTAGTCCCCCTCAAGGTGAGGTGACTAAAGCGGAATTTCATCAATCTATTCATACTATTGCAAAATTGGTTGCTGCTCAGGCTGAACGAGATGTGTTTGGTGCTTTATCCATTGAGTCCACAAGGGTTGACTAATTTATGAAGATGAGTCCTTCCACTTTTTCTGGACTGAAGGTAGAGGAGGATCCATAGAGCCTCTTGGATGAAATAGAAAAGATATTTTGGGTGATGCAGTCTACCAATATGGAAGGGTTAAACTTTGAAGCTTATCAACTCAAAGAGGTTGCATATTAGTGGTATGAAGAGTGGGATAGGGATAGAGGAGAAGTGGAGGAGTAATCCTTATGGGATGCCTTTTCTGGTGTTTTCTAGATTGTTTCTTTCTCCATGAGTTGGGGAAGTAAAGATGGAGGAGTTTTTGAACCTCAAGCCGGGGAAAATGTCTGTCAAGGAATATGCCTTGAAGTTTCACCAGTTGTCAAGGTATGCTCTCGATTTGGTGGCTGACATATGGGCTAGAATAAGGAAGTTTTCTTCTGGGTTGAATCGGGATTTGATTTTGGAGACCAAGGCTGCCTTGCTAATTAAGGATATAGACATCTCTAGGTTTATGGTTCATATGCAGCAGGTATAGGATGAGAAGAGGAAACAGATGAAGTTTGGGGATAGATAGGGTAAGAGGAGCAGGTTTTCTGACCAAGGAAGTGCTCAGTCTTTGGGTGGTCGAGATGGTAGCAAATGACAAAAAAAGAAGTGGGGGAGGTCTAGTACCTATTCGAATGCTAGTGCTTCTTACCAGTCAGGCGACAGACATCATCATGGTGGTGACAATATCTAGGTGCAGGGTGCCTAAACTCATGCAAGCAGAGGTCAATCGATTTCTTTATGCCCTCCTTGTCAATTCTGTGGTTGTCCTCATCGGTGTTATTGCGATGAAGGAAAGTACAAATGCTTCAAGTATGGAAAGGTAGGCCATCATCTCAGGGATTGTCCGGTTAATAAGGTTTCAATAGGGACGAATAAGATTTTTATGGCTTCATCTTCTGCTCCTAAACCTGAGGGTGTTGCATCAGCTTCTGTTACAGATCCTAGTTCTAGTGTTGATCGGAATAACTTGTATGCTTTGGCATCTCGAAAGGAATTTGAGGCTTCACCTGATGTCATAATTGGTACGTTACAACTTTTCTCACGTGATGTATTTTGTTAGCTTAATCTGGGGTCTACTCTCTCATATATGACTCCTTATGTGGTTGTATTTTTTGGTTTTAATCCAGAAGTTCTTTCGGATCCTTTTTCTATTTCTACCCTAGTAGGTGACTCGATTATTGCTAAAAGAGTCTATAGAGGGTGTGTGGTATCTGTTGGTGGCAAGCAAACCTTGGTGGATCTGTTTGAGTTAGATATAGTGGATTTCGATTTTATTCGGTGTATGAATTAGTTGCACTCTTGTTATACGACCTTGGATTGTTAGACTCGTAGGGTTATCTTTAAGTTCCCTGGTGAGCCGGTTATAGAGTGGGAGGGTGCTTCTTTAGCTTCTAGGGGGAGGTTTATTTCTTATCTTAGAACAAGGAGGTTAATTTGTAAAGGGTGTCTTTATTACATGGTTTGGGTTAAAGATTCTAACTTAGAAGGTCCTTCTTTCCAGTCAGTTCCAGTGGTTAATGAGTTTCCAGAGGTCTTTCAGGATAATCTTTCTAGTGTTCCTGAAAATAGGGAAATAGAGTTTGGTATTGATATAATTTCAAACACTAGTTCAATTTCTATTCCTCCGTATAGAATGGCTCCGATTGAGTTAAGGAAACTCAAGGAGCAACTTAAAGGATCTTTTGGATAAGGGGTTTATTCGTCCTAGTGTATCTCATTGGGGTGCACAAGTATTGTTTGTGCGCAAGAAGAATGGTTCCCTTTGGATGTGCATTGGCTATAGGTAGTTGAACAAGGTGACGGTCAATAACAAGTATCATCTTCCAAGGATAGATGATTTGTTTGACTAGTTACAAGGTACCAAGTTCTTTTCTAAGATAGATCTTTGATCTAGGTACCATCAGCTAAAGATTAGGGAGGTGGATATCCCTAAGATGACTTTTCATACTCGGTATGGGCACTTTGAGTTTTTGGTGATGTCATTTGGGTTGACTAATGCTCCAACGGTGTTTATGGATCTGATGAATAGAGTTTTTCTTCAGTATTTGGATCTATTTGTTATTATGTTCATTAATTACATTTTGGTTTATTCAAAGAGTGAGGTGGATTATGCTAATCATCTCTGTGTGGTGTTGCAGACCTTAAAAGAACAACAGTTGTATACCAAGTTCTCTAAGTGTTAGTTTTGGTTGAATGCTGTAACTTTCTTAGGTCACGTTATTTCTAGTGAAGGGATCATGGTGAATTCGCAGAAGGTTGCTGTGGTGAAGAGGTGGCCTAGACCTATGACTCCATCTGACGTTCAGAGCTTCTTGGGTTTAGCCGGGTATTATAGGTGGTTTATGGAAAGCTTTTCATTGATAGATTCTCTTTTGACCAAGTTAACTCAGAAGAAGGTTAAGTTTTCTTAGTCAGATACTTTTGAAAGGAGTATCGAGAAGTTAAAGGATAAGTTAACTTCGGCTCTAATTCTGACTTTGTCAGAAGGCAATGATGGGTTTATGGTTTATTGCGATGCATCTCGGGTAGGTCTTGGTTGTGTGTTGATGCACCATAGGAAGGTGATTGCCTATGCTTCCAGACAGTTGAAGATACATGAGAGGAATTATCCTACTCATGATTTGGATCTGTTGGCTGTTGTGTTTGCTTTTAAAATATGATGGCATTATTTGTATGGTGTTCACGTGGATATTTTTTCTGATCATAAGAGTCTACAATATGTATTCACCCAGAAAGAGCTTAATCTTAAGCATAGGAGATGGCTTGAGCTTCTCAAGGACTATGATATGAGTCTTAACTATCACCTAGATAAGGCTAATATGATTGCTGATCTCTTAGCAGGTTATCCATGGGGAGTTTGGCTCATGTGGAGGAAAGAAAACTGTAATTAATGAAGGATATTCACCACTTGGCTAATCTTGGAGTTTGCCTCTTGGACTCCAAGGATGGTGGTATGGTGGTGATAAAAGTGGTTCGATCATCTCTTGGTGCAGAGATTAAGGAGAAGCAAGTGCTGGATCCTATCTTGATAAAAATCAAGTGTGACATTAGTGGGCAAAAGGTAGTGGTGTTTGAGATCAGCGGTGATGATTCTTTGAGGTACCAAGAGAGGTTATGTGTTCTTGATGTCGATGGGTTACGACAAAGGATTTTGGCTGAGGCATATGAGTCATGTTATGTTGTTCATCCCGGCTCCACTAGGATGTATTTTGATCTCAAAGAGATCTATTAGTGGAATAACATGAAAGTGATGTGGCTGATTTCGTGGCCAAGTGCATGGTGTGTCAACAAGTTAAGGTTGAGCATGTGAGACCAGAAGGGTTGTATCAAGAAATTAATTTGCCCAAGTAGAAGTGGGAAGTGATCAATATGGACTTCGTTACTGGTTTTCCTCGATCTCAAAATTAATATGATTCAATTTGGGTCATCATGGATAGGATGACTAAGTCTGGCCACTATTTTCCAGTGTGGACTACCTTCTCGGTGGAGGATTATGAGAAGCTGTATCTTCAAGAGATTGTGAAGCTACATGGGGTGCCTGTTTTGATTATTTTTTATCGTGGGACGTAATTTACGTCACACTTCTAGCGATCTTTGTAGAGAGGGTTGGGGACCAAGGTGAGTCTGAGTACTGCTTTCCATTCTTAGATGGATGAGAAAGTGGAGAGAACTATTAAAACATTAGGGGATATGCTTCAGGCATGTGTGATTGATTATGGTGGCAATTGGGTTGACCATCTACCTTTGGTGGAGTTTGCTTACAACAATAGTTATCATTCTAGTATTGGTATGACCCCTTTTGAGGCATTATACGGCAGGAGGTATAGATCTCCTATTGGTTGGTTTGAGCTTGGTGAGGTAGACATGTTTGGTCTCGATTTGGCTTACCAAGATATGGAGAAACTAAAGGTGATTCGGGGTAGGCTTAAGGATGCCCAAAGTCGCAAAATATCCTATGTAGATGTTAGGCGTAGAGACTTAGAATTTGAGGTTGGGGATAAGATTTTCCTCAAGGTATCTCCCATGAAGGGAGTGGTCCGGTTTGGTAAGAAGGGGAAACTCAATCCCCGGTATGTAGGTCCTTATGAGGTTTTTCGAAAAGTTGGCAATGTTGCCTATAAGTTGGAGTTTCCTTTTAGCCTGATCTTAGTTCATCATGTGTTTCAAGTTTCCATGATTAGGAAATTCATTGGTGATCCTTATTTGGTTGTTCCATTGGAAGGATTGGGTATCACAGATTCCTTATCTTATGAAGAAGTCCCAGTCGAGATCTTTGATAGGCAGGTTCATCAGTTACGTACCAAGGATGTGGCTTTGATTAAGGTTATTTGGCGGAACCATAAGGTGGAAGAAGTTACATAAGAAGCGGAAGAGAACATGAAGTCCAACTATCTGCATTTGTTTTCTGCTCCTGGGATTTGTGCGAAGGTATGTGTCTTCAACACATCTTTACTTTCAGAGTTTGTTAAAGGAAAGATCAATATGTTTGACTCTTTGTTTTCAAACTTTGTTAAAGATTAGGGGTATATTTGTTAATACAAATGACTCTTGTGTGTGGTTACCCCTACCTTATCCGTCATTTGGGGATAGATGTTCATAGTGGGGGAGACTGAAACACCCTAGTTTCTGGACCTTAGAAAATTTCCTGGAATTCTGATCTCTGGACCCAATACGACTCATGGGTATGAGCCGTATGTTGGAGTACGAATGGTATGGTCCAATCGTATACTGACAAGTGTTGGTTGGTGGGATGGATTTTGGTAACAAGAATGGATACGACTTAGGGGTACGAGTCATATTGATGGTTATGGATCATTTTTTCCCTTAACTTAATCTTAGACTTGGTTACTTAGGTTGGATATGAGTATGAGTGGCTCACCATGAGCCATAAGCCAGGGTACGAGTCATACCCAGGACTTGTATGGTGGACAGTGTCTAAATCTTTCTTAGGTATAACTCTGTCAGGGGTACGGATGAAGGGTATGGATCTTATGCTGTCAATGAAAAATTCTTAGATGAGTCATATGTTAGATAGTGTTGGATCCAAGGGTTGAGTCTAGGTTACGAGTGAAGGATACCAATCATATCGAAGGGTACGACTCGTGTGGGTCAGTCGTATCACTGTTACGGGATTTGAGTGCAACTTAAGTGAGGGTATTTTGGATATTTTCCCACTTATTCTAATTGGGTCTCGTGACTTCTAACCTACTTAGAAGGTTATTTACCCTATCATTTCATTCATTAACACTTAGAAACTCTTTTAAAACACTCCATAATTCTCTCAAGAGCTTTTGGGCAAGGAGATCTAGGGTTTCAACTAAAGGACCAATTTGGGGATTGTCTTGGTGATTTCTTTCCGTCATCATCTTAGTTTAAGGTATATTCTCTTCCCTTATTATTAATTCTAACTAATGGTATGATTTTTATGAATGTTTTCATGATTTCTTTAATTATATTATTTTGGTTTTAAAATATGAATTGGGATTTTGATGTTAAATGGTTGATTATGGTTTCCCATGGTTTTAATTATGTTTTAATGTGCATTAATGGTGTTTTTGGATAATTGGATTGCATAGGAATGGTTTAATGGTAATTGGAATTGGTTTTGGTCATATTATGCCCCCAATGTGTTTGGCAAAATGCTTATAAAGATATGTTTATTGCATTAACTACTTTTAATGGAACTCTTGCATGTTTTAAAACTTTCTAAAGGAATTATGAATGGTTTAAATGGATTGGAATGGTAAATAGCTAATAGTTATGCTTGAGGGGCACATGGAATCCCCCAAGTGGTTTAATATGGCAGATGGAAGGGAACTTGAAAGTCCCTTTAAACTAATAAATGGTTGGCTATGGATGATACTTGCAAGCAAGGGTTGGTATGATGATACCAATATTAATAGCCTTGGTTAATAAATGGATAATGGTTTGGTTATTTGGAAATTGGTGTGAATTTGGAAATAATGGCGGGATGTCTAGCAAAGCCGTGGAAGGTGGAGGTCTCGGGGGGACCAAAATTAGAAACTCATATTTGCCAATATGAGGTTGGTCTTGGTCATCGTGTGCATGATGTCACACTTTATTTGGGGGATGTACTAGTCATCCTAAGGGATACTTTTCTGGTCATGCAGCTACATGCACTAAGGCCCTTTCAGTAGGAGGAGATGAACCTAAATAACCCATGGGTGGTTTAGGATGGCAAATCTACACAGCTCAGATAAAGGTTTTAAAGACATGTTAAATCCAATCCTTTTTCCCTTCTTGGTTATATATATATGTATGGTTGAGTCATATGGATGGTTTTACTTGGTTTTATAAATGGCATTATTTTATCCTTACCCTGAGATCATGCTAGTGGTCACTCGCTAACTCCTTCTACTGACGACTGTATACCGTCGCTATGTAGGAACCGATCACTTTAGTCCTCCTACATAGTGATTGACTCGGGGATTGCATTTGGACTGAAGTGGTGAGCTTCCATCCATTCGGAAGGCTCTATTTCATGTTATGGATATTTCTAGATATTTTGGTTTTATTTTAGATATTGGTTTTGGCTATGGTTGGGGGCATGTCCCAACCGAATTTCATTTCTCTTTTAGTTAAAAACTTTGTGGTACTTCTATGGGTTGGAATGGGCGGGATCGATATTGGTGTATGCCTTGGCATTGGAATAAACAGAAGGTCTGGCATCATTGGACGAGATTTTTGGTTATTCCATCCTATTTCATTTTGGGATTTTTTGTTGGAATAAGATGAAGGTTTGACATCATTAACCATTTCACAATGATATACGACTAATCTCTTTAGCTACGGTTGTGGAAACTCCGGCTAATTAATGAAGTAGGGGAAGAATTCAATCCTTCTAGATTATTTTTGCTGCATGTATTGTGGTTCTATTCGCTCTTATTGATGTCTTAATTGTTGCAAACATTAGGATACCACATGTATTCCCTACGAGCCTGAAAGAGAGGTAGAGATTGGGAAAAGAAGATCACAACTGTGATTTTGGAGTTAATTATCAAAATAATCTTATTATCTTTATCTATTTATGATAGTTATCTTTATATAATTGACTTGAAACCAGAAGAAATAGTTGAAACTGAGGTCCAAGGCAAGGGATAGTAACACAATGCTTTGAGATCGAGAGGAGATGAGTGAAATTCATAAAAGTGTGTTAAGAAGCTGTTGGAAATACCTAACTTGACAGATTCTATATGCACTACAGTTTGATAGTTGGACTGAGCATGATAAACCTATAGAGTCAGAAGCCAGGGGGAACACACTCCTAGTTTTTGTTTCCTACTGCTTACAACCAAAGCATTCCACTTATTGTTACTCTGCACATATTAAAATTACAACCCCCTATTTATTTCCCTATATTTCCTGTTGATTTTAGTAAGCTTGAGAGATTGTCCACGTATTCCTTATGGGTTCGACCCCAACCTGAGTTGGGTTACTATATTTTTCATCAATCGTTTTATCCTTAATTTGAGGTGTAGTTTGAGCAATATCAAAATTTTAGCGTCGTTGTCGAGGAATACAGTTGCGAAATTATTGATTGAAGTTGTTGAAGTTTTTGGATTTTGTTTTTTTGTATTTTTCTACTCTTTTGTCTATGACATATTTACAAGAGAAAGTGTGGTGTAATGATGACTTCTTATTTATTGATCCTTATCCTTTTGATATAGTGCATTACTTCCGGGGTGTGGTAGGTATAATATGGGAGCACAATGATAACATGCTAGACACGTTGACACCCCTAGCAAAAGAAAAAGAGAAGTTCAGTCAAAAGGTTGATAGGTTTGTCTTGGATATTCAGAACTTAAAAGGAGACTTGGATGCAAAGATTGATGTGTGTAATGCACAACAATTTAATTATGAGTTGTGTGAGGCTGAAAAGATCCTTATCAGCCAAATTAAGGAGCTAAACTTAGAGGAGTCAACACTTGATCAGACTTTAGTGGACATTGTCACTATTCAGAAGAGCATACTAAAGTTATGTGAGGATGTAAATAAAAATACAGATCATGAGTTGGGATGTATTGGACCTCATTCTAAGCATTTTTCCATATTATGTTTGGATAGTAAGATGTTAATCGATCCATATGAACCTATGGAAGAGTGTGAAAAGGAGGAAGAATATGTCTATATTCTTGAATTTGTTGTGCCGAAATCAAGAAACTATAGTCCTCACTTAAGGGCCAAGAATTGAAACAAGACATATTTATTGCTTGGTTCTTTTATTTTTATAGCACCACCCCTAGAGCATAGTAGAAAATAGAGAAAAACTTAGGGGTGTAATTCATAAGTTTAAAGTGGAAAGAAAAATTAAAGGCCAACCCTTTGGCTACCTTGATGAAGTTTATGTAATTAAGGTACCTACGTCGTTCCGTGGCATTAAATCAAGCATTGTATGGGAGGCAACCCATGGGATTATTGGTGAAGTCTAAGCAACCAACATAGCCACGTCGTGCCGTGGCATTAAATCAAGTACTGCTTGGGAGGCAACCTAAGGTTTTGTGTTAGTTTTAAATTTATGTTTGTGTGATTGACATTAGATCTTTGCACCTACGGTACTGCAGGTATGTTTCTAACTCTCATATTTTGTAGTGGGCTAATGCATTAGGCACAAAGCTTGAGTATAAGTTTAGGGTGGGGCTACTTGTCGGTCTAGATTTTCTACTAAGGTTTTCGTTGTTGTGTCTCTTTTCCCTGGATTTTTGTTCTTAGTAGAGACGACATGTTTAGGTTGTATTGTGTTTTTTTTTGTATTGTGTTGTTTATGTTTAACTAGGAGAAAATAAATACCTAAGGCAGTTGATGGATCTTGATTGTGCTTAAATAATTTTTGAGAAAAATGATACCCCTACTTAAATTTGTTTTAGAACTGTGTGATTTGTATAGATGTGTGACCATTGTCAATCTCGTCATGACATTAGAATTAGGGTCATAATACTCATAGATAACAATTCCATGAACTGGATAGCAAGTAGCTTGTGATGAAACCTTGTGATACGTGTGTGTGAGATACTACTTTGTTCCCTTTGTGCGTTGAACCCAAAACTTTCCTGGTTAGTCTTGCCTAGGTTATACGATAGTCGATTAGGAAACGATCACAGGTCATTCTTTAAATAAGTCCACTTTTAGGCTAAACGATCTTCCAAATGTGAATAAGTATCCCTTGATCCCTATTTTGAGTCTATATGGACTATTTTTCTTATTTCACCTTTCACCTTCTCCTTTGTGTTACAATGAACCTGTTTTGGCCCTGGCCCTCCGTGGACATTGTGCAACTCAACTCAAGCAAATTTCCTAAGTTGAGGTTGGTAATCATAGGGGTGCGTGATTTGAAATGGGTATGAAGAAGGGTATAAATAGGAGAAAATAAAGTTGGGTTGGGTGTGAAGAAAAAGAAAATAATAAAAAAAAAAGTAAGAATAAAAGAAACCACACCCAATCTGAATGTACGATAAGAGAATAAAATTGGGATAAATAAGGGTGGAATAAAAAAGGTTGGTTGATAAGTGGAACCCCAAAGTAAGTGTAGTGACAAGGAGGCTTAGTCACTAAAAATGTCCATCTGTACTATTCCAGCCCCCAATCCTACATTACAAGCCGAATCAAGTCCTATAGTGATCCTAACTCGACTGTCAGGAAGCTAAGATAAAGAAAATAAGGGAAAGCCTAGGATATTCTAGTATATTTATTGGAATTTATTTCTGAGAGTGAGTGTCTTTATAGTTCTTGCATTAAGATGCATGATTTCATACGAGTGATTGAGACTTTTTTTATGTGAGGGCATATGGGTTGTATTGTGAGTTGCTGACTTGTTTGGGTAGTGTAACTTGTACATATGCATGGTTGTTTGTTGCTAATATAATGTCATATCTTAATTCCCTTGTGTCACATTATTTTGCTGCATTGACGCACACAATTGGTTTTTAAGTGCTAAAATTGGGGGGGAGGGGATAGTAATGTTCATGCAAATGTCTAAGTTGAGGGTATTGATGTTCCATGATATCATAGAACTTTTGATGCTTATGACCATGAAATATACAAGTACTTAGGTGTATTTTGGTAAGTATGATGTGTTATTGAGTTAATTTTGTAGAAAACTAGGTTATGGAAGCTAACCGAAAGAAAAACTTGAAAGATGAAATTTTCTGCTACCTACTTTGGCACCTACTGGCCGTAGCTAACACCTACTGGCCGTAGGTAACACCTACTGGACGTAGGTGAAAGACAGTAGGTTCTAGAAGCTGAAGTTTAAGAGAATAAGAAGCTAACAATTTAGTGTTCTACCCATGTGATCAGTGGCACCGTAGGTTGTCACCGACTCAAGTTTTTCTTTTTTGTTTAGGGTTTGATTCCAAGGTTTTACATGTAATATATAAATACTCTTCTGACATTTTTTAGTTAGTTTTTGCTAATTTATGCCCCTTGGGGGCTAGTTGATGCACTCTTACTACTTACAAACATATATTTTATTTTGATCTTGGGATTGCTTTTTTCTTGTTTTTGGTTGATTATTCAATTCGAGAATTTGGATTTTAGTCATTGATTATTTTGATTTTGATTTAATGTTTTCAAATATGAATCCCATTGATTGTTTCACAATGATGAGCGGCTAATATCCTTAGCTATAGTTGTGGAAACTTCGGCTAATTAACAAATTAGGGGAAGTGTTCAATCCTTCTAGATTATTGTTGCTGCATGTATTATGGTTTTCTTTACGCTTATTAATGTCTTAACGGTTGCAAATATTAGGATCCCACCTGTATTAACTACAAGCCTAAGAGAGAGGTAGAGATTGGGAAAAAGAGATACTTACCTTCATCTAATCAACTTGAGACAAAGAGGAGATATATGAAATTGGGATCCAAGGCAAGGGTTTGTAAGGCGATACTCTGAGATCGAGAGGAGATGAGTGAAATTCATCAAACTGTGTCGAGAGGCTATTGTTGATACCTAACTTGTCAGATTCTACATGCACTATAGTTTGATAGTTAGATTGAGCATGATAAACTTACAGATTCAGAAGCCAGGAAGAACACAAGCCTAATATTTGTTTTTGACTATTTACAACCAAAGCATTCCATGTCTTGTTACTTTTCACAGATTACAATTTCAATCCCCTATTTCTTTCCTTTACTGCTCGTTGATTTCAGCAAGCTTGAGAGATAGTTCATATATTTCCTATGGTTTCGACCCCAACCTGAGTTGGGTTACTATGTTTTGAATCGACCATTTTATCATCAACTTGAGGTGTACTTTTGGCGAGAACATCGGGCTACCTTTAGATCTATTCGAGGTAGAGATTGGATTCTTGCTTCCAAAATTGACTACTACCTTTCTTTATTTAAACTGTCTTTATTCATATTTAAAGAGTTCTTATTTTTGATATTTTATGTATTTGATCTCGAGTTGTACTAGTGATGTTTTGACACTATGACACTAGGTTTAAGGATTATGGTATTGTTGGTTATATATTTATGCTTTACTATATTATGTGGTTCGGCTACATTCTAGAAGCCTAACTTGGGTTATTGCTATTTTTTCCCTTTTGTATCAGTTTCTGTGATAGGCTTACCCATCAAGGTTCGCCGCGACGAGTTTCATCGTGAACCTTGAATTTTTGGGTCGTGAAAAATTAGTATCAGAGTCAGGTTTATTAGTCTTAACATTTTAAAAATAAAATGGATAATAAAGTCTGTGGATCTGTACGTGGACATCCATATCTATCTTCAAGAAAATTTCCTCATTTTGTTCCTTATCATGTCGGATTTCCTTCATACCTTGTGTTCTAAGTCATATTTCACTCTTTTTGGTCCAGATGGTGATGACTAGATATCATGAGGTTAGAGATGTGGAGCCTTTACCCGAAAAGATAGCCAGTCTGGAAGGTGAGTTGTGAGTCATGGACAGGATTGAGGTAGTGGATAGGCACGTGGATCTACTCTATGTAGGATTAGTTCTAGGGGACTCTCCCCTGAGCCTTGTGTTGAGCATGTTGGAGATGTGTGTCCTACTTCGGTTCCACCGAATTCTTCTGCCCAATTTTGGAGGGGTTGTTGATTCGCTTGTAGACATATTTGAAGGGTGCTATTTTGAGTGCATCTGGTGTTCCCCCATCTATGAGTATTGAACCTCTATCTGTGTCGGAATCTTCTTATAGTGTTCCTCCATCCCTGAGTGTGGATCCTTCGGTGGAACCTACTTCTCCATTCAGTACTCCATAAACTCTAAGTGTTATTCCTCTTTCAACTCCTGCATCTGAGAATGACATTTTGAGATCAGGAGTTTAGCCTTTGCTTATGTTACCTCTCCAGGAGAGAGCATAACTTGTCAGATTTACCATGACTTCTCTTGTTGTGAGTATAGTTATCTCTTTTGAGGATCAGAAGAAGTTTGAGAGATTCATCCATTTGGGTCCTCCTAGGTTTAATGGTGCCCTGGTTTAGGATGCTTATGAGTTCCTGATTGATTATTGTAAGAAATTGCATAACTTAGGTTTGCTTGAGTCGTATGGTATTGTATAGACTACTTATCAATTGAGGGATGACGCTAGAGATTGGTGGAGTTCACTTATTGGTCGCATACCTCTTGATTTTCCTGAGATATCTTGGTATTAGTTTGTTGAGGCCTTTTTGAGAGATTCGGGCCTTATAGTCTGAGGGATCGGATAAGAGATTAGTTTGATCACTTGGAGCAAGGATCCATGTCTGTTGTAGAGTATTAGGCATGTTCATGCCTTGTCTAGGTACTTCTATGCTGGCATTGCCATCGAATCTGAGAATTTTCAAAAGTTCATGAAGGGGTTGGCTATTTCTCTTTAGTTAGTAATGTCTCAGACTTCATTTGTAAGTACCAGGTAGGACTAGGTGTATGTGTGCTCACATTGTGCATGCTGATAAGGGGAAGTATGGTGCATGCTGATAGGGGGAAGTATGGTAGCATAGTAATAGGGGAAAGTATGCAAATGCACCAAATGAATATGCATAATGTCATGGGGAAGTTTTTGCTGCAAATGACAACAAGGGACCAGGTCCCTGTATTGCATGATGGAGGAAGCATGATGATATGGGAACATTCATCTTTAGGTGGTAATCACTCTGATTAAATGTGATGAATGTACACTGATGGTCAAATTGTATAGTTTGGTTTGTCATCATAAAAAAAGGGGAAAATTGCTATATGTAGTTTTGAAGATGAGCAACTCAACACTAAGGGACTAGGTCCCTGAACGTGCAAGGTAAAGTACAGCTAGCATGCATCATCTTCACAGTTTGTCCTCTTGTGTAACAAACTTGCAGGTGCTATTTTAGACTAACTTGGACAGCTAGCCCAATGATATTTCAACCCTAATCATCACTTAGATATAAAAGGAAAGAGACGCCTCTTCATGAAATATTTTTTGCAAATTCAAGAGCAGAAGAGAGAAAATAGAGAAAGGCAAAAACCCAGACTTTTAACATTTTTCAAGTTCCCAACTTTATGAGTGCTTAAATTGAAATTGTTCTTGAGTGATCTTTGATTTGTAACTGAACTACTCATGTTATAATACTAGTGTATTTGTTTATTTAGAAAGGAGCTTAGATAAAGTTGTTTAAGTGGTATACTGATTAGAGTTCATCAGTGTAGAGAGAGTCCTTGGTAGAGTTACCAAGATGAGCTGGTAATGGAGTTACTACTAGCGAAATAAGCCTAGTGGTAGGATGAAATCTAGATTGTAATAAGGAGACTGATTATACTAGATTTCTTTGGTGCTTGTGAGGGCAAGATGTAGTTTTTCCTTTCCTGGGTTTCCACGTAAAATTTTCTGTTTTAACTCTTTCTGCATGGTCTCTTACTTCCTGGTTGATGTATTGTATTTTGCCTATGATTAATCTTGAGGGACATGGTCCCTCACTTTGTGGTGAAACCCCTAAGGGTTCTAACAATTGGTATCATAGTGGAACACTCTAAAAGGTTCATACCTAGAGTGATTTGTTTAGTATGGATGTTCCACCTAACCTAGAAGATGGGCAATCTACAATTAGATCACCAAGATTCAATGGACAGTATTATGGGTGGTGGAATAATAGGATGTTTGACTTCATCATGGATGAGTATAGTTAACTGATGGACATCATTCTTGATGGTCCTTATGTTCCCGTAAAAGAAGTCAAAGAAGGGGATATGACCAGAATGGTTGTCAAAAGCAGGAGGGTGTTCAATGATCAAGATAGAAAGAAGATTAAAAAGAATTACAAAGCCAAAAAACTGTTAGTATGTGGCATAGGTACGGACGAATACAATAGGATCTCAACAACAACAACAACAACAACAAACCCAGTTTATTCCCACAAAGTGGGGTTTAGGGAGGGTAAAATGTACACATTCCATACCGCTACCTCAGAAGAAGTATAGAGGTTATTTTCGATAGACCCCCAACAAATACAATAGGATCCCAGCTTGTGAAAATGCTAAAGAGATCTGGGATTGCTTAAGGACTACTCATGAAGTCACCACTGATGTTAAGGATTCAAAAGTATAAATGCTGACTACTTAGTATGAAACTTTCACCATGAAAAAAGGAGAAACAATCCAATAAATGCATACAAGGTTCACTTCTATCACAAATGAGCTTCACTACTTAGGTGAAGTGATTCCTTTGTAAAAACAAGTGATAAAAATTCTTGGTGTTCTTTCTAAGTCCTGGGAGAGAAAAGTGGATTCCATAACCGAAGCAAGGAACCTAAAGACCCTAATAATGGATGAACTCATTGGAAATTTAAAAATTCACGATCTTAAGAAACTGCAAGGGCTGGAGAAAAAGAAAGTAAACAAAGAAAAATCCATGGCATTAAATGCTTAAAATATGATTTAGGTGATGATGAAGACACTGATGTTACCTATTTGGCAAAGAGGATTGTTGGATCCATAAATATGAGTGCTCAGTTCCAAAGAAAAAAAAGAAGTAGCAAAAAAGGGAGAACTACTAAGGTATGTAACAAATGTGGAAGTCATGAGCATTTCATTATGGACTGTCCATTGCAAAAAGTGTATTATCAGGGGTACCTCATAACTGGAAGGGACAAAGGAAAGAATTGTGACCAGGTCCCTAAAAATTCAAGAAGAAAGGCAGCTACTGAGTATTCTATAAAGTAAGCTCTGGCAGCATGGGAAGATTCTTCCAGTGAAGCTAATGAAGATGAGAAATCTGGAGATGTCTCTATGCTAGCTTAGGAAGATAATTATGTTATTTATGATTCCATAATTGCCTTTATGGCTAACTCAGAACGTGAAGAAGAAAATGGGGTAACTCTTTTTTATATTAAGGATAATCTAGATAAAAACATTACTAAGAAGATAAAAAGGCTTGCTAGTGTGTTGATAGATTTTATTTGTGAACTAACTGATGAGAATAATGCTTTAGAAGAGAAGGTAGGGAATCAAGAGCGTGAGCTGATTGTATTAACTCTTTAGATATTTAAAACTGAAGAAATGTTCTCTAAATTGAAAATTGAGTATCTGAGTTATATGAGTCATCCAAAGAAGTGAAGTGACCTAGATGACAAGGGAAATAGAGAAACTTTATGGTTAAAAATTGTTATTTAAGAAAGGGTGAAGGATTCTCAAGAACATATTATGGCAACACTACATAGGAATGAAGAGTTTGAGAGGGACCTAGTCCACTTAAGTAAAGAATTAAACAAATCTATTAAATTGACTACCTCCTCATAGTTCCTCTCTTATCTAATAAATAAAGATGTCAATGATGGTAGAGGTTTGGGCTATCAAGTAGATCTCCAACTTGTTGAGTCTAAAAGAAAGGTTGCTCATTATGTTGGAACAAAGGGCACAAACTCTTGTGCACTCACTGTGGAAGAAATGGACATTTGAAAGAAAAATGTCAATCCTGGCTTAAGGCTAAATTGAAGAATACTGAATACTTTCAGCATGAGAATGCACATTCTAAGGGTTTCAAGTCTCTAAACGGGTGAAGAGAAACCAATCACTTCCTAAATGGTCCAAGAAGAATTTGATCACACCATTATCCTCCTAATGGGAACTCAAACTTATGTGGGTTCCCAAATATAACTTGTGATTATGATTCAAGGCATAGGAAGGGGATGGTACTCTGGAAAAACGCATAAATTGAAAGGATTCAAAGCTAAATTATGAAAGGACAGACTGTGTTCTCGCTCTCAAGACACTTCAAGATGGAGGTGTCTCATTGTGAAAAAGATTATTTCAAGGGACCTGGTCCTAAAGAAACTCATCATAAAGGAAACCTAAGGCAGTATGAGAAAAGTAAAATTCTGGGACAAATTGAAATTGAGCTTGATCAAAATACCCTGAACTAGCATCTGAGTCAATGTCAATCCTCAAAACTTGGCTATAATCAGGAGACAGGTATCCATAGTAATGTCGGTGCATAATTAATCTAAATCAGATCCATAATGTTGTAGGTATACACCCATAGGGACAACTTAGAAGAAGAACAACTGAAGTTGCACAAATATAAAAGTCATTCAAATAGAAAGGGACCTGGTCATATCTCTCAGGTTAGTACATACAAGATGCCGAAGAAATTACAAAATGCTGTCTGAAAAACCATGTATCTTTCTCTTTTGTAATCTATAAAATCTCTTGTAAAATGAATAGTCACACTTATTAAATTCTGACATATTAGTTTAAAAGGAACACCTTTTAAAGACATTGGTCATTTTTAAAAGTGCTAAATCAGACTTTCTCATCAAATGTACCACAACTAATCCTATTCATCTTCCAAAATCAGAAATCATCCCTAAGCTAAATTGGATCATCACTCTTTATCAAATCATATGGATAGTGTTATTAATTCCTCACAGTCTATAAAAAATCCAAAACCCACAGTTGAGTTAAACTTCACTAAGCCATCCTTAACCGTAAAAGTTCATGCTCAGAAAATCATATCGGACATTTCAAACCATGGGTCTAGGTGATAACGCTCACCTGTACCATGTAATTTGGTAGAGGACGTTCGTTTTTAATATCTCAACTTTTGTTGAGGTCGAATGCACAAGGAGTGAAAATTAGAATTCTAGTCTTATGGGTATTAACATTTACTAAGAAAACACCCGAAGTTGTAATAAAGTAAAAAACATGATTTAAAATAGGGGGTTTTGGTGTTGGGAGAGTGTATGTCAATAGTAGCTCAATTTTGCAAACTATACAAAAATTGTAATTTAACTTCAATATAGAGAGAATCTTGGGATTATGTCTACCTAAGGGAAAATTAGGTATGGATATGTGTAGATTTGGTGTACGTGCTAGTTTTTAACACTATGGCAGGCTAGTTCTAGTATCCTTGAGTCTAGCTTGTCAAAAAAATCTCAAGAATTTCACTTATTGAACCTTTCGGATACCTAACAACTGTGTTAATTATATTCACTTATTACCTTCATTAGGTATCCCTACTTCTAGGAAAATATCCAAGATCATAATCAATCTTATGTATAAGATAGTGAAGCTTAGCAAACTAAATCCAATAATTGTCTACTATTCCCTTGGTTCCCACATCCCTCTTTCAAGGATGATGTGGGTTCCAAAAGTTCACCCAAACCCTTCTCTCAAGGATGGTTTAAGCTTTCAAGAATTTAGGATTTTCACCCACAAACCCACTTCCAGTATTTGGAGTTTTCACCCACAAATCCCAACCAATTTAATCAAGCAATAGTAGAATGCGTCATCAACTAACTAGCATATACATAAATACATCACAACCCACAACTAACTGCACCTTAGTTCAACATAAACCAAAGACAATGAAATTTTGCTACTTATGATGAAAGGGGAGAAAAATATACCATAAGGGTTGTGCAAAGCATCCATTCTTCAAGAAATTACTAAATTCAAAGTCTCCAAATCAAATTACAATTCTTGCCCAATTTAGGGTTTCAAATTCAAATTCCAAATATTGCTAGTATCTAGAATGCCCAAAATAGGAAAGGGTTTTAGGCTTTTAAAAAATTGGGTTTAGCCTGGTGAAATTACAAAACCGCCCTTGGGAAAATTCCCGCTTAGCCGTGATCGCAAAAGCACTACCGCGATTGTGGCTACCGTGACTGCCGTAAGGACACCATGATGCTGCTACTGCGACCACAGTAAGGACACCATGATTGCGGTACTTTGACATAGCTGCGATCGCGGCCCTTAGACCGCGATTGCGGTAACTGAGGCTGGTTTTTTCTTCAGGTCTTCTAGATGCACTTCTCATTTTTTTGATCCTTTTTATCTCGCATCCATATTTTTCCTTCTCATAACCTGTATGCCTGCAAAATATGGAAAATAGTGCATTTAATCACAAAGTTGTCTCATTTAAACATTCAAATCATAGTATTGTGCATGGAAATTGAGTACAAATGAGTGGTAAATTCACCACTCATCAACACCCCCAACTTAAATCATTTCTTGTCCTCAAGAAACACTACTTCTTACCATGAGACAATGCACGTTTATGCCTAATTTGTGTGACCTAATGATTACAATGACTCCAACTAGATTACTACCACAAGTAGCTCTTAACACATGGGTAAATATATTCTCACGACACCCCTCAACATGAAATGCAATTTTCAAGGATACAAAAGACTTTTGAAGAGAAACAATGTAGCAATCACTAATTCTAAATAAGTGACTCACCTTTTTGGTCTTTACTCCACTATACACCATTTGCCTCATTTTTTTAAAGGTGACAAGATCACCTACCTCAACTTGTTCACATGCCTCCCCACAAGAAAGAAAATCCCACACATACTAATTTATCAACAATACAACAAGGTATTTAAATGCAAGACTCTCTCTCTTACAAAGACTCTCGATGATACCAAGTACCATGCCATAGGCTCTCCCCTATTTTCAATTGCCACTATAATGAATACACTTGGTTAGAGATGTTGAAGAGATTTTTGATCTTGTAACGTCGGTTAGGGGTAGGGTAGGATATCATTTAGGAACAAAGTGGATATACCCTCCTTGAACATCTATATTACACTTTTTCTTCCAACTTTTGACAATGAGCCACTTCTCTTATTTTCACTCTTTACACATGTGCCTACTTTTACTACCTTGATTCATCCATGTTTGGAAAGAATTTTCTTTTCACCTCTTTTTCTTGTATATTTCATTTTTTTGTTTCCTTTCTTGGGTCCTTTCTTTTTCTTATCCAATTGTTCTCGATGCAAAAGCCCATAGGCACTCACTTACAACTTCGTGGCCCAAAGTTACCTCTTCCAATCTTTCCCACCCCCAACTAAAGCTTTTAGATTTAATTTGGATTTTTAATTCATGGAGGATAGGGTTCAAAAGAGGGATAAGATTGAATGGCTCACAACTTATAATATGTTTGCCAAACAAATTTTTAAAGTCTCAAAGAGGGTGACTAAGGATAACATCTATTCAAGGGTAGAATTTTAGGCTAAATTGGACTTCCAACGTCATAAAGATGACCTAAGATCATCTCACCTACAAAGTATAATCAAATTAGCCTTGAGAGACTAATGGGGAAAGTTTTAGATGATACAAGTACACATGAGATTTAAGAAATAAGCTCACCACACATGGCATACAAATTCATCAAGAGGGCTCAATTACCCTTCCCGCTAGAGACAAAAATGGAGTATCTACCAATTTTTGCAAACCAAAATTTTGGAGTCACAAAAATAGGAAAAGTATTGATACAAGGTCGCTCACGTCCATGCCCTTGATTTTCGAAATATTTAGGACGAAGGGGGTGTTTGCTTTGCATTATCACCATACATAATTTTCAAATTATGGAACCAACCCAAGACTCGTATCACATTTTGGCTTTCATGCGGGCAAATCATATGGATGCTCATACTTTGCCATCGGTACAAGTGCGATCCCAAATCAAAAATGCCACAGGTACTCATACTTCCCCTACATGCGTGGCTCAAAACCCAATCACGATGAGTTTTCTTTAAGAGTGTCGTCACTTGATCTATTATAAGGAAAGGCTGGCTCAACATCATTATTAAAAAATTTAGAAAACTAAAAATTAACACAATCAATTCACAAAATTTTCATGCTTCGTATGAACTAAATTAAAGTATTGCAACCTAATAAGTATGAGAAGGGGTAAAGCTATAACCCAAACTACAAGACTTGTAGTGACTCACTACATAACACAAAAGCATAAGAAGGGTTAAAGCGCTCCCTGGAACCACATTGATAACCATGTTGAAAGATGGACATAGAGGCACAATCGCGACATGATTAGTGTAATCGCAATTACGTAATCAGAATCCTCAAACTGCAATAGCGGTACCTGAGGCATAATACTCCTCTATTTTTCCCTATTTTCCTACATGGTTGCCACATTTCTAAGCTTGGTTTCTCCCTATTTTTAGCCTCCAACATGCCTAAAGTATCTTTAAAGAATTAAAATTTTATGACTTATTCAAAAATAAATAATGTAAAGATGAAACCGATGGGTTGCCTCTCATCAAGCGCTTAATTTAATGTTACATCACAATGTCTCTTTAACCATCATTTATGTCTCCACTTAAAGAATTTGAATTTCCTTCACAATTTTTGATCAATACATCTTTGAAGTGCATTGGGAAAATAAAAGGGCACGACAAAACATGTTCTATCATGCCACTTTGAGGACTTGAACCTCTTACCCAATATTGTATTAAATTTCCAAGGAGGCTCATTGGGTATTGGTGAGAACATCAAGAATCCACTTGTTACACCTTGAATTTTGTATTTATTGACCTTCAAATTTTGGGCTTCATTTTTCCCTCTTGGGATGGCAAACTCCAAAATAAATGGATCTTGTACCTCATCTTCGTCGTTCATGATTTGCTTGGGTGGTTCGATTTTCATCACGTCCACCAAACACAATTTTGAAAAGTGGTTTAAATGAGGTCTTATTCCTAATTCTAGAGTTGCATTCCTCTTGACATTCTCATCCCAAAATAGACTAGATCCTTGCTAAAAGATTTGCATGGCTTCTTCTTTCAGCTCTAGTACCATTTCTTCATTTTTGGTATCATTTCCTATGTTTGGTTTGGTTGGTGGGTAAATCATCGAGGATCATTCAATAATAATCTCACAATGATCCATGTGGATTGACATATTTTCTTTCTTAACCTTACTTTGAAGAGTGGGTATGTTCCCAGTTTTTGAGATGTAGGACTCATTACCCATTTTTTCTATCCTTTCGATTTCCTTTTTACATGCCCCCATTGCTTGATGCATGAGATGTATGTTATCCCTCGTTGTTTCCACCTTATCTAAAATAAGTTAAAGTATTTCTTCAACACCATTGTATCTGCCACATTCTTCTTTCTTTTTCTCATCATAAGACCTATCAAATTCATAAGCAGAACTAGCATTTGGGTTAGTATAATGAGGGGAAGAGGAATTTGTACAATCGTTTCAATGTCCATTTCGATCACCACATAAGGAACAATCATACTTCTAAAAGGATCAAGATGGTTCACACATCTCATTTTGGGGAGTATATCTACAATCTTGCCAAACGTGGGGTCCACCACAATATGGACATGGAATATCAAGATAAGATTTCCAACCACCAAACTCATATTCATTCCAAGATGCCATAGTAACAAATAAATCAAAATAAAAATCTACCTAAAACAAGGAATAAAAGAAAATCACAAGAAAATATTTATAAGTTTGAATCCAAGAAAGTAAGCTAAAATTCTAAACTAACTCAATACGCCAAATTATTTCCCAACAACAGTACTATTTTTGATAACACTCAACTTACACGTTAATTTAAGTGCAAGATGGTCGTTGCCAATATATTTACTTAACTTTGAGTCGAGGTTAAATCCATGAGGAACAATGTTAGTGATGAATGGGTAAGCTCAAAATTAAAGTTACTTACAAAATTCAACCCTAAGATACAAATATTTTAGGGGATTTTGAACGATTTAAAAAGTATAATTATTTTTAGGCTTCTAAAGGAATAACTCAAGACTAAGAATAATTAGAGCATAATAAATTTGAAATGGATCTTGGATTATTCTTTCCTAGGTGCAAATTATGCATGGGAACATGATGACTAGGTGCAATTTCTAATCGTTAATTATGTGGTAGGAGGGGTTGAAAGTCCTTGAGCCTAGTTTGTTAACAAAGTATCAAAGATGTTACTCATTGAACCTTTCAGTACTTAACAAGTGTGTCAATTAAATCCACCTAACACCTTAATTGGGCATCCCTATTTCTAGGAAGATGCCCAAAACATAGCCTCTCTATTCACTCTTATTTCTAATATAGCAAAAGATAGTAAACTACATCCATTATTGTCCACTATTTCTTTATCCCCCATAAACCTCTTTTAAGGATGAAATGAGTTCCTAAAGTTTACTCACATCCCTCTTTCAAGGATAATGTGATCTTTCAAGAGTTTGGGGTTTTCACCTACAAATTGATTTTCAGTGTGTGGGGTTTTCACCTACAAATCTCAACCAATTTAATCAAGAAATAGTAGAAACCATCATCAATAAACTAGAATATACACAAATACATCACAACCCACACACAATTGCACCCTATTCTAACATAATCCCAAGAGGAAGAATCAGAAACTCATAAAGATAATAAAAAAAATAGACCAAAGTTTCCATCAAAGAGATTTATTAAAAATAAAGAGAATGCAAACAACACTTAAAAGTCCAATGAATCTTCAATGGGAGTTGCCAATTCTTCATTTGGGAGTCACTTTAATGTCTTCTTATCTCAAGATTAGTACAAATTTTGCTCCAAGCTTCAACTGATAAAATCCTAAACTAAGGATAGGATAAAATCTCTAGAAATATGAATATCCCCAAAAGAGAAAGGGTTTAAGCCTATAAAAGAAATTGGGTTTGACTGAGTGAAATTACAAAAATGCCCTTGGATAAATTCCTGCTTGGCCACGATCACAGAAGCATTACCGTGATTGAAGCTATCGCGATCATGCTACTTTGACCTGGATTTACTGGCTGCGATCGCAGTAACTGAGGTTAGTTTCTTCTTGGGGTCTTCTAGCTGGACTTCTTCTCTCTTTTTTGATCTTTTTTAGCTCACATCCATATCTTTTATTCTCATAACCTGTATCCTACAAAATGTGGAAAATAGAGCACTTAATCATAAAGTTATCTTATTTAGACATTCAAATCATAGTGGTGTGCACAATAGTGAAGTGTAAATGATTGGTAAATTCACCACTCATCACTTGGTCATCAATAGAATAAGAAACTCTTTCACCAAAAAACCCCCAATTTCCCATGTCATCTGAAAAAGCAAAAAGCTGAATTCTATGAAACAAAACAAGCACTTGATTCTCCTTCACACTTAGACTCAAGAAACATTTTTTCTTAGTTGTTTGGAAAAGAAATTCCAGTTAAAAAAGTTGGTCTTTCTTCTAGTGAGAATTGGGTAACTAAGAACCTACAACTATTTGCTTGTGACAACATAGAAAACTAGTTAATGGAGTAGAACTGGATATTTGTGATAAAAAGTATGTTGTTTTCTCTAAATGAGGAGAATGAAAAGATTGAGGACAAAGTACCTCTAAGATGGAGATTGAGGACAAAGTACCTCTGAGATGGACTGTGAAGAAACTCAAGGGAAATAGAAAAAGGAAAAGTGAAAGTACTAAAGTTCTGGAGATTGATATAGGAGAGAAATTGAATTTAAGGGGTATTATTTCTATGAAAAAGAGAAGAAAGGAAGATATTATAATTGAAAGGACCAGGTCCTCTATGTCAAAGTCTATAGCTCTGCTGTAATAAAATAGAAACTTATAGCTGTCAAGAAAAGAAAAGACTCTAAGGGACTAGGTCCCATGAAAAGAAAAACTGATGATAAAGGAAAAAAAAGTAATGAGCTCAAAATAAAGAAATTAAATGAAGAAAAGAATGACATGTCCAGAGAAAGAAGAATTGGGAACCTGAGAACACAAAAAGTGCTGTCAGAAAGAATGTCTGATCCCCAAAATTATGAGAAACCTGGGATGATTGAATTGGTTGAATATGTCAGGTATCAAGGCTGGTTACACTTGTTTGAAAAATCAAACCTTATGGTTTTTAAGATTGAGTTCATGGAATTTTACTACGCTATTGAATTCTCAAATAATGAGATAAGGTTGTTTGCATAGGTGAAAGAAAAGTCTATCTATTTGGATGAAGAAGCACTGGGAAAAATCTTAGATGTACTGGTTATTAGAGTCAGTACTGGTGTAAAAAAACAACCCATAACTGAGTTTACGATCAATGTCTCTAAGATGGGAGGAACATCTAAAGCAGATGTAAAAAAGAAGTTCCTAAAATGTGAGTTCCATCTGGTATTTTCATTCATCAACAAAGTCCTATTACCGAGATTAGGGAAAACTACCTTTGTATATGAGGCTGATCTTTTCTTGATAGGATTCCTAAGTAATTTTAAAATGATTAGTCTGCCTGCTTTTATGATTGACCACATGAAGCAAGTAATTCTTGAGAAATATTAGAGATATGGAATTCCCTATGGGTACTTGATAAAGAAGTTCTTTGAACATTTTGGTGTGAGTGGAACTAAAGGAACACTTAGAATATCCAAACAAATGATCAGCCTAACAATCCTTATAGAGAATGAATGTATTAAAGGCAAAGCCAGTTCTGTTTCTTAAGTATTTAAGTTGTTATCTGTTCAATAAAGGTTGGAAAAATAAAAAGAGGAGTTAAGGATTATGTTGGGTGCCAAAGATACTAAGATATTGTATCTTAAGTCACAAATTCAGAAGTTGTCATCTGAAGGGCCAAGTGTCTCTGATGAACTTGCAACCGAAAATGCAAAACCCCCGGGAAGAGTGGCTAAACTGATTGGTAAAGTTCAAGGACTGAATGCTATAGTGAAGGATCTCTCCAAATAGTTGTTAGATGCTCACAATTTTGGAAATTCAAGAATGAATATGTTGTTTAAGTACCTTTCCCCCAAACCTCCCTCAACCTAAGTCCTATTATCCATATCCTCAAATCAATGATATGTAAGTTTCATATCTTACTCTTGTATTGGATTTTGAATACATTTATTTTTGCATTATTTTGGCATGATTGTACTAGTACTAATATATGGTTATAAATGAATGAATTTTTCTTATGAACCTAAATATTATCTTCATTTTAAAATTATTATTCATGTTAGTGTTGCCCCAATAGCCATAAGTTAATTAGCCTGCACTTATTTTTACTTATGGTTTATTGTTGATCCTTTTTAATAATGCCAAAAGGGGGAAATCGACTTCATATGTAAGCACCAGGCAGAACCAGGCGAATGTGTGCTCACATTGTGCATGTTGATAAGGAGAAGTATGGTACATGCTGCTAGGGAAAAGTATAGTAGCACAGTGATAGACGAAAGTGTGAAAATACAATAAATAAAGGTACATAATGACATGGGAAGTTTTTACTACAAATGACAATAAGGGACCAGGTCCCTGTGTTGCATGATGGAGGAAGCATGATGATAGGGGGAACATTCATCTTCAGGTGGTAATCACTCTAATTAAATGTGATGAATGTGCACTGATGCTCAAATTGTATGGTTTGGTTTGTCATCATCAAAAAAGAGGAAAATTCCTATATGTAGTTTCCATGTTGAGCAACTAAACTTCAAGGGATCAGGTTCCTAAACATGCATGGTACAGTACAGTTGGCACGCATCATCTGCACAGTTTTGTCCTCTTGTGTAACAAACTTACGGGTGCTATTTTATACTGACTTAGATAGCTGGTCCAAAATGATATTTCAGTCCTAATCATCACCCATCTATAAAATAAAAGAGACGCCTCCTCATCATATGGTTTTTTGCAAATCCAAGAGCAAAAGAGAGAAAAGAGCGAAAGGAAAAAACCCATAGTTTCAACATTGCTCAAGTTCCCAGCTTTATGAGTGCTTGAATTGAAATTGTTCTTGAGTGAGCTTTGATTTTTTACTGAACTACTCATGTTATAAGAGTAGTGCATTTTTTTTTGAGAAAAGTACTTAGATAGAGTTGTCTAAGTGTTATATTAATTAGAGTTAATCAGTTTAGAGAGAGTCCTTGGTAGAGTTACCAAGATGATCTAGTAGTATAGTTATTACTAGCAAAATGAGCCTAGTGGTAGATAATATTTAGACTGTAATCAAGAGGTTAATTATAGTGGATTTCTTTGGTGCTTGTAAGGAAAAGCCGTGGTTTTTTACTTCCTGGGTTTCTACATAAAATCTTATGTTTATACTCTTTGTTCATTGTCTCTTACTTCCTGGTTGTTGTATTGTATTATGCCTATGATTGATCTTGAGAGACCTGGTCCCTCACTGTGTGGTGCAACCCACAAAGGGTTCTAACAGTCTTACCTAGCAGTGTTTTGAGAATTATTTTAGAGTATAGTGGACCTTGCTAAGATGATTGACGATATTTTTTAAGCATCTCAGGGAGGATCCACGAAGGTGAACCATATGGAAGAGTTCAAAGGTCATACATCGTGAGGTAGGAATTCAGATATTTTCATGGATATCATTGTAGATCAGTACAGGAAGCCTTGTAGAACTCAGGTATTAGGTCTTCTAGCTCAGCTGTTTAGGGTGGTCATTCTGTTCCAATTGTACCTCCTCTTATTGATTTGGGTCATAGAGCTTACTATGTGTGTAATGAGACTATCCATTTGATCAAGTACTGTCCCTGTCGTATGTTCAGAGCTACTCCTATTTTAGCTATGAGAGGTAGAAGTTCTACCAGAGATGCACGAGGTAGAGATAGTGGTGTCCGTAGTGGTGGTTGCAAGGCTACTCAGGCATTTGGTAGTCATGGATAGTGCTATGCTATATTCTCCAGACCAGAAGTAAAGTATTTCAATCTTTTTACCACAGGTATCCTTCCCGTTTGTTTAAGATCTGCGTCTATGTTATTTTATTTGGGATCAACTTTCTTCTATGTGTCTGTATATTTTGCTTTGGGCTTCGATTATGTTAGTGATCCTCTTACCATGCCTATTTGTGTACCTATCCTTGTAGAAGGTTCTTTAGTGGTAGATTGGGTATACCGATCTTGTGTTGTGACATTTTCTGGGTGAGAGACTTTGGGAGATTTACCCGTCTTAGATATGATTGATTTAAATGTTATTTTGGATATGGATTGGTTAACGCCTTACCATAATATGCTAGATTGTTATGCTAAGGTCATGACTTTAGCTTTGTTGGGTGTTCCAAGGATATCTTGGAAGGGTGCGCTTCATTAGGATCCCAAGAGGGTTATATCCTATGTTTAGGATCATCGCTTGCTTGAGAGGGGATGTTTGTCCTATTTGGCTCATATTCATGATACTAGTGTTGCCGCACCTCCTTCTTTGGATTCTATTTGTGTTGTTTGTGAGTTTATTGATGTGCTCCCTACGGATTTGCCTGGTATGCCTCTGAATCTTGATATTTATTTAGACATTAATATTGAGCTGGGCACCGAGCCCATCTTTAATACTCCTTATAGGAGAGCCCCAGTCGAGTTAAAGAAATTGAAGGATCAATTGCAGAAGTTGTTGGATATGGGAATTATCCAACCTAGTGTATCACATGGGGGTGTGCCTATTTTGTTTGTGAAAAAAATATGGGTCTATGCATATGTGTATTGATTATCAACAGTTGAACAAGGTGACTATTCAGAATAAGTATCCTCTTTCTCTTATTGATGATTTATTCGACCAGCTTCAATGTGCTTCTGTGTTTTTAAAGATTGATTTGAGATCCAAATATCACCAATTGAGGATTAGAGATGCGGATATTCTAAAGATAGCTTTTCGGACTCAATAAGATCATTATGAGTTTTTGGTCATGTCCTTTGAGTTGACCAATGCCCCAGCCGCATTATGGAGTTGAGGATCCACTGGGACAGACCCCAGCTGACCCAAATGCTGAATTAAAATTGGAACAAAATACTTAAAGCCTTAGGAGGTGCTGGAACTTCGGGCCCTCGAGCTAAGAGGACTCACCACGAGATGGAATGTAGGTAATGATGCCGAACTTAGTCACGTTGCTGGATATGGGCATCGGGACCTACATTATGAGACAATGTAGCACATAAACATATATGTGGGATCAGTACTTCTAGAATGTACTGAGCATATGGGGGTGAATGCACACTTAAAACAATAATATGAATATATAATATCTTGCTGACAATGCATGCCAAGTGTAAATGACTCACCTTAGGCTTGAGTAAATCTTAAAACTTGCAAGGTCATAAAGCATAAAAATCACATCAATCAACTTTCGTAAGCCATAACACTTAGTTCTTGAAATCTTTATCTTTATTCTTACTTATGGGAACTTGTGAAAATTGATACTTTTATTACTTCTTTGTGGGAGATTCTTTTAACCGACATAAACCATGAGAGCTAACATAGAGTCCAACGTCTTACCCACGTTGGGGAGAACTGTCCTATCGTTTCCATCAGAATAGAACCTTAACTTAGTGATCACTTCTCCATATTGGGAATAAGTTTAACCTACGTTAGCTCGTAGTTTCTAGGATTTTGGATACACTCATCCGCAGTCCCATCTTGATGCTAAATACTACTCCCACTATATACATATGCTCTTACTTTAAGAAATCCACCTTAAAATTTAGCATAAGGGTTTATTTAATGAAAACCAATTATGCTCTTCTCTTCTTTGTTTTAAATCATAAATAGGATAAAAGTGTGGATTTCAATCTTAGCTTTGGATCAAAAGATAGATCTTTTCTTTAGAAGCACTTAACAAATCTTATCATGAGAACATAGTATCGTTATAAACCTAATGCTGAAAATCAATCCATAAAACATCAGCTTTTATTCATAAATAATCATATGGAAACTTCATGCTCAATAATCATCTTAAACATCATTCATCAATCTCATTCAAATTAATAAAGCTTAAATCATAATTGAAGATCTCATGAGCCAAATTTAATTATATGAAAATCTCGTTTCACTTTAAAATCTTAAATCACATGGTAATTGCATAAATTCAAGAATATAGGAAATTGGGATCAAAACCGTAGTTGAATTTCATGTAGTTTAATCTCAAAAGCAATTTTTAGGCACAAGGGTGGAAGAAAACCCTTGTTCATAACCCCATATACCTTAATAGACTTGACTTGGTGGAGAAATCTTGACCTAGAAAGCCTTGGGGATGGTCTTGAAGGAACCCTAACTTATGTTCTTGAGAGAGATATGAGAGGATTTTGAGATGTTTTACTGATGAGATAGGGGAAAAGTAAAGCCCCTTGAGGATAATAAGTCATGGGCTGGGAGTTAGAAGGGGGTAAAAGACAAAAAAGCCCCTGAACTTAATTTCTCAGAAATTACTCGACAGTCTATACGACTTAGGTATACGGCTCATATACTAGGGTACGACTGATCTTGCAAGTCATATACCGGACAGAATCATGGATGGAAAACATTATTAAGTATACAATTCAAACTTATGACTTGTATCTAATCATACGACCCGTATCACTAACTCGTATCTTAGTCAGGATCTCAAAAGTGGCAACATTTATGAGCTTACGATCAGGATCCATATGACTTGTATAGTCAACATACAACTTGTAAGGGCGAGTTTTATCCTTTCCAGAATATTCATCAAACATCACTGATCAAAATACGAGTCCCACTCACGACTCGTATCGGTGAGTACGACTCGTGAGGCTTAGTCATATTGGGAAAAAAGATTTTTTGGGATGAGGTATTACAATATCTCCCCCTTGGGAACATTCTTCCTCAAATGTGGAACCTCTTAGGGCTTAGGGTAGATATCAAACATGTAATAACAAATTATAATCAATATTATAACCATTACAGATAATCCCACCACACACAATAGAAGGCACAAGACAAGATTATTTAAACATGATCAAAGAGAAAAAGGTTTCAGCTGAAAATAGTTACTTACCTTCGGTACGAACTAAGCTAGAAGTAAAAAGAAGAGGATACTTGGACATCATGTCTTCTTCATATTCCCAAGTGGCCTCTTCGACCGCCTAGTTTTTCCAAAGAACTTTCACCGATGCTACTTCCTTATTCGTTAGCCTTCGAACTTTTCGATCAAGTATCTCCACTGGAATTTTCTCATATGTCAAATTATCCTTGAATCCAATACTCTCTAGAGTAAAAACCAAGGACAGATATCAAATGCACTTCTTAAGCATCAATACAAGAAATACAGGATGAACTGAAATTAACTCTACTGAAATATCCAATTCATAAGCAACTTTTCCTATACGCTTCACTATCTTGTAAGGACCAGTGAATCGCGGACTCAACTTCACTTTCTTTCCAAACCTCATTATTTCCTTCATTGGTGATACCTTTAGAAATACCCAATCACTTTCTCCAAATTCAAGATCTCTTCTTCTCACATCAGTGTGTCACTTTTGATGACTTTGTGTAGTCCTCAATCATTCACGAATAAACTGAACTTAGCCATAGCTTCAAGAACCAAATCTGGTACTATTAACACCACTTCTCCAACTTCAAACCATCCTATGGGTGATCTATATCTACGCCCGTACAATGCTTCATATGTAGCTATCTAAATGCTAGCATGGTAACTGTTATTGTAGGCAAACTTAATCAATGATAAATGATCATCCCAGCTTCCCTTAAAATCTAGAATACAAGCCCTTAACATATCCTCTAGTTTCTGAATTATAGGCTCAGCCTGACCATCTGTCTGCGGATAAAAAGTTGTAATAAGTTTAACCTTTTTACCAAGGCCTTTCTGAGATAATTGCCAGAATTTTAAAGTGAACTGCGTGCCTCTATCCGAGATAATGGATAAGGGTATCCCATCACGTCTTACTAACTCGAGGATGTACAACTAAGCATAATCCTCTGCTGTATTTGAAGTCTTAACAGGTAGAAAATGAGCTGACTTGGTCATTCGATCTACTATGACCCATATTGAATCATACTGATGCCTTGTACAAGGCAACCCTATAATGAGATCCATATTAACTTCTTCCCACTTTCAATTAGGGATACTAATTTCTTGCATCACACCACCAGGTCTCTGGTGTTCAACCTTAAATTACTGGCAATTTGGACACCTTGCCACGAACTCCGCTATGTCCCTCTTAATATTATTCCACCAATAAATTTCTCGTAGGTCTCTATATATTTTAGTTACACCAGGATGAATAGAGTACCTTAAACCATGAGCTTCGGCTAATATCCTCACTCTCAACCTGTCTATATTCAGAACAAAGAGTCTACTTTTATATCGAAGTACACCATCTCTCTCTTTGGAGAAGACCTCAACCTTTTGTTGTTGGACTTCTTCTAATGTCTAGATAAGTATCAGATCACATTGTTGCTTCTCTTTTATGTCCACTACTAGAGATGACTCTAAATAATTTTAAACCACTACTCCTCCATCATCTGTGTCGATCAAACGAACTCCCAAATGGGCTAACTTGTGCACTTTCTTAGCCAACTCTCGATCTCCTCTTTCACATGAGCTATAATACCCATGGACAATCTAATCAATACATCCTCCACCATATTGTCCTTACCTGGATGTTATAGCATACTCATGTCGTAATCGTTCAACAACTCCAACCACATTCTCTGGCGAAGATTTAATTCCCGATGAGTAAATACATACTGCAGGCTCTTATGTTCTTTGTAAGCATCAACATACACACCATATAGGTAGTGCCTCCTTATTTTCAAAGCAAAAACTATGATGGCTAACTCCAGATCATGAGTTGGGTAATTCTTTTTATGGTCCTTAAGTTTCCTGGATGCATAAGCTATCACTTTCCCATTCTGTATTAGTAAATAACCTAACCCAATTCTTGAGGCATCATAATATACCACAAATCCGTCTAACCTCTTCGACAAAGTTAATACTGGAGCCAAAGTCAATTTATCCTTCAACTCCTGAAAACTATTTTCACACTTATCAGACCATACAAACTTCACTCTCTTTGATGTCAACTTGGTCAAAGGAGCCACTATAGAGGAGACCCTTCAACAAATACTCTGAAATACCTTGCCAGACCCAAAAATCTATGGATATCAGATGGAGTGATGGGTTATAACACCCCGAAATTGGGTCCCGAGATGTCACACGGTGCTTAGGGGCACAAGTGACCCCAAGCTAACCCTCCTACTGGCATAACTTATAAGCAACTGGATAAAATGCTTAAATCTATATAAAATCAGAAAAAACATAGAACTTCTCTGAACTTGATCAATATAAACATGAGCATTACAAGATTAAAACTCTACTTTTACCAAACGAAACTGAAACTGAATACATCAACTTCTACTGACTGTCTATGAAGCCTCTACTGGTACTGACTTTAGATAGCCGGGTCATGACTCCCAACTATCTAAGCTCAATACAACTAAAATAAGAAAATATAATGCTTCTCGAACTGTATAACCAACTCAACCCCTTGAATCAAAAGGACTCGTCACCTGCTAACTGGGAGCGGTGGACTGATTGAATACGGTATCTGCACTACAATTTGTACCTACATTATAAGACACTGTAGCACATAAAAATATATGGGGGTCAGTACTTTAAGGAATGTACTGAGTATGTGGGGGTGCAATGCAACATTATAAATAATATCATAAATGATTATGAAAATCATGCATGTTGGCGATAACGACTTTCTTTGCTTGAATTAACTGAAATATATTCCTGGTAAATCATCAATAGTAAGGCAAGCATTATATATCTCATAAATCATTATACTCAACTCAAACTCTTTAACTCATGACTTAGAGTGACTCGGTAACTCATGAAACTTGAACTCTTATGGACTTGAGAGTTTCTTATAACCGACATAAACCATGTGAGCTACATGGAGTCCAACGTTTTGCCCTCCTAAGGAGAGAACCCCACATTGGCGGGAGCGTCGTACTCTTGCTAGGGAGTACAACTTAAATTTATTGATCACAATCCCATACTTGGCCTCTGGCCCACAATTATCAATATCAATCCTACGGTGGCACGTAGTTTCGGGGGAAATACCATATTTCCCGCTCGGTGCTAAATACTACTCCCAGACACAAGCTCAGAACGCGTTAGGAAATCCACCACAAACTTCACAAGGGTCTATCATGAAGACCAAATCAAATCTCTTTCTCATTTATCAAATCATAATCAATTTGTGGATTCCTAACTAGACTCAAATCAAATCAATCTTTCTCAATATCAAAATGTATCGATTCATTAAATCATGGCAACATCATTAACTTTGAGAAAATATCAAGTCTCAATGTAACAACTCAATCTCATGAATCAATATACTCAATAATCCAATTTGTCATAAGAAAGCTTAAGGCTTGACACATCTATTGAAAGCACTTGAAATACCAACTCAGGGTAGAAACATGAAATTCACAATATTAACTATCAAACTATAATTTGAAAATTGTAAAATAATCATGTATCAAAAACTTCAAGAAAACATCATAGAACTCATTCTTGACTCTCAAGCTCAAATATCAATATATATATATATTCAATAATCAAACTTCTCATAGAAAAGCTTAAATCATGACTCTTATCTCAAATCATTCGGAAATCATCAACTCATAATAACAATATTCAGCTCATGGCATAAGTTCTCAATTTAATAAATAAAATGATGAAATAGAATGATGAAATAGTCATGTGTATCAATCTTGAATAGCTCAACTATCATAAATCATTAATAAAGTAATTTGGGTGTAAACCCACTTTGCAAAATCATGAATTTCAATAGTAGAAATTAAATCTTTGAGCAAAAGAATGAAAGAAGTGTTCTTGTTCAAACCCCACATACCTTGGATTATGATTTTAAGATGAGCAAGCTTGATTGGAAACTCTTCTTCACACTTTTGAGATAACTTCTTGATGCCTTTGACTTGGAGAACTTGATTCTTGAACAACTTGGTGAAATCTTTGGAAGATTCTTGAATTTTCTTGTAGAAAATTTGATTTAGGATTTTGGAAGAAACCCTAGTTCTAGATCTTTCTTGGAAGAGAAATGAGAGAAAATGAACTTCTCTTCTCTACTTGGATATATATATATATAGGACCAAAATAGGCGAAAATGACCAAAATGCCCTTGCAAAAACGTCCCTTAATTGCTGGAAAAAAATAGCTGACGACATTCGTGACAAGCCGTCAGGACCGTGATAGGACGTCATGAATTGTCGTCACAAAAAGGGTGGATTCTATGATTTTTGGCTTAAGGTTGACGACATTTTGTGACAAGCCGTCAAACTTGTGACAAGCCGTCACAAAATGTCATCATAAAAGGTTAGATTTTGTGACTTTCTACCTTAAGGTGATGGAATTTTGTGACAATCTATCAGGCTTGTGAAAAGTCGTCACAAAAGGTCATCACGGAGTTTCCAGGTTGACACGCTCTGATATCATATTTTGACGAAATTGGTATCGTTGAAAAGATATCATATTTTGACGATATCATATTTTGACGATATCATATTTTGACGAAATTGGTATCATTGAAAAGATAATTTAATTATATATATTTTGGTAGGTCATGGGCTCAATGATTCGTAGTATAACAAGATATATGATCATTTGAATTTGGATATGGAAAAATCCTTCCTAAGAATTCAATCGGTAAGGAATGTTTTGATTCACCTAATCGCTAGGACATTTTTGAGGCCTTAATACACATAACCCTTGATTATAAAATAAACAAATCACTATAATTTATTTCACATGAGATTCATGGTTGCACTATTGGTTAGAGTCTCGGGGTATTACAAAATGGCTCTAACTCCCTCACCGGGTGTCCGATTCGGGTGAATCTTATGTCGATGGAAAGCTTATCCAATTCTCCACATGATAGAAAGTGTAATTTAAGGAAATACAACATGATATAAACAACAATCACTTTGGAAGTCATCCATATTCACTCAAAAGATCGATTTAGGCTTAAGAAATAATCAGGGTATTACATGGGTTTAAGCTAGTGTTTCACTGCATCAGTCTTTTGAGGATCTACATGAATGCTAGATCCTAAAATAACATTCCCTAAGATAGTAAAAGACCCAAAATAAAACTCACACTTACCGAACTTTGCATACAACTTATGACCTTTAATGGTCTGCAGCACTATTCTCAAATGATCAGCATGCTCTTCTTTACTTCTAGAGTATACAAGTATGTCATATATAAAGACAATGACAAACATATCCAAATACTACTTCAATATACTGTTCATCAAATCCATCAGAGTTACAGGAAAACTCATCAGTCCAAAAGACATAACCACAAACTCAAAATGGTTATATCTTGTTCGGAATGTTGTTTTTGGAATATCTTGCTCTCTAACTTTCAGTTGATGATACCCCCAATCTGTGGTCAATCTTAGAGAACCATAGGGAATCTTGGAGTTGATCGAACAAATTGTCAATTCTAGGACAAGGATACTTGTTCTTAATGGTGACCTTGTTTAGCTGTCTTTAATCTATACACTTTCTGAGGATGCCATCTTTCTTAAGCATGAAAAGGACCAAAGCACCTCAAGAAGAGACACTAGGTCTAACAAAACCTTTATCTAAGAGATCTTTAAGCTGCTCTTTTAACTTTTTAACCTCATCCAAATCCATACGGTATGGAGGAATGGAAATAGGATGAGTATTAGGTAGAAGATCAACATCAAATTCTATTTCTCTGTCTGGAGGTATCCCAAAAAATCTTTAGGGAAGACTTATGAAAACTCATTTACTACTCAAACTGACTGAACTATGGGGACTTCAGACTTGGTATTCTTTACTCGAATTAAATGGTAGATACACCCTTTTGATATTAGATTTTTGGCCTTAAGGTAAGAGATAAAACTATCTTTGGGAGACATGGAACTACCCTCCCACTCAAATACTACTTTATTAGGAAACTTAAACTTCACCATATGGGTGTGACAATCTATGGTTGCATAGCATGAATGAAGTCAATCCATTCCTAGAATGACATCGAAATCCACCATCTCTAACTCCATTAGGTCCGCTAGTGTGATCTTATGGAGGATCATAATGGGACACATTCTATAGAATTATCTGGCAACAAATGACCCACCCACTGGGGTGGATACTGAGAATAGCTTGGGTAGGTTTTCAGGGCTTACCCTAAAATTCACGGCAACTAGAGAAGTAAAAAAGGTAAACTAGACCCCAGGTCTAATAACACATATACATCAAGATGAAAGGTACGAAGTATACCAGTAAAAACATCTGGGAACTGTCCTACTCCTGGCAGGATGGAAATGTATAGAATCAATTCTAGCATTGACATCGACTAGTACTGGAAGATTCACCCTGAGGAGCAATTGGGTGGCCTGACTGAGGTGCTGGGTTAGTAGCCTGAGTTTGAGGATAAGTATCTCTACTTCCTACTTAGAATATAGAAACTCTTTGACTCTGTCATCCATCTTACCAAAACCATTACAAACCCTTTACCCACCAAACATTCACCCAGATGGGTCCTGCTACACTTTGTACAAGTCGAGTAACTGGACCTCTCGACTACACTATTTTGTAACCTGGAATTCAAAGTCATACCCCATTTCTCTTTCCTAGTACGAAGCTCAGGGATACTAGATAATGATGGTACAGGTACTGATGAATGACCCTAGAACTGTAAATAATTTCCCCTCCAGACCTTGACTGACTATAATTAAACTGTCCAGTCCTAGCTCTTATGTACCTCTTCTCTCTTTCTTTTAACTTCTCTACTTCAATATGATGAGCATGAGTCATCAACCTAGCAATATCTATGTCTTTGATTAACATAGCAGTCCTACACTCCCTGACTACCTGATCAGACACCCCAGTTATGAACTTATTCAGACTAGCCCTAGATTCAGCCACCAACTCGGGAGCATATTTAGACAACTGAGTGAACTTAAGCAAGTACTCCTTCACAGTCATGGAGACCTGGCTCAAATTCATAAACTCCTCCACCTTAGCCTTTCTCATCTTGCACAGGAAGAACCTGTCCAAAAAAGTATCCTGGAATACCTTCAAATTCATAAGAGCAATATTCTCACCTCTACTATCCTTCCACATCATAACCCAATAATAAGCAACATTATTCAACCTATAAGAAACTAACTCCACATATTCTTATTTAGTAACATACATGATCTAGGTTATTTTTATCACCTCATCAATAAAGAGCTGAGGATCCTCACCCACATTTGACCCATGAATCTCAGGTGGACTTATTCTCATAAAGTCTTGAATCCTGGCTACAGCTAGGTTACCATTTTCCTAAAGTGGGACCATTTCCTTCTAGTTACCTAAAATATTTGCAGTCACATCTTAGACCAATGCTTGAAATACATCCCAAAACATGGCATGGAACACATTTTAATTTGGAGGGATGCTTTCATGGGTGGTTAAGCACCATTTCTATGAGCGTTGACTTGACATGGAGGCATATTCTATCATGTGAAAGAACAAAATAAAGTAGATAATGACAACTTTAAGAACAATATATCGTGAAAGAGAAAGGGAATTCCTAATTAGTCTCGTATCCTCCTGCTCATAAATATGGTGCGCTTCACACTCACGATCAAGACTCGATGTCATACCACTTGTCGAACTCCCTAGGTCTCTCAAAACCTTAGGATCTGAGACGAAGTTTGTAACACCCGGAGAGTACTTCCTGGATGCCACACGGTGCTTAAGGCCACAAGTAGCCCTATGCTAACCCATGATACCTTATCTAACTTGAAATTACATAATAAAAGGAATTCAATATGAATTAAAAACTCAACAAATAAATCTCAATCTCTTAAAAATGATACTCAAGCTTAGATAGTCTTATAGAGCTTCATAATCTTAATATACACCTTCAGAAAAGCCTCTACTAAGATAGTACTGAAGAGCCACTGGGATAGACCTCAGCTGACCCAAATGCTAAATTGAAACTGGAACTAAATACTTAAAGCCTTAGGAGAAGATAAAACTTTGGGCCCTCAAACTAAGAGCACTCACCACAAACTGGAATGTAGGTAATGATATTGAACTAATCACGTTGCTGGATAAGGACATCGAGACCTACATTATAAGATAATGTAGTACATAGACATATATGTGGATCAATACTTCTAGAATGTACTGAGCATGTGGGGGTTAATGTATACCTAAAATAATAATATCAATATACAATCTCTTGAAGACAATGCATGCCAAGTGTAAATGACTTACCTTAGGATTGATTAAATCTTAAAACTTGCAAGTTCATAAAGCATAAAAATCACATCAATCAACGTTTGTGATCCATAACACTTAGTTCTTGAAATCTTTATCTTTATTATTACTTATGGGAATTTGTGAAAATCTATAGTTTTATTTCTTCTTATGGGAGATTCTTCTAATTGACATAAACCATGAGAGATAACATGGATTCCAATGTCTTACCCATGTTGGGGAGATCTGTCCTATCCTTGCCATCAAAATAGAACCATAACTTAGTGATCACTTTTTAACTTCATCCATACTGGGAATAGGTTTAACCTATGTTGGCTCTTACTTTCTGGGATTTTGGATACACTCATCCACAGTCCCATCTCGGTGCTAAATACTACTCTTGTTATATACATATGATCTTACTTTAGGAAAACCACCTTAAAAATTAGCATAAGGGTTTATATAATAAAAGCTAATTATGCTCTTCTCTTATTTGCTTTAAATCATCAACATGATAAAAGTGTAAATTTCATTATTAGTTTGGGATCAAAAGATCAATCTTTGCTTTAGAAGCACTTAACAAATCTTATCTTGAGAACAGAGTCTCCTTATAAACTTAATGCTTAAAACATCAACTTTTATTAATAAATAATCATATGGAAACTTCATGCTCAATAATTATCTTAAACATCATTCAATTTATTGAAGCTTAAATTACAATTGAAGATCTCATGAGTCAAACATAATTATATGAAAGTCTCATTTCACTTGAAAATCTTAAATCACATGGTAATTGCATAAATTCAATAATATAGGAAATTGGGATCAAAATCATAGTTGAAATTCATGTGGTTTAATCTCAAAACCAAGTTTTGGGCACAAGGGTAGAAGAAAACCCTTGTTCATAACCCCACATACCTTAACAGACTTGACTTGGTGGAGAAATCTCGACCTAGAAAGCCTTTGGGATGGTCTTGAGGGAACCCTAACTTGTGTTCTTATGAGAGATATGAGAGGATTTTAAGATGTTTAACTAATGAGATAGGGTAAAAGTAACACCCCTTGAGGGTTATAAGTCAAGGGCTTGGAGTTATAAGGGGGTAGAAGACAAAAATCCCCTGAACTTAATTTCTCAGAAAATACTCGGTTATCTATACAACTCAGGTATACGAATCGTATACTAGGGTATGAATGATCTTACGAGTCATATACTAGATAGAATAATGGATAAAAAATACTATTTAGTATACAGGTCATACTTACGACTCGTATCTAATCATATAACCCGTATCACTAGCTCGCATCTTAGTCAGGATCTCAAAAGGTTCAACATATACAAGCTTACCATCAGGCTTCATATGAATCATATAGTCAACATAAAACTTATAAAGGTGAGTCATATCCTTTCCAGAATATTTATCAGACTTCACTGATATGGGTAAGAGTCACATTCACGACTCGTATCGATGAATACAACTCATGAGGATAAGTCATATTGGGAATAGAGATTTCCTGGGATAGGGGTATAATAATTCCAATATTAATATGTCTCCTTTTGATTCTTTGTATGGTAGGGATTGTCGCACTCCTATTGGTTGGTTAGAGGTTTCTAAAATTAGATCTCGAGGTATAGACTTTCTTTGTGAGCCCTTGAATAGAGTTTGAATCATTCAGGATAGGTTTTGAGCAGCTTAGAGTAGGCAGAAGTGCTATGCAGATAGCATACTTTATTCCTTTAGATTTGGAGTTGGTGATCGAGTTTTCCTTCAAGTTTTGCCCATGAATGATATGATAAGGTTCGGTAAGAGGGGTAATCTTAGCCCCATGTATATTGGCCCATTTGAGATTCTTCAGACTATTGTTGAAGTGTCTTATGAGTTAGCCTTGCCCTTGATTTATCAGTTGTTCATCCAGTTTTCATGTTTACATGCTTCGCCGTTACATTCTGGATGAGTCTAATGTTGTAATACCCCACAAGATTCTAGCCATATTCTATCTCTTAGTTATATGTTTAAAAGGGTACAACTCATTCTTTTATACTAAGTACAAAGGACTTAGCCATTTTGAAACCCCAAGATTTCGAGGATTTTGTTTTTGGCCTTCCTAAGATTGAAACATTGATTTATGAGTTGAAATATGTATAGGGATATTAAAAGCATCATCTAAGAGAGTATAGGTTCGGTGTATTTTTGGACCTCAGAGGTAGAATGCTTCTGCATTTTGGATGTGTCACGAAGGCTGGATCTCTGTGATAGCCAATATTCTATGGCGGTTAGTCTCATAAATAACCTCCGTGCTATGGAGGCTATATTTTCCTGCATTCATAATTAAGGGCCCAAGGGGCATTTTGTTTTTTCCCTATCATCCCAATTGCCCAATTGACTAATTAAAACCCCAAGAAGGGCATCAATTTCCCCATTCTCCAATAGTTATCATACATAAACTCATCCCTATTGTATCTTGTTTTGATTATGAGCAACTAATAATAAGAGACCAGGTCCTGGGTCGTCATGGAAAAATATAGGTATCACAAGATCTATGCATTTTTATTTTCTAGTGTAACAAACTGAGCATGTAAATAGGTACCTTTCAAGGACACTTGGCCCAACTAGATTTCTATCCTAATTATTATTCCACTATAAAAGGAAAAAATGCTTCTCAATGAAGTAGTTTTTGAAAGATCGGAATATTGAAGAAAGAGAGAGTGAAAACTCAACTTTACAATATTGCTCAAGTTCTTAATTTCTTTATGTACTAAAAAGAGTGAGTGTTCTTGAGTAGAGTTATGGTTTGTAACTGAATTACTCGCACTATAAGTGTAATGTTTTCTTTTCTTTCTTAAGAGTGCTTAGGTAGATTTATCTAAGTTTTATATTTGTTAGAATTAATCAATATAAAGGTAAGTTCTTGGCAGAGTTGTCAAGGTAGGCTTGTAGTAGAGTTATTACAAGCAGGAGGAGCCTGGATTTAGGTTCATATTGAATCTGTAATTAAGATATTGATAATAGTGGACTGTTGAAGTGCTTGTGAGGGCAAGCCGTGGTTTTTTCTCCCTTGAGCAAGGAGGTTTACACGTTAAAATTTGTGTTCTTACCTTGCTACAAAGTCTTTAGTTTTCAATCCACCACTAGACCACCTAGATTTAATAGACAGTACTATGGGTGGTGGAAAATCAGAATGTTTGACTTTATTATGGTTGAGGACAGTGAGCTTATTGGTAATCTAAAGACATATGAACTAAAGAAGTAGTAAGGGCAATAGAAGAAGGAAGTAAAAAGAGAAAAGTCTCTGGCATTGAAGATTTCCAAGTCAGATACAAGTGAAGCAGAAACTAATGTTGCCTAGTTAGAGAGCAATAAAGAAAAGTGGTCAGCTTTAAAGAATAGGAAGAAGCAACAAGAAGGGAGGCTCTATTGATGTTTGTCACAAAAGTAAGGGCATGGACCAGGTTCATATAAAATTAAGCAGAAAGGCTACAATTGATTATGCAATAAGGAAGGAGAAATATCCTAGTTTCTGAACCATAGAAAATTCCATGGAATTTTGATCTCTCGACCCAAAACAACTCATAGGTACGATCCGTATGTTGGGGTGTAGATGGTATGGTTCGGTAATATACTGACCAGTATTGGTTGGTGGGATGGATTTTGGTTACTAGAATGGGTACAACTTAGGGGTACGAGTTGTATTGGTAGTTAAGGATCATTTGGTTCCTTAACTTAATCTTAGACTTTGTTACTTAGGTAGGATCTGAGTAAGAGTATCTCACCATGAGCCTAATCTTGGGTACAAATTGTACCCAAGACTCGTATAGTGGACAGGGTCTAAATCTTTCTTGGGTATAAATCTGCCAGGGGTACAGATGAAGGGTATGGATAGTATGATGTTGATAAAACTTAGTTGGATAAGCCGTATAATGGACAGTTTTGGTCCAAGGGTGGAGGTTTAGGATACGAGTGGTGGATGTCGATCGTATCAGACGGTACGACTCGTGTGGATCAGTCGTATCCCTGTGATGGGATTTTGGTGTAACTTAAATGGGGGTATTTTGGACATTTTCCTACTTATCCTAATAGGGCCCCACGACTTTTGACCTACTTGGAAGGTTATTTACCCTATTATTTAATTCATTAATACTTAGAAACTCTTCCTAAACACTACATAATTATCTCAAGAGCTATTGGGGAAAGAGAGCTAGGGTTTTAACTAAAGGATCAATTTGGGGCTTTTCTTGGTGATTTTTTCGGTCATTATCTTAGTTTAAGGCATGTTTCCCTTCCTTCATTGTTAATTTTACTTAATGGCATGGTTTATGTGAATATTTTCATGGTTTTACTATTACATGGTTTTGGCTTTCTAATATGATGTGGGGTTTTTGAAGTTAAATGGTTTGTTATGGTTTCCCATGGTTTTAATTTTGTTATTATATGCATTAATGGTGGTTTTGGATAATTGGATAGAATGGGAATGGGTTAATGGTAATTGGAATTGGTTTTGGTTATATTATGCCCCCAATGTGTTTGACAAAATGCTTATAAAGATATGTTCATTGCATTGACTTCTTTTAATGGAACTCTTTTATGTTTTAAACTTGGTAAGGAATTATACATGGTTTAAATGGTGTGTAAAGGCTAATTATTTATGCTTGTGGGGAACATGGAAGTCTCCTAAGTGGTTTAATATGGTAAATGTAAGGGCACTTTAAATTCCCCTTAAACCTATAAATGGTTGGCTATGGTTAATACTTGCAAGTAAGAGTTGGTATGACGATACAAAAATCAATGGCCTTGGTTAATAAATGGATAATGGTTTGGTTAGTTGGAAATTGGTTTTAATTGGGAAAAAATGGCAGGAGGTGTAGCTAAGTCATGGAAAGTGGAGGTCCCAAGGGGACAAAACCTGGAAACTCATATTTACTGATATGAGGTTGGTCTTGGTGACCATATACATGATCACACTTTATTTTGGGGATGTACTAGTCATCCCAAAGGATATTTCCCTGGTCGTGTGACTACACACACTAGGGCTTTTTCAGCAGAAAACCCATGGGTATTTTAGGATGGCAAAGCTACATAGCTCAGGTAAAGGTTTTAAGGGCATGATAAACTCGATCCTTTTTTCCCATTATGGTATATATATATGTATATGTTTGGTTGTGTGCATATGGATGATTTACTTAGTTTATAAATGGCGTTATATTATCCTTACCCTGAGATTATGTTAGTGGTCACTTGCTAACCCCGTTTACTAGTGGCAATATACCCCCGCTTTGCAGGAACCGACCATTCTACTTCTCCTATATAGTGATTGACTCGGGATTATCATTTAGACTTAAGTTATGAGCTTCCATTCTTTCGGAAGACATTATTTCATTTTATGGATATTTCTAGACATTTTGGTTTTATTCTGGATATTGGTTTTCTCTATGGTTGGGGTCATGTACCAACCAAATTTCATTACTCATTTGGTTAGAGGCTTTGTGGTACTTCTATGGGTTAAAATGAGTGGGATCGGTATAGGTGTAAGACTTGGCATTGGAATAAGCTGGTGGGCTGACATCATTGGACGATATTGTTTGTTGTTCCATCCTATTTTATTTTGAGATTAATTATATCATGTCTTGTAACGTCTTTGGTTGTGTCCAGGTATATGGCTTATTTGGTATGATTTGGTATGGTGTGATTATGGTTATGGGATGGTTGGACTCGGTTGGGTTGGTCATGGTTGTGATCTATTCCTAAGGTCTTTGTATGAGCTGTTACACTAATATATTTTATGCTCAGAATTCAGCCAACTCAGGTCAGGCATCTGGTGGTTGGGTTGGGTAACAGGGGTGGTCTCTGGTCCTGGTCGGACTTGGTATGCCCATTACGATAAGGCCCTAGAGCGGGTCATGTAAAGCGGGTATCAGATCCTAGTTTCATGGTCAATTGCGAGTCCACAGAGCTATGTCTAGTAGAGTCTCTTTTAGGGGTGTGTAGCGCGCTACACTAATAAGGGAGGTGCTACAAGGCATTTAGGAATATTTCTATTTCTTGGTATTCTATTTTTAAGCTTGGAGTATCAGTCCTGGAGTCTTCTCTAATCCTTATTTGTTCATCTTTCAAATCATGCCTCATAGATCTGGAACTCAAGGAAATTCTTCTATTTCATCTGGGGGTAATACTGAAAGGGTGCATCCTACATCTGGGGTTCATCTTAGATCTCAAGGTCCTATCCCTGATAATTTAGGAGTTCCACCGGTTGCTACCAGTCCTTTTCAAGGTGAGATGACTAATGCAAAATTCCTTCAGTCTATTCATGTTATTCCAAAACTGGATGTGGCTCAAGTTTTTTGATCAGAGAGGTGCTCAGTCTTAGAGTAGTTGAGATGGTAGTATGTGAAAAAAAAAAGTGGGGGAGTTCTGGTTTCTACTCTTCTTCTAGTGCCCCTTACCAGTCGGGTGATAAGCATCATTGTGATGGTAACAATTTGCGGGTGCAGGGTGCCCAATCTAAGGAAAGTAGAGCTCAGTTACTTTATTTATGTCCTCTTTGTTGGTTCTATGGTCGTCCTTATCGAGGTTATTGTGATGAAGTAAAGGACAAATGCTTCAAGTGTGCCTAGGAAGGTCATTGACTCAGGGACTATTCGGTTAGTAAGGTTACTATAGGGGAAAATAATATTCCAGTGGCTTTATCTTCTGCTTCTACACTTGATGGTGTGGCATTTTCTTCTGTTAGTGCTCTTTGTTTTGGTATTAGTTGAAATAGGTTGTATGCTTTGGTAACCCAGCAGGAATCCAAGGCCTCACCTAATATCATTACTGGAATGTTACACTTTTTCTCTTGTGACATATATTGTTTGCTTGATCTGGAGTCTACTATCTCCTATGTGACTCCTCATGTGGCTATATCTTTTGGTTTTGATCTAGAAGTTATTTCAGATCCTTTTTCTATTTCTACCCAGTAGGTGACTCGGTTATTATTAGATATGGTGGATTTTGATGTCATTCTGGGTATGGACTGGTTACATTGTTGTTATGCGTCTTTGGATTGTCGTACCCATAGGGTTATCTTTAGGTTCCCTGGTGAGGTAGTTATAGAATGGGAGGGTGTTTCCTTATCTCAAGGGGGAGGTTTATTTCTTATCTTAGAGCTCATAGGTTGATCTCTAAAGGTTGTATTTATCACTTGGTCTAGGTTAAAGATTCTTACTCGAAAGGTCCTTCTTTTCAGTCAGTTCCTATGGTTAATGAATTTTTGTATGATCTTCCTAATGTTCCTCTGGATAGGAAAACCGAGTTTGGTATTGATCTAATTTCGAACACTCATAAAATTTCTATTCCTTCATATAGAATGGCTCCGGCTGAGTTGAGGGAACTCAAGGAGCAACTTAAGGATCTTCTGGATAAGGTGTTTATTCATCCTAGTGTATCGCCTTGGGATGCACCAGTGTTGTTTGTGTGAAAGAAGGATGGTTGCCTTCGGATGTGCATTAACAATATGCAGCTGAACAAGGTAACGGTCAAGAACAAGTATCCTCTTCTAAGGATCGATGATCTATTTGATCAGTTGCAAGGTGCGAAGTTATTTTCTAAGATAAATCTTCGGTCTGGGTACCATCAGTTAAAGATTAGGGAGGTTAATATCTATAAAATGGCTTTTTGTACTCTGTATGGGCACTTTGAGTTTTTGGGTGATGTCATTTGGGTTGACTAATGCTCTGGCAGTGTTTATAGATCTAATGAACATAGTTTTTCATCAGTATTTGGATCTCTTCGTTATTGTGTTCATTGATGACTTTCTATTTTATTTGAAAAGTGAGGTGGATCATGCTAATCACCTCTATGTAGTGTTACAGACCTTAAAGGAACAATAGTTGTATGCTAAGTTTTCTAAGTGTGAGGTTTGGTTGAACGTTGTGACTTTCTTGGGTCATATTATTTCTAGTAAAGGGATCAAGGTGGATTTGCAAAGGGTTGTTGTGGTAAAGAGGTGTCCTAGGCCCATAACTCCATCCGACATTTAGAGCTTCTTGGGTTTAGCCAGGTATTACAGGTGGTTTATGGAAAGTTTTGCATCGATATCTTCTCCTTTGACTAAGTTAACTAAGAAGAAGGTCAAGTTTTCTTAGTCAGATGCTTTTAAAAGAAGTTTCAAGAAGCTAAAGAATAAGTTAACTTTGGCTCTAATTCTAAGTTTGTTGGAAGGCAATGACGGGTTTGTGGTTTATTATGATGCATCTCGGGTCGGGCTTGGTTGTGTGTTACTGTAGCATGGGAAGATAATTGCCTATGCTTCCAGGAAGTTAAAGGTACATGAGAAGAATTATCCTACTCATGATTTAGAGATATTGGCCGTTATGTTTGCTTTAAAAATATGGCGGCATTATTTGTATGGTGTTCGGTGGATATCATTTCCAATCATAAGAGTCTACAATATGTGGTCACCTAGAAAGAGATTAATCTCAGGCAGAGGAGATGGCTTGAGCTTCTCAAGGATTATGACATGAGTCTTCACTATCACCTTCGTAAGGATAATGTGGTTGCTGATGCTCTTAGCAGGTTATCCATGGAGAGTTTGGCTCATGTGGAGAAAGGAAAGTGGGAATTGGTGAAGGATATTCACCGCTTGGCTAATCTTAGAGTTTGCCTCTTGGACTCCAAGGATAGTGGTGTGGTGTTGCAAGAAGTGGTTCGATCATCTCTTTGTGTGGAGATTAAGGAGAACCAAGTGATGGATCCTATCTTGATGAAGATAAGAGTGACGTTTTGTTTAAGATCAGTGGTGATGGTACATTATGGTGCCAAGAGAGGTTGTGTGTTCCTGATGTCAATGGGTTATGGTAAAGGATTCTTGATGAGGCACATAAGATATGCTATGTTGTTCATCCCTGCTCGACTAAGATATATCATGATCTCAAGGAGATCTATTGGTGTAATGGCATAAAGTGCGATATGGCTGATTTTTTAGCCAAGCGCATAGTGTGTCAACAAGTAAGGTTGAGCACATGAGGCCAGGATCATTGTATAAAGAAATTGATTTGCCCTAATGGAAGTGGAAAATGATCAATATGGACTTCGTTACCGGTCTTCCTCGGTCTCGGAGTCAATATGATTTGATTTGGGTCATTATGGATAGGATGATTAAGTCTGTACACTTTTTGCCAGTTCATACTACCTTCTTGGCAGAGGATTATGTGATGTTGTATCTTCAGGAGATTGAGAAGCTGCATAGGGTGCCTATTTTGATTATCTCAAATCATGGCACACAGTTTACTCTCACTTCTGGCATTCATTTTAGAGAGAGTTGGAGAATGAGGTGAGTCTGAGTACAACTTTTCATTAGCAGACGGATGGACAAGCGAAAAGAACTATTCAGACATTGGAGGATATGCTTCTGGCCTGTGTGATCGATTAAGGTGGCAATTGGGTTAAACATCTACCTGTAGTCGAGTTTACTTATAATAATAGCTATCATTCTAGTATTGTATGACCCTTTTTGACATATTGTATAGTAGAAGGTGTAGATCTCCTATTGGTTGGTTTGAGCTTGGTGAGGTGGACATGTTTGGTCCCAATTTGGTTTACCAGGCTATGAAGAAGGTGAAGTTGATTCAGGATAGACTTAAAACTTCCCAAATTTGCCAAAAGTCCTATGCAAATGTTAGGCATAGAGACTTAGAGTTTGAGGTTGGGGATAAGGTTTTCCTCAAGGTATTTCCCGTGAAGGGATTAGTGCGGTTTGGGAAGAAGGAGAAGCTCAGTCACCGATATATTAGTCCATAAGAGATTTTATAAAAGTTGGTAACGTTGCTTATGAGCTGGAGTTGCCTTCCATATTGAGTTTGGTTCATCTGGTATTTCATGTTTTCATATTGAGAAAGTGCATTGGTGATCCTTCTTCGATTGTGCCTTTGGAGCGGTTGGGTATCTCGGACTCTCTGTCTTATGATGAGGCCCTGTTGATATCTTATATAGGTAGGTTTGTCAGTTGTGGACCAAAGATGTGGCTTTGGTTTAGGTTCTTTGACGAAACCATAAGGTGGAAGAAGATACTTGGAAAGCGGAGGAGGACATGAAGTCCAAGTATCCGTATCAATTGTTTGCTCTTGGGATTCATGCGAAAGGTATGTGTCTTTAAAACACCTTTGTTTCCAGAATTTTTTAAGGGATTTATATCTTTGCCTCTTTATTTTCGAACTTTGTTAAAGATTGGGAATATATTTGATAATGGAAATGACTCTAGCATGTGGTTACCCATACCTTGTCCATCATTCGGGGATGAATGTTCCTAGTGGGGGGAGAATGAAACACCCTAGTTTATGGACCTTAGAAAATTTGCTGGAATTTTGATCTCTGGACGTAATACGACTCATAGTTACGAGTCATATGTTGGGGTACGGATGGTATGGTATGGTCGTATACTGACCAGTGTTGGTTGGTGGGATGGATTTTGGTTACTTGAATGGGTACAACTTAGGGGTACGAGTCGTATTGGTAGTTACAGATCATTTGGTTCCTTAACTTAATCTTAGACTTTGTTACTTAGGTTGGATCTGAGTATGAGTAGCTCACCATGAGCCATAAGCCAAGGTACGAATCGTACCCAGGACTCATATGGTGGACAGTGTCTAAATCTTCCTTGGGTGTAAATTTGTCAGGGGTACGGATGAAGGGTACGAATTGTATGATATGGTTACGACTTAGTTGGATGAGTCGTATACTGGATAGTTTTTGGTCCAATGGTGGAGATTTAAGATACGAATGGTGGATGCCGATTGTATCGAAGGGTACGACTCGTGTGGGTCAGTCGTATCCCTGTGATGGGATTTTGGTGCAACTCAAGAGGGGGAATTCTAGACATTTCCCTACTTATCCTAATAGGGTCCCATGACTTCTAACCTACTTGGAAGGTTACTTATTCTATTATTCTATTCATTAACACTTAGAAACTCTTCCTAAACACTCTATAATTCTCTCAAGAGCTATTGGGCAAGGGAGGTTAGAGTTTCAACTAAAGGATCAATTTGGGGCTTGTCTTGGTGATTTCTTTCCGTCATCATCTTGATTTAAGGTGTGTTTCTCTTCCCACATTGTTAATTTTACTTAAAGGCATGGTTTATGTGAATGTTTTCATGGTTTTACTATTACATGGTTTTGGATTTCAAATATGATTTAGGGGTTTTGATGTTAAATGGTTGCTTATGGTTTTCCATGGTTTTAATTTTTATTTTATTTGCATTAATGGTAGTTTTGGATAATTGGATTGACTGGGAATGGTTTAATGGTAATTGGAATTGGTTTTTGTTATATTATGCCCCCACTGTATTTGACAAAAATGCTTATAAGAATATGTTCATTGCATTGACTTCTTTTAATGGAACTCTGATATGTTTTCAACTTAGTAAAGGAATTATGCATGGTTTAAATAGTTTGGAAAGGCTAAAGGCCAATTGGTTATGCTTATGAGGAACATGGAAGTCTCCTAAGTGGTTTAATATGGTAAATGGAAAGGCACTTGAAAGTCCCCTTAAACCTATAAATGGTTGGCTATAGATGATACTTGCAAGGGTTAGTATGGCGATACCAATATCAATGGACTTGGTTAATAAATGGATGATGGTTTGGTTATTTGGAAATTGGTTTTATTAGGCAATAATGGCGGGAGGTTTAGCTAAGCTATGGAAAGTGGAGGTCCCGAGCGGGACCAAAATTGGAAACTCATATTTACCGATTTGAGGTTGGTCTTGGTAACTGTGTCCATGATGTCACTCTTTATTTTGGGGATGTACTAGTCATCCCATAAGATACTTCCCTCGTCGTGTATCTACATGCACTGGGGACCTTTCAACCTGGGAAGATAAACCCATATAGCCTGTGGGTGGTTTAGGACGGCAAAGCTATACAGCCCAGGTAAAGGTTTTAAATGCATGTTAAACCCGATCTCTTTTTCCTGGTATGGTTATATATATGCATATGTATATGTTTAGTTGTGTGTTTATGGATTATTTTACTTCATTTATAAATGAAATTATTTTATCCTTACCTTGAGATCATGCTAGAGATCACTCGCTAACCCCGTTTAGTGGTGGTTGTATACCCACGATATGAAGGAACCAGTTGTTCTACTCCTACATAGTGATTGACTCGGGATCAGCATTTATACTGAAGTGTTGAGCTTCCATCCTTTCGAAAGGCATTATTTCAAGTTATGGATATTTATAGACATTTTAGTTTTATTTTGGATATTGGTTTTGGCTATGGTTGGGGGCATGTCTCAACCAAATTTCATTACTCATTTAGTTAGAGTCTTTGTGGTACTTCTATGGGTTGGAATGGGCGTGATCGATATAGATGTCAGCCTTGACATTGGAATACACCAGTGGGCTGACATCATTGGACGATATTGTTGGTTGTTCCATCCTATTTCATTTTGGGATTAATTATATTATATTTTGGAACGTCTTTGGTTATGGCCTGGTTTATGGCCTTGTTTGGTGTGGTCTGGTATGGTTGGATTATGGTTATGGATGGTTAGACTCAGTTGGGTTGGTCGTGGTTGTGATCTATTCCTAGGGTCTTTGTGTGGGCTGTTACACTATTATGTTTCATACTCGGAATTCAGCCAACTCAAGGAAGATGACCAGAGGTTGGGTTGGGTAACGAGGGTGGCCTCCGATCCTGGTTGGACATAGGTTGCCCATTACGACAAGGCCCCAGGGCGGGTCGTGTCAGCAGGCCATAGCAGTATGGAGAGATTTCTCCAGTGAATCTGAGGAAGATGGAAAGTAGGAAGATATTTCCATGCTTGCAGTGGAGGATGAGAAAGTGACCTTCGATTCCTTGTTTCTTCTCATGGAAAACACTGAAGATGAAGAAGAAAATGAGGTAACACTTTCTGACATTAAAGAAAACTTGGAGAACTCTCCTGTTAGAAAGATAAAAAATTTGGATAATGTGTTGATTGATTCTATGTGTGAGATGACTGTTGAAGAAAATTCTCTAGAAGAAAAGGTAGAAAGTCAAGAGATTGAGTTAATAGCTTTGACTCTCTAGATATTTGTAACAGAACAATAGGCTTCTAAACTGAAATCTAAAAATTTGAGTTTGGTAAGTCAACTAAAGAAAGTAGACGCTTCTATAATTAAAGGGAAGAAAAAAGCATCAAAGTTTCAGGTTGAGGTTGAAGAAAAGTTGGAGGAATATTAAAAGCATCTCATGATTGCACTCTATAAGAAGGAGGAGTTAGAAAGAGACACGATCCGTATGAGGGAAGGACTTAAAAATTCCCTACAATGGACTACATCCTCACAGATCTTTTCTAAGTTAACTGGTAAAGGAGTTAATAATGGTAAAGGCCTTGGGTATCAGTACAAAACTCAATAACCTGGGTCTTAAGCCAAGGTTGTTCAAGATGACAGGAACAAAGTCCACAAGCCTTTACGCACTCACTATGGAAGAGATGGTCATATAAAGAAAAACTGTCAAAGTTAGAATAAAGCAAGAATGATCAATCTTAGATATATCCAGCAAGGGAATACCTATCCTAAAGGTTTCAGACCTTTGAAAATTATGAAGAAGCTCTCATTACCTATATGGGTGAAGAGGGATTTGACCACACCTCTATCCTCCTATAGGGAACTCAAACTCAAGTGGGTTCCTAAATCTAAAAAATGATTTTGTTTGAAGTAGGGAGAAAGACTTTGCAGTTAGAACAGGTTCATTAATAGTAGTTATTCAAAGAAAATGACTGGAATGTCTGACTGTATTCTCTCTCTCAAGACACTTCAAGGTGAAGGTGTCTTATGTGGAAATGGTAAATAATATTAAAAATGTATATGGTTGATGGGAAGTAACTTACTTTGGTATTTAACACAGAGATGCTGATTCATTGGAAATATAAGTTCCTGTACGCTAAAATAGTTGATTTCAAGGGACCTGGTCCATGGCATGCAAAAACTGGTAAATCCAGATGATGAGGTAGATTATGACTTTGAAAAATTCATTCCTATTCAAAGGGATGATATTGTTGAAGATGATGGTCAAGAGACAAATAATGCACTGAGAATGAGGAAAGAGATGGTGATCCAGAATCTAAGTCAAAGAACCTAGCTCTAGTAGAAGATGAACAAGTACGATCTAGTAAGAATTCACAGGGACCTGGTACCTGTAAAATTCATCTCAAAGGGACAAACTAAAGAGAAAGATGTTCTTAGCTTCTTGACATTCTGACTTCCTCTTTTGGAGGTTGGAGTCCAAACAAGAGCTTAAGTCAGAAATCTCCTGTTTTTTTCAGTATTATTGTATCAGAAAGTAAGATCAAAATGTGAAAAAGGTTTTGAAAGATGATGACCGATTCAATACATTGCAAAATGAATCTTGGGAGTTTAAAGAATGTTAAATTTGAGACCTGGTCTTTAGACATATTTTTAGAACTATCTCTGGAACAAAGTGGTGAACTAAAAAAATTAGGCTGAGGATGGGATTGATCAATTAACCTGATCTACTAAATGAATTAGTTTTTATTCCTAAATTTATCTATGATCAATTGAGAGATATCCTTGGTAAGGTAGGTGCACATTGGTCTAACTCAGTACTACACCTTTGCAGTTATACACCCATGGGAATAGCTTGGGAGAAAACAGTCGAGGCAAATACAAATGGAAAATTCACTCAAGAATAAGAGTGACCTGGTCCCATCTTTCAAGTTAGTAGCATTCAGTGAAAATTTAGAATTATAAAATTCCTGTCTAAAAGGACATATGTCTTTTCTCATCTGAAAATAAGTTGTCAATACACGTCAAATGTAAAGAGTCACATCTATTTAGAGTCTGACGTATCTATTCAAAAGGCACTTTTTTAGTGTCAAACAGTCATCTTCCAAAATTACAAAATCAATTCCTTTGAATATTATTGTTCATCAAGTTAACTCATATTATCTTCTTCAAGCTTCCTCTTCTCTAAACTAAATTGGTCCTTTTCTTATCTCAAGAATTTTAAAATGGAAAAAACTCTATCTTTCTCAACCTCCATTAATGAACCAAAAGTTATTAGGGGCACTGAAAACCAGTCTGAACAACCTCAAAATGAAACATCTATTTCCTTAGCACCTAGTACCATAGAAGAAATCACCTCAAGTCCTCAACAAGACCTGCAATTAATTAGATTACTAAGTCTTCCTCAAGAAATCCAGAATCCCTAACTGAGTCTATTCCTTGCTCTACTATCAAAATTGCTATAAAGTTAGCCATGGAGGTAGATTTAAATCAAGGATTTGGTTCACCAATTGAACAATAAATACCTCAATATGAAGTACTTTCTTCCTCAGAATACCAAAAATTACCTGAAGATTCTCAAATCCATGTTTCTTCTAAAGAACCAGAAAAGTCTGAAGTACAGAAACCCTACAAGTACCTAGTTCTCCTACACCCTTCGAGTCAAATCCAATCTTTTCTCAGCTGTGTGATGATGATATACTTGTGAAGTGGTCGGATCTCTCCAGCAGTGAAAATTTGGTAGTCAAAAATTTGCTTTCACTTGCATATGATCCCAAGGAAAGTACTGTTAGTGAAGAAGAGAAAACGGGAGATGAAAGGGATGAAGAGACGAATCATGGTACCTCCAAATTAGGAGGATAAGGAGGGTGAAGATGAAACACTTTTGAGGTGGTATACATTAAAACAAAGAGGAAGAAAAGGCAAGGAAAAGGTGATTGATACTGATGTAAAGGTTGTCAAATCATATTCCACTAGGGGATAAAAAAAAAGGTGTTCGAATATGCTATGAAGGCTAGAAAGTGTTCAAACACTTGGAGAAGATGGCTTAAGAAAGTTTTTGTTATGGAAAAAGAGAAAAATATTGAAGTTGTAAAAATTTATGAGGGTGAGGACATTGATTCATACGGTACTACAACTCAGAAGTGAAGACAAGAAGTTCATGCTTCTGGAGGACCAGGTCCTCTAGTCCAAAGTCTGGTAGCCTTACTGTAAGTAAAAAGAAATATATTTCTATCAAAAAGAAAAAAGTCTCTAAGGGACCTGATCTCAAGAAGAGAAAAGTTGTCAAAAAAATTAGTCAAGTAGTGAGCCCAAAAGAATAATAAAAGAGAAAGAAAACAAGGATGTATCAAGAGAAGCAAGAATTATTGTTCTAAAAACTCAAAAGTTATTGATGGGTTGAATGTTTGATCCCAGGATTTATAATAAACCTTGAATGACAGAGTTAGTTGAGTATGTTAGGCACCAGGAATGGTTACACCTCCTAGAGGAACCAACTCCCATAGTTTTTGAAGAGAAAGTAAGAGAATTCTACTATTCAATAGATTTCTCATAAAATGGGTTGAGCTTGACAGTCCAGGTGCAAGGAAAATATATAAAGCTGGATAAGGAGGCACTGGGAAGTATTCTGGATGTGCCTATGATGGGTGTGAGGACTGTTGTTAAACAAAAACCCTCAACTGTGTTCATGATTAATGTATCTAAAGTAGGAGGTACATCAATGGCTAGTGTGAGAAATAATTTTCTCACAAGTGAGTTCCAATTGGTATATGAATTTATGAACAAAGTCCTTTTACCCAGGTCAGAGAAAAAGACCATTGCCTCTGGTGTTGACCTATTTTTTATAGAATGTCTGAGTAGGTCCGAGTTGATAATTCTACCTGCTCTTATGAAAGAGCACATAAATAAGGTGATAAATAAAAAGGAAGGAAGACATGGGATGTCATATGGATACTTCTTGAACAAAGTGTTTGATCACTTTGGAGTGATTGGGATAAAAGAAACTCCTGGAATAGTCAAACAAAAGTTCAGTCTGACAACATTGAAGGAAAATGGAAACTGTATCCCAAGTGTCAGAATTGTTGGCTACTCAGGAGAATTTAAATAGAGTAATAGAGAAGATGAATGTCAAGTTATCTGCAAAGAATGCTGAGATTGTTTAGTTGAATTTACAAAGCCAGAAATTATCCTCAAAGGGACCTAGTGCCACTAAGGAACTTGTGGCAGAAAAAGCAAAGCTCCAAGGCAAGGTTACAGAACTTACTAGTGAGGTAAAAGTATTAAATGCTAAAGTGAATACCCTCACTAGATAGTTGTTGGATTCTCATGCTGCTGAGGCTTCCAAAATGGAGTTGTTGCTAAAATATCTCTCTTCTAAGCCCTATTGTAACAAGTTTTATGTGTCAATTTCTAGTTCTTGTCTCTACTGTGACTTATGAAGACAGTAGTTTTATATTTTATTTAGAATATGGTAATAGTGTTTATCCTTCTTAACAATGAATGAACTTTTGTTTGTGTGCTTCATCTATTCTCTCTCAATTTAAAAGTTGTTATTTATGTTAGTGTTGCCCCAATGGCTAAGAGTTAACCATTTTGTGCTTACTTTAATTTTGGTTTACTATTATTACTTTTCAATGATACCAAAAGAGAGAATACTAAATGCATAAGTTAGGTACTAGGTGTGTTGCATGATATGACAATGATTTAACTATGAATAATGTAGGTACCAGGTGTGTTACACTATATGATAATGATATAATTATATGTCAAAGACCAAAGGACCAGGTACCAAGTGGTGATATTCTTGATATAATGAATAAAGTCAAGCAAGTAAGTGATTGGTGGTGCAGATGTGTTGAATACAATGAAGGCATATTCACAGGGGGAAAATTATTCAAAGGAACATTGATGAGTGCAAGCATATTGATAGGGGGAATTTCTACATATAATGAATGATTTGAGTTTTTGATGTCAATTGACAATAACGGACTAGGTCCCTAGGTTGCATGATATATTGATAAGGAGAAGCTTGATGCATAATGATAGGGGGAATATTCACTAACAATAGTGGTAATCACTCTAACTGTATAAGGTGAATGAGTTTAATGCTCCAAAGATCTGTGGTCATGTTTTGTGATTTGTCATCATCAAAAAGGAGGGAAATTGTTATATGTTGTTTTGATGATGAGTAACTAACAACAATAGACCAGGTACCAGGGTCGTCATGGAAAAATACAGATGTCACAAGGTCTGGACATTTGTGTCTTCTGGTGTAACAAACTACGCAGGCAAGTGTGTACCTTTCAAGGACACTTGGCCAAATAAGATTTCTACCCTAATCATTATACCACTATAAAAGGAAAATAATGCTTCTCAATGAAGTAGTATTTGCAAGATTAGAATATTAAAGAAAGAGAGAGGCAAAAACTCAACTTTACAATATTGCTCAAGTTCTTGATTTCTTTATGTATAAAAAAGAGAGGAGTGTTCTTGCGTAAAGTCATGGTGAGTAACTGAATTACTCACACTATAAGGTTAATGTTCGATTTACTTTATTGAGAGTGCATAGGTAGAGTTACCTAAGTTTGATATTGGTTAGAGTTAATCAATATCAAGTTGAGTTCTTGACAGAGTTGTCAAGGTAGGCTTGTAGTAGAGTTATTAAAAGCAGAAAGAGCCTAGAGTTAGGTTCATATTGAGTCTACAATAAAGAGGTTGATTATAGTGGATTGTTGAAGTGCTTGTAAGGTAAATTCGTGCTTTTTCCTTCCTTGAGCAAGGAGGTTTTCACGTAAAAATCTTTGTGTTCTTACCTTCCTGCAAAGTCTTTAGCTTTCTTGTGCTTTACTGCTTGATTGCCTATGATTAATTTTAAGGGACCTGGTCCCTCAGGTGGTGCAGCCCTCCGAGTTTCATCATCCCTCTCTCCCAAGAATATAAAATTCATATTTCTCTTTAAAGATTCAAATATTCAAGTTCCAATTCCAAGCTTCTTCTTTAAGAATTCAAGCAATTAAGGTAGGTGGGGTATTCATCAATAGGTTTCTTCCACCCATTGAGTCCCAAAATCCTTTTTTGTTCAAGTATGAATTTATTATCCTCTTTCATGAAAATATCAATGTTAATTATGAATATAATGTAAGTTTTCTTAGTAGTTTTGAATTCAAACCATGACAATATATTTTCCCATGTGAATTACGCACTTTATGCTTTAAATTCCAATCACCCATGTTATGTAAAGTTGAAACCATGTTAACTTACCTATTCATGAATTAAACTATGTGATCATGTTATCTTCCCAAGTTTAACGTATCCCCATACCTAAAGATCATTACTTCCATTAGCTTAGTGAAATCTGCTATGTTTGGGTGTCTAAATCATGACTTCCTACTAGTGTTTTAAAAAATGTTATCATATTTAAAGTGTCATTCGGTTTTGGCGGGTTATGAACTCCCAATACCTATGTATTTTTACATGTTTCCTTTTTCATGTAACAAGGCAGTAAGACCATGATTTTATTATCATATTCAAATTAATATGTTTATGCTGAGCACGTATCAGTACAGTACCATGTCATGTTAAACAAATAATAATACCAGTATCATTCAGTTGGGAGTAAAACTTAACACCGAGCAAACACAAGGATGGCGACTCCCCCTTTTGTTAGGCGTGACTCATTAGTAGCAGTCTTTAAATTTCATACCTATGTAGCCACTGTAGATTATGAGGGGTCCTCCATCAGTTAGGCATGACACCCTCTTCCTTTGGTACATCAGCCTTGTGAATCCACATCGTTAATCATGTGTTGGTAGCTCTGGCAAGATACTAGCACCCTTCCAACTAAGGTTACATGTTGGACCCCAATATATTAAATTGGGGAATGTCGTTTGTAGTTAGCTCCCACAGTCTTAATTCAGTAGTCATACTATCCTAGGTCAGGTTTGCATGACCAAGTATATAGTTTTCGGATATTCAGTTACTCACGTTATACAGATTATCTTAGTTCATGATTTACTTGGTCTTCCATTTCTTTTTTTACATATTGTTGCATCCATGTTTAGTGTCTGTACATTTTTCAGTTAGACCCTACCTCACATAATAGTACATATAATTATTGATCGCATACTCTCTTTTGTATTATATTGATTTTACAATATAGCTTCGAACGCTCAATTCCTCGATTGCTCTTAACAAGCTCAGACTCAATTAATAGTAGTAGTGGTGAGTCCTTATCAATTGAGGATAATTTATGTTCTGTTATTTTCAGTATTTCTTTCATTTCAATCACTCAGATTTAGTTGGGGGTTTTGCCATCAACTTTATATGTCTAGGAGGCTTTCGTACTAGATCATTCAGATATTCAGATTTGTTTTCAGTATCTTTTATCAGTAATTCAAAATTGTTGGTATTTGTTTCATTATCCCACCTTGACAGTAATTAGACTAGTTCAACTTTTTCATAAGAAACTTTATTAACATTTTACTCAGTGCTCACAGCAGGTACCATATCATGGGTTAGCTTAGGGTGACTTGTGGCCTTAAGCTCCATGTCACGTCAAGGTGGTAGCCTCAGGTCATGACAAAACTTTGATTCATTGCCTAAGTTTTTAAAGTCTCTTAGGGTTTCTAAAAGACACATTATGTAGAGTCTTGGACATGGACATGAAGCATGCCACACTTATGGGCAAAAGGCTATGAGACGTTTCAGGAAAAGTTTCCCTTTTTTCAGTATTCGTGTCATGTGAAAGTGCATGAGCTCTATTAAATTTCCTGTTTCTAAATCATCCTATATTTTGTTTACATAAAATACCTCCTAGAAAAAATAACGAAAGTAGGAACATGGATCAACCCACACCACTACCTGTTCAGGAAGATCCCCTGAATAAGCGTATTTCTCACACTGAATTTAGGGCCACTTTCATAGCTTTGGCCCATTCTGTGGCTGCTCAAAATAAATAGTAGGTTTTTTCCTAACCAATCTAATAGAGAATATAGTTGCAGCTAGGATCCAAGACTTTACTCAAATGAATTCTTCAGTATTTTCTAGATCCAAGTTTGAGGATGATCCACAAGAGTTTCTGGACTATGTGTAAAAGTTAACCGAAATTATGGATGTCACTTCGAGTGAGAGTGCTAAATTAGTTATTTATCAGTTACAAGGAGTATCTCATACTTCGTTAAAGCAGTGGAAGAAGGACAAAGGTTTTGAGGCAAGGCCTATAGAATGTGGGGAGTTTTCCACGGGATTCTTAGTTTGATTCATCCCAATTAAGTTGATGGAGGTTAAGGTGCAGGATTTTATAAATCTAAAGTAAGGTAGCATAAGTGTGAAAGAGTACTAGATCAAGTCCACTCAATTGGCGAGGTATGCACTTACTATGATGGTTGATTCTAGGTCCAAGATGAGTAGGTTCATGTTAGGAGTTTCTAAGGTAGTGGTTAAAGAGTGCAGGACAACTATGTTTATTAAGGAGATGTATCTCTATAGGTTGATGATTCATGCTCAGCAGATTGAGGAGGAAAAGCGTAAGAAGAAGCAGAGGAAGAATAGAGGGACAAAATAGGTAGCTTCAACTTTTCTCAATAGAGGTATGATGGTGGTAAATTTTCTCAGTTCTTCCAGAAATTTTTAGCACCAGCCCCATCTTCAGCCATTGCCTAAGTTCAGGTATGATAGTTAGGATAGAGTATCAAACTCTAAGTCCTATGGTAGTGTAAATAGTAATCTTACCAATCCGCTTTGTAGAAAGTGTTGTAAGAATCATAAGGGTAAATGCAGAGCAGGTAGTGATGTATGTTTTTGATGTGGCAAGTTAGGAAACAGGATAAGGGAATGCCTATTAGGTATGTGGAAGGGTAGAAATGATCATCAGCAGGGTCAGGATAATTCTTCAACACCCCCAGCAGGTCGCCCTACTCAGCAGAGTGCTATCTCTAGTGACACCAGTGGACAACATCATAACTAACTTTATACTCTCTAGAATTGACATGATTAAGAAAGGTCTAATGATGTGGTTACAGGTATGTTACAAGTCTTCTATCTTCATGTTTATAGGTTGTTAGACCCTGGAGCTTTACTTTTCCTTATGGCTCCATATATAGTTGTAGACTTTGATGTTAGTCTTGACATATTAGCAGAGCCTTTCTAAGTATCTACCCTCGTTGGTAGTTCTATTATATCTAGATAGGTATATAGAAACTGCCCAATCACAGTGTCTCAGAAAGTTACTTTAGTTGACCATGTGGAGTTAGAAGATGGTTGATTTTGATGTTATTCTCGGCATGGATTAGCTCCATTCATGTTAAGCTTTAGTTGATTGTAGAAATAAAATTGTTCGATTTCAATTTCTTAATGAACCTGTTATTGAATAGAGGGGTAGTACTTAAGTGCCTAAGGTTCAGTTTGTTTCCTATATTAAGGAAAGAAAATGATATCCAAGCAATATATTTACCATCTTTTTAGAGTCAAAGACTCAAATTCTGAAACTACGAGTCTTAAGTCAGTTTTGGAAGTGAATCAATTTCTAGAGGTTTTCCTTAAAGATGTTCCCGGAGCTCCTCTCAAAAGGGAAATTGACTTTTGAATAAATATCTTTCCAGATACCCAGCCTATCTTAATTCCACCTTATAGAATGACTCTAGCTAAGCTTAAGGAATTGATGAATTAGTTGAAAGATCTCTTAGATAAGGGTTTTATTAGGCCAAGTGTTTCTTCATGGGGTTCTCTAGTCCTCTTCGTGTGCAAGAAAGACTGTTCCCTTAGAATGTGCATTGACTACCATCAGTTGAACAAAGTTACAATTAAGAATAAGTATCTTTTCCCCAGGATTGATGACTTCTTTTATCAACTTTAGGGTGCAATCTATTTCTCTAAGATAGACCTCAGATCCGACTATAATTATCTTAGAGTAAGAGAATGTGATATCCCAAAGACAGCCTTCAGAACTTGGCATGGTCTCTTCAAATTCCTAATTATGTCTTTTGGACTGACGAATACCCCAACAGCTTTTATGGACTTAATAAATAGGGTGTTGAAATAGTACTTGGACATGTTCATCATAGTCTTCATAGATGATATTCTCGTCTATTCTCATAGTAAAGGTGATCATGCAGACCATTTGAGGGTTGTTTTACAGACCGTTAAAGTCATTAGTTATTCGCTAAGTTCAATAAGTGTGACTTCTAGTTGGATCAGTAGCTTTCCTTGGTCACATCATTTTTCATGATGGCATTTGAATTGATATTCAAAAGGCCAAGGCAGTAAGAAACTGGTTGACCCATCTCTCTATCAGACATCAGGAGTTTCTAAGGTTTAGTTAGTTACTATAGATGGTTTGTTGATAGGTTTTCTTCTATTTCTTCTCTCATGTATAGATTGACTCAAAAGAAAGTTAAATTTTAGTGGTTAGATTCCTGCAAGAAGAGTTTCCAAGAGTTTATGACTCGACTCACTTCCACTCCAGTCTTGACTTTACCAGATGATACAGATGGGTTTGTAGTTTATTGTTATTCTTATAGAGTTGTTCTTGGTTGTGTGTTAATACAGTGAGGTAAGATCATAGACTATGCCTCTATATAGCTTAAACCCTATGAGAAGAATTACCCAACCCATGACCTTGAGTTAGCATCAGTTGTCTTTGCCTCAGAGATTTGGAGGCATTATCTTGATAGGGTTTATGTTGCTATGTTCACAGATCATACGAGTGTATGTGTTCACACAGAAACACTTGAATCCTTGTCAGAGAAGGTGGCTTGAATTGTTAAAAGACTATGATAAGAGTGTGTTGTACCACCCAGGTAAGTCCAATATAGTGGCCGATGCCCTTAGTAGATTTTCTATGATAAGTGTTGCATATGTTGAGGAGGGTAAAAAGGATTTAGTCCATGAGGTTCATCAGCTTGCTAGGCTAGGTGTTCGGTTGGTTGATTCAGCCGAAAGTACTGTATGGGTTCAGAATGGTTTGGAATCTTCATTGGTTACTGAAGTAAAAGAAAAGCAAGGCAGGGATCCTATTTTAGTTAAGATGAAAGAGGTAGTTAGAGATCAGAAGGTTGATGATTTCTCCCAAGAGGGAGATGGTGTGATTCTTTTTCAAGGTAGGTTATGTGTTCCAGGTGTTGATGGTTTGCGATAGCAAATTTTAGCTAAATATTATGGTGCACTATATTCTATCCAGCCAGGAGCTACAAAGATGTATCTAGATTTGCAGGAAATCTATTGGTGGAGTGGTATAAAGAAAGATATTATGAATTTTTGGCTAAGTGCTCGAAATGTCAGCAGGTTAAGGTTAACCACCAAAGGCCTAGTGGTATGCTTCAAGAGTTTAGCATCCCCACTTGGAAATGAGAGGTGGTGAATATATACTTTGTTATAAGGTTACCGCAAATGCGTCATTAGCATGATTCAATTTGGGTCATTATAGATATGATGATCATGTCAGTCCATTTCCTACCAGTTCATACTTTATATTTAGCTAAGAATTATGCTAAAATCTATCTCAGGGAGTTGGTAAAGTTGAATAGGGTTCTTTTAATCATCATCTCAGATAGAGGTACTCAGTTTACCCAACTTTTTAAATGCTTTTTAGAAGGGTCTTGGTACCCAAGTTTATCTCAGTATAGCTTTTCATCCTCAGACAAATAGTCAGACAGAGTGCACCATTCAAACTTTAGGGGACATGTTGAAGGATTGTGTTATCGACTTTAAAGGTAGTTGGGATGACCATTTACCTTTGATTGAGTTTGCCTACAATAATATCTATCACTCAAGTATTCAGATGGCTCTATTTGAGGCTCTCTATGGAATGAGATGTAGATCTTATATTGGTTGGTTTATATTACGTGAGGCCACCTTGATAGGGCTAGATTCAGTTTATGAGGCAATGGATAAATTTCAATTAATTTGAGAAAGGTTGAAGACAACCAAAAGCCAACAAAAATCATATGTAGATTTAAGGAAAGGACAGCTTGAGTTTGATGTCGGTGACTTGGTTTGTTTGAAAATTCCGCCAATGAAAAGGGTAAAGAGATTTGGCAAGTAGGGAAAGCTCAGTCCCTGCTATGATGTCCCATAGAGAATTTTAAGCCATTTGGAAAGTATCTTATCAGTTAGAGTTTCCTGCAGATTTGGCATCAGTACATCTTGTGTTTCATGTCTCTTTGCTAAAGAAATGTATTGGTGACTCAACTTCTGTTCTTCCTTTAGAGAGTGTGGATGTGAAAGATAGTCTTTCTTACAAAGAAGTCCTAGTTAAGATTCTTGATCATCAGATTCATAGGTTGAGCAATAAAGAAGTTCCCTTGGTTAAAGTGCTATGACAAAATCAGTCCATTGAGGAAGCTTCTTGGGAAGTAGAAGCAGATATGCGAGCCAAGTATCCCCATTTTTTCTCTAAGAATTTGGATTCTTCTTGAGGTAATTGTTTTTCTTAAATTGATTCTCTTATTTTCCATCTCAGCTATTGAACCATCCTCCTAACATTGTATGCATTCATAAATTCAATTTAGTCCATGTATCATGTTTCAATTTTAGTAATAAAATCATGATTCAGCTTACAAGTATTCAGTGCACGATCCTAATTTTCATAGTATCTCATCTTAGCCAATCTTATTCAGGGATGAATGATCCTAAAGAAGAGATATTATCACACCCCGTGAGATTCTAGCCACATTCCAACTCTTAGTTACATGTTTAAAAGGGGTACAAGTCATTATCTTACACTAAGTACAAAGGACTTAGCCATTTTGAGGATTTTATTTTTGGCCTTTCCGAGATCAAAATGTTGGTTTATGAGTTGAAATAAGTTTAGGGATGTTAAACATGTCATGAGGGAGAGTTTCAAAATTTTCAGAATAGGTTCAGGGTGTTTTTGGACCTTAGAGGTAGAATTCCTCCACGTTTTGGATGTGTCACAGAGGATGGATCTCTGCGACAGCCTCTATGCCATGGAGGTTAGTCTCTGTGATAACCTCTGTTCCATAGATGCTAGCCTCTGCGGTAGCCTCCATGCCATGAAGGTTGTATTTTTCTACATTCTTAATTAAGGGTCCAAGGGGAATTTTGTTCTTTTCCCCTAACCTCATATGCACAATTGATGAATTAAAACCCCAAGAAGGACATCAGTTGCCTCATTCTCCATCAGTTATCATACGTAATTTCATACCTTTTTCCCAAGAATGTAAAATTCAAGTTTCTCTATAAGGATTCAAACATTCAAGTTCCAACTCCAAGATTTTTCTTTAAGAATTCAAGCAATTAAGGCATGTGGGGTACTCATCAACGTGTTTCTTCTACCCATTGAGTCCCAAAATCTATTTTTGTTCAAGTATGAATTCCTTATCCTCTTTTATAAAAATATCAATATTAATTATGAATTTAATCTATGTTTTCTTAGTAGTTTTGAATTCAAGCCATGTCAATAAATTTCTCCATGTGAATTATGAACTTTATGTTTTAAATTCCAATCACCTATTTTATGTAATATTGTAACCATGTTAACTTACCAATTCATGAATTAAAACAAGTGATCATGTTATCCTCCCAAGTTTAACATATCCCTAAACCTAAATATCATGGCTTCTATCAGTTTAGTAAAATGTGCTATGTTTGGGTCTTTGAATCATGACATCCTACCACTATTTTAAATGATGTTATCATATTTAAAGTATCATTCAGTGCTGGCGGGTTATGAATATCTGATACCTATGTATTTTTACATGTTTTTTGTTTTTAAGTCACAAGCCAATCAGACCATGATTTTATTATCATATTCAGATTATCATGTTCATGTTAAGTAATTATCAGTACAATACCATGTCATATTAAGTAAATAATAATACCAGTGTTATTCAGTTGGGAGTAACACTTATCACTGAGCAAATGCAGGGATGACGGCTCCCCCGTCAGTTAGGCATGAGTCATTAGCAGCAGCCCCTATGTTCCAGACCTACGGTGACATTGTAGATTATGAGGGGTCCCCTATTAGTTAATCATAACACCCTTATCCTTCTGGATATTAGCTTTGTGAATACACATCGTCAGTCATGTATTAGTACCCTTGGCAAGGTGCCAGCACCCTTCCAACTAGGGTTACAGGTTGAACCTCGATAGTTAAGATTGGGGCATGTCTATTGTAGTTAGATCCAACAATCTTAGTTCATTATTCAGACTATATCAAATAAGGTTAGCATGACCAAGTGTACAATTTTCAGACATTTTGTTACTCATGTTATACAGATTATCTCAATTCATAATTTACTTGGTATTGCGTTAGTTTTTCTACATATTCATGCATTCATATTTAGTGTCCACATGTATTTGAGTTATCCCCTACCTCACAAACCATTACATTCAAAGTACTGACCGTATACTCTCTTTTGTGTTATATTACTTTCACAACATAAGTTTGGACGCTTAGTTCCTCGATCTCTCTTATCTAGTTCAGACCCATTCAGCAGAAGTAGTGATGAGTCCTCATCCATCGAAGAAAAGTTCTATTTCATTATTTTTAGTATTTCTTTCATTTCAGTCACTCAGAGTTAGTTGGGGTTTGTCCCATCAACTCCATATAACTTAGAGGCTTTCAGACTAGATGTTTCAGATATTCTGATGTTTAGATATTCAGATTTATTTTCAGCATATTTTATCAGTAATTCAGACATATTGGTATTTGTTTAATTATCCTACTTTGATAGTAATTAGATTAGTTTTCGCATTTGAAACTTTATTATTATTTTACTCAGTGCTCACAGTATGTACAAAATCATGGGTTAACGTATGGCCTTAAGCACCGTGTCATAGCTAGGGGTAGCCTCGAATCGTGACACATGTCATTCATTGGGAGTCGGTTCAGTAAGATGAGAGATTGTCTTTTGTTGGGGAGATTGTCTCCATCCTTGCTATAGATTTTAGGTGATTGCATTCTAGAGTTATTCTAGTGGTTAAGGTCCATTAGAAGCCCCAAACTGTAGATGAGGCTACTTGGGAGGTCGAGTCTAATATGCGTAGTTCTTACCCCATCTCTTTGTTGGTTTAGGTATTTCTCTTGCTTTTAGTTTGAGGTTGAACTATATTTTTAGTAGTGGATGATGTAACGACCTGATTTTTTGTTGAGTTTTTGTTAAATATTCATTTCTATGTGATTTGACCATTCTACCTCTCCCGGTAGTTTCTTTGTGGTATTTCTGGGGCATGGGGATGATTGTCATGGTTCCCACTATATTTTGGTGTGATTTATATGAAAATGCGGTGTTTGGTAGCATTAAGAGTCTTATAGTTGACTTCGACCAATATTTATTGATCTATGGATCAGATGGAAAAACATACTATGTGTAGATCTCAAACATCAATTTTAGGTTGGTAGCAAGGTTGGTGTGTTTTTATGACTTTTAAATATCATTTTCACCCTCGTTTTGAAAGTTGTGAAATTGGGTTTTGGAGGTCAACTTTATGAAAACAATTTTTTTCAAAAATTGATATCTCCATTGTGTCTGGAGCATCAAATTTGATAGGATAGCATATTTCATTTGTGTTCACAGAATTTTTGATGAATCCTAAGGGGTCCACAAAGACTTGGGCCCTATATATACCCATATTTCGTCTTTTTCCCCGTTTTGAGACTTGGAGCTTAGAGTTTCACACTTTTGAGCAATCTCTTCCATTTCTAATCATGGATAAGCTTCTAAAAACCTATTTCAACTATTTTGCTCCAATTTTATCATCCAATTCCTGTTTTAATGTGGATTAAAGTGGAAAATTGGGGATTTTCGACCAGAAAGCCTAAAACTTTTATTTCTTCGATTAAAACCCCATTTTTACTTGGATAAGTTTTTAATCTTATAATTATCAGTTTTCTCTTAATTTCATCTTTGAAACAACTTCATATTCTCAATTACAAATAGAATTTTCAGGGATTTTTTTGGTAAATCTTAAACATGGTTTTTCTTCAATTTGAACCTCATTTTTAACTCATTTTCACATGTGTTTTCAGTTGTAGACTTCTAAAAATATAGGGAACATGTTTCAAAGATGAAATTATGACTTTGTCCTTCTTCAAAAACCCATTTTGGGAGTCTATATTGACCCCAACTTGAAAATAGGCCATATGGGTATCATTGGATTTCTTTTGACACATAGATTCTATATTTTCATATTTTAGTTGATTTTTAGTTTGTTCAAGAGGATTAAGGATTTTGAGAGAAGGCTTGGAGATCGGTTTTCAAAATTTTAGGTAGGTTATGGCTTAACTTTCTTCAGACTGGATTGGGTAGTGAATGTTGATACAAAAAAATGTTAAGCGTGCGGGAACTAATCATGAAAATGGATTTATTATCATGTTGTGCCCGTGTGCGGGCCTATATAATGATATCATTTGATGGTCTTGGAATACTATTTTCTATGTGTGACTATATGGGGTCCGATATGATATGGTTCGCCTTGTCTCCATGAAATTAGTTTTGTCTTGATTGAAGAAAAAGACTAATTCGGTATCAGTGGTGTATTTTTATGTGTTTCATTCTGTTGACATATGGTTTATGTTGAAATTCATGGATGGTTGGAAACATTGAGTGGATTGTTGGCTCACTTAGTTAGTATATTGGTTATACATGAAAATACTCATTCTGGTTAGTTATGAGTATTACATCCTCATATCATATACATTCCTAAAACGTTGGTACCACCATGGAAATACCAATAACACAGGATTTATATGACAGAAAATGTCACATCTTTAAAACTCTCTACCGAAGGATGTATCGAAGAAGATATATAGATATGGATTGTATACGGGTTGACTAACCCTCCATGGATCCTAGGTCGGGAAGCTTTAGCTCCATAGGTGTATACGAAGGTTGTGTGATAACCTGATGCATCACATCATTATTATCATAAATATCATCATCATCATTTTCTTTATTGTATTTGTGTTGTATTCTGCCTTTAGTTATGTTGTATTATGTCTCTTGATCAATAGTTGTCTATGTGTAATCCCTTTCCTAGTACTTGTATGTGTGATATTGGTTTACTTGTATTCTTTTATCGTATTTTCTATGATGTATGTGAATATTATAGAACTGTTAGTGGAAATGGTGTGAACTACCGTTGTGGGACATTTTCTGATTGCAAATGATATGCCCTTAGTATGTATTTTGTATTCTTTTTTTTCTACTTTGCTCAGTCGATCTATGATGCCTACTAAGTACAGGTGGACAGTACTCACCCCTACTGCGCCCTTTAGGTGCAGATCCCAGTTCGAGTTTTCCTCACGATAGTTGATTCGTGCTATCTTTGGAGCTATTCAAGGTAGCAGTTGGATTCTTGCTTCAAGAGTTGACTACTAGCTTTCTTTATTTAGACTATGTCTTTATTATTATTCAGAGACAGAGTATTCCTATTTTGGACATCTTATGTATTTGATCTCGAGTTGCATTAGTGATGTTCTTACACTGTGATACTAGGTTTTGGGATTATGGTATTGTTGGTTATCTTTTTCCGCTTTACTATATTATGTGGTTCGGCTTCATTCTAGAAGGCTTACTTGAGTTATTGCTATTATTTTCCTTTTTGTATCAGTTTGTGGGATAGGCTTACTTGTCAAGGTTCTCCGTGACAAGTACCATCATGAACCTTGAAAAAAGAATCCCAATGACCAAAGAAAAAAGAAGAGATATGGTCAAACAATCAAGACCTAGACCAAAAGGATCATATAAACGAAACACTATCAGACTTCCCTAATTAAAAGAGTATCTGACACACTTCCTCTTTGTCTCCACCATACCGAAATAAACTACCTGCTTGTACACTCTTCATTTTAATTTAAAATCAAGTTTAGCTAGGTACTTATGTTAAACTGTGTACTCTCTCTGCCTTTTAACCTATATGAATTTATTTTCGTTTTAGGGTGCTTTCAGTAGGGAGGAAAACATATTCTAAATTTTTCACGCTTGACTGGTCAAAATTGATAGAAAATGCTTTTCTAGAAGAATAAGTTTCTTAAAAATAAGAAAAATGACTTCTCTAATGGAAGCAGGAAAAAGAAGTTCCATAAATAATATTTCACATTGATTATGTCCTCCTCAGCCTCGAACATACCTTATTTTCACCAATACCTCTATAGCTTCCATTTCACTACCATCCCACCATGCCCACCACCCATGGCTTAGGAATGACTTTTTATTCATACGCTAAGCCCATGTTATTTCTTGTGAGACTTTATACTTTCAATTGAGTTGTGTGCATATCGAGTTAGTTATTCTTTTATGAGGCAATAGATAGACATTGTTTCATGGGTATTACTTTAAGTCATTACTTGACTTCTAAGGCGCACTGCTATGTTTAGCTTCTAAGTAATTCATCACAAAATTTATGTTTTTATTTTCTTAATTCAATAGTCAAAATTTATATACGCATAACTAGATTAAGTAGTAGCGATGGTGCAACTGTGAGAACTATCATAAGGTACTTTCGATGTAGTTCTGTAGCAACGGATACGTATGTTTCACCAAGATTGGATTTTGGGCATGACAAACTTAATATCAGAGTTTTAAATTTAGAAATGTCTTACTATCTGTCTATGAGGTTGTGTCTAGCATAGACTCTCTCTTGTAACCACATCATCCATAAGACCAAATAACTTCCACGATATTTATAGGCATTTTTTATTCATCTTGATTCAATATTGTGTTGTAGAACTTGAATTTCTAATAAGTATCGTACTAACTTGTTCTTTACTCATGCCTCACGGTGTCAGAACCCAAAAAGAGGTCATGATGACATTTATTATGGCTCAACCTTGATAAGTAAGTTAATCACCCAAACAGATAAAAGAAACACAATATTGAAAATAACATACACCAATTCGAGACTTTTAGAACGAAGTCAAGCCAAATACGAAATATAATTAAAATAGAACATGAAAGAAATTCATATATCCAATCTCAAAATCTAGTGTCATAATGTAAAAGCATCTAATACAATGTCCAAAAATTGAAAATACACATTTATCTCTGAAAACCAAAAAAAAGACACAGCTATAGATGAGGTCTATATCATCTTCGAACTCTGGAGCAGAGTAGTACCTCAGAATCTGAAACCTACTCACAAATCCAATCTCCATGTGAGGTGATCGTACTAGGATTTGCACCAAAAGAGTATAGTAAGGGTGATTACAATCAACTTGTACTCAGTAGGTATCATTGACCGGCAGAGAAAAGCAGAAAATAAGATGAGTAAAATATACTATGATCACGGCACCTGCAAGCAGAAAAGTCCAACCAGTAGCTCACAATGTCTCTACTAACTGTTCAAACATATATATATATAGAGAGAGAGTGAATCAAAAACAACACAGACATACACAAAAATACACTAAACTAAGCACAAATCAAGAAAATTAAAAAAACAAAAAAGATGTCAATGCAAATATAATGCAATGCAATATGGATGGGATGAATGATGAAAGTCATCGTAGGAATTTCTATATACATCCACTGAGCTCGCAGCTACCAGGTACAACCCGTGGAGGGAGGGTTCACAACCTATAAACCATATCTTAATCACAATATCAATGTAAATTTACCTCTTTGGCTCATGTTCACAGAGAGCTTTCATAAAAGTATCTCATTTTCCTTTAAAAATAGTGTTTCTCAGTGGTAATAGTGATAACACTCAAAATTACACTTGAGATAGGGTTTGAAGTGATCGCCCTCAATATTTTTACCCAAAAAAGAGTCAGGGTCGAATCTACAAGGAGTGAAGACGTAGAATGCAAGACCTACCAGTGTTAGTAGTTAACTAGACGCAAACCTGTATTCTGAATTAAAACAACATGTAAATGTAAATGGGGGTTTGGTTTTAGTAATTTGTAACAAAAAATATTTAAACACTATTATGAGATTGAAATATCAAAAAGTATTTCTAATGGGGAGAAGGGTAATACCCCATACTTTTCTTAGTTCAGTTCAAGTCCTAGTTGCATGTATTAAAGGATTAAAGACTAAAAAATTCTCTATGTGTTGGGGACTTAGTCATTTTTAAGGCCTCTTAACTTCAAATATTTTTAAATAGGTCTTCCCGACCTGGAGACGTAGGTTTTTGAGTTAATTCATTTTCAGAGATGTAAGGAACATATCTCGAGAAAGTTTTGGATTTTTTTAATGAGGATTGGGTCATGTTTGAATTTTTATACCAGCACCTCACTGCGATAGCATCGCGTCGTGGTGATTATAGCGATGTACTCCTCATAGCATCGTGGTAATCCTTTAAACTGTGTTCCAGTTATGAATTTAATCTCCTCAGGGAAAGTTATGTCTTTTCCTATCAAATCAATTCGTAAATCGATGACTTACAACTTCAGTTAGGGCATTATTTGCCCATATTCTCTAATTTCATCTCAAATCAAAACCTACCCTTTCCCTAAGATTATCAAATTCCATTCCATTCTCTCCAAGGAAACCGAGAATCCAAGTTCCCAAATCTAAGAACCTTCAAGGAAGCTTAAAAATTAGTGTCTCTCTTTCAAGATTTAAGGTTTAAGGTATGTACAATGTTCATCCATGGGCCTTTTTCACCCATGGAGTCCAAGAATCTATTTATATGTTTTAAATTATGAATTTTACTTGTTTATGAAGAATTATCTCCATGAAACTCTTATGAATTTTGATTATAAATTAGGTTTACAAGTGTTTTATGATGAATGAGCCTTTACAAGTTTGGAAGATGGAATTTTCATGTTAAAATCCCTAACTCATGGTTTTAGTATTGTAACTATGTTTTTAATCGTATGTTTTACCCTTCCCATGCTAAAGTTCATGAAATGCCTAAGTGTTGGTTTTTGAAAAATGACCCCTTATTATGGTTTTTAAAGCTATATATTTCCTTATTGATATTTCCATTCAGTGTTGGAGGGTTATGAACACCCGATACGTAGTTGTTTACATAATTTCAGTATCTTCAGAATGGTTTCAAACAAACCATGAGCATTGTAATCCAGTTAGTTAGCATGATCAGCTATTTTCTTAGTTAAGCTTAGTTTATTCTAGTAATAAGTATCATTCAGTTGTGAGTAGGATTCAGCATCGAGTGAACTCAGGGATGTGAGAATACTGGCCAGTATAGGGTTTGACCCTTAGTACCAAACCTTAAGTTATAGAACTACGTATCCAGGGTAGGTAGAGATGTCTTTTTGTTAGTTTAGGGTTGACACATATCTCATTAGTCTTCCTATTAGTTTAGGGTTGGCAAGATGTCTTCCTGTTATTTTAGGGTTGACACAGTCATCTGTAGTACTCGTGACACGGTACTGACACCCTTCCAACTGGGGTTACAGGTTGGACCCCGATTAGCTCAAATTGGGGCATGTCGGTTAGATGATACCTCCTAAGTCCTCAGTTTAGTATTCAGTATAGAATTCAGTTCCAGTTTTCTTGACCAAAGCATACAGATTATCAGCTATTCAGCTACCACCTTTTAGTATTTTAGTTTGACAGATTATTTCAGACATATTATATTCTTGGTCTTGCATTCTCAGTATTTCAGTTTATATACACTCATATTCAGTTACCTCTCGCCGTTTATTTAGTTATTATTTCACACATATAAACCCATGCATTTCTGCCTAACCTTATCTCATATACCAGTATATTCAAAGTACTGATCACATACTTTTCTTTGCGCTATGTTGTTTAATATCATAGGTTCAAATGCTCAATTTCCCAACCGTACTTAGACAGTCTAGTGCTTCAGCAGCAGCAGCAGTGGTGAGTCCTCAACTATCGAGGACATGATTGTATTATTTCAGTTTATCTTAGTCGTTCAGTATTTCCATTCAGTCGAAGTTAGTTAGGGGTTTGTCCAATCAACTCCACAGTCAGTCAATTAGAGACTTTTCAGACATTCAAATAGTTAGTCATTTTATCAGTTGTTTTATCGGTCTTTTTAGTATGTCTTCAGATATTTCAAATCTATGATTTAATTGTGATTTAGTATTTAACCCTTATGGCATTGATAGTTGATTTCTGCACATGTGTATTTTGTTACAATATTTAGTGCTCACAGTAGGTACCGGCTCATGGTTTAGCTTGTGGTCACTTGTGACTGTAAGCATCGTTGTCATGACTAGGGGGTAGCCTCGAGTAGTGACAAAACTTAGTATCAGAGCCTAAGAATTTATAGTGTCCTTGGGAGTCTGAAAAGCCACGTTGAGTAGAGTCTTGTGCATGGGTGTGAAGTACGCCACACTTATGGACAAGAGGCTATAAGACATTTTAGGAAAAGTTTCCCTTCTTTCAATACTAATGTTGTGGGAATGAGCATGAGCTCTATTTAAACCCTCTTTCTAATACATCTTTTATTCTATTACAGACCATGCCTCCTAAAAAGAACGATAGAAGAAGGAATGGGAATCAGCCCGCACCTCCGCCTGTTCAGGAAGATCCCCTGAACGAGCATATCTCTCACACTAAATTCAGAGTTGCTTTCACTACCTTAGCTCATCCAGTGGTTTCTCGGAAAAATTAGCAGGTTGTTGTCCCAACCAATCTAGTGGCTAGTACAGCTGCAGCTAGGATCCAGGATTTCACTCGGATGAATCCCTATTTGTTTTTGGGATCCAAGACTCAGGAGTATCCGCATGAGTTTCTTGATATGGTTCAGAAGGTAAATAAGATTATAGGGGAAACTTTGAGTGAGAGTGCAGAGTTGGATGCTTACCAGTTACAGGATGTAGCTCACACCTAGTATAAGCAGTAGAGGAAGGATAGAGGTGTTAGGGCAAGGCCTATAGAGTGGGAGGAGTTTGCCACAAAATTCTTAGACAGGTTCTTCCCATTAGAGTTGAGGAAATCTAAGGTGTAGGAGTACATAAACTGGAAGCAAGGTAGTATGAGTGTGAAGGAGTGTTTGCTTAAGTTTACTCAGTTGGCGAGGTATGCTCCAAATGTGGTATCTGATAATAGGTCAAGAATAAGTAAGTTTGTATCTGGTGTAGCTAATTTTGTGGTTAAAGAGTGTAGGACTGTCATGTTGATTAAGGACATGGACTTGTCTAGACTTATGGTTCATGCTCAGAAGATTGAGGAGGAGAAGGTGAAGGAAAAAAAAGAGTAAGAGGGATAGGACATGTAGTTTTAATTTTTCTTAGTTAAGGTTAGAGGGTGGTAACTATTCTCAGTTTCATCATAAGTTTTACACCTAGCTCCAGCTTCAACTAATGCGCCAGTACCAAGGTTTAGGAATGACAATTAAGATGGGGCGCCAGGATCTAATACCCAAGGTAGTGTGAACAGTAGTCGTACCAATCTGATTTGCGAAGAATATGGTAGAAATCATAAGGGTGTGTGTAGAGCTGGCAGTGATGTATGTTTTGGATATGGAAATCCAGGCCACAAAGTCATAGAATTCCCACAGTTTGGTCAGTAGAGTCAGCACCGTCGTCCTCCAGTTTTAGCCAGTCCCCCGACTCAACAGGGCGCTACTTCTAGTGCCACCAGTGGTCAGTGCTAGAATAGATTGTATGCACTCCAATCCCATCATGATCAGGAAAGTTCTCCTGATGTGGTTACGGGTATGTTAAAAGTCTTTCATCTTCATGTGCATGATTTATTAGACCCGGAGCTTCACTTTCTTTTCTAACCCCTATATAGATATCAAATTCGTTGTCAGTCTTAGAACTTTAGTAGAACTCTTCTCAGTGTCTACCCTAGTGGGTAAGTCTATCATAGCCAAATGGGTATAAAAAAATTGTCGGGTTACAGTATCCCAGAAAATTACTTCAATTGATTACAAGAATAGGGTCGTTCGATTTCAGTTTCCCAATGAACTAGTCATTGAATCGAAAAGTAGTACCTTAGTGCTTAGGGGTCAGATGTGTTTTCAAATCCCTCTTTAGAATCCTATGATCACATATGATCTAGAGTTAGAAGTGTGAATCCAAAAGTTTAGTAGCAGTAAATTGGGGGTGAGTTTATCATTTATGCATATTATTTTACCATCGACTTATGATGATGGATTGAAGCTAAAGGGGAGATGATAGGACTAGTAACCAAGTTAGGCTCTCTGATTCTAGTAGTGACGCCAGTATATTATGGAATAACACTAGGGAGGAAGATGCCTGACCCATGCTTATTTCAGTATTTGTACTTTAGTTATCACGATATCTACTCATGCCTTGCATGTTAGCTCTATGATCATAGCTCATATTCGTGCATCTTATAGAAAATTATGTACTCTCCCAGTTCATAGTATGAGGAGTTCCAGTTCACTCAGTAGTACGAATCATGTTCCATGAATTCATGAACTCCAAACTCAGGTCATGCAGCTCATGACTTATATGCTCATGCTTTACAGTATGTTCAGTTCCAGTGCTCATGATACACTCTTAATGATCAGCAAAATTTAGATTTATGTCATGCATGTCCTCAGTTTAGATCTCTTTGATGAATTTATGTCATTAATACTATATTCCTCAGGCATCAGTTAAGTGTCAAAGTTATTATTTCATGCTTCAAGTCCTTATATTCTAACCATTTAGTGACCTCCCCTTATAAAATAATGGTGATGATGAGTAATTTGTTCATATGTGTGAGAGTAAATATTTTATGTTAAGGAAAGATTGTTGCATGCTTGTTTTACACAAGGCTATAGTTTTGAAGAATTATTGAGGCAAGGCTTTTGATACATGTCATTGTTAGTTGAAATTTTATATGTGTTTTCTTGGGTACAGCAGCTGGAAGTTTTTATTGATAGAGGTATTAGAGAATATGAGAATGATGCTTTTACGGGTGTTGTTTAGAATTTCATATATAGTTATGAATATAGGCTTGAATGTCGTGTTCATATGTAAGTGGATAGATGCACTACACATTAGTGGATGGATAGTAAGAGGTTGAATGTAGTTATTAAAGAGGTAGTAAGAATTATTCATGAGATAAGTAGTTGTGAAAATACAGGATGTGTTGAATTCATGACTCGGACTAGTATTACAGTGTTATGTGTGCACTTTGTTGATTTGAGTAGTCTTGAACATAGTGAGAGAATTGAGTTCAGCTTATGCTTTAGTAGACAAAGTTATCAGTGCCCATACGAAGATTATTAGTAACCTCAAATGGAGAACAGTATTGAAGTGGAACGTATAGTTGAGGGAGTATTAAGGATATGTCTAAGCTTGAAAGTAGGAGTTGCATTGTCTAAGGCATAGCAATTCTATCCTAGCTTATGTTTTGTAGGCCTATGTTCCATGTCACAGAACTATAGCCATGTTGGGATTCCTTATACAGATGTCTTATTCAGGCCATGCCTAAGATTCCCTGCTCTCTAACGTTATTAGAAATTCTTAGAAAGAGCGTTGAACAAATACTCCAGTTGAGTATAAGATTTCAGTCATAATTCAGTCCATAAGTGTCATATGCATCATCTCTGTCTTTCCTTATCATTTAAGACAAGTCAGTATCATTCGGGGATGAAATATCCCAAGGGGGAGATCTCTTGCAATGCCCAAGTTTTCATGTCCTAAGCCTCTCAACTTTTCTCCATGAAAAAAAATCCATCTTAAAGTGATGCATACTCATAAGTTGACTCTATCATTTCTATCTCAGCCTTATAACCATTCTCATGTAATTTCATGCATTCATGAATCAGTTTATCCATGTATTTATTTTTTAGATCCAGCCATGTAATCATGTATACAGTTATACATGTTTAGTATATGATCTTAGTTTCTCCAGTAGTCTCAACTTAATCAGTCTCATTCAAGGATGAATGTTCCAAAAGAGGAGATATTGCAAAACCCCATACTTTTCTTAATTCAGTTTAGTTCCTAGTTGCATGTATAGGAAGCTTAAAGCCTAAAATTTTCTCTAAGTATTGGGGACCTATTCATTTTTAAGGCCTCTTAACTTCAAAGATTTTTAAATGGGTTTTCCCGACCCTGACACGTAGGTTCTTGATTTAATTTATGTTTAGGGGTGTAAGGAGCATGTCTTGGTGAAGTTTTGGAGTTTTCAAATAAGGATTGGGTTGTATTTGGATTTCTATTCTAGCACCTCGCCACAATAGCATCGCGTCGCGGTGCTTATAGCGATGAACTCCTCATTGCATTATGGTAATCCCTTAAACTACGTTCCAGTTACGAATTTAATCTCCTGAGGGACAATTATGTCTTTTCCCATTGAATGAATCCGTAAATCCAAGACTTAAAGCTTCAGTTACGGCATTATTTGCCTATATTCTCTAATTTCCTTTCAAAGCAAACCCCACCCTTTCCCCAAGATCATTAAATTCCATTTCTTTCTCTCCAAGGAAACCAAGAAATCAAGTTCCCAAATCCAAGAACCTTCAAGAAAGCTTAAAGATTTGTGTTTCTTTTTCCATAGTTAAGGTATAAGGTATGTGTGATGTTCATCCATGGGCCCTTTTCACCCATGGAGTCCAAGAATCCATTTTTATTTTTTAAATTATGAATTTTATGTGTATGATGAATTATCTCCATGAAACTCTTATGAATTTTGATTATAAACTAGGTTTACTAGTGTTTTTCGATGAATGAACCTTTACACATTTGAAAGATGGAATTTCATGTTAAAATACCTAACTCATGGCTTCAGAATTGTAACTATGTTTTTAATCGTATGCTTTACCCATTCCCGTGCTAAATTTCATAAATGCCTAAGTGTTGGTTTTTGAACAATGACTCCTTATTATGATTTTTAAAGCTATATATGTCCTTATTGATATTTCCATTCAGTGGGTTATTAACACCCTATACGTAGTTGTTTACATAATTTCAGTATCTTCAGAATGGTTTCAGAAAAACCATGGACATTGTTATCAAGCTAGTTATCATGATCAGTTATTTGCTTAGTTAAGCTTAGTTTAGTCCAATAATTAGTGTCATTCAGTTGGGAGTAGGATTCAGCACCGAGCGAACCCAGGGATGGGGGCATTCCTGTTAGTATAGGGTTTGACTCTTAGTAAAAATCCTTGAGTTGCAGAACTAAGTAGCCAGCATAGGTTGAGATGTCTTCCAGTCAGTTTAGGGTTGACACATAGCTCATGAGTGTTCCTGTCAGTGTAGGGTTGCCAAGATGTCTTCTTGCTAGTTTAGGGTTGACACAACCATTGTTATTACCCATGGCACGTTACTGACACTCTTTCAACTGAGGTTACGGGTTGGACCCCAATTAGCTCAGATTGGGGCATATAGGTTAGATGATACCTCCCACAGTCTCATTTCAGTATTTAGTACAAAATTCAATTCTGATTTTCTTGACAAAAGCATAAAGATTATCATCTATTCAGCTACCTAATTTCAGTGTTTTAGTTTTACAGATTATTTCAGACAGATTATATATTTGGTCTTGCATTCTCAGTATTTCAATCTTCATGCACTCATATTCAGTTACCTCCTACCATTCAGTCAGTTATTATTTCATGCATATGAACCCATGCATTTCAACCTAACCTCATCTCATATACCAGTATATTCAAAGTACTCATCGCATACTCTTCTTTGTGCTATGATGTTTAATTTCATAGGTTCAGACACTCAATTTCCCAACCATACTTAGACAGTCCAGCGCTTCAGCAGCAACAGTAGTGGTGAGTCCTCATCTATTAAGGACATGATTGTTTTATTTTAGTTTATCTCAGTAGTTCAGTATTTTTATTCAATCGGATTTAGTTGGAGGTTCATCCCATCAACTACACAGTTAGTTAGTTAGAGGCTTTTCAGACATTCAGATAGTTAGTTGTTTTATCAGTTTTATCAGTATGTCTTCAGTCATTTTAGATCTATGATTTAATTTTGTTTCAGTATTTAAACCTTATGGCGTTGATAGTTGATTTCTACACATGTGTATTTTGTTACTTTATTCAGTGCTCACAGTAGGTACCAACTCATGGGTTATCTTGTGATCACTTGTGACCGTAAGCACCATTGTCACGACTAATCGGTAGCCTCAGGTCGTGACAAAAAACCTTGGCGTTATGCAATCCTAAGTGGAATTCATGCATGGGTTACTGATAATTCATCCAATTTTAGCTAAGAGTTATGGGTAGGCTAGATTAAAGGGTATTGGGGATAATATTTCAATAAAACACCATATCTCAAAAGTGGATTCTCTAGTACACCTCACTAGTGTAGCAAATTCATCAGTCTCTGGCCTCAATTACCATCCTTATTGCTAGTGTAGCAAATTCATCAATCTATGACCTCAATTACCATCCTTATTTCTAAGAGATGCTATTACATGAGCTAACCCAAGTTATTGTTCACAATTGTTCCTCACTCATACCCCATATTTCAAGAAAGATATGGGTCCTAAGGTAATTGGTGTTTGGAAACCCTAACTCTCAATTAAATATGGAACAAAAGCAAAACCCATCACAAATAACTAATCAAATGGACTAATAATCAATACTCATGCATTAATCACCACTTAATCAAGCATAACCCCAAGGAATAAATTTAGCTACTCATGGAATAAAAACAATATTTATACCAAAATTTGCATTCAATTTATCCATGGAAGGAAAAATAAATGTATTCCCCAAGCTTTAAATCCAACCAAGTAGATGAAATCTCCCGTGGGAATCACTCAAAAAATTATTTTTCACTAAAAATAGTGTTTTTAGCTCTCTAAAATTAAAAAGTGGATGCTGGAATTATATATGGTTGAGCCCTTTATATTCTTGGTTTGAGCCGTGTGAAATTCATCACTGCCCTTGAAGTTTTTTCCGACGTTTGTGATCGCCTCCTTTTGTCGCGATTGCGACTTTCTCTATTGCGGTACATTAGCTCGCATTTGCAGTATTAATTCCTAATTGGATAAATCGTGATCGCGATCCTCAATGTGTGATAGCAATATATGAGGGTCGTATCTATGGGCCTACCTTTAGCCTTTGTCCAACTTTGCTCACTTTTCTTCTTTTCCAGCGTTGCCTTGGCTTCTTTTTTACCAGATTTTCCTGTACGATACAAACACGAGAAATTAATGCATTTTATTAAAGATTTAGTCTCATATATTCAATTAACTCACCATAATGTGCAATAAATGAGATGCAAATGAGTGAAAAGTTTGCCACTGATCAACCAGTATCTCATGAATGTACATCTATGGAATAAGGATATTATGCTCACAATCAACTAAAGATGATGATATCCAATCTATCCAACTTGGGTATATACATATACATATACATATACATATACATATATATATATATATATCAGTGAACCCATAAATCAACTCAATATATCCACAATTCATGATCATCAACTCCAATTAGGCACCATCAGAATAAGTAAGCATGTAAGACATCATTAATATCATACCAACCCCTAACGTTGGTATTTTTATCATGATGACGGCAACCAATGATCAAATAAGTCCTATATTAGCAAAATAAGCCCCTGCGCGGGCATCATATCTAGAATAAAGGCATTTAAATGCATTGATAAGACCAATAATGTTAAATAATGCCCCCACACGGACAACACACTTTATCAAATATCACAAACCAACCACAATAGAATATAAGACCGCACACAGTCACACAACAGTAAAACTATTCTCTAAATATAAATCACATAGTTATTTTCCTCCAACCCACAACACATTTTACCTATTTATTAACTACTCATCTCAATCTGAAAAAAGTTAAGCCATAACCTACATCAAAATGATGAAATTCTTATCTAATGTGCTTAAATTTGGAGCTATCTCCTTATGAATGTCCTCTGAATCAAATAAAATATTCAAATATAGAATTTACTATTAAGAAAAGGCTAATGATATTCATATTTTCCATATTCGGGATAAGTCCAAAAAGGATTTGAAAAATGGGTTTTTAAAAGAAAAGGAGGAAACCTGGAAATTCATTTTAAAAACACATTTCCTAAGGTTATGAAAGTTTACAGGAGAAAATTCATGTGAAAATGGGTTAAAAATAAGGTTCAAAATAAAGAAAACTAGTTTTAAACTTTACCGATAAAACCCCAAAATTTCCATTTTGAAATAATGATTTAAAGTTGATATTAATAATATAATAAATGAAAAATTATTAGTAATAAGGTGTTGGAGCTTACCAAGCCCAAATAGTGAAGAAATTCTCAAGAATCACCCAAATCCATAGCTCAAAGGTCCAAAAATAAAGGAAAATGCGAAAATGGACCTTATATATTGTTTAGTTAAAGTACCTCTCAATCACGTACCCACCTTGCGATTCTGATGTTCAAAATTTGATGGGCCATATTATTGGTCTTCACTTTCACAATTAAAGTTTCATATTCGCGAAGGTCTACAATTTAGGACCTTCGCGTTTGCAATAGCTTTATCACGTTCCTAAAGCAGACTCGACAGGACTCAGACCCCTTAACTCTTCACGATTGTGTTGTCCCTCCTTCGGATCATTATGAAGAACAACATCCTCCTTCACATTCATGGACAGAGGCCCCCATTCGCAAAGGAGCATCTGGTTTGCACTAGATATCAGCATTTTGTTGATTTCTCCAAGTTTTAGAATACTCCGAATGGACCCTCGAGATTCATTCAAGACTCAAAAAAATCTACCATAAATGCTACTAGGCTAATTTCAACATTCCCAACTCAATAGAGACATCAAATTTTTTAAAATAATATTGTTTTCACTAGATTAACCCTAAAACACCTTTTTTATAATTTTCCAATCGATGGCTCAAAATGAGATATAAAGGTCATGACCTTGATCCAACCCCACTACTAACCCAAATTTGACAATCCAAATCAGTTAGCTTCGTCCATTTTTCCATCCAACACTTAAAATAATAAATATTGATCAAAGTCAACTACATGACTTCTCAAGCCTCCAAAAAACACAAACTAACACAAATTATTCTCGACTATATCAAAAATTATGCCAACTATTCCCAAACTCCAAAAATAACATGTAGCAACTACGAAGAAGGATAAAATATTTAAAACACATAATAAAATAGAAAATTTATAAATTCATGTCTTTACACGTGGAGACCACTTTAACTCATGTTGTAGATGTTAATAAAGTGAAAAATATGCTATAAAGTGCACATTAATGGTAATGTATGGTGTGCATATGGTACGAGTTTCTTAGAATACTTTTATCATAGTGGGTGATGTATAGATGATGATTATAGGGTGTTATTGTTAATATTTTGAGACTAAATATATAGGGGCATTAATTTTAATTACCGAGAAACTATGTCAAAATTTTCATAAGCCTAAGAGACTATTTATCATGATGTATTGAATTTGTCATATATACGACTGCATATTATTCTCTTAACTTTGGGTAGAACTCGAACAAATGTTAGGAACTTTTGTTGCATCTAGTGTTTTTAAAGTTGTATCATCATGGTCAATGGGTGAAACTTTATTTGAATTGGAAATGGTGACCTTTGATGTGATTATGATAATAGATTGGTTTTCTTCTTGTTATGCAATTGTGAGTTGCCAATCCAAGTTTGATATGAATCGACCCATGAAGATGGAATCGATGTGTGAAAATTAAGGGCAAGAAATAAAAGATATATAGATAGACATAAAATAGGAAATTGAAAGCAACTAAAGGGTATATTAAATCCTAAAACCTCAATCAAATAATCCTAAGAATCATCAATCTCTGACGAAGATCTTGACGTAATAAATTTACCTCGCAACCATCGTCACAAAGCAATAATCAGCTCAAGCATTTTCAAAATCTCATATTCGCAAATGTATTCTTTATAATTTAACATCAAGTGTGTAATGAAATGAAAGACTGGTTATTTATAGTCCTAGGCTAAGCTATTATAAAATTAGCCCAAAAATGGCCCCTTTGAAATATAGATCAAAAAGATTAATTCCTACAAAAAAAGGTCCCAAAATGGTCCCTTCTTATCTCCGCTTGATCTCTCATGCACCAAACTATCATAAAAATGAGATATTGCTTATTTGGGAGATCCTTTCAAGTGTGCTTATGGTTCAAACCTCTATTCCAAGCATCCACCAAACTCTAAGGGAGCATATTGAGCATTTTGACAACAAGTCCTCCAATTCCTTAGCTTAGCTCCGTATGTAATACTTTAAAGAAGCTAGGATGGCATCATTGCCCTTAGGATCACATCATTCTTCCCTTCTTGAAAAGGATTAGTCCTTGTTTTCAACCTTGCAAAACCTTAGGAAAAAAATAAGAAACCATAATATCCTCATGGTTTGAGGGTCAGCGTTAGCAGTATCATTTTTGTCACCATGCCAAAAAGGCACACACTGAACTTATAACCATGTATCAAAATGATCAACCAAAGGGTTGTAACCCCTCGAAGCCAAATCTACTTTGTTACTCAAGAAATATTGACAAAGGGGTGAGCAAAAATAACGATAGTAATTAGACAACCAAACATGTAAGCCCACATTGGTTCTACATTTTAACAAGCACAAAACCCCTTTTAGGTCAAGAATCACATGATAAGTCCTATAGCTAAGTGCATTATCATAAACAAGGTTATCCTAAGTTATGACTCCATCCAATGCACTAGCTATATTCAAGAATGGGATTGCTCCCAAATCATCACCAGATTAAATACAAGGGTATTCCCTACAAAAATTAGTAAATATACCACATTTAAGCTCATAATAGAATCGAGCTATAACACTAAGAAAAAAACATGAATAAAATTAAGTATTACTACTATGTGCATCACTCAAAGATGTGACCTTTATGGCTTTACAAAGATAACGAATAAGCATTTGTGTAAAGCCCCAAATTTCCAAGCCCTAAACCCCCCAAATGATAGGCCACTAAGTTATCTTTCCAACTGACAGTGCCCAAACGCACACACAAATGTACGTGATCTTATATAGTAGTAAAGTGGCTTTAAGGAAGCCCAAGTATCGATCTCTTAGGTACTTGTGTTCGCCACCTATCCAATTCTAGTTTAACGATTGAGAAAAAGTAAACAAGGAGGTTTAAGAATTGTAAACTAAAAACAAAATAAACTAATGCGGAAAAGAAAATGACTTTGGACAATCAAAGGATAAAGATCCAGGATTAAGGCTTACGGATAATCATACTACGTTATTGAACTTCATTCATTAAATTGCTTATCATGGTTGTAGATTCGTAGGGTTAATTGCATGATTATGGTTTCCCAACCTATAATCCTTTACCTAAGTTAAACCTTACAACTACATCATTGAGCGGGGATGTAATAGTCCACTTAAGTTCTTTAAAGCTATCATTCTACGTGTGAATCAAGTAAGGCATCTAAGGACATCCTTGTCCTAGATACTAATTTAAATTCCTTATTTTATAAAGAAACAAGAACCATACCTTGCTTATTCCCATGTTCTATCTCCCTATTCCCTCTTCCGAGATCACAAGGTTGATAATTGATATATTATAAGGGTAGCTAATCCTTAAAATAGTTAAAACAATAATAAACAAACAATAAATAATGATAACCAAATCAACAAACTTAATTCAAAACGAAAGTAATCATGATTGTGGCCTTAACCCCGGAAAAGGAGTTTTAGCCTTTAATGGAAATATTCATCATCCAATCCCTTGGATTGATGATACAAACCATGAAAGAAACTAAAATAAAAGAATGATAAAACCCCTAAAAAGAAGTTGTGTAGCCTCTAATATATTCCAAGGATATCCAAAAGTTCCTCAAAAAAATGTGAATAATGTCCTAATTATAGTGGATGATATAGCCCATGCCTTGTTGAACAAGGAAACAGTTTTCTGGTCGTCTGCGAGCCCAGTGACGCACCGCATCGATTATAGCGTTGAACATATCGATGAGTCACGTTGACTTCACATTGATTCACTATTTTGGGTGTCTTATAAATCAATTTATGTGTAGCACGCACCAAGAATCCTTCTCACGCACCCACAGTATCTCAATACTTTTTAGGTATCCAAATTGGCGTCAAGTTGCATTTTGTGCTTCTGTGAACCATTCCAAGCCTTTTTGAGTTGTTTTCACTTTATTTGAAGCTTGTAAATCCTTCATATATCATCATAGTCCATTAAAAAAGCATCCTATAGCATTAAACACAACAATTTAGAACTCAAAATAACACAACATCCTCAACGATGAACTAGAAACACGAGCTAAGCATAGGCTAAATTCACATTGAGCTTTAACTTATTGTTTTGACTCTTTTCTCGATCCAATTGACCCTTGAACATTATAACTAAGTTGTTTCACATATAAATACATAATAAAAACCTTAGTAACTCATTAAAACACATTAGAACCCAACACAATAGACTAGAAAAACACCTAGCTCAAGCTAGTTACACTAGTTTTCTCAGTTGAACTCTAAATGCTCAAATTGAATCAAAACTCATGTGAATCCACCATTAAACATTGTAAACACATTATTGGACTCATAAATGCTCATTTATATCATTATAACCCAACTAATCAAATGAATCATCCTCAAAACAAGGCTAAATAGTCTAGAATAGTAGCTCTAGAATGCATAAATATACCCAAAATCACCACCCCACACTTACAACCTTGTTCATCCTTGAATAAATCTTAACTAAAAGCATCATGAGCTGGAAAGACTCCACACTTCTACTACATGTAAGAAATTCAAATTAGCACTACAATAACTACATGGAATGCAAGTTTACAACACTAAGCATGTTATACACAATTGAAAGCTCAAAAATCCTACTCCAGAACATTATATCCTCAAGAATTTACTCAATACATGGAAAAATCATGCTTATCATTCAATCAAGAACATCATACAAATCACCCATATTCATCAAATATGTCCCCCTCTCAACAAGAGAGTTACCCATAATCACTCATAATAATGCAATTTATAACATAATGGGTACGAGAATTAAATTACGCTCACTGTTACAAAGAATTCACAAGTTACACATAATGAACCATAGGGTTGCCCTTAGTGTTATGTTCCACTAATAGTCGAATGTAAAGTTTAGGATCAAGTAGCATTTTTTTTGGGTTGTAATGTAGGCTAAGGGACGGGTAGAAACTATTTTGGCCAAGAATAGTGACTAACCTCTCTAAGCGCTTCAATACACTACATCATACATTTAAAACAAATCTCTAACAATAAAATTACACCATTTTTGTCTACCATATCTTTTAGTTTTGCCCCATCTCTTTTAAGCATTTTCACAAACACTTGGTGGACACATAGTTTACTTCCATAAAAATTAATTTTTCTCTTTTTTTTTTCACAAGCATGGCAATATTTCTAACATCATTTATATCACATCCATCCACCACAAATCAATTATAAACACCAATAATCATTACCTTGGGGCATCAATTTCACCTTTTCTTCTTCAATTTCTCAAAATCCTTACTAATTTAATTTATTTATTTTTCAATTAAAGAACTTAGGAGCCTTTTGGATTAAATTATGGTTTATCAAAGAAGGGATTAGGCTACATATGAGGCTACCAAAAAAAAGCTAAAGGCTCAATGGGGGTTAACTAGGATTTTTCACAAAGGGTAGGACAAATATAGGGTAAAAACTCGGCTATTAAAGAAATGTCTAAATCATCTCCTAAAGCCACATTCTTTATTTCCCTTCACATACACACCGGGCAACTTCTAGACATCATATGCAACAAGAAATATACAAAAAATCTTAAACACACATGCCACATGCTCAACTCAATAGAATCGTCATAGACTCCCAACCAACAATAGCATAAATTTAAAATTAAGCCAAAAAGTACAAGAGTCATAAACTTGATTCTAAGAGTTTCAAAAATAGCAATTCACTCAATTCAACATGCATTTACAAACAAACCCACTTGCATCATGTTATCAAAAATAGCACCAACAAGAATATCTCACTTATTCCTAACCTAAAAAAATTAAATTGAGTCAAAATTTGGAAATTTTTCCACTCCACACATAAAAATCTACTTTGTCCTTAAAGTGAATTTAAAAGTAAAAAGATAAAAATACTCCCTGAGGCCTTTAGGCCTATCAAGTAGAATCTTCACATAAAAAAGGGATCCATGGGAACCCCACACTCATTCTTTGCCATGCGTCAAGCTTAAGTTTATGGTACTCAGACTTCCCATCAACCTGTGACTCAACCAAAAACAAAAAGTACGTGAAATAAAAAATTAAAAAAATTATCTAATTAACTTGGGTTACCTCCCAAGAAACGCCTAATTTAGTGTCGCGGCATGACCCAATCAAATTTTTTCTCTACCTTAAGAATATGAATTTCACCCCCAAAATTATATCCATCTTCTTCCCTCGCTCATAGGATGGTGGTACAAATATTAATGAACTGAGTAATAGAATGTGCATGATAAATCACTCGGCCTTAAGTAAGGTGTATTTTTATGTTGCTTATCTGGTGTAAAATTAAGAATATAGGATTCTTGTTCACACTCTTCCATTATTTTAAATGATTCCACAGACAAGACATCATCTAAACATAATGTAGAAAAGTGCTTCAAGTGAGGCTCAATCAATCCTACTTCATAATTTGCACAATCTACATCACACTCACTTTTATTCACCATCTCAATTTCAGTCTCACGATCAGGATGGAAATCAAGTGGTTGTGATTCTTGTGTTTGCTCTACACATTGGCAAATATCCTCCCAATATATTTCTTTGCATAGCCACTGTAGACATGGTGGAAGTGGCTCCATTATAATTTCCATAATATCAGTTTTCGAGTACTCAGACTTTCTCCAATTATCCGCATCATATTGTGAAGGTCCCGTCCACACACTTCCATCAAAATCTAGACAATAAGCTGCTTGACATGGTCCCCCATAGAAACAACAAGAATCATCATCACTTGAAAACCATTTATCCCAGGGCTGACATATCAAGAAGTGTGATAAAAAGAGAAATAAAAGAAAATAAAAATAAACTAAACAAAAACTATTTACAACTTAATGTAGAAAAACTAAAAATAAGATAGTTACCTAGTTACAAGTTCCCGGCAACGGAGCTAAAAACTTGACAGCACCCAAGCACATACGCAAGTGTACGTGGTCTTATCAAGTAGTAAAGTGGCTTCAAGAAAGCCCAAGTATCAATCTCTAAGGAACTTGTGTCCGCCGCCTAACTAATTCTAGTTTAACGATTGAGAAAAAGTAAACAAAGAGGTTTAAGAATTGTAAACTAAAAAGAAACTAAACTAATGCGGAAAAGTAAATGACTTTGGACAATCAAAGGATAGAGATCCAGGATTAAGGCTTACGAACAATCATACTACGTTATTGAACTTCATTCATTAAATTGCTTATCGTGGTTGTAGATTCATAGAGTTAATTTCATGATCATGGTTTCCCCATCTCTAATCCTTTACCTAAGTTGAACCTTACAACTACATCGTTGAGCGGGGATGTAATAGTCCACTTAAGCTCATTAAAGCTATCATCCTACGTGTGAATCAAGTAAGGCATCTAAGAACATCCCTATCCTAGATACTAATTTAAATTCCTTATTTTATAAAGAAACAAGAACCATACTTTGCTTATTCCCATGTTCTATCTCCCTATTCCCTCTCCCGAGATCACAAGGTTGACAATTGATATATTCTAAGGCTAGTTAATCCTCAAAATAGTTAAAACAAGAATAAACAAACAACCAATAATTACAAGCAAATCAACAAACTTAATTCAAAACGAAAGAAATTATGATCATGGCATTAAGCCCGGAAAAGGATTTTTATCCTTTAATGGAAATATTCATCATCCAATCCCTTGGATTGATGATACAAACCATGAAAGAAACTAAAATAAATTAATGATAAAAATCTTAAAAAGAAGTTGTGTAGCCTCGAATATCTTCCAAGGATTTCAAAACTTTCCTCAAAAAACCATGAATAATGTCCTATTTATAATGGAAGAAACAGCCCATGCAATGTTGAACAAGGAAACAGTTTACTGGTCGTCTACGAGCCCAGTGATGCATCGCATCGATTATAGCGTTGAACACATTAACTCGATGCATTGATTCACTGTTTAGGGTGTCTTATGAATCCATTGATGTGTTGCACGTGCCAGTAATTATTCTCATGCACCCACACTCTCTCAATACTTTTTAGGTATCCAAATTGGCGTCAAGCTGTATTTTGTGCTTCCATGATTCATTCCAAGCCTTTTTGAGTTGTTTCCACTTTATTTGAAGCTTGTAAATCCTTCATCTATCATCATAGTCCATTAAAAAAGCATCATATAGCATTAAACACAGCAATTTAGAGCTCAAAATAACACAACATCCTCAACAACGAACTAGAAACACGAGCTAAGCATAGGCTAAATTCACATTGAGATTTAACTTATTGTTTTGACTCTTTTCTTGATCCAATTGACCCTTGAACATTATAAATAAGTTGTTTCACATATAAATACATAATAACAATCTTAGTAACTCATTAAAACACATTAGAACCCAACACAATAGACTAGAAAAATACCTAGCTCAAGCTAGTTACACTAGTTTTCTCAGTTGAACTCTGAATGCTCAAATTGAATCAAAACTCATGTGAATCCATCATTAAACATTGTAAACACATTCTTGGACAAATAAATGCTCATTTATATCATTATCATCCCATTAATCACATAAATTATCCTTAAAACAAGGCCAAATAGGCTAGAATAGTAGCGCTAGAATGCATAAGTACACCAAAAATCACCAACACATCAAGTCTCGTCTTAATCTGACATCATGGAAAAAATTTATGCAAGTTTTCCCAAAGTTCTAGTCTACTTCCAGTGGCTACAACTCACGTGATGACCCGTAACCAGACATTACGAGTCGTTATGGGCAGTTGTAGTCTGAATAGAAATAAACCTCAACTTTAGCCTAGTGACTATTACTCCACCCTCTGACCCTTAATTAGCGGCTACGAGTCGTTAGGAGGAAATCATAGTCACAATAATGTGTAACCAAGAATTCATCCCAGTGGTTATGAGTCTAGCATACGACTTGTAGTTGGACCTTACGAGTTGATGTGGACTCACAGCCTGACCAGTATATGACCCTAGAATCAAGCCTTATACTATGACTCTACCTAACAACTCATAGTCAGTCATAACGAGTCATTAGGGGGAAGTCTTAGTCAAAGCATAAAGGACCCAAACCTTAGGGGTCCAGGTTATGACTCAGATCACGACTCGTAACCAGTCGTGATGAGTCGTGAGGTGAGTCATAATGATTGGAATGGGGTTTTCCTGCACATTTTCTTAGGGAATTTTAAGTAATTTCCTACTCCTTTACAAGCCTAACTCACGTTGTTTGGGTTTCCCAAAGGGTGGTATAAAATCTCCAAAATCCTCAATTACACGATTAATCATAATTTCACTGAGAAAAATAAAAAAGCACAAATTTTTCTCTTTTGTCCAAATCCACTAGGGTTCTTCAAGTTCAAGCTTGATTTTAAAAAGTCACCCAAGGCTTTTACATCCAAGTATGTGGGATATTCATCAATGGGCCCCTTTTACCCATTGAGTGCCACAGTTTCCTAAAAACCTCAAGTTTAGTTTACCCTTTATGCTTAGGGTTCCATGACAATTATGAATTTTCTTAGGATTATAGTGTATCCTTGCGATTGAACCATGTGTACATGTTATTCTCACAAGCTTAGCATCTTTCCATACTAAAAAACATGAATTCCCTTAGTTTAATAAGATATTGTGTTTTGGGTTCTACAATCACAAAATTTCTTTCAAGTATTCTAATAATGTTATCATGTTTAATGTATTCTTCCATGTTGGTGGGTTATAAACACCTAATACCTAAATATTCATGCATGTTACCGATTTCAAGTTACAATTCATTCATACCATGCTTGTATCATTAAATTCATTATATTATCTTGTTGAGCATTTATTAGTTTTGAATCATGTTAAACTTTTATCAGTATCAATTCAGGTAGGAGTATATCTTAGCACCAAACGAATCTAGGGATAAAGGCTCACCTACTAATAGAGGGTGAAGACCTTTAGTTGCAATCCCTATGTTCCAAAACTACGCAACCAGCATAGTTTATGACAGGTCCTCCTGCCAGTAGAGGGTTGACAATCTCTTAAGGGTCACTTGTCAGTAGAGGGTTGACACCCTAGTCCTTTGGAACATTAGTTTAATGGATCCATAAAGTCAGTGTTAGTACCCTTGGCAAGGTACTAATACCTTCCAACTAGGGTTATAGGTTGGACCCCAATTAGCTCATATTGGGGCATGTCGGTTAATTATTAGCTCCCCCAGTTTTAGTGCAGTATTTAGACTATATCAGTTTATGTTTGTATGACCAAGTGTATACAGATCATTTTAGTACATGTTTATGCTTGGTCTTACATTCATTTTATATGTTCATTCATTCATGCTTAGTACCTGTATGTATATCAGTTAGTTCTTATCTCGCATATCAGTACATTCAAAGTACTGACCGCATACTCTATTTTGCATTACGTTGTCTTATAACATAAGTTCGGATGCTCAGTTTCTAGATTGTACTAGTCTATTTATGTGCCACTCAACCGCAGCATTGTTGAGTCCTCAATAGTTGAATACTAGTTATATTATTAGTTATTCATCACAATATTTTATTTCATGCTATTTTAGTTGTTTGGAGTTAGTTGGGGACCTATCCCAACAACTCATCTTGTTTAGAGGCTTTCAAATAGTCAATTATGCTTTCAGTGATGTTTTCAGTTACTTTTGGTATTACCTTGAGCTAATTATTCAGATATTTTATTCTAAATAATTCCACACAATATTTTATTACCTTCCTTCATGCATTTTACATCACGTACCAATCATGGGTTGGGGTCACTTTTGAACTTAAGCACCGTGTTAGGACTATGGGGTAGTCTTGGGTTATGATGAAGTGTGTACGAACACTCTTAATTAATTTCTGTTTATCATCTTGAACAAGCACCAAGATGGATGTATAAAAACCACCACACTCCAAATGATCATCGAGGTAACATGGGTTAATGCAATACCTATTTCCCTAAGGTTGCCAATATCAGAATAAGATATACTCCTTATACAACCATATGAAATATCATACGAAAAATTTAGAGTAATGAAAGGTGTCACACAAATTAATCTAAGGTGTCCTCATGGATATACTCACAATTAGATTAAATATCATCACCATGAGTATCTTCAATAGTGGAAGCGCATAATAAGGAAGTAGCATTCTCTAAATAAATAACACTTTTTTTCTTAAGGGAAGGATCCTTAATTTGACACAAACCACCACTGGCATCAAAGAGTTCATGACTCAAGTCACCACAAGAATCAAATAATTCATCCTCGTATTCATCAACAAAGGTGGGGTTTCATAAAAAAGATCACAATCCAAATCATTTTTCATAAGAATAATCACAAGTTGGGTTTCACAAATTGCCAAGCAAATTAAAGCTATCCTTACCAAAATTATCATTCTTTTTTCAATATGAAATATCACAATCAACAATTGTATAATTATCATAATCTTCACTCAATCCTATATTCTTAATCGATTTCAAGAAATATGATAACATGTTAATTTTAAGCTTTTCATCCTTCTTCTCAAGCAAATCACAATGCACACTACAAGGTACTAATCTAGAAGTGATCTCACAATTATCAATCAAGAAATTTTTCTTTGAGGGAGAATCATCAACCAAAGGTTAGGAATTAAAGCATGTAATTTCACTCTAAAAAATAGACATGTCATTTTTCAAATTATTTTCATTCACATGATCTATGAGAAAAAATAGTAATAGGATCTTTCACACATGATATGCTCAAAGAGTCACTTTTATTTACATGGTCGACTCTATCAACATTATCACTAACTTGAGGTTCATTAATAACACTGAAAACATCCTCAAATATTGGACTAGATTCAGAAGTAATTTGATCAACATAAACCTCAAAAGTTAATGTACTATCATTCAAAATAAAGGTATCAGCACTAGGTGGACTCAAATTGACCATACAAGAAGAATCAATTCGATCATCAATACGATAAACTAATGTATCCACACTCTCAATATTAACATTATCATCACTTGGTAAATAATCACTAAACTCGCACAAAGATAAGATACCACTCACACTTTGTTCATTAGGCAATTCTAAAGTGTCAAGTTTAGCGATGTTACCTTGAACCTCACAAAAAAGATCTTATTCACCTTGGGATGTAATTTCCATCAAATTATTGGACATTTGTGTTTCTCTGTTGTCCAATATCTTACCTGCACACGTATCATTACTAAGAGAAGAATATACAAAAGAGTTAGAATGGGTTTGTGTCACCCCCTTACTTTACTCCTCATATTTTCTCTTTTTTCACTCTTGGGTTTTTTATTTTGCACTCTCTTACTCCTCTTAATATTTTGTCTCTCGTTGTCATTGAATTATACACCAAGAAATCTTTTTGGGGGAGTTTGCTTCTTCTTTTGGGATATGTTTGATCTTTCTATACTCTTTTTCATTAGGCCTGGGGTAACGAAACTTCATGTATTATTTAAATGTTAACCAAATGTTAAATGTATTTCTCTATATAATTAGTTATAACCTTTTCAATAGGTTACAAGTCTTTGTTCAAAAGTCTGAAAGTCCATTTCTATCTTGGTTTCTTCTGAATAATTGTAGCTATCAAAGATTACATCCATCATGAGCTGTAATTTTTATACTATTCTCCACTAGATTCCATAAATAAGGTAGGTATTTGCACATTGGGATCACACTTTTATTTAAGATTAGAAAGGTCAACCTTAAGCATAGTTGGAAGGAGATGATTCCTACTTTTATCCATGACATACTTGTACCATTCTAGCTTATTGGGATTTTATGCTTGTTAAACCAATTGTATTCTAAACATAAATTATCACAACTCATAGGAATTATATCACACCAAATCTCCTCAAGGTATTTACCATGTGTAAAGGCGACCTTCACACTCTCGGTAACCCAATGATCTTCCATTGTAGGGTATGGATCACTCTTCAACATACAAAGTATACTCAAGCATTTGACCATAGAAGGATTGATGTAATTTTCATAGCTCCGATCATTGAGTATAAGAGAGAATACCAAAGACCTATAAATATTCACTTCTGTTTCAAGAATGTCCCTTCTAGGGTCAACCTCTTCATGGACATTTGGTTTTTCCATCTTTATAATATGACCTATAAATAAACACTAATAAAAGACAACAAACAACATTAGAATTAACAAAAATTAAATCTCACAATTACTCATATTTTCACACCTTTTATTGACTCTCAATTGGTTCAGCTAATATTGAAGGATGTTTCTACTTTGGAGGTACACTTAGTGTGAATTTTCTACTCTTGGTTGGAGTGGATATTTATTTAAAGAAATACGGACAACATAATTAAAATGTACCATGACTTAAAGGAGATTTATTGGTGTAATAACATGAAGAGAGATGTGGCCAATTTCATGGCTAAGTGTATGGTTTGTCAGCAAGTGAAGGTTGAGAACTTGAGGCCTGGTGGGTTTTCTCAAGAGTTTGAGTAAACCGTATGGAAATGGGAAGTGATTAATATTGATTTCATTATTGGTATTCTGCGTCTCATAGTTTGTTTGATTTGATTTGGGTCATCATGGATAGGATGACTAAGTCTGCTCATTTTTTGTCTGTGAGGACTAACTATGCAGCTGGGGATTATGTTAGATTATTCATTTAGGAGATCGTCTAGTTGCATGGTGCTCTAATTTCTATCATCTAAAATCAAGGTACGCATTTCTCAACTCACTTTTTGCATTTATTTTAGAGAGGTTGAGGACTAAGGTAAACCTTAGCACCACACGCTCAGATGAATGGACAAGTGGAGAGGATCGTTCAAACCTTGAAGGATATGCTAAGGGCTTGTGTTATTAACTTTGGTGGTAGTTGGGTTGATCTTTGCCTCTCATATTGTCTGTGTATAATAACAATTATCATTCCAGCATTCAGATGGCTCCATTCGAGGCTTTGTATGATAGGAGATATTGTTCCCCTATTGGGTGGTTCAAAGTTGATTAGGCTGGATTATTTGGTCCTAATTTAGTTCATCAGGCCATGGTGAAGGTAATTAGGGGCAAGCGTAAGACTACCAAAAGTCACCAAAAATCTTATGTGGATATGAGGCGAAGAGAGTTGGAGTTTAATATTGGTGATTGGGTATTCTTGAAGGTATCTCCCATGAAGGAAATAATGAGGTTTATAAGAAGAGAAAGCTTATTCCCCGTTATATTGGCCCTTACTTGATTTTAAGGTGAGTGGTCAATGTCGCTTATGAGTTTGAGTTACCTTCGGGTTTAGGTTCTGTCCATCTGGTCTTTCATGTTTTAATGTTAAAGAAGTGTGTGGGTGATCCTTCCTTGGTTGTCCCTTTGGATATTGTTGGCGTTTTAGATTACTTGTCTTATGGGAACGTCCTAGTTAAGATTTTTGATAGGCAAGTCCATCATTTAAAGACTAAGGATATGGATCAGTGAAGTTCTTATGGAGGAATCATAAGGTTGAAAAAGCTATTTGGGAAGCTGAAGAGGATATGAAGTCCAAATATCCAGTCCTATTTTCCGCTTTGGATAATTGTGCTTAAGGTATGTGTATTCCTTAGTGTCTTTGTTTTCTATCTTTGTTGAAGGAAAGTATGGTTGTGTTCTGTGTTAAATCATCCTAATGGATGCCTTGTCTTATCATTTGGGGATGAATGATCCTGGGGGAGAATGTAACACCCCAGATTTTTATCTTTAAAAAATTCCTGATCTTTGAGCTCACTACCCAACCTACAACTTACTATACAAGTTATAAGGTCTCTATACGGGTTTTAAAGACCCAAATTGTAGCCTGACCAGTGTGCAAGCCTAAAGTTACTATTGTGACTATAACTAGGGGTCACAAGTCGTATAGTCCTAAACCATAGCTTGATTAGTAGAATTTTTCCTAAGTTGCTTGCTTGATCATAACTAGACTCAATAAGTCATAATGACTCTATAGGAGTCATAATAAACCAATCGTAGGGTGATCGGTGTGTTACCCAAAAGTTTTTGTCTTGATTAGGACTAGGACCCTACCAGTCGTTGGGTTACTTGATGAGTAGTCTAGTGATCGGTAGTCACTGGCAATAATTTTTTAGCTTTTAATGAAGGGTACTAAGGATATTTACTTCTTTACCCACATACATAAAACACCTTGGGGCTATTATTTCCAATATTTATCAATAATAAACACTCTCTCAAACTCTCCCAAATCCCAAAGGCAAGAACAATCTAGGGTTTTAAGAAATTGGCATCTAGAGCTTCCAAGGGTTGACTTCTCTCCGTAAATCTTAATATCTCAGGCATGCTACTCTCCCCCAAGTATTATTTTGTTAAAGCATGTATTTTTAAATTATCACTTATGTCGTTTTGATGTGGGTTTTGGAGCATGGGTTGAGGGTTTTGAATTATTGTCTTCTTAAATGATGTTCTCATGGTTTATACATATTTGTTCATGATTTATTGATGGTTTTGAACTTGTGGGGTGAATGGGCATGGTGAATAAATTAGGGGGATTGTTAATGGTCCCAATTTTGTGAACTTTGACAATTGAATTAATGATAATCCCAACCCACTCTTGTGAAATTAGTTTGAATTCAAGAATATGCATATTGAACTATCTTTAGAACTATTGCATGGAATGAAAAGGTCTATTAAAACATAAATGGGTTTAAGTCTCAAATGGCTAAATAGGTTTAAGTCCCAAATGGTTAAATGGGTTTGAGTCCTAAGTGAAAATGGGTTTGAGTCCCAATTGACTAAAACGGCTTAAGTCCTAATTGGTTAAATATTTTGAAGTCCTATTGGCTGATGGGTTAAGTCCTAAATGGCTAAATAGGTTTGATTCTAAAGTAACTAAATGGGTTTGAGTCTAAACTGACTAAATGGGTTTGAATCCTAATTGGTTAAATATTTTGAAGTCCTATTAGCTGATGGGTTAGAGTCCCATTAGGCTAAATAGATCGGGGTCTTCTTGGCTATTGGGTTAGAGTCCCAAATAGCTAAATGGGTTGGAGTCCCAAATGGCAAAATGGTTTGGTTTGGCAAAATAATAAGCTTGCAAGCTAAAGTCGGTATGACAATACCACTTGATAATGCCTTAATAAATGACTCCTTCAATGGTTGAATAGATTATGTGCTAAATGCTTTAATTAGGCTTAAAGGGGAATATGTAGCAAGGTCGTGAAAGTGGAGGTCCCCAAGGGATCAATACTAGAAACCGCATTTGCTGGCGCGGGGGTCTAAATGATCGGGTGGTTCGAGTCCACCTTATTACATGATCGGGTTTTCAAATCACCCTTAGTATATAATTTATAGGTTTTAGTCCCCTATGCATATATATTATAATTATTCTCTGATTCATGTGGCTATACTCACTAGGGCCCGACTAGGGGATAAGAACTGGGGCCTATATAGCCTGTAGGTACTATTATGACGGTTAAGCTACACAGTCCAAGCTAATGTTTTACTCTCATGCTAAGCCTTGTTCCCTATACCATTATGGTATATATATGTATATGATTATGTGCATTAGATTGAATGATTTAAACTATTGATTATGGCATTATATTATCTCCCATCCTGAGTCACATGCTAGATCTTAACTGCTAACCATCTCCGGATGTTATATCCCTACATGAAGTAGGACACGGAGACACTTCTACTTTTCCTGCACAGTGATAGGATTTCTAGGTTATCGACAATCATCTTGAAGTTATGAGCTTTCATTCTTCGAAAGAACTTTATTTCATGGTTTTATTTCATTTAGTCTTTTTCTTTGGAATTGTTTTTGCTATCGTCGAGGGTATGTCCCCACTTAGATTAATTTTTAGTTTGGTTCAATTTAGAGGCTTATGGAATACTGTGGACTAGGTATTAGTTGTTGATATATCTTACACTTCTTGAGCTTATCTTTATCTATCTTGTTATATGTTCGAAATGCAGCTACTGTATTATGTTCTATTTGACTAGGTAAAGGGGTGGTCTTCAGTCTATGGAGGACTTGAGATACCCAACATGGCTTGGCCATGGTTCCAATCATGACAAAGTTGGGATCAGAGCCTAGGTTCATGGTCAATTGGGTGTTCACAAAGCCATGTCAATTAGAGTCTCTTATATGGGTCTGTAGCTTTCCACACTTATAAGAAAGAGGCTACAAGATATTTAGGAATATTTCCCATTCTTGTTGTTCTAGTTTGATCTATAGAGTCAAGGTCTCGAACTTCTCTAATTTCTATTTGTTCGCATTTCAGATCATCCTTGAGGATGATGTGGATGAAGCTCACCCCACTTATGGAGTCCAAAACTGGTCTAGGCGTCCATCTCCTAATTTCCCTCGTGGATTTCTACTGGTTCCCTCTAGTCCTCTTTAGACACCTCAGGGAAATATGTCTAATGCTTAGTTTCACTAATTTATTCATCTGCTTACTTAGTTAGTGGCCTCTCAGACTGGGTGTATTACTTTTGTTTCTCCATCTTTTGAGGTTACTAGAGTTGACTAGTTTATGAGGTTGAGTCCTCCTGTTTACACTGATTCGAAGGTTGAGAAGGATCCTCAAAGTTTCATTGATGAGTTAGAGAAGATTTTCCGCATGATGCATGCTTCTACTAGGGGTGTGAAATCTGCTGCATACTAACTAAAGGATATGGTGTATCAGTGGCATGAGGAGTGGTACTAGATGAAGGGAGATAAAGTTGAGCCAGCTATGTGGGATGACTTTTCTAGTGCTTTTCTGGATTGCTTCTTTTCTCAGGAGATAAGGAAGGTAAAGGCCGAGGAGTTCGTGACTTTGAAACAAGGAAAAATGACTGTGAAGATATATTCCTTAAAGTTTCATCAGTTATCTCGTTATGCTCCGGATTAGGTATCATCGATGAGGGTGAGGATGAGAAAGTTTTCTTTGGGCTTTTCTCGGGACTTGGTGTTGGAGTGCATGGTCACTTTTTTGAATAAGGATATGGATATCTCTAGGCTGGTTGTGTAAATACAAAAGGTTAAAGAAAAGAAGATGAAACAAGCCGAAATGGTAGAAAGGCAAAGTAAAAAAATTCAGGTATTCTAAGAAAGGAGAAGGCCATCAAAATAGTTGTAGAGATAGAGATAGTGGTCTAAGAAGAATTGGGGAAATTTTGGTTCCTACTCTACGTCTACTGCTCCTTATCCAAAGATGTCAGGTGATCAATATTTCAATAATGACAGTTAATTTAGGCACCAGGTGCCCAGTCTCAGGCTAGTGGGGGCCAGTCAACTCTATCTTATCCCCTTTATCACTATTATAGGTAGGTGCATCGTGGAGTTTATGACGAGGAGTGGAATAGGTGATTTAGGTGTGGTCATCTTAGACACCTGTAGTAGGATTGTCCTTCATCTAAGGTTGTTGTGGGGCTAATAGGGTTCTGGTTTCTACTTCTTCAGCTCCGGCATCAAAGGATGCTACTTCTAGTGCCGGCACTAGTGAAATCATCTATATGATCTTGCTACCCGTCAGGAATCCAAGGCTTCTCTTGATGTTATCACTGGTATGAAAAAACTTTTCTCTTATGATGTGTATTTTTTACCTGATCCGGGGTCCACTCATCCTAATGTAACCCCTTATGTGGCTATTTATTTTGTTTTCAATCCTGAGTGTATATCTGATTCCTTTTTTGTGTATACCCCAGTGGGTGATTCTATTGGGGCTAGAAGAGTCTACCGGGGTTGTGGTATCTATCTGAGGTAGGGAAACTTTGGTGTATTTGATAGAGTTGGGCATGTTAGATTTCAATGTAATCTTGGGGTGGATTGGCTTCACTTATGTTATGCCTCTCTTGATTGTAGGGCCCTAAAGGTTTGTTTCCAATTCCGAAATGAACCTATGATTGAGTGGGAAGTTAGTTCCCTAGTGCCTAAGGGAAGGTTTATTTCATTTCTTAAAGCCCAAAAATTAATTTCCAAGGGGAGTCTATATCAACTAGTTTGGGTTAAGGATTGTAGTTTTCAACGTCTTGCTTTATAGTCAGTCCTCGTGATTAGTGAGTTTCCTAAAGTATTTCCTAGCAATCTTCCTGATATTCCTCCCGATAGGGAAATTAATTTGGGATTGACCTTTTACCGGATACCCTTCCTATCTCTATTCCTCCCTATTGAATGGTTCCAGCTGAGTTGAAAGAGCTAAAGGAGCAGTTTAAAGATCTTTTTGATAAGGATTTTATCTTCCCTAGTGTGTCTACATGGTATTCTCCTATTCTTTTCATGCGTAACAAGGATGGGTCCCTTCGAATGTGTATAGATTACCCCTAATTAAATAAGGTGACTGTGAAGAATAAGTACCCTCTCCCTAGGATTGATGATCTCTTTGACCGACTTCAGGGTGTTAAGTAATTTTCTTAGATTGATCTTCGGTCAGTGTATCATTAGTTAAATTTTAGGGAGATAAATATCCATAAGACTACTTTTCGATCCCGGGATGGTCATTCCAAATTTTTGGTGATGTCCTTCGATTTGACTAATTGATAACTCTCAAACTACACTCTGGAATGGGAGTAAGCGATCGTTGTCAATATAAAACTCAACTAGGTTGGGGTCGAATCCCACAAGGAATAGGGTGTGAACTCAAGTTGTTTACGAAATAATTCACTGGTAGTTTACTGTAACCTGAAATTGGGGTTTAAATTGCTCAGAAAATTGTTAGTCACTTTGAAATTAATGTTTATAACCAATATTTTTATGAAATAATCGGGATTATGTTCACTAGGGTTTACGGTACATGACAGATGCTACAAATAACTCAAGGTTATCATAATGGTTAGGATGACAAGCTATCTTTATCGATGGTATGCTCAAATGTCTCTCAACTTATTCAAGCGTTTAATTTCCTAATCCTCTCGGACTTAGGGAATCGCAACTCACTGTCCAGGTTTTACCTCAGGTTAATCAACCTTGTTACAACGCTGATTATTAAACGAAGCCTTTTCGAGTCCCTGTCGATAATTCACTTCCTACTGCTTATGATTTCTTTCTCAAGCAAACCAAAGTAAGAACGCCTATTGTTTGCAACAAACAGACATAAGTTATAATATCAGAATTACCAAGAAATCCTAACACCTATTAAACCTTGAGTAATTAATTAACACCTTATCATGACCTAACCCTAGATCCCACAATCCAGGTTAAAGATGTTTAGCCACTCATGATGCAATAGATAAGTACACAAGTTGAATTCATAATTGAAAGGATTAACTTACAATGATGAATGAAATCAAAAGTGAACTTGTATCTGAATCACAAGGCAATACTCTAAAATATTGTTCTTGAGATAGACAGAGAGAAAAGTCGTATGTTGTAAGATAGATTCCTCAATGAATATTCATAAAAACCCTAAAACAATTCTTTAAATAGTCGATCCTAAATAAGGAAATAATATTAAAATTTCTGATTTTCTTCGGATTAGGTGACGGCACCCGTGACGTCTTATCACGATCTTGACGGCCTATCACAAACGTCGTCAACTTCTCTACAATTTCAAATCTTGTTGCCTACGGTTGACGGCCATTTTGATGCCCTATCAGGATCATGACGGCGTGTCGTGATTGCCGTCACAAAATAAAATGAAAAGTTTCAGATTTTCCTTGGAATAGACGACGGTGCCCGTGATGGCCTATCATGGGCCTGACGGCCTATCACGGACGTCGTCAGATTCTCTTTAATGTTGGTTGTTGCTGTCTCAGGCTGACGACGATCATGACGGCCTATCAGGAGTCTGACGGCGTGTTATGGATGTCGTCAGCTCCTCCTCCATTTTTATAATTTTCTGCATAAGGTTGACGATGATTCTGACGGTTTGTCACACTTTTGACGTCTTATCAGCAGATGTCATCACAGCATTCACTTTATTCCAACTCCCTAGTTACATTACGTTTGAGGGCAACTGCGATATCCTATTACGGGGTTGACACCTTGTCACAGATGTCGTCAGCCAAACCTTTCATCAAATTTCTCTAGATGTCAACTTATTTTCCTCCATTCTTGTTGGTTCTCAATCCCATTAGCTTAATCTATAAAATTAACATAAGCACATCAAAAAATGACAAAAGTTGCTTAAGGGCTCGCAATTATTCTAGGTTAAAGGCCTTAAATGTGTTCGCGATTGCGCACACATCAGCACCCTTAACTTGAAACAATTACTTGTCCTCAAGCAACTTAATCCAACTAAGGGAACACATTACACATTCAGCAGCTAATTTTTCATTTAAGCTCGACACAAAGTTATCCTTTCAATGCAAAACAAACTAATACCAACTGTGCATATCATTGAAAACAATACTGTAACGCAAAGGAATCGAGCGGCAGCATCAATCTTATCCGCAATAACCATTCACATATCAATGTCACACTATCTAAACAAGCAAGTAGCTAGTAATGATACCAGTGTTCCCTCACAATAAAGAAATACCCCTCCTCTCATATAAGAAATCCAACAATGCAAATATAGGGTTCATCACGAGACTCTCACACTCAAAAGGAAGTTCCAGTCAGTGTATGCCAAGTTCCATAGGCTTGCCCTTATTTTCGTTACCAAAATCCTCAGATAGGTCAGCTAGAATCACTATAGGACTTTTTTTAGGCTTGTAGTGTGGTTTGGGGCTGTTATGATATTCAAGGTCATTTAGAGTGACTATGACTCCTTGACACTACACTACTTTCTTGAGGCTCACTTATTATCCTCTTTCTTTTCTTCTCTTCACTTATAAGAAATCCAAATTCAAGTTGGGTGCTGCCCTCCTTTCTTTTTTTTTTCTTTTTGAATACCCAACTTTTATTCTTTCTCTTTTATTCCATCCTTCTTCATACTCATTTTATATCACGCACCCCTATGATAGCCTCCCTCAACTTAGGTTGTTTGCCTAGATCAAGGTTCTCAGTGTCCAAGGAAGTCCAGGGATAAATAGGTTCATTGTGGTATAAATGGGAAGGTGATAGGTGTCATATGAAAGAAAGGGTCAATTTAGGCTCTAAACAGGGATCAAGGGGTGTTATGCATATAGGGAAGGTTATTTAGGCTAAAAGAGGGTTAATCAACTACGGCTTATGATCCTGTCCTAACTCCTTTCCTAAGACTATGGTAAGACCAACCAGGCAAGTTTTGGCTTTAGTATACGGAGGGAAACAAGTAATAGCTCACACGCACCTGGCACACAAGTATATCACAGGCCACCACTTATTTAGTTCTTGGAATTTTCTTTTTTTTTTCAGTAATGATCATCAGGCAGCCATGACGAATGCCACAACAAGATTCACAATGGTCATAAGTAAATGTAATCCATACAGTTTACCAAACAAGACATTGGAAGGATGTTCAAAAGTCGAGCAAGGACATGTCACTGCCTTTTTGTGCTTATATTTCTCCTAGTTTCCCAAAGCTATGTTACAACAACAGAATACCCTCCACCCTCAACTTAGAATTAAAACAAAATTAAACTAAGAGTTAGAGTATACCTGGACTGGGTCGGCCTCTGGGATTTCAGCTTAGATTTCAGCTTCCCTGGGAATAATTTGAGTCTGGAATTAAACAGAAGCACCAAATCCCCCTGTTAGAATTCTTGTTTCTCTATTCTCTAATCATGGTACTTTTTCATCTTTTCTTTATACAAATCTGCTCGTTCATATGCCCTGAGATGGAACTCGTCCATCTCATTCAGTTGCCCTAGTTTCATCTCTGTTGCTTCCTTCCAATTCAAATTCAACCTTTTGAGTGCCCATAAAGCCTTGTGTTCCAGCTCTATTGGCAGGTGGCAATCTTTTCCATAGACCATCTGAAATGGTGACACGCCAATGGGTGCCTTGAAAGCAGTCCGGTTTGCCCACAAGGCATCATCAAGCTTTCGGGACCAGTCTTTTCTGCTAGCATTCACCGTTTTGGCTAGGATGGCTTTAACTTCACGATTCGACACCTCCACTTGCCCACTGGTTTTGGGTGGTACGGAGTAGCCACTCTGTGTTGTTTCACTCCATATTTTTCCAAAGTTGCTCGAAATAATTTTTTGGAAAAGTGAGATCCTCCATCACTTATGATAGCACGTGGTACTTAGAGAAGATGTTCTTTTTGAGAAAAGCAACAACCCTCTTTCCTTTGTTGTCAGCCAAATCCACAGGTTCGACCCACTTAGAGACATAGTCAACAGCAACCAGAATATACTTCATCCCGTACGAGCTTACAAACGGACCCATGAAGTCAATGCCCCAGACATCAAATAATTCCACTTCAAGCATCTTAGTCAAGGGCATCTCATGTCTTTTAGAGATTGACCCCTGCCTCTGACATTGGTCACTTTTTTGCACAAACTCATGGGCATCCTTAAACAATATTGTCCAATAATATCCACTCTGCAACACCTTCCTGGCCGTTTGGTCACCCGCATGGTGACCCCCAACTGGGGAAGCATGACATGCTTCTAGTATGTACAATACGTCTACTTCCGGTATGCATCTTCGTATGATATTGTTGCACATCGCCAAAAAAAATAAGGCTTATCCCAGAAATAGTGTGTTACATCATGTAAGAATTTCTTCCTTTGGTGGAAAGAAAGATTTTCTAGTATGACCTCACTCACAACGTAGTTTGCATAATCCCCGTACCAAGGCAATGTTTCCATAGCAATTGCCAGGATTTTCTCATCAGGAAATGCATCATTTATGTTTGTTTCATCACTAGCTTCCTGTTCACCTTCCATTCTATAAAGATGATCTGCAACCTGGTTTTCACAACCTTTCCTATCTTTGATCTCGAAATCAAATTCTTGCAGCAGCAACACCCATATAATAAGCCTTGGTTTTGCATCCTTATAAGCTATCAAATACCTCAAGGCAGCATGGTCAGTGTGGACCACCACTTTGGTCCCAAGTAGATAAGCTCTTAATTTCTCGAAAGCATACACCACAGCCAGCAGTTCCTGTTCAGTTACTGTGTAATTCTTTTGTGCTCCATTCAGTACTTTACTGGCATAATATATCGGATGAAACAGATTATCCCTCTTTTGTCCCAATACAGCTCCCAGGGCAACACCACTTGCATCACATATTATTTTAAATGGTTTTACCCTGTCTGCAGTAACAATAGGGGCCTCAATCAGCTTCTTTTTCAGGCACTAAAATGCCTTCAAGCACTCGTCATCGAGAAAAATTTTAATTCCTTCTCCAAAAGTTTGCAAAATGGATTTGCATCTTTTGAGAAGTCTTTTATGAATCTCCGATAAAATCCTGCAAGACCAAGAAAACTACGCACTCCCTTCACTAAAATAGGAGGCGGTAATTTCTCGATAACTTCCACCTTTGCCCGATCAACTTCAATCCCTTTTTCAGAAATTTTGTGGCCAAGAACAATACCCTTCTTTACCATGAAATGGCATTTTTCCCAGTTAAGCACTAGGTTAAATTCAACACATCTTTGCAAGGACACATTCAGATTCTCCAGACACATTTCAAATGAATTACCCACCACAGAGAAATCATCCATGAATACCTTTATGGTGTCTTCCACCATGTCAGAGAAGATAGACATCATGCACTATTGAAAAGTGGCGGGTGTATTGGATAGCCCAAATGGCATCCGTTTAAATGCAAAGGTACCATATGGGCATGTGAATGTCGTCTTCTCCTGATCTTCAGAAGCAATGTAGATTTGGTTATATCCATAATAACCATCCAAGAAGTAATACCACCGCCTACCGGCTAATCAATCAAGAATTTAGTCCATAAAAGGCATTGGGAAGTGGTCCTTCAGAGTCCAAGAGTTTAACTTATAGTAGTCCATGCAAACTATCCACCCAGTTACTGGCCTGAGTGGAATCAACTCATTTTTTTCATTAGCAACCACCGCCATACCCCCTTTGTTGGGCACGCATTAAACTGGACTCACCCACTTGCTGTGATAAATAGGGTAAACCACTCCTGCATCCAACCACTTAATAATCTCCTTCTTAACCACCTCTTGTATTAGTGGGTTAAGACGGCGCTAATGTTCTATCGTTGGAATACAATCTTCCTCAAGTTAAATTTTATACGTTCAGATGCCAGGGGGAATACCAATAATATCTATGATAGTCCATCTTATTGCTCTCTTGTGCTTCTGAAGTACTGAAATAAGTTCCTTTACCTATTTTTCTTTCAAATCAGCTGCAACAATAACAGGTAGCGTGTTCCCTTTACCCAGAAACACATATTGTAAGTGTCCAGGCAGCTCCTTCAACTCCAACACTGGGGGTTCTTCAATAGATGGCTTAGCTGGTGGTGTTGGTCGATTAGAAAGGTCAAGGTCCAGTTTTTTAGGAGCAAAGGATATGACCCCATGCCAGTCAAGGAACAAAACGTTTCTTCAAACTCTTCAATGCCTTCACTATCATAGTTCATCATGACCGTGGCCAAAGGTTCGATAACAAATTGTTCAATTCTGGGCGCATCCTGTTTGTCCTCAAAATACACATCAACTACTGAGAACACACTCATTTCCTCATTCTGTTTCATTGATTTTCCTATATCAAACCGTACCACTTCATCGTTCACCCTGAATAAGAGCTCATTCGCTCTCAAATCGATCAACACACTTCCGATTATGCGGAAAGGTCGACCCAAGATTATGGGCACCTCAAAGTTCACCTCGCAGTCCAGAATGACAAAGTCTGCAGGGAATATAAAATTTAAAACCTTTACCAACACATCATACAGAATGCCAATAGGCTGCTTTACTGACCTGTCCACCATCACCAGTCTCATGTTGGTAGGTGTGGGATTCCCCCGACCCAACTTTTTATAAATAGTCAATGGCATCAAATTAACGCTTGCTCCCAGATCACACAGTGTTTTAGTGAACTCTATAGTTCTAATTGTGCAGGGAATAGTGACTGCACCTGGATCTGGATTCTTTTGCATTAAGGTCTTTGTAGAAATAGCGATGCAAAGGTTGAGGTCTGCCTCTAATTCACAACTCACTGCTCGTTTCTTGGTAATACGGTCCTTCATGAATTTTGCATATCCTGGTATTTTCTCAAGTGCCTCAATCAAAGAAACATTTATTGTCAATTACTTGAGCATTGCCATGAACTTGCTGAATTTGGCATCATCGGCCTTCTTCCTCAATCATTGAGGAAAGGGAGGTGGTGGTCTTGGGATGGTTTTCAACACCACTTCCTATTCCTTCTCCTTCACCTTCTTCGATGCATCAACAGAGCTATCCGGCTTCTCAGATTCCATGGGTTATTTTCTTCTGGTTCATCTGCAACTACCTCACTATTCATAGATTTGCTCGTAAAAGGGCCAGATAAGGTCTTACCACTCCTAGTGGTAATCGCCAGACATAAGCCATTAGTCTGCTGACTCTGAACCATTTTACTAGGTTGATTGCCAGTTATTCCCTGGTTCAGTGTTGCAAAAAGTTGGTTTATCTATTGCTCCAACTGATTGATAGAAGTTGAGTGTGAACTAACCAACTAATTCAGGGTAGAAAATTCACTCTACATAGTAAGTACTCTTGAGTTGGTAGACTCAACTCTCTTTAACAGTTTTTCCATCATATCATCCATAGATATCTTCCCCGAGATAGTTGCAGCAGCCTCCCAATTTTTAGGAAGAATATACAGCCCACTCCTGTCATTACTGCTTCTCCAGTTTCTCTGCTCCCTGTCTCTGTAACCAGGATTATCATAAATGTTCTGACCTTGATTTTCATAGATATTGCCTCGAAAACCCACCTGATTATTAACATAATTAGCATCTTCTTTAGGCTCCACATCAACACGGTCCTAAAAAATCACATCTTTTACTTTCTTTGTCTTTCTCGATAAAAAGTGCATGGTGAGCAGGTCCACCTGAGTATTTAGATGAGCCATATCTTGATCCCTCTCCTTATCTTCCTGTATTTCTCAGTAGTTATTCCAGCAGGAATAGTAGGGCTTGTCACCACAGAATCCCTGGTGTACCAAGCCCGACTCTTTTTGGCCATTCTATTTAGCATATCTGAAGCATCTTAAAAGGAGATATAACCAACTAAACCACCGGCGGCGTTATCTACAATTGGCTTCGTTACAGAGTTAAGATCCCTGTATAAAGTCTCCATCAAATGTATGTCTGTCATGTTCTGGTTCGGACATTATGTCAGCTTTTTCTTGAACCTCTCCCAAGTTTCATGCAGGGCCTCGTCTGGAGCTATCTAAAATTGCTGATCTCATCCCTCAACTGTACCCTCTTGTAAGGCGGAAAGAACCTTTCTAGAAAATCTCCTTTCAACTGTCTCCAGTTGCTTATAGAATCGGGCGTCAGCTCATTTAGCCATAATGTTGCCTCCCCAGAAAAAGACAACGAGAATAGCCTCAACTGGATAGCGTTCTGGATCACTCCTGGGTTATCAAAAGATGTGAAAATGGTGACAAAATTTACCAGATGCAGGTTGGGGTCATCCCCAGGAAGGCCTCCAAACAACCCCTTCAGATTCAGGAGTTGGATTATCGTGCTTGTAATATTGAACTTTGCTCCAGGTGCCAACGGAGGAGGAATGATTGCACCCGTTGCACCTGCTCCATCCACATCGTCATCATCAAACTCATGCTGCAGCGGCTGTTCTGCCATTTTTCTTATGCGGTGGAGTTTTGGATTGAGTGGTGCTTAGCATAACCTATAAAGATACTACAAATGAACAAAAATGACAACATAATGTAAATCTAGAAAACTTAACTAACAGCAAATTAGCGCACACAACTTTTAGTTTACAACCATATTCCCCGGCAACGGCGCCATTTTTGATAACGCTCAAACTACACTCTGGAATGGGTGTAAGCGATCGTTGCCAATATAAAACCCAACTAGGTTGGGGTCGAATCCCATAGTGAATAAGGTGTGAACTCAAGTTTTTTACGAAATAATTCACTGGTAGGTTACTGTTTCCTGAAATGGGGATTTAAATTGCTCAGACAATTGTTAGTCACTTTGAAATTAATGTTTATAACCAATATTTTTATGAAATAACCAGGATTATGTGCATTAGGGTTTACGGTACATGACAAAGGCTATAAATAACTCAAGGTTCTCACGGTGGTTAGGATGACAAGCTATCTTTATCGATGGTATGCTCAAATGTTTCTCGACCTATTCAAGTGTCTAATTTCCTAATCCTCTCGGACTTAGGGAATCACAACTCACTGTCCATATTTTATCTCAGGTTAATCAACCTTGTTACAGCGCTGATTATTAAATAAAGCCTTTCCGAGTCCCTGTCGATAATTCACTTCCTACTGTTTATGATTTCTTTCTCAAGCAAACCAAAGTAAGAACGCCTATTGTTTGCAACCAACAGACATAAGTTATAATATCAGAATTACCAAGAAATCCTAGCACCTATTAAACCTTGAGTAATTAATTAACACCTTATCATGACCTAACCCTAGATCCCACAATCTAGGTTAAAGATGTTTAGCCACTCATGATGCAATAGATAAGTACACAAGTTGAATTCATAATTGAAAGGATTAACTTACAATGATGAATGAAATCAAAAGTGAACTTGTATTTAAATCACAAGGCAATACTCTAAAATATTGTTCTTGAGATAGACAGAGAGAAAAGTCGTATGTTGTAAGATAGATTCCTCAATGAATATTCATAAAAACCCTAAAACAAGTCTTTAAATAGTCGATCCTAAATAAGGAAATAATATTAAAATTTCTGATTTTCTTTGGATTAGGTGACGGCGCCCGTGACGTCATATCATGATCTTGACGGTCTGTCACGGACGTCGTCAACTTCTCTACAATTTTAACTCCTACTGCCTATGGTTGATAGATATTTTGACGTCCTATCAGGATCTTGACGGCATGTCGTGATTGCCGTTACAAAATAAAATGAAAAGTTTTAGATTTTCCTCAGAATAGACGACGGCGCTCGTGACGGCCTATCACAAACGTCGTCAGATTCTCATTAATGTTATCTGTTGCTATCTCAGGCTGACGACGATCATGATGGCCTATCAGGAGTTTGACGGTGTGTTATGGATGTCGTCAGCTCCTCCTCTATTTTGATAATTTTATACCTAAGTTTGACGATGATTCTGACAGCTTGTCACACTTTGACGTCTTATCAGTAGATGTCGTCACATCATTCACTTCATGCCAACTCCCTGGTTACTTTACGTTTGACAGCAACTGTGATAGCCTATCATGGGGCTGACGCCTTTTCACAGATGTCGTCAGCCATACCTTTCTTCAGATTTCTCCAGATTTCAACTTCTTTGCCTTCATTCTTGTTGGTTCCCTATCCCATTAGCTTAATCTATAAAATTAACATAAACACATCAAAAAACAACAAAAGTTTCTTAAGGCGTCGCAATTATTCTAGGTTAAAAGCCATAAATATCTTTGCGATTGTCCACGCATCACTAATGCACTGGTGGCATTTAGGGATCTTATAAATTGGGTATTTTGTTAGTTCTTAGACTAGTTTGTGATTGTATTTATTGATGATATATTAGTTTATTCCAAGAGTGAAAAGGATCATGTCGGTCACCTCCATATAGTGTTGGAGACCCTTAAGGATCAGCAGCTATATGCTAAATTTTCTAAGTGCAAGTTCTGGTTGAATGTTGTTACTTTTCTGGGTTATGTTGTTTCTGGTGAGGGGATCGTGGTGGATTTAAAGAAGGCAGAGGCAGTTAAGAAGTGGCCTAGACCCATGACTCCAATTGATAGTTAAAGCTTCTTGGGTTTAGCTTATTATAGAAGGTTTGTGGAGAGTTTCTCATTTATTGCTGCCCCATTGACAAGGTTAACCCAGAAAAAGGTAAGTTTTTATGGTCTGATGCTTTTGAGGGATGTTTTGAGAATTTGAAGGATAAGTTGACTTTTACTCCTATTTTGACCCTACCCAAAGGTATTGATAGTTTCATTGAGTATTGTGATGCATCCCATATAGTACTTGGTTGTGTTTAGATGTTGTGTGGAAAGGTGGTAGTGTATACTTCTACACATTTGAAAGTTCATGAGAGGAATTATCCAACTCATAATTTGGAGTTGTTTACTATGGTGTTTGCCTTGAAAATTCGACATTACTACTTGTATGGAGTACAAGTTGACATCTTCTTAGATCATAAAAGCCTACAGTATGTGTTCACAAAGAAGGAGTTGAATCTTAGGCAAAGTAGATGGCTTGAGTTGCTCAAGGATTATGATATAAGTCTCTATTATCATCCAGGAAGAGCTAATATGGTTGTTAATGCTCTTAGCAGGTTCTATATGGAAAGCTTATCTCATGTAGAGGGGGAATCAAGTTTCAGTGAAGGATATTCACCGGTTGGCTAATGTTGGAGTTCATTTTCTGTATTTAAAAAATAGAGGTGTGATAGAGCAAAAGGTGGTGAAATTATCTTTTGGTGTGAAGGTCAAGGAAAATCAGGTTTTGTATCCTATCTTGATGCAGATTAAAGATGATGTGGGCCAGTATAAACTGATGGCTTTCAAGATTGGTGGTGATGGTATCTTGAGGTACCAAGGTAGGTTGTGTGTTCTCGATATTGATGGGCTGTGGGAGTGATTTTGGCTGAGGCTAAGGAGTAGCAGTATACGGTTCATCTCAGTTCGACAAAGATGTACCATGACTTGAAGAAAACTTATTGGTGGAATAACATAAAGAGAGATATGGACAATTGCATGGCTAAGTGTACGGTTTGTCAGCAAGTGAAGGTTGAGCACTTAAGGCCTGTGGGTTGTCTCAAGAGTTTGAGTTTCTCGTATAGAAATAGGAAGTGATTAATATGGATTTTATTACCAGTCTTTTGTGGTCTCGTAGTCAGTTCGATTTGATTTGGGTCCTCGTGGATAGGATAACTAGGTTAGCTTACTTCTGCTTGTAAGGATTAATTATGCGGCTGAGAATTATGCGAGGTTGTTCATTCAAGAGATTGTCAAGTTACACGATGCTCTATTTTTTATCATATCAGATTGAGGTAAGCAGTTCTTGTCTAATATTTGTTATTTATTTCAGAGAGGTTTGGGGACTAAGGTAAACCTTAGCATTACTTTCCACCCTCAAACAGATGGACCAGCGGAGAGGACTATTCATACATTGGAGGATATGCTAAGGGCTTGTGTGATTGACTTTGGTGGTAGTTGGGTTGATTATTTTTCTCTTATAAAGTATGCATATAATAACAACTATTATTCCAGCATTCAGATGGCTTCATTCAAGGCTTTGTATGGTAGGAGATGTCGTTCTCCTATTGGGTGGTTCAAAGTTGGTGAGGCTGGATTTTTTGGTCCTAATTTAGTTTATCAAGCCATGGTGAAGGTAATTAGGGCTTGTTAATTCTCCTAATTTTGTGAACTTTGATAATTTAATTGATGATAACCCCAACCCACTCTTGTAAAATTGGTTTGAATATGAGAATATGCATATTAAACTATCTTTGGAACTATCGCATATCATAAAAAGGTCTATTGAAACATAAATAGGTTTAAGTCCCAAATGGCTACATGGGTTTGAGTCCCAAGGGACTAAATGGTCTTGAGTCCAAATTAACTAAACGGGTTTGAGTCCTAATTAGTTAAATATTTTAAAGTCCTATTGGTTATTGGGTTAGAGTCCCATTTGGCTAAATGGGTTGGAGTCCTGTTGGCTGTTGGGTTAGACTCTCAAATAGCTAAATGGGTTGGAGTCCCATGGGTTGATGGGTTAGAGTCTCAGTTGGCTAAATGGTTTGGTTTGGACAAATGATAAGCTTGCAAGCTATAGTTGGTATGAAGATACCACTTGTTAATGCTTAATGGGTGAATCCTTGGATGATTGAATAGGTTATGTGCTAAATACTTTAATTGGGATTAAAGGGGATTGTGTAGCAACGTCGTAAAGGTGGAGGCCCGGCAAGAATCAATACTAAAAACCATATTTGCCGATGCGGGGGTCTAAATGACCGGTGGTTTGAGTCCTCCTTATTACATGATCGGGTGTCAAGTCACCCTTAGTTTATGAATGGGAGGTTCGAGTCTCCTGTACATATATATTATAATTATTCTCCAGTTCGTATGGCTACATGCATCGGGGCCCCACCAAGGGGTAAAAATTGGGGCCCATATACCTCGTGGGTACTATTATGACGGTTATGTTACACAGTCCAGGATAATATTTTGCTCTCATGCTAAGCCTTTTCCCTATCCCGGCATGTTATACATACATATATATATATATATGATTATGTGCATTGGATTGAATGATTTGAACTGTTGATCATGGCATTATTGTATTCCCCTATCTTGAGTTACATGCTAACGTTCAATCCACTAACCATCTTCGGACGTTTTATCCCCACGCAATGCATGACACGGAGACACTTCTACTTTACTTGTGTAGTGATAGTATTTCAGGGTTATTGGCAATCAGCTTGTCTGACACGTGATTTTTTACCATCCCTGAGTTTTATCCTCATTTTAACATTAAATACTTATTTACGTCAAAATATTATTTTTAGCTCTTATTTTATTTTTAGTAGGTTTCATTTTAAAATTTGTGAAAATTATTCAAAAAATAAAGTTACATTTTAGGAAATTTTTACTTTTAAAATAATATGGGAAAATTTTCAAACTATATATTTTTCACTTAATTTAGAGTTTAATAAATAAGCTAGTAGTTTTAGTATTATCTTAATTATATTTATTTTAGGCTATTTATAAACTTTTATTGTATTTTCTTAAATATAAAAATTAATTACTCAATATTTTTTTATTATTATTATTTATTTATTTTATATATATTTTAAATTTTAAATAAAAAAATAAAAATCTTATCCAAAATTACCCCAACATCCCCACATATTTCTCAAATCCCCACATGTAATACAACTTCCCCCCACATCTCTATTTAACAGCACTACAAAAAAGGACACATGCGGACAAAGAAACAAACACCAAAGGAAAACAAGAGAGAATTGAAAAAAAAATAGAAAAAAAAAAGAGAAGAGAAGAAACAAAAAAAGAAAACATAGGGTGAACGAGAAACCAAATTAGTATGTAGTTTGGGGTTTCATTTGAAGTTCGTTTGAGTCTTTTGGTGACGATGTTCTTGCTTTTATACTCAGTTTAATTTGTTGCGTAGGTTTTTTTCTAATCTTGTACTATTATTCATAAGTTTTATTATGAATCAAAGTTTGAGCGAAGTTATTTAAATGATTTCATGTCAACATGAACTTCATTCTATTATATTCATATATATCTGAAAGCATTTCAATCTAGCTAATAAATATGTTATATTCGTAGATACCATGACGTCTTTGATAAAATGTTATTACTAATCAATGTTTAAAATCTTATGATGTGTTTAGTTGATTCATAGTAATTCTTATAAGTATAATTTAATTTTTCTTTTTATCAGGTTAAATACTCTGTGTTGTCATTTTATAAAGCATGTGCACGAATATTCGGTTAATTAAAGTTTCTCATGTTTATAGTGTTTGTGTGTGCATGTTTTGTGAAGGTGGCATCTCTTTTTTATTTTACAGAGTGTATATTTTTAGAACCTATTAAGTAGTAAAATATAAATAGTAGAATGAATTGCATTAAAATAATGTATAGTAGTATAAGTAGTGGTATCCATGTGGTGTTCGAGCAATATCTTTGATGGGATGCGACCGGGGGCCTTGTCGTAATGGGCATTCCAAGTCCGATCGAGACCGAAGACCACCTCTATTACCTAACCCAACATCCAGCCGCCTGCCCTGAGTTGACTAAATTTCGAGCATGTAACAAGGTAGTGTGATGTGTGAGCTAATGCTAACACATTTGAGGCTTTTAACTAGAAATAATTATAAAGTCTTAAGCAACTTTTATCGTTTTTTATTGCTTTCTCTTTGATAATGCAGGAAAGTCAAGATGCAAGAAAACCAAAGACAATAAGAGTAAAAGAGGTGAATTTGGAACAAGTGGCCATGAAAGTGTAGTTGACGACTTGTCTAATAATTCGTCAAATTTGTGATAAGTTATCAGAGTCATCATCAGCTGTAGACAGTGTGAGGAAGTTGGAGCAGAAGTGTGACGACACCTCTGATAAGTCGACACAATTCTGATAAGTCGTCGAGAATGCCGTCAGCCTAAGGCAGTACATGAGATTTGAAGTGAAGAAGTGACGACATTATCTGATATGTCGTCAAAGTCCTGATAAGCCGTTAGGAGTTGCCATTACCCTGAGGCAGAAATTATCAAACTTAGAGAAGGAGCTGACGACAATGTTTGATAAGTCGTCACACTTTGTCGTCGGCTGTGCGAGAAAAAGTTGTATTCTGTGATTTGATTCCTAATTTAGTTCTTGGTATTTAAGGAAAAGTTCTTAGGTTTTATTGGAAGGTGACATTCATCTTGAACTTCATGACATTAATCCATTTTCTCTCTAGTTTTAGGGCTTAACCTCCGGAACTTATTCCAGAGACTACTTTACTCCTCTTTGGTCTCTAAACTTGGATTTCAATTTTCAATTCTTTGATTTAGTTGTGGGATATTCTTCTTGAATTTGGGAAGAGAATTAATTTCTGACTACATCTTTTGTAAGTTTAATCACTTTGATTTATGAATTCAGTTATTGTTATCGCTTTCTCTTTCATATGGAACTAAAACCCACAACTAGGGTTGTGGGATCTATGATTCTCTTGTATTGTCTTAATAGTTGGTTAGGGTTCGAGTGATTGTGGGAATATCTTGATAATTCTTTTTTATTAATTATTTTTTGTTGGTTGCAAACAATAGATCTCACCTTATGTTGATTTGCTCAAATTGAGAAATAAACTAAAGGTAGTGAATTATCAACGAGGATTTGGGAAGGTTAAGTTCTCATCTAATGATTAATGTTGTAACAAGATTAATCAACTAGAAATAAAATTACTGTGAATAGAAGGTTCCTAAGTTTGAGAGAATTAGGGAACTCAACATCTAGGTAGGTTGAGAAACACTTAGATGAACTGTCGATACTGATAATTTGGTGTTTTCCATAAGTCACGAGAATCCAATACTACAACTATTATTCAATGGAGGATTACTAATCACAGTGATCACAACTCTAGTTTCTCTATATCTTTGATTTGAGCTATTGCAGTTTAAGCTTTGAGTTCTAAGGCGAATTGAAGTGTTAATAACTTTTGTTCAATCATTAAAAAAACCCCATTTTATCTTTTTATATCATTTATTTGAATTTAACTTGTATCTATAGTTTTAAATTAGTTTAATCACCACTCACATTGTTCCTTGTGGATTCGACCCCGACTCCAAAGTTGGGTAAATATATTGACGACAACCATCTTGCACTAAATTAACGTGTAAGTTGAGTGTTATCAAGAATGGCACCATTGCCGGAGAACAATTTGGCGTATTGAGTTGGTTTAGAATTTTAGCCTACGTGCTTGAATTCAAACTTGTAAATATTTGTTTTAAGTTTTCTTTTATTTCTTGTGTTAGGTAGATTTTTATTTTAGTTTACTTATTACTATGGCATCATGGAATGAACATGAGCTTGGTGGTTGAAAATATTATCTTGATGATCCATGTCCATATTGTTATGGACCTCACTTTTGACAAGATTGTAGATATGCTCCCAGGAGAGAGATTTGTGCACCATCTCCATCCTACCAGGAGTATGATTATTCTTTATGTGGTGGTAAGGATGGAAATTGGAGTGATTGCCCAAATGCCCCCTCCCCCTATTGTGCTAACCCAAATTCTAGTTCTTCTTATGAGTTTGATAGGTCTTATGGTCAAGAAAATAAAGAACGAAGCACCGGTAAGAGTGGCATTGAAGCTATGTTTCAACGAATGCTGGATCTCCAGAAAGAAATGTATGATATCATATGTGATATGTGTCAAGACATGAATCTAATAATTCATGAGGAGATGGATATAGAGGTCAACCATTCAAAGCATTCTTCTATATTATGTTTAGATGATATCTTATCTGTGGAATCATTTAAAATAATAGAAGAGTGTGAAGATGAGGAGCAAGAACCCTATATTGATGTTGAGCTTGATGTTGAGCAACCCTCAGTGATTTTCCAATCAATCGAACCAACCATGAGATATGATGCCAATATTAAGGACATGGTGCTAGAGGCAAAAGAAGAAACCAAGAAAATCTCTAATAAAGACTCTAGCCCAATTCGAAGTGAAGAGGTCGGTAAGGTGAATAAAAGTGAGTGTGTAGTACATAGTGTAAATTTTGAAGTAGGATTGATTGGTCCTTATTGAAAGAACTTTTCAACATTATGTTTAGATGATATCTTGTCTGTGGAATCATTTAAAATAGTAGAAAAGTGTGAAGATGAAGAACAAGAATATTGTATTCTTGATTTTACATTAGACAAGCAACATAACAACACACCTCACTTTAAGGTCGAGAGGTTTATCATGCTCAATACATTACTCGACTTCTTAATTTTTGTACCACCCCCTATGAGCGAGGCAAGAAGATGGACTCTAAGTTGGAGGTGAAATTCATATCCTCAAGGTGAAGAAAAAAATTGAGTAGGGTCATGCCGCGACACTAATTTAGGCATTTTTTGGGAGGCAACCCAAGGTATTTTGTTGTTTGTATTCGTATTATGTGATTGATATCAGATCTTCGCACCCATGGTGCCACAGGTATGTTTCTAACTCTCTTGTTTTGGTTTGACGCATTGGGGACATTGCATGATTTTGAGTTGAGGGTGGGGCTACGTGTGGGTGTTGATGTCCTCCTTGGGTTTTTATTGTCGTGCCTCTTTTCCCTATAGTCTTGTTCCTAGTATAGCCAACATGTTTAGGTGTATTGTGTTTGTTTTGTGATGTGTTGTGGTTAATTGGGGGAAAAATAAGTATCTAGGACAGTTGACATATTTTTGTTGATTTATCTTGGAATTATAAATACCTCTCCAATTGTCTATCTGGTAACTATGTGATGTGCATCTATATATGACTACTGTGAATCTTTTTATGGCATTAGTACTAGGGATATGATAATCACTGCAAACAATTGCATGAACCGAATGGGTAGTATCTTGTGATGTACCTTTGTGCCATGTGTGTGTTAGATACTACCTAGTTCCCGTTGTGTGTTAAATCCAGAATTTGCCCAGTTGGTCTTGCCTTGGTTGTAGGATAGCGGTTAGGAAAGAATCATAGGTCGTTGTTAATATTAGTCCACTTTTAGCCAAAAGGACCTTCCATGTGTGAATAATATCCCTTGATCCTAATTTTGAGCCTAAATTCCTATTCTTTTTATTATACCTATCACCTTCCCATTTGTATCACAATGAACCTGTTTTGGCCCTGGTCCTCCTTGGACATTGTCCACTTTGACTTAGACAAATAGCCTAGATTGCGGGTGGCTATCATATGGGTGCGTGATGTAAAGTGAGTATTGAGAAGGGTAATAAAAAAAATATGCAAGGCTGGGTATGGTAGAAAAAGAATGAGAAAATAAAAGTTGTTAAAAAGAAAAAATGAATGAATATAAACTACACCCAACTTGAATGTGTTTTAATCAAGAAAGGGAGAAATAAGGTAAAGGTTGATAAGTGAGACCCCAAAAATAGTATAGTGCCAAGGAGGCTTAGTCACCTTAAATATCATCGAGTATCATATCAGTCCTTAGCCTACGTTACAAGCCAAAGAAAAAGACCTATAGTGATCCTAGCTTACCTGTCTGAAAACCTTGGTAATGAAAATAAGGTCAATCTTATAGTATTTGGAATACATTAATTGGAACTTCTTTTTGAGAGTGAGGGTCTATTGATTGTCCCCACAATTACATATATTATTTCTTATATGAGTGAGGAGGGACTTCTTTGTTGTAAGGGCACATTGGTTATGTTGCTAGTTGCTAACTTGTTTGGGTAGTGTAATATTGGTACATGCATAGTTTTGTGTTGCATTGTTGCTTTTCAGTAATATACACAGTTGAGTTTGAGATGATTGACCTTGGAGATGGTAAATATGTTTTGAGCTAAAATGGATGATTGGCTGCCGAATGTGCTTTGTATCCTCTTAGTTATGTTTAAGTTACTTGAGGACAAGCAATTGTTTTTAAGTTGAGGGTGTTGATGTGTGAGCTAATGCTAAAATATTTGAGGCTTTTAACTAGAAATAAATGTAAAGTCTTAAGCAACTTTTGTCGTTTTTGATTGCTTTCTCTTTGATAATGCAGGAAAGTCAAGATACAAGAAAACCAAAGACAACAAGAGCAAAAGAGGTGAATTTGGAACAAGTGGCAATGAAAGTGTGGTTGACGACTTGTCTGATAAGTCATCAAATTTGTGATAAGTTATCAGAGTCATCATCAGCTGTAGATAGTGTGAGGAAGTTAGAGCAAAAGTGTGACGACATCTCTGATAAGTCATCACAATTAAGATAAGCCGTTGAGAATGCCGTCAGCCTAAGGCAGTACATGAGATTTGAAGTGAAAAAGCGACGACATTGTCTGATATGTCGTCAAAGTTCTGACAAGCCGTCAGGAGTTGTCGTCAGCCTAAGGCAGAAATCATCAAACTTGGAGGAGGAGCTAACGATAATGTTTGATAAGTCGTCATACTCCTGATAAGACGTCACACTTCGTCATCAGCTGTGCGAGAAAAAGTTGCATTCTGTGATTTGATTCCTAATTTATCTCTTGGTATTTAAGGGAAAGTTCTTAGATTGTATTGGAAGGTGACATTCATCTTGAACTTTACGACATTAATCCGTTTTCTCTCTAGTTTTAGGGCTTAACCTCTGGAAATTATTCCAGAGACTACTTTACTTCTCTTTGGTCTCTAAACTTGGATTTCAATTTTCAATTCTTTGATTTAGCTGTGGGATACTCTTCTTGAATTTGGGAAGAGAATCAATTTCTGACTACATCTTTTGTAAGTTTAATCACTTTGAATTGTGAATTCAGTTATTGTTATCATTTTCTCTTTCATGTGGAACTAAAACCCACAACTAGGGTTGTGGGATCTATGATTACTCCTGTATTGTCTTAATAGTTGGTTAGGGTTCGAGTGATTATGGGAACATCTTGATAATTCTTTTGTATTAATTATTTTTCGTTGGTTGCAAACAATAGATCTCACCTTATGTTGATTTGATCGAATTGAGAAATAAACTAAAGGTAGTGAATTATCAACGAGGATTTGGGAAGGTTAAGATCCCATCTAATGATTAATGTTGTAACAAGATTAATCAACTCGAAATATAATCAGTGTGAAAAGAAGGTTCCTAAGTTTGAGAGAATTAGGGAACTCAACATCTAGGTAGGTTGAGAAACACTTAGATGAACTATCAATACTGATAATTTGGTGTTTTCCATAAGACGCGAGAATCCAATACTACAACTATTATTCAATAGAGGATTACTAATAATAGTGATCACAACTCTAGTTTCTCTATATCATTGATTTGAAATATTGCAGTTTAAGCTATGAGTTCTAAGGCGAATTGAAGTGTTAATAACTTTTGTTCAATCATTAAAAAACCCCATTTTATCTTTTCGTATCATTTGTTTGAATTTAACTTATAGCTATAGTTTTAAATTAGTTTAATCGCCACTCACATTGTTCCTCGTGGATTCGACCCCAACTCCAAAGTTGGGTAAATATATTGACGACGACCGCCTTACACTAAATTGACGTGTAAGTTGAGCATTATCATAGTGTAACAGCTCACCTGAAGAATCTGGGATAAGATCACGATCATGACTGACCCAATCGAGTCTAATCATCCCTTACCAACAATCCAACCACATCAAACTGATACCGAAACAAGGGACATTAAACAGGCCATAACCCAAGATATTCCAGAATATAATATAATTAATCCCAAAATGAAATAGGATGGAACAACCAACAATATCGTCCAATGATGTTAGCCCTCCAACTTATTCCAATGCCAAGGCTGACACTAATACCGATCCCGCCCATTCCAACCCATAGTAGTATCACAAAGCCTCTAACCAAAAGAGTAATTAAATCTAGTTGGGACATGCCCCCAACCATGGCCAAGACCAATATCCAAAATAAAATCAAAGTGTCTAGAAATATCCATAACATGAAATGGAGCCTTCCAAAAAAATGGAAGCTCACCACTCCAGTCTAAATGGTGATCCCCGTGTCAATCACTATGTAGGAAGAGTAGAACTACTGGATCCTGCATAATGTGGGTATACAGCTGCCAGTAGATGGGTTAGCGGGTGAACACTAGCATGAACTCAGGATAATGATAAAATAAAGTCATTTTTAAAACCAAGAAAAAACCATCCATATACATACAACAATAAATATATATATATATATGACCTTTCCGGGAAAGGGTATCGGGTTTAGTATGCCTTTAAAACCTTTACCTGGGTTGTGTAGCTTTGCCGCCCTAAACCACCCACAGGCCATATGGGTTCGGTCACCCTACTAAAAGGGCCTCAGTGCGTGAAGCCGCACGAAGCCGCACGACCAGGGAAGAAATCCTGGGATGAATAGTACATCCTCCAAAATATAGTGTGACATCATGCACACAGCCACCAAGACCAACCTAGCATCGGCAAATATGAGTTTCCAATTTTTGTCCCCTACCCCGGATCTCCACCTTCCATGGGTTTTTCACACATACCGCCATTATTGCTCAATTAAAACCATTAACAAGCAACTAACCAACCCATTTACCATTTATTAACCAAGGCCATTTAGTGGTGGTATCGTCATACCGACCATACTTGTAAGTACAATCCATAGCCAACCATATACAGGTTTAAGGGGACTTCCAAGTGCCCTTCCATTTACCATATCAATCCACTTGGGGTATTCCATGTACACCTCAAGCATAACCATTTAGCCATTTACCTTTCCCAGCCATTTACACCATGCATAATTCCTTTATCAAGTTTTAGAACAAGTAAGAGTTCTATTAAAATATTCAATGCAATAAAAACATCATTATAGGCATTTTGTCAAACACATTGGAGGCATAATATAACCAAAACCAATTCCAATTACCATTAAACCATTCCCTTGCAATCCAATTATCCAAAACCGCCATTGATGCACATAAAGCATAATTAAAATCATGAAAAATCATAACCAACCATTTAATATCAAAACCCCCAATTCATATTTGAAAACCAAAATCATACAATCAATGAAGTCATGAACTCATTCATAAAAACCATGATTCTAGTTAGAATTAACAATAAGAGAAGAAAACATGCCTTAAACCAAGATGATGATGGAAAGACATCACCAAGACAAACCCCAAATTAATCCTCTAGTTGAAACCCTAGCTTCCCTTGCCAAAAAGATTTTGAGAGAATTATAGAGTGTTTAGAAGAGTTTCTAAGTGTTAATGAATGGAATAATAGGGTAAATAGCCTCTCAAGTAGGTTAGAAGTCATGGGTCCTTGTTAGGAGAAGTGGGGAAATGTCCAGACTATTCCCACTTAAGTTGCACAAAATTTCATCCCAGGGGTTAGACTGAGCCTCGTGAGTCATACCCTCCAATAAGAGTGGTACCCTCCACTCGTATCCTAGGCTCAACCTTTGGACCAAACATTGTCCAGACAAAGACTCATCCAACCAAGTCATATCCTAAGAATATGATCCATACCCTTTATCTATATCCTTGGCAAATTTTAACCCAAGGAAAATTTAGACACTATCCACCATACGAGTCTTGGGTATGACTCGTACCCTGGCTTACGGCTCATGGTGTGATACTCATACTTAGATACAACCTAAGTAACCAACTCTAAGATTAAGTTAAGTAACCAAATAATTCGTATCCACAAACATGACTCGTACCCCTAAGTCGTATCCATTCTAGTAACAAAAATCCATCCCACCAACTAACACTGGTCAGCATATGAATGGACCATACCATTCGTACACCTAATATACGGCTTGTATCCTCAAGTCGTATTGGTTCCAGAGACCAGAATTCTAAGAAATTTTCTAGGATCCAGAAACCAGGGTGTTTCAGTCTCCCCCACTAGGAATATTCATCCCTGAATAACGGACAAGGCAGGGGTAACCACACGTACGAGTCATTTGCATTATCAAATATATTCCTAATCTTTAACAAAGTTTGAAAACAAAGAGGCAAAGATATTAATATTTTTGTTAACAAACTCAAAAAAATAGAGATACATTGAAGACACATACCTTCTGCATGAATCCCAGGAGCAGAAAACAAATGCGGATATTCGGACTTCATGTCTTATTCCACTTCCCATGTAGCTTATTCCACCTTATGGTTCTGCCAAAAAACCTTAACTGAAGCCACATCCTTAGTTTCCAATCCATGAACCTACCTATCTAACATCTCAGACGGGATTTCTTTAGAAGACAAAGAATCTGAGTTACCCAATCCTTCCAAAGGACCAACTAAAGAAGGATCACCAATGCACTTCCTCAACATGGAAACATGAAAAACTGGATGAACCAAGATCAAGTTAGAAGTCAACTCCAGCTTATAAGCAACATTACCAATTCTCCACAAAACCTCATAAGGACCAACATACCAGGGACTAAGCTTTCCCTTCTTACTAAACCACACTACCCCCTTCATAGGAGATACCTTGAGGAAAACCTTAGACCCAACCTCAAACTCCAAGTCTCTATGCCTAACATCCCATAGGACTTTTGTCAACTTTAGGGAGCCTTAATCCTATCTCGAATCATCTTCACCTTCTCTATAGCCTGGAAAACCAAGTCGGGACCAAACATGTCCAGCTCACCAAGCTTAAACCAACCAATAGGAGATCTACTCCTTATACCATACAATGCCTCAAAAGGCGCCATACCAATACTAGAATGATAACTATTGTTGTAAGCAAACTCTACCAAAGGTAGATGCTCAACCCAATTACCATTATAATCAAACACATAAGCCTGAAGCATATTCTTCAATGTATGAATAGTTCTCTCCACTTGTCCATCCATCTGTGGGTGAAAAGTAGTACTCAGACTAACCTTAGTCCTCAACCCTTTCTGAAAAGATCGCCATAAGTGAGATGCAAATTGCGTTCCACGATAAGAAATAATTAAAATAGGCACCTCATGCAACTTCACAATCTCCTGAAGATACAACTTTGCATAATCCTCCATCGAGAAGGTAGTCTGCACTAGCAAAAAGTGAGCAGACTTAGTCATCCTATCCATGATGACCCAAATCGAATCATATTGATTTCAAGGCCGAGGAAGTCCGGTAATGATGTCCATATTGATGACTTCCCATTTTCACTCAGGCAATTCAATTTGTTGATACAACCCTCCTGGCCTCATGTGCTTAACCTTAACCTATTGACACACCATGTACTTGGCCATAAAAGCTTCCACATCCTTCTTCATGCCTTTCCACCAATAGATCTCCTTGAGATTATGATACATCTTAGTCAAGCTGGGATGAACAACATAGATCGAATCATGCACCTCAACCAAATTCCTTTGTCACGACCCATCGATATCAGGAACACAGAACCTCCCTTGGTATCGTAAAGTACCATCACCGTTGATCTCAAACACCACTACTTTTGCCAACCAATGTCACTCTTGATTTTCATCAAGATAGGATCTAGAACTTGCTCTCCTTAATCTCTGTAGCTAGAGATGATCGAACCATTTTTTTCACCATCACACCACCATCCTTAGAGTCTAAGATGCGAACTTCAAGATTAGCCAAGAAGTGAATATCCTTAACCAACTCTCGTTTTCCTTCCTACACATGAGCAAAACTCCCCATAGATAACCTACTAAGAGCATCAGCAACCACGTTAGCCTTAACTGGGTGTTAGTGAAGACTCATATCATAGTCTTTGAGAAGATCAAGCTATCTCCTCTGTCTGAGATTAAGCTCTCTCTGAGTGAACATTTACTGTAGACTCTTATGATCATAAAAGATATCCATGTGAACACCATACAAATAATGCCACCATATTTTTAAAGCAAACACAACTACTAATAGCTTTAAATCATGAGTAGGATAATTTCTTGCATGCACTTTCAACTGCCTGGAAGCATAGGCAATCACCTTACCATGCTGCATCAACACACAACCAAGACCTAACCAAGATGCATCACAATAAACCGCAAAACCATCATTGCCTGCCGCAAAGTCAGAATTGAAGCCAAAGTCAACTTATCCTTCAACTTCTCAAAACTCCCTTTACAAGTATCTGACCAAGAAAACTTGACCTTCTTCTGAGTTAACTTAGTCAAATGAGCAGCTATCAATAAAAAGATTTCCAAAAACCATTTATAATACCTGGCTAAACCTAAGAAGCTCTAAATGTCAGATAGAGTCGTGGGTCTAGGCCACCTCTTCACTACAGCAACCTTTTGCAAATCCACCACGATCCCCTCACTAGAATAATATGACCCAAGAAAGGTACAGCGTTCAACCAAAACTAACACTTGGAGAACTTGGCATAAAACTATTGTTCCTTTAAGGTCTGCAACACCACACGAAAGTGATTAGCATTATCCACCTCACTCTTTCAATAGACCAGAATGTCATGAATAAATACAATAACAAAGAGATCTAAAGACTGATAAAAAATCATGTTCATCATATCCATAAATGCCGCCTAAGCATTAATCAACCCAAATGACATCACCAAAAACTCAAAGTGCCCATACCGTGTACGAAAAGTCATCATAGGGATATCCACCTCCCTAATCTTTAGCTGTTGGTTCCCAAACTGAAGATCTATCTTAGGAAAGAACTTAGCACCTTGCTACTGATTAAACAGATCATCTATCCTTGAAAGAGGATACTTGTTATTGATTGTCACCTTGTTCAACTACCTACAGTCAATGCACATTCAAAGGGAACCATCTTTCTTGCGAACAAACAATACCGGTGAACCCCACGGAGATACACTAGGACGAATAAACTTCTTATCCAAAAGATCATTAAATTTTTCGTTGAGTTCTCTTAACTCAGTCAGAGCCATTCTATATGGAAGAATAGAAATTGGACGAGTGTCCAAAACCAAGTCAACACCAAACTCTATTTCCCTATCAGAGGAATACTAGGAAGATCATTCGAAAAGACCTCTGGAAACTCATTAACCACTGGAACTGACTGGAAAGAAGGACCTTTCAAGTTAGAATATTTAACCCAGACCAAGTGATATAGACAACCTTTAGAGATTAACCTCCGAACTCTAAGATAAAAAATAAATCTCCCCTTGGGAGCTAAAGAACCACCCTCTCATTCTCTAATCAGCTCACCAGGGAACCTAAAAATAACTCTACGAGTACGACAATCCAAGGACGCATAACAAGAATGCAACCAATCCATACCCACAATAACATCAAAACCCACCATACCCAACTCAAATAAATCTACCAAGGTCTGCTTGCCACCAACAGATACCACACACACCCTATAGACTCTCTAAGCAATAACTTAAGTAGGAATAGAAAAAAGATCTTAAATAACTTTTGGATTGAAACCAAAAGATACAGCCACATAAGGAGTCATATAGAAGAGAGTGGACCCCAGTTCAAGCAAACAATACACATCATGAGAGAAAAGTTATAACGTACCAGCAATGACATCAGGTGATGCCTTGGATTCCTGCAGGGACACAAAAACATACAACCTATTCCAACCAATACTAGAACCAGGAGCAGTAATAGAAGTAGATGTAATACGTCCAAGAGTATGAGCAGAAGATGAATCCACAGTAATCATATTCTCCCTCGTAGCAACCTTATTAATCGGACAATCCCTGAGCCAATGGTCTTCCTGTCCATACTTAAAGAACTTGTACCTTCATCATAATAATCTCGATTAGGGAGACCATAGAACCGACAAGAAGGGCATAAAGAAACTGATTGACCTCCACTTGACTAAGATTGGGCACCCTATGCCCAAAAATTATCACCACCTTGACGACGCCTGTCGCCCACCTGGTAAGGAGTACTAGCATAAGAGTAGGAACCAGAACTTCCCCACTTATTTTTCTTCCATTTGCAACCATCCCGACCACCCTAAGACTGAGCACCTCCCTAGTTAGAAAACCTGCTTCTTTTACCCTGCATATCCCTAAACTCCACCTGCTTTCTCTTTTCATCCTCCACTTGCTGGATATGAACAGTTAACCTAGAGGTATCCATATCTTTAATCATCTAGGTAGTTTTGCTCTCCAAAAGCAAATCCTAATTTAACCCAAAAGCAAACTTCCTCATTATTGCCCTCATGTTAGCAACTAAATTAGGAGTATACCTTGAAAATTGGTGAAACTTCAAGGCATATTCTTTGACAGACATCCTTCCCTGCTTTAGGTTCACAAACTTCTCTATCTTTGCTTTCCTCAACTCTTGAGGAAAGAAACGATCCAAGAAGGCCTTAGAAAAAGTATCCCATAAGATTGATTCTTCCAAATCACCCTTATCCCTATCCCACTCTCCATACCACAATATGCAACCCCTTTGAACTGATAAGCTATAAAGTTTACCCCTTCTAGATTGTTATCCTGCATCACCCAAAATATTTTTTCTATTTCATCTAAGAAGCCCTGTGGATCCTCCTCCATATTCACTCTAGAAAAAGTAGAAGGATCTATCGTCATAAATTGACTAACCCTTGTGGCCTCAGCAGACAAAGCATCCGCCGCACCTCGCTCAGCCTAAGCAGTGACCAGCTGAGAAATAACATAAATAGACTAACGGAATTCCACATTAGTCACCTCACCTTAAGGAGGACTAGTAGCAACCGATGGAACTCAAGAACTATCATGGATTGGACTGTGAGATCAAAGACCCCAGAAGTAACATGCACCCCTTCAGTATTACCCCCAGAAGGGATAGAAAAATTTCCTTGTGTTCCAAATCTATGAGGCAATATCTGAAAAATAGAAAAACAAGGATTAGATAAGATTTTGGGACTGAGACTCAAAGCTTGAGAATAGAATACCAAGAAAGTGAGACATTTCTAAATGCTTTGTAGCCTCTCCCTTATGAGTGAGGTGCGCTACACACCACTAAAAGAGACTCTACTCGATATGACTTTGTGGACTTCCAATTGACCATGAACCTAGGCTCTGATACCAACTTGATGAGACCCGACCGGGGACCTTATCATAATGGGCATCCCAAGTATAAGACCCTACAAAATCTCAGTCATTTCAGTCACATATAGCATGCCAAAAGAGTTCCCAAACTTAGAAAATTTCAGCTAAGTATTGACACTTAGTCTCATTTTTGGCCTCGATATTTCAATGACTTTATTTTTTAACCTTACGATCTCAAAATATCGATTTTTAAGTTGATTCATGAACAGAAATGTCAACAAGTGTTCTCGAACAAGTTTTAAATTTTTCAGACATCGTTTAAAGCCTAATTAGATGTCCAAAATAGTAGATCGATGCGATCTTGATGCATCACATCATCCATTACGTCGAAAGTATCATCAACAGCATCAAAGCGTGAAATTTCTAGTGAGCCAATGCGATCTCGATACGTCATGTCGGCCATCGCATCGACCCCATCAACGTGGTACGTTGATCTGTGCATTACTGGGCGTATTTTTAAGTTCACCTGCTAGTTGAGGGTAACATATATATCACCTACCAGATGTGTAATGCCCCAAGTCTGAACCCCAAACACTACACAATGCTAATAATCCTTAAGGACCACCAGCTAACCCATGACTGGTACCTGTTGTGAGCACTGTATAATATTCACACTGTGATAACAATATATTTGAAATAAATGTGGAAGGTAGGTAAAAATCGCCATAAGGTTCATTACTGAGGAAAACTAAATACTGAAATATCTGTCTAAAAATACTCTAGTTTGAAAGCCTTTACTGTCTGAACATGGAGTTGATGGGATAATCCCCCAACTAACTCTAACTGCTGAAAAGTAAACTGAAATACTGAAATAACAACTTTGTCTTCAAATATGAGGACTCACCACTAAGTCTGTTGCTGATAGGTTGGGCTGCTAAGAGAGGTCAGGAGCCCATACGTCTGAACCAATGATATAAGACATCATAGCGCAAAAGAAAGGTATGTGTCAGTACTTTGAATGTACTGGTATGCTAAGTGAGGTAGGATGATATACATGGGTTCAGGTGCATGAAAAATAACTAACCGAGTAACATAAAGATAACTAAATGAGAGTACATACATGAATACATAAATTATAACTGAGATTGTGGTAACACTAAATACTGAGTTTTGAGTACTAAGTAACTAATATCTGAGTTTACTGATAACTGAAATACGGTTATCTGAGTGACTGTTTATGATAGTCCTAATTCTGTGGAATTATGCTGAGTTCTATTCTAAGTTGAATGACTTTTCTGACAATCCTAATTTTCTGTAGAACTAAAATAAGTTCTATACTGAGACTAGAGCTAAAGCTGAGACTGTGGGAGGTAGTCATCTAACTGACATACCCCTTCTCTAAACTGATTTGGGTTCCAACCTGTATACCTAGTTGGAAGGGTGTCAGTACCATTCCATGGGTAAAGACAAGTGCTGAGTCACCCTCATCTGGGAGGTGCTCTTAAAAAGAACGGTGGTACCCTCAACTAGTAGGTTAAAATACCTCATCAACCCTCAACTGGCAGATTCATGTCTCAACCTACGCTGGCTACGTAGTTCTGGAACACAAGGACTGCTTCTAAGGATCACACCCTCTACTGGCAGGTGATCCCCCATCCTTGGGTTCACTCGATGCTGAATCCTACTCCCAACTGAATAGACACTAGACTGAGTTCTGAACTGTACTAGGATGGACTAAACTATTACTAATCATGTTAACTGACTGAACTGAACTGGGTTCACTTGGTTCTAAACTGATTACTGACTAGGTTCTGAACTGATTACTAAACTGCTGATCATGACACTACCGAGTCTATCCTATAACTATATTATATCTCTAGGTAAACACCTAGATTATCAGGTATTAGATACCCCCTGGACTCAATAGCATAGATTATAAGACATAGCACAATCTTGAAAACATAATAACTAACTAGTTGATCACCGTTCATTCATTGAGGCATTTTGACAAACACTTGCATGACATGAACTTGTATACACACTAACATGATATGATTTTTCTACTCAACCCTCATGAACAATTCATCAAACACTTGGAGAGAATAATTTATGTACATGATTGTAAAACATCATACAAGTATCATAAATATAATCTCAACTCACAATTTTAAAGGGGTTTTAACATGAAACCATACAACAACCCACACATGCTATTTATTTCTCATTAACTTGAAATTAATCAGGGATTCTAATCTCAAATAACATCATAGTTATGAACACAATCAAATTAAATCATGAAATTCATCAAATCTATTAACTTGTAATTTAAAAAAGGTTTCTTGAACTCTAAGGGTGGAAGGAAACCCTTGGATGACACTTGACATACCTTATTCATTGATTTCTTGAGAGTGGTGATGACTTTCTTGGAAATTAGATCTTGGATGTAATGAACTAGGGTTTGTTCTTAGGAAATTATAGAGGAAAGGGATATATTTTGCCTTTTGGACAACTTAATTACATGTTTTGGGGCTGATATAAGTTTGGAAAAAGACCCATTTACCCTTCTGGACGTAATTTTTAAAAGACTAAAAATGTGCCAAGTGATGCACATCTCGATGCATCGCGTCGATGGGGTCGATGATACAGCCGACATGTCGCGTCAAGTCCATGTCAGTTCACTAGAAATTTGCACTGCGAGCTGGGGAAAACATTTATTAATGCGATAGGCGACGCGGCGCGGCGAGATCACGTTGATCTACTAGCTTGGTCTTCCAAATGTGCCTCAAACGATGTTCAAAAAATTTAAAACTTTTTCGGGGACACCTAGTGACATTCCTAATCATGGATCAATGCAAAAATTGACATTTAAGGTTCATATGGATCATGGAATAAGATTTCCAACTTATGAAGGCTAAAATAACACTAAGTATGAATACTTAGTTAAAATTTCTAAGTCTGGGACCCCTTAACAAGCGTTAAAGAACTGAATTAAGCTTAGGATTTTGCGAGGTCTTACAATATCCCCCCCTTGGGAATATTCATCCTCGAATGAGACTGACAAAGCTGGGAATACTAACAGGTTGAACTTGCTTACTGGACATGTACCGCTGAAACATTATTACAAGACTAACACTACTGATATGCTGAAATTTCATACTGAACATGCATATCTGATGCATGAGTGTGTGGCTGAACATAGTTCATGAATAAATGACTGGGATTGCTTATAACCTAAGTTTCTCTTGCTAAACATGCATATCTGGTGCATGAATACATAACTGAATATGCGATGGTAACTGATACCAAGTCTATAAAGGGAAATCTGAGAATGGAACTGAATATGTTCAAGGAAAAGTTGTTACCTTGGGCTGAGTCTAAGTTTGCGGAGAAGAGGTGAGGATACTTGGTCCGCATATCTTCTTATTTTTCCCAAGTAGCTCCCTTAATGAACTGGCTCCGCCAAAGAACTTTAACTAGAGGGACTTCTTTGTTCCGCAGTCTGCGAATCTGATAATCAAGGATTTTGACTGGAACCTCTTCGTAAGAGAGACTGTTCTAAATATTTAGGCCCTCTATAGGGACTACAATTGCTTGGTCACCTATGCAATTCTTAAGAAAGGAGACATGAAACATGGGATGTACTGAAGTTAATCTGAAGTTAACTCGAGCTCGTAAGCTACCGTTCTGAAATGACTAAGAACTCGATAAGGACCGATATATTAGGGATTGAGTTTCCCTTTCTTTCCAAACCTCTTTAGTCCTTTCATAGGAGAGATCATCAAATACACATAATCACCAATCTCAAACTCGAGATCCTTTCTTCACACGTCAGCATATGATTTCTGTCGGCTTTGAGTTGTCTTAAGACTTTCCATGATCAACTGAAATTTTTCTAAGGTATCAAATACTAAGTCAGTTCATTCTACTGCAGCCTCACCCACTTCAAACCAACCAACAGGAGACCTACATCTCCTTACATAGAGAGCCTAAAACGAAACTATCTGAATGCTAGAATGATAGTTATTGTTATATGCAAACTCAATCAAAGGAAAGTGGTTATCCCAGCTACCTTTAAAGTCAATCGCATATGCTCGCAGCATATCCTCTAAAGTTTGAATGGTCTTTTATGCTTGAACATCTTTCTGAGGATGAAAGGTTGTACTGAGATGAACTTGGGTACCAAGAGACTTTTGGAAGGCTTTCCAGAAATGAGAGGTGAACTAGGTACCTCTATCTAAAATAATGGATAATGGAACTCCGTGTAACCTGAACAACTCCCTGACATAGAGCTTTCCATAGTCCTCGACTGAATAAGAGGAATGGACTTGTAGGAAATGGGCTTATTTGGTCATCATGTCTACAATAACCCAAACTGATCATGTTGACGATTAGTAAGAGGCAAACTCATCACAAAATCCATTTTCACCTCTTCCCACTTCCAAGTAGGAATACTAAAATCCTGCATAGACCCACTAGGTTTCTAATGCTCAATCTTAACCTGCTGACACGTAGAGCACTTAGCTACAAACTCTGTAATATCTCTCTTCATCCCACTCCACTAATAGATCTCCCACAAATCATAGTACATCTTAGTGGACCCTGGATGAATAGAGTAACGTGTACCATACACTTCTACAAGAATCCTCTACCTCAGGTCATCTACACCTAGCACGCATAGCCGACCTAAATAACGCAAAACACCATTTCCTCCTTGGGAGAAAACCTCTATCTTCTAATCTCTACTGATTCTTTTAACTTAACTACGTTGGGATCCCTATCCTTCTTTTCCTTCACCTCAGACACCATAGATGATTCTGAGCCACTCTGTACCCATACACCACCTTCTGCTGAATCGACTAAGGGAACACCTAGTCGGTCAAGCTGATGAACCTCCTGAGCTAACTTCTTCTTATCATATTTCACGTGAGAAAAACTACCCATAGATATCCTACTGAGAGCATCATCCACTACATTGGCCTTGCCCAGATAATACAAAACACTCACATCATAGTCTTTCAGCAACTCCAACCACCTTCTCTGACAGAGATTTAGGTCTTTCTAAGATAAAACATACTGCAAGCTCTTATGGTCTATGAACATATCAACATGCACCCCATACAAGTAAAGCCTTCGAATCTTTAAGGCAAATACCACAACTCCTAACTCAAGATCATAAGTTTGATAGTTTTTTTCATGGGGCTTGAGTTATCTAGAGGCATAGGCTATGACCTTACCTCTCTGCATCAAAACATACCTCAAACCAACTCTAGAAGCATCTCAATGTACCACAAACCCATCTGAACCATCTGGTAGAATCAAGACTAGAGTTGTAGTGAATCGAGTCTTTAACTCCTAAAAACTCTTCTCATAAGAATCTGACCATTAAAATTTGACTTTCTTCTGAGTCAATCTAGACATAGGAGATGCAATAGATGAAAATTCCTCAACAAACCATCGGTAATAGCCAGCCAAACTCAAGAAACTCCTCTGGGCCAATTTCTCACTACTTTAATCTTTTGGGGATCAACTCTAATGCTATCACTGGAAACTATATGGCCAAGAAAAGCTACTGATCTTTGCCAAAATTTGCACTTGCTGAATTTTGTGAACAGTTGATGGTTTCTGAGAGTCTGCAACACTATTCTGAGATGGTCTGCATGATTATGTTCACTGCAGGAGTAGATAAGAATGTAATCTGTGAAGACTATGACGAACATGCCCAAGTACTGCTTGAACACACGGTTCATCAAGTCCATGAAAGCTGCTGGGGCATTGGTAAGACCAAATGACATGACTAAGAATTTGAAGTGACCATATCGAGTTCTGAAAATTATCTTCAGAATGTCACATTCTCTGACTCTGAGTTGATGGTAGCCTGATTTGATGTCTATCTTAGAGAAGTAACTGGCACCTTGAAGTTGGTCAAACAAGTCATCAATTCTAAGAAGAGGATACTTATTTTTTACCATGACTTTATTTAGCTGACGGTAGTCTATACATATTCTGAAAGAACCGTCTTTCTTATGCATAAATAGAACATGTGCATCCCACGGGGATACACTGGATATGATGAATCCCTTATCTAAGAGATCCTTCAACTCGTCATTTAATTTTTTGAGTTCTGTTGGAGCCATTCTATATGGCAGAATAGAAGTGGGTTGAGTATCTGGAAGAAGGTCTATTCTGAAGTCAATTTCCCTCTCGAGAGGAACTCTAGGAATATCTTTGGGAAACACATCTGGGAATTCACATGCTACTGACACTGATTTAAGATTAGGGGTTTCTGAACTAGAGTCTTGAACTCGAATGAGATGGTAGACGCAACCCTTAGATATTATTTTTCTTGCTCTTAGGTAGGAAATAAGCTGACCCCTAAGTGCTGAAGTATTACCTCTCCACTCTAGGACAGTTTCATTTGGAAACTGAAAATGGATGATTCTATTTCTACAGTCAACTGAGGCATTGTAGGAATGAAGCCAATCTATGCTAAGAATGACATCAAGATCTGTCATCTCTAATTCTACCAAGTCTGCCGAAGTGACTTTCTGAGATACCATAACCGGACAGTTTATGTATACCCATCGGGCTATGATAGATTTACCCACTGGGTTAGATACTGAGAAAGGCTCTGCTAGAATTTTGGGACTGACTCCAAAGTCAATGGTTATATATGGAGTTACAAAGGACAAAGAAGCTCCCGAATCTAGCAAAGCATAAGCATGTAAATGATAAATTTGTAACGTACCAGTGACCACGTAAGGAGAAATTTCCTGATCCTATTGGGACTGAAGTGCATAGAGTTTGTTTGGGTGTTGCCCACTGGTGGCACTGGAAGCGGCGCCCTACTGATTCAGAGGACCGAGCTTAGCTGAGGGACGATTATGCTGACCCTGGGAACCTGACTGGGGATAATATCTGACTTTGTGACCTGGGTTACCATACCTAAAACACAAATTTCTACCAACTCTGCAGATACTCTGGTGGTTTTTTTCACACTTCTGGCAAATTGGGTTGGTTCGGGCGCTGCTGACATTACCCTGAGGTTTAGGGCCTGGAGCCCTGTCCCTGGGGTCATCTCTAAATTTCGGTGCTGGAGCACTGACATAGGATGGAGATGGAACTAAAGATTTTGGGTAAAACTGATAATGATTTCCATCCTTTGACTTAGGCTGAGCGAAGTTGAAGCTACCTGTTCTCGCCCTCTTGTTCTCTCTCTCCTTCTCTCTATTCTTAGCCTCCTCTATCTACTGAGCATGGAACATGAGTCTAGATATGTCCATATCTTTAATCATCATCGTGGTCCTACACTCTTTAACCACACTGTTAGACACACCTAACACAAACTTACTCATTTTTTATCTGTTGTCAGCTACCACTTGAGGGGCATATTTGGATAATTGAGTAAACTTAAAAGAATACTCTTTCATTGTCATGTTGCCCTGTTTTAGATTAATGAACTCCAAAACCATAGCTTCCCTCAACTCCAGTGGGAAGAACCTATCAAGAAAAGTAATGGTAAATTCCTCCCATTCTACGGGCCCTGCATCTGTAGCCTTCTCTTTTTTCAACTACTTAAAACATGAGGGAGATATATCACGCAACTAATATGCAGCCAACTCAGCACTCTCAGTAGCAGTCACCCCCTCATCTGACTTAGACCCGGTAAACGACGAAGGGTTTATTCAGGTAAAGTCCTGAATCCTGGCTGCAGCAATGTTGGCCACTAGATTAGCTGGCACAGCAGCTGGACATTCATTCTGAGTTGTTACTAAATTATCTAGAGCAGTAAATGCAGCCCTGAATTCTGCATGGGAGACGTGCTCGTCCATAGGATCTGCCTGGACGGGCTGAGGGGATGGCTGATTTCCTATCCTTCTTTTATTCTTCTTGGGAGGCATGTTCTGTAAATGGAAAGGAGAAAATATTAGACTAAGAGTTCAACTTGAGCTTATGCTCACTCGCACGACAGGAATACTGAAAGAAGGGAAACTTTTCCTATAATATCTCGTAGCCTCTTATTCATAAGTGTGGCGCACTACACACCCATGCCCAAGACTCTACTTGATGTGGCTTTCAGACTTCCTAGGACTCTGTTGAACATTATGCTTTGATACCAAGTTAGTAACACCCCTAGTCTGTACCCCGAAAGCTACATGGTGCTAATGATCCTGAAGGACCACCAGCTAACCCATGAATGGTACCTGCTATAAGCACTGTCTAATATTCACATTATGATAACAATATGTCTGAAATAAATGTGGAAGGTAGGTAAAAATCGCCATAAAGTTCATTACTGAAAATACATACTGAATACTAGAAAACTAAATACTGAAATATCTGTCTAAAAATACTCTAGTTTGAAAGCCTTTACTGTCTGAACATGGAGTTGATGGGATAATCCCCAAACTAACTCTAACTGCTGAAAAGTACACTGAAATAACAACTTTGTCTTCAAATATGAGGACTCACCACTAAGTCTGTTGCTGATAGGTTGGGCTGCTAAGAGAGGTCAAGAGCCCATGCGTCTGAACCAATGATATAAGACATCATAGTGCAAAAGAAAGGTATGTGTCAGTACTTTGAATGTACTGGTATGCTAAGTGAGGTAGGATGATATACATGGGTTCAGGTGCATGAACAATAACTAACCGAGTAACATGAAGATAACTTAATGAGAGTACATACATGAATACATAAATTATAACTGAGATTGTGGTAACACTAAATACTGAGTTTTGAGTACAGAGTAACTAATATCTGAGTTTACTGATAACTGAAATACGATTATCTGAGTAACTATTTTTTATAGTCCTGATTCTGTGAAATTGTGCTGAGTTCCGTTCTAAGCTGAATGACTTGTCTGATAATCCTAATTTTCTGTACAACTGCACTGAGTTCTATGTTGATACTGCGGGAGGTAGTCATCTAATCGATATTCCCCATCTCTGAACTAATTTTGGGTCCAACCTTTAACCCTAGTTGTAAGGGTGTCAGTACCATGCCATGGGTAAAGACAAGTGTTGAGTCACCCTTATCTGACAGGTGCTCTGAAAGAGAATGGTGGTACCCTCAACTTGCCGGTTAAAACACCTCATTAACTCTCAACTGGAAGGTTGATGTCTCAACCTACGTTGGCTATGTAGTTCTAGAACACAAGGACTATTTCTAAGGATCACACCCTCTACTGGAAGGTGAGCCCCCATCCTTGGGTTCACTCGGTGTTGAATCCTACTCCCAACTGAATAGACACTGGACTGAGTTCTGAATTGTACTAGGTTGGACTGAACTATTACTAATCATGTTAACTAACTAAAGTGAACTGGGTTCACTGGGTTCTAAACTGATTACTGACTAGGTTTTGAACTGATTACTGAACTACTGATCATGACACTACTGAGTCTATCCCATAATTATATTATAGCTCTAGGTGAAAAAGCTAGATTTTCGTGTATTAGATACCCTATGGATTCGATAGCATATTTTATAAGACATAGCACAATCTTGAAAACATAATAACTAACTACTTGATCACCATTCATTCATTGAGGCATTTTGAGAAACACTTGCATGACATGAACTTGTGTACACACTAACATGATATGATTTTTCTACTCAACCCTCATGAACAATTCATCAAACAGTTGGAGAGCATAATTTATGTACATGATTGTAATACATCATACACATATCATAAATATAATCTCAGCTCACAAATTCAAAGGGGTTTTAACATGAAACCATACAACAACCCACACATGCCATTTATTTCTCATGAACTTGCAATTAATCATGGATTCTAATCTTAACTAACATTATAGTCATGAACACAATCAAATTAAATCATAAAATTCATCAAATCAATTAACTTGTAATTTAAAAAATGTTTCTTGAACTCCAAGGGTGGAAGGAAACCCTTGGATGAACACTTGACATACCTTATTCGTTGATTTCTTGAGATTGGTGATGACTTTTTTGGAATTTGGATCTTGGATGTGATGAACTAGGGTTTGTTCTTGGGAAATTTTAGAGGGAAGAGGTTTATTTTTCCTTTTAAATGACTTAATTACATGTATTGAGGCTGATATAAGGTGAGGAAAAGATCCATTTACCCCTCTGGACGTGATTTTTAAAAGACTGAAAATATACCCAGCAATGCGTAGCCCGACGCATCCCATCGATGGGATCGATGCGCCGCATCGAGTCCGCATCGGTTCACTTAAAATTGGCACTAGAAGCTAGCGAAAACATTTATCAACACAATAGGTGACATGGCGCTTTGATATCACGTTGATCTACTGGTTTGGACTTCCAAACGTGCCTCAAACAATGTTTGAAAAATCCAAACCTTATCTGGGGACACCTACTGACATTCCTGATCATGGATCAGCCTAAAAATCGATATTCAAGGGTCATATGGATCGTGGAATAAGACTTAGCTTTAATACACCCAGTGTTTCACGTCTACTTGCTAAAGAATTGAATAGGTGACCCAGTATTTTTAGTCCCTATAAAGGGTACAGATGTTCAGAACAGTCTCTCTTATGAGAAAGTTCCAGCCAAAATCCTTGATCATCAGATTCGTAGACTGAGGAACAAAGAAGTTTCTTTGGTCAAAGTTCTTTGGCTGAATCAGTCCGTTGAGGGGGCTACTTGGGAAGCAAAAGTAGATATGCCAACCCAGTATCCTCACCTCTCCTTTACAAACTCAGACTCAGCTCAAGGTAACAGCCTTTCTTAGATTTACTCAGTTCCATGCTCATATTTCCATTACAAACTTGGTACAAATTACCATTGTATATCATTCTCATAATAGTCATGCATTCATGAATCAGTTCAGTTATGTAATCATGATTCAGTTATGCATGTTCAGTATGAAAACTAATTTTATCAGTAGTTTCAGTTATGTAATCATATTTCAGTTGTACGGGTTTAGTATGTAAACTCAGTCTATCAATATTCTCATCTTAATCAGTCTCATTCGAAGATAAATGTTCCCAAGGGGAGATATTGTAAGACTCCGCAAAATCTCAGTCGTTTAAGTCACATATAGCATGTCAAAAGAGGTTTCAGACTTAGAAATTTCAGCTAAGTATTGACACTTAGTCTCATTTTTGGCCTCGATATTTCAATAACCTTATTTTCGATCCTTACGACCTTAAAATATTGATTTTTAAGTTGATTCATTATCAGGGATGTCAATAGGTATTCTCGAATGAGTTTTGAATTTTTAAGACGTCGTTAGAAGCCTAACTGGATGTCCAAAATAATGGATCGACGTGATTCTATGCGTCGCATCATCAATCGTATCTACAGTATCATCACTAGCATCAAAGCATATAATTTCTAGTGGGCCGACATGATATCGTTGCGTCGTGTCGGCCATCGCGTCGACCCCATCGATGCAGTGCATTAGTCTGCGCGTTATTAGGCACGTTTTTGTATAATTAAGTTCACGTCTAAAGGGGTAATTAAGTTAATTTCCCCACTTTTAATTCAGCCAAACCACGAAATTAACCTCTCAAAAGGGCAAATTACTTTCATTATTCACAAAATTCCCTCAAGAGGAAAACCCTAGTTCATCAAGCTCAAGATTCAAGTCCCAAGAATTTACCACAATTCTTAAGAAATCAACAATCAAGGTATTTTAGGTATTCATCCTTGAGTTCCTTCCACCCTTGGAGTACAAGAACCCTTTTTAAACTACAAGTTTATTGATTTCATGATTTACATTTTTGAATTGGATTGTGTTCATGTGTGTATTGATGTTTGGTTTTCAATTAGATATTCCTTACAAGTTTCAAGTGAATTAATTAGTATGCATGTAGAATTATGTGATTCTCATGTTAAACCCTTGAATTTCAAGTTGAATGTTGTAGCCATGATGTTTATATCTTGATGATTACTATATGCATTACTTATGCTCCCCAAGTGTTTGATAGAATACCTATGTGAATTGAAGAGTGAACTCATGACATGTTATCATGTGGTCCCATTCATGTAAAAGTTCATGCCTCTTAAGTGTTTGACAAAATGTTTAAATGAATGCATGGCGAATGAGTAATTAATGTAATGCTTTCAAGATTTTGCCATGTTTTACTATTGATGCTATCGAGTCCTGGGGTATTCAATACCCAAAAAATCTAGCTATTTACCTAGAATTACAGTAGATACGGAATAGTCTTATTAATGTCACAAACAGTAGTGCTCAGTCAGTTACTGAACTCAGAGAACTCAGCCCAGTTCAGTCAGTTAACACGATCAGTAACAGTTCAGTCAATCCTAGTATAGTCTAGTGATCAGATTAGTGTCTATTCAGTGGGGAGTAGGAGTCAACACCAAGCGAACCTAAGGATGGGGGCTCACCTTCCAGTTGAGGGTATGATCTTTAGTATCAATCCCTTGGTTCCAAAACTACATAGCCAGCATAGGTTAAATACATCAACTTGCCAGTTGAGGGTTGATAAAGTGTTCACCTTCCAGTTCAGGTAACAGATATCTCACCTACCAGATGAGGGTGATTCTTTAGTGGATCCACACAACCATTATTAGTACCCGTGGCACGGTGCTAACACCCTTCCAACTGGAGTCACGGGTTGGACCCCAACTCAGTTTATAAGCGGGGTATATAGGTTAGATGAACACTCCCACAGTTACAGTTTCAGTTTCAGAGTCAATATAGAACTCTGTTCAGTTCTACAAAATCAGGACTGTTATAAACAGTCACTCAGTTATCAGTAATACAGTTATTAGTAATCTCAGATATCAGTCACTCAGTTATTAGAACTCAGTATTCAGTTTTAAGTATGATCGCAGATATAGTATATATATATATATATATATATATATGCACAGTATTGCATAATCAATATTTACAGCTGTGTCAGTTACCCATGTACTCTTATTCAGTTATCTCATGATGTTCATTCAGTCAGTTATCATCTCATGCATATGAACCCATGTATATCAGCCTACTTCATTTAGGATACCAGTACATTCAAAGTACTGATGCATACTTTTTATTTTGCACTATGATGTCTCATATCATAGGTTCAGATGCACGAGCTCCTGATCATATTGAGCAGCTCAGGTTATCGGCAACAGTGATAGTGGTGAGTCCTCATATTTCTAGGACAAAGTTATTATTTCAGCATTTTAGTAGTTTAGTTAGTTCAGTAGCCGGAGTTAGTTGGGGAATTGTCCCATCAACTCCTTATTCAGACAGTTAGAAGCTTTCGGACTAGACTATCTCAAACAGATGTTCAGTTTGTTTTCAGTATTACTATCAGTATTTAGTACTTATTTCAGTATTTTGAGAACCTTATGGCTTTTCAGTTATACTTCTGCATATTTTATCATTATTATTATTCAGTGCTCATAGTAGGTACTAGGCATGGGTTAGCTTGTAATCCTTCGGGATAGTAAGCACCTTGTGATGCCCGGGGTGTAGACTCGGGGCGTTACACCAAGTCCGACAGGGACCGGAGACCACCCCGGTTACCCAACCCAACCTCTAGTTGCCAGCCCTGAGTTGGCTGAATTTCGAGCAGATAGCAAGGTAGTATAATAGCTCACCTAAAGACTTTGGGATAAGATCACAACCATGACTGACCCAACTGAGTCCAACCATCCCATACCAACAATCCAACCATACCAAACCGGTACGAAAACAATGGACATAAATAGGCCATAGCCAAAGATATTCCAAAACATAATATAATTAATTCCAAAATGAGATATGATGGAACAACCAACAATATCATCCAATAATGTCAGCCCTCCATCTTATTCCAATGCCAAGTTTGACACCAATACTGATCCCGCCCATTCCAACCCATAGTAGTACCACAAATCCTCTAACCAAAAAAAGTAATAAAATATGGTTAGGACATGCCCCCAACCATGGCCAAGACCAATATCCAAAATAAAATCAAAGTGTCGAGAAATATCCAAAATATGAAATGGAGCCTTCTAAAAGGAAGGTCACCACTCTAATCCAAATGTTGATCCCCAAGTCAATCACTATGTAGGAGAAGTAGAACTGTCAGTTCCTGCATAGCGTCGGTATACAACCGCCAGTAGACGGGTTAGCGGGTGAATACTAGCATGATCTCAAATAAGGATAAAATAATGTCATTAATAAAACCAAGTAAAAACCATCCATATGCACACAACCATACATATATATATAACCATCCCGGTAAAGGGGGTCAGATTTAGCATGCCTTTAAAAGATTTACTTGAGTTGTGTATCTTTGTCATCCTAAACCACCCATGGGCTATATGGGTTATCTCCTCCTGCTGAAAGGGTCTCATTGCATGAAGCCGCACGACCAGGAAAGAAAACCTAGGATGAATAATATATCCCCCAAAATATAGTGTTACATCATGCACACAGTCACTAAGACCAACCTCACATCGGTAAATATGAGTTTCAAGATTTGGTCCCCCCGGGACCTCCACCTTCCACGGCTTGGCTACACATCTCACCATTATTTCACAATTAAAACCATTACCAAGAAACCAACCAATCCATTTACCATTAATTAACCAAGGCCATTTAGTGGTGGTAACGTAATACTGACAACACTTGTAAGTACTATCCATAGTCAACCATAGATAGGTTTAAGGGGACTTTCAAGTGCCCTTCCATTTACCATATCAAACCACTTGGGGGATTCCATGTACCCCTCAAGCATAACCATTTATCCATTGACCTTTCCAAGCCATTTAAATTATGCATAATTCCTTTACCAAGTTTTAGAACAGGTAAGAGTTCAATTAAAATACTCAATGTAATAAAAACATCATTATAGGTATTTTGTCAAACACAATGGGGGCCTAATATAACAAAAACCAATTCCAATTACCATTAAACCATTCCCATGCAATCCAATTATCCAAAACTATCATTAATGCATATAAAGAATAATTAAAACAATGGAAAACCTTAACCAACCATTTAATATCAAAAATCCCAATTCATATTTGAAAACCAAAATCATACAATCAATGAAGTCATGAAAACATTCATAAAAACCATGATTCTAGTTAGAATTAACAATGACGGAAGAGAACATGCCTTATCCAAGATGATGATGGAAATAAATCACCAAGACAAGCCACAAATCAATCCTCTAATTGAAACCCTAGCTTCCCTTGCTCAATAGCTTTTGAGAGAATTATAGAATTTTAGAAGATTTTGTAAGTGTTAATGAATGATATAGGGTAAATAACCTCTCAAGTAGGTTAGAAGTCGTGGGACCTTATTAGGATAAGTGGGAAAATTTCTAGAATACCCTCATTTAAGTTACACGAAATCCCGTCCCAGGGGTACGACTGACCATTATGAGTTATACCCTTCATTACGAGTGGTATCATCCACTCATATGCTAGACTCAACTTTTGGACCTAACACTATCTAGCATATGACTAATCCAACCAAGTCATATCCAAAGCATATGATTTGTACCCTTCATCCGTATCTCTGGAAGATTTAAACCCAAGGAACATTTAGACACTGTCCACCATACTAGTCTTGGGTATAACTCGTACCCTGAATTATGACTCATGGTGAACCACTCGTACTCAAATTCAACCTAAGTAACCAAATCTAAGATTAAGTTAAGGAACCAAACGATTCGTCCCCACCAACACGACTCGTACCCCTAAGTCGGATCCATTCTAGTAACCAAAATCTATCCCACCAACCAATTCTAGTCACCATACAACTGACCATACCATCTGTACCCCAACATACGGCTCGTACCCTCAAGTCGTATTCGGTCCAGAGACCAGAATTCCAGAAAATTTTCTAAGGTCCAAAAACCAGGGTGTTTCAACCTTTCACTACGAAATAATTTTAATATATATTTCTTGATATTTTCCATAATACTAACATTTTTTTAATGTATGTTGCTTTTTGAAAACTGTTATGGTTGGGAAATAATAATATATCGACAAATCATAGGTATAATTATTAGCATGACTTCTTTCATCTTTATTTATTTGCATTGAGTATATTATTTTATTTTTCAGTAAATATAAGATTGATCGAGGAAATTGATGTTAGCCAGAAATGTTTTGGGCCTAAAACATAAATTTAAGTCTTAGGTGATTTCATATTTAGTAACTAGAGTATACTAGGATAAGATGGGTTATGAAATTATTCAAGACTTCTCGTTACTTTTAAAAGAAAAGAGAGGAAATAACATTTGTGAGGGAATGAGGCCAATTGCGGATTAATTCAAGACTTATAGAAAATTCAAAATAAAAGGTGAAAATGAATAAAAATGGATAAGATAAACTTGTTTCAAGTTTACAAGAGACAAATAAATATCTTTGACGTAAGACAAGCTTTAGGCATGCTTAATATATTGATCTTTATTAAGAATGCGGCGTACGCATCTTTCTGAGACGTTTAAAAATTATTCAAGGATGCAATATTACACCTTAACAAAGATCATCCTATAATTAATTTTCACTAACTTAACACAAGAGGTATAGGAAGATATTCTTAGTACATTAACAATTTATCAAAAATAATTTAAGTATAAGTTGATAAAAGTGACCGTGCTAGAACCACGAAATTCGAGGGGTCCCTTATACCTTTTCCTCGGTTAACAGAATTTCTTACCCAATCTTCTATTTTTGCAGGCCAATAAGGAGTTATTTTCGTTTGATTAGAGATTCAAAAAAGTGAATTGAAACACCATAACTCAATTCCTAGTAGAGGCTCTGTCAATAAAATAATCCTTATTCAAAACCGTCACTTTAAATGGAAAAGCCCTTCGACTTTGACCCCTGGGAGAAAAAGGGGTGTGATATCCCTAGCGACTCCGTTGGGGACTAACCAGAATTCAAGCTTTTGATATTGACTTTACTTTCTTTAATTATTTTGATATTGTGTTTGTTGGCATAATGTGCTACTTGTCGCTCATTTATTATTTTTATATTGTTGAATTGTATTATAAACTATCTTTTCTTGCGCTCCCCCTCTGAGTCTTTGAAAATAGGGTAGAAGGAATGCAGAGTATGCATCCTACCTTCTTTTTGAGATAGCCGGAGTGTCAAGGCACCTAGTGAAGGATTATTAGTCATACATATTAGGCAAGGTTTAGATCTCCAATAAAGTCGGAGTAGCACTGCTACCGAATAAGTTGTCCCTCTCGACTTGAGTGTCAGTTAGGGTAAGCCAGTCTAGACACCTATCCCCATTAGACTAAACTTAGTAGATTTGAAACTCAGAATCTGAATATCCCTATTAGGTTTCGCTTTATTTGCATCATATGCATTTGACTTAATGGGACTCGACACGGGGCCAGGTCCATCTAGGGTAGGTGCCCCTCTTTATAATGACCAGCATGTATATCTTATGTGCTCTTTGACATTTATTTGGAAGGAATATTTGATTGTTGACTGGATTTAGGCAACCTGGAGAAAAAAATGAAAGAATGTCTTGTCCTCCAAATTTAATGATTGTTTCTAAAAAATAAGAAAAAAGAAAAATTAAATATTTGAAAGTAAAGAAAAAGTTTTTTTGGTCTTCATGGACTACGAGGGTCTGATTCTCACTCTTTAGTAGGATACATAGGAAATTCTTCCCGCAATACGACCCAGTCTTTTGAGAAATTATTCATAGATTTATTGAGAAATATTTTTAAAATATGACTACTTTCATAATTATTTTTCTTATCCTCAAGTTTAACTTATATATATATATATATATATATATATATATATATTAATGGCTCTGAATCCTTAGGGATCATGAGACTAAGTTTTTACAAAATAAAAAATATATATAAATCTTAACAACCCTGAACCTTTAGGGGTCTTGAGGCTGAGTTTTGTATGGCATATATAAGATGATTATGTTTTTCTTCTAAGATTGTTTAATTTTGTATAGAATACTTAGTTGTATTTTCTTTCAAATTCATGATTGAAATTATATAGGGGTCTGTCATTGCAAAATTTTTGCTAGATTTGGTCTAATTAAGTGTCATCCCTGTTAGTTTCTCAAGAACTACGCACACCCAATTCTCATCTTAGTGAGATACATAGGCAGCCCTTTATGGGTTTGGTGATCTTTAAAAAAAGTTGTTTTTCCTTCTAAACAAAAAAAGAGAGTTTTGATCCTTATATACAGAGAAAATAATTTGTTTTCGAAAATAAAAATATATTTTTTATCATTATTAATAAAATCCAAAAAAAAATCTTTCTCATTATTCAAATAAAAAAAATTATTTCTTCATATCTCTAGTTTCAAGAACTACGCACACCTGATTCTCACCTTGATGAGATACATAGAAAACCCTTATCGGGTTTTGTGATATTCTTAAGAAAAGTTTTGGAAATGTTAAACCATGACACATTCACTATCACCTAAGTCAAAATAGTATTAAGGTGGTTGGTTTGTGGCTAAGCTAGCATCTCATCCATACGATATCAGGTATAACGAATAGGCGAGATAAACCACAAAAATGGTATAGAGTCTGACAAGGGAGAAGTCCAAAATCAGTTAACTCTGCAAGAATTCACATCAATGGAGAAGAATAAGTTATTGAAATAATAGATAGAGAAAATATATCAAGCTTAGATGGATAGGCAAGCCCCGCCTTCCTCAATACGTGGACTTTCAAACACAAATGATCCAAGTATCGCTCGAACCTAAACTGTTGATCCGATTTATCCACAAAGATTCTACCCATACACTAATGTGTCTGGTGCAGCTGGGACCTCTACTATGCGCCCTTTAAATCCATCTCTCACAAACAACCAATTTTTCATTCCTGTAGTGCCAACTAATACAGTCCCTCAATTGGCAATACAGAAACCTACCAGTGAACCAAATCATGATCAATTCTATCCTCCTAAATTTACTTTCAAACCACCAAACTCATGTTATCCTGCTCAGCAGCACAATTCTCATATCGTGATTGAGAAGGCTATTAAAAATGAGGAACAAGAAGAGATAGTCAGGAAAGTAAGAAGCTTGGAGCAGAATATGAGAAATATGTAAGGACTAGAAAGGCAAAAGAGTGTTTCATACAAAGATTTATGTATGTTTCCCGATGTCCATTTGCCTCTAGGGTTCAAAATGCCAATGTTTGAAAAGTATGAGGGGCACGACGATCCTTGGGCTCATTTGAAAAGGTTTTGTAATCAACTAAGAGGAGCAGAGGAAAAAGAAGAATTGTTGATGGCTTACTTCGGAGAGAGTCTGGCAGGGATAGCTTTAGAATGGTTCATTGATCAGGATATCTCTCATTGGCATGTATGGGATGACATGGCTAGGGATTTTGTCCAACAATTACAATATAATATCGATATAGTGTCGGATCTTCCTACACTTGCCAATAGGATAAAAAAGACCACCAAAGGTTTTCGAGTATACGTTATTAGATAGAAGGATAAAGATGCAAGAGTTAAGCCATCAATAAAGGAGACTGATATGATTGATATTTTTCTCCAGGCACAGGAACCTGACTACTTCCATCATTTGCTTTCCACCATTGGAATTACGTTTGTTGAGGTCATTAAGATTGGCGAAATGGTAGAAAATGAAATTAAGTTCGGTAAAATTTTAAGTCAAGTCGCTTTGAAAATAATTACGAAGGCAATTAAAAATGGTTCAGGAAGTTTCGAAGGAAAGAAAAGAAATGAGGATGTGGCTATTGTTGTGTCAGGACCGCGACAAAGTTTGAGAGGTCCACACTACCTATACGCGCAATGTCAATCCTAAATCTATAGTCAAGATCTATATAACCATCCACGATACTATATTCCTCCCCAAAATCCATTAAATTCCATTTCATCTCCTCAGTATCCTATTTATAATGCACAACCATATGCCCGAGCTCCTTTTTACTCGCAATGGCATGCACTAACCCCTCAGAATCATCCACCAACTCCACAAACATACCTAAACCTCTCTAGACTTGATTTTTCCTCCAAGAAAAACAATGAAAAGAGGCATAAGCCAGGGGATAGTTTCAAACCAATTGTAGAATCATATACTAGCTTATTCCAAAAATTAAGACAAAGAGACATGATCACTCCTCTTCTTGGGTACACCCTTGACCCACATTCAAGAATTTTTTATCCTAACGTACGATATGTGTATCATTCTGATGTTTAGGGTCACAGTACTGAAGATTATCATGCTTTGAAAAGAGAAATAGAAAGAATGATTCAAGATAAATTTACTACGGTGTAGGACATTGACAGTGGTGAAAGCTTTAGTCATGATGATGTGCAAACTGACTAAGATTTCAAGCCAAGCAATTGAGAAGTCACTCCTCCCATTACTAAGAAGTATTTGTGGTAGTTCATTTTGTTTTTCTTTCTGTTATTTGAATTATTTCAGAATTGTAGTTCGGAGTTTATTTGGTCTTGTTTCTTTGTCATTTATGTTGAAACTTTGTCATCTTTCAACAAAATGTAGTGTCCCTTTTTACCTTTTATTTTTAATATATATTGTTTACTTATTTTCTTTACACATTATATTTTATGTAGGTTTTAGTGATATGATATGCATGCTGAATTTTTAACCAAATTTTTAAACTCAATCTAATCCTGAAACATCGAGCCAAGAAGTTAAGTTTAAAAAAAACAAGCATACGTAAAGTGTGGAGATGTTTGGGGACCTAATTATAGCCTCACTTGAATAGATTGAGGCAATCATTTTGCGAATAAAAAATGACTTAGTCTTCAATGAGAAGGTCCATCTCAAGCATTTTGAGTGAGATCAATCAGAAGATATATAGTTTTTATTGTCAGAAAAAAGAAAAAGAAAGTTAGATCAAAAAAAACATGAGCCATCTGTTGTGAGGAAATTACAACATAAATGGTCTTGTATGTTTCACAAGCATGAAAGAAGTGACATATGTGCACTTTCTCATTCAAGGTCAATGTTGAAAAGATGTGCATGATCTTTATGTTTCACTCTCTCATTGCATGTTATGTACTTACATTTCTAAGGATTGATATGACGAAGGTATTTCATTCTTCTATCCAAATTTTGTGTCATCCTTTGTTACTCCTTTGAGATATAATTTTATTTTCTTTCATACACCTCTTTTAGAATCAAAATATAGTCAGAAAAAAAGTCAAAGGAAAAAGGAAAGAAAAAGAAAAGTCTCAAGAAAGAGAAATATAGTCAGAAAAATTATCAAAAAAAAAAAGAAATAGAGTCGGAAAAAAAATCTCAAAAAAGAAAAGAAGAGTCAAGAAAGAAAAAGTCCAAAAAAAGGAATCAAGCAAAAGAACAAGATGTCTGAACTACATTTGACCTGATTCTTGCTAGACAAGATACATAGGTAGCCCTACTCTTGGGTTCGGTCCGACCTAGTAAAAATTCAAGTTACCCAGTATAAACTAAAACTGGGGCAAAATTTATTTTCTTTATGAGTCTATTCTAAAAGTTTTAAATCTCAACCTATGTAATGTATATTTTGAGCCTCATGATGCCCTTTCTTTCTAACTCTATCCAAAAGTCAAGTTACAACCAAAGAAAGACCTTCAGATCAATCTTTGAGAATGTCAAGGCTAAACATGTTATGGGTGCATGATGTTTCATATTTTGGGTATCGTTTTCCTTCAGTAAAAATAATAATAAAATAAAAAATGAGAGTCTGATTGGTGAAAACCCTCTTGGACACCATAAGGCAACAGTAAGTTGTGAGATCAATAAAAATGAGAGAGTCTTATGGGTGAAAACCCTCATGGGCACCACAAGGCGATGGTGAGTTGAGAAAGAAATGAAAATATGATAGGCTCGCTAGCGAAAACCCATTGAGCAGCCACTAGCCCAAGAAGGTTTGTAATTTAGAGGCAACAAGTTCAAGAGTAGCTCGGTATCAAATTCAATAAATTGAAAAAGTTGATAAATGATTGGGAAGGGTAAATCAGGTTTTTTAATTCAAGATTCATATCATAATCACTAGAACCGGCTACCACACCCAGATAAGTTTCTCTTTCGGATATCTTTAAAAAGGAGATGTCTATTGTCTTTTTCTTTTTTTAGCTATATTTTTTTGTGTGTCTTTGTTGTCAAATAAAAAATTATTATAATTATTTTTTATTTTTTCTCATATTTTAAGTTAAATTTATGTCAAGACAAGTGAGAAAGAACTTTAAAACTTGTTACCAACTCCCTCAATTACATAAAACAAGACAAAGGGCCGATGCACAAAGTTAACATGTTCCAAAATAAAGTAAGGTACTCAAGAATGCTTGTTATCTAGATGTTTTTAGACTCATTGGAATATAAATGGTGTATTATAAGTTAAATCCATAGGAATCATGCAAGGAAAATGCAATTTGAGTTAAATACTTTTAGTAGCTAGAATTTGGGGTTAATAAAATAATAAGTCAATAATACCTATCAATGATTTTTAATGGAGCTGAGCATGAAAAGTAAAAGAACAGTCGCCTAAATAGCCAAATTCCACAAATCAACCACCGTGTTTTTACATTTTAAAAGTTTTCTTTGTATGAAACCAAAACATATGTTACCTTCAAATCAAGGGTTTCGAAGCCTAAATATCAAAAAGTGCAATTCCACACTTCAATAAATGAAAGAGGCAGTATTGCTATGCAAGTTTGGTAACAATAATCATGGTAAAAACTCATCATCTTATACCCCTAGGAGACGCACTTCCTTGTTTGTGTATTTCAGTTTTCATTTGTTAGGTAACCCACTTCCTAATTTGAACCATTACTCCTGGAAGATTCACTTTTTAGTTGAGCCATTTCATTTAACCCCTAGGAGATGCACTTTATTTTCTGGGTAATTTAAGTTTCATGTGTTAGGAGACGCACTTTCTAACTTGAACCTTCACCCCTAGAAGACACACTTTCTAGTTGAGTCATTTTATTTAACCTCTAGGAGATGCACTTCCTTGTCTGGGTATTTTAGATTTCATTTGTTACGTAACACACTTCCTAACTTGAACCATTACTCCTAGAAGACGCACTTTCTATTCGAGTCATTTCATTTAACCCCTAGGAGATGCACTTCAACATCTGAGTAATTTAAGTTTCATGTGTTAGGAGACACACTTCCTAACTTGAACCTTCACTCCTAGAAGACGCATTTTCTAGTTGAGTAATTTTATTTAACCCCTAGGAGACACACTTCCTCGTCTAGGTATTTCAGGTTTTATTTATTAGGTAACGCACTTCCTAACTTGAACCATTACTCCTAGAAGACGCACTTTCTAATAGAGTCATTTCATTTAACCTCTAGGAGACGCACTTCCTTATCTGGGTATTTAAGCCTCATGTGTTAGGTGACGCACTTCCTAACTATAACCTTCACTCCTAGAGAACGTACTTTCTAGTTGAGTCCTTCTATTTAACCCCTAGAAAACGTACTTTTTTGTCTAGGTATTTAAGTTCTCCGTCGTTAGGTGACGCACTTCCTAACTTAAACCTTCACTCCTAGAAGACCCACTTTCTAGTCTAGTCATTTCATTTAACCCCTAGGAGATGCACCTCCTTGTCTGGGTAGTTTAAGTTTCATGTGTTAGGTGACGCACTTCCTAACTTGATTCTTCACTCCTAGAAGACGCACTTTCTAGTTGAGTCATTTTATTTAAACCCTAGGAGACGTACTTCCTTATCTGGGTAATTTAAGTTTCATGTGTTAGGTGACGCACTTCCTAACTTGAACCTTCACAACTAGAAAACACATTTTCTAGTCGAGCCATTTCATTTAACCCCTCGAAGATACACATTTTTATCTGGGTAATTCAAGTTTTATTTTTAGACGAACACATTCTAATTTGAGCCTTGACTCCTAGAAGACACACTTTCTAATTAGAGTCCTCCTCCATGTTAACTCTTAGGAGACGCACTTCCTAATTTTGGTCATTAGTTTTACTCTGAAGAGACGAATTTCTTTATCAGGGCCTTGATTCACCCTCTTTACTATATTTTTTGAAAATTTAAGATTCGGTGACACGCACAAATTTTCCCAGTACAAACTGGGGGCAAGAAAAAAGTTTTATGTGTGTTGTATGGGAATTTTACTTTCTGCTCAGGACCCTCCTGAAAATGAGAATTTATTTCAGTTCAGGGCCCTCCTAGATAATGAAAATTTATTTCATGCTCAGGACCCTCCTGGATAATGGGAATTTATTTCTGCTTAGGACCCACCTGGAAAATGAAAATTTATTTCAGCTCAAGGCCCTCCTGGATAATGGAAATTTATTTCGGCTCAGGACCCTCCTGGATAATGGGAATTTACTTTCAGCTCAAGACCTCCTAGGTAATGGAAATTTATTTAGGCTCAGGACCCTCCTGGATAATAGGAATTTATTTCAGCTTAAGACCCTCCTGTATAATAGCAATTTACTTTCAGCTCAAGACCCTCCTGGATAATGAAAATTTATTTCAGCTCAGGACCCTCCTGAATAATGAGAATTTACTTTCTGCTCAGGTCCCTCCTGGATAATGGGAATTTACTTTCTGCTCAGGACCCTTCTGGATAATGGAAATTTATTTTAGCTCAGGACCCTCTTAGATAATGGGAATTTATTTCAGATCAGGACCCTCCTGGATAATGGCAATTTATTTCAACTGAGGACCTTCCTTGATAATGAGAATTTATTTCAGCTCAAGACCCTCCTGGATAATGAAAATTTATTTCAGCTCAGACCCTCCTAGATAATTAGAATCTACTTTATGCTAAGGACCCTCCTGGATAATGAAAATTTACTTTCTGGTCAGGATCCTCCTGGAAAATTGAATTTTATTTTCTATTTCACTATTTACTTTGAGTTCCAGAACACATTTGAAGAATAGGGTGAATAAATAGCAAGTTAGGAGCACGCCTGAAGAACAGGGTGAAGAAATAGCGAGTCAGGAGCCTGCCTAGAGAATGAGGTGAAGAAATAGAAAGTCAGAAGCCCGCCTAGAGAATGCGGTGAAAAAATAGCAAGTCAGGAGCTCACTTGGAGAATAAAGTGAAGATTATCAATTGCAAGTTCAGGATCCCGCCTGAAGAATAGGGTGAAGATTTTTAAATTCAAGTGAGAAAAAAGTGTGAAGAACAAGTCAATTTTCAAGTTTCCCTCCAATACTAAGACTCAAAAGGAAGGAACATTTCATTTTTCAAGATTCAACTCAAAATGACGACTTCTCACCACTTGAAAAGTCATGAAGATTTAGTCAAGATTCTAGAAAAACAGCATAGATAGGATTTTTCACTTGTATCTTCATTTTATTTTTGGTTATTCATTTGAATGTAAAAGAAGAATGTCGTGAACCGGAGACTCAACGGAACCTGACTAGACCTCTAACTCATTGTTCACCATTTTACCTCTTTGAACTACACGTGGCCTGATTTCCTTATCACCTGGGATATGTAGGTTGTCCAAAACAAGGACTCGATCGCATTTTCTTTATCCTACCTTTTCGAATAATCAGAGGGTCAAAATTTATCTCGTTGTCTACTTCTTTGTATGAAAACTCTCCAAGATATCAAACAAAGAGGGGCAAAATGTAGACACGTGATTTTTTATCCTGCCCGAGTTTTAACCTATTTTTGACATTAAATACTTATTTTTGTCAAAATATTATTTTTAGCTCTTATTTCATTTTTAGTCAGTTTCATTTTAAAATTTATGAAAAGTATTCGAAAAATAAAGTTACATTTTAGGATATTTTTATTTTTAAAATAATATGGAAAAAATTTCAAAAATATATTTTTCTCTTAGTTTAGAGTTAATAAATAAGCTAGTAGTTTTAGTATTATCTTAACTATATTTATTTTAGGCTATTTATAAACTTTTATTATATTTTCTTAAATATAAAATTAATTAGTTAATATTATTATTATTATTATTATTATTTATTTATTTTATATATTTTTTAAATTTTAAATTAAAAATTTTAAAAAATAAAAATCTTATCCTAAACTACCCCAACCTTCCCACATTTCACTACAACACAATATATCTATTGCTATGAAATCTAAGCTATGAATTTAAAAATTGTAGCTATTACTTAGTAATAGCCACAAAATTTTAAATTTCGTAGCTATTACAAATTCGTAAAATTTCTTAGCCACAAAAATTAAACTGGCAAAGCTAATTCCTTGTTTTTGCTACAATTACAAACAATCGTGTTAATAGTTGCTTAAATAGATACAACTTTATTGCTACAATGAAATTTGATAGTTGATCATAAGTTTTTGTCACGCGATAAAAATTATTGTAGCGATAGTGGCCTTTTAGCCATAATAACTATTTGAAACAAGATATTGTAGCTAAATAATTTTTTTTGGCTGCAAGTTAATAAAAATTGTGGCAATAGTTAAATGATATAGCCACGTTTTTTTTCTCTTTAAAAAAATTATAGCTAATTATTAATTTTTACCCTGAGTTAAATAATAACCTTTTAGCCACAATAAATTATTCAAAATATAATTTTATGGCTAATGTTTTTTCTTTTGCTTCATGTTAGTAATGATTGTTGCAATAGTTAAATTATATAGACTAGATTTTTTGCTATGGTAAAATTTCTTAGTTAATGTTTACCACGTGCTGAAACTTGTTGTAGCAATAGCGACCTTTTAGCCATAAAAAAGTTATTTAAAATAACTTATTGAAGTTATAAATACTTTTACTTTGAGCACTAAAAATTCATGGCAATAGCTGACTTAATAATAACTAATTATTTTTCATGAAGAAATAATTAAGACACAAATTTATTGTTGTGAATAAATTTTGCAACTGATAAATATTTTCTATCGCGAGTTGAAATTTGTTGTAGTAATACTAATGTAGAGTAATTGAATCTTAATCATTTGATTCAATTCAATACTACATGTCTATTTGAGAATTTCAAATATAATTACAATAAATATGTGATTGTATCTAACTAAATTTGATTACTTAATTATATTAAACTTAAATATAACTTTGCTAAGTCTCAATCTAATATGATTAGAGGTGCTAGTCGTTCGATTTAATTCAATTCTACATTTTGTAAATCTTAAATATAATTTAAATAAATACTTAATTATATTTATCTTGATTAACTAATCATGTCAAATTTTAGCTAAACTTCAATAAATTTTACTCAAACTTCATCATGACTAATTGTTTATATATTTGTCAATTCAGTATAATTAGAGGTGTCTATCATTCTACCAATCGATTCAAATTCAATTTTATAAGATCCTACTTGTAAGTTTAAAATAAAATTAAAATAAACAGGTGATATATATATATATATATATATATATATATATATATATATATATTGCTTGTCAATCGTTCAGCTGCTTGCACCGTAATTTTACTATATTACTGCTAAATAATTATTATATATCATTTAAATATTAAAAAATTAACAATATTTAATAAAAAAAAGTAAAATAAATATTTATGACATGTCTGTTTCAACCGTAATTTTACTATATAACCACTAATTAGTTATTACAAGTCATATAAGTATTAAAAAATTAGTATTAAAAATTATTATAAAGTCATCTAAGTATTGAAAAAGTTAATAATATTTATTGTTAAATTAACTTGATGTCTTATATGAGGCTCACTTAATTTTTTTTCACAAATATTAATAATTATTATAAAGTCATCTAAGTATTAAAAAATAAATAATATTTATTGTTAAATTAACTTGACGTCTTATATGAGGCCCAATTAATTTTTTGATAAATATTTTTTTACAATAATTTTGTTATATCACTTCTAATTAGTTATTATGAATCATTTAAGACAGGCCTATTTCTCTACTTCAATCGTGATTTTATTATATCACAAATAATTAATTATTATGCCATCTTACAATTGTGCCATTTAAATTGGAATAGAAGAAAAGGTATTATAAATCATAAAATTAAAAAAATAAATTATTTAAAAAATATAATTGATTATCAATGCCACAAAATTTTAAACAAGGAGAGTAACATGTAGTATTATTTGAAAATTATAAAAAGAATTATAAATTACAATAGTTAACAGTTTAAAATATCTAAAGAATAATTTAATTTGTTATATATTTTTTAAAAAGTACGTGAAATTATTAAATCATAATAATTAATAACCTAAATTTTTATAAATATATAAAATATTTGTCTGACTGTCGAAATTCTATCAATGCACTGAAATTGAATTACAATATTTAATAGCTTAAAATATTTTAAAAAAATAATCTGTTATATATTCCAGAAAAATATGTAAATAATACTATAGATCACGATAATTAACAACTTAAAAAAATTTAAAATATAAAATATTTGATTGACTCTCAAAATTATCAATGACGCTTAAATTGAAATAGTTAAAAATATAATTGACTGTCAATTGCACAAAAGTTTAGCCAAGAAGAGTAATATGTATTATTTGAAAATTACATTAAAGGTATTATAAATTATAATAGTTAACAACTTAAAATATCTAAAAATAAAAAGTTTAATCCGTTATATATTTTTAAAAGAAAATACGTAGAAAAATTCTATAAATCATAATAATTAACAACCTAAAATTTTTTACAGATATAAAATATTTGGTTGACTCTCGAAACCATATCAGTGTCACTTAAATTGAAATAGAAAAAAGATATTATAAATCAAAATAATTAAAAACTTAAATTATTTTAAAAATATAATTGACTATCAATGTCGCAAAAGTTTGAACAAGGAGAGTAACATGTATTATTTGAAAATTATATAAAAAGTATTATAACTTACGACAGTTAATAACTTCTAAATTCTATTTTTGTCACATAAATTGAGATAATAAAAATAGCATATATTAGCCTGTGCTGGCACGGGCCCTCGAAATCTAGTGTGTGTGTGTGTGTGTATAGTGTGTGTGTGTGTCAATTAAATTTAAAATAACAAAATTACATATCAAAAAAGAAGGCAATCTTTAACCATATACAATTTATATAACAACTTATAATTTAAAACTTATCAACTAACTTCATATACTTATTCAACGTTATATTTTATCTTATTGCAACATGTTATTTTTGAATGTTAATTGTACTTTTTAAAACATGTATAACTATTTTTTTTCATTGAAAATTATAAAGATATTTTTGTATGGTTGATACTTTATTACTTTAAGATTAGCGTTATATATATATATATATATATATATATATATTCTCCAAAAGTATTCATAGAAAACTTTACTAATTGTTAAGGTAGTATGTATACTAATATTTATATTCGCAGGATATACAAACATTATTAAAAAAAATAAAAAAAAAAATATTCTATAACTTATTCAACTTATTGAGTTATATTTATTTATTTTATTTTATTTTATTCAATAAAAGTTAATTCAAATTATAATCTTTACATTATCTATCCCTCTTTCAGTAATTTCTACACATAATATTTAAATGAGTTTTCTAATTTAGTTTTTAATCTTTAATTAATTAATGTCACACTTATCCAAACATGCAATATAAATTAGTCTTGATTTCTTTTTTTGTTTTAAAAAGATGATATTTTGGTGAAAATAATTAATATACATACACTAATAAAAATAGAGATATTAACAATTTTAACATTTTTTGAATTTTCTATTATTGAAAGTTTTATTTTTTTTGAATTTTTTATTTTAAACTTGATATATTAAGTCATACAGTTTATATAACTTTTATAATTTTAATTTAAAATAAAAAATTAAAATTTTAAATTCATATCTATGTATAAATTCAAATTGAAATAATCGAATGTTGTAGAAGTATGATTCCCTTATGATAAAACACTTTAATTTAGATTTAAATTTATGTTGTTGATATAAAAAAAATATGAATTAACATTTTTTTGTGATTTTAATCGTAAAATTATTTTTAAACTTAAAATCTCATGGTGATGATATTTTCATCACGATATTGTTTTGTTTCTCCTACTCTATATAAATAGGTTAATAGCTTTATTTTATTTTTAAAAGTTTCTATTTAAACTTGATATTTAATTCATATAACTCATTTAGAATTTATATAGATTTAATATTTTTCTTAAAAATTTTAAGTTTAAATTCATATCCAATTTAGATCTAAATTGAAGTAACCGAATCTTGCAAAAGTATAATTTCACCAATAAAAACTCGGACACTTTAATATGAATTTAAATTCACATTATAGATATTAAAAAAAAATGAATTGACATTTAATTTTTTGAAATTTCTACCTTAATATAATTTTCAAACTTAAATTATATGGTAATTGACATTTGTCATTGCAATATTATTTTGTTTCTTCTATAATGTATATATAGATTATATAGATTTTATAATATTAACAATTTTTATTTGAAATTTCAATTTAGATAAATCATTTTAAATCAGGATGGTTTTCAAAATTTGCAATTCAAATTAAAAAAATAAAACAATTCAAACTTAAGAATTATCTTCAATTTAATTATATACTATAAATTCAGATTTTTTTAAAATATGAAGTATATAACAAAACTAATAACAATATTATAGAGGACTAAAAAGGTTAAAAAGGAATATATTTTTTAAAATAATATTTATTTTATATAAATACTTGACTTTTTCCCATTAACTTAAAGAAAGTATAAATAATTTTATCATGTATTTTATTACTATTTTCATTCGATATTTTTGTTCTTTATATTTGTTAATGAAATAGTACTATTAACATTTGTACATAGAAAAAGAAGTAATATAACAATAATAAAAAAATAAAAAAATACACAAAGGCCAATTTACTTATTAGAAACACTTAATAAAATTCTTACTTTTGATATTTTTCTTATATAAAATTTAATTACAATAAATTAAATCATTTTTAGACTAAATTGTTAGATATCAATAAAATAAAAAAAATCTGAAATATACAACGTCTAGATTAGTTGTATTTTCTACTTAATTATGAATTTGACCCTTATGTTTTTGATCATGCAGAAACTAAAATTGTTATTTTACTTAGAGTTGGAAAATATATGTATAATAATTTTAAAAAAAAAAACTTCCTTTTAAGTAGTTGCTTTCATTTAATAGAAGTTTTTTTTAATAGGTAAGATTCTTAACTATTAATCTTTTAATATTTAAATATAAATAAGAAAATAGTAATATAAGACTACAATCTGGACTCTAATTATTTTCTACCATAATAGGAAGGATACATATTTATATTTCCCTTCTCTTTCTTTTTTTATTTGCAGATTTCTATCACTATCTCCTTCATTTTTTTTAAACACTGCTTTAATTTTTCTAGTGATCACATAAAATCTTTTTGAAACCTAAGCCCCCCACTACCGCCACACCCTATATCAAATTCCCCCCCCAAAATAAAAAAATATCAAAAATTAAAAGACTTCCTCCCAAAATGTTAAAACTCAATAAATTAACTTAATCTCTCTTCTCATTTAACAAACCTAATCTCTTTATCCTTTTCCATTCTTTCCCTGCTCCCCCCACCCCTTCCGCCCCTCACTCTTTCATATTCTCATTTTTTAAGTTTAATTCAATTTTTTTGTGTGATGTTTGCCTAATTAATTTATTTATTTTTTTGTAGGTTTTAAATATGAAATTCTCCAAGTAAATGAGATAAGATTTTATTATATAAATATTGCATTGAATTGTGTAGTATTTTTCTTTAATTAATGTAAAGGTAGTTTTCTGCTTGTTTGAGTATTAGAATTGATACTGAAATTGAGATTTATATTTACAGATTTTAAGAAGATTATAGGTTTGTTTACTTATTTGGTTGCTTTGAATTTTTTTAATTTTTTATATGTTAAATTTTAGTAAAAGTTTATCTAAGATATATTTTTTCTCCTTGAATTCTATGTATGCACACACTTGCATGTAACGATCCTTATTTTCTTGGTGTTAAAATACTTTATCATTATCAACAGGTATAGTAGTGGAATAGAGCAAATAAATGACAAACTAAGACAGATGTCGATCAAACTGAGGTGCGATTGAAGACCGTGGAAGGAGAGACGATGATGCATGGGCTCGAGCAAGATGGTGTTTTAAAAGAGTTGTAAAATGCAATTATATGTAACTTTTGTTATTAACAAAGCTTCTGAAAGATTATTTAAATTATAGTAATATAATTGTTGAAATCTATTTTGAAATTTCTTTAGTCTTAATTATACTATAGAATTTCTTGTGGTTGATAATGCTTATGAAAATGTTCTATTTGTAGTAATGAATATTTGTAGTTATGGCTAAATCTTAGTATAATTATCAAAAATTGGCTAATTTTCACTTTCCATTGCTAATTCAAATGAGCTATAAGGTATGTATTTTGTAGCTAAAAGAATATATTCTTAGCTCCGTCATAAAAATATTTGTGGTAAATACTTCAGTGTATAGCTATATATTTTTTATTTGGTAGCTAAATATAAGTATTGTTAACACGAGTCTGAAATATAAAATAGCCATAAATTTTAAATTATCATAGCAAATAAATCAATCTTTTGTCACAATAAAAGACATTGTGGCTATAGTAAAAAAATTACTATAGATTTTATTTATCGTAGCAAAAAAATAAAATTATTTGCCACAAGTATATATTTCATAGCAGAATTATTTTCATCATCACAGCTACAACATAATTTTTTTGTAGCTGTAAGTATTAGCAATTAGCCATGGATCATGTAAAATCCGTAGCTAACTTTTAGTTACGTCACTTCTTATTACGAATGCTACGAAAAAAAAATTGATGGCTGAAGTGTTTAGCCACGAAACTTTTCACATTTAGCTACGATGTATTCTGAAGCAATATATGCATTTTGTTGTAGTGTTTTTCTCAACTCCCACATGATATACAACCTCCCCACATCTCTATATAATAGCACTACACAAAAAAGGACACACACACGGACAAGGAAACAAAAACCAAAGGAAAACAAGAGAGAACTGGAAAAAAAAAACCAGAAAAACAGAAAAAAAAAAAAAAAAAAAGAGTAGAAACAAAAGAAGAAAATAGAGGGTGAACAACAAACCAAATTAATATGTGTTTTGGTGTTTTGTTCGGAGTCCGTTCGAGATTTTCGGTGACGGTATTTTTATTTTTACACTCAGTTTAATTTGTTACACAGGTTTTAATCTAATCTTATACTATTATTCATAAGTTTTATTGTGAATCGAAGTTTGAGCGAAGTTATTTAAATGATTTCACGTCAACATGAACTTCATTCTATTATATTCATATATATTTGAAAGCATTTCAATCTAGCTACTAAATATGTTGTATGCATAGATATCGTGACGGCTTTGATAAAATGTTATTACTGATCAATGTTTAAAATCTAATGATGTGTATAGTTGATTCGAAGTAATTCTTAAAAGTATAATTTAATTTTTCTTTTTATTCGGTTATATATTCTGTGTCGTCATTTTACAGTGCATGCGCACAAATATTCTGTTAATTAGAGTTTCTCACGTTTATAGTGTTTGTGTGTGCATGTTTTGTGAAGGTACCGTCTCTTTTTTGTTTTACAGTGTGCATATTTTTAGAACCTATTAAGTAGTAAAATATAAATTATAGAATTGAGTGCATGAAAATAATAGTATATAAATAGTAGAATAAATTGCATAAAAATAATGTATAGTAGTATAAGTAATGGTATCCATGTGGCATTCTAGCAATACCTTTCACTGTGAAATAATTTTAATATATATTTCTTGATTTTTCCATAATGCTAACAATTTTTTTTATGTAGGTTGCTTTTAGTAAACTGTTATGGTTGGGAAAAAATAATATATCGATAAATCAGTGGCATAATTATTAGCATGCCTTCTTTCATCTTTATTTATTTGAATTGAGTATATTATTTTATTTTTCGGTAAATATAAGATTGATAGAGGAAATTAATGTTAGCCAGAAATGTTTTGGGCCTAAAACATAAATTTAAGGCTTGAGTAATTTTATATTTATTAACCAGAGTATAGTAGAATAAGATGGGCTACGAAATTATTCAAAACTTCTCGTTACTATTAAAAGAAAAGAGAGGAAATAACATTTGTGAGGGAATGAGGCCAATTGCGGATTAATTCAAGACTTATAGAAAATTCAAAATAAAAGGCGAAAAAGAATAAAAATGAATAAGATAAAATTATCTCGAGTTTATAAGAGACAAATAAATACCTTTGATGTTAGACAAGCTTTAGGCATACTTAATATATTGATCTTGATTAAGAATGCGGCATACACATCTTTCTGAGATGTTTAAAAATAATTCGAGGATGCAATATTACACCTTAACAAAGATCGTCCTATAATTAATTTTCACTAGCTTAACACAAGAGATATAGACAGATATTCTTAGTACATTAAAAATGAGCGAATTAAGGCCTTCAAACAATTTATCAAAAATAGTTTAAGTTAAGTATAAGTTGATAAAAACAACCATACTAGAATCACGGGATTCGAAAGGTGCCTCACACCTTCCCCTCGGTCAACAGATTTTCTTACGCGGTCTTCTGTTTTCGCAGACCAATAAGGAGTCATTTTCTTTTGATTAGGGATTCAAAAAGGTGACTTGGAACACCATAACTCAATTTCAAGTGGCGACTCCGTAAATAAAATAATCCTTATTCAAAATCATCCCTTTAATTGAAAAAATTCTTCGACTTCGACCCTCGGGCGAAAAAGAGGTGTGACAGCTTAAAGTGGTGAGCTTTCATTCTCCAGAAGAGCTTCATTTCATGATTTTATTTCCTTTGGTCATGGACTTTTCTTTGGATTTGTATGGGCTATCATCGGGGGTATGTCCTGACTTAGATTGATTTTTGGTTCGGTTTAGAGGCTTGTAGATTACTGTGGGTTGATATATCTTAGACTTCTTGAGCTTATCTTTATCTGTCTTATTATATGTTCGGAATTCAGCCACTGTTAGTGAATTGTGTTTTGTTTGACTAGGTAAAGGGGGTGGTTTCGGGTCCACATAGAACTTTAGAACCCATCATAGTCAGACGCTAGTTCGGATCGTGACAAGCACCAAGAACATGGATAAACTTCAAAAATTCATAATTTCTTTGTTTTAACTCGAAATTCAACAAATTTTGAAATCTAGGCTCCGTTTGATATGAGGAACGATCCTTAATACTTTTTAGCCCTTAATTCCAATCCAAAATCTTTAGATTTTAAAACCCATTTGAACTATTCTTCAAGTCATGAAGAACACCATGAACATGAGGACACAAATTGAAACCCTAATGAATTTCTTAACCGTTTAGCCCAGATTTCATATTTGAAATGAGAAGGAAAATAAACCCCAATACACAAGAGACTCCAATCACCCCAAGATTTATAAATACACTAGATTGGTTTTCAAATTTTTCACATCCAACTGTGGTGAATTCCTCCAAACTCAAGCAAACCACACGAAATCTCAGATCTAGACTCGATAGTATTGGAAAACTAACACAAACTCAAAATCAAAAACACAAAATCTAGAAATTTTCAAAAATATTTTTGACATTTTTTGTGTGTGATAACGAATCCTAAGACTAGAATCATTGGAAAAATTCTAAGGTAGCCTCTGATACCAAATGATATGAATCGACCCTTGAAGATGGAATCGATGTATGGAAATTAAAGACAACAAATAAAAGATAGATCAATAGACACAAAATAGAAAATTTAAACCAACTAATGGATATATTAAATCCTAAAATTTCAATCAAATAATCTTAAAAGCATTAATCTCTTCGTCATTCAATAACAACTAGTTAATGAAATGAAAGACTAGTTATTTATAGTCATGGGTTAAGCTATTACAAAAGTAGTCCTAAAGTGGCCCCTTTAAAATTAGCCAAAAGGACTAATTATTACATAAAGATCTCAAAATAGTCCCTTTCTTGCTCCGCTTGATCTCCCATGCTCCAAACTATCTTTCAAATGCGATATAGCTTATTTTGGAGCTCCTTCCAAGCACACCTAAGCTTCAAGCCCTTATTCCAAGCATCCATCAAGCCTTTAAGATAGCATATTAAGTATTTTGACAATAAGTCCTCCAAGTCCGTAACTCGACTTTGTCTGTAAGACTTTAAAGAAGTTTGGATGGCATCATTGGCCCTTAGGATCACATCAAGTTGGTCCACTTTTAATTTTCTGATAACCTCGTGATAGAATAGAAGAGTGCTATTGCTAAGCCTGAAGGAAGATTTATTTCTTAAGACTAGCAAGATGTTTTTTAAAGAGGAGGCGGACAACATCCAATTCAAAAAAATTATGTCATTATTGCCACATGTAGAGGCCCTCACAAATCGGACAACAATCACTAAAGTATGAATAACCAACATTGACCAATCATCATTCTAAGATGTCAAGTCAAGAAGAGTATCTAATGTTATTTTCCACAATACGGGTACGTAGAATCTGTATAACAGAACAACAACTTCAACTCGTGTTCAAGTATGAACAAGAACACAATGAAGTTTTAAATACCCTCAACACAAGATCAAAAGGACTTTTTCAAGAGGTGTATTTATCTTTCAGAAAATAAAGATGAAACAAAAATGTTTAAGGCCAAGTCGTCTGAATTCACGGACTTTCCTTAAGGAATAATTCCTCTCACTGTACCCGAGGTTATGGAATCTTCCTCCCAGGATAAAATGGCCTTCAATCCGACTATAGCGGTACCTCAAATAGGAGGATTCTTCTAACACACTCACGGTTTGAATGATCACACTAGAGTATTTTTAAGACAAGAAGAATGTTTTGTAATCTAAAAATTTCTATATTTTCTATATCATAAACCTGTGGATGAAACCAGGTTTATATAGCCACTAGATGCCCCTTTGAAAAGGTGGCATTGGTTCATAATAGAGGTATGTGACTCTTCCTGAAAATGCATGTCTATTCACTTAAAACAATGCAGTATTTTTCTAAAACAGTGCACTGGTTCACTGAAACAGTGTGTATTTTCGTTGAAGAGTTGCAACTTTCTGAAACTGTGCAATCTTCTGTAACAGTTGCAACAATCTGAAACAATACAACCTTCTGTAACAGGAGCAACAATCTGAAACAGTGCAACAGTTTCAAACAGACGCATCAGTTCTGAAACACTATTACTGCGTGTATATATATAAACGGAGGCCGAAACAGTGCAGAAATCCGAAGCCGAAGCCGAAGTCGAGCGAGCGACAACGACGACGACGCGAGGCATCATTTATTTCTTGCCTCACTTGCCATGTGGAGTAAGTGTTTCTCATTATAAACACTCTCAAGTTCTCTTCTTCCACCAATGTGGGAGAAAGAGTAAACTTGCCATTTTGGGAGTACACTTTCCATTTTTAGTGTCTCCTTTCCTCCACCCTTTTACTCTCCATTTTTCCATTCATACCTTTTCATTACTATGAACCCAACAGCTAACATATCAAATAAAAATATAAAAGTAAAATAAAAGCAATGAAACTTTAATAGGCCGAAAGCAAAGCCTAACATAAAAAAGTAATTGATTTTTAAGTTCCGCAGACAACAGGCTTAAAAACGTGTTATTTTTAATGGTACACACAAATATATATATATATGTATGTATATATATATATATATATATATGTATATATATATATATATATATATGTATGTATATATATATATATATATGTATATATATATATATATATGTATGTATATATATATATATATATGTATGTATATATATATATATATATGTATGTATATGTATACATATATATATATATATACATACATATGTATATATATACATACATATATATATACGAGATCGAACAAATAATATAAAGTGATACATAAGTCGGGTATTGAACCCACAATGGTTTGTCGACCATTAACTAAATTAAACTTTCCTAATTATCTAAACAAGATATAAAATACAAAGTTATAATTATAAAGTAATAAAAAACAAAAAAAAATAATAAACTCTAATCATACAAGAACAGATTTTTATTATCAATGAGATAAAATCGATCTAGGGTTATAAGCTATCTAGTAATCAAGTTGTATTCTTGAAATGATTCAACTTCTTAATTTATCTTTAATTTGTTATTGATTGGTTGGTTTAATATTATGTGTAAAATCTCTTGAGTTCTTACTCGTCTATTCAAATCACTTTTACACCAATTTATCTATAGAGTGAACTTTAACAAGAATTTATTTATATATTTTGTAAGTAAATTAACTAAAGAAATTTGGATTCAAGTATATCCTTATTATGAATCTACTTCTTGATGCCCATGATTTTAGAACTTGTTCTACTTAATTTGATTGCAATCTTGAAGTTTGCTTTCAAGTTTGATTCAATATACGTAGATGATACTCAATAGTTGATAAAATAATTGATTCCATAGTTAAATAAACAAACACGTCAAACTAATAAATTAAAATACATTCAAATAACAGCAATTATGAAAGAATCATAACCATAAAGAGAACTACTAACATGAAAGAAAAAACAATAATTCATCCTTAGAAACATAAAACTAATAGTATTGAGAAAGAAAAGGTAAAACAAAATGAACTTCACGCTCTATGATGTCTCTTAGTTTTTGTTAGATAAAAAATTATCTAAAAGTAGTGTTAAAGTATATTTATAGAGTATAAAGTGACTCGGGCTTTAAAATCCAAAACTCACCAAAATCAGAAAAACAATCGACTTTGTGTGCAACACCTGCAGCGGCATGCCTAGTGTTAGATCCTCAACTTGATGGTTTTAGCAGGTCGGACATGTTAGGGATTAAATGATGAACTTAGCCATGATCCAATAACTTTGATTATGATCAAGTTCACTTGAGTCCCGTCTATCGACATGGCACATATTGGAGGGAGATGGATAGACCTTGATAGTGGCGTGGCTAAGGCATGCAAGGTATGGCTAAGACATGGAAAGGGTTGGGCAAGCTACGGCAGATCAAGGCTAAGGCAAGTCATGTTGTGATGAAGTTGCTAAGACAAGGCAATCAGAGTTGACATGACAAGGCAAGGTAGGTGGGCGCTGACAAATATAGTGGCATAGGAGTGTGCATAGATGCCCAGAGCCCTGATGTGAAATTGAAAAAGTTCCACCAAGAGTTTGCTAGCATTGGACATGTGTCTTGCACATACCGGCAGTTGGGCAGTTACAACAGACTTGGATATGTGGCAGACTTTTTTATATTGTAACTTGAATATAAATTATATATGTCAATTCGGCATGCCAATTGATTGTAAATAAAATCATGTACTTGGTATGTGCTGGACATATGCCTGATATATAACTGGGTTATTACCTATATGTAGGCACAGACAGGTAGTCACAAGTCAGATTTGGTTGTATTAGGTAAATTTTGGTAAAGGCTGATTTCATGTGCTTCTTTGTGGCAAGAGTTTAATGTAATGGTGGGAGCAATTCATGTATATATTTGTGTTGTTTATTTCATAAATCTAGGCAAATTAAGTGTTGAGGAAAAATGAGAGGGATAAAGCCAAAGTTGTGTGGCTATTATGTGGTGCCTAACCTATAAAAAGTTGACCCATAACAATTAATATCAGAGCTTTGTATTGCGATGGCTAGTGAAAGTAACTACAAGAAGGTGCCAAAAGAGTTGCAAGGCTGGAAGCCATGATTGGATTGACATAAGATGTAGACGAATTGGTTCATGTCATGACTCATATTCATGGCATTAACATAGAACCGGTGAGTTATCGTGTTGTTCTTGACAATCAATTGATTGGTCGTATCACTTTTAGTGAAATTTTAGATACACGATTGAGGGTTTGTTGAAGAAAAATGAAGGTCTTAAGTCGGAGGTGGTGGTCCTTTGTGGGGTACTTTTCATGTGTCACTAGCACAATTTTGACCTACAATATGACCCGAATGTGATCCCATGATGATGCATGGTCACAACACGAACTCATTTTTGTAATTTTTTTTGCTAATTTTAACTCTGATTTAATTTCAGTATCTAGAGACTCGGTTAATCATCAGAATACACCAACATTAGACAATCACGAGAATTAATTAATACTCGAAAAGATGATATAAAAGTACTAACATGATCCTGTGGTGATTCATGGTCGCGAAACCAACTCATTTTTTGTGATGTCATGCTCATTTAACTCCGATTTAATTCCAAATATATCGAGACTCACTTAATTATCAAACTACACAACATATATAAGACAATTACGAGAAATGATTAAAACTCGAAAAGACAATAAAAGTACTACTATGTGAGCTAAATATATAATGACGAAATATATGTATTTTAGGTCGAATATCAGTTCCCTCAGATCATTTCAAAACTCTTATAAACACAAAAATGTTATAACATATTTAAGATTATAAATTTCAAAAAAAAAAAAAAATCTATGAGAAGGGATTTATTTAGTACCACACACCCATCAAAGAACTCCAATAAAGAAATGATGAAAAACAAAAAAGTTGTGAAGGGGATTAAAAGAAAAAAGTGAACCTTTAGGGTGTGTTTGGTATGATGGAAAATATTTTTCCTGGAAAATAAGTTAGTTTTCTACTTCTTTTCTCATGTTTGGTTGGTGAGTGGAAAATATTTTATAGTGTTTGGTTGGTGAGTAGAGACTATTTTTTTTTAAAAAATATTTTCTAGTGTTTGATTGGTGAGTGAAAAAATATTTTCTTAGAAAATACTATTAACTGTTAACTAATATATCAGTACCTCTAACAACTCAACAATTTGTAACAACTAATTTAAGTATAACAAATAGTATCAATATCGAATACTAAATTATTACAATCTCTAAATTTAAGTAACTATTAATTAGCAAATATAGGAGACACTTTTCAATATTTTGTTAGGACAATCTCAAGATACTACAATCAATAGAAATATAACGGAACGACAAGCTTATTCAACCTCATAAAACAAGTTACATCGATGACAAAATGAAATATGCAATTAGCAAAAGTAACATAGGTAAGTCTTCCTCTATGCATATGAAAATAACAATACATTCAACGAATATTGGAAATGGGAAAAATTTGGGCCTCACTATTTTTTATTTTAAGAAGTGAAAAATTGAATCAAAGCACAGTGAAAAATATTTTCGAGTAATGTAAATTTTTTTAGTCATGTGAATATGAGTGTTGTTGGGGTAGGGTTATAAGTCACATTTGTTATTTTCTGAAAAATGACTTCCTTAACCCATGAGGAAAGTGATTTTCCCTCAAATTAAAAAAAATAAATTATTATGAAAAATATTTTTCAAACATTTTATTGCAACCAAACAAAAAAAAATAGAAAAACATTTTCCATCATACCAAACACACCCTTAGACTGTATTGTTTATCTTTGTTTTGTTTTCAGTAACTTTGAACAATAGTGACATTCATTAATTTATAATTTGTAAGGGGCCCATATAAGTACTTGAAATGGTTGTTCGGCAATTTGAGAAGATAATAAGGGGTATATTTGGGTGAATGGTGTATATATAGTGTCAATGACCATCTCATTTTTCGTACTATTTCACTACTTCCAAATTGCAAACTCCAACATAGTACCACCTAAAGTAAAACTTTATATCTTTCAAAATGAAGAAGAATTATAGGCACTCTTCTTTTGTCTTTCTCCTTATTCTTCTACTTATTTTTTCCACTGCATTTTCCATAGTATCTGTTGAGGCAAGGAAACACCATACCAGGAAGAGCGAAATACAACACAAACATAGGAAGCGACAGAAAAATGGAAGTGGAAATAAAGCAACAAATTGTTCAAACTCTCCCTCTCCTGCCCAATCTCCAACTCCAACTCCAACTCCATCTCATGGTTTTTACCCAACACAATCTCCAATTTTTGATATCTTGTCTTTTGGGGCCAAAGGTGATGGAGTTTCTGATGATACCAAGGTAAACCAAAGCTAATTACACCAAATTTAACTTTTTATTACCCTAACAATATAGTTTCTTTTTAAAGTATGACCAGGTTATTTAATGTATAATATAATTATGCTCCCTCTATTAAAAAATAGTTATCGCATTTCATTTCTTGAGAGTCAATTTGGCTAATTTTTAAAATTAAATTACATTATATATATTAACTTAATATTTTAAAATTAAAATTTGAATATTCAAAAATCATACAAAAAAGTGTTATAAGTTCCATTTTATTCTCATATCAATTATCAATATGATAAAAAAAAATATATTTTAAAATATTGATCAATTTTCATATCATTTGACTTAAAGAAAAAAAGAAATTGTCACAAGGGAACGAAGGTGGGACTTTAGAGTGAATATTGGCTAGTATACAAAGGCACATAAGAGGCTACAGCACATGACTAATGATTTAAACTCGACATAGTCTTTTCGATATAGAACATAAATATATTTGTAAAAGTTACTAAAATTTCTACGGAAAAGGATCTAATATATCATTCAACTATTGAAAATGGTACACAAATATCCTCTTTCCACCTTTAGGCTCAAAAATATTTTTCCACCTATTTGGCTCAAAAATACTTTTCCATCTATTTGGTTCAAAAATACCCTTGATGTATTAGAAATAGCTCAAAAATGCCCTTTTTCATTTATTAGTTCAAAAATACCCCTCCATCCACTTATTTGGATCAAAAATACCCTTAACATTAAATTTAAGTCAAAAAATATCTCCTCCTTTATATTATATTTTTTTTTTTTGGGTTTCACGTAGGGGTGATTTTTTTTGTAATTATAATTTTTTAATTATGATATTATATATTTTTTGGTGGAATAGATATGCATTAATTAGTATATTATTTTTTTGGTTTCACGTAGTGGTGGACTTTTTTCAGTTACAATTTATTTTATTATTATATTATTTTGGAGCTTTTTTAATTACAACTTTTTATTATTATATTATTTCTGAAATTTTTTTAATTATAATTTTTTATTATTATATAGTTTTTGTGGGTTTCACGTTAGGGGTGTTTTTTTTTAATTATTATTTTTTTAGTTTTAGGTTGGTACCAAGTTATTAGGTAATTTACGGTACATCATAATAGCTATATTTATGGTAATTTTTGTTTTTTCAAGAAATATATTTTTTCTATTTTAGGACTCTTAATTTCCTTCCATATATTTTAGGACTCTTAATTTTCCTATATATTTCAGGTTTCATATCTATATATTTTAGGACTCTTAACTCCATTCTATATATTTATTTAATAAAATAAAAATTAAAAGAAAAAGATTAAATGATTTTATCCATTGTAAAGTCTTCTAAGGGAGATTTTTTTTTTTTTAAATCTTTTTTTTTTTTGGTTTCATCTAGGGGTGTTTTTTTTTTAATTACATTTTTTAATATATATATATATATATATATATATATATATATATATATATACTATTACTATTTTTCTTTTTATTATTACTATTTTTATGATTTAATGTTGGAGAAGGATAGAAGTGTAAAATATTATGCATTCTTACCTAAATTAAATAAAGACTTAAATTACTTTCAAATATTTTTTATATAAAAAGTTCAAAACCTAAAATGAACTAAAAGTCTTCAAAATTTTACCTAAAATATGTTTTCTAATATTTGAGCACACGTAGATAATCATTAACTATGAGAGTATTTGCCCTTTGCTAATTATCCTATTTAAGGAATTCTTTTCTAATTTTGCACTTAAACATTAATTAATTCTTTTTAAATTTTTATATATAACTAAAAAAATACTGAAAAGAGGACCATCTAATTACATGTGAACCAATAAAAATAATGTCATGTATTTAATTTAAATAAAATTATATTCCACATAGAATTTGTCAAAAGGAGGAGACATTTTAGGACTTAAATTTAATGTTAAGGGCATTTTTGATCCAAATAGGTGGATGGAGGGATATTTTTGAACCAATAGATTAAGAAAGACATTTTTGAGTCATTTCTAATACATTAAGGGTATTTTTGAGCCAAATAGATGGATGTAATGATATTTTTGAGCCTAAAGGTGGAAGAAGGGTATTTGTGTATCATTTTCAATAGTTGAAGGGTATATTAGACCCTTTTCCGAAATTTCTATAAAAGATAAAATTAACGAAGACCTTATTTTAAAAGTGCAGAAGGTTCAGTGATCGAACCATAAAGGTTAAATCGACCTCAAGTTTAAATCTTGCTCCGACTCTCCTAATACATATGACTTTGATAAAGATTATAAGTGATTTGCTATGACTTTGATAAAGATAATAAGTGATTTGCTATAATCGATCGATTAAAACTATTGTGTAAAAAAATAAACAGGTATCTTTAATCAAATAGCTGACAGATTCACTTTTTACTTTTCCTAATTAATAGACATAGATTCTACACCGATCATACAAGGTTCTACCGATATTTTACGTGAATTATACATTTAATACATATTTGCCATCTATTTTCAGTTTAAGCAATGGAGTGAATTATTTTTCAGGTTAATTCTTCTAAAGAATATTTATATTATCAACATACGCATCCAATTCCATCTTATAATTTTCTTGTTTTAAGTCAAAATTACTTATAAGCTAACTCTAACAGGAAGGACATGTTAATTGTTGATGTACAGGCACTTGAAGCAGCATGGGAGGCTGCTTGCAAAGTCCAAGGGGCTACTCTAAAGATTCCTGAATTTCAGTTCTTAATCAATCCCCTTACACTTCAAGGCCCATGCATGCCGAATTTCGTTTTTCAGGTTTATAATTTTATATATATGTCAATGTTACTCCTCCTATTCCATTTATGTGACATAGTTGGAATTTTAAATAACCAAAATATCCTTATATGCCTTTCAAATATTTTAAGTTGTTTATATTATTGTGATTTGTAGTACTTTTTACGTAGTTTTCAAATATGTAAATTATATTTCAAAAAACTTAAAGGTTTTATGTTTGAATTCACGATCAAAGTTTAGAAGTCTGAATCTCGAAATTTCAACCGTTTAACATAAATTGAGACGATAATATAAATCTCTCTAATACCCATGCCCTAAAAGATTTTGTGGCCACTACTTGGCAAAAAGTATATTCTTTTGTCTGTTAGAAGTTCGTTTTTACTGATCATTAGTGGAATGTAAACAGGTAGATGGAATTCTTTTGGCTCCTCCAAAAGTAGGGTCCTGGCCAAAATCCAGTTTGTTTCAGTGGTTGAATTTTAAGTGGATACACAACTTTACCATCCAAGGTACTGGCTCCCTTGATGGCCAAGGCTATAACTGGTGGAAACTTTCTCAAATTGATTATTTCAAGGTATGTACATTTCTACCACTTACAGTATTATACTCTAAACAGAAAAAAGACCCCCCTTTAGTGAGACAGGAGGTTAACTTATAATCCTATATACATTCTTGTTAAAGAATTTTTACATTATCAATGTAGTTTAACCAATTATATTTATCAATCCTATATAGAATTTTATATTTCCTATAACAATCATTTAAATGACCCAATAACATACAAATTATTTTGCAGTCAATATATAAAAAGTTAAAGTCTAAAGTATTACACATGAAGGGAGATGTGCATCGTGTTTTACCTCTTCCGCGAACTTAAGTTGAAGACCCATAGGCATTCTGGTGGAGTGGCAATTGTACTTCTTTGCTTTTAATTAGATTGAGATTTTGGGTTAGAGTCTTGTGGTGTATTGAGTAGTCTTTGTTAGAGAGCGTTTAAACCCTAATTTTTTGGATTCAAACTCTGTTGTATAGGGAATTGTCTTTGTTAGAGATCATTTTACATTAGAATTAAACATCGGGTGGTAAACTAAAAAGTAAAACTTAATTAAGTTGAAGACTGAACAAATACACACTATCCTCTTTAATAATATCGTGAACATAGACTCTATCCATATATAGAATTGTTAAATTAGACCATCTGTAATGTGACCTTTGTTTGTTTCTTTGATTCACACTTTGTCAAACAAAGTTGCTACCAAAGTTGGAAGATTATTTTTGCTACTTGTTCAAACAATTTGCTACTTGTTCAAACAAGGTTGCTACTTGTTCAAACAAAGTTGCTAATTGTCTCCATTTTCATCTCTATAAATAGGTGCCTTCTTTCTCATTTGTAATACATCAATTTACAAGAGTTCTCTTTCATTCTTTTGTATTTATTCTCCCTTCCTATTAGAGTATTAAGTTAATTAGAGAGTGGGTGTTGGGAAACACTCTTGTGAGCCCTTTCTTTTGGAGTGATCTTGTGAGGTTTTTTCTCTTGGGATATTTTGGTTAATTAGAGTGACTACTCTAATTTTGTAATCTCTCTATTATACTCTTTGTTGATATAGTGAAGTTGTTCCTCTCCGCTCATGGACGTAGGTCACACTGACCGAACCACGTTAAATTTATGTCTCCTTTATTTTTCTTTAAGTACCGTTACTATCAACTTGTTATTGTCTTTATTATTGTCATTATAATATTTTTTGGATAAATTCCACAATAACCGGGTTCTCGGTCCTAACAAATTGGTATCAGAGCTGGATCTAACCAGGTTATTTTCAGTAGCCAAAATGACTATAACAAAGACTTATATTGAAAAATTTGACCGAAGTGCAAACTTCGGGATGTGACAATTAAAGATGGAAGCTATCCTAATTCAGGATGGCTTAGATATGGCACTAGGAGGAAATGAGATGAAGCCAGAAAAAATGTCGGACGAAGAATTTGCCGTCATAGACAAAAAGGCAAAATCAGGTATTATTCTAAATCTCTCAATTGAGGTTTTACGTGAAGTATCTTCAGAAATCACAACAAAAGGCATGTGGGAAAAACTAAAAGCTTTGTATATGAAGAGGACAGTGGAAAATCGACTTTACCTAAAGTAAAAGCTTTACATATTTCGTATGGTATAAGGTACCTCTATACTCTCACATCTTGATGCTTTTGATTCTATTATTATGGATTTGAGTAATATAGACGCTGAAGTTAATGATGAAGATCATGTCGTCTTATTACTTATTTCCTTACCCCAATCATTTAAGCATATTAGAGATACTATGCTTTATGAAAAGGATAATGTCTCTTACAAAGAAATTAAATCTATCTTAAAAACAAAGGAACAGATAGATAGAGATATTACTGGGGAAAGAAGAACAACCCATGGGGAAGGATTATTTGTAAGAGGTAGATCTAGTAAGAAAGAATCAAATAGTGAGAGGTCTCAATCAAGGTCAAAGTCTAAATCCAGAAATATTGTGTGCAAATACTGTCATAAGAAAGGTCATCTTATTTCTGAATGCTGTAAGTTGAAAAACAAAGAAAAGCATAAGGAAAACAAAAATGAGCACCAAAATATTAACTCCATTGAAGCAAGTGTAGTTGCTGATGAGTTTGAGGGAACAATATTCTTAGAAACTAATAATAGTTTTAAATCTAATGATGAGTGGATTTTAGATTCGGGTTGTTCTTATCATATGTATACCAATAGGGATTTGCTTACCACATTCGAATCTGTTGGAGGTGGAGTTGTCTTGATGGGCAACAATACTCCCTACAAGGTTTTTGATAAAGTTACAGTCCGAATTAGAATGCATGATGGTATGGTGAGAACTCTCACTGATGTTAGATATGTTCCCGACTTGAAGAAAAATATCATTTCATTGGGCACTCTAGAATCTCTTGGGTGTAAATACACAGGTGTAGGTAGAGTTTTGAAAGTCTCTCGAGGCGCTCTTGTGATCATGAAAGCACATAGATCAGGTACGTTGTACACTTTACTGGGATCCATTGTTACAGGTGTTGCTGCAGTTTCCACTTCAAATTAATTTGATCCCAACATCACCAAATTGTGGCATATGCGATTGGGACATGTGAGTGAGAAAGGTATTTCCATCCTCAGCAAAAGAGGTCTTCTGTGTGGACAAAGTATCATAAAAATGGAGTTCTACGAACACTGTGTTTGGAAATCAGAAAAGAGTTAGCTTCAAATCTCCAGCAGTTCATCGAACAAAAGGCACTTTGGACTACATTCATTTAGATCTTTGGGGTCCTTCCCGTACTCCATCAAAAGGTGGTGCCAAGTATATGTTAACTTTCATTGATGATTATTCAAGGAAGGTTTGGGTTTATTTCCTGAAAAACAAAAGTGATGTTTTCTTAACTTTCAAACAATGGAAAGTTTTGATTGAAAAGCAAACAGGAAAACAGGTCAAGCGGCTTAAAACATATAATGGCTTGGAATTTTGTAATGATGAGTTCAACGAATTTTCCAAAAATGAAGGAATTGCTCGACATCGTACAGTGAGGATGACGCCTCAACAAAATGGTATAGCAGAAATTAAAGGATGAACACGACTCTTTTGGAGAGAGCCCGTTGTATGATTTTAAATGCTGGGTTGACAAATGCTTTTTAGGTAGAGGTTATCTCTACATCTTGTTATATTATCAACCGTGCTCCTTCTGCACCTTTGAACTTTCAAGACTCCGGAGGAAATATGGTTAGGTACACCTGCTAATTATTCTGACTTAAAAGTTTTTGGTTGTCCTACTTATATGCATGTAAATGAGGGAAAATTAGAGCCAAGGGCTAAAAAATGTATTTTTCTTGGATATGCATCTGGGGTGAAAGGATACAGACTTTGGTGCCCTGATCCCAAGTCACCAAAATTTATAATTAGCAGAGATGTAACCTTTGATGAATCCTCCATGTTATATTTCAGAAAAGAGTCTTCTAGTTCTTGTACCAAGAACAAAGAGCATGATGTGTATAAACAGGTGAAGGTTGAGCTTGGCATACCTTCTGAGCCAAGCTCATCATCAACTGTGGAACAAAATACAGTTGAAACTCTAGAAGTTGAGCCAGAAGTTGTGACTTCTGAAGTTGAACCAAAAGAGTATTCCATAGAAACACATAGACTAAGAAGACAAATTCACAGACCAGGAAAGTATGGAGATTATGTTGCATTTGCTTTTTTAGTTGCACAGGAAACTGAAGAAATTGGAGAACCATCAAATTATTCAGAAGCAGTTTTTGGTGTTGATTCGGCCAAGTGGCTGATTAAAATGAATGAAAAAATTGAATCTCTCTACAAGAATGGTACTTGGTCTCTTGTGAAGCCGCCGTCAGAAAGTAGAATCATTGGTTGTAAATGGGTCTTCAAGAATAAGGATGGAATTCTAAGGGTTGAAGATGGAAGGTATAAGGCACGATTAGTTGCAAAGGGATATAGTCTGGTACAAGGAGTTGATTTTAATGATATTTTCTCACCTGTTGTTAAACATAACTCTATTCGTGTCTTGCTTGCCTTAGTTGCCATGCATGATTTGGAATTAGAATAGCTTGATGTTAAGACACCTTTCTTACATGGCAAACTTAAGGAACAAATATACATGCATCAACCTGAAGGATTTAAAATTGAAGGAAAGGAAGATCATGTTTGCTTGTTAAAGAAATTCTTGTACGGATTAAAACAATCTCCAAGATAGTGGTACAAGAGGTTTGATTCCTTTATGTTGGGTCATGGTTATTCAAGGAGCATGTATGATAGTTGTGTTTACTTTCGAAAGTTAAATGATGGTTCATTCATTTACTTACTATTATATGTTGATGACATGCTCATTGCTGCTAAGGATTTGACAGAAATTCACAATTTGAAAAGTCAGCTGAAAAGTGAATTTGAAATGAAAGATTTGGGAGCAGCTAAGAAAATCCTTAGCATGGAGATCAGAAGTGATCGAAAAGCCCGCAGGCTATTTTTGACCCAGAAGAAGTACTTGGAGAAGGTTTTGGAGAGATTTGACATGAAAGAAGCTAAACAATAAGTACTCCTCTTGCTGCTCATTTTAAGTTATCAGTTGTTCAATCACCACAGTCAGAGGAAGAAGAAAGGTATATGGCACATGTACCATATTCTAGTGCAGTTGGCAGTATTATGTGCACAATAGTATGTACATGTCCAAATATTTCACAAGCAGTAAATGTGGTAAGCTGATATATGGCTTATCCTGGAAAAGCACATTGGCAGGCGGTGAAATGAATTCTCAGATACTTGCGTGGTACTTCAAACGCATGTTTGGAATTCAGAAGAAATACTAACACTTTGGTTGGTTTTGTAGACTCGGATTATGCAGGTGATCTTGACAAAAGAAGATCACTGACTGGCTACGTATTTTGCATTGGTGGTTGTGCTATCAGTTGGAAAGCTACATTACAACACGTAGTAGCTTTATCTACTACCAAAGCAGAATATATGGCAGTGATCGAGGCTATCAAAGAAGCCTTATGGTTGATGGGTCTATTTGCTGAACTCAATCCACACCAAGGTGGTATTATTATTTTCTGTGATAGTCAAAGTGCCATCCACTTGACTAAAGATCAAATGTATCATGAGAGGACGAAGCATATTGACATCAAGTATCATTTTATTCGGGAATCTATTATTGAAGGAAAGGTCTCTGCTCAGAAGATCAACACTAGAGACAATCCTGCAGACATGTTCACAAAGTCTCTTCCGGTCAGTAAATTCAAGCTTTGCTTGAGCTTGATTTCCGTTTGTGAAGAATGATTTTGCCCACACGGGCTTTTGAGAAGAGAAAACAAATTTACTATATTAACCAAACTCAGGCCAAGGTGGAGATTTGTAATGTGGCCTTTGTTTGTTTCTTTGATTCACACTTTGTCAAACAAAGTTGCTACCAAAGTTGGAAGATTATTTTTGCTACTTGTTCAAACAAGGTTGCTACTTGTTCAAACAATTTGTTACTTGTTCAAACAAGGTTGCTACTTGTTCAAACAAAGTTGCTAATTATCTCCATTTTCATCTCTATAAATAGGGGCCTTCTTTCTCATTTGTAATACATCAATTTACAAGAGTTTTCTTTCATTCTCTTGTATTTATTCTCCCTTCCTATTAGAGTATTAAGTTAATTAGAGAGTGAGTGTTGGGAAACACTCTTGTGAGCCCTTTCTTTTGGAGTGATCTTGTGAGGTTTTTGCTCTTGGGATATTTGGGTTAATTAGAGTGACTACTCTAATTTTATAATCTCTCTATTGTACTCTTTGTTGATATAGTGAAGTTGTTCCTCTCCGCTCGTGGACGTAGGTCACACTGACCGAACCACGTTAAATTTGTGTCTCCTTTATTTTTCTTTAAGTACCGTTACTATCAACTTGTTATTGTCTTTATTATTATCATTATAATATTTTTTGGCTAAATTCCACAATAACCGGGTTCTCAATCCTAACACCATCTTTACATGTTAATGATCATATTCTTCTTTCATTTCATATTTGTTTTACAGGTAATGAAGCAATCTAAAAGCATTCCTGATATGAAACCGACTGTAAGTAGAATATGACAAATATAGTACCGAATTAGTAGAGTTACTAATTAATTAATTAGTTCATTACAGGTATATATTAATGTAGTATATGACTAGTGAATAACTTTTTATTTTCCTTTTTAAATTTTTTTAATGACAGGTTTTACGATTTTATAGTAGCTTTAATGTGACAGTTCGTGATATCAAAATTATAAACAGTCCTCAATGTCACCTTAAATTTGACAACTCAAAAGGGGTTAAAATCAATAACGTTACAATTTCTGCACCAGAAAGTAGCCCAAACACTGATGGTATTCACCTTCAAAACACCCAAGATGTGGAGATCCACCATTCCAACATAGGAACAGGTAAATTTTCTTTCTATTCTTTTGGTTTAATCAAAATAACTCCATCCGTTATTTTATACTGATAATGATACTTTATATATATATATATTATAATATGCATTGTGTACCAAGTGGTGATTTTATAAACAATATATTAAGAAATAATTTAGCTTAACATTGGCATTTTATTATTCATTCCGTTCGCTTTTACTTGTTCACTATAATAAAAATAAATTTTCATTTTTACTTGTTCAATTTTATCATATCAAGAGAATTTTATTTTTTTTCCTTTTCCTTTAGCATTAACTACTCATTTCAAATCGTTTTAAAATCAATTAAGACTATACACAAATTAATATGAAATCTTGATAAAATATGCATTATTTCTTAAGGATATACAAAGTTGTTAACAAGTAAAAGTGAACGAAGAAAATAATTAAAGATTAACTCTTATAACTACAAAAATATATATTATGACATATTTAACATCATATATTTATTAAAAATTCTCTTAAATTGTATATGCCTTGATTTATACATTATATAAATTGAAACAAGGGGACATAAAAGTAGCTTTCTATTTCTTTTTTAAAACCTAAAAGAGGTCAAGAAAGTAGAGTATAGACTATAGTTGCTACCACGTGCACTTTCCTTGTCAAGAATATTTCTAATGGTCCCAGGTCATCCTCAGCTTGCAACCGATAAACGGTCATTAAAACTAACTTTTTGTCTACCCTCCCAACACTAAAATTATATGTAATATTATTGAAGATAATTTATGTACTCCAAGTGACTCTAGATGTATAAATACCTACCATAATGAGGATGGGAAAATTGACACCAACTTTATCCTTGAACTGGTTGGTAATGGTATACCACTAAAGTGATTAAATTACTCTATCCAATGTTATTGTCCATTAGGACACTTTATAAGTTATGGTATGCTTAGTAAAAATGTGCTAAGATTTGCATGATTCTCTAATCTCATCAATGTTCTAATTAATTAATTACCAGGAGATGATTGTGTATCAATTCAAACTGGCTGCTCCAATATTCATGTCCATCACATGAATTGTGGTCCTGGACATGGCATAAGGTAATGTTTAATCACTCATTTATAAGCTTATTAACCTTTTGCTTTAAAGTTTGATCTGCTTATATTTTAATTTCTAAATTATTTTCGTATTTTGATAATCACAGCCTGGGAGGACTAGGAAAAGATAAAAGCGTTGCGTGCGTTTCAGACATCATTGTTGACAACATCATCTTGGAAAGCACTATGTATGGTGCTAGGATTAAGACATGGCAGGTGGGTGTCCAAAATTTGTAACCTAAATTCTTCTTACGCTGTAACCCCTTTGTTAGTAAATACTTGTCACATTTTTATTTAGCACACCCTTTAAGAAACTACTTAATTTTTATCATCATATTCTTATTTAATTTCTTTAATCATCTATTTTTAATTAATGAAAAATGCGCTCCTCCTTCAATAAATGAAGGTCTGCTAATGAAAGTATCTAAACTTACAACCAAAAATAAAGTGATTGGAAGACGAAATCAAAATTTTCATGCTAAATTAGTTAATGTTTACTTCCACGAATAATTACTCTTAACCGTAAAATGGGACGAATATCGTGGAATATCTATTTTTAGTAAGAATAATACTCCCCCGTTTAAAAAAAAATGACCTACTTTTCTTTTTGGTCTGTTTCAAAAAGAATAATTCATTTTCTTTTTTTAATAATACTTTAATTTCTGCTTTCCACATGTCATGTTTAGGACCACAAGATTAAAGGACATTTTGGTACATTTGACACAACTTTAATTTAAGGCCACAAAATTTAAAAGTCTTCTTTATTTTCTTAAACTTTATGTCAAGTCAAAGTAGATCATTCTTTTTTAAACGGAGGGAGAAAATATTTAGGAACGAAAGGAGTAGTATATTTTAAAAAGTTATAACAAATAATCTTTCCATTTTTCAGGTTGCTAATAATACTTTTTTGCAAACAATTTCCTTAAGTAATCCAATGAGTTTAAGTCATATCCACTAATATATGTATTACAATTTTTTGGTTTAATCACATTAAACATATTTATAATATGACTTAATTTTATAATACACCTCCTGTACTTTAAAGTCAAATAATTATACCTTTTCTACACCTCCTATTTACGAATATTTGGTGCAATTAACATTCTTTTTTTACATTAAGAGTGCAGTCTTGCAGACTACTTACTCTATTATCTAGGTAACAATATTAGACTTGATAAGGAGACTAGTGACTCCTTGTTGTACGTAGATCAACTTAACTAGTTATTGTGTAATTTCTTCTTCTTTTTTCTACATTATTGTCGGTATATGGTATACTAATCTTATATTTTAAGTAACCTAACAGTTTAAAAAATTCTTTATGCAATTGTATATAAAATTTAAATCTGTTAGTTAATTCGTTATTTTTCCATATGTTGATTTTGTAGGGTGGTATTGGATCAGTCAAAAACATATCATTTTCAAACATTCAAGTATCAGATGTTAGGGTTCCAATCATGATAGATCAATATTACTGTGACAAGTATGTGTGCAAGAATCAAACAGGAGCAGTAGCAATATCCAACGTTAAATTCAACCAAATAATAGGAACTTATTCAGCCAGCCCAATCCATCTAGCTTGTAGCAATTCAATTCCATGCACAGACGTTGATTTAATTGATATTCAATTAAAACCGTCGAGGAATTATCGAGGAATTAATCAGATGGGATTGTGTTGGAATTCTTACGGAAAATCACAAGCACCACTTCTTCCTTCAAGTATAGATTATTGTGTTAGAAGTGGAAGTGGCTTTGTTAGAGGAATTTCAAGATCTCATGAACATGTTGTTTGCTCATAAATTTTTTAGCCACTTTTTTTTAATTTTTAGGTGTTATTGTAATTAAGTAATTTGTGTTTGTGTTAAATTTCCTATGGTTGCGTTGTCCTTCCCCTATGTTTTTAATGGTTGGAAGGTACAAGCTCTAGTTAGTCTAGAATTAAATATGCTGTTTCTTCAATCCCTTTTTTTATATGAATTTTGGAGTTCATATATTCAGCAATTCTCCTTGTTCTTTCTATCTCTCATTAATATGTTTTTTCTTTTATAATTATCTGGCTTTTCACCTTTTTTTATTTCACTCTTTGGAACATCCTTATCAATCTCTTTCACTTTCACCAGACAAGTTACCATGAGATGTGATTAAGGGTGTGTTCCGAATGTTTTTCATTTTTTTTTTTTATGTTCGGGTGGTTAAAATATTTTTCAAATATCATTTTCAGAAATCAAGTTTCTTAAAAATGAAAAAAATAATTTTCCTAATGCAAGTAGAAAAATAAGTTATACAGGTAGTATTACACATTGATTGTTTCCTCCCCGTATACCCTCCAACACATCTTATCTTCACCCCAACCATGCATCCTCCATCCTCACCACCCTAGCACCTTCCCTACTATTTCTCTTGATTATATATAAATTCTTTTGGAATAACATTTTTGGCTTACATACCTATCAACTTATTTTCCTAATTGAAAAATACTTTTCTTCTCTTTTTTTTTTTTAAGTTCGTCTATCTCTGTTCATTGAGCATGGACCTGAATAAATTTATGAGAAAGTCATTACAAAAGTAAGAGTCTTGATTTCTCAATCCTCAGAATCCTACGGAAGGTGGAGCATCCTCCAACCTATCCATGATAATAGATAAACATTTAAGCTCACAAAAAGATTTGAGGGGGTATTCAGCCTATACAATATACTCTCCTATTAGTCTATACAAAAGTACTAGGAAACTCCAAAATGGTAAAGACTTTGAAGTTGTGTATCTAAAGTAAAAGTTTTCTTGCTAGGCTTGATGTGAAAAAGGGGAAAGGCGAGTCTATCCATATTATACCCGCCCTTAGCATTTTCAGGAAGTTGTTGAAAGTTATTAAACATTGTATAGCCACTGCCTTGTACACCAAAGTTAGCCAAACAATCTGCAACCTTATTCGTCTCTCTGTAACACTATCGAATGGTTGAATCTTCAAATGAATTCATCATACTTCTTATCTCCAAGATATTTGAAAAGACATTCAAGAACACTGAAGCAGAGTTCTCTATCCATTTTACCAGTAGCATTGAATCACTCTGAATATCAATATGGCTAATGCCCTTGTCTCTACATAATTCAAGTCCAATTTTCAAGGTGGTTGCTTCTGCAATGTTGCTTGTGTTGTGGCCTAACTGGACAACAAAGGCTCCAAGTATCTTGCCTTGTGAGTTTTTTACTACTAAAAAATGGCCAAAAAGCGACGCAAAAAAAAACGACATTGGCCGTCGCTTTTTTAGTTTAATTTTAATTTTTACTTACTTTTTATTAAAAGCGACGGCCAAGTCTTAATATATGTCATTTTTTTTTCGCAGATTTTTGTGCCAAGTAATTAAAAAAATTTATACTTTTTTTAATAAAAGCGACGGACAGCGTCGTAATTTATTAAAAAATAATAATTATTATTTTTTAAAAAGCAACGTAGTCCGTTGATTTTTAAATTTGTTTTTTTTATTAAAAGTGACGGACAACGTCGCTATAATTTTTATTTTTTAAAATATTAATTTTAGAAAAGAGACGCTGTCCGTCGCAATTTTTAATTATTTTTAATTTTTCATTATTGTCCGTCGCTTTTGTTAAAATTAAATAAAAATTAATTTTTTGAAAAGTGACATTGTCCGTCATTTTTTAAATGTAATTTTTATTTTTTTTATTTTTATTAAAAGCGACGGACAACGTCGCTATAATTTTTATTTTTTAAAATATTAATTCTAGAAAAGCGACGTTGTCCGTAGCAATTTGTAATTATTTTTAATTTTTCTTTATTTTTAGAAAAAGCGACGGACAACGTCGCTTTTTCTAAAATTAAATAAAAATTATTTTTTTAAAAAAGCGACGTTGTCCGTCGCTTTTTAAATTTTATTTTTATTTTTATTTATTTTTATTAAAAGCGACGGACAACGTTGCTATAATTTTTATTTTTTAAAATATTAATTCTAGAAAAGCAACACCGTCCGTCGCAATTTGTAAATATTTTTAATTTTTCTTTATTTTTTTCAAAAAGTGATGGACAACGTCACTTTTGTTAAAACTAGATAAAAATTAATTTTATGAAAACGACACTGTCCTTTGATATTTGATTTTTAATTTACTATTAAATAAATAATCTTTATATTAAAAAAATTAAATGTATTCAATTATATATTGAATACGTTGATATCATACGATCGATTGATAAAAAAAATATACTGTTGAAGTTATAATATAATAATATAAGCTAAATTAAATGATAATTTATCATTATATATATACAAAATATTGTATTACGAGGTAATTTACATGTGTATGTGATGTATCTAATACATATTGTGAATTTTATAGTCAATCAACTGTATATATTGAATACATTGATGTCATACGATTGATTGATCAAGGTAATAATATATTTTTAAAATTATAATATAATAATATAAGCTAAATTAAATGATAATTCATCAGAGTAGAAATAAAATACGTTGTATTACGAGGTAATATACTCATGTATGTGATGTATATAGTTAAAAGCTAGCTAACTGAGTCTATATATCCAAATATTATGAATAATACGTTAATATCATATGATCGAGCGAATAATATACTATTGAAGTTATAATAATGAAGCCAGTTAACCAACAATTCATCATATTAATACGTTGCATTAACGTAATCGAAATCTCCAATTCAATATTTTTTAACCCAATTTCTAATCCCAATTTCACTATTTTTTTTCTTGAAATTAGGGGTGTGCATCAGTCGATTCGGTTTGATTTTAAATATTATCAGTTTGGTTTATCAGTTATCAATTTTTAAATAAGTTAAACCAATAATCAAATCAATAAGCAAAAATTCTACATGATGTATTTTATTTTACAAGAATCTTCAAGCTTGAATAGGTTTTCGAGAAGGTCTGCGTACACTGTACCCTCCACAGACCTAATTTTGACCCAATTTTTTACCACAATATATCAATTTTAGTCTAGTTTTATTCAATTTATTTCAATTATAGCAAAATTGTGACACAATTGAAAATTTATGTAAATTTTAATCAAATTCTCAACCTTTAAATCTCAGCCGTCGATCAAACCTGATCCAACGGCTAAGATCAAATTATCCTCTCTTTCATCTTAAAACACATAAGCTGTCTCATTATTATTATTATTATTATTATTATTATTATTATTATTATTATTATTATTATTATTATTATTATTATTATTATTATTATTATTATTACGTATATTAAACTAGCAGCCACTCTTATTTAATTTTCCTTTCTTGTGTTTAATTTTTAGTCAATCTTTTATTTCAATTACTATCAATTTTAGCCAAAATTAAATATCAATATAAATCTCGATTTAAATCCCAATTGACCTACTTTTAAATACCTTAATCTCAGTCGTTGATCAAAGTTGATCCAACGACTGAGATCAGATCAACCAATCTTTCCTTTTAAATAAAAAATCAAACCCTATCCTCATTTTCTCCCTCAAACATCCGCCTCCCTTCCCCATATTCTCTCTCTCTCTCTCTCTCTCTAAGACTCACCATAGCAAACACATCTTGCTCCCCCTCTCCTCCCTTGCCGTCTCATTTCTTTTCCGGTAAAACCACGCCGATAAAGCCCCTCAAGCCGCCGCCGACAGCTCCCTCCATTCACAACGAACAACCACCGATGAGCCAGCCTCCGACGCCGGACGAACCAGCCTCCGCGCCACCAACCACCAGTCACCAGTCAACGCTGCAGCCATCGACCAGAGCCAGACCCTTGGTGGACAAGTATTTATTCAATCTCTATTCAACAGTTATAAGTCAACATAGTAAATAAATTCTTGTGGTTGTCCATGATAAGTGTTATACCTTAAGCTTGAATTGTGATTGAAAACGCTAGGAAGATTATTAGGATTGTAGTGCTAGTACATCAAAATTATCTAGTAGATTGACTTAACCTATGCATGAATTTATGTTTAGTACCTTTTATAGTTAATGTGGTAGTGCGGATCTGAGGTGTGTCTTGTTTCTATATGGAGTAGTTAGTTGTGGATTTATACTTTAGGTGAAAATTTTTAAGGAATAACTTAGTATCATTATATATGGTGATACATCAACCGTAAGATGATAATGGTTCAGTTTAGAATAACGAAGAGGTCTGCGAACTTAGAATGATGGCTTAAACCTAAAAGGAGATGATAATATCTGACTATAAGGCCAAATGGAGCCTCGTGTATTATCAGTTGAGTAACATATTTGTTGTAACGCTCTGTGAAGCGTATTTATATGTATTCTGGTTAGGTGACAGGTTTGCGATAGGCCTATTTACGAAGGAAACTCTGGCAATTTTTTTTAAAATTTTTGAGAGTTAATAGAATTTTAGGACCACATAATTGATAAAATGAAGTGGAAGTTAAGTAAATGATCTCAACAAAATTTTAGGACCACATAATGGATAAAATGAAGTGGAAGTTAAGTAAATGATCTCATGAGTGTCTTAGATAATTATAGGAGTCAAATAAGTTATAAGCATCATTCGAGGACGAAAATGATTTAATGTAGTTCTTGAAAGGTGAACTTGTGTTTTGAAATTTGTAAAGTGTAATCACTTGAGAATGTGAATTCATGACTTGAAATTGGTTTAGTGTTGATACTTGAAATGTGAATTCATGACTTAAAAATGGTTAAGTTTAGTCACTTGAGAAGTGAATTAGAGAGTTGAAAATGGTTAAGTGTAGTATTTTGAAATGTGTACTAGTCGCTTGAAAAGTATATTAGCGACTTGAAAATAGTTTAATGTAGTTCTTGAAAGGTGAACTTGTGTTTTGAAATTTGTAAAGTGAATATCACCTGAAAATGTGAATTCATGACTTGAAATTGGTTTAGTGTTGATACTTGAAATGTGAATTCATGACTTGAAAATGGTTAAGTTTAGTCACTTGAGAAGTGAATTAGAGAGTTGAAAATGGTTAAGTGTAGTATTTTGAAATGTGTACTAGTTACTTGAAAAGTGTATTAGCAACTTGAAAATGGTTTTATGTAGTTCTTGAAAGGTGAACTTGCGTTTTAAAATTTGTAAAGTGTAATATCACTTGGAAATGTGAATTCATGACTTGAAATTGATTTAGTGTTGATACTTGAAATGTGAATTCATGACTTGAAAATGGTTTAGTTTAGTCACTTGAGAAGTGAATTAGAGAGTTGAAAATGGTTAAGTGTAGTATTTTAAAATGTGTACTAGTCACTTGAAAAGTAGATTAGCGACTTGAAAATGGTTTAATGTAGTTCTTGAAAGGTGAACTTGTGTTTTGAAATTTGTGAAGTGTAATCACTTGAAAATGTGAATTCATGACTTGAAATTGGTTTAGTGTTGATACTTGAAATATGAATTCATGACTTGTAATTGGTTTAGTGTTGATACTTGAAATGTGAATTCATGACTTGAAAATGGTTAAGTTTAGTTACTTGAGAAGTGAATTAGAGAGTTGAAAATGGTCAAGTGTAGTGTTTAGAAATGTGTACTACTGACTTTAAATTAATCAAGTGTAGTTACTTAAGAAGTGAATTAGTGACTTGAAAATAGTTTAGTGTAGTTACTTGAAAGATGAACTTGTGTTTTGAAATTAGTAAAGTGTAATCATTTGAAAATGTGAATTCATGACTTGAAATTGGTGCACCTCCTCCTGTATAAGAAGATATTGATGCAGATTTGATTGGTCTAATTCCTGGAGATACAGACATGTTTGGTAGAGTGTTTATCAAGCCTGATGGATCTTCGTAAGTTTATTTTTCAATTGATAGGTTTATTTTTTTCATTAATAAAATATTCAACCTTACATACTTATTATGTTATTTACAGGTGGTATTCCGCGTCAAAAGAAGTTAATGAGGCTGTAAGAGAGAGCGTTATGAGACTTTTTACATATCCTTGGCACGAGTGGTGGGACATTCCAATAGTCTCTAAATAAGCCATGTTTCAAGAGTTTAAGGTATATTATATTTAATTATTATTTAGTTAACTTTAATATATATACTAGTCATATAAATTCATATAACACTAGTCAATTGATTTTCAGACAATGTGTTGTTTGTTGGCAAAGGACGATCAGGACATTTCTACAATTTTTGAGAGACATGCTGCTATGTCACATCAGATTGCATATCTTGAACGGGCCTTAACACAGGCCGTTGCTCCTGATTCAAGTAGCGAAGAGGAAACAAATAGTGATGAGGAGTTTGTTGGGGCTACTCCTTAGTGTTGTTGGACTTGACTTTTAGATAATTTTTAGATATTTTGAACTTAGCTTTTAATTAGTGAAAAATCTTTAGGATTGTTTTATGTATTTTGAATGTTGTGAGATTCATTGTTTAAGTGTTGTTGATTTGAATTGCTTAAATGATTTGTTGATGTAGTATGTTGTATGATTATTGTAATAATGTGTGTTGCATGAGGGATGTATATATTGAATTGCATTTTTATTTGGCACGTGGGATGCAGAAAATGCAGATTTCTGCATAAAAAAAAATGCAGAAAAGTGGCGACGACCGTCGCTTTTTTATTCATTATGAAGAACAAAAAGCGTCGATCAACGTCGTTTTTTTATTCATTATGAAGAACAAAAAGCGACGACCAACGTCGCTTTTTATTCATGACGACCAACATCGTCTTTTTTAAAAAAATATTTTATTTTTCTCAAATTACGACGGACAGTGTCAATTTTTTTGAAAAAAATATTATTTTTTTCAATAAAACAATGTCCGTTGTTTTTTGTTCATCATGTGTTCTTCACATGAAGGACAAAAAGCGACGTCATTTTTTTAAAAAATAACTAACAATTTTTTTCTCTAAAAGCGACGTTGTCCGTCGTAATAAAGCGACGCAGGTTGTTGTTTTAAAAAGACAACACCCTTTTTTTAGACGAAAAAAAGCGATGAATTTTCGTCGATTTTGCCCAAAAAGGCGACATTGGTCGTCGCTTTTTGGCATTTTTTTAGTAGTGAATTCCACCACCACCACTAGGGTCGGGGTTCCCTTTTGAGCATCCGTCCGTATTTAATTTCATGCATCCCTCTCTAGGAGGTATTCATTTAACCACATTGGTAGAAAATGCAGGTGTGGCCTTCTCCAGCAAATCAAAATAATGAAACCATCTCATAAACGGGGGGATTTTGGGAAATTGCTTGTGAAAAATTATAAAGAGTTGTTGATTCACCATAAGAATAATTCTATTAGGGGTTATCCTAATATTATCAAATCTGCTCTTACACCTCACTTTCCATATTTGCCCGATGATAATACTTGGGCGCACCTGTAATGCAAGCTTCTGAATAGGGTTTTGATCGTTTTCCTTCCACTAGCTTAGGATCATTTGTCTTAAATTTCCTTGGGTCATCCTGATTCCCATTAAGTTACTATAATGAGACCATACAATACTACTAGATTTGCCTTTGAAAAATAGATGTTCCTCTTCTTTCAAAGAAGAATTAGGACAACACTAACACTTAGAGGGAATGTTACAACCAAATCTCTGTAGCCTCTCATCCACAACCACTTTATGTTTTAACAACCTCCAAAGAAAGAAAGAGATTTTGAAAGGGTACTTCTTACTCTAGATCATGCTATTTACCATAGATTTATTATGACATTCTCTAATATTTCTCGAAGGAGATTTACACAAAAATCTCCCTTCTATTGAGGCAGACGAAATTAGATGATCCTTAAGATGAAAAAATAATAATTTTAACTCTCTTTATATGTTGCACCACATCCATTGAAAAAATTTGAAATAATTTACGAATGTTCCAACTCTCATTCTCAATAAAGCTATCAACTTGAATTTTGATAAAAGTGTTGTCCACACCAAAATCTGCCAACTTACTGATGTCAACCCAATTGTCCCACCAGAAACTAGAGGATCCAGAGTGGATCCTCTAAGTAGTTAGGTGATCAACCTTGATTTTAATCTTCATCATTCTTCTCCAAGTGTGCGACTGAGAATAATTTCATTTTCTAGCAACCGGATGTATTCTTTGTGAATATTTAGCCTTCATAAAATCTATCCATAAGGAGGTCCTTAATCTAAACTGCCACCAGAGTTTAGCTGCAAAAACATCAGCTTTATCTTGCATTGATCTCACCCCTATCTCTCCCTTATCATTAGGGAGACATATTTTTTCCAGGATGCCCAGTGATATTTATTTTTTCCATCCATTTGTCCCCAAAAGAAACTTGCAAATGCTTTTTTATTTTTTACGAAGTTATTTTAGGAGGTTGTCAAATAGAGAGAAGGTGCATTGGCATGACAATCAAAACATGTTTAATGAGAATAATTCTTTCTCCTGTAGATAAAAGTTTGTTCTGTCCAGAGCCAATTCTTTGAATAATCTTTGTTACCATATCAGTAAAGAAGTGTATTCTTTTCTTTCTAGAGAATAAAGGAAATCTAAGATAAGTTATAGGGAATTTTTTTCCTAGATTTTTAGAATTCTTCTCACAATATTCCTTCTCTTTGTTGTAGTGTCTTCAACCATCAGGAAATAATTTTTCTCTTTATTAATCAGTTGTCTAGAGCTTTGTTCATATTTGTTAAGAACATTTATCACCAGATGTAGGGTATGTGATTTATCTTCACAGAAAATAGTAATGTCATCTGCATAAGACAAATGATTAATCCCAGGTCCATTTGGTTACATGTGAAAGCCAATGAATCTAGGATTTTCATAAAGACTATTAAGAGTTCTAGTCAAGACTTCTGCAGCTATTATGAATAGTGAGGGTGAGATATGATCTCCTTGTTTGACACCCCTATGTGATTTGAAGAACCTATGTATCTTTCTATTGACAATCACAATGTACCACATGTTGGAGAGAAGATTTCATATAATGCTAATCCATTGCTCAATAAATCCCATCTCTCTCATGACTATACAAAGAAAATTCCATGATGATCTATCATACGCTTTATTTATGTCCAGCTTGACGAGAACATTTCCACCCTTAGTAGGCTTCCTGATATTGTGGATAATCTCCTGGGCCAATAAGACATTTTCCCCAATTGATCTATTTTTTATGAATCCACTCTGATTTTGAGATATAATTTTGGGGATAAATCTTGAGAGTCTGTTATTAAGTACTTTAGAGATAATATTCTGTGATAGGTTGCTCAAGCTTATAGGCCTGAAATCAGAAAAAGATTGAGGATTATCAATTTTGGGAATAAGAACAAGACAAGTGTTAGTAAAGTACTTAGTATGTTGATGTCCACTAAATACAACTTTAACCATATTTAAAATGTCCACCCCTATGATCTCCCAAGATTTTTGAAAGAAAAAACCATTGAATCCATCGAGTCCAGCGGGGCTATTAGGATCAATCTCAAAGACAACTTTTTTAACCTCTTCTAAAGTCGGCTCTTCCATAAGCAGTCTATTATCATTATCATTAATAGTTTTTGAAATATGATTAATCAACTTCATGCCAACCTCCCTATCATCTTGTTTAAAAAGATCCTGGTAGAAATGTGTAGGAACTTCTCCTATATTGTCATCACCCTCCACCAATTGGTCCCCAACATAAATCTTGTGAATATTCAAAAGCTTCCTCCTATCTTTCACACCACTATGAAAAAACTTAGTATTTTAATCACCTTCCATATACCACTTGAGGTTAGCTTTTGGCCTCCAAAAGTTATCAATAATCTTATGTTGGATAACTAACTCCTTTTTAGCTTTATTAAGCTTCATCCTGTCATTCTGGTCCAACGACTTCATCCATGCTCAGCTTTTAGATATTGATCCACTTTGTCTTGTAGTTGTTGAACCTTAATAAAGATATCCCCAAACTTGTTTCTAGACCACTCACTAAGAGCCTTGCTCAGCTTCTTCAGTTTCTGATGGACAATCTAGAAACTATTTCCGCTAATCTCTACAGACCACATTTGCCTTACCAACTCATAAAATTTATCTTGTTCAGCCCAAAAATTTAAGAACTTGAAATATTTTATATGATAGTTAACATCCTTGTTAGCTGATATTAATAAAGAATAATGGTCTGAGCTTATCTTAGTCAAGTAGAGTACAGTTGTTTTAGGAAAACAACTAGTTCACTCATTATCAGAAAAAGCTTTATCTAATATCTTCCGAATAACCTCTTTATTCTTTCTTTCATTACACCAGGTAAAAGTGTTTCTAAAATAACCAAGATCATATATACAACCCACAATCATTAATGCAATCTAAAAAGGCAAACTTTTATTGAGTTTATAAGGGGTACCCCTCCCCCCAATTTTTCTTCGGCCAAAAGAATACTATTAAAGTCCCCACAAACCAACCATGGATTGGAGATCATCGAGGTAAATGCCTTCATGTGATCCTATAATTCTTCTCTTCCAGTAGGTTTAGACTTAGCATAAACAACAGAAATAAACACATTAGTATCAATACAAGTACGAGATATTTTGCAAGTAATCATCTGAGAATGATTAGAAAATACATTACAAATAAGGTTTGTGCTTCAGAATCTTTAGATTTTATTGCTAATATTAGGAAAACAGCCAACTATTATGAGAATGTTTTTGTATCTCTCAATTGAAGTATCCTGCAAAAAAGGTTCTTGTAAAGTAATAAAGGATACTTTATGAGTTTTAACAAGGTATATTAGTCTTTCAGTAGCCGCTTGGGATTTCATTCCCATAATATTTCAATTGAGGATCTTAATAATTTTTAAGATTAGTGCCTCAAGAGCTGCAGATTAGTTGTACTAGCTGCTGAAATTCATCTTACAGCTTTAAAGTTGGATTAAGTTTAGGTAAATAAGGCTGCAATCATGCACAATCTGATTTTATAACAACTACTAATCTTTAGGCAATAATGTTAGAGATATGATAACTTATTTTACTCCTTTAATTAAGCTTTTCAGTTATGATTTTGTATATAAATGTGGCAATGATCATTTTAATAAGCCATGAAATAAATAAAAGTTTTTCTGCTCTCTCTTCTTAGTTCAACATCTATTTTTTTCCTTTATACAAATTAAATTCTGTTCTTTCTTTTCAAAAAATTGGTATCTAGATCATTGTCATCTTGAGGGACCTGTGAGAAGAGAGTGAATAAAAAACACAAGTTCTTTCTATATAACCATTCTTTAAACTGTTATCTTAAATATTTTATAGAAAGTGAATTCTGAAACAAGCTTTCTAATTTCACCTGTCTTCAATGATGAGAATTATCAAGCTTGGCCAATTAGAATGGTGGTTAATCTTGAAACACTGCATCTATGGGAAGCAGTAGAAGAGGACTATGAAGTAACTCCTTTTGGAGATAATCCAACAGTAAATCAGATGAGACATCACAAGGAGAGAAAGACAAGGAAAGCCAAAGCCAAAGCATGCCTTTTCTCTGTTGTATCTCCTTCAAGTCTTACCAAAATTATGCAAATGAAGTCTGCTGCAGAAATTTGGGAGTATCTTGAAAAGAAATACCAAGGAAATAAAAGAGTTTAAAATATGCAAGTGATAAATCTGATTCGGGAATTTGAAATGAAGAGAATGAAAAAATCAGAAACCATAAAAGATTATGCATATCAGCTACTTGACTTAGCCAACAAGGTGAGATTATTTGGTAAGGATTTTACTAATGACAGAATTGTTCAAAAAATTCTTATCACACTTCCTGAGAAATATGAAGCCACAATCTCTTCTTTAGAGAATTCTAAGGATCTGTCAAGCATTACCTTGGTAGAACTTGTTAATGCTTTGCAGGCCTTGGAGCAAAGGAGAATAATGAGGAAACAAGGTTCTGTTGAAGGTGTTTTTCAAGCTAAATCACAGAATAAGTCATACGAGGAAAAGAAAATAAACCAGAAGCAAAGGCATGACAATAATTACAACAATCAGGGAGGAAGTAATCCACCCTGCCCTCATTGCAAAAAGACAAATCACTCTCAACAGAAATATTAGTGGAGACCAGATGTCAAGTGCAACAAATGTGGTCAACTCAGCCATGTGGAGAGTGTATGCAAGTCACAAACGCAACAAGACGAAGCCAAGGCTGCTGTAAATCAATATGAAGAAGAGTATTTGTTTGTAGCAACTTGTTTTGCTAGCAAAAGCACTTCTAAAAATTAGTTGATTGATAGCGGATGCACAAATCATATGACCAGTGATCAAAAGCTCTTTAAAGAACTAGATAGATCTGTTATTTCCAAAGTCAAAATTGAAAATGGAGAATATCTTGACGCAAAAGGCAAAGGAACAATTACAATTCAAAGCCCAACAGGTTTGAAACTTATAACTAATGTTTTTTTTGTTCCTGATCTTAATTAAAACCTATTAAGTGTTGGGCAGCTACTTGAAAATGATTTTAAAGTGTTGTTTGAAGAAAAAACATGTGTCATCAAATATTCTGATAATAAGGAGATATTCAAGGTCAAGATAAGAGGAAGAAGTTTTTCCTTGAATCTATTGGACGAGGAGCAAGCAACAATTGTCGGGTTAGAAAATGATTCCGAGTTATGCAACAAAAGACTCGAACATTATCATCATGATGTCATACTCTTCATGAAAGAAAATCAACTAGTAGAAGGTCTCCCGATACTTAAGAAAAATCTGTCTGCTTGTGAAGCTTGTTGGCATGGGAAGAAAACAAGACTTTCTTTTCAGAATTCATCATGGAGGCCAAAGAATAAGCTGCAACTTATTCACATGGATGTAGGAGGACCTCAGAAAATATCATCTTTAAAGGGAATCGAGCATCAGCTAACAACACCCTATACTTCTCAACAAAATGGAGTAGTGAAAAGGAAAAATAGGATGCTAATGGAGATGACAAGGTATTTTCTTCATGCGAAAGGGCTACCAAAGAAATTTTGGGCTGAAGCTACCAATACCGTAGTATTTCTGCTAAACAGATTGCCAACTAAGTCTCTACTTAGAGCAAGATTCAAGTTTCTCGGAGAAAGACTTGGTGTTACAACTCTTGAGTCAAGGAGGAGTGTTAAGATTAGTGCCTCAAGAGCTGCAGATTAGCTGTACTAGATGCTGAAATTCAGCTTACATCTTTAAAGTTGGATTAAGTTTAGATAAATAAGGTTGCAATCATGTACAATCTGATTTTATAACAGCTACTAATCTTTAGGCAATAATGTTAGAGATATGATAGCTTATTTTACTCTTTTAATTAAGTTTTTTCAGTTATAATTTTGTGTATAAATGTGGCAGTGATCATTTCAATAATCCATGAAATAAATAAAAGTTTTTCTGCTTTCTCTTCTTAGTTCAACATCTGTTTTTTTTCCTTTATACAGATTAAGTTCTGTTCTTTCTTTCCAACAATCATTAATAGGAATATCAGAGGTCCTTTGTGGTAGTTTTCTTTGATTGCTTGTGCTCCTACCAATAGATTTGTCCCTGATTCTTCCTCCTTTGACATATTCTCTATTTTTTCTTGGAGATAAGCCTTCTCTATTGCATATATCTTTCACAGCTTTATGAACGTCGTCTTCTTCACCGTCTTTACCTCTATTATGATAGTTTAGGATTTCATCTTCATCCCCAGATGACTCATTTATATTTTCTTCATCTTCAGTTCTTCTCACAAAATACAACCTATAAGAAGCTTTTTAACAGATCGATGCTATATTTTGCTTATTATGAAATCAAATCTACAACTTTCTAAACGTAATTTAACAGTATTACATTATTAATCCGTTTAAAAAGGACATATTTTCTTTTTGATAAAGAATTTAAATTTAATCAAACCCTATTTCCCCTTAATTATGACAAGCTTATTATCACACAAATGTTATGCATATTTATAAACTCACAAATTTTTAAAGTCCTTTTATTTTTCTAATTGAAACTAAGAAAGTAAGGTTAATATGGAGAGTGATAATATATAGTTTTGTCAAAGGGGGTGGTTAATTTTTGGCCTTAGTAGAATAGTCTTTTGGGTTGAATGATGACAAAGATTTGCAAAAGAGGGCTATAATAAAGAAAAAAAGTATGCAAACAAACTTTTTCAGCGAACTAACAGGAAACACACTTTTTTAAAAAAAATTCCTGATTATTATTTTCTTAGCATGTCTTGTACGAGATTATTACTTAATTAGCAGAGGACAGTTTATTTTTGTGGTTGAAAAAGAAAGGTGGCATCGGTAACCAAATCAGCAATCCACTTAGAGGAGCCACTTGGTAGGTTGTATTATTTTTTCAATCCATATATTAAAGCGTGGTATTATTTAATACACTATTTGATAGTAAATTTAAAACAATGTATAATTAATATATGTATTAATTATACATTATACATGGTATTATAAGGTGTATAACTAATACATCTCATTTGGTGGTATTAGTAATTCATGGATTATAATGCATGGATAAATATATATGAGTAAAGAAAAAAATGTCCTTAATTTTTTTTTTTAATTTATTCAATGTGAGTTATTTCTTTTTAATTCAAAGTGTCAAGTCAACATGAACCAACTATTTTAAAACGAGAGTATAATACTCCCTTTGAAACATATAGAGCTCTTCTATGCATCATAACCTCCGAACTTTTCAAATCTCAAGAAATTTTACATTAAGGGTGTGTTTGGTATGATGGAGAATGTTTTCTGGAAAATATTTTTCTATTTTTTTTTGTTTGGTTGTAGTAATATATTGGGAAAACATTTTTCAAGATAACTCATTTTCCTCTATTTGAGGGAAAATGACTTTCCTCATGGACCAAGAGAAGTTATTTTTCGAAAAATGACAAATGTGACTTATGCCCCCACCCCACCCCAACAACACTCATATTCACATGACTCAAAACATTCACATTTCTCAAAATTTTACATTACTCGAAAATATTTTTCACTGAGCTTTGTTTCAATTTTTCACTGCTTGAAATAAAAAATAGTGAAGCCCGAATTTTTTTCTTTTCCAATGTTCGTTGAATGTCTTGTTATTTTCATATGCATATAGGAAGACCTACCTATGTTACTTTTGCTAATTGCATATTTCATTTTGTCATCGATGTAACTTATTTCACAAGGTTGAATAAGCTTGTCGTTCCGTTATATTTCTATTACTTGTAGTATCTTGAGATTGTCCTGACAAAATGTTGAAAAGTGTCTCCTATATTTGTCAATTAATAGTTTCTTAAATTTAATGATGGTAATATTTTAGTATTCGATATTAATATTATTTTCTATGCTTAAATTAGTTTTTACAAATTGTTGAGTTGCTAGAGACATTGATATACCAGTTAACAGTTAGTAGTATTTTCTAAAAAATACTTTTTCACTCACCAATCAAACACTAGAAAATATTTTTCTAAAATATTTTCTACTCACCAACCTAACACCATAAAATATTTTTCAAAAAATATTTTTCACTCACCAACCAAACATGAGAAAATAAGTAAAAAACCAACTTATTTTTCAAGAAAATATTTATCATACCAAACACAGCCTAAACTTCTTGTGCGAAAACATTACAACAAAATGGAATAGGAAAAAGAAAACATAAACATCTACTTGAAACATATAGAGCTCTTATGGATCAGTACAAAGTTTCAGTTCCTTTCTGGGTGAATTGCCTTCCCACTGCCACTAATTTAATCAATAAATTTCCTTCTAATGTGGTGAAATTCGAAACTCCTTATGACTTTCTGTACAAATAGAAGCATCTTATGATGTTTTAAGAACTTTTGGGTATCTGTGTTTTGTTTATACTCTATCAACTTTCTTTTTTTTTGTTTTCCCATTCGATGTTCAGTGTCTGCATTGGAGCTCTGACTAATTCGAATCGCACGTTGTAGGGCCCATTAAGGTGACAGCGCTCCTAACAGAGTTTTCTCCATAATCAAGATCAAACCCTCGACCTCTGATTAAGGGTAGAACAGCTCCATCCACTACACCACAACCCATATTGGTTACTCTACTAACTTAAAGGAGGTAAATTGGAGCCTAGAGCTATCAAAGGTGTTTTTCTTGGGTTTCCTGTGGGCAAGAAGGGATGCAAGGTTATGGATCTTCAAACCAAAAAGATTATTTTTTTCTTAGAAATGTCATTTGTTTATGAAGATATTTGTTTTATCCCTTTTCGAATTAAAGGATGTGAAAACATGATTTTTGATTATTTAAACAATTTTAAAATTTAAAGAAAAAAATTCAAAACAATTTAGTAGTTGGCCATGAATTTTTTTTTCTTTTTTTTTTGTTGAAAAATTATTTCAGTTTAGTAAAAAAAGTGAGGTGTTTGACCATAAAAATTATTTTAAATTATTTTTGAAAAAGTAAAAGCAAGATTTATTTGTTTTTACTTTTCTCACTCCTATTTCTCTAAAAAAATTTCAAAAACAACTTCAATTTATATTCATGACCAAACACAACTCCAACTCCAACTCCAACTCCAACTCCAACTCCAACTCCAACTCCAACTCCAACTATGAAAAGTTATTATTTTCATGGCCAAACGGAAGAAAATACTGAATCGCCATTTGAATTTTGAGAAAATATCAAGAAAAACTAGAAATATTTTAAAGATTTGAAAATAAAAATAAATCCTTAGAATTAGAGAAAAATGGGTAAGGATACAAGTAACGTCTTGAGAGGGTTTTTAAGGCATTTAAAAGCGTTCATTAAAAAAGTAATTGACTAAAAGATGAGTTGATTGATTTGACTAATTTTAAAAATATGGCTAATTTTGTAAATCTTGAAATCTATTTGCAAAATATGACATTCATTTTATTCAAGTGAAAAGCTGTTTGTTCAAATTAAGAAAAATTTCTCTCATGGAGAAAGGTGAACTAGCCCAATTCTTTTATTAATTTGAGAAAATAGATTATTTTCAATAAAAGAAAGAAAGTAAACAAATTATGAAATTTTGACTAGTTATAGAAGGATTTTAAATTTTGTATGAGGAAAATTATTTTTTTATGTTGAGGAAAATTTTCTTTAACTTAAATAAGTCACTTTAGCACATGAATAGAATAAAATTCATTTTTGATTTTTTTTGTCAAAGCCTTGTTCTAAGGGAAAATATAAAACAACTTACTTTTATTAACATGAAAAATTAGATTATATGACAAATGATCAAGAAAGAGAAATAAAAAGGTAGAAAAGAATGACAATTTATGGGGAAATTTAATTTGATTTAACCAAATTTAAGAATTCATTATAAACAAGTAATCAATACGAATTTACAAATAAACTAAAGGAGAAAAGTTAAAGATTTAGGCCCCTGATTCGGCCCATTAGAATTTGGCCAGCTTTGAGGTCTATTTTAATGGACTTGTCAGCTGTGTATACCATCTGTATATCAGATTCTCCTTTTCAGGTTTTGGGATGTATACGCATTGTATACTAGCATATATGACTTGTATACTTGCTTCCTGTTTTCATTTTAACTTCTTTGAACCTGTATATCAAATTTCAACCCCTGTATATAATGTATCTTTGTATACAACCTTGATTTTCATGATTTTTGTTCATTTTTTTTAACTTGGAGGAGGCTTGATTCAATAATACTCGAATGCAAGGTTAATGGAAGTCCAAATGGACTCATTTTGAGACACTTCATGCACAAGAAAAATAGGAGAAGAAATTAGCAAATAAATAAATTAGAGTGGTGCTTCAAAACAAAATTAATGTAGCAACACATGATTGATCACTTTAGGTACTAAATTTACTCTTGATTTGAAGGGAATAGAACACACAAGTTAAAGGCAACACTAGTTAACCATCCAACACTAATTTGGTCGTGAACAACTTAAGCATCCAACTTTATACAATATGAATTAAATTAAAATTGTGAAAGAAAAATACCAATCCTACAGGTAACATAAGTCAAATGGGTGTCTCATGGGATGGTTGGTCCAACTAGGATGCAAAATTAATGGTAACACTTTGCTATGTTAAATAATGAGTGACTCCCAAAATTTTTTAAAAACGGAAAAATACATGCCAAAGGAGGTTATATTTCAACTAATGTATGTAGACCAAATCCAAACAATTCAGCCAAAAATTCAGAACGAACATAAAAGGAGGAGAACAATGAGAAGAACGTCATATAAAGAGATCATTTATGATGCATACAAAGGAGGAATTAAAAGGATTAGTATTATCTTAAGTCACACAAATATGAATCTGTTACAAAAAAAATCCTAATTAAATTTTAGAAAGAAAAAAGAGCCATGGACCAAAAGCTTGGTCAGAATGCATACACACAATATATTTCTTTTATTTAATCTGTCCCTTCATACTAAATAAGAACAATGATAACGAAGAATATATCAACGAATAATGTGAAGATAAAACTCCTAAGACATGTCTAAGCTTTAACAAAACTCCAGTTTTAATCATTCATAAAAATCCTATTTATTTACTTAATTTAGTACATAACGATTATAAGCTACTACTTAGACGGAAAAAATAAAATAGCAAACCAAACACTTAAAATAATGCAACGTACGAGTTTTTTTTTTTTTTTTTTTCTTTTAAGTTTATACAAAAAGAAAATATTTGTCACTCAAATAAGGTTATGCGATCTCAAAAAGAAAATCGTGGACCAGACCCCAATAGGCACCGGTTCAAACAAAGAAAAACAGTAGGTTCAAGTATAATCATAACAATACATATCACTCAAAAATTCTATGGCAACGAAAATCATTAGGCCCACTAACACGAAAAAGAAGAAAGTGCAAAAAAGATAAAGTTTTTATCTATTTCGGAGCAAGAATTGAGACAAACGAGCTCTTTAAATAGACTTTAACACCAAAATTTGAATTTAACCTCGCCAAATTTAGATGGAATTTGATTTTTCTTCTTGAACTCTTTCTTTGAATTTTTGGTTACGTAGGATTAGAGAAATTCTCCTCCAAAATGCTCGATTTTTACCCAAAAAATTCCATCCTCAATCCTCACCTCTCACCTTGTTGGTGTGTCGTGGTTTCATGACACTTTCAATACTTAACATAAGGAAATTATGCAGGAACTTAGGTATTCTTGTTAGATATAATGTATTTTTGTGTTGATTGTGCAGGAAGGCGTGTTATGGAGGAAAATCTGAGAAAAAAGAAGGGAATCTACCAAGTGTGACCCACGAGTTGATCCAGGACTCGTGGGTGTCTATAGGGCATGAGTGGACACGTGACTCTAGTTTTGAAGTTGATTGCCAAGTCTGATTTTCACGAAGTCAACCTATGATCCATGGCTCCATCCCACGCCACATGAGTTAGAGTCATGAGCCATGTTCTGAAGATTGAATACAAACCTAACTCCCACGATTGTAAGGCACGATTCATGGATCTGATCCACGACCTAACCCATGAGTCGTAGGTGCTGCCGACCTAGTTTTCCTAATAGTTTAGGATAGAATTTATTTTGTATCTATAAATACTCCCTTGTTATTTTATTATTAGGTTACACATTTTATAAACTTTCTACATTATTTTTGAGATTCTTAGATACATTATTGATCTTAGAGTCATTGACATTGGTTTTTAGGGTTTCTAATCAATTGGAGATTTCAATTTTTCATCTAATTCTTGTAAGTTAAATATTATGCTTTCATCTATGAAATCTTCGTGTGTGCTTACGATCTCATGAGGAGCTAACCCCATAACTAGGGCTGTGGAAACCATGATGAATTACAAAATAGGGCTAAGTACGAAGTTATTCTAGACTAGTGTTCTTACATGTATTGGTATTTCTTTTGATTTGATTGCTTTTATGATGGTGGTCAACGTTAGATACACGCTTGTATTCTAGACTTTTTCAAGAGAGAGGTATAGATTGGGAAAAAGAAGTAACAATAGAAATTTGAAGCCACCAATCTTTATCTAATTAACTTGAGCCATAACTGGAATAGTTAATTTGAGATCACAAAACAACGGTTAGTAATGCAATGCTTTGAGCCCGAAAGAAGATAAATAAAATTCAGTGAAATTCATCTAAACTTAGGTCAAGAGACAGATGAATTATATATACTCCCTCCGTTTAAAAAAGAATGACCTACTTTTCTTTTTAGTCCGTTTAAAAAAGAATGACCCTTTTCTTTTTTGGCAATACTTTAATTTCAAATTTTCACATGGCATGTTTAGGACCACAAGATTAAAGGGCATTTTGGTACATTTGACATAACTTTAATTTAAGTCCAAAAGATTCAAAAGTCTTCTTTATTTTCTTAAACTTTGTGCTAAGTCAAAGTAAGTCATTTTTTTTTGAAACGGAGAGAGTATCTTGTTAGATTTTGCATATAAGGATCGAGATAGTCTGTTATGCAAGAACAGGTTGCGGAGTTATGAAGTCATAGGGAACACAATTCTAGTTCTCATCTCATATTGATCACAACCCGATTAACCAATAATTGTTACTATTACACTTACTTTTACAAAACTCCTTTTTATTTACGTAATTCCCAATTACAGCAACAAACTCTTGACAGACTTTCGGCCTATTTCTCGAGGAATTGATCCCATCCCAACACAGTTGGGTTCTATATTTGATTTAGTGACCGCTTTATATTTTGTAAGAGGTGTAATTTAGGAAACATAAAATTTTGGCGCCATTGTCAAGGAATATGATTACGAATTGATAGATCGAGTTTGTTGAATTTATTGGTTTCATTTGTTGATTTCTACTTTTCTACTATTTCTAGGGCACTCCCCGGTGTATGCCCAGTACTCGGAGTCAAGGTAATCTCCTGATTCCATTTGATCCTGAACTTGAGAGAACTTTGAGACAAAATCAAAAGATGGAGAGACAAAAAGTTTATAATCAATGAGCTCTGATCGAAGGGGTTCATGATGAACCAATAGTATTGAATCGGCCATCTCAGAATGGTGGTTAGAAAACTATAGAGAAAGGTACTACTCGCTTAATAGCTGAGGAAACTACTAGACAAATAGTTTCCTAATGAGAATCTAGGGAAGAAAGGGCCAGATAGAAGGAAAAAGATCATCAAGTCGCACTTAATAGGGATAGATTGAGAAGAAATAGAGCTCAATAACCCATCAAGTTATATCTACCAGTGTGATAATCCAGATGAAGGTTTGGTTTATGTTGAACCAGTTAAAACAGGTGTAATAATTCCTCTAAAATTACCCCAAGGGACTAAATTCGATATTACGGATGCGATGATCCAGTTACTGAACTTTAAGGGGGTGTTTGTTGGTCTGCCTACTGATGATGCAAACATGAACCTTGTGATATTTGTGGGGATTTACACTTTATACAATCTTCTTGGGATGAGTCGAGAAGCTATATGATTGAGGTTTTTCCCATTTTTCCTGACAAGAAAGGTGGCTTTGTGGTTAGGAGAGTTACCTCATGGATCTATCACCACTTGAAATGAGTTGAGGACATAATTCTTGGAAAATTTTTTCCTGCCCTCTAGAATGCTACAATTGAAGGATAAGATCTATAATTTCAGGTAGCTGTATTCAGAGGCACTATATAAGACATGGTTGGGGGGGAGAAACTTGCTTGAGATATTCTATAGAGCCTTGAATGCTAATACCAAGGTTGTGGCCGATACTATTATAGAAGGGGACTTCAAGAGTCTTTGCTGGGAGCATGATTCAAAATCTTAGATTGGATAACTAAATCCAACCAAGGGTGGCATACAGGGGAGGCAAATAGATCAGCTAGAACTTATACAATCGGTGCTTTCAGTGAGAAGAGAGCATTAGATTAGATGGTGGCTCAAGAGGTAGCATAGTTGCGAATTGAGATTGGCCTGCTTATGTGACATGACCCGAACCGAGGCCTTGTCGTGATGGGCATCCCAAGTACAACTAGGATCGAGTCACTCTAATACCCAACCCAACCTCCAAACACATACCCTAAGTTAGATGAACTCCGAACATATAACAAGATAGCGTATTTGTAGATATACTGACTTTGAGCTAAGTCTACTTCCTAAACCAACCCAATCAAGTCAATCCATCCAATAACCAACCAAACCAAGACAATAACCCAATGTGTTTATATATATAATTCAAAAGAAAATGAAATAATCATAAATTAAATACAGTTTATATATGTCAGCCCCAATACTGACACCATTACCGACGCCGCCCATACTAACCCATAGTAGTCCCACAAAGCCTCTAACCAAAAGTAAAACAATATCCGATTGAGACATGCCCCCGACCATAGCCAAAACCATAGTCTATAAAATGACCAAAGTATGTAAGGACATCTGATGTGTGAGCAAAAACTAACACATTTAATGTTTTTTAGCTCAAAATAATTATGAATTCTGAAGCAACTCTTGTTGTTTTGATGTGTTTGCTTATGATATTGCAGAAAAAGGCTGAAGAAATGAGAATAAACAATAATGGAGCAAAAGAGTTGAAAATTTGAGCAAAATAGAAGAAAACATGGCTGACGACCTCCGTGATAAGTCGTCAGCCTCGTGATAGCCTATCAGCATTGGCGTCAGCCTTAACCAGGGAGTTGCAGTTTGAGGAGCAGTTCTGACAACGCCAGTGATGTGGCGTCAAAGTCGTGATAAGGCGTCAAGAATGACGTCATCCTTAAGCAGAAAGTTAGCATGGGAAGAAGATATCTGACGACGTTGGTGATACGCCGTCAGATCCCTGATGTGGCATCAGCCACATCTTCAGCCTAAGACAGAACCTGAAGGCAACTGAAGCTTCTCTGACGCCATCCGTGATAGGGCGTCAACTTCTTGACGCGACGTCAGCCTGGGTGTCACCTATTTCGAACAATTTTATTAATTTTGTTATTTTATTTCCTTAATTAGGCTTTAGTATAAATAACATCTTTTAGGGTTTTTGATTAATAATTCATCTATCTGAACAATTTTACTGGGGGGCGGAAAAGGAGAGAAACCTCTAATTGAGGGTTCCTAACATTCTTGTAAACATCTTCCATTTGAAGATTGATTGTGGGTATGATTTATTACTTATTCTTGATTATGAATTCAATACATATTGTTGATCTTTGTATCATGAATAACTAATTTTCTTTACTTGAGTTATGGGAACTTTGATGTGAATACTAATTTGGGTTGTGAATCTAATATATGTCCATAAGAAATTGATGTTGTATAAACCTTTCTTTATTTTAATGATCTTTCTTGGCTGCAACTTAATAGAGTCAGCACTACAAACATCACTTGTCTGAGAGGAAAGTGTTTGTTAGGTTACTTCAATGAAACAATCACTTGTCCGAGAGAAAAGTGCTTGTCGAGCAATGTATCGATCTATCTTAGTTGCAACTTGAAAGGTGAGCCCAAGAACATCACTTGTCTGAGAGGAAAGTGTATGTGGGAAAAGAAAGAGTTTACATGGACTCGAAAGATTTTAATCTTTAGTTTAATGGCAAATGCCTTAACCGGATTTGCCTACATTAGAACATAGTTGAATAGTAAACACATCCTTTAAGTTCGAGAGAATTAATGGATACACTACCTATTGAGGTCGAGAGACGAATGGTTAAATAATAGGATTCAACTCTTCTTGTAATTGAAGTGTCAATTGGAACTCTAAAGTGATTTGCAACCCAACCTATGTAAGCATCTTGGTAACCATAACTCTAGTGTACTATAACATTGTTAAATCGAAGTGTTTATCAACTTTTGTTTAACCATTTAAAACCCCCAAATTTTATTTTTTTCTATCATTTGTTTAAATTCAACTTGTAGCTGTAGTTTCAAATTAGTTTGATCGCCATTCACATTGTTCCTTGTGGATTCGATCCCGAATCCAAAGTTGGGTAAATATATTGATGACGACCGCCTTGCACTTATTTGAGGTATAAGTTGAGCGTTATAAAAAATGGAGCCGTTGCCGGGGAACAATTTGACGTATTGAGTTAGTTTGGAATTTTAGCCTACTTGCTTGAATTCAAACTTGTAAATATTTGTTTTTAGTTTTCTTTTATTTCTTGTTTTAGGTAGATTTTTTTTATTGTAATTTACTTATTACTATGGCATCTTGGAATGAACATGAGTTTGGTGGTTGGAAATCGTATCTTGATGATCCATGTCCATATTGTGATGGACCTCACTTTTGGTAAGATTGTAAATATACTCATCGGAGAGAGATGTGTGCACTATCTCCAGCGTACTGGGAGTATAATTGTTCTTTATGTGGTGGTCAAGATGGACATTGGAGTGATTGCCCAAATGCCCCTTCCCCCTATTGCGCTAACCCAGGTTCTAGTTCTTCTTTTGAGTATGACAGGTCTTATGGTCAAAGAAAAGGAAGAACAAAGCACTGGAAAGAGTGACATTGAAGCTATACTTCAACTAATGTTGGATCGTACAGACACAACGAATGATACCATACGTGACATACGTCAAGACATTAGGGCATTTAACTAGGGAAGAAAAAGGATAAAGAGATGGGTATCGAGGTCAATCATCCAAAACACTTTTCTACATTGTGGTTAGATGATATCTTGTCTGTGGAATCATTTATCATAATGGATGAGTGTGAAGATGAGGAGCAAGAACCCTATATCGATGTTGTGCTTGATGTTGAGCATACCTTGGAGATTTCCCAACCAACCGAACCAACCATGAGGGATGATGCCAAGATTGAGGAAATGGTGCTAGAGGAAAAAGAAGAAACCAAGCCAATCTCTTATGAAGACTCTAGCCCAATTCAAAGTGAAAATGTTGAGAAGATGAATAAAAGTGAGTGTGTAGAGCATAGTGTAAATTTTGACGTAGGATTTTTTGGGCCATACTCGAAGTATTTTTCCATATTATATTTAGATGATATCTTGTCTGTGGAATCATCTAAACTAGTGGAAAACTGTGAAGATGAGGAACAAGAATCCTATATTCTTTATTTTACACTTGATAAACAACATAAAAACACACCTCACTTTAAGGTCGAGTTGTTTACCATGCATCATTCATTACTCGGCTTCTTAATCTTTGTACCACCTCCCTATGAGCGAGGCAAAAAGATGAACTCTATGTTGGGGGTGAAATTCATATCCTCAAGGTGGAGGAAAAAACTGAGTTGGGTCATGCCGCGACGTTAAACTAGGCGCTTCTTGGGAGGCAACCCAAGGTAATTTGTTGTTTGTATTCACATTATATGATTGATATCAGATCTTCGCACCCATGGTGCCACAGGTATGTTTCTAACTCTCTTGTTTTGATTTGACGTTTTGGGAACAATGCATGATATTAAGATGAGTGTGGGGCTACTTGTGGGTGTTGATGTCCTCCTGTGGTTTTTGTTGCCGTGTATCTTTTCCCTGAAGTCTTGTTCCTAGTAGAGCCGGCATGTTTAGGCGTATTGTGTTTGTTTTGTGATGTGTTGTGGTTAACTGGAGAAAAATAAGTTTCTAGAGCAGTTGACATATTTTTGTTGACTTTTAAGACTGATAAACACCTCTTCGTTGGTCTATTTTATAACTATGTGATATGCATTTATATGTGGCTACTGTGAATCTTTTATTGACATTAGTACTAGGGACATGATAATCACTGCTAACAATTTCATGAACCGAATGGGTAGTAGCTTGTGATGTACCATTTTTCCATGTGTGTGTGAGGTCTTACTCAATTCCCTGTGTGTGTTGAATCTAGAACTTTCCCGGTTAGTCTTACCTTGGTTGAAAGATAGGGTTTAGGAAAGGATCATAGGCCGTTTTGATTTTTAAGTCACTTTTTTGCCTAAATAACCTTCCATGTATGCATGATATCTCTTGATCCCTATTTTGAGCCTGAATTGACCATTTCTTTCTATGACACCTATCATCTTCCCATTTAGATCATAATGAACCTGTTTTGGCCCTGGTCCTCCTTGGACACTGTGCACCTAGACTTAGGTAAACAACCTAAGTTGAGGGTGGATATCATAGGGGTGCATGATGTAAACTGGGTATGAAGAAAGGTAGAATAAAAGGAAAAGAATAAGTGAAAAAGAATAAAAAGCTGGGTGGTGTGGAAGAAGAATAAGAAAAGAAAAAGAATGAAAAAGAAAAACCACATCCATCCTGAATAATGTGTGATCAAGAAAAGGAGAAAAATAAGAAAAAGGTTAATAAGTGAAACCCAAAAGTTAAGGTAGTGCCAAGGAGGCTTAGTCACTCTAAATTCCATTGAATATCATACCAACCCTTAGCCTGTATTACAAACTAAAGAAAAGACCTGTAGTGATCCTAACTTATCTGTCTGGACACCTTGGTAATGAAAATAAGGGCAAGCATAGGTATTTGACATGCATTGATTGGAATTTCTTTCTGAGAGTGAGTGTCTCTTGACCGTCCCCGCATTGACATGCTTGAGTTCATTTATGAGTGAGGAGGGACTTCTTTGTTGTAAGGGAACATCGGTTGCATTGCTAGCTATTTACTTGTTTGGGTAGTGTAACTTGTACATATGCATGGTTATTGTTGCTGAATTGATGCCATATCTTGATTCCTTTGGGTCACATTGTTAATCTTCATGGATATACACAATTGGATTTATAAGTAATTGAACGTGGTGAGTGTCATGAGTTTTGAGCTAAACTTGATAATCAACTGTGATAGGTATCTTATGTGTCTCTTGGTTAAGCATCATAGTATGGTGTTATGTAGTTGCTTGAGGACAAGAAATTGTTTTAAGTTGAGGGTTTTGATGTGTGAGCAAAATCTAACACATTTAATATTTTTAGCTTAAAATAATTGTGAATTCTAAAGCAACTCTTGTTGTTTTGATGTGTTTGCTTATGATATTGCATAAAAAGGCTGAAGAAATGAGAATAAACAATAATGGAGCAAAAGAGTTGAAAATCTAAGCAAAATAGAAGAAAATATAGCTGACGACCTCCGTGATAAGTCGTCATCCTCGTGATAGCCTATCAGCATTGGCGTCAGCCTTAACCAGGGAGTTGCAGTTTGAGGAGCATTTTTTACAACGCCGGTGACATGGCGTCAAAGTCATGATAAGGCATCAATAATGGCGTCTGCCTTAAGCAGAAAGTTAGAATGGGAAGAAGATATCTGACGACGTTGGTGATACACCATCAGATCCCTGACGCGGCATCATCCATATCGTCAGCCTAAGACAGAACCTGAAGGCAACTGAAGCTTCTCTGACGCCATCTGTGATAGGGCGTCAACTTCTTGACGCGGCGTCAGCCTGGGCGTCACCTATTCCGAACAATTTTTATTAATTTTATTTCCTTAATTAGGCTTTAGTATAAATAACATCTTTTAGGGTTTTTGATTAATAATTCATCTATCTGAACAATTTTACTGGGGGGCGAAAAAGGACAGAAACCTCTCATTGAGGGTTCCTAACATTCTTGTAAACATCTTCCATTTGAAGATTGATTGTGGGTATGATTTATTATTTATTCTTGATTATGAATTCAATACATATTGTTGATCTTTGTATCATGAATAACTAATTTTCTTTACTTGAGTTATGGAAACCTTGATGTGAATACTAATTTGGGTTGTGAATCTAATATATGTCTATAAGAAATTGATGTTGTATAAACCTTTCTTTATTTTAATGATCTTTCTTGGCTGCAACTTAATAGAGTCAGCACTACAAACATCACTTGTCTGAGAGGAAAGTGTTTGTTAGGTTACTTCAATGAAACAATCACTTGTCTAAGAGGAAAGTGCTTGTCGATCAATGTAACGATCTCTCTTAGTTGCAACTTGAAAGGTGAGCCCAAGAACATCACTTGTCTGAGAGGAAAATGTATGTGGGAAAAGAAAGAGTTTTCATGGACTCGAAAGATTTTAATCTTTAGTTTAATGGCAAATGCCTTAACCGGATTTGCCTACATGAGAACATAGTTGAATAACAAACACATCCTTTAAGTTCGAGAGAATTAACGGATACACTACCTACTGAGGTCGAGAGACGAATGGGTAAATAATAGGATTCAACTCTTTTTGCAATTAAAGTGTCAATTGGAACTCTAAAGTGATTTGCAACCCAACCTATGTAAGCATCTTGGTAACCATAACTCTAGTGTCCTATAACATTGTTAAATAGAAGAGTTTATCAACTTTTGTTTAACCATTTAAAACCCCCAAATTTTATCTTTTTCTATCATTTGTTTAAATTCAACTTGTAGCTGTAGTTTCAAATTAGTTTGATCGCTAGTCACATTATTCCTCGTGGATTCAACCCCGACTCCAAAGTTATGTAAATATATTGACTACGACTGCCTTGCACTTATTTGAGGTGTAAGTTGAGCGTTATCAACATCCATGACATAAATGGAGCCTTTTAAAATATGGAAGCTCACTACTTCAATCCAACACAAGCTGATCCTGAATCCAATTATTGAGCAGGAGGAGTAGAATGGCTAGTTCCTGCATCAAGTGAGGATACAGTACCTGAAGATGAGTTAGTGAGGAAAAGTTACTATACACTCAGGATAAGGATAAAATAATGCAAACCTTTAAAACCAAGTAAACAACCATATGCATGCACAACCACACACACACACTCATGTATATATATATCCATGCCGGAAGAGGGAACTGAGTTTAGCATGCCTTAAAACTATTTACCTAGGACGTGTAGCTTAACCGCCCTAGAGCCACCCATGGGCTATATGGGTAAATTGTTACCCCCTGAACGGGCCCCGATGTGTGTTGCTGCACAAACGGAGATACTATTGGAGTTGGGGATTCTCGTGTACCCTTCGCTCTCTATGATACATACATACAAGTGTAACTTAGGGGATTCTTGTGTACCCCATAACTATTATATATGTGATATCCATGACCAATCCTCATGTTAGCAAACATGAGTTTCCAGTGTCCGTCTATTAGAATCACACCTTCACGGTTAGCTATCACACCCCACCATTATTGTCCAATTAAAACCATTTGTACACAGCCAAACCACCAATTCCATTTATTATCAACCAAGGCTATAAGTAGTGGTATCGTCATACCGACCATAGCTTGCAAGAAATGTGCTTAGCCATCCTCTTTAAGGAAGGGATTCCCATGTACCCATAGATTATACTATTAATTTGCTTGGGGGATTCCCATGTACCCTACAATATGTGAAATACCCAAGATCTTGGCCATGCAAAAATTTATAGTTTTTGACCATACTATCCAAGATATGGTTGGGCAAGCCACTCGTACCTTTGTGTACGAGTCATACCCATACTTTTCTCCTCTCTCATACCTTGAGTAGCCTAGGACTGTAGGATTCTATACATATATGATTTAGGCTCCCCTTAATCGTACACTATTGTAATACCCCATATTTCTCAAGCTTAACTTAACTCTCAGTTCATGAGTTATCTGATATAAATTTTTTGAAATAGTTAGTATTTTTCAGTTTAGAGGTTACCATTTTGTAGGAAATTATATTAGCTTTCCAACAATATAAATTTCTCCTAAATCCGATAACCGGGTGAGAAGTTATGGCTATTTTAAGTTTCAGTCTTTAAACACCGTCATTTAGGCTAGTAGCGCATCGCAGAGTATGTCAAAATGGCAATTGTCAGTTTTCAGTGAGGTACCGCGATATTGGAACATCGCGCCAAGGACCCAATCCACAATTTTCAATTTCCAGTAAAGCAACGCGATTATACCGCGTTGCGCCATGCTTTCAGGTCCTATCCAATATTGCAACGTGATTCCACCGCATCACGCCACCCGCTACATTTCTAGTTGTCATTTTCCAGTGGCTTAACGTGATAGTGGCGCGTCGCACCAGGTGACCAAATTGGGAATTTTTCAGTAACAATTTTAAATCATTCCCATGGGTAATTGGATATTTTTCCATGACCCAAATCATCCTTTAACATGTAAATTACCCCAAATTAACCTAGTTACATCATTATTATTCAATTTTCCCCAAATCAAAGGCATTCTCTCAAGAATCAAGATCAAAACTTAAGAATTTCTTCAAGCACCATCAAGAATTAACTTTTCATGGTATGTTAGGTGTTCATCTATGGGTCCATTTCACCCATAGAGTCCAAGAATCCATTTTTAAAACTTCAAGAGTTATGATTTATGATTTCCATGCTTGGAATTGAATGTATTCGTGATTATGATAGTAATTGGGATCCAATGCATGTTTAATTATAAGTTTCCATGAAATTAAGATAGTTATGTGGTGAATTATATGAATTGCATGCTTAACCCTTGAATTTGAAGTTGAATGTTGTATTCATGATTACATGTGTTAACCATCATCATGTGAAATACTCCATACTCCCCAAGTGTTTGCTAAAATGCCTATGTGAAGTAGATAGTGGAATATTGACATATCATTATGTGGTTCCAATCATGTACAAGCTTATGCCTTACAAGTGTTAGATGAAATGCTTTTATGAATGAATTATGGACAAGTGTACATTGTTGTGTATTTCAAGATCATGCTATGCTTTATTTTTATGCTATCGAGTACTGGGGGTATTTAATACCCTATAATTTAGCTGTTTACCTAGAGCCAGTGTCAGTTACAGAATAGTCTCAGTACTGTCACGATCAGTAGTACTCTCAGTCAGTTATAAAACTCAGTAGAACTCAGTCAGTTATAGAACTCAGGAAAATTCAGTAAACTCAGTATCAGTTCAGTATACTCAGTTCAGTGTCTTTCAGCTGGGAGTAGGATTCAGCACCGAGTGAACCCAAGGATGGGGGCTCACCTGCCAGTAGATGGTGTGATCCTTAGAAGCAATCCTTGCATTTCAGAACTACGTAGACAACATAGGTTGAGACATCAAACCTACAAGTTAAGGATTGATGAGGTGTTTTACCCTGTCAGATAAAGGTTCCACCATTCTCATTAGAGTACCTTCCAGATGAGGGTAACTCTTCAGTGTCTTTACCCATGGTACGGTACTGACACCCTTCTAAATGGGGTTATAGGTTGGACCCCAACTCAGTTATCTTATTTGGGGTATGTCAGTTAGATAATTACCTCCCACAGTCTCAGTTTCAGTCTTCAGAATAGAACTCAATTTAGTTCTACAGAATCAAGACTATCAGATATAGTCAACCAGTATCAGTAACTTTAGATATCAGTTACTCATTATCAAAAATCAGGACTTAGCTTCAGATAAGCTTAGTCATAGTATTTAGTTGTATGTATAGTAGAGCATACTCAGTATTTACACTAGTATTAGTTATCCATGTACTCTCATGTTCAGTTACTCTATATCATGCAGTCAGTTATTGTTCATGCATATGAACCCTTGCATTCAGCCTTACCCCATCTAGCATACCAGTACATTCCACGTTCTAACACATACTCTTTCTTTGCGCTATAATATCTTATATCATAGATTCGAACGCTTAGGTTCCTGACCGCGTATAGATAAATCCAGATTTAGTCAGTAGTAGATTTAGCAGCGAGTCCTCATCATTTGAGGATAATCTTTCATTTCATTATTACAGTAGACTCAGTATTTCATTAGATAGAGTTAGTTAGGGATTTTCCCATAAACTCCACTTTCAGATAGTTTCAGATTAGAGGCTTTTCAGACTAGTTTTTCAAACAGTGTTCAGTTTTACAGATTGTTATTTCAGTTGATACACTTTATCAATATTTACATATTTTGAACCTTATGGCATTTTAGCCTATTTTCCATATTTATTACAGTATCATGTTTCAGTGCTCACAACAGATATCAGTCATGGGTTAGCTTATGGTCCTTCAGGGTTGTAAGTACCATCTATCATCTGGGGTACAAACTTAGGGCATTTCAACTAAGGTATGAGTTATACCTAGGTAAGTCGTATGGTGCTTAGCACTTAGTTAGAGTAGAATATTTTTGGTATGAGTGTTTTGTACGATTTAGGGCATGAGTTGTACCCTTTGGATATGAATCAAGGGTGTAAAGTCATACTATAATCAGTGTAGATGACCTAGGTAGAGCCTAGGGTATGAGTTAGGGTACCACTCATACCCTAGGGTACGGTTCCTTAAGTGAGCCGTACCCAAGGACCGACTTATTTTCCAGCTTTTAACTAAGGGCCCTATGGTCACCTAACCTCCAAAACCCTAAGTCCCTCATTATATAAGTGTATATGGCCTCTTAAAATACATTTTGAAGTGTATCAAATATCCAAAAACACTCTCTCAAATATTTTGGATGATTTGAAGGCTAGGGTTTGAAGAGGGTTCATCTAGAGGTAAGAGAGGTGTCAAGTTCTTCATTGAATCAACTTGTATAAGGCATGTATCTCTCTCCCTTGTTAAATAACCCAAACCACATGTATTTCATACTTGGATTAGTAAGTGTACATGGTCATTTTGAAATCAAATGAAAAAGGTTTTTGTTGTCAAATGATGAATAATGTTTGCTCTTGCTTAGACTTGTGATTATATATGATATTGATGGTGGTTTACATATGTGAGTGTTTGTTGTGTGTGGTTTAACAAATGAGTCTTGATTAACCCTGAAATTAATGAATTCTACCATGAACTTGGTCTTGATAAAGGTATGTACACAAGGTGTTGTGTATTTTGCTAATGACCTCCTCATGTTTTGCAAGGATGATATGCAATCTGTTAAGATATTATATGCAATATTTCTAAAGTTTTCAGAAGCATCAGGACTAAAAGAAAATGTAGAGAAAAGCTCCATATATATTACAGGGGTGTCTGGGAGAGTCAAGGATAAGATTCTGCAGCATTTGGGATTTAGTGAAGGATCCCTACCATTCAAATACTTAGGGGTTCCCCTTGCAGCAAAGAAGTTATCTATAAGTCAGTGTTGGCCTCTAGTGGATAAAATTACAGCTAGGATCAACTGTTGGACATCCAAACTATTATCTTATGCTGGTCGTATCCAACTGATAAAATTAGTTCTGTTTGGTGTCCAATTATATTGGGCACATATATTCTTACTCCCTAAGAAGGTAATGAAGATGATAAATGTAATCTATAGATCCTTCTTCTGGACTGGTGCAGTAGAGGTATCCAAGAAAAGCCTTATTAATTAGGACAAGGTGTGTTTGCCTGAAGCTATAGATGGCCTTAACATCATAAACCTGGAAAGATAGAACAAAGCATCAATTACAAAACACCTATGGGACATAACAATGAAGAAAGACTCAATGTGGATAAAATGGATACATAGTGTATACATCAAGAATAAAAGACTGGATTCCATCATAATACCCAAGAATGCAACCTGGGTGGTTAGAAAGATTTTACAAGGGAACAGGTACTAAGATTACAAAGAATTCACGGTGACCTGCTCAGTAGATTACAACAACTCCAACATTCTGATGCTTTTAGCATTAAGAGAATGTATAAGAAAATGAGGCCACAATACCCAAGAGTTCCCTGGAAGAGGTTGATACTTCAACCAAATATACATCCTAGATACAAATTTATACTTTGGTTAGTAGCACATAAAATGACTAGCTACTATGGATAGGCTAATGAAGATGGGTATCCAAGTACCCAAGTCGTGTGTGTTTTGTGGACTAGATGATGAAGTGTTTGAAGACTTATTCTTTGGGTGCCAATATGTGAAAGTTATATGGACAAGACTGCTGGTATGTCTAGGCCATCAACAAAGTATTGGCACATGGGAAGATGAAGTACTATGGCTGTGTAATGGACCAAGAAGGAAAACAGGGCATTGGCAAATAGTCACCTACGTGTTTAGCATGATAGTGTACATGATCTGGAAAGAAAGGAACAACATCAGATTCCAAAAATACAACACTGGCCCAGATAGACTTTGCAAGGAAGTGGTACAACATATACACATCAAGGGAAGGAAAGTCAGCACATGGCAGGAAGTAATACAAAAGTTGCAGCACTACCCTTAGGCTTTAATTTTTCTAGTGATGTGTATTGTAATATGAAAGTTAGATTATTAGTGAAGTGAGTGGTCAGCATTCACGAGCTCTGTAATGACAATTTTTTGGAGAAATGGAAATCTGTTGCCCAAAAAAAAGTCTAAATGAAATGTCTAGCCACATGTTAATGGTGTATTGGACTAAGGTATTGGTCCAGTGAACATGAATAGGATGTGATATTGTTATAATGAATGTGAATACTTGATAAGTGGTTGATAAAGGCATTGTTGACTATATATTGAGTCATAATGAATTATGAATACTTGGTAAGAACCTTGTTAATCATGTAATGAACTAATTTATGACTTTAGATGGTGTAATGGACCAATAAGTATGAATGGTTGATAAATACTATTGTAATGATATTGTTAGGGATGTAATTAGTTAAATTATATCTATGTTGGTTGATGGCTAAGAAAGGGGTTCATTTCCCTAAACATGAACTTGAATTGTATGTAGAACTAAAGTGTGATATAGAAAGGCTAATGAAGCTTGAATGGCTTGTAAGAGTCTTGATGACTATAATTTGAACTGAATGATGATTAGAATGAAGGCATTGGACTAATAAAGTGGTTAATCGATAAATACTCCCATGAAAACCTTATGGTTCCGTATGGTATTGATGTGGGTAAATAGTTCAAGCCCTTAAATATGAAATGGATTGAATGGATGTTAATGCATGAGCTAAAAGGGATTAAGAGTTTAAATGTCATCTAATAATAACAATAAAATGACTAGCTGTTTGAGTCCCTAGTCTAATGAATGGCTTGTAGTTCGAGTCCCTCGCCCGACGAAATGACTAGTGGTTCGAGTCCCTAGTCCAAAGAAATGACTAGTGGTTTGATTCCCTATTCTAATAAATGGATTGTGATTCGACTCCCTCACCCGATGGAATGACTAGTAGTTCGAGTCCCTAGTCCAATAAACTGACTAGTGGTTTGAGTCCCTCGTCTAATGAGATGGCCTATGGTTTGAGTCCCTCTCTCAATGAAATAACTAGTGGTTTGAGTCCCTAGTCTAAGGAAATGGCTTGTGGTTTAAGTCCCTTGCCTAATGAGTCGGTTGAATTGGCTAAATTATTTGAGTTAGTTTGAGGTTCGGATCCCCTAGACCAATGTAACGGGAAGTTTAAGGTTCTAGAATTGGTAAGGTGAAAGGCTGAAGGTTTTTCACTCCATGTATCATGAATGAATGGTTTAAGAATCATTTCTATGACTCTTTCCATGAGTTGGTATGCTATATATAAAAACATGTGTATGTGTCTCTTTATATATGCCTATGCTAATGTAAACGTGATTTCATATGATGGTTGTACTAGGATTAAACTGATGTACTATTTTATCCTTATCCTCGAGATACATGCTAGTGCTCTAACCGCTAACCATCTCCAGACGCTATGTCCCCACGCGATATAGGTTTTAAAGTTTCTTCTTTTTTTTCTACACAGTAACCAAGTGTTCGGGTGATCGTATGTTGACATTGAAGTGGTAAGATTTCATTCTCTAGAAGGCATAAATTTCATAGTCTTTTACTTTAAGTCATAGAGTTGATTTATTTTGACTTAGTGTTGGCTATTGTCAGGGGCATGTCCTGACATGTTTAGACATTAGATTTGTAGAGGTTTTTGTGGATAAATGTGGACTTGGGTTTATTGGCTGGATTATTGCCATTAATAAAAATGCTAGATATTGTCTAAGTATTGACTATTAGCTTTATTTTCCACTACTTTGATATTCGGTCGGAGTTTATCCGACCCTTATGAATTGAATAGATGGTTATATTGGGTTGAAGGGGCGATCTCCAATCAAAGCTGGGATTGATATGCCCACACGATATGTCCTAATTTTGAGGCATTTCAAGTTAGTATCAGAGCCTAGGTTCATCGTTAATTGGGAGTCCACAAAGCCGTGTCAAGTAAAGTCTTTTTTATGGGTGTGTAGCATGCCACACTTATAAAGAAGGGGCTACGAGACATTTAGGAATGTTTTCCTTTTATGTGTTTCAATCAAAAGATATATAGTGTCTAAGGTCTTGGATTCCTCTAATTTTTTCTTGCTCATCTTTCAGATCATGTATCCAAAAAGATCTGATGTTCAAGCGATCTCTTTTGTCCCAATCGAGGGCAATATGGACAAAGCTCATCCAATTTTTGGGATTCAAACCTGGTCAAGGGTCGTGACATTTGACTGTCCTTGGGGGGTTCCACATGTTCCCACTAACCCTACTTTTGAGGGTGATATTTTTCCTCAGTCACCTCAAGATGTTGGGTTCTGTCGCTCCTTTGCTCTATTGGATCAAGTTGGTGGAAAATGGTCAAAGAGAAAGTATTGGGTGGGTCCTAGCCTCCATTATGTAGCTAGTTCTCCCTACCTGAACCCATATGGAGGTGGGCATTTTCAAATTAGTAATTCTCATATGGAATAAGGTGCCCAACATCAGGTTAGAGAGGCCCAATTATAACTCACCTATCCTTCTTGTCGGTTTTGCAGTTGATCATACCATGGTTGTTGTGAGAAAGGAGAGAATCAGTGTTTTAAATGTGGTTAATTGGGTCACATACAACAGGAGTGTCCCATAACGATTGTCGCTTAGGCAGAAAGGGTATCAGTTTCTACTTCTCTAGCTCTTGCACCTAGGGGTGCTGTTTCAAGATTCAACAATGGTCGGGACCATCTTAATGCTCTTACTATCCCTCGGGAGATCGAGGCACCTTCTGATGCTGACGCAGGTATATTATAACTTTTCTCTTATGATGTGTAATATTTTCTTGACCCAGGGTTTAGTCTTTCTTATGTGACCCCATATGTGACTGTGCATCTTGGTTTTTGGTCTTGAGAGTTTATCAGTTCTATTTTCTATTTCTACCTTGGTAGGAGACTCTGTGGTTGTTAAGAAGGTCTATAAGGGGTGTGTGGTATCTATTTGTGGTAGAAAAGCTCTTGTAGACTCAATAGAGTTGGGCGTGGTTGATTTTGATATTGTCCTGGGTATAGATTGGTTACATTTTTGTTATGTGTCCTTAGATTGTCTGACCCATAGGATCATGTTCATATTCCCGAATGAGCCGGTCATTGTACAGGAAGGTGGTTATTTGGTGACTAAAGAGGGATTCATTTCATATCTTAGAGTCCATAAATTAATCTCAAAAGGGCATTTGTATCATTTGGTTTGAGTTAATGGTTCTAACTCGAAAGGTTCTTCCCTAGAGTCTGTTCCCGTGGTCAATAAGTTTCCAGATATTTTCCTCAATGATCCTTTTGGTATCCCTCCCGATAGGGAAATTAATTTTGGGGTTGATCTTGTTTCGAACACTCATCCTATTGTGTCTCCTTGAAGTTCTCCTGGTTATTCATGCACAAGAAAGACGACTTCTTTTATTTGTGCACTGATTACTGTCTGTGGGACAAAGAGACCATAAGGAATAAGTATCCGTTCTTTAGAATTGATGATTTTTTTGATCAAATTCAAGGTGCAAAGTGTTCCTCTAAAATTGATCTTAGGTTGGGTTGTCATCAACTTAAGGTTGGGGAAGAGGATATCCCTAAGGCCGCATTTAGAATTTGGTATGGTCACTACGAGTTCGTAGTCATGACCTTTGGGTTGACCAATGCCCCCGTGGCATTCTTTGATTTGATGAATTGGGAGGTTGAGTATGGGATTGGTCTTGTTTCGGATGCTTGTCCAACTCTTATTCCTCATTTATAGAATAGTTTTGGGTAGAGAAAGACTAAGTGTCCCTAGTGTACCTCCCTAGTGATACCCATTAGAGCGTAGTATTGTGCTCGTTGGCGCAATGGGAGGAAGGTCAAAGGTTGATCTTAAATTTTCTTTTAGCGGTGGTCCCCAAGAAAGGTCGGGTTGTGTACTCTAGTTATTCTGTCCTATCTCGGTCGAGAGGGCGCTCTACTAGTGTGGAATACATTCTATTAACACTTACTCCTAAGGTTTGTATCTTGCATACATTTTGTTCCCCGGATATGAGTCTTGACCTTACATTGCGTTACCAATGGTATATGCGATGGTGTGTTATTTGGTGTCCAGTCCTAAGGACTCCTCCTTTGGCATGTTGTGTTGGGATGGGTTTCACTTATGACCTAGGTGGTTTCTATGAAATCCTTCATGCCTATGGTGTCGTGTCTTGTTTTGGGGAACTCTTTCTTTCCTTGAGTGGCATCAATTCTTGTACTTTGGTTCCTTAATGATTTTCTTATGCTAAGATGGTAGTGGTTTGGAGAATTTGGTGATATTTTGAAATGGGGAAATGTAGAAGTCCCTAAGTTGGGGAGATTCTAGGGAGACTTCTAGAACTAAGGTTTTGGAAAAGAGTGGATGGTGAAGCCTTCATGGAAATGATAGAGGGTGCTAGATATTTGGAAGGATAGATCATACCATGAGTATAAAAGTGGTAGGCTTAAATGATGCAGGTGGTAGATATACCAATAGTCGTGTTGGGTGCTTAAGACGTTTAGGAAGGCATGTGTATAAATTGTTTTATGGCATAGTTGAGTTGTGGTTTCGAATTTTGAATCATATGTTGGTGATTTTGGCTATAATAGTTGGTTATAGTTTTCCTATGTCGTCTACTTATGAATTGCATATGATAATGGTAATGGAGCAGAGTAGTGTTCGGGATAGATATAAGGAATATAGCCCGGTGGCTTAAGTTAACTCTTTTTAGCTTTGAATAGGCTTGAACATGGAAGTAGTGGTGCATAGCTAGACTTAAGCACTCGTAGTGGTGTGTCTCTAGGAAGCTATAAGTTGAATCGGACTTTCTCTCTAGCATTGGCATGGCACCTTTTGAGACGTGTTTGGTAGGAAGTGTTGATCTCCTATTTTGTGGTAGGAAGTTGGTGAGGGTAAGTTGCACGACCAAAATTTAGTTCACCAAGCCTTAGAAAATGTGAGGGTGATTCGTGACAGGTTGAAAACTTCTTAAAGTTGCCAAAAGTACTATACAGATATGAGGGAAAGAGATTTAGGGCTTAGCATTGGCGATTAGGTATTCTTGAAGGTGTCTCCCATGAAGGGAGTGATGCGGTTCGCTAAAAAAAGGAAGCTTAGTCCCCGTTATGTTGGTCCCTATTTCTATTTGATTTTGAAAAGGATTGGCAATGTTGCCTATGAGTTAGAGTTGCCATCTAGATTGAACTCCATCTCCCCAGCTTTCCATGTCTCTATGTTGTGAATATATGTGGGTGACCCTTCCCTGGTTATTCCCTTGGAGGATGTTGGCATTTCGAACTCTTTGTCCTATGAGAAGATCCTGGTGAGGATCTTAGATCGGTAAGTTCACCGCTTGCGAATGAAAAAAGTGGCTTCGGTAAAGGTTCTATAGAGGAACCTGTAGTCCAAAGAAGCTACTTAGGAGGCAGAGGAGGACTTGAAGTTCAAGTATCTCGTTTCCCATTCTGGAAGCTCGTAATTGAGGTATGTGTTAATCTTCTTGATTTGATGAATGTCTTTAGTAGACAATGGGTTCAAGTCCCTAAGATTCGAATTGATCAAGTGTTTTTGATTAATGATGGGTTTAAATCCCAAAGCCAATGAAATGAATAGTCGATCGATGATAATCATGATGTGTGTTGTATCTTTGTTGTATGCCTTGTGTTCTAAATGTGGTAAAAGGTTGGTTTGATGTATGGTAATGTGTCAACATGCGAATACATTTCCCTTACCCGTCATTCGAGGACGAATGATCCTAAGAGGGAAGAATGAAATACCCAAGATCTTGGCCTTGCAAAAATTTTTGGTTTTTATGCATACTATCCAAGATACGGTTGGGCAAGCAACCCGTACCCTTATGTATGAGTTGTACCCACTCTTTCATCCCTTCTCGTACCTTGATCATCCTAGGAGGGTAGAATTCTGTCCATTATATGAGTTAGTCTCCCCTCAATCATACACTAAGCTACAAGTTGTACCTAGGTAAGTTGTATGGTGCTTGACACTTGGTGTAGAGTTGACTATTTTTGTACGAGTGGTGTGTACAGTTTAAGGCATGAGTCATACCCTTTGGATATGACTCAAAGAAGTAAAGTCGTACCATGATTAGTGTAGATGACCTAAGTGGAGCCTAGGGTACGAGTTAGGGTACCACTCGTATCCTAGGGTACGGTTCCTTAAGTGAGTCGTACCCAAGGACGGGTTTATTTTCCATCTTTTAACTAAGGGCCCTTTGGTCATTTACTAACCCCAAAAACCTAAGTCCCCTTATTACATAAGTGTATATGGCCTCCTAAAACACATTTTGGAGTGGATCAAACATCCAAAAACACTTTCTCAAACATTTTGGAATATTTGGAGGCTAAGGTTTGAAGAGGGTTCATCTAGAGGCAAAGAAGGTGTTAAGTTCTTCATTGAATCAACTTGTATAAGGTATGTATCTCTCTCCTTTGTTAAATAACCCAAAAACAATGTATTTCACACTTGGATTAGTAAGTGCACTTGGTGATTTTGAAATTAAATAAAAAGGGTTTTTGTTGTCAAATGATGAATAATGTTTGCTCTTGCTTTGCCTTGTGAGTATATATGTGTAATGCCCCGAATCTGGTACCCGGAATGCTATACGGCGCCCATGACCTCGAAGGACCACAAGCTAACCCATGACTGATATCTGTAAACTGAGCACTGAATAATAGTAATAATATCATAAATGCGGAAACAGGAACTGAAAGGCCATAAGGTTCAATACTAGTACATAACTAAAAAAAGATATGGTATAACAATACCAAAACAACTGAGATAATTGTCTGAACATACTGTAGTCTGAAAGCCTCTAAACTGTCTGAATAAGGAGTTGATGGGACATGTCCCTAACTAACTCCAACTACTAAAATAAACTAAAAACTAAAATAGTCTTGTAATCATTATGTCCTCGAAGGATGAGGACTCACTGCTAACTTTGATCGCTGAACTGGGATGCTACTGGTTCTCTGGAGCTCGTGCTTTTAAACCTATGGTATAGGACACCATAGCGCAAATTCGTCAGTACTTTGAATGTACTGGTATGTAAGTGAGGTAGGCTGAATGTAATAGGTTCATATGCATGAACAATACTAACAGACTGATTAATATGAACGTGAGAATACATGCATACATACGTAACTGTAACTGAGATCATGATAGGACTGAATACTGAGTTCTGACTACTGAGTCTACTGACATTGACATCTAAGTCATTGATAAGTGAGAAAATGATACTGTATTACTGAATACTGAGGGACTGATAGTATGTTACTGATACATGGATAACTATGTCTGACAGTTCTGATTATGAAGAACTGGTCTGGTTGACTGTATCTGACAGTCCTGAAGCTGAATGGTAATAACACAAGTTTTGATAACTGATATAACTGATAACATGAGTGACTATATCTGACATTCCTGAATCTGATGGAACTAGCTGAGTTCCGTACTATATCTGAGTAACTAAATCTGAGATCAGTCCTATCTAGCGAGTGATCTCTATATCTGATGATACTAATACTGATTGACCATAGTTGAGATCAGTCCTGTCTGGTGGGTGATCTCGGGGTCTATTTATAATGATAAAGATTGACTGTATCTGACAGTTCTAAATCTATACTACTGAGTTGAATTGACTGTATCTGAAAATCCTGATTTTGTAACTGAAACTATGGGATGTATTCATCTAAACGACATGCCCCATACTAAGTTAACTGGGGTCCAACCTGTAACCCCAGTTGGAAGAGTCTCAGTACCGCACCACTAGTAAAGATAACTGCTGTGGAGTCAGTCCTAATCTAGTGGGTGACCCCTGGGATCAGTCCTATACATTTAAATGTGCTAATGGGTGATCCCTGAGTATGTCAGTCCTATCTAATTGGTGACATCTCATTCCTACACTGGCTACATAGTTCTGGAACTTAGGGATTTCTTTTAGAGATCTCAGTCCTATCTAGCGGGTGAGTCCCCATCCCTAGGCTCGCTCGGTGCTGAATCCTACTCCCATCTGAAAGACACTGAACTGATTAACTGAACTGAGCTGATTATCTGAACTGAGCTAATTCTAATGGTATTGTTTAGTGGAGCTAAACTGAATTTACTGAGTTCTGTTGACTAACGGAATGTACTGAGTTCTGAGGACTGACTGAGAGTACTGAAGTTACTGAGATTTCTAGGAATACTGCGGTTACTGAGATTACTGAGATTACTGAGTAGGACTAATCTGATAGATACTAAATTTACTGAGATTTCCTGAGTCATGAGACTGACTAAATTCTACTGATCATGGCTTGACTGAGATTATCGTGAAAACCTGACATGGCTCTAGGCACACAGCTAAATTGTCGGGTACAAGTACCCCCAGGACTCGATGGAAAGAAACTGACATAGCATGGCTTACTTGAACACATGACCAACAACACAATTCATAATTCATATATTGAAGCACTTCATCAAATATGTGATATGCATAAACTTGTACATAAATGGGGATTTCATAATATCATTCTAGTTGGACACTTTTCCTTCATATAGGCACTTAATCAAACACTTGGTAGGCATAATATCTGTAGACAACATTATACAACAATTAAACATCATGATTCAACATCTAATTTCATCATCCTAGGGTTTATTTATAGGTTCACATGAATATACATCTATACAAATCAATTCCATATAAAATTGATCACCCAACATGGATTTGAATTCAATTGATCATTCTCAGCATAAACAAAACAAACCCAACATGAAATTCATAAACTTAAACTTAGAAAAGAGATTCTTGGGCTTCATGGATGAAAGGAGTCCATGGATGAACACTATGCATACCTGGGATGTGATTTCTTGAGGATTGACGGTGAAACCTTCTTGAATTTGAATCCCCAATAAAAACCCTTGCTTGTTCTTGAGAGAAACTTGAGATAAACTAGTATATTTTGGGTGAATAATGTCTAAATCACGCGTTATTGGGTATATATAGGGGTGGGAAATTGACCCTTTTAACCCTGGATGCGTCTTTAATTTTTGAGAAAATTTCTCGATTTTCATCCTTGGCGCGACCGTTACTATCACGCCAAGTCACTGGAAAGTGACAAATGGGAAATTGCTCGGTGGCGCGATGTGGAGCTATCTCATTGCCACCTTGTCTGCGACTTAAAAGTTTGGCGTGATGTGCCACTATCACGGAGCAACACTGGAAATTGAAAATTGCCATTTGAGCTATCTCCGCGAAGCGCTGAAGGCTCAGGTGATACACTGCCTCAGTAAAAAAGCTCTAACTCTTCACTTGGGTGTCAGATTTGGGAAAATTTGGTATCGATGGAAATATTATTCGATTCTCCACATGATAAAAAGTGAAAATATTGAAAATACCACGTGTAAAAAAGTGGATTCATCTTTCAAAGAAAGCTTCTAACATTCCTGGAAAACTTTTCAAGCTAGGAAAAGTACGGGGTATTACAATATGATATTGGTGGTGGTTTCCATATGTGGGTGTTTGTTATTTATGGTTTAACAAATGGATTTTGATTAACCCTGAAAATAATGAATTCTACCATAAACTTAGCCTTGATAAAGGTATGCACACAAGGTGTTTGTGAAAATGTCTAAATAAAATGTCTAGCCACATGTTAATGGTGTATTGAACTATGGTATTAGTCTAGTGAACATGAATGGGATGTGATGTTGTTATAATGAAAGTGAGTACTTGATAAGTGGTTGGTAAAGGCATTGTTGTCCATGTATTGAGTCATAATGAGTATGAATACTTGGTAAGAACCTTGGTAATCATGTAATGAATTAATTTATGACTTTAGATAGTATGATGGACCAATAAGTATGAATGGTTGATAAATGGTTTTGTATTATATTGTTATCCATGTAATTAGTTAAATTATTACCATATTTGTTGATGGCTAAGAAAGGGGTTCATTTCCCTAAACATGAATTAGAATTGCATGTGGAACTAAAGTGTGATATAGAAAGGCTAATGAAGCATGAATGGCTTGTAAGGGTCTTGATGACTATAATTTGAATTGAATGATGATTATAATAAAGGAATTGACCTAATAAAGTGGTAAATTGATGAATACTCCCATGAAGACCTTATGGTCCCGTATGGTGTTGATGTGGGTAAATGGTTCAAGCCCTTAAATGTGAAACAAATTGAATGGATGTTAGTTCATGAGCTAAAAGGGGTTAAGAGTTCAAATGTCGTCTTATAATGGCAATGAAATGACTAGTGGTTCGAGTCCCTAGTCCAATAAATGACTTGTGGTTCAAGTCCCCCCGTCTGATGGAATGACTAGTGGTTCGAGTCTCTAGTCTAATGAAATGACTAGTGGTTTGAGTCCCTAGTCCAATGAAATGACTAGTGGTTCAAGTCCCTAGTCCAATGAATGAATTATAGTTTGAGTCCTTCGCTCAATGGAATGACTAGTGGTTCAAGTCCTTAGTCCAATGAAATGACTAGTGGTTCAAGTCCTTAGTCCAATGATATAGATTGTGGTTTGAGTCCCTCGTCCAATAAAATGACTAGTGGTTCATGTCCCTAGTCCAAGGAAATGACTTGCAGTTTGAGTCCCTTGCCTAATGAGTCAGTTGAATTGGCTAAGTTGGTCGAGTTGGTTTGAGGTTCGGTTCCCCTTGACTAATGTAAAAAGAAAGTTTAAGGTTCTAGAATTTGTAAGGTGAAAGGCTGAAAGTTCTTCACTCCATGTATCATGAATGAATTCTTTAAGAATGATTGAAATGACTCTTTCCATGACTTGGTATGCTATATATATAAACACGTGCATGTGTCTTTTCATATATGACTTTACTAATATAAATGTGATTTCATATGATGGTTTGACTTGGATTGAACTAATACACTATTTTATCCTTAGCCTCGAGATACATGCTAGCACTCCAACCGCTAACTATCTTCAAACGCTATGTCCCCAAGAGACATAGGTTTCAGAGTTTCTTCTTCTTTTTCTATGAAGTGACAAAGTGTTCGGGCAGATCGTGTGTTGACATTGAAGTGGTAATCTTCCATTCTCCGGAAGGCATACATTTCAAAGTCTTTTACTTTATGTTATAGAGTTTATTTATTTGACTTAGTGCTGGCTATTAACGGCATGTCCCGACATGTTTAGACATCAGATTTGTTGAGGCTTTTATAGATGACTGTGGACTTGGGTTTATTGGCTAGATTGTGTCCATTAATAAAATGCCCGATATTGTCTAAGTATTGACTATTAGCTTTATTCTTTGCTACTTTGATATTTGGTTGGAGTTCATTTGACACTTATTAATTGAATAGATGGTTAGGTTGGGTTGATGAGGTGATCTCCAGTCCAAGTTGGGCTTGAGATGCCCACACGACATGGCTCGAGTTTGGGGCATTTCAATATGATCATTATTAAGTTTTCTTGTGGGACTCCCATGTACCCTACAAGTGTATTCAATTAATCTATAACCATGAACACCAAGACCTTACCATTTGACCATTACAGACCATCCAACCCAGTTAGGGTTCCATTACCACTTTATACCATGCAAAGTTTTCAATAAAAGTTCAACAATATAGTAAAAATATTCTCATTGGTATTTTATCAAACACGTTAAAGGCATATAGTTTTCAAAGTCAAACCAAGTACTAATTAACCATTCCCATGCAACCACATATTCAAACCACCATTAAAATATGAAAACCATAATTAAAAGATGGGAAAACCTTAACCAAACCATTTATAACCAAAACCCCAACATATACTCAAAACCCAAAACCATACAACAATTATGCCATGAAAACCTTACATAAAACATGACTTTAGTTGGAACTAACAATGAGGGAGGAGTAACATACCTTAGATTACTAAGATAACAGAGAGAAACTACCCTTGTAAGCCCCTAATTGACCTTATTAAAGAAATCCTAGCCTTCTTTGACCCAAGAGCCTTGAGAGAGTTTCTAAGTATTTAAGATTATAATAATAGGGTAAATAATATCCCAAGAGTATTATAAGTTATGGGGCCTTAAGAGGTTAAGAGGGGAAATATCGAGATTACCCCCAATTTAAACTGTATAAAACTCCCGCAGGAGGGTACGACCCTTTCAAGCCATACCCTAAGGTATGAGTGGTACCCTTATCTTATACCCTGGGCCTCCCCTAGGACTTCAAAACTATCCAACATACAATAACCAAGGCTAATTTGTACCCAACCATACGACTAGTACCCTAAATCCGTACCTTAGGCAGAATAGACTCCTCTAGGTTAGACATAGGGCAATATACGATTGGCATCCTACTACTAGTACCCTAAAATACGAATAGTGTGATCCATTTGTACCATGGATAGAAAACAACTAACCTATACTGGTTAATATACGATCAAGACCCACCAAACTGTATCCTATCATACGAATAGTACTCCCTAGGAGTATGATGTCCAGAAGCCAAAAACTCAGGAAATTTCTAAGGATAAAAACCCAGGGTGTTTTATTATGAAGTAATTTGCAATAATTAGAGAAGAATAGGTAAATAGAGTGGGTACATGAGGCTTCTAAACATAAAGAGTCAGATTCTGAGAAAAAAAACTAAGTATTTGGATAGAGAGATGACAACTTTTTAAGCCAAGTGACAAGGGTATAATCAAGATAATTAGAACTCAAGCCAAGGGAATTAAGGTTGGAACTGCTAAAAAGATAGGTCTGGGGACAGGAGTAGAGAGCATAACAATGACTAGAGGAGGAAACATGACTACAAAAAAGGGTGTCCTTTATGTTCCTCTAGGGAACATGGGTGTTGAGTCTAGGATTTTGATAATCAAAGTGTTTCTTGAAAATCATTTAAAGGGTTTAAAAAGTCAAGAGAGTTACCTTAATGAAATTATGGCAAAAACTTTGGGGCCAAAAGGTAGAGTCGCATGCAACCGCTATTAAATAGCTTGAGTAATATGCTGGGAAGATATCTGCCATATTAAACTAACATCAACCAATCACCCTTCCTAGAAAAGCTATAGAATCCAAAGAACCACAATCATTGTATAGCTATTACTACTCGGAGTAGTAAGGCCACTATTTATCCACCTATGCCTGTGGTTGATGATATGAGGAATAACCTTGTGGACATGATGATGCAGATAAGATAAAACTGAAAAGTTAGTGGTGAATGATGAGGCATATTAGAAGCCTACAGTTGCAGAAAAAAGAGTTGACAATGATAAAGAAAAGAGTAAGAAAGCTCATTCCTAGATCTCCACCACTTTTTCCCTAAAGGTTGAAGAAGAAAGATGAAGAAGAAAAGTATCAGAATCTTATTTCTACACTGAAAGACTTATCTTTGAATATCCCTCATGTGGAATCCTTGGAGTAGATGCTTGGTTATGCAAACTTAATGAAAGATTATGTGACCAAAAAGAGGATGATGAGCTTTGAGAATGCCGATAATGTGCACCAATGTAATTCTATTTTCTCTCGATCTTTAGTTGAAAAGAAAAAAGATCCGGGACTATTCACCATTCCTTGTACTATTTTTTCATTTAATTTTTCACGAGCTTTATGTGATTTGGGAGCTAGTATTAATTTGATTCCGCTAGTTGTCTACAAGCAGATGGGGTTGGGGTCACCTAAGCCGACCTCTATGAGATTTTTTATGGTGTATCACACTATAAAAAACCAATTGATATCTTGTGTGATATATTAATAATGGTGGCTTCTTTCATATTTCCTATTGATTTTATGATTCTTGATTGTGAATTTGAAATATGGTTTTTTGATTCTTGATTATGAGGTTGACTTCGATGTACCTATCATATTGGAAAGGCTTTTCCTAGCCACGGGTAGGGCATTAGTTGACATGGAAATGGGACAGATGAAGTTCAAACTTAAATGATGACAAGTTTCAATATGGTCAATCGATTAAGCAACCAAAGGATATGTGTGTGATTTCTATGAAAGACACCATAAATGAAGAGGTTGGTTTAACCTACTGACGAAAGACTTGGTGTCAAGGCACTCACTGTGATAATAAACTTCGATAGTGATAGTATTAATGGGTATGAAGAAGTGGTGAGTGCACTTATGGGAAAAGGTTCATACTCTTATGCACCAAAGAAGTTGGACCTCGATCTAAAAAATAATGCAACCCCTCTATCCAAACCATCTGTTGAGGAGACACTAAATTTGGAATTGAAGACCCTTCTCTCTCGTTTATGTTACACATTCTTGGGGACCAACAATAACTTTCTGATTATTGTTGTAGTAGATTTATTAGAATGCCTGTTTGATGCTTTGTATGGGTTTTGCAAAGGTTTAAGAGGGCTATTGTTTGGACTATTGCTGACATAGTCAGAATTCCACCGAAAATACACTTATAAAATTTAGCTTGAGCCGTATGTATACCCTAACATTGAGCATTAGCATAGATTTAATCAATCTATGTAAGAGGTTATGAATAAAGAAATCATCAAGTGGTTAGATGAAGGTGCGGTTTATTCGATTGTCGACAAAAAATGCGTGATTCCGGTTTAGTGTGTGCCAAAGAAGGGTGGTATCACTATGGTTACCAATGAGTACAATGAGTTAGTTTCTATGAGACCAGTCACTGGATGGTGAGTTTTTATATATTACAATAAGATGAACAAACTGACCTAGAAGAACCACTTTTCTATGTCGTTTATGGATCATATGCTAGACTGTCTTACAAGTAAAGGATAGTATTGGTTTCTTATTTGTTATTTGGGGTACAATCAAATTTCTATTGCTCCTGAGGACCAATATAAAAAAGTTTTCACTTGTCTATATGGGATGTTTGCATTTAAAATAATGTCCTTCGGTCTTTGTAATGCACCCGCCACTTTTCAACGTTACATGATGCCCATCTTTTCTGACATAGTGGAGGACACTATTAAGGTTTTCATTGATGATTGCTCAGTCATGAGTGATTCATTTGATGATTTCTTAGTTTATTTGTTCTATGCCTTGTAAAGATATGAAGAGTGCAATTTGGTCCTAAATTAGGAGAACTGTCACTTCGTGGTCAAAGAAGAAGATAGTTCTTAGGAACAAAATTTTGAAGAAGAGGGTAAAGGTCTACAAGGCAAAGATTAAAGTAATTGGAGAATTGCCTCCATCAATTTCTGTGAAGGGTATCTAAAGTTTCTTGGGTCATACAGGTTTTTATAGGTGATTCATCAAGGATTTCTCTAAAATTGCAACTCCATTGTGAAAATTATTAGAGAAGGAGGTGAAGTTTGTGTTTGATGATGCTTGCTTTAAGGCTTTTGAGTTCTTCAAAGAGAGGTTTACTTTAGCTCCTATTATTGTGTCTCCTGATTGGACCTTACCATTTGAAGTGATATGTGATGCTAGTGGTATGTCCCTAGGATCAGTCCTAAGCCAAAGATGAGAGAAGATACTCATCCTATCTATTATACCAGCAAAACATTAAATCCCGCTTAGAAGAATTACATGGTGACCGAACAAGAATTGTTTGCACTGATGTTTGCATTTGAATTTTTTTTATCCTGCTTGATTGATACTAAAGTCATTATTAACACTAATCATGCTAATCTTAGGTACCTTATGACAACTAAAGATGCTATGAAGATATTGACTCGATGGGTACTTTTACTATAGGAATTTGATTTAGAGGTTAAGGATCTAAAGGGGACTGGAAACCAAGTTGTGGACCATTTCTCACACCTAGGGGAGGAAGAAATGCTAAAACTAGGGGATGAGCTTGAAATTGATGATACTTTTTCAAATGATCATGTGTTGGCAACATCACAAGACTTAATCCCTTGGTTTGTAAACTTTGCTAATTATTTGGCAAGTGATCTCATCCTAGAAGATATGTCATTTCAGCAATACAAACGATCCATGCATGAGGTGAGGAGGTTCTTTTGGTATGATTCATATTTATTTCAAGTGTATGCTAATGGTACGATTCAGAGATGTATTCCCAAGGTTGAGATGATGAGTATTTTGGAGGCTTGTCATTCATCCCTAGTTGAGGGTATCATGGAGGTACTCGCACTGCCCACAATATCTTGTAATTTGGTTACTATTATCCTACTATCTATAAAGATGCAAATTATTATGCTTGGTCTTGTAACAAATGCAAAAGGTAGGGCAATATTTCGCGAAAGCATGAGCTTCCTATGACACCCATCCTTGAGCTAGAGTTGTTTGATGATTAAGGTATCAATTTCAATGGGCCCATTTGTGAGTTCTCATAAGATGAAGTATCTTTTGGTTGTTGTCGACTATGTTTCTAAGTGGTTGGAAACAATTGCGCTTCCAAAAATTAAGGTAAAAGTGTCACATTATTCTTGAGGAAGAATATTTTATGTAGATTTGGTAGCCCAGAATCTGTCATTAGCGATGGCGGGTCTCACTTTTGCAATCATCTTTTCAAAGCCCTACTTGAAAAATACGGTGTGAAGTATAAGGTGTCAACACCTTACCATCCACAGATAAGTAAGAAACTTGAGGTCTCTAATCAAGAGATAAAGTCTATTTCAACAAAGACTGTGAATGTCAATAGGACTGATTGGTCGAGAAAGTTAGTTGATGAATTATGGGACTACCGAAGAGTATACAAGACTCCTATTGGTTCATCTCCGTATCATCTTGTGTATGGAAAATCATGCTACTTGCTGATTGAACTTGAGCATAAGGAATTATGGACACTGAAAAGGCTAAATTTTGAGTGGAGTGGTGCTTCACACTTGTAATTGGAGAAGATAAATGAGATAGATGAGTTCCTCCTACATGCCTATGAGAATTCAAATTTATACAAGGAACAAATAAAATTATACCATGATAGAAGAATTGAATGGGGGGGATTCAAACTTAGTGATTTTGTTTTGTTGTATAATTCAAGACTTTACTTGTTTCCTGGCAAGTTGAAGTTTAGATGGTCTAGACCATTCACTATGGTGAGAGTATTTCCACATGGTGAAATTTAGATACAATGAGATGGTGATGTCCCATTCAAGGTAAAATAAATCGTGTTAAGCATTATATGAGAAACACGGAGAAGATTAAAATTTATAAGAATGAGGGCTTTGAGGAAGTCTAAGTGGTCAAGGGAGCTGAGTCATGCTACAACACTAAAACAGGTGCTTCATAGGAGGCAACCCATGAACTTGTTGGTGAATTCTGAGTATCCAACATAGTCATGTCATACCGCGATGTTAAATCAAGCATTGCTTGGAAGGAAACCCAAGGTTTTTAGTGTTAACTTTGTTTTTGCAGGGAAGGAAACATGCGGGAATCCCTGGCTTCAAAAATAGAAAATTCATACAAGTACAGTTATGTTTACTCACGAGTGTGGTCTACGGGTCGTGACTTAGGTCTACGACTTGTGGACTTGACTCGTCAGAGTCAGCGGGGATTTTCTACTTCTGAACTTGACTTGTGAGCCTAACCCATGGGTCATGAGTTAGAACTACAACTCGTAGGTCGAGTCATGGAAGTCAAGAGTCACAGATGGGTTTCAAAACTTGACCCATGACCTCAACCCATGGGTCCTGAGTCATATCCATAACTCACAGATCAAGTAATGGACCCAGTTAAGCCTAAAGTTTTGAATATACATTTAAAATTAGGGGCCTATGTGACCCAGCCAGAATCAGAAATTTTCCTTTAATAACAAATCTGAAACGTAATACAAATCTTAAGAAAACCAACTCCTAATCAAATTCATAAGTGCGAAATTAATGTGTTCACAATGCTATCGCGCCTGAAAGAGACCTACACTTTTGAAATTCACTTTCTCTTTGTTTCAATTTTCTCCAGTGTTAAGGTATGGTTTCTCAAGTTATGATTATGAAATTGATGATGAATACTTGCTTACTCACCCAAATTAAGGCTAAAATTCAATGGGTAGGATGGTGATGTTGACCTATTTGGAATTGTGTCAAAATTGGAATTGAAATAGCAGAGGATTCAGTAGTAAATCTTAGGTTTGAACTCACAAGTCTAACCCATAACTTGTGAATTGCATTCAAGAGTCGTGGATTGGACACGTGAAAATTAGACCAGATATTATAAAACTCAAAATCGTGGTATGATTTTTATGAGTAAAGTCACGACTCGGGAACTACATCCACGAGTCATGGATTGAACTTATGAACTACATTATCAGTTCACAAGCCCAGTCTACGAATCTTAAACTCAGTCCATGAGTCATGGATTGGACTAGTGAATGGGACTTGACAGTTTAATTATGTTTCAAATCTTTGCCAACTGATGTAATTTGAGTACTAATGCTTCTCAATACAGGTACCATCGCACAAAAGGGAAGCAAAATAAGGGCCTATAGTCTAGACTCTGAGATGAGTTTTCCAAGTTGTGTGGGTCCATAGAGGAGTACTTAGTTGATAGTGCACCATTGGTACTGCACTAGACTCAAAAAGATGTCGTAGCCAAGGCTGCCATACATCTGGCATGTCAGCCATTATCTTAGCCTACACCACAGCCTAGGCCTAGCCCCCACCAGCTTATATTTCTCGAGACAAGCCTCGAATGAAAAATCCATAGATATCACCACCTCATTCCCCTACATTTTCCTAATCTAATGAGGAAGAGGAGGTATCTAAATTTGGTGATAATGTGGAGGATACATCCACTTTCAAGTGTGAAGAGGGGGGAAAATTAGTTGAGTCTGATAGAAGTGAGTGAGAGACAAATGCTCTTAAGTATATGTGGGGAGCAGAGTCTTAAAAGTGGGATGAAAATACTTTTGTATCAGCCCCTGTCACAACGTTACAGGAGTTAACACACACCTCTTTTATGCCAACAACTCTTGAGATTCATAGGTGGTATGTGTAGGATATCCAAGACATTTGTGACTGAGATATTGAGATGATTGATCAAGGTAGGCCTAGATAAAGCATAGCTGAGGGGACCGACATTAGGATGGCATTCGATCAAGCAGGTAGATAGGTCGGTACTATGTGGTGATCTTGATATAGGAAGTCAGTCAGCTGAAGGTTCAACTACTACAGGCAGTGAGTGGGTCATAGGTACTATAGTTCTACAGTCTACATCTATAGTGCCCCCTCGCCCACCTCCTTTGGGTATGGCTACAATGTCGTATGAATTTCTGTAGCAATTGGTGAATAGGTAAATAGAGTTAGTTGAGCACCAGATTCACTCCGAAACCTAGTTGACCAAGTTACTTTGTTAGATTCGGCCATGGGTGCAGACTCCTATTATTACATTAGAGGCACGAGTTGAGTCTCGTATGATGGCTGTTATGGAGTGGTTTCGTAGAGAGTTTCATAAGAGGATTTATAGCTTTGATATTTAGATAGAAGAGGGACTCCTTAAGGCTTGGTTCCTAATTTATTGAGTTTGAGAGAGGAGGTGTCCCACTAATGTAATGCCTCGATACTACCCTTTGGACGTCACATGGTACTTAGGACTACAAGTAACCCTTAAGCTAACCCGTGGTGTGGACTTAGCAATGAATAATAAACAATTTATGTAGACTAATGTGCCATGGTTTCATGGAAATCTCAATGCTTAAGACTATGAAAATATGCAAATACTTAGGACATTTCTTTAGATATGAAGTGTCTTTTTATGTGGGTTGCAGGAAAATAAGGTTGGAAGTGATATGGACCAAAATAATAAGAAAAATCTCTAAAAAGTTAAGTTACAGCTTGGACTATGAGTCATTGGGTGACTATAAGACTCGTAGTTCAAGTCGTCATGAGAACAGTGAGAATTGCTAAGAAGAGAAATAAAGTTGAAGGTGGTTATGACTCGTAGGTATTGACTACAGGTCATAGGGAAGAATTGTTCTGAGAAAAGTTGGACAAATTTTGAAAGTTATAAAAGTTGGAGACCCAGTGGAAATGAGATAAACTTCAATTTGTAATGTTAGACTGCGAATCGTAGGGAGAAACCACTCTGAGCATGATGAGAAAAGTTTGGAAATTTAAAAATCCACCGGAGTGACAATGAGTCCAGCCAATGACTCATAGGGTCTCGTGATGAGTTGTCATCACTAAGCGTAGAAAGTACACAATGAAGCTGACAACTAGACGACTGGTTACCTGAGGTGTAGCCACTGGAAACCTTATTTTCCTATTTTATTTTGTTTAGGTTTTCTATGTTATTTGAGAAACTATAAATCAACCTTGGGTACTTTCATAATTGTTTATGCACTCTTTATATTCACAAACATGTATTGATTCTAAGATTTGAATTTTGATCTTGGAATCCTTTATTCTTGTATTTTTAGTTAATTATTAATTTGAGATTTTGGGTTTTGTTTCCATTATTATGGGGTTATTTCTATGCTTCCTTTTATGAATTCCATGGATTTTCTTGCAACTATGAGCGGCTAAACCACCTAGCTAGAGTTGTGGGAACCCTGGAAGAGTAATGAAGTAGAAGAAGTAAGAGGTTATACTAAATTAGTGTTTATGCATGTATGTTAATCTTCTTCAGATTGTTTGCTTTCTTAACTACTGTAGAAGTTAAGGACTTTCCTATATTTGAGATCATCTTCACAAGAGAGACTGAGATTAGGAAAAGAAGATTTCAACAGTAATTCAAGGCTACCAACCCTCATCTTATTAACTTGAAACTCAAAAGGTAATAGTTAAACTAGGATCAAAGACAAGGGTTAGATATACGACACTTTGAGACACATAAAGTAAGCAGTAAAATTTACCAAGGAGTTGACAAGACGGTTGGTGATACCTATCTTGTCAGATTCTGCATGCAGGACATTGAGATAGTTAAATTGAGCATGATAAGTCTATGGAGATGGAAAGACAGGGGAAACACATTCCTAGTATTCATCTTAGATTGATTTCAACCAAAAACAATTAAGACGTGTTACTATTTTACAGTTTACTACAAATCCCCTATTTACTTTCCTAAATTGTCTGGCTACTTCAGGAAGTTCATGAGAGATATTCTACATATTCCCTGTGGTTATACCTTAACCTCTTTTGGGTTACTATATTTGACATCAACCACATTGTATCTTCCTAGAGAGTATAGTTTGGGCGACATCAAATTTTGGCATTATTGTCGAGGAATATAGTGATGGATTGATTGAGTGAAATTTTCGAGGTTATTGGGTTTTACTTTTCTATTTTTATTGGGGAATACGCCGGTGTATGCCTAGTACCAGGAGTCAAGGAAATACCTGATCCCATTTGATCCAAAGACTGAAAGAATCCTACAAAGAATTCATAGGATGTTTGAACATAATAATGAAGCTCATCATGAGGAGTGTCAGGATGATCCAATTAACATTCCTCTTCTGCATCTGAATGAAGCTCAAGAGACAGCTGCGCAAACCTCTATATGATTACTAGCAAAACCAAATGCAAATAGGGAAAATAAGGCTTTCTATCGTGAATTTTAGGAGGCAGAAAGAGCAAGACAGGATCAAGAACATCGAGTAGAACTCGACATATTTAGGAGAGATAGAGTTCAACCATGCCTCATTTTAATACCCCACAAGCTCCTAGATAAGTTTCCAAGAATCTGTTATATGTTTAAAGGCCCCAAGTGTTTATGTCAAGTCATAAGTAAGTGTCATGACATTTACCTTGAGTGTGAAGTGTTTTCAGTACGAATATGGTCATAGGAAACACTTACAGCAAAGTTGAATTGGAAGCATTGGTATCGGTTATGTTTTAGTATAGGATCCTACAAGGGTCAATTTTCAACGAGTGTAACTCCCAGAATATAAATAGTTAGGTGTCTTACTATATATCAAATGAAAGATATTCGAGTCTTTTTTCCAACTCATCTAATTTCACCTTAATCCGATATTAGAGTAGAAAGTTATCCTCATTTTACTTTGGAGTGTTTGTCTGTCAGAATGTGATGACTAAGTTGACGAGCCGTCAACTAAGTGACGACTAAGCTAACGAGCCGTAAACTAGGTGATGAGACTTCAACTCAAATCGTCATCCTTAACTAGTAAATGGCAAAATCTAGATTGATATAGACGACTTTGGTGATGAGTTGTCACCAAACTGATGGGCCGTCAACCTATTTGTCAACTAAAAATTCCTGTAGCCTTTTTTCAGTTTCCATAGTAGTGATACCACTCATCTTTCATAACTCAAATTAGATAATAAGCATTATTTTCCCATTCTTAGTAATTTTTCAAAGATCATTCGCCTCTCCACCAACAAGAGAAAAGAAATTAGGGTTTCTTCCCAAAGTTCAACTTCCAAGGAACCAAATTCATATTTTCCTTCAAGAGATCAAGAAATTCAGGTATGTAGGGTTTGAACAAGGATAACCACTCTTCCTTGAGCTCAAAATATTTGATTTTTATAGTTGAATTTATGAGCTTTCAATTAGGGTTCATACCCAATTTCCATATTTTTGAAATTATGACATTATCATATGATTTAAAGATAAGTTTGGTAAAGAATTTACCTTTACTCATGTTTCTACTTACATTATTGTTATTATGAGATGAATTTTAGTATTTTGACATGAATTTCCACAAGTTGATGAATATACATAATTTTCATCATGATTCAGTCAGTTTAAATTAAGAGCATATGAATTTATCATGATTCTCTTAGTTTACAAGAAGTTTAGATTTGCCATTTTAGATTACATAGTATGATCTAGATTTCAATGTTGATCTTATGATCTTAGACATGATATGAAATTCACACGGTATTCTTCAGTTTGATTTATTAACAGAAGCATGATTGATTTTCATATTTATAAAACTCATATGCTTATTTTAGAGTGAATTATATCAGTATGAGCATGCAATATATATATATATACATTAACACATCCTATTCTCTAGAAACTACATGCCATGATAACTTCCAAGCAACACCTCTTTTTTGATGATGATACGATCACTGTCAAGATATATTAACCCAAATAAGGTTGGGGTCGAATCCCAAGGAAACACGTGATTTGATAGATCTTAGTGGTTACAGTCTAACGGTGAAACATGAAAGTAAATGGGGGGATTTGTGTGTAGTAGTCTCGAACAGAAAATAATATTAACTTTGTTGAAAATCAGGCTTAAATGGAATCTCAACTATGTAGGTTTATGTGAGTTATTGAACTAACTCAATACCTTGCATGTAGAACTGATAAGTTATGTACCTTTTAGAGTCTTTTGGATGAGCGGGAGGATTTTACCGTTTACCTATTGAGTCTCTGAGTTTCGCGTTACTAACCCTTACCCTGGTCCCAGTTAAGGATCACCTTTTGAGTCTCAAGTTATTAGATGAGGGCTAATAGTCATTCATATATACAGTTGTGTTGTAACGGATCGGCTATTAACTCCCCAAATTACTGTTGTCTTTATCTTTTCCTAGTTACTACCCCTTTGTTAGAGCCAGTAGCAATATCTAGGCGGATACCTAATGTGTGCACCCATTAAGTATCAATCATATTGAAGATAAAGCAATGCATGCCATAGGTATTGGTTTCCCATCAATAATCATACTTCCCCTACTTCGTCAATTTGCCAGGGTTTCCACAACCCTAGCTATGGCTTTAGCCACTCATGATTGTAAAGAAATCAATAACAATCATGTTGAAAATCAAAGATGAAATACAGTGATATGATGAAAGAAAACCCACAATCATAAACTGAATAATCATTGGGAGTCAATACAATGGAATCCCAAGATCAAAGATGGATCTTGAAATCAAAATATATTTTAAAGTGCGTTCTCTGTATATCTTCTCTCTCTGCTATATCTCTGACTAAAAAGTACATGAAAGGTATTTATAGTCCAAGTGAAAACCCTAAAAACTAAGCCCAAATAAAATAGGGGAAAACCGGGTCAGTGGCCACCTACTCCATGAACCTATAGTCTGCCAGGGTGCAGGTACTACCTGCGGCCCAGGCACAGGGCACAAGTAGCAGGAGCAAAAATCCTGCAATGTTCAGCCCTCAGGATTTTGACTTTTTTGCACCTTCTATGTGTACTTGCGGTCTGTAGGTCCTACTTTCATCCACATGTTGACTTGGTAGGTGCCGAGTGTCAGGTTTTCAAATCTTCTTCAATTCTTAAACATGAATTCATCATGATCAAGCTGGAAAACATCCAATCACCCACACTCACTCCAAAAGTAACCAAAAACACTTTTTTCACCATTTTCACAAACTTATCATCCAAATCATGATATTTGCAAAACATACCCAAAACAGATCAAATCTAACAAAAAGCCCTCAAAAACTTGCATAGTTTCTCATTTTAAGCATCGAAAGTGCTATATTTCTATAGAACATCAACAGACAACCACTCATATGTACAGATTACACTACCCGAAACAAGAAGATAGCTAGAAATATGACTCAAGTACCCACACAACAAGAATGTCCCACTCACTTATATGAAATCATGCATATCAATGTAGGGATGGTTAAGAGACACTCACAATCAACAAAGAATTTCCAGTCAATGCATGTCAAATACCATAGGCTTGCCCTTATTTTCTTTACCTTAGCATTCAGATAGTTAAGTCAGGATCACTTTAGGATTTTTCTCAGCTTGTAACGTAGTCTTGGGGGCTGGTATGATAGGTATGGATATTTAAAATGACTAAGCCTCCTTGGCACTACACTAACTTAAGGGTCTCACTTACTAGCCAGTTTTCTTTTTATTCTACCCTTATTTCTCCCCTTTATTCTTTTATTGCACATTCAGGTTGGATGTGGTCTTTTATTCTTTCTTTTTCACGTTTTCATAATTTTTTCGTTTTTCTACCACTCCTAGCCCTACTATTTTTTTCTCTAATTTTACCCTTCTTCATACTAATTTTACAATATGCACCTCTATGATAGCCACCCTCAACTTACGCTTTTTGCCTGTGTTGAGGTGCACAATGTCCAAGGAGGACCAGAGCCAAAATAGGCTCATTGTAATATAAATGGGAAGGTGAAAAGTGTAACAAGAAAAATAGGCTATAAGTCTCAAAACAATGATCAAGGGATACAATTCGCACATGGAAGGTCATTTAGGCTTAAAGTGGACTACAATAAAAAATGACCTATGATCCTTGACTAACCAACTATCCTTCACCTAGGCAAGACTAACCAGACAAGTTCTAAATTTAACATACATAAGGAACTAGGCAGCATGTCACACTCACATAGCACAGAGTTAATATCACCAACTACTACCTATTCAGTTCATGTAACTGTTAGCAAAGGGTTATTATGTCCCTTCTACTAGTGCCATAATAAGATATACAAAATTCGCATATATGTGCGTCAACAGAGTTCTAAATCACAAAACCTTTTTGGAGGGTTATAAAAAATTAGTCAAAATCTGACTACTTCCCTAAATACTCAAAATCTCCTAATTACACGAAAGATCATATTACAAAAAACACAATACGACACATAATTATCCTAGTCATGTTAGTTCTATAATCATACCGCGATTGACAGAAAAGAAAGGCGGACAACAAAAACCCGCAGAAGTATGGCATGTCCACCCCCAACTAAAAACTATGCATTGTCCTTAATGCGCTAAATAAAAAAAACCATAGGAAAGTAAGAACATACCAAGGATGCACTATGATCCTGAGTTAGGAGCCTTCTCAGATGGGGGCATGAAAGATGGCAGAGGCGGTGGTGGTGGCAGTGCACTACTGGATGATACACCCTCTTCTATAGCGTCTTGCCTCTGCCTATCTATGAATGCAGTCTCTAAAGTTTTATGTCTAGCCTTTTTAAGGGCCTCCTCCTCTGTCATAATGTGATTCTTCAAATCATACAAGTGACCTCTCTTGTTCCCAAATGGTGGGACCTCCTCCTCATTCTCTGCGAAGAAGTAAAACTATCGTGGTGCACATGGAGGTTATATCTGGACTATAGAGGGTATCATAGAGGGAGTAGCTATTATACGGATCTCTGTAAAAGAGCGTACCTCTGCTCATAGGATATTAAAATCCTCTCTCATCTAAATCAAATTTTGCACACCTATCTCTGTATATCAGGATGTTACCCATCTCTATAGCTCATTAATTTATGTTTGCAACTTGATATGCAACTCTCATAGTGTGACTCTCAAAAAAGACACCCATCTAGACTCGGGCTGCTCCAATCTCGTCCTGACCCTTGATCTCATCTGCCAAAAGAGGGTAGTTTTCTTGGTCTTAGAAACCTTCAATCGAGTGACTGTAGCTCTCTGTCTCTCTACTAGTATCTGCAAAAACTCACTAGATATAGTAATCATACCTATCGCAGGAGCTGCAGTGGATGGGTGAGAAGGCTCTGCAGATGCACTAACCGACTCTGAGGTCGAAATTGGGGTTAAAGTAGAAGTACCCTGTGTCCTCTCACCCTGATTACTCAAATCTGAAGCATCTCTATGCTCCCCTATCTCCATGTCTATACCAACACCCACATTATCTATATTTGCCTCATCAGGCTCTATGGAAACTAACGGTCCCTTAGACTTGGCCTGTAGTGCTGCTGCCCGTTGTATAGATCTTCTAGAAGTGTCTGGATGTGGCAGACCCTTTATAGTCTTTGTTTGCATAGTCGTGGTGACAGTTACCCTCTCATCAATGCCTAGTAATTCAGGCACACCTACCTTATCACATAGCCTCTGGATCATATAAGGAAATGGAAGGTTAGTCATCTTACCAAAGTCTCTATCATGTAGATCATGCCTAAGGATGGCAGCAAAATCAATATCATAACTATCCATCAAGCAAGTAGCTAATGCAACTCCTTCCCACATCAATGTATTATCTGAAGCAGTGGGAAGTAGGTGGTAATGAATAAGTAACCACTAAGATATGGACTCTAGTTTCAACAGGCCTTTCTTGATCATAGCTAAAATCTTAATCCATGGGGCCTCTTCACCCTGTGGTGAAATATAACCGGGTATCTACCTAGCCATCTCAACCCTCTCAGCTTTGTGCTCAGTATCCCATATAATATGATAATCTCGTGTGATCCTCAGTCTGTGGTTGCACTCTATTATAGATGTAGGTGTAATATAATCTAGGCCGAACTTGACTCTGTGGATAGTCTCCTCTTTGACATCAACTTTGACTTTCTGACTAGTGTGTGATCAAGCTATGGTTGTCATACAAATTTGACCAGGCCTGGATGATGGCATATAAGGAGGACTATGGTGGCTCTATAAGATGCACAAAACTCCTACACCATAGCCAGACTGTAAGAACCGAGTGACCTAGTTATCCACTCGAGATAATACCTGTCAACTACTTCCCGAAGCTGTGGTAACTACTCTATCTCTTATAAGTCAATCTGGTGCTCCTCATAGATACAACGTGTAGGCCTACCTAGATCACAAAATCCACTCTTAATATCATATATCTCACATATCCCAGCCATACACCACCTCAAATGTCCCTTCTTGGGAGATGCACCTGGGATAGGTGCGGGTGTCTGCTCCCGCTGTACATCATAGAAAGCCTGTGTTGTACCCTTCTCAAACTGGGATACTGCTGATGGCTACTCTTTCTCAACCTCCTCAGAAGAATCCTGGAACATCTCCTTAGACTAGGGGTCCTGAGCATCAGTATGTGGAGTAGGCTCAAACTTTGCCTCCTCCTCCTAATTATCATCATCATCAGGTAGAGGAGTATATAATGGTGATATCCTTAAGGACTTTATACTCGATTGGGCTGTGGTTGACTGAGCAGCCTAGCGAGTCTGTCCTCATGTGAATCTGTATGTCAATGCAACTGCAACATCAATATAATGCTATCTCAAATACTCCTCTACCGATCCACTAAGCTTAGGAGACTCTGCTCGTCTCCTCGAAGTACCCACTGCATTTTTCTTCACTGCTTTACATGCCATTTATATCTAAAAAACCAAACATTAGTTTTCAACAAAAGTGAGGGATAGTGAAAGTTGAAGAAAAACTTAAAATTCAAAATATTTGAATTTATCCTCACTTTTCACACCCCTATAACCTATTTGAAATCCCAATAAGTCCAATGTATACACCTAATAAAAAACCATGACTTTCAAAGAAAACAAATAAGTTCAACTTATGGCATTACTTTTGTTCATTCAAGTTCAACTTTCGGCTAGGGCCTAAACATAGAATTTTAACTCAAAACAAGGCCCTGTATTATGATTTTAGGTTTCAAGGCTCCCTCATACAAGCATGATACTTTTAATATATTTAGCAATGCATTACACATAACAACTTTTTTCAATAATAGATAAAATAGTAAATCACTATTAGGAGCCAAGAAAGTTACCTCTTATATGAAAATTTGGAAGAGAATAATGAAGAACTCAACTAAAACCAAGATTTAAACTTGTTTCTAGCATGTTTGGACAAGTTGGTATCTCAAACAAGTGTAAATTTCATTTTTCTTAAGTGTGGGGTTGGTTATGTTTAAGGTGGGAAGTATTAATTCAAAGAGAAAATTGAAGTTTTGAGGATTAGAATGAGTTAGAATGAGGGTTAGAATGTTTTCATATAGATAGAGGGCTGTAATATGTCATATTTAAATGTTGGTGAACACCAAATTTTAATTAAAAAGTGGGCCCAAATTTGACCTAACAACGGCACCTACCCGCGCCTTGTACCCGCAGCCCGCAAGTGCCGAACTAAAATTTTTGGCCCACTTTTCCACAACCTGGACTTGGTTTATTGACATTTTTTAGCTACTTATGGTACCAAAACCTAATTTTTAGGTCCCAAAAGTATAATTAGATGCCAAAGTCCACAACATACCATTTTTCATCCTTAAAATTTCAACTTTTCAATTTTCTACTCAACTTACCATGTGGGATTTAAGGCCGTGATGGGCCGATCACATAGTCCCCTTACCTGAAAATCATTAAATGTATCAATGTTTATCATATTCCATGTAATCCTCCAAAAGCTAAAAATCTTCAAAAATAAAAACAACAAAAATGTAAACACTAAAATATAGTGGGTTGCCTCCCACTCAGCACTTGATTTAATGTTGCAGTATGATGTGTCTATGTTGGTTACTTAGACTTCACCAAAATTCCCATGGGTTGCCTCCCATGCAACACTTGATTCAACGTCGCAACACAACGCGGGTATCTTGACTACTCATAATTCATCAAGATACCCTTAGGAATATCCTCCAAAGTAATCAATAATATCAATAACTGATACTACCCTCATGTCAGTTGGCTATTTCATTGACTTTTACATGTTGAATGTTGTCTCCTCACATTTGACTTAGAATTTTAGCGTACCCTTCTCCACGTCAACCATAGCTCTGCTTGTGGCTTTGAATGGTCTTTCCAAAATAATAGGCATCTCAGTGTCAACCTCACAGTCTAAAATGACGAAGTAAATTGGGAAAATGAATTTGTTCACCCTAACAATCACATCATACGAGATTCCCACAAGCTTCATCACTGTGTTTTCAGCCATTAATATTTGAATCAAAGTTGTTTCTAGAAGTTTCAAGCCTAATTTCTTGAAGACGGCCAGCGACATCAAATTAATGTTGGCTGCTAAATCTTAAAAGGCTCAGCAAATCTGGATGACCCAATAGTGGATGGTGTAATGAACACGTTGGGGTCATCCTTTTTCTGTGCCAAGGACCTAGTCGTGACTGCACTGCAATGGTTCATTCCCTTAACATTTTCAATAGTTACTCCTTTCTTCCTTGTGACGAACTATTTTATGAACTTGGTGTATCCAAGCATCTCCTCTAATTCCTCAAGAAGAGGTATGTTTAGTCTCAACTATATCAGTCTCTCAATAAATCACTTGAACTTACCTTTCTCTTTCTTCTACACCAGTCGTTGAGGAAAAGGTAGGGGTGGTCTCTGAATTTGTCTTACGTCTGGCTCAACGACCGGACCCTTACCTTTGTCTTTAGAAACTGTATCCCTTTATTCTATTACCTTTTCAGACTCAAAAGCGTGTGTTTCATCATCAACCACTTCTGTAGAAGGTAGTGCGGGATCCATAGTGTTTATACCACTCCTCGTGGTAATAGTAAGTATGTGACTGCCATTTTTTAGATTTGGAATAGTGTTGCTCGAAAGGTTACCTGGCTACCTATAGCTTAGAGTTACTGACATCTTCCCAAACTGGATCCAGCTTGTTGATAGTAGTGGCATGAGACTCGACCTTCTAGGTCAATCTTGAAATATCATCCTTAATTTCTTTAAGGTTGGTCTCCTGATTTTCCTGATCGTTTACCAATTTGGCCAGTATGTCTTCTATTCTAGATTCTACATTGTGTCTACCAGGTGGGATCTATCTATCTCCTTTCTCTCTTTAATCATCCTTCTTCCTCCAGTCACTATCTCTCTCTCTGCTACAGTCTATGTACCTATTATAATAGTTCTGACCTTGGTTTCATTAACCTTGGTCTTAGAAACCCGTTATTTAACGATCCAAATAATTAGCTTCTTCTTCTAATTTAGACTCATATGCTTTGGAAGCTGACCCCTGTGTTGCTACTAGATTTATTTTCTCAGAATTTGTTACTGCAAACTACTTTGCTAGAACCCCTAAATCATTCCTTAGAAATGTAATTTCTTGCGCTACTGTATCATCAACTGCTCTCTAGTTGTAGGAAGCACCTAGAGCATAAGTACCAGATCCCCTCTCAGCCTCTCGAGTTTTCCACCCTCGGTGGGTGAGTGAGATCTGATCTAACTTCTTTGAAGTTACCTTCCAATGTATTCACATAAGAGCTCCTCTAAAGACGGTGTCTGCCATAGCTCTGAAGCTGATATTTAGGGCACTATAGAATATCTCTGATAAGCTTTTCCCTAAATACTAATGATTAGATACCAAGTTCAACTTCTTCTTAAACTTGAATTAAACCTCGTACATAGACTCTGACTGCAGATACCTAAAATTATAGATCTCCTCCTTAAGCTATAGCATCCTTGACGAAGGAAAGAACCTATTTAAGAATTGCTTGCACAACTCATTCCAAGTCATGATAAAGCCTTTTGGCAATTCCCCTAACTATAAAAATGCTTCTCCTATAATCGAGAAGGGGAAAAACCTCAGTCTAAGTAATTCCTAATTTATCCCTGGATTGGTATATGAGTTACAGATCCCAAGGAAATTTACAAGGTGCAAATTTAAATCATTGGTAGACAATCCTGCAAACACACCCTTAGAATTTAGAAGTTGGATCATAACACTCGTGATGTCAAATTTGATATCGGGGGGCAAAATAGGAGGTACTATGGCTATATTTTCTGTTGAATCAACATATCCCATATCTTCCTCATCATCTATATATGGTTGCACATACTGATATACAAGTATAACTTAAACACGGGAACCTCTAGCTCTATTTTGGTTTCCTCAATGTGCTACTCGGGGGTCTGCTGCTTGTTTCTGTTCAGCTAGATCTGCATCCCTAGCTATCCTCTGAGCTTTTTCCACTACTCTCCTTTTAGTTTTAGTTTGAGCTAATATCTCAATAGCATGTCGATCATTAATAATTTTTAGTCTCTCAGAAGGAGGTACAATATCACAAAGCCCTTCAATATTATCACCTCTCTTCGACCCAGTCATCCTACCAGGTATTTGTAGGATCCTCTCTAAATTTGGATTCACTGGGAGTAAGGGATTGACTCTACTCCATATTCTAGGCATACACCAGCATATGCCCAACTAAGAATACAAAAAAAATACTAAAAACCCAATAACTGCAATTACCTCAATCAATAGATTAACACTATGTTCCCTAGCAACGACGCCAATTTCTTGATGACGCTCAAGAAACACCTTATTTTAGATGATGATACAGTCACATTCAAGATATAGTAACCCAACTAAGGTTGGAGTCGAATCCCAAGAGAACACAAGATTTGATAGATCTCAGTAGTTATAGTCTATGGCTAAAACAAAAAAGTAAATAGGGGGATTTGTGTGTAGTAGTCTAAAACACAGAACAATATTAACTTGGTTGAAAATCAGTCTTGAGTGAATACTAGGATTGCATTCCCCCTAGCATCTCAACTCTTTAGGTTTATGTGCATTGTTGAACAAACTCAATACCTTACGTGCAGAACCGATATCTTATGTACCTCCTACAGTCTTTTAGACGAGCAGGAGGATTTCACCATTTACTTATTGAGTCTCAGTGTATCGCGTTAATAATCCTTACCCTGGTCCCAGTGAACTATCACCTTTTGAGTCTCAAGTTATTAGATGATGGCTAATGGTAATGCTTAACTTACAAGTCAATTTAGTGCAAGACGGTCGTTGTCAATATATTTACCCAACTTTGGAGTCGGGGTCGAATCCACAGGGAACAATGTGAGTGGCAATTAAACTAGTTTGAAACTAAAGCTACAAGTTAAATTCAAACAATCGATATAAAAAGATAAAATGGGGGTTTAAGGTTCATAGAGAGTTAATTGTCACTTTCAATATTTTAGCGTTTGAAATCAGTCTAAATGGGAAACCAGAGTTATGTTCACCATAGGTTTTGGGAATTGATAGATACTAGGTAATGCTTGGGATTCTTGAAGTAAGTAGAAACAACAGATTATCCCTGACGACGATACTGTCTGACTTATCTGTCGACCTCACCAGACAATTTATTATCTAATTCTCTCGAACTTAGATAACTTATCTATTTCCAATAGGATTTTATCTCAAGTAGATCAATCCAGTTACGACATTGATCATTAAATAGAAGGTTGGTAGCTTTCGAGTCCCTATTGATAATTCACGACCTCTAGTCTATTTCTCCGTTAGAAGAAAATAAAACCTAAGGCATAACCTAATATTTGTAACCAGTAGATTTCAGTTAAAACAACAGAATTTCAAGACGTCCTACTACTCTTTGAATCCGTTAAATACCTAGTAACCTATCAAACCCTAGTCTATGGATCCCATAACTCCAGCTAATGGAATTAGCCGCTCATGATTTGATGAATGAAATACAAATTTGAATTCATGATAATAAGGATAAACTTACGAACGGATGAAAAGCAACAAGTATTTTCTTTAATTTCCTCACGAGATAGAAACCCAAAAATAGTTGATAAGTGCTTTTTTTAAAGAAACAAGAAAAATATTTGATGGTAAAGATGAAGCAATATTACGTGCTTCTCTTCAGAAGTTCTTCTTTGATAATTAATGATTGATCCCTAAAAAAACCCTAAAACAAGTCTTTAAATAGTCAACCCTAAATAAGGAAATAAAATTAAAGTTTCTATTTTCTCTTCGGATTGGACGACGACGATCTTGACGGCGTGTCAGATGTCTGACGACGTGTGCAAAATATCGTCAAAGGTTCTAGTGAATTGTTATCTTCTGACTCTTCATAAGGCAAACCTGACGGCGTGTCAAACTTCTTGACGGCGCGTGACAACTGTCGTCACAACTTCACTGGAAATCAGTATTCTCTGCTTCTGGTTGACAGCGATTTTGATGCCATGTCACATATTTGACGGCCCTTCCTAAACGTCGTCACATTTTATCTCAGTTTCTCAGGTTCTGTCTAATCTTGACGACAACTTTGACAGCCTATCCCATGTATGACGACGCTTTAGAATTGACGTTAGTTATACTTCAGCTTATTTACACCAGATTTCAGCTAATTTATTCTTCTTTTATTTGGTTTTCTCCCCAATCACTTGTATCTTCATTAACACATTAAAAGCAATCAAAAACAAAAAATGTTTCTTAAGACCTCACAATTATTCAGAGTTAAAAGCTTCAAATGTGTTAGCATCGATTCACACATCAGCTAATAGTCATTTACATAGACCATTGTGCTATAATGGATTGAGTATTAACTTCCTAAATTACTGTTGTCTTTATCTTTTCCTAGTTACTAACCTTTTGTTAGAGCAAGAAGCAATATCTAGATGGGATCCTAATGTGTTCACCCATTAAGAAATCGATCATATCAAAGATAAAGCAATGCATGCCATAGATATTGCTTTCCCATCAACAATCGCACTTCCCCTACTTCGTCAATTTGCCAGGGTTTCCATAACCCTAGCTATGCATTTTAGCCGCCTGTGATTATGAAGAAATCAATAGCAATTATGTTGGAAAGAAAAGACGAAATCACAATGATAAGATGAAAGAAAACCACAATCGTAAACTGAATAATCAATCAAAGTCAATATAATGGAATCCCAAGATCAAAGATGGATCTTGAAATCAAAATATGTTTTAAAGTTCATTCTCTATATATCTCCTCTCTTTATTCTATATCTCTAACTAAAAATTACATGAAACATATTTATAGTACAAGAGAAAACCCTAAAAACTAAGCCTGAACGAAATAGAAGAAAATCGGGTCAGTGGCTACCTACTCTCCGCACCTACGATCTGGCAGGGCATAGGTACTGCCTCCAGCCCAAGCATAGGGTATAGGTAGAAGGAGCAAAAATCTTGTAATGTTCAGCTATCGGGATTTTCACTTTTTGGCACTTGCTTTATGTACATGCGGTTCGTAGAACCACATGTTGACTTGGTAGGTGTCGAGAGTCAGTTTTTCAGCTTTTCTTCAACTCTCAAACATGCATTAATCATGATCAAGATGAAAAACATCCCAATCATCCATAATCACTCAAAAAGTAACCAAAATGCCTTTCTTTACCATTTTTCATGAACTTATTATCCATATCATGGTTTTCTGCAAAACATATCCAAAATAGATTAAATCTGACAAAAAGCCCTTAGAAACCTGCATATTTTCCTCAGTTTAAGTATTAAAAGTTCTATATTTCTATACCATATCATGCCAATACAGGTTTAGGGGCCTCACCATAGAGTGTCCCTCTTGACTAATATAGGCTTAATTTAGTTATCACTTCAGTATTACTTCAGGTTCTATTCCTATGGAAAGAGTAGATCAACCCCCCTCAACATGGGTCAGACGTTAGACTCCATGTAAGCTCACATGATTTATATCGGCTATGAGAATCTCCCATAGAAAAGGGTATTTTAGAAACTAAGTGTAAAGACACACAATATTATTCAAATATTGGTTTTATGAGTTATTATCCATGAGATTTTAGCTTTTAATTTACTATGATCAAGGTGAGTCCTTTAAAACTTAGCTTGCATGATTTGAAATTATATTCATCTTTAGTTTTACTTATCCCACAAAAAATACTATTTCAAAAACGAAGTGTAGAAACTCACCCAGCTTATCAGATTATGTTTGTTAATCATGTTTTATGATATTTCAGCTTTCAGTTTATTTTAGTCTCTTAGTGCATCTACTTACACTTAGCATGCATGTTTTAAGATTATGCATTGATTCTATTTTACTTATTGAATTTACCCCAACATACTTAATACATTCCAGAAGTACTAACCACATATACGTTTGTGTGGCTACCTTATTTCATAATGTAGGTACTAATTATAGCTCACACATCATAATCAGACAGTTCATAGCTTCCAACCAACAGGTGATAAGTTCTTTTGATTTGAGGACTCCAGTCAAATATAGTTCTAATATTATATGCTTAATTTTGTTGTATTGATTAGGGATAGTCGGGGGTCATGTCCCCACTACTTATAGTCAATATTAGTAAAGGCTTCATAGAAATCTAGTCAAAGTTGATGTATTCAGTTTTAGTTTTTGTTTTTTTGCATAATCAATGTTGTAAATGTTTTAAAATAGTATTATACTAAACAAGTTTAGCTAATAACATCTCATCCGCTTAATTGTTTCCATATTTATGTATTTATTCAGTTGTTCATGAATTATATCATTATCATGGGTTAGCTTAGGATCACTTGTGGTTCTAAGTACCGTATGATGTCTAGGTATTACTCTCGAGGTGTTACAAACATGGTATCAGAACACAAAGTTCAAGTATCCTAGAGAGTCTGTGAAGCTGTGTATAGTAGAGCCTTGTGGAATGGTATGGAGATGTCTGTACTTTTCTTCAAGAGGCTATTGGGAATTTAAGAAATGTTTCCCTTTCTTTTATGCTCCAAATAGTGAAGTAAAATTGTTCTCTCATAAATATCAATCGACTTGTGTGTTATTCCAAATTCCTCCAACAATGACTTATCTTTGAGTTAGTGCAAGAAGTAAATTTCAATTCCTCTTGATATGATGCTCTCATATTAACTGTCCGACACTTTAGAAATCACACAAAGTGCTTGAAAGGAGCCCGCTAGTGTGTTTAAAGACCTTTAATTCAAAAACTTATGTGCTCATCCATATGAGTTGTGCGGTTAAGATGGAATATGTTATGTAATCCGATTCCCTTTTAGCCCTTCATTACTGATAGCACTTATAAAAGAAGAGAGGATATGCCTAAGATATTAAATACAGTTTTTATTAAGGGAAAGTGTAACTTAGGGTGTTATGATTCATAAGTAGTAGAACAGTCTTAGAGTTGGAAGTATGGATTTAGAAGTATAGTATCAAAAAAAGGTGGGGTTAGCATTTGGTTGAGGGTAAATTGATAGATATGTGTCAGCTAGTAAGTAGGATTGAGGTGATATGTTCTTGCGTGTTAACTAAGTGGTAGTGAATGTGGTGTAGGTTTCATGGTAGAAGGCAGAGAAAGTGTTGTCAGTTAAGGTGAATTATGGTATTCTTAAGGTAGAAAATGAGTTCTTGATGGTATTCCATTGTGTCAGAAAAGTATAGGTTATTAACAAAAGTGTTATGTTGTTAAGGATTGTTAATATAGGTTCTCCTTGTTGTTGTGAAACAGAAATTGATTGATGCTTGTAGGGCCTGGAGTATAATTTAGACATATGGATGGATAAGTAGTAGTGATGTGTGAAAAGAGGATATGCTAATGGATTATACTAAGATAGATTGTAAGATTGTGATCAATTATTATTATTATGAGGTTCTAGAGGACTATTATTTCTTGATGTTTTGCCAAGCAAGAATAATGTGTGAGGTTGTGATTATCATGTCTAGTTCTAGACACTAAGTTTGAACAGTGGATGATCATCAAGGTGGAAATAATGATTGCTTGGGTTAGTGATGCTAGTTATATAGAAGTGCTCAAGTAGGTTTTAAACAGTGTATGCAAGATTTTAAGTTCATTAATTCGCAATTAAGTATGATGGTGTCGGTAAGATATAGAGGTGTACCCAAGGTGATATGGGGCTGTATTATTTTCTAAGTTTTTAACTATCATGTATGGTTAATAATATCCTTGAGTTTCTAAGTGTGAAGGAGGCTAGCAATATAGTATATAATAATGATTATAGAAGCTAGAGAAAATTAAGAATGGTATATATTAAGGGAACATCCAAGAATGAAGTTAATATTGCCCAAATATAGTCTATTCAGGTGAGTTTGAGCATTTATGTATAGGCTGATAGAGTGAAGACATTATGGATTAATCTTGACGATATGGTATAGACCCATAACTTTAGAATGTTGGCTTTAATCCAAGGGGGAGATGGTAGGGTGAAGAACCAAATCAAGGTTTGAGAATTAGATTGTGATGCATGTCAATAAGAGATGTGATGAGATAGTGATCCATTCTTGCTCTAGCGTATTCCTTTCCTTGAATTTTAATCGTTATGTCACCTTATCTATGTATTCCATGATAAAGCCACGCCTATGAACAATGCTTATACATTTCATCCATATTCAAGTTCATTCTTAGATCCTATTAAAGAAGTAACAACTTCACTCTGTAATTTGAATCACCTCTCATAAATCTATGAACTCCAGTCCTATATTAAGTAGCTTATGATAAGTATGAACCTATGTTTCAAGGTATAATCATGTAACACCCAGAGTCTGCACCCCAGACGCTACATGGTGCTTACGACTCCGAAGGACCCCAAGATAACCCATGACTTGTACCTGCTATGACCACTGAATAATAATACTAATAAATATAGCAACAGATAATAACACCTAAAAAACTGAAGACTGTCTGAACTAGTCTAGTCTGAAAAGTCTCTAACTGAACTGTCTGCATGTGGAACTGATAGGACAAACCCCCAACTAACCCCGGATAAAAAAATACTGAATCTACTGTAATACTGAAACAAAAAAATATCCTCAATAGATGAGGACTCACTATTGAATCTGTTGCTGCTAATTGAATCTGGCTATGCATGGTTAGGAACTTGAGCGTCCGAACCTATGATATGAGACATCATAGATCAAGAAATGAGTATGCGATCAATATATGGAAATGTACTGGTATGCTAGATAAGGTAAGGCTGAAATTCAGTGATTCATATGTATGAACAGTAACTGATTGAATGATATGAATATAACTGAATGAGAATACATGGATAACTGAAACTACTATAAGAACTGAGTATGCAATACTATGCATATACATATATACTATATCTGAGAGTTGTATTGAAACTGAGTACTGAGTTCTGATAATTGAGTAACTAATATCTGAGATTACTGATAACTGAATTACTTATAACTGGGTGACTATTACTGAAAGTCCTGACTCTGTAGAATTGAACTGAGTTCTATAACAAAGACCTAAACTAAAATCGTGGGAGATAATCATCTAACCGACATGCCCCTCTCTGAACTAATTGGGGTCCAACCTATAACCCCAGATGGAAGGGTGTCAGTACCATGCCATGGGTACAGACACTGGTTATGTGGATCCACTAAAATATCATCTCGAAGGACTAAGGGTCACACTCTACTGGCAGGTTCCTTAATGAGAACGATATTACCCTCGACTGGCAGGTAAACACCTTATCAACCCTCAGCTGACGGGTAGATATCTCATCCTACACTGGCTATATAGTTCTGGAATGCAAGGACCGATACTAAGGATCAAACCCTCTACTAACAGGTGAGCCCCCATCCTTGGGTTCGCTCGGTGCTGAATCCTACTCCCAAATGAACGACACTAATTATAAGACTAAACTGAACTGGACTGAGTATCCCTGAGTTTTGTACTGACTGAGAACTACTGTTCGAACATTACTAAGACTATTCTATTACTACTGTAATTCTAGGTAAATAACTAGATTTTAGGTATAAACTACCCCCAGGACTCAATAACATATGAAGTAAAGCATGGTATAATCTTAAAAGCATATCAATAATTGTTTGTTATCAATGCATTCATTTAGACAATTTGTCAAACACTTGAGAGGCATAAACTTGCACATGAATGGGGAACACATAATAACATGTCATGATTGCACTATTTAATTCACATAGGCATTCTAGCAAACACTTGGGGAGCATGGTTATTTCATATAATAATAAACATATATATAAATATCATGGCTACAACATTTAACTTGTAATTTCAAGGATTTAACATGAGAATCACATATTTCATCACACATGCTATCTTAATTTCATGAAACTTGTAATATTCATGGATTGAAGACCATATAAAAATACACACATGAACATAATTCAACTCAAACATGTAATTCATAGAATCTCAATCTTGTATTTTGAAAAAGGATTCTTGGGCTCCATGGGTGATAAAGACCCATGGATGAAAATCTAACATACTTGAGAATTTAACTTCTTAATGATTCTAGGTAGTGTTCTTGAGATTTGTCCTTGATTCTTGAAGGTTAGGGTTTTGTTAATAGAGAGAATGCTCTTCATTTTGGGGGGAAATTGAGTAAATAATGATCTAATTAGATTATCAGGGGTTAATTAACGTGTTTAGACTAATTAAGGCAATGGAAAAGACCAAATTACCCCTGGAAAGATTTCAATTTTCGTCACTAAAAATATCGAATATGGCTTTCACCGCGATGCGGTGGCATCACGGTGATCCACTGGAAGTCGAGCTGAAACTATTTAAAATGGACAATTGCAAAAATGGCCCTTGGCGAAATGCGGCGCTATCGCATTACACCACTGAAAATTGACAATTCTGAAATGGCACCTTGGCGCGACGTGGTGCAATCACGGTGCCTCTCTGGAATATAAAAATTAGGAAATGGCACTATGGGGAGACGTGTTATTATCGCATTGACACACTGGAAAATGATGATTGGGACCAGGAACTTCATCGCGATGTGGTGATGCTCAATTTCACATACTTTTTCACTAAATATGCCGTAACTTCTCACCCGGATATCAGATTTGGGAGAAATTTATATCGTTGGAAAGATGACTAAATTTCCTACACAATGATGGGTCTTAATCTAGAAAATTCTGAGTACTTTTGAAAGTATATTTAGGAATTCTCGTGTAGTGAGAGCTAAACTAATCTAGGAGAATACGGGGTATTACAATATCTCCCTCTTGGGAACATTTGTCCTTGAATGAAACTGATTTAAGTTGAAAATACTGAGGAACTGAGTTTACACACTGAGAATGCATAACTAAAACATCATTACATGACTGAACTGATTCATGAATGCATGACTTTCATGAGAATGACATGCAACGGTAACTGATACTAAGTTTGTAACTGTAACTGAGCATGGAACCGAGTAAATCTAAGGAAGACAGTTACCTCAAGCGGAGTCTAAGTTTGTGGAGAGGAGGTAAGGATACTTGGTCCGCATATCTTCTTCTGATTCTCAAGTAGCTCCCTCAACGGACTGGTTCCGCTAAGGAATGACCAAGGGAACTTCTTTGTTCCTTAGTCTGCGAATCTGATGATCAAGGATTTCGACTAGGACCTCTTCAAAAGAAAGATCATTCTGAATGCTTACGCTTTGTAAGGGTACTACAACTACTGGGTCACCAATGCATTTCTATAGCAAGGAGATGTGGAAAACTAGGTGCACTGAAACTAAATCGGAAGGCAACTCAAGCTCGTAAGCTACCTTTCCGCAACGACTGAGAATTCTCAAAGGACCGATATATTGGGGACTGAGATTCCCCTTCTTGCTGAATCTCTTCACTCCCTTCATGGAAGAGATATTTAGATACACAAAATCACCAATCTTAAACTCGAGATCTTTTCTTCTCACATCAGAATATGATTTCTACCGGCTATGGGCTGCCTTAAGCCTCTCTTTGATCAACTAAACCTTCTCTAAGGATTCATACACCAAGTTGGGTCCTACTACTGTGTCCTCACCTACCTCAAACCATCCAATTAGAGATCTATATCTCCTACCATAAAGATCCTTAAACGGAGCAATTTGAATACTAGAATGATAGCTATTATTATATGCAAATTCAATCAAAGGAAAGTGGTCATCCCAACTACCTTTAAAATCAACAAAGCATGCTTTCAACATATCTTCTAAAGTCTGAATGGTCCTTTCTGCTATACCATCTGTCTGAGGGTGAAAAGTTGTACTGAGGTGAACTTAGGTACCAAGACCCTTTTGGAAGACTTTCCAAAAGTGAGAGGTAAACTGAGTAAATCTATCTAAGATGATAGTTAATGGAACACCGTTCAACCTAACTAACTCTCTGAGATAGAGCTTGGAATAGTCCTCAGTAGAAAAAGAAGTACAGACTGGTAAGAAATAGGCTGATTTGGTCATCCTGTCTACAATGACCCAAATAGAATTATGCTGATAACGAGTACGAGGCAAACCCATCACGAATCCCATATTAACTTTCTCTCACTTCCAAGTGGGACTATTAAAATCCTGCATGGACCCACTAGGATTCTGATGCTCAATCTCAACCTGCTGAAATGTTGAGCACTTAACTACAAACTCTATAATATCTCTCTTTATCCCACTCCACCAATAGATCTCCCACAGATCGCGGTACATCTTAGTGCCCCTAGATGAAAAGTGTATCGCGCAACATGCGCTTCTATAAGAATTCGCTGTCTCAATTCATCAACACATGGTACACATAGTCTACCCTAGCAACGCAACACACCATATCCCTCTTGGAAGAAAACCTCTACCTTTTGATCTCTGATTGACTCTTTTAACTTGACTAGACTGGGAACTTTATCTTGCTTTTTTTTCACTTTAGAAACCAAAGATGATTTCGAATTATTGTGAACCCAAACACTACCCTTGTCCGAATCAACTAAACGGACACCTAATCTGGCAAGATGATTAACTTCCTGAAAAAACTTCTTCTTATCATCCTAGACGTGAGCAACACTATCCATGGGAAATCTACTTAGGGCATCTACCACTACATTGTCCTTGCCCGGATGGTAGAAAACATTCATGTCATAATCTTTTAACAACTCTAACCGCTTTGTCTGGTGCAAGTTCAAGTCTTTTTGAGAAAATACATACTGCAAACTCTTACGGTTTGTGAACACATCAACATGCACCCCATACAAATAATTCCTCCAAAATTTTAAGAAAAACAATTGCTGCTAACTCAAGATCATGGGTAGGGTAATTCTTTTCATGAGTCTTAAGCTATCTGGAGGCGTAGGCTCTGAACTTACCTCTTTGCATCAAAACACAACCCAACCTAACTCTGGAAGCATCACAATACACAACAAACCCATCTGAACCATCTGGCAAAGTAAAAAATGAGGCTGAGGTGAGCCGAGTCTTCAATTCCTGAAAACTCTTCTCATAGGAATCTGACCACTGGAATTTGACTTTCTTCTGAGTCAATCTGGACATGGGGGATGCAATAGACAAAAATTCTTTAATAAATCATCGATAATAGCCAGCCAAACCTAAGAAACTCCTAATATCTGACATAGAAATGGGTCTAGGCTAGTTTCTCAATGCTTCAGTCTTTTGAGGATCAACTCTAATGCAATCATAGAAAATCATATGACCAAGGAAAGCTACTGATATTATCCAAAATTTGCACTTGCTGAATTTTGCAAACAACTGATGGGCTCTGAGGGTCTGCAATACTATTCAGAGGTGGTATGGATGATTATTTTTGGTACGAGAGTAAAAAAGAATGTCATCGATGAAAACTATGGCGAACATGTCCAAGTACTGCTTGAACACTTGGTTCATCAAGTCAATAAAAGCTACTGGGCATTGGTAAGACCAAATGACATGACTAGAAATTCGAAGTGACCATACCGAGTGTTGAAAGCTATTTTTGAAATGTTACATTCTCTGACTCTGAGCTGATGATAGCTGGATCTGAGGTCTATCTTAGAAAAGTAATTGTCACGAATAGTCTATACACATCATGAGTGAACCATCTTTCTTACGCACAAATAAAACAGGTGCGCCCCATGGGGAAACACTGGGTCTGATGAACCCCTTGTCTAAAAGGTTTTTTAAATGTTCTTTCAACTCTTTGAGTTCAGCTAGAGCCATTCTGTATGGCAGAATAGAAATAGGTTGTGTATCTGGAAGAAGGTCTATTCCAAAGTCAATTTCCCTTTTAGGAGGAACTCTAGGAAGATCTTTGAGGAATACATCTGAGAATTCATTTACTACTGGAATTGACTCAAGGCTGAGAGTCTCTGAACTAGAGTCTTTGACTCGGACAAGATGGTAAATATACCCCTTGGATATTAACTTTCTTTCTTTAAGGTACAAAACAAGATGACCCTTAAGCACTGTGGTACTACCCCTCTATTCAAGGACTGGTTCATTAGGAAACTAGAAATTAATGACCCTGTTTCTTCAATCAACTGAAGCATAGAATGAATGGAGCCAATCTAGGATGAGAATAACGTCAAAATCTTCCATCTCTAGCTCTACAAGGTCTGCTGAAGTAACTTTCTGAGATACCATAACCGGAAAGTTCCTGTATACCCGCTGGGCTATGATAGACTTACCCACTGAGGTAGATACTAAGAAAGGCTTTATTACGATTTTGGGACTGACTTCAAAGTTGATCACTATATAAGGACTTACTAAAGACAGAGAAGCTCCTGGATTTAATAAGTCATAAATATGTAAATAAAATATTTGTAATGTACCAATGACCACATCAGGAGAAATTTATTTGATCTTGTTTGGACTGAAGGGCATAAAGCCTATTTGAGTGTTGCCCACTGGTGGCACTGGAAGTGGCACCCTACTGATTCGGGCGACTGGACTGTGTTGGGGGACGATTGTACCGACCTTGTGAACCTGATTGAGGGAAATCTCAGATTCTATGGCCTGGCTTGCCACACCCAAATCATACATCACTTCTAGCTCAACAGATACACAGATGGTTTCTTCCATATTTCTGACAAAGAGAATTTGTTCGAGCACTACTGAAACTACCCTAAGACTTAGAGTCTGGCGCTCTTTCTTTGTTACCATTTCTAAACTTAGGTACTGGAGCGCTAGCTGAGGACAAAACTGGAACTGAAGATTTTGGGAAAAATTGGGAATGATTACTGCCTTCTGACTTAGGCTGAGTGAAATTGAAGTTACCTGTTCTAGCTCTCTTATTTTCCCTCCCTTTTTTCTTATACTTAGCCTCTTCTATTTGTTGAGCATGTTCCATTAGCCTTGATATGTCCATCTCCTTAATTAACATTTCAATCCTGTACTCCTTTACCACTCTCTCAAATACCCAGATACGAACTTACTCATGTTGGACCTATTATTTTCTACTACATGGAGAGTATACCTGGCTACCTGGGTAAACTTGAGGGAATACTCTTTCACAATCATGTTGCCTTGCCTGAGATTGATGAATTCTAACACCTTGGATTCCCTTAACTCCAAGGGAAAAAATCTATCTAGAAAAGCAGTAGCAAACTCTTTCCATTCTATGGGCTCTACATCTGTGCCCCTGTCTACCTTCCACTGATTAAACCACATATGAGCTATATCTTGTAGCTGATAGACAGCTAACTCAACACTCTCATTGGAAGTCACTTCCATAATATCTGTGGCTTTCTTTGAGTACTACTGTCAGTTTCACAGAGTTTTGTACTGACTGAGTACTACTGTTCGTGACATTACTGAGACTATTCTGTAACTACTGTAATTCTAGGTAAACAACTAGATTTTAGGTATTAAATACCCCCAGGACTCAATAACATATATAGTAAAGCATGGGATGATCTTAAAAGCATATCAATAATTGCTTGTTAACAATGCATTCATTTAGATATTTTGTCAAACACTTGAGAGGCATGTACTTGTAAATGAATGGGGATCACATGATAACATGTCATGATTGCACTATTCAATTCACATAGGCATTCTAACAAATACTTGGGGAGCATGATTATTTCACATAATAATAAACATATATATAAATATCATGGCTACAATATTCAACTTGTAATTTTAAGGATTTCACATGAGAATCACATATTTCATCACACTTGCTATCTTAATTTCATGAAACTTGTAACTATGCATGGATTGAAGACCATATAACAATGCACACATGAACACAATTCAACACAAACATGTAATTCATGAAATCTCAATCTTGTATTTTGAAAAAGGATTCTTGGGCTCCATGGGTGGTAACGACCCATGGATGAACATCTAACATACCAGAGAATTTAACTTCTTAAAGATTCTTGGTAGCGTTCTTGAGATTTGACCTTGATTCTTGAAGGCTACGATTTTGCTAATTGAGGGAGTGCTCTTGATTTTTTGGGAAAATTGAGTAAATAATGATCTAATTAGGTTATTGGGGGTTAATTAACATGTTTAGACTAATTCAATCCATGGAAAAGATCAAATTACCCATGGAATGATTTAAATTTTTATCACTAAAAATCTCAATTTTGGCTTTCACTGCGATGCAATAGCATCGTGGTGAGCCATTAGAAGTCCGATTGAAACTATTTAAAATAGACAATTGAGAAAATGGACCTTTGTACGATGCGGCACTATCGCATTGCGCATCTGGAAATTGACAATTCTGAAATGGAACTTTGACGCGATGCAGTGCTATCGCGGTGCCTCACTGGGAAATGACACTATGGAGCGACGCACTGTTATCGCGTTGAAATGCTAAAAAATGATGATTGGGACCTGGAACTTCACTCCGATATGGTGATGCTCAATTTCACATACTATTTTACTAAATGTGTCGTAACTTCTCACCCGAATATTGAATTTGGGAAAAATTTATATCGTTGGAAAGTTGATTGAATTTCTTACACAATGATGGGTCTTAAGCTGAAAAATTCTACGTATTTTTGAAAAAATATATAGGTATTCTCATATACTGAGAGCTGAACTGAGCTAGAAGAATATGGGGTATTATAGCTTAGTTCTTCAGTTCTCAAAACTCTTGGTACACCCTTAATGACCAGTGAAATTCACATTATGTTATGTATGACCTCAGTTTAGATATATTTAATGAATCCATGCCTTTGATACTCTATTCCTCAGGCCTCAGTTAAGTTTCAAAGTAATGTATAATATTCTTTCATGCTTTAGGTCCTTATGTTCTAGCCCTTCAGTTACCTCTTCTTATGTTAGAATAGTGGTAATGAAAATAAATGAATAATAGTTTAGATGGAGAGAGTAGATGATCCTCATTAGGAAATATTATTGTATGCTTGTTTTATCTAAGGCTATAAGTGTGAAGAATGATTAAGGCAAAGCATTGGTATATGTCATAATTAGTTGAAAATTATAGGTGTGTCTTCTTGGGGACAATGCATGAAAGTTGTTATAGGTAGAGGTATTACAAAAATGAATAATTTCCTTGGTGATTTGGTTTCCTAGAAGTTCATATGTGGTTATAATGGTAGGCTTGAATATCATGTTTGTATATAAGTGGATGAATGTATTGTGTGCTAGTGAATTCCTAGTAAGAGGTCAAAGTTAGTTGTTTTAGTGGTAGGGAGTGTTATTCCTGAGGTGAGAGATTTGGAAAGACATCGAATATTGAATTTTCTAGTTTAGACTATTTTTATGGTGTTATGTGTAGTACCTTGTGATTTTGAGTTAGGCTTGAACATGTTGAGAGATGTAGTTCAATTCAGACTTTGGTTGGGGTTGTCATTTGTACCCATGTGAGAATTATAAGATGCATCAAATGAAGTGTAGTAGTTAACAGGATAAGTATGGTTGAGAGAGTATTTGAGAAGTGTGACTAAGATTGAAAGTTATCAGTTGCCTTACCTAAGGCATAGTAATCCTATTCTAGCTTCTATTTTATATGCCTATATCCTATGTTATGTAGTTGTAGCCAAGTTGCAATCCTTAGTCAAATCCCATGCTCAGATCATGCATAAAATTCTTTCCCTCGATGTTACTAGAAGTTATAATAAAAAGAGTTTGAGGAAACTCATATTCCATTCTTAGTAACTCTTGGATATTTTATCACATAGCTATCACTTCATAGTTCTATATTTATGATCGTATCATAAATGTTTCAATTGAATTCTAAACTCTCAGCATGAAACAACTCCTAATACTCAGTTAAGTCTGTTCAGAAATCAGTTTCATGCTATGTCTACATTATTCCCTATGATTTCTAAGTATGTGTTTATGTTCCATATGTATCAGATGAGTCAGTGCCCTACTAAGAGGTGATTCCAATTACAAGGCATGGAAATTTTAGAAATTCAATTTCAAGATAGTAACTACATCTTTTTGTGCGAATCTCAGTCTTTATTCAAGGACAAATGATCCTAAGGGGGAAATATTATAATACTCCACAAGCTCCTAGATAAGTTTCCAATATCTATCACATGTTTAAAGGCCCCAAAGTGTTTATTTCAAACCATAAGTAATTTTCATGACCATTATCCTTGAGTGTGAAGCATTTCAATGCGAATATGGTCATAGGAAGCACTTAGAGAAAAGTTGAGTTGAAAGCATTTGTATCAATTGAGTTTTAGTATTGAATCCTACAAGGGTCAACATTAAACATGTGTAACTCCTAAAATATAATGAATTAGGTGTCCTACTAAATATTAAATGAAAGATCTTAGAGTCTTATTTCCAACGTATCCAACTTCACCATAATCTGATATGGAGTAAAATGTTATGCTCATTTTACTTTAGAGTATTTGTCTATCAGAAGGTGACCACTTAGTTGAAGGTGACAACTAAGTTGATGAGCTGTCAACTCAAGTCATCATCCTTAACTAGTAAATGGAAAAATCCATCTTGATATTGACGACTAGGGTAACGAGTTGTCACCAAATTGATTGGACATCAACCTAGTTGTCAAATGAAAATTCCTGCAACTTTTTTTAGTTTTCTGAGGGGTAATTTGGTCTTTTCCTTGCATCAAACTCCTCTTCCATGACTTAAATTATCCAATAAGATTTATTTGCCCATTTTTAGTCAGTTTTCAAAGCTCATTCTCCTCTCCACACTCAAGAGAAAATAAATTAGGGTTTCTTCTGAAATTTCAACTTCTAAGGATCCAAATTCAAGTTTTTCGTCAATAAATTCAGGTATGTGGGGTTTGAACAAGGATAACCTCTCATCCTTGAGCCCAAAAACTTTGATTCTTACAATTGAATTTATGAGATTTTAATTAAGGTTCATACCTTAATTCCATGTTTTTGAAATTATGACATTATTATGTGATTTAAAGTGGAGCTTGGACACAAATTTACCTTTACTCATGTTTCTACTTACATGATTGTTATTATGAGATGAACTTTAGTATTTTGACATGAATTTCCATGAGTTGATGAATATACATGATTTTTCAGCATGATTCAGTTAGTTTAAAATTAAGAGTATATGAATTTATCATGATTCTTTCAGTTTGCAAGAAGTTTAGATTTATGATTACAGATTACACAATATGATTCAGATTTCAATTTTGATCTTATGTCTTAGATATGATAAGAAATTCACACAGTATTCATCAGTATGATTTACTAATAGAAACATGATTGGTTTTCAGATTTATAAAACCCATATGCTTATTTTAAAGTGAATTTCATTAGTATGAGCATATAATGTATATATTTTTTGAGTAGTATTTAGAACTGAGAGGGGAATATGGGTTCAACACATCTTATTCTCCAGAAAGTACATGCCACCATAGGTTTAGGGACCTCACCACCGCAGATTTATAAAACCCATATGCTTATGCTTGTTGCTTATGTTTTATGATATTTCAACTTTCAATTTATTTTAGTCTCTTAATGGGTCTACTTGCACTTAGCATGCATGTTTTAAGATTATGCATTGATTCAATTTTACTTATTGCATTTACCCCCACATACTCAGTACATTCCAGAAATACAGACCATATATACGTCTGTGTGTCTGCATGTTTCATAATGTAGGTACCAATTGTAGCTCGTACATCATAATTAAATAGTTCACAACTTCCAGCCGACAGGTAATGATTTCTTTTGATTCAAGGACTCGAGTAAACTATAGTTCCAATATTATATACTTTATTTAGTGGTATTGATTAGGGATAGATGGGGATAATGTCCCGGCTACCTATAAGTCAGTATTAGTAGAGGCTTCATAGACAGTCAGTCAGAGTTGATGTATTCAGTTTCAGTTTTTTTTTGCATAATTAGTGTTGTAAATATTTTAAAAGTATTGTATTAAACCAGTTCAGCTAATGATACCACTTCCATTTATTGTTTCCAATTTTATATATTTATTCAGTTGCTCATGAATTATGCCAGTATCATAGGTTAGCTTGGATCACTTGTGGTTTTAAGAACTGTTTGTCATCCTGGGGTAGTCTCAGGGCATTACACCCACTTATCAATACTTATCAGCATATGATGAGCTAAAAGAAAACCTGGGGTATATTGAACTTGCTAATTCAGGAGTTATCATCCCTCCTAAACTGCCCATAGGAGCAAAATTTGAAATTATAAGTGCTATAATCCTACTATTTAATCTAAAGGGTGTGTTTCCTGGCTTGCCGACTGATAATGCCAACATGTATTTTATGAACTTTTTAAAATTTGCCTTTAGTATAATTTATTGGGGGTGAGTCAGGAAGCATTGAGACTTAGGATATTCCCATTCTCTCTTACTGAGAAAACTATATTATGGTTTGGAGAATTACCTCATGGGTTTATTACCACATGGAATAAGCTATGGATATAGTTTTTGGACCTTTTCTTCCTGCCTTCTAGAATGTTGTAGTTGAAGAATGAGATCTACAGTTTTAGGCAGTTGCTTTCAAAAGTCCTTATATAAAATTGGTTGCAATTCAAGAAGAAGTTGATGATGGTGCCCAATCACAGGATTCTAGGAAGGACCTTACTTGAGATGTTTTATAGATCCTTGAATGGTAATAATAAGATTGTTGGAGATACTATCACCAGTGAGATATTTATGAGTCTATATTGGGAGGTTTCTGAGGACATATTGGATTGAATCTCTAACAGCAATTGAGATTGGCATAATTGAGAGGTATAACAAAGAGTGGGTTCTTATTTTATTAGTGCAGCTAGTGAACAAAGACTCTTAGATGAGATAGTGGTTCAAGAGGTTGCATTTTTTATGACAGATATTAGGGTATTGACTAAGTATTTTACAACTTTTGGAGTAGAAAAGGTAAATATTATGGGTCCACAAGGTAAAGCTCCTAGGTCATATGATTCTTATGTTGATGAAGAGGCAAAGTACCTGGATAAAGAAATGGCAGGTTTTTGAGCCAAGGTCCAAGGGTATAATCAAGACACCTTAAATTTAAAGTAAGGGAATCAAGGTTGGAGCTATTATGGGGATAAATATAGGGATCGAAGTAGAGAAAGAGATAGTGACTAGTGAAGAAAAGATGACTGCAAGGAGAAGAGTGGTTCATATTGTCTATCGGGGACCTGGGATATTGAGTCAAGGATGGAGGTATTGCTCATGAAAATGGTTAAGGGTTTAGAAAATGAAGAGAATTGCCTTAAGAAAATTAAGGTAGATATTTCAAGGTTGAGCTAGAAGGTAGAATCATATGCTACGTCAATCAAGCAACTTGAGCAACAATTTAGTCAGATGTTAGCTACCTTGAATCAATGTCACTTGGGAAATCTTTTGATTAATACTGTGAAGAATCCAAAGAATGAAAGTCACTATTTTTCCATCACCACTTGGTGTGGTAAGGCCACTATTGATCCTCCCATACATGTAGTTGATGAAGCTCAAAATAATGTTATCCATATTGATAATAGACCCGAAGTAGAGTCTGAAAAGTTGGTGAATAGTGGTGAGTCATCATAAAAATTGACATGTGTTGATAAAACAATTAAGAAGGATAAATTCAAGGGTAAGGGATTCGAGCTTATATTGAAGACTATTCCACAACCTCCCTTACCTTTTCCTCAGCGATTAAAGAAGAAGCAAGAGGAAGGGAAGTATTAAAAGTGTATGTCGACGTTGAAGGAACTATCTGTTAATATTCCACTTGTAGAAGCATTGGAATAGATGTCAGTCTATGCTAAGTTCATGAAAGACTTGGTTACTAAGAAGCGAACGGTGTGTTTTGATCCCGATGATAATGTGCACCATTGTAGTGTCGTCGCTTCCTGATATTGGTAGAGAAAAATGAGGACCCTGAAGCATTTACTATTCCATGTATATTAGGTCTTTCAATTTCGCTCGAACTTTATGTGATTTGGGAGCTAGTATAAATCTGATGTCATTTGTGATGTACAAGCTATTGGGATTGGGGGAACCTAAACCGACATCCATGAGGTTATTGATGGTTGACCGCACAGTGAAAAAGTCGGTGGATATTTTATGTGATATGTTGGTGAAATTGGAATCCTTATATATCCAGATGAATTTGTAATCCATGATTGTGAGTTGGATTTTAAAGTCCTTATTATCTTGGGTAGACCCTTCCTACTACGGGTAGGGAATTGGTTGACATAGAGTTATGGAAGATAAAGTTTAGACTTAATGTCAAAGAGGTGATTTCAATGTGTATCAGTCGATACGGTAGCCAAAGAATATACAGGTGGTGTCTGTGATAGACACTATTGATGATTAGGCATTAATTGTACCCATTGAGGAGAAACTTAGGGTTGAGGCACTGGCAGCGGTAATAATCATGAACTTTGATAATGATGGTATTGAGGAGTATGATGAGATGGTGATCATAATCTATGGTAGAGGTTCTTATTCTTATGCTCCAAAGAAGTTAGATCTTGATTTGAAGAATAGAGCTACTCTACCAGCTCATCCATCTATTGAAGAGCCACCGTCTTAGAATTAAAGGCCCTCCTATCTCACTTGTGTTATGCATTTTTGGGGTTCAAAAATACCTTTTCGGTCATTATTCCTACTAATTTACATAGGTTGAGGCGTTGATCTCAATATTGCAGAGATTCAAAAGGGCCATCAAATGGGCTGTTGTAGACGTTGTGATTTTACTCGGGATTTGTACTCATAAAATTCAGCTTGAACCGGATTATATACCCAGCATTGAGCACTAGTATCGATTAAGCCCTCCTATGTAGGAGGTTGTGAAGAAAGTGATCATAAAATAGTTAGATGCAAGAATGATTTACCTTATTGCAGATAGTAAGTGGGTCAACCTGATTCAATGTGTGCCTAAAAAGGGTATGATCACTGTGGTCCCAAATGAGAAAATGAGTTAGTGCCCATAAGACCGGTTACTAGATGGAAAGTATGCATGTAATATAGAAATTTGAATACTTATACTCAAAAGGACCATTTTCCTATATGTTTATGGATCAGGTGCTAGACAGACTTGTATGCAGGGGTTGGTACTATTTTCTTGATGCGTATTCGGGATACAATCAAATTTCTATTGCTCTAGAAAACTAAGATAAGGCTTTTTTTTACTTGCCCATATAGTACTTTTTCATTCAGTAGGATGTTGTTCGGGCTGTGCAATACTCCTGCCACATTTCAGCAATATAAGATGTCGATATTTTCTGATATAGTGGAGTACACTATAGAGGTTTACATGGATTACTTTTCAGTAGTCGGGGACTCATTTGATAATTTCCTGGACTCTTTAGCCAACGCACTCCATAGATGTGAGGAGTGCAATCTGGTATTAAATTAGTAAAAGTGCCATTTTATGGTGAAGAAAGTTAATATTCTTGGTCATAAAATCTCAAAAGGGGGGTATTGAGTTGGATAAAGCGAAGATAGAGGTGATTGAAAAATTATGTCCACAAGTCTCAGTTAAGGGTATCCGAATCTTTTTGGGTCATGCTGGATTTATAGGAGGTTCATCAAGGAATTCTCTAAAATTCCTAATCCACTGTGTAAAAGTTTAGAGAAGGTGGTGAAATTTTTGTTTGATGAGGCATGCCCCATGGCCTTTGAGTTCTTTAAGGAGCAGTTTATCTTGGCTCCCATTATTGTGTCCCCTAATTGGTCTTTACACTTTGAGGTGATGTGTGATGCTAGCAGTGTGACCTTAGGAGTTGTCCTAGGCCAAAGATGTGAGAAAATCCTTCACCCTATATATTATGCCAGCAAAGCATTAGACCCCTCACCAAAGGATTATACAGTCACTGAGCAGAAGTTACTTGCAGTGGTTATTGCTTTTGAGAAATTCCAATCCTGCTTAATAGAGACCAAGGTCATAGTTCATACTGACCATGCAACATTAAGGTATCTTATGTCAGAGAAAGATGCAATACCGAGTGGGTCCTCTTGATGCAAGAATTTGACTTTGAGGTGAAGGACCAAAAAAACACAGAGAACCAAGTTGTAGATCACTTATCTCGCCTCGAGGAGGAGGTAATTCAAAAGTTAGGGGATGAGCTTGATATAGATAATAATTTTTTCAGATGAGTAGGTCTTGGCAGTACCTCAAGGCTTAATCCCCTGGTTCACTGATTTTGCCAACTTTTTGGCATGTGATCTTGTCTCGAAAGATTTATCATTCTAGCATCGTAAGAGGTTCATGCATGAGGTAAGGACGTTCTTCTGGGATAAGCCCTATATTTTTAGGATATGTGTGGATGGAGTTATTCGGTGATGTATTCCTGAGGTGGAGATGATGAGCATGCTTGAGGCTTGTCTTTCATCACCAGTTGGGTGTCATCATGATAGTAACCACACAACCCATAAAATTCTATAGTGTGGGTATTATTGACCAACTATCTACAAAGATGCTCATGATTTTGCTCAAGCCTGTGATCAGTGTCAGTGACAAGGTAATATTTCACAAAAATATGAATTCCCCATGACACCTATCTTGGAGTTAGAATTGTTTAATGTGTGGGGGGATTGATTTCATGGGTCCATTTGAGAGATTTTTTTGGATGAAGTATATTTTAGTGGCAGTTGATTATGTTTCTAAGTGGGTGGAGGCGGTTGCATTTCCCAACAACGAGGATCGAAGTGTCACTGCATTCTTAGAAAAGAATATATTTTCTTGATTTAGCACTCTACGTACGATTGTTAGTGATAATGGTTCCTACTTCTGTAATCATTTTTTAAGGCCCTGCTAAAAAAATATGGTGTAAAGAATAATGTGGAAACACCTTACCATCCACAAATGAGTGGACAGGTTGAGGTCACCAATTGTGAGATCAAGTCCATATTGGCAAAGACTGTGAATGCCAACATGACTGATTGATCAACAAAGTTAGATGATGTTCCTTGGGCCTACCAAACATCTTTTAAGACTCCTATAGGTTCCTTTCCATATTAGTTTTTGTACGACAAAGCATGCTACTTGTCGGCTGAACTTGAGCACAAGACATTATAGGCGTTGAAAAGGCTTAATTTTGATTGGCATAATACAGCTAATTTGAGGATAAGCTAGGTGAATGAGTTGGATGAATTCCAGCGTCGAGCATATGAGACTTCAACTTTGTAAAAAGAAAAGATGAAGTTGTATCATGACAAGAAGGTCAAGGAAAGGGTGTTTGAGCCCGATGATATGATCTTGTTATATAATTCAAGACTTCACTTATTTCCTGGAATGTTGAAGTCTATATGTTATGGACTATTCACCATGGTTAGGGTGTTATTGCATGGTGCTATTAAGATAAAACGAGATGGTAAAGCCCCATTCAAGGTGAACGGGTAGCGTGTGAAGAACTATATGGAAACTCTGAGGAAGTTAAAATTTTTGTGGATATAAGCCTTGGTGAAGTCTGAGTAACCAAGGAAACTATGTTGTGTCGTGACATTAAATCAAGCGCTGTATGGGAGGCAACCTATGGGATTGTTAGGGAAGTCTGAGTATCTAATATAGCTACATCATGCTGTGATGGTAAATCAGGCGTTATTTATGTGTTCAGTGTGCAGAGGTGGAAATTACAGAAAAAGACCAGAAAAATTTTAGTGCCCAGGTCCCTACGAAGGACACTGCAAGTGGTAGGGACACCCTACAACTTGTCACCTGAGTTGTAGAGAGAAGCAACCCTGATATCTCCTGGGTAAAAGTCTCTAGAGTCATGATGACTCTCAGAATGAGTCATTGTTAGTGACAATGATCCATCACCTGGAGTCGTCATAACTGGAGACCCAGGTAAGCTTTATCTCTTAAAGGAGAGAGTCTATGACTCGTAACCAATGGATATGATTTATTATCACCACTTATTTTCAGGTACGATAATGCAGACCCAATGAGTTGATCCAACAAAATCCATACGTTTTAAAAGGGATTTGCTCCCCATAATTGATTCACCTTCCAATTTTAAATGTGTGTGACTCCCTCTATTCCAATAACTGTCCTAAGAAACTCCTCAAATACACATGTAATTCATCCCCCAACATTAAATTAAAGGCTTAAATTTCTCCCAAATCTTTCTTCTCGAGAACAAAGGAACCACATAAAATTTCTTAGGGACCTAAGCAAATATTTCTTCACTTTCAAGTAAGTGTTTTTACTATAGTGCTATTTATTTGAGTTTCATGCTAATTCATGATGAAATTGCTTGGATTCCATAGTTGATTTTGTTCCTAGGTTAGAAAAATCTATCAAGTGGGTTTTGAGAAATTTGATGATAGTTAGACCTTGGAAAATATTGTTATGGGGATGAATTAAAACCTAAATTTGATGTTTAATGTATGGGGGAGTTTGAGTACCCCTTGGGAATGTGAAATAAAAAATACAAAACCCTGAGCATCCATGTTACAGTCTTTATGGGTCTTATATAGATTTATAGAATGACCTTTCGAGTCGCTATGTGACTTACAACTACTATTAACATAGGTGGCAAAGGCTGCTTGATCTCAGGTAACACTATGATTTACACTACGAGTCTTTGTCTAACCATACGCCCCGTAGTGTGGACTCGTACTGACTGGGAAGGAGAGGTCATTGAGGCAATATCTTCTGGTCAAACTATGAGTCACTTGATGAGACTTCGAGTGCCTAATGACTTATTAGGTAGACTCATAGGGTGACCAGTAAACAGTCCCCATATCTACATCCAACCTATGAGTCTCAGGACAACTTATAGCCTCTGGAAATGAGTCATAGCCTGACTCATAGAGTGCCCAGTCACTGTTCATATTTGTTGGTTTTACTTGCTTTTCTTTTCTTTTCTTATGATTAACTAATGTGTGTGTCTAAAAAGGTACAAATGGCACCCAAAATTGATTCTACCAAGCAAACACTAAAGAAGCAAATGCGCCCCCCACTCAGCATCTTAAGAACAAAGCCACTGATAATGAGTCAAGTGGCTCCATCAAGGAGTGTCCTATAGTGGGGATGGTGGAACCAATGTCCAACTTACCTCGAGGCACTAAGGGTTCATATTCAAGCCAATCACTTTCACAGACCTCGAATAAAGAAACTAAGCAATCACCACCCCATTCACCTCTTTGGTCTAAAGAGGGAAAGGAGTTCGAGTCCTTCCCCGAGGATGAGAATGACAATGGTAATAATGCATAGGATAGTGGTTCTAGAAATAGAGGGTCTGGGAATTTGGGTCAGAGGATGATGATGAGAATAGTGAGGATGATGAAGTAGAGTCCAGTGAGGGCACACTGGTAGAAACACATTTTCCTTCACCAACTGAGTGCCTACAAATTTAGACTATCCCAGTGCCCATCGTTAGTCAGTGGGGGCACCCCAAGATGCAGGAACTATATGAGTAAGATAGTTCCATCATCCCTGCCACCAAGAGGTCGAAGAAAGGGTTCTATATAGAGCCCAAAGTTAGTATGGTGGGAATGTTTGAGATGCCTGAGTTTGAGGCCCGATCAGACAATACCATTTCTAGTGGATGATAAGGTCTCCAGGTTGATACAGCCCGACACTGGTCCAGGAATTTTATGTAGCCTACTAGATAAAACTGAAGTGGTTTTATCCATAAGGGTTGTTGTATAATGGTGGTGACCCTTTATTCTCAGTATTGATCAAAGGTGTTTAGGTGAACATCTCAACCCAGACAATTTCCAAATTTCTTCATAAACTGAATTTCCAGTTGCTTGCTAACACTTCTATGATTGATCACTTCATGAAAAAAATAAAGAAAGTAAAGACTAAATAAATTAGGTCAAAGGATAAGTTCACCCACTTTAGGTGTATTATTGGTATTATTATTGTAGCGCAGGAGAAGGTGCCTTGGGTGGTGGTCCCTTCGACACATATCATAAAGGGCACATTGAGTTTTACTGTGAAGGCATGTTGGACACTAGTCCGCCATAGACTGAGTCCTACAAAGGGGAACAATGTTCTGAGTCCTGACAGAGCTACCCCTATTGTAGGCATTATGGAGATCTAACAGATAGACGTATCCTTACTTGAGAGATCTGTGATCAGGCGGTGAGTAAAGATACCACTCTAGCCTTCATGTGCTTGTTGATGCAGATTTGTCTAGATAAGGGTGTACCAAATATTTTGGGTGTGGTTCAGTTTTTAATGGTCTGGAGGACCATAAATTTAGGCTTGATATAGTATTTTGCAAGCCCATATCAAGGGCTAGGGTGGGAGCTACACTACTTCAAGTAGTTTTTTAGGATGGGGGTAGATAGATGTTGACACTCTGAGTTTATTGATCTTGGTGATGCCCCTGCAGAGACTACCCATTTTGATCATTAGGCCTCTGTTGATGATACTAGTTCTTCATAGGTCCCAACCCCATATCCTACTATGAGACCATTTACATCTAGGTTAGCTCTAGGTGGCTATGTACTAGTCCCTGAGGACTTCCTAACTAATATGCTGAAAAGGCTTGTTACCCTTGAGAGAAGTGTCAAAAATATTAGTAGGGGGTGCAGCCTTGGGTTAAGAAGGAGATACAAAGTGAGATTCAGGGTATACAGACCCAGTTTGATGGGTTTGAGCGGCAGAACAACTAGAAATTGGTGGGCATTCAGCCTCTAAATTTGGCGATCGTGCATGCAAAGTTGGTCATGCTCTGGGATGTTATTGATGATATACATGCGAGATTATTTGCCATATTCCTGATCATTGAGGAGACACATGTTGAGGACATTCCAAATATTTGGGGCACGAAGGGGAAAGAAAAGACTGTTAAAGATAAAAGTGGTGAGAAAACAAAGAAGAAGAGGAAGAGAAGAAAGAAAAAGGATGAAGTTCAGGCTGCGAGGGAAATCGGTGTACAGTCGACTCAAGACCATTAGTCCTGTGGTCTATGAGATTGGGGCGGGAATTGTTATCTCTCAAGTGGTTAAGATGAAATTGCAGCTACAGTAGATTGATGAGAGTGGGGCTTATTTTGGGGTCCCGTCTTTTGAGACTTCATAATCTGGCATATTCCCTATTTTTACTTCTTATAGGCACTAGGTATAGTGCATAATCTTTAGTTGGGGGTGGGGGTGTACCACAGTTGAGAGTTTCTCTTGCCATGTTTCTTTTCCCATCGGTTTCAATATCATAGTAGAACTACATATTAAGGGCATACTGTGTTTTTTGTGTTGTTTTGTATTTTTTTTGTTTATGCTTTACTAGGAAAAAAGTAAGTACCTAAGGGCAGTTGAAGTGTTTTACTATGCTTAAGTGTTTTGAGTAAAATGATACCCCTCCAAGAAAATTGATGAACCTAGTGATGTTCTGGTATGTGTGACCATTGTGAATCTTATTATGGCATTTAGACTAGATACATAATAATCATAGCTAGTATTTGCATGAACCGAGTAGGTAGTAGTTTGTTATACAACCATGTACGATGTGTGTTTGAAATGCTTACCTGGTTTCCTGTGTGTATTTAATCCAAAACTTGCCCGATTAGTCTTATCTAGGTTGTAGGATAGTCAATTAGGAAATGATCATAGGCCGTTCTTGATTTAATCCACTTTTATCCTAAATGACCATCCAAATGTGAATAAGTATCCCTTGAACCCTTTTTTGAGCCTACATAGATTATTTTTTTATTTTCACCTTTCACTTTCCCAGTTTAATTACAGGGAACTTATTTTGTCCCTGATCCCTCCTTAGACATTGTGCACCTCAACTCAGGAAAATTGCCTAAGTTTAGGGTGACTATCATAGGGGTGCATAGTTAGAATTGGGTATAAAGAAGGGTTGAATAAGAGAAAAGAAAGTAAGGTTGGGTATGGTAAAAAGGAAAATATGAAAAAAAAGGAAAAAAGGAGAAAAAATAAAAGAAATTGCACCCAACTTGAATAAGCATTAAAAGGAAGAAGGCATAAATAAGAGAGGAATAAAAGAAAAGTTGGTTGGGAAGTGGACCCAAAATGTAATTATAGGACCAAAGAGGCTTAGTCACTAAATTCCAAATGTACCATACCAGCCCCCAAGCCTACGTTCCATGTCGAATAAAGTTCTATAATGATACAAGTCCGACTGTTCAAAAAACTAAAGTAAAAAAAATAAGGGCAAGCCTATGGTATTCTATACACATTGATTGGAACTTCTTTTATGAGTGTAAGTGTCTCGCTGTCGTCCCTGCATTGACATGTATAATTATATTATGAGATTGGGACTTGTTTTTGTAAGGGTGCATAGGTTGTGTTACTAGCTGCTTATCTGTTTGGGTAGTGTACATATGCTTGATTGTTTTGATGTAATGCCATATCTTAATTCCTTTGTGTCAGATTGTTGGGCTAAATAGTACAACACAGTTGGTTTTAAATAGTTAAAAATAGGAGGGCGTGATTTTTTTGAGCAAAAATTGAGATTGGCTGTCGTAGGTACCTGAGGTTTCTCTTGGTTAAGAATTGTGTTATGCTTTGCTATGTTTTTTTTCCCGAGGATATGCAAATGATCTAAGTTGAGGGTGTTGATGTTCCATGGTTTCATGGCATTCTCGATGCTTAATATTATAAAAATATGCAAATACTTAGGCCATTTTATTAGATATGATGTGTGCTTTTGTGTGTGTTGAAGGAAAACATGGTTGGAAGTGATGTGGACAAAAATAAGAAGAAAAATCTCTGAAAAGTGAAGTTACTACCTAGACTATGAGTCATTGGGTGACTATATGACTCGTAGCCTAAGTCATCTTGATAACAATGAGAATTGATGAGAAGATGAATGATGTTGAAGTTTGCTACGAGTCATAGGGATTGACTACGAGTCATAGGAAGGAATTGTTATGAGAAAAGTTGTCCAAAGTTCTAAACATGTACAAGTTGGATCCCCAGTGAAAACGAGATGTCCAACAAGTCATAATGATAGGCTATAACTTATAGGGAGAAATCATTCTGAGCAAGATGGGAAAAGACCTGAAAGTTGAAAATCTACTGGAGAGACAACGAGTCCAGCCAATGGCTCATTGGATATAGTAACGAGTCATCACCACTAAGTAGAAAGAAGACAATGGATCTAACGACGAATCATCATCAGTCCAGATGAATTGTTGCCTGAGGCGTAGCCACTGTCGACCTTATTTTTCTATTTTGTTTTGTTTAGGTTTTCTATGTTATTTTGAAAAACTATAAATGCCCCTGGGATACTATTATAATAGTTTACACACCCTTTACATTCACAAATATATATTGATTTGAAGATTTGAATTTTGATCTTGGAATCCATTGTTCTTGATTTTTTAGTTGATTATTAATATGAGACTTTGGATTTTGTCATTCAATTATTCTGGGATTATTTCTATTCTTTCTTTTATGAATTCCATGGATTTTCTTGCAACCATGAATGGTTAAACAACCTAGATAGGGTTGTGGGAACCCTGGTGAAATTATGAAGTAGGTAAAGTGCGAGGTTCTTCTAAATCAATGTTTATGCATGTATTGTAATCTTCTTCAAATTATTTGCTTTCTTAATTATGGTAGGAGTTAAGGACTTGCCTATATTCGGGATCATCTTTACAAGAGAGATCAAGATTAGGAAATGAAGATTTCGACAGTAATTTGAGGCTACCAGCCCTCGTCTAATTAACTTGATACTCAAATGGTAATAGTTAAACTGGGATAAAAAACAAGGGTTAGAAAGGTGACACTTAGAGATGCATAAGGTAAAGAGTGAAATTTACCAAGGCGTTCACAAGACGATTGGTGATACCTATCTTTTTAAATTCTGCATGTGATGTCACCTGCAACTAACCTCTAAAGAAGTAGGTTGCAGTTGATGCCAACTATAGTAATCCAACTAGGTTGGGGTCGATCCCACAAGGAACACGTTGAACTGATTGCTTCACTTGATGTAATTCACGAGCAGTGCAGAAAAGTAAATGGGGGGAGTTTGGAAATCAATAGTAAGTAGTAACCAAACCTGAATTCTTTGAGTTTATAAACAACAGAAGATGAACACTAGGACTGAGTTCCCCTTGGCTTCTCAACTCCATAAATTTCTCGTGTTCAACCCACATATTTTGTTTCTCTGCATGTAAAGTCGACAAGATATGTATTATCAACCATCTTGTGAACGTGTTGATAAATCTCACCCTTTACATTGTGAGTCTCAAGGCCTCGCCTTATTGCTCCTTGCCTATGACTTCAGTTCAACTTTTACCTTTTGAGTCTCAAGTTGATAAGATGAGATGATGGAATGATAAGATGGACGTGAATCTCAAATTAATGTCTTAATCCTCTTTTCCTAATTTCAAACTCCCTTGTGTGGACATTATCGAATACAGGAAATCCTCAAGCTTCTAAAGTAAATCTGGGGTCAATTAATATGAAGAGGATTAAGATACATGCAACTATAAAAGAAAAAATAAATATCCCACTTCCTTTACATAGCTAATCCAACAGAGTTTCCACAACCCTAGTTAGGGAAATTAGCCACTCATGTTTATGCAGCAACCCATGATAATGAATAAAGAAAGCATGAATCAATTGCACAAGTATAAGAAGAATAAAATTTGAAGTCTTCAATTGAATAATAACCCAAAGATCTCAAGAATACAATTGTAATGATCAAAGTATGTAAAAAATAGTAAAAACATTGTAAAAGTATGTCAAAGAATGTAAAATAATAAAGGAACAACCCTAGGGTATTTATAGTATCTCAAAACAACCTAGGAATCCTAATTAAAATGGACTAGGAAAAGTAAGTCAGCACAAGGTACGACTCGGTTCGTCCACTGATAAGGTATTCTTACGAGTCGTATAGTGTCTCTCGTATGTTTTTTGAATTTCCAATCTTCCAAGGTTTCAACTTTCTATTCTTGTTACGACTCATCCTCATAAGTTATATCTTGACCATACAACTCATGGTCTTCACTCGTTAGCACCTGGGACTTGATCTTTCCTAGCACCTGGGACTTGATCTTTCCTTTCTCTGAATACTGGTCAGCTTATGGTTGGACCTTATGAGTCATACTGAAATTTTTGACTCATCTTCTTCTGTGACTTTAACTCTGAATGAAAGCCTGAGGTTCTGTTCTCTTTATGATTTCTTAACACGAGTTGTATCCTCATCTTACGACTCATATTCTCTAGTTGTATCTTTCCTTCACTTAGCTTTGGATTATGTTGTGCTTACGAGTCATCCTACGAGCCGTATGATGTGTTGATGACTAGTGAGGTGACTCATATCATCTGCAGTCAGGTCTTTTTCATGTATTTTTCTTCCAATTTCATTCCAAGCCTATTATTTTTCTATTGTACCTACAACAACCATAAAACCACCCCATATTTTCTAAAACAACCTCAATCCAAGCATAAATTTATTTTTTTAAGCATAGAAAGTGTCGTGTTTCCACAGCACATCAACATGTAGGGCATTGAGATAGTCAAACTGAGCACGATAAGTCTATGGAGTTAGGAAGTCGTTGGAAAGTTGTCCTATCATTCATCTCAGATTGATTTCAACCCAAAAGATCAAGACATGTTACTACTTTACGGTTTACTACAAAATCCCCCCATTTACTTTCCTGCATTATTCGGCTACTTCAGCAAGTTCGTGGGAGATATTTGGCCTATTTCGTATAGGTTTGGCCCCAACCTTTATTGGTTATTATAATTTGACAGCTACCACATTATGTCTTCTTGGAGGGTATAGTTTGGGGGACATCATAGACACGAGTGAAAACATTAACTTATAAGCTGAATCTCACTTGGACAATCAATCTTAATAAAACAAAGTAAACTAAACTATAATTGAAAGTCTGAATATCCAAAAGAATACAATTTACAGGTTCTAACAAGCCTATAAAAAGCCTAAAGATCCACTGGGACAGACCCCAACTGACCCAAAAGAATACATAAAGTCTAAACTTAAACTTATTAGTTGAACATATAAAAAATCATAGTTTTGGCCCTTGGAACTTGAGGACTTATCAGCTGACAGGATATAGGCTATGGTGATCGTGGTTAATTTTATAGTTGAGGAAAAATACCAGAACCTACATTATGAAATAATGTAGATACATAGACATATATGTGGGTAGCACTTCTAAAATGTACTAAGTATGTGGGGGTGAATGCAGAAGTAAAATCAACATAAACCATAAGCTTAAAACATGCATGTGAAGTAAAAGTAGACTCATCATAATCAAGAAGAACACTGAGAACTAAAATATCTTAAAGCGCAAGAAATAATTACATAATCAAATACTTCGATGAGCCATTACACTTAGTTTAAGAATTCAATACTTTTATTGTGGGAGATTTTTATAACCAACATAAACTATGTGAGATATCATGGAATCCAACATCTTACCCATATTAAAAGTTGTTCTATACCTTTCCATTGATATAGTACATTAACTGAGTGATCACTAAACTAAGCCCTTTTGGGCAAGGGAAACACTCTCTAGTGAGGACCCCTTTAACCTAAGATGGAACATAGTTTTTGAGAATTTAGGTATGCTAACCCACCATCCCTCAGTGTTAAATACTACTCCTAAAATATGTTAGTCCTCATAATATATGAAATTTACCTTAAATTAAGCATATAGGTTTATAAGTCTGAAAACCAATCATGCTTCTTTTTGCTAAATCGTGTTCTTAAATAATTGTGTGAATTTCATATCATGTCTGAGATCAAAAGATCATAACTAAAATCTTTAACTTGCTGAGATAAATTGTACGTTGAAATAATAAGTCTGTCTCACTTTTAAATTGACTGAAATGTGTTGAAAAACATGTACATTTATCAACTCATGGAACTTCTTGTCAAATTACTGAAACTCATCCCATAATATTAATCATGTGAAATAAAATATGAGTAAATGTAAATTTTGATGCTTAGCGAACTTTAATCACATAGAAATATCATAATTTCATAAGTATGAAAAATGGGTATGAGCTCTCGCCACTAATTTCTTAAAATTCATGTAAAAGCTTAACTTTTAGGCATAAGGATGGAAGATAATCCTTGTTTAAACCCCACATACATAAACTTAATGAATTTCTTACAGGAAACTTGAATTGAAACCTTGGAAACTTGCATTTTGGAGGAGAAACCCTTCTTGTGTGTTCTTGAGAGTTTAGGAGGAGAGAAATAGTGTAATTTAAGTTAGGGAATGAGGAAAATCATTTAATATCAGTTGTAGGACTAATTAGGAGGTAAAGGACAGAATTACCATAAAGACTAAGGGAAAAATTAAAATTTAGCATCACTACGACCTTGGGTCTGGCATGCCCTTAATGGGGCAACAGTCGGTGTGGCATGCCCTTATCGTGCAAGGCCATTGGTTTTTTTGTCAGGGTGTATCATGCCTCTATGGCATGCCCTAATCATGGACCCTTTTTATTTTAGGATACTAAAATGCATTTCAAAATTTTCAAAACACTTTCTAATTATCCCGTTAACATTCCTTATTATTATTTAACTTAGAAATCACCTTAAAACACATAATATCTATCAAAACAAAATCATAATGATTTTGAGGTCTAATAACTGAGGTTTGAGGTCTGTACATTAGCTGAGAGCCACACTCCTATAATCCCCTTAGTCATACCTCATATTTCCCAGCCACTGTCTACACTACCGCTTTTGATTTTTTACTTGTTTGCTGATGATGATGAGCCCCCACTATTAGGGGAAAGAAAGGATGAGAGCCTTCTAAGTAGAGTAGTAGTTTGGATGATTTTATGTGGGACATAAGGAGGGAGACCAAGAAGTCTGTTACCCAATTTCACATTGACCAAAATAAACTAACAATGAGGGTTGAGAGCCTCTTCTGGTCACCCACCACCACCTCCTAGAACTGCGCCTGACATGCCTCTAGATGCCCTAACTAGGGGCGAGGGGACACATCCATCTCCTAGAGCATCTTAGGTATGTCTCCACTTCTATGTTTGTAATTCTCTTTTAAGTATGCTCTGGGGATAGTGCATAAACTTTTAGTTGCTGGTGGGGGTATGCCAACCACTTGAGTTTTTTATTGTCGTGTCTCTTTTCCTAGAGTGTGCTATCATAGTAGAGCCAACATGTCTAGGAAATTGTTTTTCATACTTGTTTGTGTACGTTTGTTATGTTTAATTGAAAGAAAAATACGGAACCTCGATGCAGTCCAATTTTTGTTATTTTTTATGAATAAAATGATACCTCTCTTATTTTTGTTGTGAACTATGTTGTGAAGATATGAGATTGTGACCACTGTTGGGTCTTATTATGGCATTATTATTAGGGATAACCCATATGCACCAAACCTGCCCCCAAACCTACATTACAAGCATAGAAAAGTCCTATAGTGATCCTGGTCCAATTGTCTGAAAACCTAAGGTGTAGAAAATAAGGGCAAGCCTATGGTATTTAATGCACATTGTTTGAACTTCTTTCTAAGAATGAGTTCTTTGATGTAGTCCCTTCATTGATATTCATTATGATACTGTGAGAGTAGGGGATATTTTTTCTATGAGGGTACATGGGTTGCATCGTTAGCTACTTATTTGTTTGCGTAATGTCATTCACATACATGCTTGGTTGCTTGTTGATAATCTAATGCCGTCACTAGATCACTTTCATGTCATAATATTGTGCTACATGAATACACACAGTGGTTTTGAAATTTGTACATAGGAGGGGGTTGAAAGTTTGAACTAAACTATAAGTTGACTACCATAGGTTCCTTTGGTTTCTCTTAGTTAAGCATTCTGGTTGTTTATTGTGTTTATTGGCTTGAGGACAAGAAAACATTCTAATTGTGGGTTTTTATGTGTGATGGTTTCATGGAACTTTCGATGCTTAAAATAAGGAAATTATGCAGGAACTTAGGTATTCTTGTTAGACATGATGTATTTTTGAATTGATTGTGCAGGAAGATAGGTTTTGGAGTTAAAGATGAGAAAGAACAAGGAAAATATACTAACTGTGACCCACGAGTTGATCCACAACTTATGGGTGGGACCTACCGAGCGTGAATGGACACGTCACTCGAGTTCTAAAGCTGATTGCCAAGTCTGATTTCCATGAAGGAAATCAGTGATCTATGGATCCAACCCACGCCACATGAGTTAGAGTCATGAACCATGCTCTGAATATACAATACAAGCCCAATTTCAATGATTGCAAGGCACAACTCGTAGGTCTGATCCACAACCCAATCCACAAGTTGTAGGTGTTGCCGACCTAGTTTCCCTACACAGTTTAGGATGGGATTTATTTTGTATCTATAAATACTCCCTTGATGTTCTATTATTAAATTGCACACTTTATACACTTTTTAAATTATTTTTGAGGTTCCGAGATACATTATTTATCTTGGAGTCATTGGCATTTGTTTTTTGGGTTTCTAATCAAGTTGAGATTTTGTTTTTTTATCTCATTTTTCTAAGGTCGACATTATGTTTTCCATCTATGAAATTTTTTGAGTGCTTACGATCATGAGGAGCTAAACTCCATAACTAGGGTTGTGGGAACCATGATGAATTAATAAAATAGGGCTAAGCCTGAAGTTATTCTAGATCAGTGTTCTTGCATGCACTACTAAAAAAGGGCTAAAAAGCGACGCAAAAAAAAGCGACGGACTGTGTCGCTTTAAAAACGACGAGAAAAGCGACGTTGGGCGTCGCTTTTTAGTTTAATTTTTTTTTTTTTTTTATTAAAAGCGACGGCCAACGTCTTAATATCCGTCGCTTTTTTTATGGATTTTTGTGTCAAGTAATTAAAAAATAATTTATATTTTTTTTAATAAAAGCGACGGACAGCGTCGTAATTTATTAAAAAATAATAATAATAATTTTTTAAAAAACGACTTAGTCCGTCGATTTTTAAATTTTATTTTTATTTATTTTTATTAAAAGCGACGGACAACGTCGCTATAATTTTTATTTTTTAAAATATTAATTCGAGAAAAGCGACGTTGTCCGTCGCAATTTGTAACTTTTTTTTTTTACAAAAAGCGACGGACAATGTCGCTTTTGTTAAAATTAAATATAAATTATTTTTTTGAAAAGCGACGTTGTCCGTCGCATTTTAAATTAAATTTTTATTTTTATTTATTTTTATTAAAACCGACGAACAACGTTGCTATAATTTTTATTTTTAAAAATATTAATTCTAGAAAAGCGACGCTGTCCGTCACAATATATAATTATTTTAAATTTTTTATTATTTTTAGAAAAAGCGACGGACAACGTCGCTTTTTTTAAAATTAAATAAAAAGTATTTTTATGAAAAGCGACGTTGTTCGTCGCTTTTTAAATTTAATTCTTATTTTTGTTTATTTTTATTAAAAGTGACGGACAACGTCGCTATAATTTTTATTTTTTAAAATTTTAATTCTAGAAAAGCGACGCCATCTGTTGCAATTTGTAAATATTTTTAATTTTTATTTATTTTTTTCAAAAAGCGACGGACAGCGTCGCTTTTGTTAAAACTAAATTAAAAATTAACTTTATGAAAACGATTCTGTCCTAAGATATTTAATTTTTAATTTACTATTAAATAAATAATTTTTATATTAAAAAAATTAAATGTATTCAATTATTTATTGAATACATTGATATCATACGATCGATTGATAAAAAAAAAATGTTGTTGAAGTTATAATATACTAATATAAGCTAAATTAAACGATAATTTATCATTATATATATACAAAATGTTGTATTACGAGGTAATTTACATGTGCATGTGATGTATCTAATACATATTGTGAAGTTTATAGTCAATCAACTATATATATATTGAATACATTGATGTCATACGGTAGATTGATCAAGGTAATAATATATATTTTTAAATTATAATATAATAATATAAGCTAAATTAAATGATAATTCATCAGAGTAGAAATAAAATATGTTGTATTACGAGGTAATATACTCGTGTATGTGATGTATATAGTTAAAAGTTATCTAACTGAGTCTATTTATCCAAATATTATGAATAATACGTTAACATCATATGATCGAGCTAATAATACACTATTGAAGTTATAATAATGTAGCCAATTAGCCAACAATTCGTCATATTAATACGTTGTATTAACGTAATTGAAATCTCCAATTCAATATTTCTAACCCAATTTCTAATCCCAATTTCACTATTTTTTTCTTGAAATTAGGGGTGTGCATCGATCGATTCGATTTGATTTTAAATATTATCGGTTTGGTTTATTGGTTATTGATTTTTAAATAAGTTAAACCAATAATCAAATCAATAAGCAAAAATCCTACATGGTGTGTTTTATTTTACAAGAATCTTCAAGCTTAAATAGGTTTTCGAGAAGGTCTGCATACACTGTACCCTCCACAGACCTATTTTGTGGGACTAAATCGGTTTAATTGTGTTGACACCCAATTTTGACCTCACGATACCCCTCTCAGGCTACTATTTTATATAGTAATTTTACGTAACATTAATTCTTACATGCTTAGTTTATTTTAATATCAACGTCTTACTATTTTTCTCGTCATTTAGGCTGCTATTTTATCAAAATTATTTGATTTCAATTTTTAATATTTTTGTACACAATATTCTTATATTAAATACATATTGACGTGTCACATTCATAATTTAGAAAAATGCACAAATTATTTTGATACCATTTTCTATAATTTTTAAACTCAACGACATTATACATAATCTTATTAAATTATTTTTTTCAAGCAATGGTGCACACTCATATTTTTTATAAATATATTGTCTAGTTTTTCATTATTATTATTATTATTATTATTATTATTATTATTATTATTATTACTATTATTATTACTCTTATTATTATTATTAGTTATAACATTTATTTAAATAATAGTCTAAATTAAATCAGTTTATCTGATCTATTTATTTTCTGACCCAATTTTTTACCACAATATACCAATTTTAGCCTAATTTTATTCAATTTATTACAATTATAGAAAATTTGTGACCCAATTGAAAATTTATGTAAATTTTGATCAAATTTTCAACCTTTAAATCTCAGTCGTCGATCAAACCTGATCCAACGACTGAGATCAAATTACCCTTTTTTTCCTTTTAAAACACATAAGCCGTTTCATTATTATTATTATTATTATTATTATTATTATTATTATTATTATTATTATTATTATTATTATTATTACATTTATTAAACTAGCAGCCACTCTTATTTAATTTTCCTTTCTTGTGTTTAATTTTTAGCCAATCTTTTATTCCAATTAGTATCAATTTTAGCCAAAATTAAATATCAATATAAATCCCAATTTAAATCTCAATTGACCTACTTTTAAATACCTTCATCTCAGCCATTGATCAAAGTTGACCCAACAGCTGAGATTAAATCAACCAATCTTTTCTTTTAAATAAAATATCAAACTCTATCCACATTTTCTCCCTCAAACATCCGTCTCCCTCCCTTATACTCTCTCTCTCTCTCTCTCTCTCTAAGACTCATCTCTCAGCCCTCTTTTGGTGAAACCACGCCGGTGAAGTCTCTCAAGCCGCCGTCGGCAGCTCTCTCCATTTGCGACGAACAACCACCGATGAGCCAGCCTCCGACGCTGGACGAACCAGCCCTATGCCGGACGAACCAGCCTCTGCGCCACCAACCACTAATCACCAGTCAACGTTGCAGCCATCAACAAGAGCCAGACCCTTGGTGGACATGTATTTATTCGATCTCTATTCAATAGTTATAAGTCAATATAGTATATAAATTCTTATGGTTGTCCATGATAAGTGGTATACCTTAAGCTTGAATTGTGATTGAAAATGCAAGGAAGATTATTAGGATTGTAGTGCTAGTACATCGAACATATCTAGTAGATTGACTTAACCTATGCATGAATTTATATTTAGTACCTTGCTTGTTAATGTGGTAGTGCGGATCTGAGGTGTGTCTTGTTTCTATATAGAGTAGTTAGTTGTGGATTTATACTTTAGGTGAAAAATTTTAAGGAATGCCAAGTGGAGTCTCGTGTATTATCAGTTGAGTAACATATTTGTTGTAACGCTCGGTGAAGTGTATTTATATGTAATCTGGTTAGCTAACAGGTTTGCGATAGGCCTATTTACAAAGGAAATTCTGGAATTTTTTTTTGAAAATTTTGAGAGTTAACAGAATTTTAGGACAACATAATGGATAAAATGAAGTGGAAGTTAAGTAAATGATCTCAATAAAAATTTAGAACCACATAATGGATAAAATGAAGTGGAAGTTAAGTAAATGATCTCATGAGTGTCTTAGATAATTATAGGAGTCAAATAAGTTATAAGCATCATTCGAGGACGAAAATAATTTAATGTAGATCTTGAAAGGCGAACTTATGTTTTGAAATTTGTAAAGTGTAATCACTTGAGAATGTGAATTCATGACTTGAAATTGGTTTAGTGTGTATACTTGAAATGTGAATTCATGACTTGAAAATGGTTAAGTTTCGTCTCTTGAGAAGTGAATTAGATAGTTGAAAATGGTTAAGTATAGTGTTTTGAAATGTGTACTAGTCACTTGAAAAGTGTATTAGCGACTTGAAAATGGTTTAATGTAGTTCCTGAAAGATTAACTTGTTATTGAAATTTGTAAAGTGTGATATCACTTGAAAATGTGAATTCATGACTCGAAATTGGTTTAGTGTTGATACTTGAAATGTGAATTCATGACTTGAAAATGGTTAAGTTTAGTCACTTGAAAAGTAAATTACAGAGTTGAAAATGCTTTAAGTGTAGTGTTTTGAAATGTGCACTAGTTACTTGAGAAGTGTATTAGTGACTTGAAAATTGTTTAATGTAGTTCTTGAATGGTGAACTTGTGTTTTGAAATTAGTAAAGTGTAATATCACTTGAAAATGTGAATTCATGACTTTAAATTGGTTTAGTGTTGATACTTGAAATGTGAATTCATGACTTAAAAATGGTTAAGTTTAGTCACTTGAGAAGTGAATTAGAGATTTGAAAATGGTTAAGTGTAGTATTTTGAAATGTGTACTAGTCACTTGAGAAGTGTATTAGCAACTTGAAAATGGTTTAATGTAGTTCTTGGATGGTGAACTTGTGTTTTGAAATTTGTAAAGTGTAATATCACTTGAAAATGTGAATTCATGAATTGAAATTGGTTTAATGTTGATACTTGAAATGTGAATTCATGACTTGAAAATGGTTTAGTTAAGTTACTTGAGAAGTGAATTAGAGAGTTGAAAATGGTTAAGTGTAGTGTTTTGAAATGTGTACTAGTCACTTGAAAAGTGGATTATCGACTTGACAATGATTTAATGTAGTTCTTGAAAGGTGAACTTGTGTTTTGAAATTTGTAAAGTGTGATATCACTTGAAAATGTGAATTCATGACTTGAAAATGGTTAAGTTTAGTCACTTGAGAAGTGAATTAGAGAGTTGAAAATGGTTTAAGTGTAGTGTTTTGAAATGTGTACTAGTCACTTGAGAAGTGTATTAGCAACTTGAAAATGGTTTAATGTAGTTCTTGAAAGGTGAACTTGTGCTTTGAAATTTGTAAAGTGTAATATCACTTGAAAATGTGAATTCATGACTTGAAATTGGTTTAGCGTTGATACTTGAAATGTGAATTCATGACTTGAAAATGATTAAGTTTAGTCACTTGAGAAGTGAATTAGAGAGTTGAAAATGGTTAAGTGTAGTCTTTTGAAATGTGTACTAGTCACTTAAGAAGTGTATTAGCAACTTGAAAATGGTTTAATGCAGTTCTTGAATGGTGAACTTGTGTGTTGAAATTTGTAAAGTGTAATATCACTTGAAAATGTGAATTCATGACTTGAAATTGGTTTATTGTTGATACTTGAAATGTGAATTCATGACTTGAAAATGGTTTAGTTTAGTCACTTGAGAAGTGAATTAGAGAGTTGAAAATGCTTAAATGTAGTGTTTTGAAATGTGTACTAGTCACTTGAAAAGTGTATTAGCAACTTGAAAATGGTTTAATGTAGTTCTTGAAAGGTGAACTTGTATTTTGAAATTTGTAAAGTGTGATATCACTTGAAAATTTGAATTCATGACATGAAATTGGTTTAGTGTTCATACTTGAAATGTGAATTTATCACTTAAAAATAGTTAAGTTTAGTCACTTGAGAAGTAAATTAGAGAGTTGAAAATGGTTTAAGTGTAGTGTTTTGAAATGTGTACTAGTCACTTGAAAAGTGTATTAGCGACTTGAAAATGGTTTAATGTAGTTCTTGAATGGTGAACTTGTGTTTTAAAATTTGTAAACTGTAATATAACTTGTAAATGTGAATTCATGACTTGAAATTGGTTTAGTGTTGATACTTGAAATGTGAATTCATGACTTGAAAATGGTTAAGTTTATTCACTTGAGAAGTGAATTAGAGAGTTGAAAATGGTTAAGTGTAGTGTTTTGAAATGTGTACTAGCCACTTGAGAAGTGTATTAGCGACTTGAAAATGGTTTAATGTAGTTCTTGAATGGTGAACTTGTGCTTTGAAATTTGTAAAGTGTAATTACTTGAGAATGTGAATTCATGATTTGAAATTGGTTTAGAGTTGATACTTGAAATGTCAATTCATGACTTGAAAATGGTTTAGTTTAGTCACTGGATAAGTGAATTAGAGAGTTGAAAATAGTTAAGTGTAGTGTTTTGAAATGTGTTCTAGTCACTTAAAAAGTGGATTAGTGACTTGAAAATTGTTTAATGTAGTTCTTGAAAGGTGAACTTGTGTTTTGAAATTTGTAAAGTGTAATCACTTGAAAATATGAATTCATGACTTGAAATTAGTTTAGTGTTGATACTTGAAATGTGAATTCATGACTTGTAATTGGTTTAGTGTTGATACTTGAAATGTGAATTCATGACTTAAAAATGGTTAAGTTTAGTCACTTGAGAAGTGAATTAGAGAGTTGAAAATTGTTTAGTGTTTTGAAATGTGTACTATTGACTTCAAATTAATCAAGTGTAGTTACTTAAGAAGTGAATTAGTGACTTGAGAATGATTTAGTGTAGTTACTTGAAAGATGAACTTGTGTTTTGAAATTAGTAAAGTGTAATAATTTAAAAATGCGAATTCATGACTTGAAATTGGTGCACCTCCTCCTGTAGAAGTAGATACTAATGCAGATTTGATTGGTCTAATTCCTGTAGATACAGACATGTTTGGTAGATGTTTATCGATCCTGATGGATCTTCGTAAGCTTATGTTTCAATTGATAGGTTCATTTTTTTCATTAATAAAATATTCAAGCTTACATACTTATTATGTTATTTACAGGTGGTATTCCGCGTCAAAAGAAGTTAATGAGGCTGTAAGGAAGAGCGTTATGAGACTTTTTACATATCCTTGGCACGAGTGGCAGGATATTTCAATAGTCTCTAAACAAGCCATGTTTCAAGAGTTAAGGTATATTAGATTTAATTATTATTTAGTTAACTTTACTATATATATATATATATATACTAGTCATATAAATTCATGTAACACTAGTCAATTGATTTTCAGACAATGTGTTGTTGGTTGACAAAGCACGATCAGGCTATTTCTACAATATTTGAGAGGCATGCTACTATGTCACATCAGATTGCAAATCTTAGAAGAGCCTTAACACAGGCCGTTGCTCCTGATTCAAGTAGCGAAGAGGAAACAGATAGTGATGAGGAGTTTGTTGGGGATACTTGTTAGTGTTGTTGGACTTGACTTTTAGATAATTTTTAGATATTTTGAACTTAGCTTTTAATTAGTGAAAAATCTTTAGGATTGTTTTAAGTATTTTGAATGTTGTTGGATTCATTGTTTAAGTGTTGTTGATTTGAATTGCTTAAATGATTTGTTGATGTAGTGTGTTGTATGATTATTGTAATAATGTGTGTTGCATGAGGGATATATATATTGAATGGCATTTTTATTTGGCAGGTGGGATGTAGAAAATGCAAATTTCTGCATAAAAAAAATGCAGAAAAGCGACGCCGCTCGTCGCTTTTTTATTCATTATGAAGAACAAAAAGTGACGACCAACGTCGCTTTTTTATTCATTATGACAAACAAAAAGCGACGATCAACGTTACTTTTTATTCATTATGAAGAACAAAAAGCGACGACCAACGTCACTTTTTATTCATTATGAAGAACAAAAAACGACGACCAACGTTGCTTTTTTTTCAAAAAGTATTTTATTTTTCTCAAATTACGATGGACAACGTCAATTTTTCTGAAAAAAATATTATTTTTTCAATAAAACGATGATGTCCGTCGTTTGTGTTCTTCACACGATGAACAAAAAACGACGCACAGTGTCGCTTTTTGTCTTTTTGTTCATCATGTGTTCTTCACATGAAGAACAAAAAGCGACGCACAACGTTGTTTTTTTAAAAAAATAACTAAAAAAATTCTTTTTTCCAAAAGCGACGCTATTCGTCGTAATAAAGCAACGTAGGCCGTCATTTTTAAAAAAACAATGCCCCTTTTTGAGACGGAAAAAAAGCGACGGATTTCTGTCGATTTTGACCAAAAAAGCGACACTAGCCGTCGCTTTTTGGCATTTCTTTAGTAGTGATGTATTAGAGATACATGCCTTAGACACACAAAAGGCTCTCATCCTTTTGTATTGCATCTCTTTTGTATTGCATCTCTTTTGTCACAACCCGAACTAGGGCCTGGCCATGATGGGCATCCCAAGTTCATCGAGGACCGGAGAGTTCCCCCGAGCTTATTCCAATGCAACCATTAACACCTAGCAGTGTATGAATACCAATAAAAGATAAAATATAATAGGAAATCCAATAAGAATCTATATTGGATCAATATCTGAAAACATTCACAATACCCAAGTCCATAATATCCACAAAACCTCTAACGAAACCGAGTACCAATAGAGTATTGGGATATTCCCCTGACCATAGCCAAAACAAATATGAAATAAATACTATGACAAAAGAAACCAAACTTGAAATGAAGTCTTCCGAAGTATGGAAGCTCGCCACTTCAAGTTAACTCACAAACTAACCACGAACACCAGATCACTGCGTAGGAGAAGTAAAAGTATGGAAAGCTCCTACATCACGTGGGGATACGACATCTAAAGACAGTTAGCACTTGGAGCACTAGCATGTAACTCAAGGATAATGGAACAAATAATTCCATGGATAATAATTCAAGACCAGTTAAATCCCATTCATATCATCAAATGCAGATACATATATATATATATCTATATATATATATATATATATATATATATATATATCACATGCTAGGGTAGGGAACAAGGCTAAGCATGAACATTTAAAATCTTAACCTGGATTGTATAGCTTGATAGTCATAAACTACCCACGGGCTATATGGGTCCAGCTGTAACCCCCTGGTCGGGCCCCAGTGAGCGTTAGCCACACAAACCGGAGATATCATAGAAGGCCAGGGATTCTGATGTACCATTCGCCAACTATGATGCATTTATATATATATACACTTGGAGGATTACATTGTAAGCTACAAGAACATGGTCTTCAAGACCAACCCTCATGTCGGCAAACAGAGTTTCCAATCTCAGTCCTTCGAACTCACACCTTCACGTCTAGTTACATAACCCCCTTTAAGCCCAATTAAAACCTATAGAACATAACCCTTTTACTGAATTTCAGGAGTTAATCATATAGGCATTATTAAGTGGTATTCACATACCGACTATTGCTTGCAATCAATGTCATTACGCCAACACTTAGGGGATTCCTTCGTACCCCTCAGATTCTATTATTAAAATCATTTGGGGGATTCCTTCGTACCCGATAAGGTTTTTATAAATCATTCACCTAGGGGATTCCATCGTACCCCACAAGGTTTTCAAAACCATCCTTAACAATTTAAACATTTATGCCATGAATTAGTTTTAAGGAAGTAGACCAAACTAATCATTTTCATACCAATGCATTAATACAATTGAGCAAACCAAACTTAGTGACAAAATCATATTCATTAACAATTTCACAAATAGGCTGAAGACACATTATTTCCAAACTATATACCAAAGAAAAATCATCAAATTGGGGATTAACCATGACCCTCCATTTAATTACGATTCCCATGCATTCCACGATGTCCCAAAATCATAAATAAAGTATAATTATTGTATAATAAACCATGGGAAAGCATTTAAACCAAACACATGCACAACCCTCAACCCATAGTTCAAAACCCACTGTTAAAACCATGAATAATAACTAGTTTCATGCCATTAAGAAAATATAAGTTCAACGGAAAGATATATATGCCTTAGACATATAAAGATTTCTGAGCAATTGAGAATTTGGAACCCGAATGATGAACGTAAGTTGAAACCCTTATGCTTTCTTGGGGTTTGGTGTTTGAGAGTTAAATAATTGATGTTATGTCATGAAAGCTGGTGGGAATATTCTTATGTAATGTTTAAAGGCCATCTATAAGTGAAAGGAACTCATTACCCTTTATCCCAATTAAAATAGAACAAAACAGACAAAATTTACATAGGTTTGTGACACGGACCTCATCGCAGAGGCTATCCTCCATATTGCAGACCCTATCGCAGACACCTAGCCTCCATGACACATATTCTATTGTGGGGACTAGCCTCTATGACACGGGGCTATCGTAGAGGCTTTTGCCTCTGTGACCATAAACTGCCCCAAACCCCATCCAAAAATTTTGAAACTCTTTAGGGTTACCCTTTTAACATCTTTGAACATAATTTGAGCCAAAAATCGATATGTCAAGCATGGGAAGGTCAAAAGAAATACCCAAAATTTTGAGGGTGTTAAATTAGCCCCCCCTTAGGATTATTTATCCTTGAATGACGAGTTAGGAAACGTTTCGCATAAGAATGATAACAACACACCAGAATCAAAAGATAAACACAGATAACAATAAAGAATAACATAATTTGAACCTCAATCTTCTTCATCCACCACATGAATAGAAATGGATGCTTAGCCTTCATATCCTCTTCTACCTCCTAAGTGGCTTCTTTCACTTTATGGTTCCTCCAAAGGACCTTTTCCAATGATACGTCTTTAGTCCGCAACCTATGAACTTTTCTATCCAAGATTACCACTGGGACCTCTTCGTAAGACAGGGATTTTGAGACATCAACATTCTCAATAAGAAACACCAAGGAAGGATCACCCAGGCATTTCCTCAACATGGACATATGAAACACAGGGTGAATAGAACCCAAACTCGCAGGCAATTCTAACTCATAAGCAATATTTCCTACTCTCTTCAAAATCAAATAAGGACCGATGTAATGGGGGATGAGCTTACCTTTCCTTCCAAAATACACCACTCTCTTTATGGGAGACACCTTCAAGAACACCCAATCACCAGCATCAAACTCCAACTCTCTTCTCCTCACACCTGCATGGGACTTTTGGCAACTTTGGGCAATCTTAAGCCTATCTCAAATCACCTTCACTTTCTCTATAGCTTGATGGCCTAATTCAGGACCGAACAACCTTGCCTCACCAACTTCAAACCACCCAATAGGGGCTCTACACCTCCTACCATACAAAGCCTTAAATAGTGTCATACCAATGCTAGAGTGATAGCTATTATTGTATGCAAACTCTTCAAAAGGTAAGTCGTCAACCCAACTACCACCAAAGTTAATTACACAAGCTTGAAGTATATCCTCTAAATTCTGAATGGTCCTTTTCGCCTGTCCATCCGTCTTTGGGTGGAAAGGCGATACTAAGGGTCACTTAAGTCCCCAAACCTCACTGAAACGACCGCCAAAAATGAGATAAGAACTGAGTACTATGATTCAAAATAATGGAATAGGAGTACCATGCAACTTCACGACCTTCTAAATATACAACCTTTCATAATCCTCGACATAATAATTAGTCCTCACCAAAAAGAAGTGAGCAGACTTAGTTATCCTATCCACTATGACCCAAATAGAATCAAACTAGTTCATAGACTGCGGAAGACCGGTAACAAAATCCATAATTATCACTTCCCACTTTTATACAGGCAACTCAATTTCTTGAGACAACCCACCGAGCCTCAAGTGTTCCACTTTCACTTGTTGACACACTATGCACTTAGCCATAAAATTGGCCACATCTCTCTTCATATTGTTCCACTAATAAATCTCCTTAAGATCATGACACATCTTCATCGAACTAGGGTGAATTAAATAACGTGACTCATGAGCTTCGGCCAAAATTCTACCTCATAGCCCATCCACATCAGGAACACACAACTTCCCTTGGTACCTCAAAGAACCATCACCACCAATCTCGAAATCCATCACCTTTTGCCTACCCACATCATCCTTGATTTGCATTAAGATAGGATCCAACATTTGTTTCTTCTTTACCTCAGCACTAAGAGTTGACTTCACCACCTCTTGCACAAACACACCACCATCTTCAGAATATAAGAGACGAACTCTAAGATTAGATAAATGGTGAATATTCTTCACCAAATCCCATTTCTCCTCTTCCATATGAGACAAGTTACACATATATAACCTGCTAAGTGGATCAGCATCCACGTTAGCTTTACCTGGGTGATAGTGGAGACTCGTGTCATAATCTTTGAGCAACTCAAGCCATCTTCTCTACTTGAGATTCAACTCCTTCTAAGTGAATACATACTATAGGCTCTTATGATCAGACTAGATGTCAACATGAACACCATATAGATAATGCCGCCAAATCTTCAATGCGAACACCACAACCAATAATTCCAAATCATAATTTGGATAATTCCTCTTATGAACTTTCAACTACCTTAAAGCATATGCTACCACCTTTTCATGCTACATCAACACATAACCAAGTCCACACAGGATGCATCACAATAAACCACGAAGCCATCACTACCCTCGGGTAGGGTCAAAACTGGAGCAGAAGTCAATTTATCTTTCAGCTTCTCAAAACTTCCCTCAGAAGCATCAGACCATAAAAACTTCACTTTTTTCTAAGTCAACTTAGTCAATGGTGCAGCAATCGATGAAAATCTCTCTACAAACCTCCTATAATAACCCGCTAAACCCAAGAATCTCCAAATATCAATTGGAGTCGTGGGTCTAGGCCACTTCTTAACCACTGCAACCTTTTGTAGATCCACCATGATCTCTTCACTAGAAACAACATGACCTAGAAAAGTAATAGCATTCAACCAAAACTTACACTTATAAAACTTAGAATACAATTATTGATCCTTTAGGGTCGGTAACACAATACGGAGGTGATTAGAATGATCCACCTCACTCTTTGAATATACCAAAATATCATCTATAAACACAAAATAACAAACAAATCTATAAACTAACGGAATACCTGATTTATGAGATCCATAAATTCCATTAGGGCATTGGTTAACCCAAAAGAAATAACCAAGAACTCAAAATTCCCAAACCGGGTATGAAAGGCAGTCTTAGGGATATTCTCCATCCTAATTTTTAGATGATAATAGCCAAAATGGAGGTCAATTTTAGAGAAACACTTAACACCCTGAAGCTTGTTAAATAGATTATCAAGCTTAGGAAGAGGGTTTTTATTCTTCATAGTTACCTTGTTCAACTGGCAGTAATCAATACACATCCGAAGAGAACCATCCCTTGTACGAATAAAGAGAACAGGAGCACCCCATAGAGACACATGAGAGCGGATAAAACCCTTGTTAAGAAGATCCCCCAATTGCTCTTTAATCTTCTTCAACTCAGTTGGAGCCATTCTATAAGAAGGATAGATATAACACGAGTGTCCAAAATAAGATCAATCCCAAAATAAATTTCCATATCGGGAGGCACACCAGGAAGATCATCAGGAAAAACATTCAGAAATTCACTAACCATAGGAACAGATTGTAAAGAAGGACCCCTCGAGTTAGAATATTTAACCCGAACTAAATGATAAAGATACCCCTTGGAACTAAAATTTTAAGCTCTATGATACGATATGAACCTCCCCTTAGGCACTAGGGAACTCCTTTCCTACTCAATAATCAGCTTATTAGGGAATTTAAAGATGACCTTATGAGTCCAATAGTCTAAAGAGGCATAGCGTGAGTGCAACCGGTCCATCCCCAAGATAACATCAAAATCTAGCATGTCTAATTCAAACAGATCCACCAAGGTTTCCCTACTACCAATAGATAGCACGCAACCCCTATGGACCCTTTTAGCAACCACTGAGTCACCCATCGAGGTAGAAATAGAAAAGGGGTTCGAAAGACACTCAAGATTGAAACCAAAATACGCAGCCACAAATGGGGTCACATAAGAAAGAGTAGACCCCGGGTTAAGTAAATAGTACATATCACGTGAGAAGAGTTTTTACACACCAGTGACAACATTAGGTGATGCCTCAGACTCCTAACGAGTGTAAGAGCATACAAGCGATTCTGACTAATGCCGAAGTCAGAAATGGAACCCTTTGATGCAGGAGCTGATGAAGTTTAATAGGAACCTTATTGGACCCAGAAGCAACCTTTGAAGGATAATTTTGTTGCAAATGACCAATCTGATCACAGCTAAAACATTGATTCTTCTCCTTATCACAGAAACCAATATGCATCCGACCATAAAATATGTAAGAAAGATATAATGGAGTTGACTGAGGCCCACTGGCTAAAGATTGGGCACCCTATGCCCTATAACCATCACCACCCTAGAAATGACGATTCCTGAATGGCTTCAAATAACAAGCACTAGCTGTCAAATATGAACCTGAGTTGCCCCACCTCTTCTTAGACTAGTTACAACCATATCTACCACTATCCTATTGACCCCCACCCTGATATGAATACCTAAATTTTTTGCTCTGCCTCTCTCTCATATTTTTATATATTTTTTTCCTTCTCGACCTATTGCATAAACACTACCAGTCGAGAGACGTCCATATCCTTATTCAACAAGGAAACCTTACTCTCCAAAATTAACTCATGAGACAAACTAGAAGAAAATTTCCTCATTCTAGCACTCATGCTAGACACTAGCTCAAGAGCATATCACGATAGCTTATGAAACTTCAAGGCATACTCCTTTACTAACATCCTATCTTGCTTCAAATTCATAAATTCCTCAGTTTTTGCCTCCCTTAACTCTTGAGAAAAGAATAGATATAGAAAGGCACTAGAGAAATCATCCCATAAAGAAGACTCAACATCATCACCCTAAGCCACTCTAACTTCTCATACCATTGGTATGCTTCATCCTTTAACTGATAAGCAGTGAATTCCATACCCTCTAATTCAGTAACATGCATAACCCAGAAATCTTCTCTATCTCATTTATTAAACTTTGAGGATCCTTCTTAGCCTTTGTACCAGTGAAAATGGTAGGGCAAAGTTTCATAAACTGGACAACTTTAGTGGCCTCAGTTGAACTCCTAGTAATACCAGCAGAACTCATCTGATATGACTGAGATATCGCCAACTAAGTCAACAGATGAATGGATTGGCAAAACTCAACATTAGTAATATCTCCCTAAGGTGGCTGAGTATGAGTTCCACCAGTTGGAAAAGGATCAGTGGATAAAGGTGGAACCTACGGGGACAATCAAAAGTAGTAACCCTAGACCAATTCTGTACCACATAAGTTGGATGAGATCCACCAACATTGTCCTCAGGCGGGACACATGAGTTTCCATGAGTTTAGATCATTTAAGAGGCATGATCTGAAAGGAAAATAAATGGGAGTTAAACGGATCCAACACCTTAGACTCAATAGCCCAAAAATAAGACAACAAGAAAAGGGAAACATTCTTAAATGTCTCATAGCCTCTCTTTTATAAGTGTGGTGTGCTACACACCCCTAAAAGAGACTCTACTTGACACGACTTTGTGGACATCCCATGATATCTAAACCTTGGCTCTGATACAAATTTGTCATGACCCAAACCAGGGGATTATCGCAACGAGCATCCCAAGTCCACCGAAGGTGGGAGACCAACCCCTGAGCCTATTCCAATACAACCATTAACACCTAGCAGCGGATGAATACCAAGAAAAGATAAAATATAATGAGAAATCCAAGAAGAATCTATATTTGATCAATATCCAAAAAAAATCCACAATACCCAAGTCCACAGTATCCAGAAAGCTTCTACCAAAACCTAGTGCCAATAGAGTGTCGGGACATGCCCCCAACCAAAGCTAAGACAAATATGAAATAAAGTCTATGACATAAAAAACCATACATGAAATGAAGTCTTCCAAAGAATGGAATCTCACCACTTCAAGTCAACTCACGAACTAACCATGAACTCCTGATCACTGTGTAGGAGAAGTAGAAGTATAGTCAGTTCCTACATCACATGGGGATACAACGTCTGAAGACGAGTAGCGGTTGGAGCGCTAGCATGTAACTCAGGGGTAAGAGAACAAATAATTCCATTGATAATAATTTGAAACCAGTTAAATCCCATGTGTATCATTAAATGCAAATATATATATATATATATACATACATACATACATATATATATCACGTGCTAGGATAGGGAACAAGGCTTAGCATGAAGATTTAAAATCTTAACCTGGATTGCATAGCTTGACCGTCATAAACTACCCATGGGCTATATGGGTCCAGCTACAACCCCTAGTAGTGCGTGTTAGCCACACAAACCGGAGATATCATAAAAGGTCGGGGATTCTGATGTACCTTTCACCAACTATGATATATTTATATATATACACTTGGGGGATTCCTTCGTACCCCACAAGCACATGGTATTCAAGACCAACCCTTATATCGATAAATATGAGTTTCCAGTCTCAGTCCTTTGGACTCACACTTTGACGGCTAGCTACACAACCCTCTTTAAGTCTAATTAAAATATTTAGCATATAACCCATTTACCAAATTTCAGGAGTCAATCATAAAGGCATTATTAAGTGGTATCGGCATACCGACTACAGCTTGCAAGTAATATCACTATGCCAATACTTAGGGGATTTCTTCGTACCCCACAGACTCCATTATTAAAATCACTTGGGGGATTCCTTCGTACCACATAAGGTTTTATAAATCATTCACTTGGTGAATTCTTTCGTACCCCACAAGGTTTTTATAAATCATTCACTTAGGGGATTCCATAGTACCCCACAAGTTTTTCTAAACCATCCTTAACCATTTAACCAATTATGCCATGCATTAGTTTTAAGGAAGTAGATTTTAAACCCTTCTTTTTGTTTATGTAATTCCCAATTATATCAGCAAACTCTTAATAGACTTTTAGCCTATTCCTTATAGGATTGACCCCAACGTAGATGGGTTATATATTTTATTTGGAAATTACTTTATACTTTTTGAGAGGTGTAATTTTGGTAATATCACCTCTATTTATAAAAATATTGCGGCTAGTTTTGGGGGGTGAATTAGAGTGATAAAAGGGAAAAACAACAACAACAACAACAAACCCATTATATTCCCACATAGTGGGGTATGGGGAGAGTAGTATGTATGCAGTCCATACCACTACCTCTCAAGAGGTAGAGAGTCTATTTCCGATAGAACCCGGGCTTAAGATAAAATGCAGTATGCAAATGCATCAAAAGCATAGAACACGATAAAATAACATAGAAATGACATCCACAAAAATAATGTACATTGACAAACAAAGGACACCAAGATCCACCTAATTACTGACTACGACTCAACCACACCCTTAGCCCTCTATCCTAATATTTTTCCTCCATATCTTCCTATCCAGAGTCATGTCGTCAGTCATCTATAACTTCTCCATGTCACATTTAATCACTTCTCTCCAGTATTTCTTCGGTCTACCCCTACCTCGCTTGAAACCTTCTATGGCCAACCTCTCACACCTATGAACTGGAGCATTTGTGCCCCTCCCCATCACATGACCAAACCATCTCAACCGCACTTCCTGTATTTTATCCTCCACTGACATCACTCCCACCATCTCCCATATTATTTCATTCCTAAACCTGTTAGTCCTTGTGAATCCACACATCCAATGCAACATTCTCATTTTCGCCACCTTCAACCTTTGAATATGAGAATTCTTAAGCGACCAACACTCCGCTCCATACAACATACTAGGCCGGACTGCAACTCTATAGAATTTGCCTTTATCTTGGGGGGCACCTTCTTATCGCATAAAATTCGTGAAGAAAGCCTATATTTCATCCAACCTGCCCCAATACGGTGAGATACATCCTTATCTATCATCATCTATCTATCCATTCCCCTGAATGGTAGATTTGAGGTACTTAAAACTATCCTTCTTGCAAACCACCTGAGAATCCAACTTCATTACCACCTTCTTCTCTTGCCTCGAGTCACTAAACTTGCACTCCAAGTACTCCATCTTGGTCCTACTCAACCGAAAACCTTTAGACTCTAAGGTTTGTCTCCAAACCTCTAGCTTATCATTAACCCCTTGTCGCGACTCATCAATCAAAACTACATCATCCGCGAAAAGCATACACCAAGGTATCGCGCCTTGTATATTCTGCGTCAACACATCCATCACCAAAGCAAACAAAAAAGTACTAAGATTTGATCCCTGATGCAACCCTGTCAAGACCAAAAATTGCTCAGAATCTCCTCCCACTGTCCTTACCCTAGTCTTCGGCCCCTCATACATGTCCTTAATTGCTCTGATGTACACCACCGGGACCTCTCTCGCCTCCAAGCTTCTCCAAAGAACCTCCCTAGGGACCCTGTCATACGTTTTTTCCAAGTCAATAAACACCATATGAAGATCTCTCTTTCTCTCTTTATACTGCTCTACCAGTTTCCGTACTAGGTGAATTGCCTCAATCGTGGAGTGACCAGGCATAAAACCAAATTGATTCTCTGAAATAGACATAATTTTTCTCAATCTCTGCTCTACCATCCTCTCCTAAATATTTATCGTGTGTCTCAACAACTTAATACCCCGATAGTTTTTGCAACTCTAAATGTCACCCTTGTTCTTATATAAAGGAATCATTGTGCTCCATCTCCACGCCTCGGGCATCTTTGCTAACTTAAAAATATTGTTAAATAATTTAGTCAGCCACCTCAACCCTATCCCACCAGAGAACTTCCAAAAATCAATTGGAATCTCATCGGTCCCCATCACCTTGCCCCTTCACATCTTGCGAATAGCCTCACTGACCTCTCCTACCTTAAAATGCCAACAAAAGCTAAAGTCGTGATACTCCTCGGAGTGCTCCAACTCTCCTAACACAACACCTCTATCCCCCTCATCATTCAAGAGCCTATGAAAATACGACTACCATCTTTTCTTAATAAGGGTGTCATCCACCAAAACTCTGCCATCCTCCTCCTTAATGCATTTCACCTGGTCCAGATCATGACCCTTCCGCTCTCTAATCTTGGCAAGCCTGAACAACCTCTTCTCCCTACCTTTCTCCTCTAATACCTTATATAAACTCTCAAAAGTTACTGTCTTAGCAGCCGTAAATGCTAACTTAGCCTCTTTTTTAGCCAACTTATACTCTTCCCTGCTCACTCGTTTCTCATCTTTCTCCTTCTCTCAACCAACTTAGCGTAAGCAGCCTTTTTCATCTACACCTTCTTCTCAACCTCTTTATTTAACCACCAACCCCCCCCCGATACTAACCGGACTAGCCTCTCAAGATACCTAACACCTATCTAGCAGCCTCTCTGATGCAACCAGTAGCCTTATCCCACGTACTATCCATGTCCCCCCTGCTCTCCCACACCTCCATCCCCTCTAATTTTTCCCCTATCTCCATAGAACTAACCAAAGACAAACTACCCAACCTAAATCTAGGTCGACCTTTCCCATCCTACCTCATCTTGCCCTTCTTGATAACCAGGTCCATCACCAGAAGTCTATGCTGGGTCGTAAGATTCTCGCTCGAAATTACCTTACAATCCTTACACAAAACTCTATCCCCCTTCCTAAGCAGCAAGAAGTCAATCTGAGTCTTGTCTACCCCACCCCAAAAAGTAACCAAGTGCTCTTCCTTCTTTGGAAAGCTAGAATTCACAACCACCAACCCAAAGGCCCTCGTAAAATCCAAAAGAGCAGCTCCCTCATCATTCCTAACCCCGAACCCAAAGCCCCCAAGTAAATCATCGTACCCTAACGGAAAAGACCCGATGTGCCCATTGAAATCCCCTTCTATAAAAATCTTCTCCAAACTAGGCATGCCTCTAACCACCTCATCCAAAACCTCCCAAAAATTCTTCTTCTCCTCCTCGCCTAGGCCCACCTGAGATGCATATGCACTGCAGATGTTCAAAGTAAGCCCCCCAATACCAACTTGATAGTCATAACCCTATCACTAACCCTTTTAACCTCTACTACCTCTAAATTTTTGGATAAGAATTGAATTTCTCAACTTGGATTGAATGAATTTAGACTATAGCAAATAGGAATTGCACAACAACGTACCTTCACGGTATGAGTGTTGCCTTATATATTACTATAATTCCCAAAATTTGAACATTGGATGATCCATGAGGTGTTATTTTGGTAGATTTAGAGCGTTGTTGGATAAGCTGGTGTTGTCGTTTATGCGCGTTCGATTGGCATTAGTTGTTATTGTTGGCATTTGTTGTTGTTGCATAAGTATTGTTATTTTGTATGCTGAAGCTTTTTTTGTTGATATTATTGGTGGACGATCTTTCTGTTGTTATTTCTAGGTTGTTGATGTTTATTTATTTGTCGGGTTAAGGAAATATAAGGGGTGTAAGGGATTGGGTCGGGTATGTGCTGATGTTATTGGGTTGGGGTAGTTGAATGTTATAGACCTAAGTTTGGGTAATTGGTGGAGTGGTGGTGGGTTGTTGATATTGTGGTTTCTAGAAAATAATGGAAGAAGGAGAGTATATTAGGGAGGTGGGTCAGTTCGGGTTATAGGAATGGGCCCGAGTCGACTAAAAATTTGGAAAGGAAATGGGTAAATTTAATTAGGGTAAGGAATTTAGATTTAAGCTATTTATTAAATAGCCAATAAATTAGTGTCCTCATCATTTTGATTCAAATTTTAACCAAATTGAACATCAATTAGCCAATTGTGCTGCAATTGTTTCCAATTTGATTTCAATTACAGCTAAATTTAATAAATTGACTATACTAAATTACAATTTGATATGAATTAAATATTAATTTAATTCTGAGTTTCTTGGCTTGATTAAATCAAATAAATATTTCTCAAAAAATTATTTTTAAGAACCAATTATGTCTAAATTAAGGTTTGTCTTGTTTGAACTAATTTTTAAGTGTTCTTGATTAAAATTTGATTTTGATAAATAAATTCTCTAAGTAACAAAAATTATATGCTCCCGTATATAAGGATATAAGAATGTATAAGCGTAACTTAAATTTGACAAAATTGACTCAGCTACATACTTTTAAAAAAATGTTTTTATCTAAATAAATAAATATTTGATCTTATTTAAAATTGAAGCAACTCAAGATTAAACTAAGTCATGAAGGAAAGAAATTAGGTGCTAACAACTACCCCCTCCCTTTGGATAGGGTGAATGTAAGTAACCCTGGGCAAAGAGAGTTTGATGTTCCTAATTTTGTCTGGCCACAAATTTATTTCTTGAAGAGGTTGGTTTTCTTATGAATTTCAGGAAATCATGGTCATACCCAGATATTGTGTTTCCTACATATCTCAGATTATATGAGAATTCAGGCCACTTTTCATACATAATTCTTGATTATAAGCACGACTTTTAAAGAATTCGTAAGCTATCCCAATTTTTGAAGTTTGGTGAAACCAAAAAATTGGGGATAAAAGGATTGGGGGAAGCTTGGAATGAAGTTAATTCTTCAACATAGAGTCTATCTTACATATCCCGAAGTCTCAGGGAATCAGATTACTTGTAATTCAACTTAATTAGTTGAAAAGATAGTCTTTTATTTTAGACAAATTTTGGATTAGGATGGGTAACAAGTAAGTTGAGATATGGAAAAAAGGATTGAAATTTTCTCATTTACAAATGTGGCATGCTTAATAATTATAACTAATCTACATGGATATAATTTCCAAGGCTTTAGGTGTATTGTCACCCTGATTTGATGGAAAGGAAAAGTTACTTCCAGTATGAGTTTAGAAGTACTCCAAAAGTTAAAATAAAACCAAAATTTTAAATACACACATGCCTTCTAATAGGGATTTGGTTTAATGATGGTGGAAGTCATATTTTTGCTCACATCTAAAGAGCTTGATATTTCTCTTCGGACTTCGTCCCAGTTCGTTGCTAAGGAAAAAGTTCCATGTTGGGCTGCGTCCTTTTTGGAGTCATCCACACATGTGGTTTTTGTTTGAGATTTTCATTATTTTGAATGCTCTTGACAATATCTCAAAAAATAATTAGCGATAAACATAATTCACTAAGGGATAGATAGTCTTTTACCAAATTCGTGCGCAAACTGTATTTAACTAGTGGTTTTGTCCTTTTTTGTCCCTTCTTTAAGAAGACAATGGTTTACACTACATCATAGGCATAAATACTATCTCAGTTGTTGGATATGATGAACCTTTGGAAATTGACACTTTCTTCAAAATAGGGTGGCTCTCTTGGCCACCTATGATATATTCGGTAGAACGATCCCTGAAATTATTTATCTTTTATTTGATATGATAACCCTCTCAACTATTTGCAATGTTCTTGTATGTGTGACTTTGAGTAAGTCTTTGCATCTTTTGTATTGATATGACTTATAGTTATCTCTCAAATTATTAGTCTTTGGGTAATCTTGTGCATCATTTTATATTGGATTTAACACGGCTTACAGATATCCTTTGAGTAGCTATCTTTTAAGTAATCCAACATATTATCCAACCTTGAATAAGAGATGAGCTATAGATATCCCTCAAATTGCTAGCTCTCGGGTACTCCTGGACATCTTCTGACCATGGATATAATATGACTTATAGATATCTCTCAAATTGCTAGTCTTCGGGTAATCCTTCATATAATCAATCTTGTATATGATGTGGCTTATAGCAAACCCTTGGACCTACTAATTGGGTAATCTCACATATTATCTAGTAAGGGTTTAGTTGTGACTTATGGATAACCTTTGTACTGTTGATTTTTGGATAACCTTACACACTATCCGGTTAAGGTGTGGTTGTGTTTTACAGATTAATTATGGATTATCAACTCACGGGTAATATCGTACACTATCCTATCTCAAATATCGTGACTAATATATGACCCTTGGATTTTCAATTTCTAGGAAATGTAATATGCCATTCGCTTACAGCTAGGGCAGTAAATATGTCCCTTCAAATCATGTGTTTTTTCAACTTGATATATTATGCGTTCACATATTAATAAATGTTGAAATATCCTTGACGTTAGTCTATATCTCCTTTTTACGTGGTCAGCAATATAAAATGTTGATATATCTTCAATGCCAAATTAAGTTATCTTTGTGTAGTCAACGAATATAGCTGCTCCAAAGCCAGACCTTATCATCTTGTATGGTGAGTGATTATGAAAACTTACTTGAATGGTATGATGGCCCTCTTGGAAATGAAATATAATGGACCTCTCAGCATGAAATGAAATGGACCTCTTGTCAATGGAATGAAATGTCCCTCTAGACAATGGCTTGAAAAGGCCCTCTCGGCATGACATAAAATGGCATGGAATAAAATGGCCCTCTCAGCAATGGCATGAAATGGCCTTCTCGGTAATGAAATGGAAAAGTTTCAAATGAAATGGCTCTCTCAGTAATGGATTGAAATAGCCCTCTCAATAAGGAATTGAAATAGCGCTCTCGATATGAAATGAAATAGCCCTCTCAACAATGGCATAAATGGCCCTCTCTACATGGAATGAAAAGAACCTCTTGGCATTTCCCTCTAAATAATAAAATAAAATATCCCTCTCAGCATAGAAATCTCTGCAATAGAATAAAAATAAATACAATGGTATGTGGTGAAATGCAATGAATGTAATAAGATGCAATGAAATGTAATGTAATGGATTGCAAATAGAATATAATAGAATGCAAATGCAATTATATGTAACAAAATAAAGTGGGATGCAATAGCATGTAATGGAATGTAATAGGATGCAGATGAAATGAAATGGTATATAATGGTATGGAATGAAATATAATGGGATACAGTGGTATGCAATAGAATGAAATGGTAAGTGATGGAATGTAATGATATGCAATGGAATGTAATGGGATGAAATGGTATGCAATGGGATGTAATGGCCCTCTCAGCAATTTGAAGAGAAGTTTAACTTGAGTATGTTTGTTAGCATGTTGGTATTCTACATGTATTTATACTCAAGGTAGGTGGCTAATAGACACAATGTCGCTCTCGTTGGCGACCACAGACAAGCTTAATGAAAGTTTAAATGACAAATACTCAGAATCATAATACTTATGACTTAGTCTGATATAATATGCTCTTTTTGATGGAATATCTAAATAGTTAGTCCACTAGATGCAAACAAATGGGTAAAATTTCTTTCTGGGGACCGCTCAAGATAAATATTTAGTAGACATAGAGTTTCTTTTGCTAGCAACTATTTTTAGAAAAAGTTTTAAATAAAATATTCATAAAGAGGATAAGATGTTTTTGTTTGTCATCCATATTCTCTTGAAATAAGATAGACAAGTCAAAGGGTACTTTGATAAATGGTTAATTTGAACCCATATTTGGGGCCGCCCAAAATACCATTGTTGATTATTGTATACTTAGGAGGGATTCCCGATTTGCTTGGGATATTTTTTGAATATGACCCCCATTTTTGTCCATTGATCCCTGCATCCACAAAAAAATTATTAGTTTTGGGTGAAACTACTCCATGTTGACCTCCTTTGATCAGTGGTTTACTTCTTTCCATCTTTTGGGTGCCCCGTCATGTTTGAACTTCCACCCTAACTCCCCGTTTCAATAGATATTAGGAAAAAATAGTTAAGTAGAAAATGTGTATAGATTTTCAAAAAATAATTTTGATGTTTGAAAACTTAGATTCAAGAACTTGTGTAAAATGTTTTAGAACATCTTTACTAGTCATGTCATGTGCCTGCTCTTTTGAGGTCTGAACATGTCTGATAGTCGATGGAGAATTTCTAGAAACTCCTTATCATGGCTGAGGAGTTCCACAATATAATTTTGTAAAAGTTCTCGTCATAGCTGGAAATTTAGTCTTTCTAGATTCCATCGTGGCTGGTGATTTCTAAAGTTTAGCTTTAACCTCCTGGTGCTGGGGAATTTGGAATTCATTTCATATGTTAGTGGAAATTTTGAGGACCTCCTAAAAATTTCTTCCCCGATTTGATATTGTTTGAGGTGATCTTGACTTGCAATTATCTCGAGACTTTCTCCCTAAGTCATTATTGGTCATCATTCTCCCTGCTAGAGGATGATCATCTTTTTTTGAATTTTTGAGATTCATTCTAAAAAATTCTACCTTAATTTCCATTTCCTGGGTTGATATGATTGAGTTATTGGGGCACCTACGTATCCCGTTGAAGCAAGAATCAGGTCAAACATAGTTTAGGACTATGCTAGGGAGATATAAAAGAATTTAAAAAGGTTGGCCAAAGCCTACCTAGGTTTCCTATGTGTCTCATTCTTGAGAATTCAGGTCAAACGTAGTTCATACATAAAGGGGATGATAGGTTTTTTAAGGGGTTGAGCAAAGCCTGCATAGGTTGCCTACGTATCTCATTCTTGCAAATTCAGGTCAAACATAGTTAGTACATAAAAAGGAAGGGCAAATTATCCTAAAGGGTTGAACAAAGTTGAGATAAGATGCCTACATATCTTATTTTTTGGAATCCATGCCAAACATAGTTTGTACATAAAGGGAAGGAAAAATTCTTGTAAGGGGTTGACGGAAGACAATGTAGGCTGCCTACATATCTTATTCTTGAGAATTCAGGTCAAACTTAGTTCATACATAAGAGGAAGGGGAATTTAAGCTACTAAAAATGTAAGAATGATAACATTCATAAAAGTGTGATTACAAATAAAGAGAATATAGAAAAAAGACTATCTTCAGACATAGTATTTATTCACTACATCAGAGTTGATTGGCTTGGTCCACTCTTGACCATCCATCTCAGACAGGATCAAAGCTCATTCGAATAGTACTTTTTGAACTATGTACAACCCTTTCCAGTTTGGAGAAAACTTGACTTTTTACCATTCTTGATGCGAGAATATACGTTTGAGAACCAATTGTTTAATTTTGAACATTTGAGCTTTCACTTTCTTGTTGAAGGCACAGATAATTCTTTGTTGGTACAAATGGCCATAGTATAAAACAATCAGTTCTTTTTCATCAATCGACATGAATTATTCTGCCATGGCCCAAACCAGGACATGGTCGTGATGGGTAGCTCAATCCTATCATGGGCCAGAGGCCACCCTATTATCCTAATCTCCAGAGCACCACGAAGATAAATAGTGGAAGCCAAACAAAATAGCAATAAGAAGGATAGATAAACCAAGTGAAAATTCAAAGAATCAAAATAAACAACCGACCAATACTTGTCCACAAAGCCTCTAAACCACGAGTACAAAAATAAGTCGGGACATGCTCTTGACTATGACAAGAAAATTCACAATTTCCAAAATATGAAAAGAAACCTAATGAAATGGAAGGGCTTTTCGAATGATATAGTCTCACTACTTCACAGCAACTCAACCATCGAACCACACCATCTAATGTTGCACATGAGCAACAAAAAATCCTTCGGACACTACATCATGAAATAGTGTAGCATCCAGGGATGGTTAGTGGGGTGAGAACTGGCATGTGGGAATGGGATAAAATAGTGCACTTATCAAAAACCAATCAAAAGCACATGCACAATATTTATATACATATATTGGATGCTGGGATAGGGACATGGGCCATGAACATGAGAGTTTAAAATATTAACCTGAACTATGTAGCTCACTCTGTCCTAGAGGCACATATTGGCTATATGGGTCTGATTCCCCCTTCCGGAAGGGGCCCAGTATGTGTTAGCCACACGTACTGAGGAAAGGCTAAATAAACCAAGGCGATAGCCATCCAAAATATAAAGTATGAACCAATCACACATTCATATATACCCCTAACACCTGCAAATGTGGTTTCCAGTGTTGATCCCCCCGGGACCTACATCTTCACGATAAGCTACACAATTTCCTTTAAGCCCAAAATAAAATAATTTACAGATAAACCAACCATTAACCAAGGAATCTTTTATTAAGAAAATTTACAACTTAATATGGGTCATACCAATATGCTTGCAAGATGAGTCAATTATGCCCAACAAATCCACATAACCATTAGACTCAAAAGTTCATTTAAAATCCAAAACCATAGCCATCAAGGGCCTTCCAAAATCATTTTTAATCCATTTATCCTTTTATGCAATGCAATGTTTTCAAAAGATAAATTAGATCATGCAAATATCTAAAATAAAATCAAGTTTACAAAGTGGGTTGAGGTTAATCAGATTACTAAGCCAAAACCCATCAATTTGGGCAAACACATGTCACCCATTCCAAACCATACCATATTGCACAAATTCAGTCCCAAAAACCATTGCTTTAAGTATGAATAATCCATTTAAAACATGAGAAAAGGAAATTAAGTAATAATAACCAAAACCCTCAACCCAATTCCAAACCCATTGTTCAAAACAAATGAATATTGATAAAATAAATTCCACAATGTAAAAATACAAGTTAAGGATGAGCAACATACCTGAAAATATAGAGTAATTTGAAGAGATTTCAAGGTTTAGAGCCTGAATAGCCAATCCCTTGTAAAACCCTAATATCTCTTGCCTTGGGAGTTAGAGAGGGGAAAACTGAGGTTTGATCTTGATAACTTAAGGCAAAAGTGTCAATTTAGTGTTTTTAAGTCGTGGAAAAGAGTTTGAAGAAAGGATAAAAACCTAATTAAAACATGCAGGAAACATCTAGAACAGTCGTCACGACTTGGGTAACGACTTGTAAGTTTTGACAATGAGTCGTGGCCTGGAGCCATAACCTAAGGATCAACAATCTAGTCTTTCACTATTATGACAATGGGTCTCTCATACCGACTCGTTAAATGACATAACGGGTCATCATGAAGAGTGATGGTCAGTGGTTGAGTTCTTAGGTATCCTTCTATTATGACAATGAATCCCCCTCCAATGACTCGTTATGACTCACAACGAGTCATACCATGGACTTATTATCAAGGTACCAAAACCTAGGCTTTCTTAATATTGTGGGAATGAGTCCTCCTAATGGTTCATGATGTTTGACAATGAGTTGTTGTCAGTGCCATTGTCACTGGAAGTTTGACATCACTACAGTAATTTGGCCATAACTTTTTACCATGATCTTGAATTAAGGAGAGACTGGTGGCATTGGAAAGATATTTCAATTTACTATCTCCTAGAGGGACTAGTGCTCAAAAACTTGGGGGATTACATTACCCCCTTCCAGTATCATTCATCCTCGAATGAGGAGTTAGTGTACCCTTAGCAAGATTAAAAAAAGAATGCAAATAGAATTCAAGGAAAAATTCAAAAGGCGATTAGAAGGAAACAAAACTCATACCGTAAGAACTTTAATCCATTGCTGGAAACAAGAACGGGTACTTGACTTTCATATCTTCCTCAGCTTCCCATGTATCTTCTTCCACCTTTTGATTTCTCCAAAGGACCTTCACCGAAGCTACATCCTTTATTTTTAATATACGAACTTGCCTATCAAATATCTCAATCAAGACTTCCTCATAAGAAAAAGAATCCATAACACTAACATTCTAAATAGGCATTATCATAGAAGGATGACTCACATGCTTTTTCAGTGTAAACACATGGAAAATGGAATGAATTGAAGCCAAACTCACTGGTAAATCTAACTCATAAACAACATTCCCAATTCTCCTCACAATATGATATGAACCCATGTAACGAGGATTGATCTTTCCCTTCTTCCTAAATCCCATGACTTCTTTCATAGGAGAAACCTTCAAGAATACCCAATTAATAATCTCAAACTCCAACTCCCCCTTCTCACATCTACATAAGACTTTTGGCAAATTTGAGTAGTCTTAAGTCTTTCTCTAATCACCTTCTCCATAGCTTGGTGAACCAAGTCTAAGACAAACAACCTAGTCTCCCCTACCTCAAACCACCCAATAGGAGACCTACACCTTCTACCATAAAAAATCTCAAAATGAGCCATTTAAATGCTAGAATGATAACTATTGTTATAAGAAAACTTAATAAGAGGAAAATGGTCAACCTAACTACCTTTGAAGTCAATCACACGGGCCCTTAGCATATCCTCTAAAGTATGAAAAGTACGCTCCAATTGTCCATCCATTTGAGGGTAAAAAGCGGCGCTAAGGCTCACTTGAGTCCCCAAACCTTTCTAAAAAGAACGCCAGCAATAAGAAGAGAATTGTGTACCTCAGTTTGAAATGATGGACACCAGCGCTCCATGCAACTTTAATATCTCCTTGATGAAAAACTTAGTATAATCCTCTACTGAGTAGTTAGTTCTCACAGGAAAGAAATAAGCAGACTTGGTCATTCTATCCATAATGACACAAATGGAATCATACTGATTGTGAGACTACAGAAGACCCATAACTAAATCCACATTAATCATTTCCCACTTCTACATGGGCAAATCTATCTCTTGAGACATGCCACTAGGCCTTAAATATTCCAGCTTGACCTACTGACAAACCATACACTTAGCAACAAAAATTTTCATATCTCTCTTGATATTATTCCACTAGTAGATTTTCTTCAAGTCATGATAAATTTTAGTTAAACCCGGATGAACTGCATATTTGGACTCATGAGCCTCAACCAAGGTTCTTTTCTGTAACCCACCAATATCGGGAACACACAACCTACCTTGGTACCTCAAGATATCATCTCCCCGATCTCAAATGCCATAACCTTTACTGACCCATGTTCTCCTTAATCTGTATAAGTATGAGATCCAAAGCCTGCTTCTCCTTCACCTCAGAACCAAGAGATAATTTAACCACTTCCTGAACAATCATCCCTCCATCCTTAGAGTCCAAAAGATGAACTCCTAAGTTAGCTAGCCTGTGAATATCCTTCACCAATCCTCATTTCTCCTCATCAACATAGGATAAACTCTTTATATACAAAGTGCTAAGAGCATCATCAACCATATTAACTTTACCTGGATGATAGTGCAAACTTATGTCATAATCTTTAAGCAATTTAAGCCACCACCTTTACCTGACCTTCTGCGTAAACACAAACTACAAGCTCTTATGATCCGAATAAATATCCACACTGCCAACTCTAAATCATTAGTTGAGTAATTTCTCTCATGAACCTTAAGCTGCCTAGAAGCATAGGACACAACCTTACCATCTTGCATCAAAACACAACCCAATCCTACATGGGATGCATCACAATACACAACAAACCCATCAATACCCTCGGGCAAGGTCAAAATTGGTGTAGAAGTCAACTTATCCTTCAACTTCTCAAAATTACCCTCACAAGAATCGGACCACCAAAACTTAACCTTTTTCTAGGTCAGCTTTGTCAACGAGGCAACAATAAAAGAGAAATTCTCAAAAAACCTTATATAGTACCTATCCAAGGCCAAGAAGCTCCTAGTGTTGGTGGATTCGTGGGTCTAGGCCACTTTTAACTGCCTCTACTTTCTGTGGATCCACCTTGATCCCTTTGTTAGAAACAACATGCCCAAGAAAGGTCACAGTGCCTAGCCAAAACTCATAGTTACAAAATTTGCATATAATTTTTGGTCCTTAAGAGTCTGCAACACAATTCAGAGGTGATTGACATGATCCTCCTCACTTTTAGAGTACACCAAGATGTCATCAATAAAGACTATAACAAGGAAATCCAGAAATTGTCTAAACACTCATTTTGTAAGGTCCATGAAAGCAACCGGAGCATTAGTCAACCTAAATGACATAACCAAAAACTCATAATGGCCATACCAGGTCCAAAAAGTTGTCTTAGGAATATCAACCTCCTTAATTTTTAGCTTATGATAGCCCAAACGGAGATCAATCTTAGAGAAACACATAGCACCCTAATGCTGATCGAAAAGATCACCAATCCTAGGAAAAGAATACTAATTTTTCATTGTAACCTTATTCAATTATTGATAGTCTATACACATTCAAAGAGACCCATCTTTCTTTCACATGAAAAGCACAGGAGCACCACATAGAGAAACGCTAGGACGAATGAAAACTTTATCAAGAAGATCCTTCAATTGCTTCTTAAGTTCCTTTAGTTCTGTTGGGGACATCATATAAGGAGGGAAGTAAATAATATAGGTATCTAGTAGAATATCAATCTAAAAATCTATCTTCCTATTGGGAGAAATCTTAAGAAGATCATCGGAAAAAACTTCAGGAAACTCATTAACCACAGGGAAATATTGCAAACAAGGAATTTTAGAGTCAGAATCCTTAACCCTAACTAGGTGATACAGAAACTCTTAATAAATCAATTTCTAAACTCTAAGATTGGAAATAAACCTCCCTTTGGGAACTAAGGAACTCCCCTCCCATTTGATCACCGGTTCATTAGGGAAATGAAAACTGACCTTTTGGGTCCTATAATCTAGAGAAGCATAGCACAAATGAAGCCAGTCCATCTCCAAGATAACATCAAATACACCATATCAAGTTCTACCAAATCCACCAATGTCTTCCTAAGAAATATGGACACCATACAACCCCTATACATTTTCTTAGCAACAATGGAATCACCTACTGGAGTAGAAATAGAAAAGAGGTCAAAATATTTTTGAGATTAAAACCAAAGTGTACAACCACATAAGGGGTTACATTAGATAGGGTAGAACTCGAATCAAACAAATAATAAACATAGCAGGAGAAGAGTTATAACATACTAGTGACTACATTAGGAGATGCCTCGAATTCCTGATGAGTAGCAAGTGCATAGAGGCGATTTCAACCATTATTGATATCTAAAGTAGATCCCTTAGGTGAAGAAGCCAAAGAAGTGGTGATCTAAACCTTATTATCTCCAGTGGAAACTTTACCTATAGGAAAATTTCGCTGCAGATGACCCGGCTGGCCATAATTAAAACACAAGTTCCTCCCCTCCTCATAATAACCATGGTGAAGCTATTCACAAAAAGGTTAAAAAGGGTAAGGTAGGGCTGACTAAGCTCCACTATACTGAACTGGGCACTCTTTTCTTTAGGACCACTGTAGTCTGAAAGTGACGATCACCCGAAGGCTTAGGATAAGGAGCACTAGCTGTTAAATAAGAATTTCCCTAATTCTTCTTCTTAGACCACTGCCTACCATTTTTCCTATTATTCTATTGATTTAAACCCTGATCTAAATATCTAAACTTCTTGTTCTACCTCTCTTCCATCTCTACCTACTTGTTTTTCTCATCCTCCACCTACTACATATATACCACCAGCCTGGATATGTCTATATCATTATTCAGCATAGCAACCTTACATTCCAATACCAAATCATGAGATAAACCAAAATCAAACTTCCGCATTTGAGATCTCATACTAGATACCAACTCTGGAGCATAACGGGACAGCTGATGGAACTTGAAGCATAATCCTTAATACTCATCTTATTCTGCTTCAAGTTCACAAACTCTTCAGCCTTAGACTTCCTCAACTCCTGAGGAAAGAAATGATAAAAAAAGGTACTTGAAAATTCATTCCATACTGTCAGCTTAGCATTATCACCTCTTAGTTTCTCTCATTCTTCATACTACTGATAAGCCACATCTTTTAACTAATATGCAGAAAACTTTACACCTTCAAAATTAGTAGCATGTGTAGACCTAAAAATGTTCTTTATCTCATCAACAAACCCCTGAGGATCCTCCTCAACCTTAGAGCCTGTAAAGGTTGGGGGATTCAACCTCATGAATTGTCCACCTTGAGTAACCTTAGATAGATTTACAATAGAACCAATATGATCTGGTTGACGGTATTGAGATGCCACCAGTTGAGCAAGCATGTAAATGGACTGATGGAACTCTATATTTGAAATGTCTCCTTAAGGCGATGGAGCATGAGTATCACCAGCCTAAAAATCCTGAGGAAGACTAGTGGGGATCAGTGGAACCCCAGGTGGAGTGGTACAGGTATAAGCAGGGACCCTAGATTGGGTTTGCAATCCATAAATAGGATGAGTCCCCTCCATATTTCCCTCAGGTAGGACAAAGGTTCCAGCAGAGTTTCTACAATCGTCATATCTTTAGAGTGGCACAATTTTAAATGGGAGTAATCTAAGAGTTAGAAAGGTTTCATAGAGACTAAAATCTACATCTCAAAATAGAACACAAGAAATGGAAACATTCCTAAATGGCTCGTAGCTTCCTCCTTATAAGTGTGGAACGCTACACACCCATAAAATGGACTCTACTCGACACAGCTTTGTGGACATCCAATGGCCCTAAACCACACTCTAATACACAACTTGTCACAGAGAGAATTAGGGTCTGGACGTGATGGGTATCTCAATCCCTTTATGAACCAGAGACAACCCTCTTAGCCTAAAGTCCAGAGCACAACGAATATAAATAGTGAAAGCCAAAAAAAATAGCAATAAGCAGGATAAATAAACCAAGTGAAAATTTTAAGAATTAAAACAAACAACTAACCCAGTACTTGTCCACAAATCCTCTAAACCAAGAGTACCAAACTAAGTCAGGACATGCCCTCGACAATGATAATGAAATTCACTATATCTAAAATATGAAAAGAAACCTAATAAAATGGCATATATTTTAAAAAGATGGAGGCTCACTTTCATGACCCGAAGCTACCCCCTAGTCACGACAACGGTACTTACGGTTACAAGTGACCACAAGCTAACCCATGGGCTGGTACCTGCTGTGAGCATTAAATAAAGTAACAAAATACCCATGTGCAGAAGTAAACTATCAATGCCATAAGGTTTAAATACTGATAAGATAATGTAAAACTGGATACTGAAATATGTATCAAAACATGTTTGAAATATCAGATAAAACCAATTGACTATCTAACTGACTGACTACATGTCTGAAATCCTCTAAACTGAGTGAAAAGAGTAGATAGGATAGGCCCCAACTAACTCCAAAATGAACTAACTGAAAGGAAATATGGAAATACTAAAATAACATAACTGGTCCTCGACATATAAGGACTCACCACAACTGTTGTTGCTGATAAGCTGAACTGTCTAATCGCGGTGAAGAAACTGAGCGTCTGAACCTATGATATAAGACATCATAGCGCGAAGAAAATATGTGATCAGTACTTTGAATGTACTGGTATATGAGATGAGGTTAGGATGAAATTCATAAGTTCATGTGCATGAAATAATGACTGGTTGAATAGCATGATATAACTGATGCATAAATGCTTAAAAGCTGTAAAATTTGAGAATGTATGACCAAGCATATAACAAGATACTGAAATAGTCTGTAAACTAAAATACTAAAATCTAGCAACTGAATAACTGATGAACTTCATGCTATGGTTAAGCAAACATGAACTGAATTCTATACTGAATACTGAACTAAGATTGTGGGAGGTATCATCTAACTGACATGCCCTAATTTGAGCTAATTGTAGTCCAACCTGTAACCCTAGTTGGAAGGGTGTCAGTACTGTGCCACTGGTACTAATAATGGTTGTGTAGATCCTCTAAACTAATGTCTTGAAAGACTAATGAGTCACCCTCAATTGGCAGGTGCTATAATAAGATATGTGTTACCCTCAACGAGCAGGTAAACTCTTTATCAACCCTGAACTGTCAGGTTGATATATCTAACCTACGCTGGCTCTGTAGTTCTGGAACTCAAGGACTACTATTAAAGGTCACACCCTCTAGCAGGTAAGCCTACATCCCTAGGTTCGCTCGGTACTAAATCCTACTCCCAACTAAATGACATTGATTAATTGACTAAACTAAGCTTAACTGAGCAAACAACTAATCATGATAACTAACTAAATGACAACACTCGGTTTATCTGAAACCATTCTAAATATACTGAAATTATGTAAATAGCTAAGTATAGGGTATTCATAACCCTCCAGCACTGAATGAAAATAACAATAAGGGCATATGAAGCTTTAAAACCATGATAAAGGATCACTGCTCAAAATCCAACATTTAGACATTTCATCAAACACCTGGGAGTCATGAATTTAAGCATGGGAATGGGTAAAGCATGTGATTAAAAACATAGTTACAATACTAAAACCATGAGTTAGGGAATTAACATGGGAATTTCATCATTCAAACGTGTAAAGGGATCATCCCATCAAAAAACACTTGTAAAATAACTTGTAATCAAAATCAATAACAATTTCATGGAGACAATTCATCATAACATGTAAAAACTCATAATTTGATACCAAAAGAGAATTCTTGGACTCCATGGGTATAAAGGGCCCATCGATGAACATCACACATACCTTGAATCTTAAAACTTGAAAGAGAAACACAAATCTTTAAACTTTCTTGAAGGTTCTTGGATTTGGGAACTTTATTATTGGTTTCCTTGGAGAGAAAAGAATGAAATTGATAAACTTGGGGGAATGATTAGGGTTTGATTTTGAGAGAAAAATTAGGGAAAATAGGAATTTAATGCCCTAACCGGCATTTTAATTTGTGTTTTTACAAATTGGATTGAGGGGAAAAGACATAATTGCCCCTCAGATATTTAAATTCGTAATTGAAACGCAAATTGAAGGTAGATCGCGATGCACCACTATCACGGTGAGCTACTAGAATTGAAATCCAAACTCGACTCAATCCTTATCCAAAAAATCCAAAACTTCCCCGAGATAGGTTCCTTAGACCCCAGAACATGAATTAACTCAAAAAACTATGTCTCGAGGTTGGGAAGACTCGTTTAAAAATCCTCGAAGTTAAGAGGCCAAAAATAAGACTAAGTCCCCAACACTAAGTGAAATTTTTAGGCTTTAATCCACTTATGCATGCAACTAGGAGCTGAACTAAGCCAATAAAAATATAGGGTATTACAATATATCCCCTTTGGGAATATTCATTCTCGAATGAGACTGATTAAGCTGAGAATACTGGGAAAACTAAAATCACATACTGAACATGCATAAATTAAAAAATGATTACATGACTGAGTATGAAACATAATACGTGACTGAACTGAATTTGTGAATGCATGCAATGACATGAGAATGGTTATATAGCTAGAACTGAAAATAGAAAAGAGTCAATCTAAGAAGGACTGTTACCTTAAGCTGAGTATGAGTTTGGGAAGAAATATGAGGGTACTTGGTACGCATATTTGCTTTTTCTTCCCAAGTGGCTCTCTCAACGGACTGATTTTGCCATAGAACTTTGACCAAGGAAACTTCTTTGTTCCTTAGTCTACAAATCTGACGATCAAGGATCTCAACTGGGATTTATTCGTAAGAAAGTCAATCCTGAACATCTGTGCTTTCTAAAGGGACTACAACAGTTGGGTCACCATTACACTTATTTAATAGAGAAACATGAAACACTGGATGCACTAATTCCAAATCTACAAGAAACTTAAGCTCGTAAGCTACCTTCCTATATTGACTCAAAATTTTGTAAGGAACAATATATCGGGGACTGAACTTCCCCTTCTTGCCAAATCTTTTCACCCCCTTCACGGGAAAAAATTTAAAATTGACTGATCACCATCCTCAAACTCAAGGTTTTTTCTCCTCACATCTGCATAGGATTTCTGACGGCTTTGGGCTATCTTAAGCCTCTCCCTAATCAATTGAATCTTCTTCGTTGCATCAAACACCAAATTTGGTCCTATCTAAGCAGTCTCACTTGCCTTAAACCAACCAATAGGATATCTACATATCCTCCCATAAAGGGCCATAAATGGAGTCATCTGAATACTGGAATGATAATTGTTATTGTAGGCAAACTCGATCAATGGTAAGTGATCATCCCAACTACCCTTAAAGTCAATAATACATGCTCTTAACATGTTCTCTAGGGTCTGAATGGCTCTTTATGCCTGACCATCTGTCTGGGGATGAAAAGATATACTGAGATAAACTTAGGTACCAATGCCCTTCTAAAAAGCTTTCCAAAAGTGAGAGGTAAACTGAGTACCTCTATCTAAAATAATAGACAACAGGACTCCATGCAACCTAACGAACTCTCTAATATAGAGCTTGGCGTAGTTCTCAGCTGAATAATAAGTATGAAATAGCAAGAAATAGGTTGATTTGGTTATTCTATCTACAATAACCCCTATCAAATAATGTTGACGACGCGAACGGGGCAAACCCATCACAAAATCCATGTTCACCTTTTCCCACTTCCAAGTAGGAATTCTGAACTTCTGCATTATACCACTAGGCCTTTGGTGTTCAACTTTAACCTCCTGATAGTTAGAATACTTAGCTACAAACTCTATAATATCCCTCTTCATACCACTACACCAATAGATTTTCCCAAATCACGGTATATCTTAGAGGCTCCTGGGTGAATAGAATAATGTGCACCATGGGCTTCTGCAAGGATTCGCTATCTTAAACCAGCAACACACAGCACACACAACCTACCCTGACAATGCAACACACAATCTCCCCCTTGGGAGAAAACCTTTCTAGCTAGCTGATGAACCTCTTGAGCTAACCTTTCTTATCATTCTCAACATGAGCAACACTACCATGGACATCTACTAAAGGCATCTTCCACTACATTGGCCTTTCTCAAATGATATAACACACTCAAATTATAATCTTTTAACAATTCTAACCACCTTCTCTGACGAAAATTTAATTATTTCTGTGAAAACACATACTGCAAACTCTTGTGATCTGTGAAAACAACAACATGAACCCCATACAAATAGTGCCTCTAAATTTTCAAGGCAAAAACAACAGTTCCTAACTCAAGAACATGGGTAGGGTAATTTTTTTATGGGTCTTAAGCTGTCTAGAGGCATAGGCTATGACCTTGCCTCTCTGCATCAGCACACAACCAAGACCAACTATGAAAGTATCATAGTAAACAACAAACCCATCTGAACTATATAGCAAAGTCGAGACTGGGGCTGAGGTGAGTCGAGTCTTCAACTCCTGAAAACACTTTTCATAAGAATCTGACAACTAAAACTTGACATTCTTTTGAGTCAACCGAGACATGAAGAGTGCAATAAAAGAAAACCCTTCAACAAACCACTTGTAATATCCAGCCAAACCCAAGAAACTCTTAATATCTGAGGGAGATATGGGTCTGGGCCAGTTTCTCACTACTTCAATCTTTTGAGGGTCAACTCTAATGCCATTATTGAAAACAATATGGCCAAGGAAAGCTACTAATCTTAGCTAAAAATCGCACTTACTAAATTTGGAAAAAATTTGATGGGCTCTAAGAGTTTGTAATATGATTCTAAAATGGTGTACATGCATGATCATTTTCACTATAGGAGTAGACAAAAATATCATCAATGAAGACTATGACGAACATGTCCAAGTACTGCTTGAACACTCTATTCATCAAGTCCATAAAAGCTGTTGGGGAATTCATTAGTCAAAAAGACATAACTAGAAATTTGAAGTGACCAAACCGAGTCCTGAAAGCTATTTTTGAAATGTCATATTCTTTGACTCTGAGCTGATGATAGCCGAATCTGAGGTCTATCTTAGAGAAATAATTGGCACCCTAAAGTTGGTCAAAGAAGTCATCAATCCTAGGGAGTGGATACTTATTTTTGACTAGGACTTTGTTAAACTGACGGTAGTCGATGCACATTCTGAAAGAACCATCTTTCTTATGCACGAAAAAGAATAAAGTGCCCCATGGGGAAATACTGGGTCTGATTAATCCCTTATTTAAGAGATCTTTCAACTAATCTTTTAATTCTTTGAGCTCGGGTGGAGACATTCTATGGTGCAGAATAGAGATAGGTTGGGTATCTGGAAGGAGATCTATTTCGAAGTTAATTTTCCTTTCGGAAGGAACTCCAGAAAGATCTTCAGGGAAAACATCTGGAAATTCCCTTACTACTGAAACAAACTTGAGACTTGGAGTCTCAGAATTAGAGTCTTTAACTCGAACAAGATAGTACATGCACCCCTTGGATATCATTTTTCTCACTTTAAGATACGACATAATTTGACCCCTAAGCGCTGAAGTACTACCCCTCCATTCAATATTTGGTTCATTAGGAAACTGAAATTGAACGAATCTATTTCTGCAATCAACTGAAGCATAATATGAGTGGAGCCAATCCATACCGAGAATATTAAAATCAGTCACCTCTAACTCCACAAGGTCACTGAGGTAACTTTCTAGGATATTATGACCGGACAGTTCCTGTATACCTGCCTGGATATAATAGAGACTCATATTGGAGTAGACACTGAGAAGGGTTCTGCTAAAGATTTTGGACTGACACCAAAATTAACAGCTATATAGGGGGTTACAAAAGAAAGTGAAGCTCCGGGATCTAAAAAAGCATAAACATGAAGATAAAGACCTGTAACGTACCCGAAACCATATTAGAGAGATTTCCTAGTAATGATGGGACTTGAGTGCATATAATCTGTTTTGCCGCTAACCACTGGTTGCACTAGACGCGGAACCCTGCTGAGTTAGGTGACCGGATGGAACTGAAGAACGACTGGACTGACCCTGCTGACCATTCTTCGGGCAATCCCTAACTCTGTGGCCTGGATTTTCATACCCAAAACACACATCACTACTAGCTCTACACACACCCTGATGATTCCTACCATATTTTTGGAAAAGTGGATTAGTACAACCATTTTTCACACTACCTTAGGGCTTTGAGACTGGCATTCTATCCCAACTATCATGCCAAAACTTTGGCACTAGCGCACTAGCTGAAGATGGAGCTGGGGTAGGAAAATTTTGATGGAACTGAGAATGGTTACCACCCTCTGTTATAGGCTGAGAAAAATTAAAGCTACTTGTTTTGGCCCTCTTATTCTCTTCTTCTTTCTCCTTAAGCTTTTGTTCTTTAATCTGTTGAGCATGGATCATAAGCCTAGATATGTCCATCTTCTTAATCAACATAGAAGTTCTAGACTCCTTGACCACACTATCAAATATACCAGAAATGAACTTACTCATTCTAGACCTATTGTCTGCAACTACATTAGAAACATACCTCGCCAACTGTGTAAACCTAAGCAAATACTCCTTCACACTAATACTACCATGCTTCAAATTAATCAACTCATGTACATTAGCTTCCCTCAACTCTAACATAAATAAACTATCTAAAAAATTTATAGCAAAATCCTCCCACTCTACAGGCCCTGCCTCATCACTCCTATCACCTTTCACTACTTATACCAGGTGTGAGCCATATCCTGCAATTGGTATATAGCCAACTATACACTCTTACTTAAAGTGACACCCATGATATTAATCACCTTCTAAACCATATCAAAAAACTCCTACAGATCCTCCTTAGACTTGGATCCCAAAAACAAAGGGGGATTCATTTGGGTGAAGTCTCGAATCCTAGCTAGAGTTGTATTTTTCACTGAATTAGCTGGTGCAACAACCTGCTAATTATTCTGAGCATCTAATGAATGACATATGTTAGTAAATGCATCTCTAAACTCTGCATGAGAGATGTGCTCATTCAGGGGATCTTCCTGAACAGGCGAAGGTGTGGGTTGATTCCCATTCCTTCTTTTGTTAATCTTTCTGGGAGGCATTTTTTGTAATGGAGAAAAGGACGGATTATAAAGAGAGTTTAAATAGATATCATGCTCATTAAGACGACATGAATACTAAAATAAGGGAAACTTTTCCTAAAATGTCTTGTAGCCTCTTGTTCATAAGTATGGTGCGTTTCATACCATGCACAAAACTCTACTCAACGTGGCTTTCTGAATCCCTAGGATACTGTAAAACCCTAGGCTCTAATACCAAGTATTTTAATAACCCTAGGCTACCCCTAGTTGCGATAACATTACTTACGATCATAAGTGACCACAAGCTAACCTATGGGCTGGTACCTGCTGTGAGCACTGAATAAAGTAACAAAATACACATGTACAGAAGTAAACTGTCAATGCCATAAGCTTTAAATACTGATAAGATAATGTAAAACTAGATACTAAAATACGTATCAAAATGCATTTGTAATATCTGATAAAACCAACTGCCTATCTAACTGACTGACTGCATGTCTTAAAGCCTCTAAACTGAGTGAAAAGAGATGATAGGATAGGCCCCAACTAACTCTAAACTGAACTAACTGAAAAGAAATATGGAAATACTAAAATAATATAATTGGTCCTAGACATATGAGGACTCACCACAACTGTTGTTTCTGATAGGCTAAACTATCTAAGCACGGTTAGGAAACTGAGTGTTCGAACCTATTATATAAAAAATCATAGCGCGAAGAAAATATGTGATCAGTACTTTGAATATATTGGTATATGAGATGAGGTTCAGATGGAATGCATAGGTTCATGTGCATGAAATAATAGTTGACTGAATAGCATGACATAACTGATTCATAAATGCATGCAAACTATAAAATATGAGAATACATGACTAAGTATATAATATGATACTGAAATAGTCTGTAAACTAAAACACTAAAATCTGGTAATTGAGTAACTAATGAACTGCAAGCTATGGTCAAGCAAACCTAAATTGAATTTTGTATTGAATACTGAACTGAGACTGTAGGAGGTATCATCTAACTGACATGACCCAATCTGAGATAATTGAGGTCCAACCTGTAACCCCAATTAGAAGGGTGTCAGTACCGTGCCATTGATACTAACAAAGGCTGTGTGGATCCACTAAGCTAATGTCCTGAAGGACTAATAAGTCACCCTCAACTGGAAGTTTCTCTAATGAGATATGTGTTACCCTCAACTGGAAGGTAAACACTTTATCAACCCTCAACTGGCAGGTTGATATCCCCAACACTTTGTGTAATTTTCAGGCTTTAAGCCTCTTATGCATGTAACTAGGAGCTGAACTAAGACAAGAAAATATAGGGTATTACACTCACCACTTCACGATATCTCAATCGATGAACCACACCACCTAACCTTACATAAGAGCAATAGAAAATCCCTCGTACCCTACATCATGAAATGATGTAGCATCGAGAGATGGTCAATACGGCGAGCACTGGCATGTAACTCAAGAGAATGGGATAAAATAGTGCACTTATTAAAAATAAGTCAAAACACATGCACAATATTAATATAAATATATAGGATGTCGGGATAGGGACATTGTCCATGAACATGAGAGTTTAAAATATTAACCTAAACTTTGTAGCTCGCACCATCTTAAAGGCACCTATGGGATATATGGGTTCAGTTTCCCCTACTGGAAGGGCCCCAGTGCATGTTAGCCTTATGTACTGAGAAAGGGATAAGGACACCAAGGTGATAGCCATCCAAAATATAAAGTGTGAACAAAGAATACGGTCATACAGACCCCTAACGCCAGCAAACATGGTTTCCAGTATTGGTCTCCTGGGACCAACACCTTTATAGCTATACAATCTCTTTAAGCCCAAATTAAAATAAGTTGCACATAAACTAATCATCAGCCAAGAAGTTTTCTATTAATTCAATTCCCAACTTGGTATCATCATACCAATATGCTTGCAAGCTAAGTCAATTATGTCAAACCAATCCATATAACCATTAGACTCTCAAGTTCAATTTAAAATCCAAAACCATGGCCACCAAGGGACTTCCAAAACTATTTCTATCCATTTATCCTTTTATGCAATGCAAAGTTTTCAAAATATAAGTTAGATCATGCAAATATCCAAATTTAAGAACAAGTTTAGTAGGTGGGTTAAGGTTAATGCCATTACCAAGAAAAAAATCCATCAATTTAAGGAAACCCATGTCATCTATTCCAAACCATACAATATTGCATCAATTCAATCCCAAAAACCATTTCTTTAAGCATGAATAATGCATTTAAAACATGATAAAATTAATTCAAGTACTAATAACCAAAACCCTCAACCCAGTTTCAAATCCATCATTCAAAACAGATGAATATTTAGTAAAAAAATATTATTATGTAAAAATACAAGTTAGGGATGAGAAACATGTCTTAAAATATTGAGCAATTTGAAGAGAATTAAAGGTTTAGAGCCTGAATGGTGAATCCCTTATAAAACCCTAATATATCTTGCCTTGGGAGTTAGAGAGGATAAAAGTGAGGTTTGATCTTAATAACTAAAGGAAAAATGGTCAACTGAGTGTTTTTAAGTAGTAGAGAAAAGCTTGAAGGATGTAAAAGACAAAGAAGACCCTAATTAAAACATGCAGGAAACGTCTGGGAACAATCATCACGACTTGGGTAATGACTCATGAGGTCTAAACATGAGTCGTGGCCTAGAGTTGTTACTTGAGGATCAACAATCTAGTCCTTCACTGTTATGACAATGGGTCTCTTATAACGACTCATTATCTGACATAACAGGTCATCATGAAGAGTCATGGTCAAGGTCTGAACTCTTGGGTACCCTTCTACTATTACAACGAGTCCCTTCTAACATCTCGTTATGACTCATAATGAGTCGTACCCTAGACTCATTATCAAGGTACCAAACCCTATCTTTCTTACTGTCATGGCAATGAGTCCTCCTAACAACTCGTAGTACTTGACTAGGAGTCGTTGCCAGGACTATCGTCACTAGCTGGTTGACATTACTACAGTAATTTGGCCATAACTTCTTACCCCAATCATGGATTAAAATAAGATCGGTGGAATTAGAAAGATATTTTAATTTACTATTTCCTGGAGGGTGTAGTGCTCAAAAACTTAGGGGATTACATATTCGTAGTGAGAATGAATTCATTCTTTATTGCTTAGTCCAGATTTTTGAATAACCCTTAACGAAGGTATCTCAACTTTGGTAGGTATCATAGCTTTATTTCCCCAGTAGATAAGAATTTCCCCAATCAAAGGTCTAACTATTGTACGATACCCTAACAGAGCATAAAGAATTATCTCATGCCAATATCTGTCATTCTTAACCATTTTTCTCAAGAGCTTCATGATGTTTTTATTAGCTGCTTCCACATCTCGATTCATTTATGGGTGATATGTTATGGAGTTATGATGAACAATCATAAGCTATTCCTAAATCATGTCCATCGATAGTTCAAGTTAGCTCTATTAATAATAATGGTTGATTTTGGTATTCTAAATTGGCATATCAAATTATTTTTGACAAATCTGAAACGGCTTTCTTGGTCACAGCTTTATACGAGGCAACATCTACCCATTTGGTGAAATAATCAATAGGGACCAAGATGAACCTATGTTCATTTGACACTGGTGGTTCTATTAGGATGATAATATACATACCCTAAGCTACAAAAAGCCAAGTAAACTCATTTCATAAAGCTTATGTGGAGGAATCTAAATTAAATTTTTGTGTATCTGGAACTTTGGGAACTTTTATACGTACTTGTTGCAGTTACTTTCCATGGTCATCAAAAAGTAACCAATTGTTAGAATCTTTTTAACGAGAGTAAACCCGCTCATATGGCGCCTGCAGCCTCCAGCATGTATTTTCTCTAGTAATTTTTGCTTCTACAGCATCGACACGTCTTAGAAATCCTATGTATGAGGCCCTTCTATAAAGAATTTCCTTATTTAAAAAATAATTCTTTGCCAAATGTCAGATTGTCTTTTTTGGTTATTTCTGGCCTCTTTAGGATATACTCTAGATTCTAAATTCCTCTTAATATCAAAGTATCATGTTTTTTCATCATTCTTTGCTTTGACATGGGCATAATGTGCAGGTTGTTTCTTCAAGCCTATTTCCAAAAGATCAATGTAACTTTGATCTAGGTGTTGAATCATGGAGAATATAGTAGCTAAAGCATCAGCAAACTCATTTTGTGTAATCTCAGGAGATGTCTAAAGTTAATTTTCTTGAATCCTCCACACAAATCTTGTATCAGTTCTATGTAAGGGATAATCTTAGAGTTCTTCTTAGCCCAATCTCCCCGTACTTAGTAAATCATTATGTCTGAATCTCCAATGACTAAAAATTCTCGAACACCATGTCAAGCGCTAACTTGAGGCCTAGGATGCAAGCTTCATATTCAGCCATATTATTGGTGCACAAGAAATACAATTTAGCGGTTACCAGGTAGTGTTGGCCTATTTTTAGCACCAAAACTGCTCCAATTCCTGAACCTTTAAAATTGATCACTTCATCATAAAACATTTTTCATTTGGGGTATATATTTGTAATATTTTCTCCCACAAAAAAAAGCTTTTTATTTGAGAAGGATGTTTGGAGTGGTTCATATTCATTGTCAACTAGATTTTTAGATAAATGATCTGTTAAGGCATGCCCCTTGATTACCTTTTGAGTCACATATATGATATCAAACTCACTCAGTAACGTTTTCCACTTGACTAACTTTTCTGTGGGCATGGATTTCTGGAATATTACTTCAGGGGATCCATTTTGAAATGAGATACATTGTATACGAGGATAGATAATGCCTCAACTTCTGTGCTACCTAGGTTAAAGCACAACAAGTCCTTTCTACTAGGGTGTAGTGAGTCTCATATAGAGTAAATATTTTACTCAAGTAGTAGATCATTTTTTTCTTTCTTACTGGCCTTATTATGTTTCCCATGGGCACATCTAAAAGAGCTTTCTGAGACTGACAAGTAAAGTAATAATGGATTTTCTTCCCTCAGGGAACCAAAAGAGGCAGAGAAAATAGATAATCTTTATTCCTGTCAAAAGCCTTTTAGTATTCTTCTATCCATTTGTTCAATGTATTTTTTTAAACGTCTTGGGAATTGGCTTGAATATGATCGTCGATTGATTAATGAACTTTCTAATGTAATTCAAATGACCCGTGAAACTCATGACTTCTTTCTTGGTGTTTGGTGTTGGCAAATTTTGATCTATCTTGATCTTGGATAGGTCGAGCTCGATGCCCCTCCTAATAACTATGAACCCCAATAATTTTTTGGCTAGCACATCGAAAGCATACATATAGGGATTCAAATTTAAGTCATACTTTATCAATTGGTCGAAGAACTTACTCAGGTGTGATAGATTATCCAAATTCTTATGGAATTTTATTATATCATCCATGTACACCTCAATTTCTTTGTAAATTATATCATGAAAGATAATTGTCATAGCCATCATGTATGTCGCACCTACATTCTTGAGATCAAAAGACATTACCCTATAGTGATAAACATCCCAAGGTGTAATTAAAGCCATAATTTTTGCATCTTCCTAATCCATTAAGATCTAATGATAAGTGGCAAAACAATTATAAAACACTGTATTTCATACTTTGCATAGTTATCGATGAGGATGTAGACGTTAGATAGTGGGAAATTATCCTTAGGACTGGTTCTATTCAAATATCTGTAGTCAACATAAATTCTAATCTTGCCATCTTTATTTAGCACTGAAACAAAATTGGCTAGCCATATTGGATATTTTGCGACCTCCACAACCTTAGATTGAATTTTCTTTGTCACTTCTTCTTTAATCCTTAAACTTAAATATAGCTTGAATTTCCATTATTTTTTCTTTATTAGATAAACTCTGGATTGATTAGCAACTTATGTGACTTGATATTGGTGTTGAACCCCAACATGTCATAGTAAGACCAAGAAAATATGTCAATATATTCTTGTAGCAAATGGATGAGTTATCTTTTCTGTGTATCTATTAGGTGAACATTGATTCTTGCATCCTTGACTTCACCATGATCTCTTAGAGTGACTACTTTAGTTTCTTCGAAGTTGGGCTTCTCACATTTTCAAATTCTTTCAAATTTTCCATTCACTGTTTCTTATTATAGTCTTCACATTCATCATTATTTGCCTCAATTTGTTCATTTACCTCTTGACATGATATGACATTGGAAAGTTTTAAATTATTATTACTGAAATAAACAAACAAACCAAGTCAGATAATAACAAGATAATTAAAAATACAAAAATAAGAATAAGTATAATTAAAATAGCTTATTAGATAAAGGGTGACCATTTCATTAAAATTTGGGAAATATTTACAAACCATGGCTCCTCACCCGCATAAGTATGGGCCCATGCCTCTTTGAAAATTGTAAAATGCAAACAAAAAATTTGATACATTAAAGATAGATCAAGGGCCTCTTATGGATCACCACCAATTTTAAAAACTAGTAGAAATTTCCCTTTCATCTACCACAATGGGCAACGATTCATGAGTGGAGTAAAGGTCTAATTCTGTTAAGTCTCGCCAAGCGCAGCCTTCCTCACCCCACTAGCCTCAGAAAAATTGTCTAGTATAGCATTGCATCCTTTAAATAGATTTCCTATCCCTTTCCCCAGACTATTATCTATTGCATCTCACGTATAGAAAATGACTGGTACAAGAATGGCAATGGCTTGGGTAGACCCATCTTTGTCCCTTTCTCATTCTCACATTTCTTTGTTGGCTTGTACTCCAACCCATACTTAAATCCTCTTTCTGGGATCACAACTGGCTCAATGATACTTTCCAAATTCTTTCCCAGGCCCCAACCATTCTTGAACCACTTTTTAGTATCATAGTATCCATCATCTTATAGCTAGAGGGCATTGGCATTTGGGGTGTTGGATCCTTCTCCATAGTAGTAACGATTTCCATTATTTAAAAATTACTACTTCTTGGAATATCTTCAATCATAGGTGCATAACCATTGGAGTGGCTTAAATAGATCCTTTTGCCTTGACTGATCACCTTGTGTCCTTTCTAGATAAATTTCAATAATTGATGGAAACACGAAGAAACTACTCTTGTGCCATAGATGAATGGCCTTTCAAGGAGAAAATTGTATCTAGGATGGATATCCATAACAAGAAATATAGTCTTGAATTCAGCAGGTCCCATCTGGATGTACAATTCAACTTCACCTATAGTGTATTTTTGCCCTCCATCAAAAGCTCACACATTAACATGGCTTTGGTAAACCTTTCCCAAGTTGTGGCCCAGTTGAATCAATATGGAAAAAGGAAAAAGGTTTAGATCATATCCATCATCTATTCATACCTAATTAATCACATGGTCATAACAACTGACAATAATGTGCAAGGCTTTGTTGTGCATTATGCCTTCAAAGGGCAACTCTTTCCCACTAAATGATATGTGATTACTTCCCACAAAATTCCCTATTATTGTGGCCAGATTTTCAACACTCGTGCCTACAGTAATATATGTTTTATCTAAGACTTCCTACAAGGCTTGTCGGTGGCATTGCGAACTCATTAATGATGCCTACACAGAAATCTGTGCCGGAGTTTTCCAAACGCTTGACAATTGCATATTTCTTCGGCTACATACCCCTCCAAAATTCTTTGACCTCTTCTTTAGTGATTTGACTTTTTTGTGAATCCTTCATATAGGCTAAATTCTTAGGAATATAGCACCACCCAGATTGTGTCATTCTGTGGACGACGGTAGTCTCTATAATAAATTCTTTTCTGGATGATGTTGGGGCATATGCTTGAGTTGGGGTTGTTATCACCACAAAGGGGGATTTTCATTGACACTTAAAGTAGCCACGGCTCTTTCGATCTTCTCTACTCCTTCCTTATTCTTGGACTTTTCTAAATCAATCTTAGTAATGGTCTTTCTAGCTACCCATTCGTCTTCTATTTCAATCATATTAATCGTAGTTCCTCCATGATTAGGCAATGGATTACTATTGATATTTGGTGTTGTTGACTGAAGAGTAATAACCTTTTGATCACTCAAGTCATGGATCTTATCTTTCAGATTAATGCAATCTTCGTTATTGTGCCTGACTGCTTTTAAATGATACGCACGGTTTTAGTTGACATGAGAAAATTGAGAATCAGTATTGGTAGGTTTTGGTTGGATAAGTTATTAATAATTGGCTTCCCTTAATCTTTTTAAAAGTTGAGTATGACTTTACCTAATGTTATGAAGTTTTGGGGAGGTTTCTTTTCGAGGTTTGATTAGGGAAGTAATAGTATTTTAGTTGGTGGGGGTGGAACTTGATGATAATTTGAGGGTTCCTGGACATTAGCTTAGTGATTTGGAATGGTGGTTTAGACATTAGAATAATAATTTGGTTGTGAAGCTTGATATTAAGGTAAGATATTTGGCTATAAGGCTTGGTATTAGGGTGGGACATTTGACTGTAGATCTTGGTATTAAGGTTGGGAAGATAAGATGAATTGAGGACTCAGCGGTGGGGGAGAATAAAGGGTATTCCTAGGTCTGAATTTCCTTCTCAACTTAGTAACAGAATGAGTGGATATCATGGTTACATCTTCTATTTTCTTCTTAGAGAACCCAGAAGACCCAGATGGTGTTGGATTTTTAAAAGTCTTTCCAAGTTGAATACCTTCTTATAGTGACTCACTAATATTTACTAAATACGCAAATGTCACACGAACTGTCGGCACATTTCTATTATAAAATTTTCCTTCTTAAGCACAGGAAAATACTGACATTATTTCCTCTTCAGTCATTGGAGGTTGTAGTTTAGCATCTTCCTTCCTTCAGTGATAGGCATAGTCCCAAAAATACTCATAGCTTATCTACCTAATCATGTCTAGTAAATGTTAGTTTGGGACTATTTCTACATTATATGCAAACCTATTGAGAAAGTCTTTGGCCAGTGCCCTCCAATCGGCCAGTCTAGAGCTTCACTTTCTTAAACTTTGACTAAATAGGTGCATTAGCAATGCCTCATTCTATCCTATTTTGACTATTTTGTTAGAATATCTCTTAAGTAAACCATGGGATTTATAGTGTCACAGAATGTTTCAAATTTGAATATCTTATATCCTTTTGATTGATCTAAACTGGAATGGACACACAAATCATTATAACTAAGGCCATCATTATCCATCATCCTATGAGATTTTTTGATCCTCATAATCTCTTCATTCATTGCCAACAACTTTTTTCATGCTCAATCCTCCATTCCTTTTTTTCTTGTCATAATGGTCTACCTTGATATTAAAAAATGGGTTATAAAGGTTGAGAGGTGTGATGACATAGAAAGTGCTTGGAGGAGTAGGTTGGATGTGAGAGAAATTTAGTATAGTAGCATGATTTTGAGGATGAATGGAAATTGGGTTGTAGGTAGGGAGGACATTTTGGTAGTTGTAGGTATTTTATGAAGTTTGGAAGTGATTTTGTGAAGTTTGGGAATAAAATTGTGGAGTTTGTATATGAATTTGTGGAGCTAAGGATGGTTTCTATGAATGTTAAGCATTTAGGTTGTCATCTCGATTATTTTTTGGATGACTGAAGTATGGGTTTGATGGACTGGTGGATTATTAATGATAAGGTCCATGGGAAGTCGGGAGGCAGAGGTAAATGCTACGTTACTTGGATGATTCTCGAGATAGGGAAGTTGAGAGGAGAAATTTGGAGTGAAGGCTTATGCCCTTCTGGGAATGAAGCGGTGTTGTGATGGCCAAATTGGCCGAATCTCTAATACGATTCATCTCCTCTTAGAATAGTTCTAGTTTTCTCGTGAGTTAAGAAATCATCTCACTTTGTTCGGCTATCACATTATCCCTTATGGTCAATGCATTATCATTATCATTTCTAGTCATATTTAAATGATGACTAAGGGATAGGACCTTACGAGCTTTAGACCGGTTGAAGTAAGGATGTTCAGCCAACTTATGTCAACACAAAATAGTTTCTATTATTGATAAAACAAAAGCAACGCAAAGGTTGATATGTCAAATCCGGTTAGTGGAAAATAATACAATATATTTGACAAGAAGTAAACAAACAAAGTTGTTTTCATCATAGGCAAATTGATCCATGGGGGTATTACTTCAAAAATTTCAATTAATAGGACTTTGCTCATTTATTTGGGATGAGTAAGTTTAGTTAGGAGGATTTACCTTGCCACATCTTATCCTTACTCCACCATCACAAAAGTAAGGGGGAAAATAACTTTGAAAGATAGAGGCCAAGCCGAAAGGCCTACGCATCCCACATAGGAGAAATCAGACCCTACGTAGTTTGAATAGTTCAAGGAAAAGATTCATTTCATTACATTCTCGTTAAAATCCATTACATTAAAAAAGAAAAAAATCCAAAGAAAAGAAATCTAGAAACTAGCTCCTAGATAAGTGCAGGAATTCTCGCTTCATTCTACTCCCTCCACCTATTTATCTTCTAAGGTTCAAATGGTGGCAACTCTAACTTGATCCTTCTAGTATCCACCAATAGCTCCAACTCTATCTTAAAAGATCTACAAGTCTCTAAGTTATTCCCCCTATGCCTCAATGATAATGGAAAACCTCCTTGAACTTCTTCCAAGCTTTAGACATCATGTTTGGATTCCTATCCACTGGTTTCAAGATCTTAGCATGGATGAGCTTTGAATAAATGTCATGATAGGTTTCTTTAAATTTTTTAAAGTCATATTTATAAATCTGCACCTCTTGAGTGATGGTCATACCTGGATTGACATGGTCACATGCGAGAATGGTTTGTGGCCCCCACAAACTACTAATTCGGCTGCTGCGGATCATGCTACAAATTTTAGCTCTTTGAGATATTCACTCATTGGTGTTATGTCCAGGTTGATTCGAATGGTAAGAGCATTTCTTATGAGCATCTTTAGGAAGGTAGACAAATCCTTCTATTTGGTTGGGTTAGAGAATTCACATATCTCTTAGAGTTAGATAAATTTCCGAGCATGTCATGACCTTGGGGATCCTGGAGTATTCTCTTAAGTAAGCTTTGAGGATGATCTTTTCACTTCCTGACCTAATCCTAGTTGTCCAAAAAATATCCCCTTTTAGCTTCTCATGGTAATCATCTTTTATTTTTAGAGATACGACTTGCTGCATGCCTTCTTTCTCATTGCCTTCGGTTGGATCTTCAACTTTGTTCTTAGCATTCTCCTTTTTATGTGAGAACAATTAGTTAACTTTAGCGATTTCCTTGTAATTCTAATTGATCTTGCTAACCACTTTCTTGGTTTCTAACTTTAGTACCTCCTCTACCTGGATTAACTCCACTATTTGTCTTTTTATTTGAGTGGTTCTCAAGTCCATGATTAATTTTCCTAAAAGAGTAGGGACAGATCTTTAGGAAATTAAAGAATGGTTGAGGTCTTTTATAGAAACTTAGGAGAACCAAAGGGTTTGGTTGGACTTTTGTATAGTGGATGTATATTTCTGCCTTGAGTTGCTTTATAATTTGTTTGAAATAAGAGTGGATAAGTTTGTCTTTGATTCAAATAAATTCATATAAACACATAAGACAATTATATCACACAATAAGCTTATAATAAGTGTGCATCCTAATTGGGTGACCCTTTGGATCCAAGGATTTCCCTAATTGGTTTGAAGGAAGTATAAAGGCTTAAAACAAATCCATTATCCCCAAAATCATTTTCATAATTATCATAAGGCCATAAATACATATAAAGTAGCAAATGGATACAATCTTGATGGGAACACAAAAATAAAATGCAAGAAAATAGTCCCACGCAGGGGATAAAATAAAAAAAACTCATAAAGCCTACAAAGTAGCAAATAAGGGATACAATCTTTGAGGAAAGAAAAGTAAAATAAAAGAAGAACAGTACCACATAGGGGATAAAGATAGAAAATAGTGGTATCCAGATGATCCCTCATCGGTCTTTATCTTCTAGCTTTGTCCACCTTATTCCCTATGTGATATCTGTTTGTGATCAAGTGGCTTCCGCATAATTGTTCTTTACTTTTGTAGATCATTCTCTCTATTCTAACCATTTAGGAAAGCATGCAATTTCCTAAATAGATCAAACACTATCTAGCATTATCCACCTCTTGTCTGGCTCGTTTTAGTTCTTCTCACAATTGATGTATGGTTAAAGCATCCTCCTTGTGTTTTCATTGATCTAGAATCTCACTTGTTTGGAACTTATCCTAAAGCCTGTGAAGTCTAATCTAATCCTCTGATTTTACATCAACAATTTATGTGGGCACATTCAGATCAGCGACCAATGTTCAAAAAGGTTCTTCTTCAACCATTCTTTTTATGTATCACTAACCTCAGGTTCAAACCCAATGCGAATAAAGACTTCCCTAAACATGGATTAGCTTAATCTTCAAAGATTCAAACTTAGATTCTAACACTTAACATGGATATCCCCAAACCTTCAATGAACCATACTAACATCCTTCATAGCCTACTCATATTACATTTAAACCATGAGACTTACCATTACACCAATATACCCAATATCAACAACATATAATTTCTAATCAGCAAACTTAAATTCTTGCATACACTTTTTCAAGCCTACAGATTCACCTTTCATACAACTAGCCCCATGGATAAATAATCCACCAAATTTAGAAAACACAATCCCCACTTTACTACTGCTAAATTTCTGGGTTCATGTTTCTAACTCTTGGTCATATGCTATCATAGGATTCTGAGAAGGGATCTGAAAGCATATCTGACTTCAGCTCAATGCATAATTTTTCATGAACCTGAATGAAATATTTCATACTTTGGAATATAAAGGCATTAGTGGGATACTATTGAGCCTGCGTGCAATCCCATAACTACCTGTGGGGACTGCTTGAGAAAAGCTCTATTGGTAAAGATTTAAGCTTTGCTATTTCTGTTACCTTAAGAATAAGGCAGAGTTGGAATGAATGGATTAACATAAGAGTCTGCATAAGTTCCTGAGAAAACACCTCTACTGTACGATCTAAGACATGAAAGAAGGGAAATATTTCCTAAATGCCCTGTAGCCTCTCGAAGAAAAGTACAGATGTCTTCATACCATTCCATAAGACTCTACTAGACATGGCTTCATAGACATCCTAGGACAGTTGAACTATGGGCCATGATACCAAGTTTGTCACGACCTGAGACTACCCCCTAGTTGTAACATAGTGCTTGGAACCACAAGTGATCCTAAGCTAACCCATAAACCGGCATGCTATTGAGCAACTAATTTAATATGTAAAACAAAACTTAATTTGTTGAGTGGAAGCATACTCATGAAAAGTTTGAATAAAGTTAATGTTGATACAGTTTATATCATGATAAAACTAAAGAAAGAAAGTCAAATTACATGACTAACTCTGACTGACATCTATGAAGCCTCTACTCTACTGACTATATATAGTTAGGACGTGCCTCCAACTACCACTAATCAATACATATGAAAAATAAAAAATATAGTACATGATCTACAACTGTCTAGAGTTCTCAAAATAGGAGAACTTATCACCTGCTAGCTAAAATCTGCAAATTGTTTGACCCTGGTGTAAGAGCTACATATGGTACCTACATTATGAAGGATGTAGCCACAAACGCACATATGTGTCAGTACGTTGGAATGTACTGAGTATATGGAGACATACACTAAATCATGGAAATATTTCAAACATGCTATAAAACTGAGGATATAAGTTATTTGCTGAAATATAAATTAGAAACATGACTATACATAAGAATTTATAAATCATGAGATGAAAATAATTCTGTAAGCTAGAAGGCAGTAGAAACATAAATATTATAAGTCATTCTCTTGTGGGGCTGAATATGATGTAGAAGCTGAACTGAGGATGACATATAAATACTGGGTCTGAAATTATGTGGTGGAAACTGACTTAACTCAAGGATCTGAATATACAAATATACTGAGCATGAATGAATAAACGTAAAAAACCAACATAACATGTATTAAGTAGATCTAATTAACTGAATGACTGATATTTGTATGACCGAACAACTAAAATTTAAGTAAAGGGATAACTAACATCGGTATGCTGAGTAGTGGATATAAAAATACTGATTATGTAAAAATGAACTATACTTAGTCTGAATAACTGACTAAAATTATGGGGTACTGTGCATATGAGATAAGGACTAACTGAACAGCATGAGATAACTGAACATGAATGCTTGAAAACTGTAACATCTGTGAATGCAAGACCAAGCATATACATATTTCTGAAATAATTTGTAAACTAAAAGACTGAAATCTGTATAACTGAATAACTTTAAATCTGTATGCTTTGGTCAAGCAAACCTGAACTAAATATATACTAAATACTGTAATGAAATAGTGGGAGCTATCATGTAACTAACATAAACTATGTGAGTTATCATGGAGTCCGACGTCTGACCCACGTTGAGGAGAGTTGTTTTATCCTTACTATCGGAGCAGAACCTAAACTGGTGTGATCACTAAACTGATGTCCTGAAGGACTAGGGAGTCAATCCTAACTGGCGGGTGACCTCTAAGAGAGTGTCAGCCCTAAGCTGGCGGGTGACATCTCATAATCCTATGTTGGCTACGTAGTTCTGGAACTTAGGGACTGCTATTAAGGACCCAGTCCTAACTGGTGGGTAAGCCCCCAACCCTAGGTTTGTTCGGTGCTAAATTTTTTTCCCAACTAAAACGCACTGAAATACTAACTGGTGCATGAACTGATAACTGATAAGCTCAAGTCATGATATTCCAAAAATAACAATGCATAATTCTGAGGTAATTATAAACATATAAACAATAATGCTCAACATGATCATGGTGTTCTAACTATGATATTAAAACTATGATCTAACTGACTTGTTACTTGAAAAATAGAAATCATGTAAAACACATAGGTATCGAGTGTTCATAACCCACCAGCACTGAATGATCATAAAATATGACGTTTAGACTTAAGACTGTAGTATTGAATCATGGTTCAACCTAAGACAAGAGCATTTCATCAAACATGTGGAAAGCATGAACATGTACATGGGGATATTCTAAACATGATCATTCAACAAATCATGAAATTTACTTGAGTAAGACATGTAAAACTAAAATTCATAGCATGAGGAAATCAAATCTTGCGTGGAATCATACATGGGCTGAATTTAATTTAAATCACCATGAAAATATGAAATTCAATCTTTCTTGAACATATAAAATACCATAATGATAGAAAATTCAATCTATAATTGAAAGAAAAGGGTTTTGGGATCCATGGATGAAAGGGACCCATGAATAAATACCCCACATACCTTAAGCTTTTAACTTGAGAGGAAAACACAATTCATGATGCTTTCTTGAAGATTGTTGAACTTGAGAAACTTGGATTCTTGATTCCTTGGGTAAAAGGAATTGAACTTGTTCTTGGGGAAAAGAGAGGGTTTTCTTGAGAGGAAAATTGGAGAAGACGGACAAATAATGACCTAAAAGATGCCCCAAGTCATGTTATGGCAATTGGGTTGAGGGGAGAGAAAGACATAATTTCCCTTCAATTATTTAAATCAAAAAAAAAAATGGACACAACTACGTCACCTCGATGCGGTCTTATCATTGTAGTTTACTGGTTCTGACAAAAATGATCATAATTTTTTGCTCGGGTATCGAATTAAGGCAAAATTGATATCGTTGGAAAGATAATTAAACTTTCTACAATTTGGTGGGTCTTGATATGAAAATTCCATATATAAAAAAAGTTAAACACGTTCAAAGTTGACCCTTGTAGAATCGAATACCATAAATTTATCGAATCAAAGTCTCTTAGCTCAACTTTGTTCTAAGTGATTCCTATGAACATTTTTCACCTCATAAGAACTTCACACAGTAGGATAAAGATCATGACACGTGTATTCAATTATAAATCAAGAACTGGACACAACACCTTCACCGCGACGCGGTCAGCATGCGATCGGGACTAATGTCGCGTCGCGGGCCTATCGCGGTGACCCACTAGTTTTGTGATCCAAACATGTCCCAAACCTTATCTGAAAAATTTGAAACTCCTCCGAGACACACTTCTTACATGCCTGAACATGAATTAACTCAAAAACTAACGTCTCGAGGTCGGAAAGATCAAAATAAAAATTTACAAAGTTTAGGGATCTTAAAGATGACTAAGTCCCCAACACTTAGTGAAAATTTTAAGCCTTAAGCCCCATAAGCATGAAACTAAGAGATGAATAAATCTAAGGTTAGTATGGGGTATTACAGAAATGATACCTCTTTTGGTAATTTCTCAAATCCCGATATATTTTAGCGACGATTATAGGAGCAGAACTGTGGAATACGTTAGAAGAGTCATATTCCACTCCATAGAAAATGGCATGTGTTAACATAAGGACGCTTGGATTAATAGTACCATTTTTCTCTTTTGGAAATATCATATTTCCAAGTAGACTACCCGTGAAAGCAAAATGCCCTTCTATCCTTCTATTTTGACTCAGACGCACATTCTAGCCTAAATTTTTTTAAAGAATTGAATATGCGAAACCTATAGTACAACTCATAAAAAGGGATATTTGGCCCATCTAGATTCCTGAACCATGTATCATCTTCTATAAAAAAAAAAGGGCATCCTTGCTCTTTTGACGGTTCAATACAATCGAGACTAACAATCATTGTCAGGTTTGCTCTTTCTCTTACTACAAATGTCAATGCTCTCATAGCAAGATACCACTTCTTCGATAATAAAGGTCAATTAAACTTCGCCAGAGCGAAATACCATAGTGTCATTATCTCAAAATTTTGTCAGCACATGAATTATCTCAGGCCAAGCATCCATTTCTAGAAGCGAAGGTAGGTGATCGATATGCATCTTAATAATCACTTTATATTTCGGACATATATAGGCCCACCAAACCTTAAAGAAATCATTTGGCTGGGTAATCATTTTGAATCTTCTAAAGGGGTTGAGTCATCCCTACACAAAATAAACAAGGTAAGCCTTTTCTCCTACCCCTAAATGATAATAGTCTAGATTAGTCGGCATACACTCCTTCTACACATAAGCATGATTCGTTTGTGATTAGATCATGGTCAATAGACATAGGGTAGGTTTTCCAATGGACTCAATACTCAGATATTGGATCATCCGAGGCTCATATCTATAAAGAATTTTGATTTTGCTCAATCTTTGGTATCTAGAGTGGGATTTGACTAGGTTTCCAAGTGGACATCATTATTTTGAAAATAAAAACACTCATCAAACATTTAATGTACCAATAAATTATCGTATTTCCAACACTTTTATTTGATATTGATCAATAGGGACACTACGATTGGGAACTCCAAGCAATTTATTTATCAAATGAGGAATTATGCCATGAATACAAACACCAGATTTAATCACAATAAATATCAAATTACTATATTTAATTAAGTAAAATCAAATAAATCAGTCAAAACAGCCTAAAATTTGGTTAGAATCTTAAATAATTCTCCAGCAAAGTCATCATTTCTGTTTTATCCCTTTTCAAAATGAAGGGTATAAAAAACATATTTTTTGACTACTTAAACTATCTCAAAACATTAAAAAAATTAAAATAAATTAAGAAAAATACAGAGTCGTCAATTGATTTTTGAGAAAATATCAAGGAAAACTAAAAATATTTCAAAGACTTGAAAACAGAAACAAATTCTTAAAATTCAAGAAAAATGGGCAAGGATTCAGGTAACGTCTTGAGATGAATTTTAAGGCAATCAAGAGTGTCTGTTAAAAAGTAATTGACTAAAAGACGAGTTGACTGATTTGACTAATGGCTAATTTTGTAAAATCTTGAAATCTATTTGCAGAATATGACATTTATTTTACTCAAGTGAAAGTTGTTTATTCAAATTAAGGAAAAATTATCTCAAGATGAAAGGTTAACTAGCCCAATTCTTTTATCGATTTGAGAAAATAAATTACTTTCAATTAAAGAAATAAAGTAAACAAATTATGAAATTTTGACCACTTTTAAATATTTTTTACGAGGAAAATTTATTTTTATGCCGAGGAGAATTTTCTTAGGCTTAAATAAGCCAATTTAGCACATGAATAGAATAAAAATGTCATTTTAGATTTTTCTAAGGCTTGTTCTAAGGGAAAATATAAACCAACTTGCTTTTATTAACCTGAGAAATTAGACTACATGACGAATGATCAAGAAAGAAAAATGTAAAGATAGAAAAAAAAAAAATTCAACGTGGATTTTAATTCGATTTAACCAAGTTTAAGAGTTCATTACAAACAAGTAATCAAATATGAATTTACAAATAAACTAAGGGTAACCTACATAAATTCCAAATTTTTAATGGGTTGTAATACTTTTTACCATAACTTTGTTAAATTACAAGATATCCCAGATTTTGATTTTTGTGATACATATATTTAGCCTTGATACATATGCATTGTAATACATTTGTAACTGATAGGTTAGTTAAATAAAGTAATGAATTTTCAATTATTATGGGGAGTAAATAACGCGCAAATCGTGGCATACCATATCCACTTTCAAATGAATCCTTGCAATACCCAAAATCAGCAAAACAAAAGATCAACTTTCAAATTTTTCATCCTTCTCCCATAATTCACAAACTGATCTTAAATTTTTATTTGATGGACTAGCTTTCCAGATGTATAAAGATATATATGGCTCCAGATGTATCATTACATCTGGTAAAATTACACAATACATTAAAATTTAATCTCACACAAAATAAATAGTTTACATATGTTAAACATATGTTAAATGTATTAAAACATTTACAAATGATCAAAAATATGAAACTATCAAAAAGTATCTGTCATATGTATCACTAGTATTCTGACAACAAGTGTATCACTCATATTTAGCACCAATATATTGATAGTAAATGTATCACTCATCTATATCACCATTTATAGTATGAAAATATATCAAGAAATTAACAACATTATATATGTATCAAGCGCATTAACCAAAAATATATGTATCAATGTCAAATTCGATATCTAATTCCGCGAACTATTGTAGTGTTCATTGTCATTGTCGTGATTCCATCGAAAACTATGAAATTTTTTAGCTTCTACGGTATGAAGATTTTAAAAAAGAATATGAATGTTTGTCAACATAAAACATACAGTAAAACATTCAAAATTTTAAGAAAAAAAAGATTAATAGAGATGGAAAAAACTGAAACAAATTATAAATTGTAAATGATAAGATTTGATTAAAAAATATTAATTTGATTTTTTAATAGATATTTAAGAGATTTTCTCTCATTATTACTCTCCTAAATTAAATGCAAATCGGTTACTTCCTTATTTAATGTGTATCAAGTGGAAAAGAAAAAATATGGGATTTTATAAAATATTTTTAAAAATAAAGGATTTTATGTATTCATGTCACTTAAGTTTGTGTTTTTGCATAATTTATCCATAAACTAAAGGAGAAAAGTTTAAGATTTGGGCTCCTGATTTGGATCATTAGAATTTGGCCAGCTTTTGGGCCTATTTTAATGGACTTTTCATACCCTTTTTAGTTGTGTATACCGCCTTTATATCAACTTCTCCTTTTCAAGTTTATGGTTGTTTACGTACTGTATAATAGCTTATATGTAACGCCCCAGATCTGGTACCCGGATTGCTACACGGTTCTCATGACCCCGAAGGACCACAAGCTAACTCATGACTGTTATCTGTACCTGTATACAGCATGAAATACTTTATAATACGGAAACATTAACTGAAAGTCCATAAGGTTCAAAACTGAGACATAGTATATGATAAAAATGTAACATCTGGGAGGGGTATAAAATACCCAAAACAACTAAAATAAACTATATGAACATACTGTAGTCTGGAAAGCCTCTAAAATGTGATTGTCTGAATAAGGAGTTGATGGGCCATGCCCCCAACTAACTCCAACTAATAAAATAATTATTGAGATAATAAAATGATGATCATGTCCTCGAAAGATGAGGACTCACTACTAACTCTGACAGCTGAAACTGGAATCTACTGATGCTCTGGAGCTCGTGTCTCTGAACCTATGGTATAAGACACCATAGTGCAAATGTGTTAGTACTTTAAATGTACTGGTATGTATGTGAGGTAGGCTGAATGCATGGGGTACATATGCATGAACAATAACAATAGCAGATTGACTATCATAAGCGTGAGAATAGATGCATGAGACATAATAACTAATACTGCTACCGTGATAACATGATTACTGAATCTAAATATTGATAACATGACATACTGATAACTGATATAACTGATAACGTGAGTGACTGTATCTAACAGTTCTGAATCTAATGGAACTAGTTGAGTCCCGTACTATATCTGAATTGACTATATCTGACAGTCCTGAAATCTGAAGAACTATTTGAGTTCTATTACTGAGACTGATTGACTGTGTCTGATAGTCCTGATTCTATAACATAAAACCGTGGGAAGTAGTTATCTAACCGACATACCCTAATATGCCATTATGGCTGAGTTGGGGTCCAATCTGTAACCCCAATTAGAAGGGTGTCAATACCGTGGCACTGGTAAGGACAAGATGTGGGTAACCCTCATCTGATAGTGTCCCCAAAAGAGAATGGTGGGGCCCTTATCTGATAGTGCTTATCCACCTCATCAACCCTCATCGGATAGTGTTGATATCTCAATTTATGCTAGCTACATAGTTTTAGAATGCAAGGATGACTTCTAAGAATCACACCCTCATCTGATAGTATGTGTTCCTACCCTTGGATTCACTCGGTGATAATTCATACTCCAATGAGAATAGACTCTGAACATGATTTACTGAACTGAACATGGGTTGAGTTACTGAATTCCGTTGACTGACGGAATACTACTGATATCTAACAACTGACTGAGTTCATGAGATCATGGAGATTTCCTGAGTCATAAGACTTTCTGAAGTCTAAGGATTCACAGCTTGACTGAGAGTATCGTGAAAACATGACATGGCTCTAGGCACACAGCTAATGTTTCGGGTACGAGTACCCCCAGGACTCGATAGAAGGAAACTGACCAAGCATAACTTACTTGAACATATAACTAACATCATAATCCATAATATATTTATAGAAGCATTTCATCAAAAAATGTGATGGGCATAACTTATACATACATGGGGATTTCATGGTATCATGCTAGTTAGGCACTTTTCCTTCATCTAGGCATTTAATCAAACATATTGTAGGCATGGTACATGTAAACATCATTGTACAATAATTAAATATCATGGTTCAATTCTAATTTCATCTTTCAAGGGTCTAATCATAGGTTTGCATGAATCTATATCTATAATAATTTAACCCACATAGAATTTATCACCCAAGATGGAGTAGAATTTAATTTCTCATTATCCACATGAACAAGAGCAGCCCAATCACGAAATTCATAAGAAAATCCATAAACTTGAATTTAGAAAAGGGATTCTTGGGCTTCATGGATGAAAGGAGTTTATGAATAAACACTATGCATACCTTGGTTCGTAAATACAAAAAGATTGATGGAGGAAATTCTTGATTCTAAATCTTTTATGAAAAGCCCTAGGTTGTTCTTGAGAGGTATTTGAGAGAAGAGAGTGTATTGTGGGTGAAAAGTGGCTGAATAACGTGTTAAAGGGCTTATATAGGGGTGGGAAATTGACCCTTTTAACCCTAGACGTGTCTTGAAATTTCAGTAAAAATTTCCTGAATTGGACCCTGGCGCGACGCGGCACTGTCGCACCGTGTCAGTGGAATTTGACAATTGGGAAACTGAGGGATGGCGCGACACGGAGCCATCGCATTGCCCCTTCTTTTGTGACCTGGAACTTTGGCGCGACGTGGAGAAAATCGTGTTGAGACACTAGAAAAGGACAATTGTCATTTTAGCTTATGGCGCGGCGCGCCACTGACCAATATGGCGCTGTTTTACAACGGGAACTTGAAATAGTCATAACTTCTTACCTGGTTATCGGATTTAGGCAATTTTATATCAATGGAAAGCTTATTGAATTTACCACATGATAAAAAGTGAAAATCTTAAAAATACCATGTGTACAAAAGTGGATTCATCTTTCAAAGAAATCTCCTAACATTTTTTAGATGATTTCAAGCTAGGAAAAGGTACGGGGTATTACAATATCTCCCCCTTGAGAACATTTATCCTTGAAAGAAACTGAGAGTAAGGGGAAGAACATAAACTGACATACATACTGAACATGAATTATTGAAACATGATCTCATGACTGATATGACTGATAATTGAATATATCATACTGGACACGCATACCTGATGCATGCGTAACTGATTCATGAATGCATGATTGAGTGTTCTAAGGAAATAATTTTCTCACAATGAGAATGCATGTCTGATGCATAATTATATAACTGAACTGATATATGAATGCATGACTGAATATGCAATGGTACTTGATACCAATTTTATGATGAACACTGAACATGAAACTGAGTAAGCTTAAGTAGGACTGTTACCTTGAGCTTGATCTAAGTTGGCGGAGAAGTGGTAAGGATACTTGGTACGCATGTCTGCTTCTGCTTCCCAAGTAGTTCCCTCGATAGACTGATTTCACCAAAGAACTTTAACTAGAGGGACTTCTTTGTTCCTCAGTCTACGAGTCTGATAGTCTAGGATTTCAACTGGAATCTCCTCATAAGAGAGACTGTTCTGAACATCAATGCTTTGAATATGGACTACAACTGTTAGGTCACCTATGCACTTCTTGAGTAAAGAGACGTGGAAGACTAGATGAACTGAGGCTAGATCTAAAGGCAATTTGAGATCATAAGCTACCTTGCCGAATCGACTGAGAATCTTGAAGGGACCGACATATCGGGGACTAAGTTTCCCTTTCTTACCAAACCTCTTCACTTCCTTCATGGGAGAGATCTTTAGATAGACATAGTCACCAATATCAAACTCGAGATTTTTTCTACGAACATCTACATAAGACTTCTGTCGGCACTGAGCAGCCCGGAGTTTTTCTCTAATCAACTAAACATTTTCTAAGGTATCGAATACTAAGTCAGGCCCTATGATTGAGGCCACACTAACTTTGAACCAACCGATCAGATATCTACATCTCCTACCATAGAGAGCTTCAAATGGAGCCATCCAAACACTAGAATGATAGTTGTTGTTGTATGCAAACTCAATCAAAGGCAAGTGGTCATCCCAACTACCCTTGAAATCAATTACACACGCCCGTAGAATATCTTCTAAAGTCTGAATGGTCCTTTCTTCTTGACCATCTATCTGAGGATGAAAGGTTGTACTGAGATGAACTTGGGTACCAAGACCCTTTTGGAATGCTTTCCAGAAGTGACAGGTGAACTGGGTACCTCTGTCTGAGATAATAGATAACGAAATATTGTTTAATTTGACCAACTCCCTAATGTAGAGTCTGGCATAATCCTCAACTGAATAAGAGGTATGAACTGAAAGGAAATGGGTTGATTTGGTCATCCTATTTACAATGACCTAAACTGAATCATGCTAATAAAGAGTTCGAGGTAAACCCGTCACGAAATCCATGTTCACTTCTTCCCACTTCCAAGTAGGAATAATGAACTCCTGCATAGGACCACTAGGCTTCTGATACTCTATCTTAACCTGCTGATATATAGAGCACTTAGCAACAAACTCTGCAATATCTCTCTTCATCCCACTCCACCAATAGACTTCTCGCAAGTCATGGTACATTTTTGTGGCCCCTGGATGAATATAATAGTGCGTACCATGCTCTTCTGCAAGAATTCAATACCTTAAGTCATCTATACCTGGAACATATAGACAACCCTGACAACGCAACACACCATCTCCCCCTTGGGAGAAAACCTCTACTTTCTGATCCTGAACTGACTCTTTCAACTTGACAAGGCTGGGATCTCTATCTTGCTTTTCTTTCACCTCAGAAACTAGAGATGATTCTGAACTACTCTGAACCCATATATCACCCTCATCTGCATCGACTAAGCGAACGCCTAGTCTAGCAAGATGATGTACTTCCTGAGCTAACTTTTTCTTATTATCATTCACATGAGCAATACTACCCATAGACAGTCTACTGAGAGCGTCGACCACTACATTGGCCTTGCCCAGATAATAGAGGACACTCATGTCATAATCTTTCAAGAGCTTTAACCACCTACTCTGACAAAGATTGAGATCTTTTTGAGAAAAGACATACTGAAGACTCTTATGATCTGTGAAGACATCTATATAAATTCCTCCGTAGAGATAATGCCTCCAAATCTTTAAGGAAAAGACTACGGTTGCTAACTCAAGATCATGAGTAGGATAATTATTCTTATGGGGTTTAAGTAGACTGGAGACGTAGGATATGACCTTACCATGCTGCATGAGGACACAACCTAAACCCACTCTGGATGCATCACAATACACTACGAACCTATCTGGACTATCTGGAAGAGCTAAAACTAGAGCTGAGGTAAGTCGAGCTTCAACTCCTGAAAACTCTTCTTGCAAGGATCTGACCACTGAAACTTAATTTTCTTCTGAGTCAATCTGGACATAGGGGATACAATAGAAGAAAACCCTTCAACAAACCATCTGTAATAGCCATCCAGACCTAAGAAACTCCTGATATCTAATGGAGAGACAGGTCTGGGCTAGTTTCTTACCGCTTCGGTCTTTTAAGGATCTATTCTAATGCCATCACCCAAAATGATATGACCAAGGAATGCTACTGACCTTAGCCAAAATTCACACTTACTGAATTTGGCAAATAGCTGATGATCTCTGAGAGTCTGAAGTACTGTTCTGAGATGGTCTGTATGATCTCACGCACTGCGGAAATAGACCAGAATATCATCTATGAAGACTATGACGAACATGTCCAAGTACTATTTGAACACGTGGTTCATTAAGTCCATGAAAGCTGCTGGGGAATTGGTAAAACAAAATGACATGACTAGGAATTCGAAGTGACCATACCGAGTATAGAAAGCTATTTTTGGAATGTCCCATTCTCTGAATCTGAGTTGATGATAGTCGGATCTGAGGTCTATCTTAGAGAAATAACTAGCACCCTAAAGTTGGTCAAACAAGTCATCGATTTTGGGAAGAGGATACTTGTGCTTGACCGTGACCTTATTAAGTTAACAGTAGTCTATGCACATTCTGAGAGAATCGTCTTTCTTGCGCATGAATAATACTGGTGCACCCCATGGGCAAACGTTGGGTCTGATAAACCCCTTATCTAGGAGATCCTTCAAATGTTCTTTCAATTTTTTGAGTTTTTCTGGTGCCATTTTGTATGGCAGAATAGAGATAGGCTGAGTATCTGGAAGAAGATTAATGCCGAAGTCTATTTCCCTTTTAGGAGGAATTCCTGGAAGATCTTCGGAAAAGACATCTGAATATTCATTCACAATTGGAACGGATTCAAGACTGGGAGTTTTGAAACTAGAATCCTTAATATGAACAAAATGATAGACGCATCCCTTCGATATCATTTTCCTTTCCCGAAGATAGGAAACAAGTTGACCTCTAAAAGCGGATACACTACCCTTCCACTCAAGGACGAGTTTATTTGGGAACTGAAACTGGACTATCTTGTTTCTGCAGTTGACTGTGGCATAGCAGGAATAAAGCGAATCTATGCCAAGAATGACATCAAAATCAGTCATCTCTAATTCGACTAGATCTGCTGAAGTAACTTTCTAAAATATCATAACCTGGCAGTTCCTGTATACCCATCGGGCTATGATGGTTTTACCCACTGGGGTAGAGACTGAAAAGGGCTCTGCTAGAATTTTAAGACTGACTTCGAAATCAACTTCTATATAGGGAGTAACAAAAGACAAGGAAACACCTGGATCTAGCAAAGCGTAAATATGAACATGAAAGATCTATAACGTACCAGTAACCACATCAAGAGAATTTTCCTAATCTTGTCGGGACTGAAGAGCATAGAATCTGTTTGGGCATTGCCTACTAGTAGCACTGGAGGTGGCACCCTGCTAATTTGGGCGACCGAACTGAGCTGAGGAGTGGAGATGACTCTGATAACTTGACTGAGGGCAGTCTTTGACTCTGTGGCCTGGCTTGCCACAACCAAAATAGAAATTGTTTCCAAATCTGCACACACCCTTGTGGTTCTTACCACAAGTCTGACAAAAGAGATTAGTTTGGGCACTGCTAACACTGCCCTGAGACTTAGAGCCTGGCGCTCTATATTTTTTACCCTCTCTAAACTTAGAAACTGGAGCACTGGCTGACGAAGAAGCTGGAACTAATGACTTAGGGCGAATCTGAGAGAGATTACCTCCCTCTGACTTAGGCTGAATAAAATTAAAGCTACCTATCCTAGCTCTCTTATTTTGTTTCTCCCTCTACTTAATCTTCTACTCTTCTATCTTCTAAGCATGATTCATGAGCCTGGCTAAAGTCATGTCACTATTCAACATGGTGGATTTGCACTCATTAACCACACTATCATTCACCCCTGAAACGAACTTACTCATCTTGGCCCTGCTAGCTGCAACCACATGAGGGGCATACCTGGATAATTGAGTAAACTTAAGAGAATACTCTTTCACCATCATATTTCCCTACCTGAGGTTGATAAATTCTAACACCTTAGATTCTCTAAGCTTTAGGGGAAAGAATCTATAAAGAAAATCAGAAGAAAACTCCTCCCACTCAATAGGCCCTGCATCATCTGGCCTTTCTGACTTCCACTATTTAAACCAAGTGTGAGAAACATCTTGCAACTGATATGCAGCTAGATCAGCACTCTCACTATAAGTAACCCCCATTATATCTGTAACTTTCTGCACCTAATCTAGGAATTCCTGAGGGTCCTCATCTGACTTAGACTCGAGAAAAGATGGAGGATTCATTCTGGTGAAATCCTGAATCCTGGCTGCAGCTGGATTGGACGGAACGACAGCTAGTTATTCATTCTGAGCAACAACTGAGTTAGTAAGAGTAGAAAATGCAACTTGGAACTCTGCATGAGAAATATGTTCGCCCAAAGGTTCTTTGGGCTGAGTGGCTACTGATTCCCGTTTCTTCTTTGAGGAGGCATGTTCTGTAGAAGAAAGCAAAAAATGGATTAGACTGAGAGATTAACTTGAGATTATGCTCACTGGCACGACATGAATACCGAAAGAGGGGAAACTGTTCCTAAAACATCTTATAGCCTACTGTACATAAATATGGTGTGCAACACACTCATGTACAAAACTCTACTAGATACGGTTTTCAGACTTGCGAGGACTCTATTGAACCTTAGGCTCTGAATCCAAGTTTGTAACGCCCCGTATCTGGTACCCAAATTTCTACACGATGGTCATGACCCTGAAGGACCACTAGCTATCCCATGACTGATATCTGTAACTGTATACAGCATGAAATACATTATAATGCGAAAAAATAAACTGAAAGGCCATAAGGTTTAAAACTAAGACATAGTATTTGATAAAAATGTAACATCTGGGAGGGATATAAAATACCCAAAACGACTGAAATAAGCTATCTAAACATACTGTAGTTTGGAAAGCCTCTAAAATGTGATTGTCTGAATAAGAAGTTAATGGAACATGCCCCCAACTAACTCCAACTAATAAAATAATTACTGAGATAATAAAATGATGACCATGTCCTTGAAAGATGAGATCTGACTGCTAACTTTGATAGCTGAGACTGGAATCTACTGATGCTCTGGAGTTCCTGTCTCTGAACATATGGTATAAGACACTATAGCGCAAATGTGTCAGTACTTTGAATGTACTGGTATGCATGTTAGGTAGACTGAATGCATGGGGTTCATATACATGAAAAATAATAATAGAAGACTAACTATCATGAGCGTGAGAATACATGCATGAGACAATAACTAACACTGATACAGTAATAACATGATTTCTGAATCTGAATATTGATAACATGATATACTGATAACTAATATAATTGATAACATGAGTGACTGTATCTGACAGTCCTGAATCTAATGGAACTAGCTGAGTCTCATACTGTATCTGAGTTGACTGTATCTGACAATCCTGAAATCTAAAGAACTATCTGAGTTCTATTACTGAGACTGATTGACTGTGTCTTACAGTCCTGATTCTATAACATGAAACTGTGGGAAGTAGTTATCTAAACGACATGCCCTTAATATGCCATTATGGCTGAGTTAGGGTCCAATCTATAACCCCAATTAGAAGGGTGTCAATACCGCATCACTGGTAAGGACAAGCTGTCGGTGACCCTAATCTGATAGTATCCCCAAAAGAGAATGGTGGGGCCCTTATCTGACAGTGCATATCCATCTCATCAACCCTTATCGGACAGTGTTGATGTATCAACCTATGCTGTCTATATAGTTCTAGAATGCAAGGATGACTTCTAAGAATCACACCCTTATCTGATAGTGTGTGTTACCATCCTTAGGTTCACTCGGTGCTAATTCCTACTCCCATCTGAATAGACTCTAAACATGATTTACTGAATTGAACATGGGCTGAGTTACTGAATTCCGTTGACTGATGGAATACTACTAATATCAGATAATTGACTGAGTTCATAAGATCATGGAGATTCCCTGAGTCATAAGACTGTCTGAAGTCTAAGGATTCATTGCTTTACTGAGAGTATCGTGAAAACATGACATGGCTCTAGGCACACAGCTAATTTTTTGGGTACGAGTACCCCCAGGACTCGATGGAAGGAAACTGACCAAGCATAACTTACTTGAACATATAACTAACATCATAATCTATAATACATTTATAGAAACATTTTATCAAAACATATGATAGGCATAACTTGTACATACATGGGGATTTCATGGTATCATGCTAGTTAGGCACTTTTCCTTTATCTAGGCATTTAATCAAACATATTGTAGGCATGGTACATGTAAACATCATTGTACAATAATTAAACATCATGGTTCAATTCTAATTTCATCATTCAAGGGTTTAGTCATAGGTTTGCATGAATCTATATCTATAATAATTTAACCCACATAGAATTTATCACCCAAGATGGAGTAGAATTCAATTTCTCATTATTCACATGAACAAGAGCAGCCCAATCATGAAATTCATAAGAAAATCCATAAACTTGAATTTAGAAAGGGATTCTTGGCCTTCATGGATGAAAGGAGTTCATGAATGAACACTATGCATACCTTGGTTCATAAATACACGAAGATTGATAGAGGAAATTCTTGATTCTGAATCTTCTATGAAAAGCCCTAGGTTGTTCTTGAGAGGTATTCGAGAGAAGAGAGTGTATTGTGGGTGAAAAGCTGTTGAATCACGTGTTAAAGGGCTTAAATAGGGGTGGGAAATTGACCCTTTTAACCCTGGACGTGTCTTGTAATTTCAATAAAAATTTCCTGAATTGGACCTCTAGCGCGACATGGCGCTATCGCGCCGTGTCACTGGAATTTGACAATTGGGAAACTGAGGGATGGAGCGACGTGGAGCCATCGCGTTGCCCCTTCTGTTACGACCTAGAACTTTGGTGTGACATGGAGAAAATTACGTTGAGACACTGTAAAAGGACAATTTCCATTTTAGCTTGTGGCGCGGCGCGCCACTGACCAATATGGCGTTGTTTGACAATGGGAACTCAAAATAGTCATAACTTCTTACCTGGTTATCGGATTTAGGTGAATTTTATATCGATGGAAAGCTTATTGAATTTCCCACATGACAAAAGGTGAAAAACTTAAAAATACCACATGTACAGAAGTGGATTCGTCTTTCAAATAAAGATCCTAACATTTTTTAGACGATTTCAAGCTAGGAAAAGGTACAGGGTATTATGGTATATGACTTGAACACATACTTTATTTTTTCATTTTTACTATTTTAAACCTGTATATCAGCTTACAACACCTGTTTATAATATATATTTAATGTATATCTGTAACGCCCCGATTTTCTGAATCAAAATGCTACACGGTCCTTATGACCCCGAGGGACCATAAGCTAACCCATGACTGATATTTATACCTGTAAACTGCATATTATACATATAATACATGGAAAACCTGAACATGTAGTCCATAAGGTTCAACTGAAGTGGTATAGTAACATCCATGAGGTAATGAATACCCAAAATAACTAAATATAAAACTATATACTGAATCTGATAGCTAAATCTGACTAAATCTGAAAGCCTCTAAGTACTATCTGAATAAGGAGTTAAAGGAACATGTCTCCAACTAACTCCGTAAAACTGAACTATAGTAATAAATGAATAAATCAACTCATATTATCCTCGGATGGATGAGGACTCACAGCAACACTGCGACTGGAAAGCTACTGCTGGTCTGGAACTCATGGCTCTGGACCTATGGTGTAACATAAAAAGAAAGCACCATAGTGCAAATGCGTCAGTACAACTGGAGTACTGAGTATATGAGTGAGGTAGGCTAATACAAAGGGTTTACATTCATGAATAATGCTAACTGACTAACTGATATAAACGTAAGATTACAAACATACATACATAGTAACTGATATCGTAAGTACGTGGTAGATAAATCTGTACGCTAATACATAACTGGAACTGTAGTTCTGATAACATGAGCGACTGTGTCTGACAGTCCTGAATCTGGTAGAACTCTCTGAGTCCCGTGCTATAACTGAATTTGACTGTATCTACCAGTCCTGGTATACTGATATCTGAAGAACTGTCTGAGTTTTTTTACTGAGACTGATGCTGAAACTGTGGGAGGTAGTTTTTTAACCAACATGCCCCATGTATACTATTACGGCTAAGCTGGGGTCCAATTTATGCCCCGACTGGAGGGGTGTCAATACCGCTCCACTGGTAAGGACAGTTCTGAGTGACCATTATCTGGCAGGTACTCTAAGTGTGAACGGTGGGACCTAAAATGACAAGTTAAGGCACCTCATCAACCCTAATCTGACAGTTTAAGATGTCTCAACCTACGCTGGCTACGTAGTTCTGGAAAACAAGAATGACTGCTAAGAATCACATCCTGAACTTGCAGGTGAGTTCCTATCCTTGGGTTCACTCGGTTCTAACTTCTACTCCCATCTGAAGGGACTGAACATGATTCAACTAGCTGTACATGGACTGAATAACTGACATCCATTGACTGACGGAGTAGTACTATTATCTGAGAGTTAACTGAGATCATGAGATTTTTTATGTTTCCTGAGTCACATGACTGACTGAGTTCTATAGAGTATAGCTTGACTGAGATTTATCGTGGCACATGACATGGCTCTAGGCACACAACTATATTTTTCAGGTATGAATACCCCCAGGACTCGATAGAAGGAAACTGCCACACATGACATGACTTGATCACAAGATTAGAGTCCATAATTCACAATATTATAAGTAGGGGATAGTATACTTCATGTATTTATTTACATCTCAACATGGTAGGGAGAGAATGGATACATTTCATGTATATAATTCATATTTCCATTATCACACATGCTTCATGCCACAACAACAACAACAACACATAAATAGCATGGAAATTGATATGGTAGTGTATAGCTAATATGGACTTGTCATTTAGATATCATGGAATCATGTAATTATGGGATTCTAGCATCCTAGGCATTTTATCAAACACCTTGTATGCATTATTTAAAGCATAGGTGGATTTCATACTTGCATCACATCAAACCACCTAAAGTTTATGTTTTTCAACTAACAACCACATATATTTCATGAAAACATCTTTAGATATCATTTTGAAACTTAAACAACAATCATCAATATGTACATGCTTATATCACCACAAAAAAAGTTTACAAAATAGCATTTAAAAACATGGTTCTTGAGATCTATGAACATATTGGATCCATAGATGAAAACTACGCATACCTTAGATTAAGAATTCGGGGAATCTACGGTTGAATTTGCTTGAAGCTTGAAACCCCAATGGAAAACCTAGACTTGTTCTTGACTTTTCTTGAGTGAATTTTGATAAAATTAATGTAAAGGTATGCTTTGGAGCTTTAATCCCGTATTTAAAGAGTATATATAGGTTTTGGGAAGTTACCATATTTCCCTTGAGGAGTTTAAAATGAAAACTAAAAACTACGTAAAATTTATCCCGATTTAGGGCCCCGGCGCGACGCGGAGCTTGGTAAAATGCCAATTATTGTGACTTGGAATCTTGGAGTGAAGAGGTGCTATTGCGGAGGCTTTCTATAAATTAACGAGTGCCATTTTGGCCTCCGGCGCGATGCGCTATGCATTGAAATGGCATTCGTCTTACAGCAGAAATTTAAAATAGCCATAATTTCTTCACCGGGTGTCCATTTTAGGAAAATTTGGTATCGATGGAAAGATTATTAAATTATATATCCATTGGTAGGTCATGGGATCAAAAATTCGTAGTATAATGAGAGATATTCTCATTTGAAGTTGATGATACCAATATCCTTCTCAAGAATTCAATTGGTAAGGAATGTTTTGATTCGCACAATAGCTAGGACATATTTAAGACCTTAATTCACATCAATCTTGATCATGAAACTACCAAGGAACCATGATGTACTATGTATGAGCTTGAAACATGGAGCTAATAGTGCATTGGATTTTTTAGGGTATTACAATATCTCCCCCTTGGGAACATTCGTCCTCGAATGAGACTTAACTGAGAGGGAAGAATAAGACAAGCCAAACATGAACTGAACATGAAGGACTAAAACATTATCTCATGACTGACATGCTAAACATACTGAACTCATGCATATCTGATGCATGGATAACTGGTACATGGATGCGTAACTGATAAGAATTCATATCTGATGCATGACCTTATAATTGAACTTATACATGAATTCATGACTGAGTATGCAATAGTAATAGATACCAAGTTTAAATTGGGGACATGAACATGAAACTGAATAAGCTTAAGGAGAACTGTTACCTTGAGCTTGATCTGAATTTGTGGGGAAGAGGTGAGGATACTTAGTACGCATATCTGTTTCTATTTCCCAAGTAGCTCCCTCTGATTTGGGCTGAGAAAAACTAAAACTACCTAATTTTGTTCTCTTGTTCTGCCTCTCTCTAGTCCTAACCTTCTGCTCCTCTATCTGTTGAGCATGGGTCATGAGTCTAGCTAAGGTCATATCACTGTTTAGCATCGCAGATCTACACTCATTCACCACGCTATCGTTCACCCCTGACACGAACTTGCTCATCTTAGACCTATTATCTGCAACCACATGAGGGGTATACCTAGATAGCTGAGTAAATCTGAGAGAATACTCCCTAACCATCATATTTCCCTGTCTGAGGTTGATTAACTCAAGAACTTTAGCTTCCCTCATCTCTTGGGGAAAGAATCTATCTAAGAAAGCCGTGACAAATTCCTCCCACCCAATGGGACCTGCGCTATCTACCCTCTCGGACTTCCACTGTTTGTACCAAGTGTGAGCCACATCTTGTAGCTGATATGCAGCTAACTCAGCACTCTGAACAGAAGTAACACCCGTGGTGTCAATGACCTTCTGAACTTGGTCAATGAACTCTTGAGGGTCTTCATCAGACTTAGACCCATGGAAAGATGGAGGGTTTATTCGGGTGAAGTCCCGAATCCTAGATGCTACTGAATTTTCCACTAGATTGGCCGGAATAGCTGGTGGCCTTTCATTTTGGGCAGCCACAGACTGAGGAAGTGTGGTGAATGTGTCTCTAAACTCCGTATGAGAAACATATTCGCCCAAAGGATCTTCGGGCTGAGAAACTGGCTGGTTTCTTCTCTTTGGGTCCATATTCTGAGACAAGAGAAGAACGGATTAGAATAGGAGTTTAACTTGAGATTATTCTCACTAGCACGACATGAATACTGAAAGAAGGGAAACTGTTCCTAAAATATCTTATAGCCTCCTGTACATAAATGTGGCACGCAACACACCCATGCACAAGACTCTACTAGATGCGGCTTTCAGAATTCCTAGGACTCTATTGAACCTTAGGATTTGATACCAAGTTTGTAACGCCCCAATTTTCTGAATCGGAATGCTACACGGTGCTCATGACCCCGAGGGACCACGAGCTAACCCATGACTGATATTTATACCTGTACACTGCATAATATACATATAATACGCGGAAAACCTGAACATGTAGGCCATAAGGTTCAACTGAAGAGATATAGTAACATCCATGGGGTAATGAATACCCAAAACAACTGAATATAAAACTAAATACTGAATCTGATAGCTAAATCTAACTAAATCTAAAAGCCTCTAAGTACTGTCTGAATAAGGAGTTGAGGGAACATGTCTCTAACTATTTCTGAAACTGAACTGAAGTAATAAATGAATAAATCAAATCATATTATCCTCGGATGGATGAGGACTCACTGCGACTGGAAAGCTACTGCTGGTCTGGAACTCATGGCTCTGGACCTATGGTGTAACATGAAAAGAAAGCACTATATCGCAAATGCGTCAGTACAACTGGAGTACTGAGTATACGAGTGAGGTAGGCTAATGCAAAGGGCTTACATGCATGAATAATGATAACTGACTGACTGATATGAACGTAAAAGTACAAACATACATACATAGTAACTGAGATCGTGAATACGTGGTAGCTAAGTCTGTACGCTAATACATGACTGGACTTGTAGTTCTGATAATATGAGCGACTGTGTCTGACAGTCCTGAATCTGGTAGAACTCTCTGAGTCCCATGTTATAACTGAATTTGACTGTATCTAACAGTCCTGGTATACTGATATCGGAAGAACTGTCAGAGTTCTTTTACTAAGATTGATACTAAAACTGTGAGAGGTAGTTGTTTAACTAACATGCCCCATGTATACCATTACGGCTAAGTTGGGGTCCAATCTCTGCCCCGACTGGAGGGGTGTCAATACTGTGCCACTGGTAAGGACAGTTATGAGTGACCCTTATCTGGCAGGTACTCAAAGTGAGAATGGTGGGACCCTAAACTAACAGTTTAAGCCACCTCATCAACCCTAATCTGACAGGTTAAGATTTCTCAACCTATGCTGGCTACGTAGTTCTGGAACACAAGGATGACTGCTAAGAATCACACCCTGAACTGGAAGGTGAATTCCCATCCTTAGGTTCACTCGGTGCTAACTTCTACTCCCATCTGAAGGGACTGAACATGATTCAACTGGCTGTACATGGACTGAATAACTGACATCCGTTGACTAATGGAGTAGTACTATTATTTGAGAGTTAACTGAGATCATGAGATTTCTGATGTTTCCTGAGTCACATGACTGACTGAGTTCTATAGAGTATAGATTGACTGAGATTTATCATGGCACATGACATGGCTCTAGGCACACAGCTATATTTTTAGGGTACGAATACCCCCAGGACTCGATAGAAGGAAACTGGCACACATGACATGACTTGATCACAAGATTAGAGTCCACAATTCACAATATTATAAGTAGGGGATAGTATACTTCATGTATTTATTCACATCTCAACATGGTAGGGAGAGAATGGATACATTTCGTGTATATAATTCATATTTCCATTATCACACATGCTTCATGCCACAACAACAACAACACATAAATAGCATGGAAATTCATATGGAAGTGTATAGCTAATATGGACTTGTCATTTAGATATCATGGAATTATGTAATTATGGGTTTCTAGCATCCTAGGCATTTTATAAAACACCTTGCATGCATTCTTTAAAGCATAGGTGGATTTCATACTTGCATCACATCAAACCACCAAAAGTTTATATTTTTCAACCAACAACCACATATATTTCATGAAAACATCTTTAGATATCATTTTGAAACTTAAACAACAATCATTAACATGTACATGCTTATATCACCACAAAAAAAGTTTACAAAATAGCATTTAAAAACATGGTTCTTGAGCTCTATGAACAGATTGGATCCATAGATGAACACTACGCATACCTTAGATTAAGAATTCGGGGAATCTACGGTTGAATTTGCTTGAAGCTTGAAACCCCAATGGAAACCCTAGACTTGTTCTTGACTGTTCTTGAGTGAATTTTGATAAAATTAATGTAAAGGGATACTTTGGGGCTTCAATATCATGTTTAAAGAGTATATATAGGGTTTTGGGAAGTTACCATATTGCCCTTGAGGAGTTTAAACAAAAACTGAAAACTACGCAAAATTTATCCCGATTTAGGGCCCCGGCGCGACGCGAAGCTTGGTAAAATGCCAATTATTGTGACCTGGAATCTTGGAGCGAAGAGGGGCTATCGCGGAGGCTTTCTGGAAATTGACGAGTGCCATTTTGGCCTCCGGCGCGACGCGCCATGCACTGAAATGGCATTCGTCTTACAGCAGCAACTTAAAATAGCCATAACTTCTTCACCGGGTGTCTGTTTTAGGCGAATTTGGTATCGTCGGAAATCTTATTAAATTATCTATCCGTTGGTAGGTCATGGGATCAAAAATTCATAGTATAATGAAATATATTCTTGTTTGAAGTTGACGATACAATATCCTTCTCAAGAATTCAATCGGTAAGGAATGTTTTGATTCGTAAAATAGCTAGGACATATTTGAGACCTTAATTCACATCAACCTTGATCATGAAACTACCAAGGAACCATGATGTACTATGCATGATCTTGAAACATGGAGCTAATATTGAGTTGGATTTTTTGGGGTATTACAATATCTTTGTACAAAGCCTTGATCTTCTTGATTTTAGTCTATTTTTGAACTTGGAGGAGGCTTGACTCAATAATACTCTAATGCAAGGGTAATGGGAGTACACATGGACTCATTTGATACAGTTCATGCACAAGGAAAATAGGGTGAATCTCAAAAATAGACCCAAATTGGGGTGGTTTTCAAATTTTAGCCTCAAATAAAAAACTTTCTTAAAATAGTCTTCACCTATTAACTAATTTTTTTGAACAAAATTATCCCTGATCAATGGAGTAAATTACATAAATGAATAATGATCTTCATAATGGATAAAAACTCCATATTTATATCTTTCAACTTTTATTTTTTTCTCTTTTTAATTTTACTTTGATTTTTATTTTTATTTTCTCTTTTTATTTTTAATTTTCTCAACTCTTACTTTTTTCCTTTTTTCCTCTCAACTTCTTTTTTTTTATTTTTTATTTTATATTTTTTTTATTTTTTATTTTTTCTTTCCTCTTTTGTTTTGTTCTTTTTAGTTTTTCTCAACCCTTACTTTTTTTTCTTTACACCTTTCAACGTCTACTTTTATAAATTAAAAAAACTTTTTTTTATTTTTCTTTGATTTTTTTCTTTTATTTAATCTCTTTTTTTTATCAACCTTTATTTTTTTCCTATTCTCTCTCAACTTCTACATTTTCTTTGATTTTTGTTTCTTTTTAATATTTTCTTCTTTTTCCACAAATTTTATTAGTTTTGTTCTTTCCTTCGATTTTTTCCATTCAAGTTATATATCATGATAAAGAGTTGACACTATCACATTATAAAGACAAGACTTACGACTTTCGAATAATAAGCTACGTTTTATGGGCAAGAGTTGACACTACTACATTGTAGAGGCAAGACTTATGACTTTCAAACAATAAGTTATGTTTCATGGGCAAGAGTCGACACTACCACATTATATTTTGATTTATGAGATGTTTTATAACTCCTACCTTAGAGGAAATACTTAGCTCGGAGACTTTCAAATAATAAATTATACCCCACGGACAAGAGTTGACTCTACCACGTTATTTTTCATTTATGAGATGTTCTACAACTATTGCCTTAGAGGCAAGACTTAGCTCAAGGACTTTCAAACAACAAGTTATGTTTCATGGGCAAGAGTCGACACTACCACATTGTATTTTGATTTATGAGATGTTCTACAACTATTGTCTTAGAGGAAAGACTTAGCTCAGGGACTTAAAAACAATAAATTATGCCCCACGGGCAAGAGTTGACTCTACCATGTTATGTTTCCATTTATGAGATGTTCTACAACTATTGCCTTAGAGGCAATACTTAGCTCAAGGACTTTCAAATAACAAATTATGCCCCATGGGAAAGAGTTGACTCTACCATGATTTTCGTTTATGAGATGTTCTACAACTTTTGTCTTAGAGGCAAGACTTAGCTCAAGGACTTTCAAACAATAAATTATGCCCCACGGGCAAGAGTTGACTCTACCACATTATGTTTTCATTTATGAGATATTCTACAACTCTTGCCTTAGAGGCAAGACTTAATTAGATCAAGGACTTTCAAACTCCAAATTATGCCCCACGGGAAAGAGTTAACTCTACCATATTATATTTTCATTTATGAGATGTTCTACAACTATTTCCTTAGAGACAAGACTTGGCTCAAGGACTTTCAAACTACAAATTATGTTCCATGGGCAAGAGTTGACTTTACCACGTTATGTTTTCATTTATGAGATGTTCTATAACTATTGCCTTAGAGGCAAGACTTAATTATCTCAAGGACTTTCAAACTACAAATTATGCCCCACGGGCAAGAGTTGACTCTACCACGTTATGTTTTCATTTATGAGATGTTCTACAACTATTGCCTTAAAGGCAAGACTTAGCTCAAGGACTTTCAACCTACAAATTATGCCCCGCGGGCAAGAGTTGACACTACCACGTTATATTTTTATTTATGAGATGTTCTACAACTCTTGCCTTAGAGGCAAGACTTAATTAGCTCAAGGAATTTCAAACTACAAATTATGCCCCACGGGCAAGAGTTGACTCTACCACATTATGTTTTCATTTATGAGATGTTCTACAACTATTGCCTTAGAGGCAAGACATATCTCAAGGACTTTCAAACTACAAATTATGCCCCACAGGCAAGAGTTGACACTGCCACATTATGTCTTCATTTATGAGATGTTCTACAACTCTTGCCTTAGAGGCAAGACTTGGCTCAAAGACTTTCAAACTACAAATTATGCCCCACGGGCAAGAGTTGACACTACCACGTTATGTCTTCATTTATGAGATGTTCTACAACTCTTGCCTTACAGGAAAGACTTAACTCAAGGACTTTCAACTAATAAATTATGCCCCACGGGCAAGAGTTGACACTACTACATTATGTCTTTATTTATGAGATATTCTACAACTCTCGCCTTAGAGACACGACTTATCTCAAGAATTTTCAAAGAACTTCGAAACAAGTCATGTTTTTAAATTTGCTTTGATGTCAAAAAAAAAAGATACCTTTGCTGATTATCCAATTTTTTATTTATTAGCAAAATATAATAGAAATTGAGAAAAAAAAAAGTGATCAAACAAAATAGAGAAATAAAAAAAACATTGAGAAAAAAAGGAAAGAAAAAAATAAAGATCAAGAAAAAAGCGAAGAATTAAAAGAATTGAGAAAAATAAAAATGAGAGTAAAAAAAAAGTTTGAGAAAAATGAGGAAAAAAAAGAGAACTGAAAAGGGAAAAAAACGATCAAACAAAATAGAGAAATAAAAAAAAAGAGTGAGAAAAAAAAAGGCAAGAAAAAAATAAAGATTAAGAATAAAGCGAAGAATTAAAAAAAATGAGAAAATAAAAATGAGAGGAAAAAATAAAAATAAAGTTTGAGAAAAATAAGGAAAGAAAAAAAGAGAACCGATAAAAACCAAAAAAAAAAAAAAGGTTAAAGACAAATGAATTAAAAAAAGGAAAAAACAAATAGATAATGCTTGAGAAAAAAAAAAGAAAAATAAAGGTTGAGACAAATAAACTAAAACATGAAAATAGAATTAAAGGAAAAAACAAAAAGTGAAAATAATAAAATTAAAGAAAAAAATAAAAAAGTGAAAATAATAAAAATAGAATAATAAAATTAAAGGAAAAAATAAAAAGTGTAAATAATAAAAAATAAAATTTGAGAGACAAATAAGTATGGAAAGTTTAAAAAATATATTTGAGTTGTAGAGGGGTAAAATGGTACTTGTACTATACTTAAAAAGTAAGGAGGTTATTCTTTACAGACATTTTTTATTGGGGTCAAATAACTAAATTTACTCATATTTGGGTCTATGACATGTAATTTTCTGAGGAAAATAAGAGAAGGAATTAGCAAATAAATAAACAAGAGTGGTGGTGCTTCAAAACAAAATTAATATAGCAGCACATGATTGATCACATTAGGTACTAAATTTACTCTCGATTTGAAGGGGATAGAACACTTATGTCAAAGCCAACACTAGTTAATCATCCAACACTAATTTGGTCGTGAACAACTTAAGCATCCAACTTTATACAATATGAATTAATTAAATTGTGAAAGAAAAATACCAATCCTACAGGTAACATGAGTCAAATGGGTGTCTGATGAGATGGTCCAACTAGGATGCAAAATTAATGGTAACACTTTGCTTATGTTAAATAATGAGTGACTCCAAAAAAAAATTTAAAATGGAAAAACACATGCCAAAGAGGGTTAAATTTCAACTAATGTACAGACACAAAGTAGTCAAAATCCAAACAGTTCACCCAAAAATTCTGAAAGAACATAAAAAGAGGAGAACAGTGAGACGAGCATCATATAAAGAGATCATTTATCATGCATATAAAGGAGGAATTAAAAGAATCACGTAGTATTTTCTTAAGTCACACAAATATGCATCTATTAAAAAAAAAATCTTAATTAAGTTTTAAAAAGAAAAAAGAGCCATGGACCAAAAGCATGGCCAGAATGCATACACACAATATATCTTTTTTGAAAAAATTAAACATCATAGATAAAATAATTTCTTAATTACATGGTATGATTAAGGTTTTTAAAAATTGCTCTACATAGTTATTTGTTGTTATAAAACTATTTTTTTTTGTGGCCCCTATATAAAAATATAATATGCAATGTATGTAGCACATAATATTCTCTCTCTCTCTCATGCAATTAATTTTTCATAACCTCTCTCTTAGCTAATTGTTGGTTTTGAGGCATTAACTTATGCACGCTTCTTGAACATATCTCAAAGAAAGATTTTCTCCCGAATCAGTCAATTTTTGGCCTTCTCCTAAACATCCGTTGTGGGTTTGCATTGAAGATTTTTTGGAGTAAATTTTCATTTCTAAACATCGGTGGGATATGCATTGAAGATTTTGCGGTAATTTTTAGCTTTCTCGGGTGTATAAATTTGTTTTCTTTTGATTTTTTTAGGTATTCTGTAAATGAACCGCTAAGTTTCCTAAAATTTCATCTATTTTCATAGAATAGAATGTATAATTTAAAAATTGAATTGTATATTAGTGTCAATTTCACAGAATAAATCTTGACGATTTATTTTCATAATTGAGTATTTGATCTAATTTTAGTGAATTTGATAATTGTATATAGTTGATTTAATTGTATTTTATTGCGTATATTTTTGTATGTGGGCATGCATTGCATATTTTTTTCGTATGTATATTTTTATAGACATATGATTGTATTGGATGTAAGTTTTTCATATATATATGTAGAATTTTATATAACTATATATGTATACAAGTTTGTTCTGTGTTGTACACACACACACACACACATATATATGTATATGCACATGTGTGTGTTGGTTCATATATACATTATGTGATACAAACATGAAGAACACAAAGAGTACAAGGTATTGTCAAAGGTTCAAGTCTCGGATTGAAGACCTTTTGGAGCCTTTTCAAAGCCTGATCAAGTGAGGAAAGAAGGAGGAGTTCCAACATCTCATAGGCATCTCTCAATAAGAGAAAAGTGTACTTTATACACTACATTCCAACACTCAAGAGGCGCCCCTTTTCTAGCCCTCATTAAGGGCATTTGAGTCATTACTTGTAATAAGTATAAATAGAAACCTTAGCTTGTATTTTCGTTAGCTTTTGACATTTGAATGAGAGACTCTAAATTGTAGTTTTTCTTCTTCTTCTCTTAGAGAGAATCCGAAACTAGGATGAACATATTTGATGGTTTTCACTTGTGTTGACAAATTGGCAAGAAAGGTGGGTGTTTAGGATTGTGAATTCCTTTGTGTCCACCTAAGAGTTAGGTGTAATCCAACTTGGTGATGTGTGTTTAAGTGGTTAATATACACTTTGGTGATATTCATTAGAGTTGGTGAATGTCTCATTGTCTATCTTTTATCTTTGAATGCAATCTTTTCTATTGATTCTACTTCATCTCTTTTTTTCTATGTGTTATTTTCATTATTTTGTTCTAGTTTTAGGTTAGATTCATATCATTTGGTATCAAGAGCCTTGTTTAAGGTTGTTTCCATAACTCTAATCCTTGGCTTTAGTGTCCTTATTAAGAAAATCTCAACAAAAAAGAGTCAAATCCAAAGAAAAGTCACAAAAAAGGTAGATTTTATAGTGTTTGTTGTAGATCCAAAATTTTCAAGCTAGATCTACACGTTTTTATTGTGTTTTGTTGGTTTCAAGTGCTAGATCCTTGTTCTCTAGCACCTCAGGAGTCTAGATCTACATTTGGAACAAGGTTTGGTCAATTTTGAGCTAGATTCATCATGGCTATGGCGTTTTGAATCTTTGAAGAAGCTAGATCCGTTTGGGTTTGAGTTGGTGATGTTATTTGTGGTTAATTTGTTGTTGTTTGAACTCACCTTGGCCTAAGGAACCTAGATCGAAAAGAAAATTTGAAATTAGGGTTCATTTGCTTGTTGGTCAAACTTGGTCAACTCTTGAAATATTCATCTTGTTCTTCCATTATCTTCAAGTCTTGGTGAAGAAGAATATTGAAAGAGCTAGTTTGATCCAAAAAGTGGTAAAAATAGAGTGTACTTGATGTTTGCAAAAGAATATTCCTTGGCATATTCATATTCATTCAAAAGAAGGAAGAAAACAAAGGGGACAATCAAGTACAAAACAAGTACAAATCCAAGTACAAGGGGGGGACCAATCTTTTTGAATTCAAATTAGAGCTTGAAAAAGGCTCCAAACTTGTTGTTTTTCACTCCCAAAGCATTTTTCTCTTCTTCCCTAAGGTGTTAGACCGAAACTTGAAGAATTTGGGATTTGAAAATTTAAAAATCACGTCCAATCAATTTATGCCACATCATCACTAGCTTAACGACCTAATCAAGTTCCTAAGTAGATTTCTTAGTTTCTAATTTTTTATTCTAGTTTCTTGTGTGTTAAATTCTATCACTAATTGGAAAACTAATAAGTACCTACTAGGTTTATAATTAGTCTAGAGTCCGTTTTGTTTTGTATCTTCGGTTTTTGTGTGCTTTTCTCATTTTTAAGTCGTAGTAATTTGTTGGTTCAAGTCTATACATCATTTTATTTTAGTCACATAAAAAAAAATCGATTCCGAGACAAAGTAGATTCATCACTCATTCACTTGCCAAGTACATGCCAAGATTTCAACACTTGTGAGACCAAGTATGAGGTAAGAACTGAGTGTGTGAGTGGTGAGGCTCTTTTTGGACTAACTTGTTTATTTGTTTTGATTGATGAGTCACGTCGAGGTGTTAATGATAAGTTGGAGGTTTGGAGATAAACCCTAGAAGCTAAAGGACTTAGGTTAAGTAGGACCAAGACGGAGTATTTGGAGTGCAAGTTTAGTGACTCGAGGCAAGAGGACGAGGTGGTAGTGAAGTTGGAGTCTCAGGTGGTTTGTAAGAGGGATAGTTTTAAGTACCTTAGGTCTATGATCCAGGGGAATGGTGAGATTGATGAGGATGTCTCTCACCGTATTGGGGCAGGTTGGTTGAAGTGGCGTCTCACCTCGGGAATTTTATGCGATAAGAAGGTACCTCCAAGCTTAAAGGCAAATTTTACAGAGTTGCAGTCCGGCCAGCTATGTTGTATGAAGCGGAGTGTTGGCCTGTTAAGAATTCTCACATACAAAAGTTGAAGGTGTTAGAAATGAGGATGTTGCATTGGATGTGTGGATTCATGAGGGCTGACAGGGTTACGAATTAGATTATTTGGGAGAAGGTGGGAGTGGCATTGGTGGAGGATAAGATTTGGGAAGTGAGGTTGAGATGGTTTGGGCATGTGATTAGAAGGGGCACGGATGCCCTAGTTCATAGGTGTGAAAGGTTGGCCTTGGATAGTTTCAAGCGAGGTAGGGGTAGACCAAAGAAATACTTGAGAGAAGTGATTAGACGTGACTTAAAGCAGTTACGGCTCACTAAGGACATGACCCTCGATAGGAAGGTTTGGAGGAAAAGTGTTAGGGTAATGGGATAAGGTGTGTAGTCTGGTCATAGGCTGTAGCTAGGAGAGTTTGGTGTATCTTGGTTGGTAATGATAGGGTTGGGGGGGAGGGTGTCCTTCGTTTGTCAATGTACTCTGTTTTTGTGGTTGTTGTATTACTGTTATTTTCATTATGTTGTATGCTTGCGTCGTTTGACTATGGTTCTTTGTCTTGAGATGGAGGTCTATTGTAAACAGTCTCTCTACTACATCAGAGGTAGTGGTATGGACTGCATACATTCTACCCTCTCCAGACACCACTAAGTGGGAATATACTGGGTTTGTTGTTGTTGTTGTTGTTTGTTCGTTTTGTCGGTATTTCCTTTGTTGTTTTGCTTGTTCTTTAGGTACTTTAATCATGGAACCCGAGGGTTCAAGTGCTCAACCAATTGGTAAAGATGTTAGTGGGGTCATGATGGCTCAACTTGAGGCCTTAGTGGGGTCATGATGGCTCAACTTGAGGCCATAACTTGTGAATTGGCAAGGTTGGGTTCGGACATAAGTGAATTGATAGGTGATGTGGGATCTTTGAAAGGTGATATGGGATATTTGAAGGGTAAGGTGTCCACCATTAGTGGAAGGCTTGATTGTGTTGAAAGTAGAAGGAACTCACGACCTTCTACTCCTAATCCCTACCATGTTTCTTCAAGTGTTCAAGCCAACAACTCCTCCATGACCATGACACCCGAAACTCTTCACCAAATGTTATATCCTCCACAACCTCCACAAAACTCATCCCAAATTCCTCCAAACCGAAACTTACCAAGATCTCTACATCCCCAAATGAGCCAAGTCCAACAAGAAGGACTTAGGACTCAAACTCCACCACCAAATTCGAATCTACAAGTGCCAAATCCCTTTGACCAAAGATCTTTTCCTCCACAAAGACCAATCCCTCAAGTCCAAGTACCAAATAATCAAAGACCATACCCACTTCCCCAAAGACCTTAAATCCGAAATCCACCCATCCAAATTGAAGACTATGGTAGAGGAAAACAAGAAGGTTATAATGTTCCTAATAATGACTATTGGCTTGAGGAAGAAATAAGGGCAAGATATGATCAAAGAAGGCATTATGGAAGAAACCAAGGGCAAGAAGGAAGACAAGGAAACCGAGAGGTGGGCATCAATTCAATCAAGGTTGGCATTCTAATTTTCAAAGGAGAGAGTGATCTGAAAGTGTACTTATCTTGGGAGTCTTCTTGCGAAAAGATTTTTCAAGTGAATGACCTTTTCAAAGAGAAGAAAAGTTGTTATGCTATTACTCACTTTGAAGGATATACAAATACTTGGTGGGATTACACCAAGAGATTTGGTGATGTGTTGATTGGTGGCCAACTACCTACTTGGGAGATATTAAAGAGACTAATAAGAGAAAGATATATACTAGAGCATTATAGGCATGAGCTCCTTTCCAAGCTTTACAACTTAAGGTAAGGAAGCAAGAGTATCAGGGCATATTATGATGAATTCCAACAACTTATTTTGAAGCTTGACCATAGAGGTGAACAAGTGCAACATGATGTTATTCTCTTCAAGGTTGGATTGAACAAGGACATATCTTCCCGTTTGACTCTTCATAAGTTTGAAACAATTGATGGTATCTTCCAAGAAGATATGGAAATTGAAAAAGAGAACAAAGAGAAGTTGGCCTACAAGCTCAAAAACCAACTAGCTTGGGGTTTTAACAATAATCAAGAGGTAACTCCACCTTCCTTAATTTGGAAAAAGGATAAATTTCCTTCATACCAAGATCCACAAATCATGACCAAGTCTTCCCAACACCATCCTCCAAGAAATGAAGGTAAACCAACTTCTACATCTCATTATAAGGGTCTACAATATTTCAAGTATCAAGGTTGGGGTCATAGGGCAAGTGAATGCCCTAACCGACTTAATGTGATTCTAAGGAAGGGAAAGTTGTACTATTTTGGTGAAGAAGTTGAGTTGGAAACTGAGGGGAATGATTACAACTCTCAAGATGGAGAGTGCATAAAACCCGAATCTAAAGGTGAGGGTAGTGAAGAAGATGTGTTGCCTTCTGAAGGGGAATGTGATGTCCCTAGTTATGTGGTTAGAAGAACTTTGTTTAGAAAGGTCTTGGATGATCAAAGAGAGAACCTCTTTCATATCAAGTGACTTATTAAATGAAGTGTGAGTTCAATAATCATAGATAGTGGGAGTGATGTGAACATTGCTAGTGTTACCTTGGTTAACTACTTTAAACTACGCACTATTGCTCACCTGAACCCATACAAACTTCAATAGTTGAACAAATGTAGTGAACTAAAGGTCAATCGACAATGTGTGATTAGGTTCAAGGTAGGTAATTACAAGGATGAAGTTTTGTGTGATGTAATCCCCATGAAAGCATGTCATATATTATTGGGAAGACCTTGGTAATTTGATAGGCACACTATGCATGATGAAAGAACTAATAGGTACACCTTTGAGCATGGTGGCCGAAAGTTCACTCTTCTTCCTCTTCCACCATCTAGAGTAAATGAATTCCATGTGAAAACCAAGGACTTGAATCAGAAAAGAAAGAAGGAAAAAGGAGGGAAAGCCACGGGTTGTGAAGATGAAAAGGGAACAAAGCATGTGATTGTGGGACTTGCCCACAAAAGGCCCTTGTTACTCACTAACCCAAAAACTAGCATTTTGCCTAGCTTTGATTCTTCTTATGTGAAGGTACAAGATTATATGCTATCCAATATGGATCCAAAAGTAGAATACATAAATACATGGGAAATGAGTTAGTGACACCATTTGGCCGAAAGTTCCAAACAAGTGGACTGCCCAAGCCTAATCTGAGGTAACCTTGCTACTTCATACACTACTTTGAGCTTGAAATATTATGATATTCCCTCTAGTGTATTGGTCTTGGGTTTTCTTGACATAGGAGTACATGTTTCTTCTCTTATTAGCTATGTTAATATGTATAAAGAACAATGTGTCCCTAAGTATAGTCAACTACTTGAACATGTGAATTGTAGGATTGAAAATCTTTAAGTTAGTGTTGATGATTGTAACGTTAATCTTGGTAAAGGCTATGGTACAATGAACTTGTGTGATGAAAGTAATGATATTAATCTTGTTCATAGTGGTCATGTGTGTGACAAAATTGTGTGTAATGTCTTGGAATATTATGAATTGGATCTTCTAGTAGAAAGGAAGAGTTGTTTTGGTTCATGCTCATTATATTTTGATGTTGATGCCATTCACTTACTGTGTATCCTTTATGCCAAAATTTTCATGTCAAATACCAAGGATACATGGATATATGTTAAGTGTGAACCACCTTGGAGTGATGATGTAATTGTGGTACTAATGCCAACCCTCCTACCAAGAGGATTGTGTGCTTATTTTCTTCTCTCTTTGGTTTTGCAAGATGCGAATTTGAGGGCAAATTCCTTTCAAGATGGAGAGGATGATGCAAGAATGGAGAGCACAAAGAGTATAGGGTATTGTCAAAGGTTCAAGTCTCGGATTGAAGACCTTTTGGGGATTTTTCAAAGCCTTGATCAAGTGAGGAAAGAGGGAGGAGTTCCAAAATCTCATAGGCACCTCTCACTAAGGGAAAAGTGGACTTTATACACCATATTCCAACACTTAAGAGGCACCCCTTTTCTAGCCTCATTAAGGGCATTTGAGCCATTACTTGTAATAAGTATAAATAGACACCTTAGCTTGTATTTTCATTAGCTTTTGACATTTGAATGAATGACTTCTAAATTGTAGTTTTCTTCTTCTTCTCTTATAGATAATCCGAAACTAGGGTGAACACATTTGATGGTTTTCACTTGTATTGACAAATTGGCAAGAAAGGTGGGTGTTTGGGATTGTGAATTCCTTTGTGTCCACCTAAAAGTGGGGTGTAATCCAACTTGGTGATGTGTGTTTAAGTATTTAATATACACTTTGGTGCTATTCATTAGAGTTGGTGAATGTCTCATTATCTATCCTTTATCTTTGAATGCAATCTTTTCTATTGATTCTACTTCATCTCATTTCTTCTATGTGTTGTTTTCATTATTTTGTTCTAGTTTTAGGCTAGATTCATATCATTATGCATATGTGTGTACATGTGTTTTATAACTGTGTATATATACATATGCATATTTGTATATATGTACATACATATGCATATAAGTATAATTATTTTTACATACATATGTTGATCTTTATACATTGTGTATCACATATTAGAATGAGTATCAGCGCATTAGGTTCCTAATATACAAATGTTCAATTATTTAATTATATATGTATAATAGTATACGTTTATACAATATAGTGTTGATATACATATGTATATATTCAATACATAGTTGAAATGCAAATGTATATGTTATACAAATGTGTTTATCTCATATGTATATCTTTATTCGTTTAATTGTATATGTATAATACTATATGTTTATACAATATATTATTGATATGCATATGTATATATTATACATTATACATAATTAATAAAATTTTAATGTGTTTTTATATACGGCTGTGGGTGTGTGGGTGTATATATATATATATATATATGTATGTATTTAAAATTCAATTGTATAAAGTATAATTGATTTTTATACATTTGTACTAAAAAGGGGTCAATTCTAGAAGGAGAATCACCAGTAATTTTTGTTATATAGAAGGAGAATATTAGGAAAAGTTGGATATAATAATGAGCATTAATTACTCTCCCTTTACTTTTAAATTAATATCAATTATATTACATAAATGAGTCCTAAATGCATTTGGTCACTAACTAAAGTCTATAGAATATGATTAGTAAAACTTAGACCATGAAGTTATTTAGGAGGAATCTAAGATATCTATATGTGAAGTTTTACCAAAACTACACACCATAGATAAAATAATTTTTTAATTATATGGTATGGTTAAGGTTTTAAAAAATTACTCTACATAATTATTTGTTAGTTATAAAATTGTAATATTTTTGTGGGCCCTACATACAAATATAATATGTAATGTATATAGCAAATAATACTCTCTCTCTCTCATGTAATTAATTTTTTATATTCTTTTTCTTAGCTAATTGGCTAGTTTTGCGGCATTAACTTATGCACGCTTCTTGAATATTTCTCAAAGAAAATTTTCCTCCCGAATCAGTCGATTTTTTGTCTTCTCCTAAACATCCATTGTAGGTTTGCATTGAAGATTTTTTGGAGTAATTTCTAATTCCTAAACATCCGTGGGGATATGCATTGAAGATTTTGCGGTAAATTTTAGTTTTTTCAGGTACATAGATTTATTTATTTTTATTTTTTTTAGGTATTCTGTAAATGAACCATTAAGTTTTTTCAAATTTCATCTATTTTCATAGAATAGAATGTATAATTTGAAAATTTGAATGGTATATTAGTATCAATTTCAAAGAATAAATCTTGAAGAATTATTTTCATAATTGGGTATTTGATCCAATTTTAGTTAATTTGTTAATTGTATATAGGTGATTTAATTGTATTTAGTTGCGCAGATTTTTGTATGTGAGCATGCGTTGTACATTTTTTCCATTTGTATATTTTTATATACATATGATTGTATTGGATGTTTTCATGTATTTATGTAGATTTTTGTATAAGGCTTAAGTCATCGATAGGCCCTTAAAGTTGTTCGCATATTTCACTTAGGCACCTCAACTAGGACTTGTACCTATTAGGCACTTCATCTCAGAAAATATATACCTATTAAATACCTCATTTTGATGTGGCACAACAAGTGAACTACACTTGCTATTGAGTGCGTGAATCCATATTATCACGACTTTTTTTTTAGTTTTTTTCAAAATATTCCTTCCTTCTTCATCTTGGAATTTATCTTCTTTTTAAAAAAAACAAAGCAGCTTTCAACTAACCTTTCCCACCCTTCTTTCAACAAAGCAGTTCACCGATCCACCACCATTTTTATCAACCTTAACCTCAATTCATTCAAAAAATTTCGATCCAATAACGAATACACAAGCTATTTTTCGTTTAGTAAAATAAAAGAACATTTAAAAAATATTTATTTTTCTATACAAATCTAAAAATATTACTCTTCAATTTTTTTATTCAGATTACGAATCTAGAGTATCACATTATCCATCATAAAGATTATTATCACAAGAATTTAATTAAGAAAAATTTTTAAAAAATCAATAATGAAAAGAAAAAAAATGAAAATAAGAGGAAAAATTTGATGGATTTGTGTGTGGTTGACAGTGGTGGTTTTGAAAGATAAAGGGGAGAAGAAGGAGAAGGATTGTTTGGGGCGGGGGGAAGTACGGTTTTTCCTTTTTTTTGTTGATTTTTCTAAGGATTATTTAAATAGATATAAAGAAATTTTTTCTTTTTTTATATTTAAAAATTATTTTTTATAATGTGGGCCTAAATGCCACTTGGCGTTATTTAATTTGTTGCTTTTCCACGTCATCTGCATGTGTTCTACACACACTTTAGTTTTTGACTAATTGTTAGAAAAATGCTTAATAAGTAAATATTTGTTAATATTAGAGGGTCTAATAGGTACAAGTCCTAGTTGAGGTGCTTAAATGAAATATGCGAACAACTTTAAGGGGCTATGAATGACTTAAGCCTTTGTATAACTATATATGTATACATGTTTGTTCTGTGGTGGTACATATATACATATGTATATGCATATGTATGTGTTGTTTTATATATATATTATGCATATGTTTATACATATGTTCTATATTTGTATATGTATAGATATGCATAACTGTATTTATGTACATAAATATGCATATAAATACAATTATTTCTATATACATACGCTGATTTTTATACATTGTGTATCACATATTAGGATAAGTATTAGCACACTAGAATCCTAAGAGTAAATACATAATTACCCCCTGATCTTATCCGAGATTTGCAAAAAGATACCTAAACTTTAACTTCAACCTATTACCCCACGATTCTTGTTTATTTCATTGCAAACACACCATTTTGATTCTCTACGTGTACACACGCTCCACAGGCGCGTGAAAGGGATCAAATTTGACTTTTTGACTAATTACAAGCTGCCACGTGTAAAATAATTTAATATATAATTTATACTCTTTTTTAAAAATAAATTAATATTTATTTATTTTTAAAAATTATTTCATACCTCCCACCCCACCCCCGCAATCCCCCATCCACCATTGTCTTCTTCCCCAACTTCTTATTCATCACCATCACTCAACAACATCAATTACAACACACAACACCAATTACAACAACAACAACATCAATCACGTCCACAACAACAACATCATCACCATAACCCCACCCTGTCTTCTTCAACACAATGCCACCATTAAAGCTCCTCTATTGAAGCTTTTTAAAAAAAAAATCATATCATTAAAGTTCCATTTTGCAATTAAATCATATCATTTAACTACCCACCATTTGTTCTTCAACACAATATCTTCTTCAACACCATTAAAGCTCTTCAACATAATGTCACCATTAAAGCTCTTTCATTGAAGTTTTTTTTTAAAGCTCCACCATTAAAGCTTCATTAAAGCTCATTTAACTATCTTTGAAACTCAATTCAATCATTTTACTATCCTTAAAACTTAATTCAATTATTTTACTATCCTTAAAACTCAATTCAATCATAAAATAACTTTTGAATTGATTTGAACCAAAAAAAAAACTGGACGGGGAGAGTGTTGGACACGAGGCGGCGAGGGGGAGGGGGAGGTGTTGGATGCGGGGGGAGGAGGAGGTGCTGGACGCGAGGGGTGGAGAGGGAAAGTGCTGAATGGGAGAGAGGTGAAAGTACTGGATTGGGGGTGGGGGGGAAGAGGGAGTGGGGTGTTAAATTAAATAAAAAGAAAAATTATATTAAAAAAATAAAAATATATGAAATTAAACGTATTTGACACATGGAAACACCTGATTGGCGCGTGTATTTCACTCTCCTTGTTGTGACTGAGATTCAGAGAAAAATGGTGTGTTTGCAACGAAATAAAAAAGAATCGTGGGGTAATAGGTCGAAGTTAAAGTTTAGGTGTCTTTTTGCAAAACTCGGACAAGATCAGGGGGTAATTATGTATTTACTTGAATCCTAATATACAAATGTTCAATCATTTAATTGTATACGTATAATATTATACGTTTATACAATATAGCGTTAATACAGATATATGTGTGTGTGTGTGTGTTTATTCAATACATAGTTGATATGCATGTTTATACGTTATACAAATGTGTTTGTGTCATATGTATATGTTTATTAGTTTAATTTTTTGTGTGTGTTTGTATGTATGTATGTATGTATATATATAAATATACATACATATATATATATGTATATATATAATGTTATACATTTATACAATATATTATTGATATGCATATGTATATATTATACATTAAACATAATTATAAAATTATAATGTGTTTGTATATTTATCACGTTTCGTAGTTCAGTGGCCACGACTCAGATAGACTTTTTGCTCCTTAGGGAGGGATATAGAGCGCTATGTAAGGACTGTAAAGTGATACCTAGAAAAAATCTTTCGACTCATCATAGGTTGTTGGTGATGGACTTGGTTATCAATAAGTGTAAAAAGAAGAGGAGTGTGAAGGCTCGGCCCAGGATTAAGCGGGGTAGCTTGACTTTAGCTAGTGCTCTGGAAATGAGGCAGAAGTTGAGGAGTAGGGGGCTTGGGAGAGTAAAAGGGTTGTGTATAGTATGTAGGAAATGACTTCTAGTTGCATTAGAGAGACTGCTAAAGAGGTATTGGGTGTCTCGAGAGGTCGAATAGGCAAGCATCGAGGAGACTGATGGTGGAACGAAGAGGTTAGGAGGAAGGTGAAGTCTAAGAAGGAGGCTTATGCTAAGTTGGTGGAGATCAAGGATGATGAGGAAAGACAGATGAATAAGAAGGAGTATAAGGTTGCTAAAAGAGAGACCAAAGTAGGGATTACGGCGGCTAAGACAGCAGCTTTCGAGAGCTTGTATGCAGTATTAGAGGAGAAAAAAGGGGATAAGAAGTTGTATAGGCTTGACAAGTCCAAGGAGTGGAGGGATCGTAACCTTGACCAAGTGAAGTGCATCAAGGAAGAGGATGGTACAGTGTTGGTTGAGGATGCTCTTATTAGGGAGAGGTGACAGTCCTACTTTCATAAACTTTTCAATAATGAGGGGACAAAGGTTTCGTGTTGGGAGACTTGGAGAAATATGAGGAGTGTATCGATTATGGGTATTGTAGGTGGATCAAGGTTGAGGAGGTCAAGGAGTCTATTCGCAGGATGCGGCGGGGTAGGGCGATGGGGCCAAACGAGATTTCGGTGGATTTTTAGAAGAGCACTAGTGGGCGGGTTTGGAGTGGTTAACAAGGTTGTTTAACATCATTGTCAGGACGGTAAAGGTGCCGGAAGCATAGAGGTAGAGTACGATGGTTCCTTTATATAAGAATAAGGGAGACATTCAGAGTTACAATAACTATAGAGGATTTAAGTTGTTGAGTCATACTATGAAGGTTTGGGAAAGGGTGGTAGAGTTGAGGATGATAAGTGTCATGAATATCTCTAAGAATCATTTCAGTTTCATGCCAGGTTGCTTGACCACTGAGTCCATTCACCTCATGAGGAGATTAGTAGAGCAGTTTTGAGATAGGAAGAAGGACTTGCACATGGTGTTTATCGATCTAGAGAAGGCATATGATAAAGTTCCAAGAAAGATTCTATGGAGGTGCTTGAAGGCTAGAGGGGTGCCCATGGCGTACACTAGGTCAATCCAGGACATGTATGATGGGGAGAAGACTCATGTGAGGATGGTAGGTGGGGATTCGTAGAACTTTTCAGTTCTGGTAAGGTTGCACCAGGGATCAACTCTTAGCCCATTTTTATTTGCCTTGGTGATGGATTTTTTGATGCAACATATTTAAGGGCGGGTGCCTGGTGTATGTTATTTAAGAATGATGTGGTACTGATTGACGAGACTCAGGAGAAGAGTTAATGATAAGTTGGAGATTTGGAGATAGACGCTTGAGTCTAAAGGATTTCGGTTGAGCTGAACAAAGATGGAGTACTTGGAGTGTAAGTTTAGTGAGGTATCACGGGAGAATGGAGTGGTGGTGAAGATGAACTCGTAGGTCATTCAGAAGAGGGAGAGTTTCAAGTACCTAGGTCAATGATTTAGGGAAATAGCGAGATTGATGAGGATGTCACACATCGTATTGGGGTAGGGTGGTTGAAATGGAGGGCCGCTTTGGGAGTCTTATATGATAGGAAGGTGCCCCCGAAGCTTAAAGGTAAGTTCTCCAGAGTGGCAGTCCGGTCGGCTATGTTGTATGGAGAAAAATGTTGGCTAGTTAAGAACTCCCACATACAAAGATTGAAAGTGGCGGAGATGTGAATATTGCGATGGATGTGTGGACTTACCAAGAAAGATAGGGTGAGGAATGAGATTATTCAGAGGAAAGTGGGATTTTCTTCGAGGATAAGATGCGAGAAGTGAGGTTATGCTGGTTCGGGCACGTGATGAGGAGGGGCTCGGATGCTCCAGTGTGGAGGTGTGAGACACTAGCTATGGATGGTTTTAGGCAGGGTAGAGGTAGATCGAAGAAATATTGGAGGGAGGTGATTAGGCATGATATGGAGCAGTTACAACTTACAGAGGACATGACCCTTGATAAAAAGGTGTGGAGGACGCGGATTAGGGTAGGGGTTAGGGGGTGGGAGTGCATCGGTAACAATAAGGAAGTATTTTTTTGTGTCTGTAGTTTTTATTCTTGGTGTTGTGTGATGTCTATGATTTCGGTTAGATAGTTCTTATTTTTATCTTGTGGTTGTAGTATTACCTTGTGGCTATAGGTGTTAGTTTATTTTGCACTTAGCTTATGTGTTTTTTATACTATTATCGGTTCTAAGCCGGGGTTCTATCGAAAATATCCTCTCTACTTCACCTGAGATAGTGGTATGGTCTGTGTACACTCTACCCTCCCCAGACCCCACTATATGGGAATAAACTGGGTATGTTGTTGTTGTTGTTGAATGTGTTTGTATATACAATTATATATACATATTTGGTTAAAATTCAATTGTATAAAGTATAATTGGTTTGTATAAGTTTGTACTGAAGAAAGGGTCTATTATGAAAGGACAATCACCAGCAATTTTTGTTATATAAAGGAGAATATTGGGAGAAGTTGGAGATAATAATGAGCAATTACTCTTCTTTTCCTTTTAAATTAATATAATTATACTGTATAAATGAGTCCTAAATACATTTGGTCACTAACTAATGTCTATAGAATATAATTAAATCTTAGACCATGAAGTTAGTTAGGAGGAGTCTAAGGTGTCTATATGTGAAATTTTGACTATTTTTTTTATTTACTCAATCCCTTCATACTAAATAAGAACAATGATACGGAAGAATATATGAACGAATAATGTAAAAATAAAACTCCTAAGACATGTCGAAACTTTAACAAAACTCTAATTTTTATCATTCATAATCACTCTATTTATCTACTTAATTCAGGACATAATTATAAGCAATTGCTTAGACGAGAAAAATAAAATTTCAAACCAAACACTTAAAATAATGCAACGAATGAGTTTTGTTTCAAAGTTTATACAAAAAGAAAATACTTTTCACTCAAATAAGGCTCATTCGATCTGAAAAAGAAAATCGTGGACCAGATCCCAACAGGAATTGGTTCAAACAAAGAAAAGTGGTAGGTTCAAGTATAACTATCACAATACATATAACTCAAAAATACTTTGGCCTTTAAAGCGTTCTATAACACATAGTTCCACCATTCTCACATGTTGTGAGATTCCAACAACAACAATATACTACGACTACGTCTAATCAGCAAACGAAAATCGTTAGACCTACTAACGCGAAGAAGAAGAAAGTGAAAAATAGATGAAGTTTTTATCTTTTTTGAAATAGGAACTGAGACAAACGATCTCTTTAAATCGATTTTAACACTGAAATTCGAATTTAACCTTGCCGAAATTTAGATGAAATTTTGAGTTTTCTTCTAGAATTCTTTCTTTGAATTTTTCGTTACTTTGAATTAGATGAATACTCCTCCAAAATTCTTAAACATCCCCAACCCTCACCTCTCACCCTTTATTTATAAAAAAGATTGGGGCTGATTTTGGAAAAAAAATGAAGGGATAAAAAGAAAAAAATGAATAGAAATTTTTATATTCCTAAATTTAGGGATAAGAATTGAATTTTTTAGCTTAGATTGAATGAATTCATACCAAAATAGAGCCAGATTTATAGGTGATTTTTGCGGAAAACGTGAATTCCCCTATAGCTAATAGAAATTGCACAACAACATACCTTCACAGTATGAACTGGCCCCAAAATCTTAACGCAATTTTTGAAATTTGAATGTTGGAGGATCCATGAGGTGTCATTTTTGTAGATATGGAGAGTTTTTGGTTGAGCTGGTGTTGTCATTTATGTATTTTGGGGTTCGATTGGTATTAGTCGTTGTTGTTGACGTTTGTCGTTGTTGCGTTGGTATTGTTGTTTTGCACAATGAAGTTGTTGTTGTTGATATTGTTGGTTTTCAATGTTGTTGTCATTATTTCTGAGTTGTTGATGTTTGGTTGTTTGTCGGGTTAAGAAGATATAACGTGTGTGAGGAACTGGACAGGTTTGGGCTATTATTTCTGGGTTGGGGCAGTTGAATATCATGGGCCTGGGTTTGGGTAACTGGTGGAGTGGTGGTGGGTTGTTGATATTGTTGTTTCTAGACAAGTGAGGAGAAGGAGAGTATATTAGGGAGTTGAGCCGACTTGGGTTATAAGAATAGGCTCAGGTCGTCTAAAAGTTTGAAAAGGAAAAGAGTAGATTTAATTAGGGCAAGGAATTTAGATTTAGGATATTTATTAAATATCCAATAAATTAGGGTCTTAGTCAATTTTATTCAAACTTTAATCAAATTGAACATCAATTGGCCAATTGTGTTGCAATTGTGGTCAATTCAATTTCAATTGCAGTCAAATTTAATAAATTAAATTGAAAGTTGATACAAATTAATAATCGATTTAACTTCAAGCTTCTTGGCTTGATAAAAATCAAATAAATATTTCTCAAATAAATTATTTTTTAGAACCAAATTTTTTAAATCAAGGTTTGTTTGTTTGAACTAATTTTTAAGATAGTTCTTGATTAAAATCTGATTTTGATAAACTAATAGTCTATGTAACAAAAATTATATGGTCCCGTATATACGACTACGGGAATGTATAAGCGCAACTTAAATTTGACAAAATTGACTGAGAGACACATTTTTAAAAAAAGTTTTTATTCGGATAAATAAATGGTTGATTTTATTTAAAACTGAGCAACAAAAGATTAAATCTGATCGTAGAGGGCAAAAATTAGATATCAACAATACTTTACTTTTTCCAAGTGTCAAACAAATATATCCATTTTCTGTGAAAGCGGTACAGGGAGCATAATTTCATTCCCGCAGGGAGGGGGGATCTTTTTTTTTTTCTTTTTTGTTTCATATTTCTCATGAAAGGTAGTCAAACTTGTCGTCTACTTTCAAGAAATGTTTGAAAGAGAGAAATTACAATAATACAATGTTGTTTCCTCATGTTAAAAATAATAACAGACTGATTATTCTCATTCAGAAGATTCTTCTAATTATAAGATTCATATTCCAGTCACCTATCACTTTACCAACAATACTTGATCAAAATTTAGAACGTGAGTCTATTATTTCTCCTATAAGCTCTAAAAAAACTATTGAATAGTATCCTTCTACTTACTCTCAAATCACATCCTCACACCAATTCATTCTACTTCTCAAACTACTTACCATATTCCAACATCAAGATCCGACGAACCAAACCTGCATATCTCAAGACTAAGTGTGTAATGTAGTGTGTTTTATAGACCTCACAACTTCAGTTTTTATTCCTTTTGCTCAAGCTTATGTTCTACCCTTTTTAGCCCTTTCTCTCACATATCAACAAATGTTGAATTCTATCTCCTCCATCACAGAACCAACTAGTTATGCTCTGGCAGCATGATACCAAGTCATATTGACTGGGTTTGAAGCCTTGGTGTTTAATCATACTTGGGAAGTCATGGATCTTCCCAAAGGACATAAGACTTTATCACGTAAGTGGGTTTACAAAGTTAAGCATAAGTCTGGATGAAAGTATTAAATGACTCAACATTAGACTTCTGATAAAAGAAGATATTTAAAAAGAGGGTATTGACTACAATGAAATATTTTCTCCGATTGTTAAAATGACTACTATTCGATCTCTTTTTTGTAGCATCAATTAAAAAGGATTGGAAATTTTTTTAGTTGGATGTCAATAATGCATTTATCCATGGAGAATTATAAGAGGATATTTATATGAAATTTTATCACGGGATGCAACCGTCTAATCCTAATCTTGTTTGTAAACTATGAAAATCCCTTCATGTTTTAAAGCAAGCATCAAGTTAGTTGTATTATCAACTGACAGTTACGCTTAATTTTAAGGGGTATGTACTTCATTAAATGAATACTCTTTGTTTTATAAAAAGGACAAGGATCTCATATCAATTGTGGTTTTTATGTTGATGACATTCTTATGACTGTCGACAATCCTAGTAAATTAAATGATCTCAAATTATTTTTGGAAAGTGAATTCAAGGTCAAAGATTTAGGGAAAGCCCATAATTTTCTAGGCATGGAAGTCATCTGAGAGAAACAAGGTATCATACTTTGTCAAAGAAATTTACCTGGGGTAATTAAGTTAGTTTGACACTCAGAATTCAGCTATTTCAAATTCTCCCATGGATCCTACTCATAGGTCAAATCTAATGAAGGAAATTTGACCCTTGAGCCAACTCTCTATCGTAGAGTGTTAGGGAAGCTAAACTTTCTGACCCATACTTGACCTGATATCTCCTTTTTCGTACAAAATTTCAGTTTATATATGTAGGTACATGGTTACCTTATTTATTAGCAGCTCTATGAGTGATTTGATATCTCAGACTTGCCCTAGGGCAAGAACCTTCTTCTTTGATAATTCTTCTCTCAACTTATTGTGATTTCAACTGGATATCTTGTCCATAGTGTCTTTATTTCCTTATATTTCATTTCCCTATTGGTGGATATTATATTATCCTTGAGAGTTCTCAAAATCAAAGAAACAGACTTTCATTTCCTTATCATCTACCAAAATGGAGTATCGATTCATGCATCGGGTTGATGGGGAATTGACTTGGCTTATCTACACTCAAGTATATCTGAGCCCGCCATCTCTTCTAGTTTTTGTGCACTTCAACAGTGAATCTACCATTCACATTGTAAAAAGCCTAGTTTCTTATGAACAAACTAAGAACGTCAAGCTAGACTGTCATTTTGTGAGGGAACAATATCTTTCTCATCTAATTTCTCTATCTCTTGTTCCATCTTCTTCCCTGGAAGATGATTTGTTTACTAAGCCACTATCAAGACCTTATTATCTCTCTGTTCTCGGTAAGCTGGGTATTGCAGGTCTCCCCTGTATCTTAGCAGGAATGTTAGAATTTCATGTTATAAACCTCTCAATTCCAACTTTCATAAATCAATTTTGCATTAAAAAGGTAGGAGGCTACAATTGAAAAAGAAGAAGTCGTCAACATCATCATCTAAACCTGTTAATTGGGTTAGGCCAGATCGACCCATCCTCAGTTCATTATATTTTATCGATTAAGATTTGGGTCTGGTCCAATCTTGGCTCTAACTGGGTTAGTCCTTGCCGAACCCAACAGTTAAAAATTCGGCATGGCCCACGTCCCTTTAGCATTTTTGACCAGTCTTAATGACCGGTCTAGGTTTACCTAATTGGTTTGGCTTGTTAGGCTGATTTACTGGTCCCGGGCTTAAAAAAATTAATAGTAATTTGAATTTTGAAGATTTTTTGAAATTGACATTTTGGATCAAATTTTTAGAAATTGGAATAGAATTTTAAAATTTTAAATTTTAAATTTTATTTGAGAGTTCAAATTTAAAAATTCAACTTCAATTCGACTTTCAATGTTCAATTATTCAAGTGGGTCATTAAATTTTCAAATTTAAACTTGGAGCCACTTCAAGTTTGAAATTTGAAATTTAAATTTCAAATTTTTATCTTTCCCAAAATCTAAATATTCCCACTTGTCAATCTATAAATAGTACCACTATATTTCTCTAAATTCTCATACAATCCTCATTCTCTCTCTAGTTTTTAACTTTCTTTCAACTATCATCTTCCAAGTTCATGGATGACAATAATCCTCTTTCACCTCCACCGCCACCGCGGACATCGTATAAGGTCGGTTTCAGTATGGCTTTATTTTAATCGATTAGATGATAAAAGTGTTCAATGTAACTTATGTAATCCTACTTTAAATAATTGTGATATGGGTACTTTGATTAGGCATTTGAGGAGGGATCACGAAGATGTAGTTCTTAGGACTACTTAGTTTGTTGTTTTAATTTCTATTTATGTAATTTTATCAATTTAAATAATTAAGTTTGTATGTTTTTGAATTTCCATTTATGTAATGTTATGATTGTTATCAATTTAAGCTTGTATGTCTATGAATTTCTAAGCATTTAATTTTATCAATTTATCTAAGTTTGTGTGTTTTAATTTGAATTTGAAATTTAAAAATTAAAATTGGTATGTTAACAACTTGAAATTTGAATTTGAATATTCAACATGTACTAGTTCAAAAGAGTATATACATATTATATATATATATATACACACACACACACACTAGGTTAACGCACGGAAATTTTAACTTATCATGATCAAGTCATTACTCCTAATATAAGGCAAAATAAAACTCTAAATCAGGCTATCTAGAAATCCTAACTAATTTAAAGTGAAGTTTACACAAAAAAATGTATTTAATTTAAATGGAATAGCATTATTAAATATGGATTGAAAGCAAAAAGATACTTACATATGTTTTAAGCTAGCGAATGAAACTGAAGAAACTATTGTGCTTGAAAAAACTAGGCAGCAACATGTTGGGGGATTTATGAGAATTTCTAACAATAAAGGTGTTTTTTACTCTGCTCTAGGAAAGCACTACAATGAAGATATCAACGTTAGTACCCCATACTAAGAAAATATTATGAAAAAGAAATACGACATCAAAGAAAACATGTCAATTAGTAAGAAAAGTAGTAGATAGAATTCAGAAAAATAATGCATGAAATAATGCGTTAACTGAAACACAATACACAATAGTTAGTAATAGACACCAAAAGCAAGAAAATACATATATGTGGCTAAAACTACGACAAACACAATGCTCCTAGACTTCCACCAAATCTAAACCTATCGAAAAGCAAATCAAAGCATAACTACCTACTAACCTTCTACTCTAATACGTGACCTCCATACCCTCATATCTAATGCACCTAAACTAAAAAGAATCACAAATTTCTTTTAAAATATAATGTGTGTATGCAACAACATTAAAACTAAATTGTACATAAAAACTACGACATTGCAAAAAACATGATTCATAAATCAAAACGAATTCAATATTCTTTAATTTCTTAATCTGTGACCTTCATACCCTCGTATCTAATTCACTTATATAAAAAATAATCACAAATTTCTTCATACAAATATACTACTAAGTACGTGGAACAATATTAGAACTAAATTGCACATAAAAGCTGCGACATTACAAAAACACGATTCATAAATCAAAAAGAATTTAACCTTCTATTCTAACCTATGACCTCCATAATAGAGAAAACCTCATTAAGAATCCATTATTAACAAACTAAACATTATTGTAGACTTATTGGAGCTCTAACACTAACCAATTTGGGAAAAATAGAAAAACTATCAATAGTCATAAAACTTTTATGATTTTATTTATATTAGTTTTTAAGAAATAAGTAGTTACTATTCAAATTTTGATGAAAACCACTAATATTTTTCTTTTTCTTTCTCTTACACCCGTGGACATTCCTATCAAAGCAATAGCACATAAGAATAACAATGTCTATAACTATACTTTGGATATACATAATTAATGTCACAACCCAAAAGGTCATGAGTGGAACCCACACTAATCTTCTTATGGGAGAACCATCTGAACCGAACCATTACCCAATCACTTAGTTAATATTAAAATGATATTATCATAAAACCAACTTAATAACAATAATTTGTATCTAATCATTATTAATGCGAAAATCAACAAGCTACTCACTGAAATCTCCAAAACCCGAAAGTCATCGTACAAGAACTCCTAACAAAGATCATGTCTAAAAGAGATATCCAAAGATAAAGTAAATAAAGAATGTTTTCATTTCCCGAAAGATGGACAAGAACAAATAGGATGACCCATGGCAGCCTGGAGACGAAGTGCTCACCCTTGGATCAAGATCTGTTATCAAACTCTAGAGGTGAGGTTGTGTCTGAGCCTCTGGAACACTTTCTGCACTCAACAAAAAAAGAGTACAGGGTAGTATCAGTACAAACCACTATGTACTGGTAGATATCATAGGCCAACTCAATTTAATAGCATGTACACAACATAAATTAAATAACAAGTAGACATGCATCGTCACTTAACAAATATTCAATGAATCAACAATACAACAGTAACAGGTCAAACGGTGCTCACAAACAAGCAACATAACCATCAAGAGTATCAATCATACTATAAACATCCACAAAATCAACAACAATACCATAAATAATAACCATATCCTTCAAACACTCGCAATCAGAACACTATTAGCTCGTTATCTGCTTAATAACTCATACAACCTCTCAAATTCAACACAAATATGTACACACATGCTATGAACTTATTTTTGCCCAAATAGCCATGATCTTCAGGGAACAATTTATGTTCATGTACCGTACCGGCGTGGTACCCAATACTCAATGACAAGTAATATCAATATCATATTTGTATCGGCGTGGTACCCGATCCTCCATAAATAAGTAATGTCAATATACATATCCCTATCAATTCACATATCCGTACCGGTGTGATACCCCATCCTCCGTAAATAAGTAATATCAATATACTTATCTGTACCGGCGTGGTACCCGATCCTCCATAACCATATTAGGTATGTATTATCAAATTCACACTACCTCTCGGGATATAATACGATGTATTAAGTTTACAAGTACACTCAAAGTCTTAAGACAATTCCATCAAGTAAATTTCAATAATTATTTATACACATCTCAACAATCCAAATATCATCAAATTCAAGCATGTCCGCATACCAATTAACAAGCATCCAATTTAGGAACATACACACAATTAAATGTGGTCTAAACTCCAATTAAACTGTAACTTACCTCAACTGAAAAACCCAAAAGCAAGCTACTTTGCAAGGATCGTGTCCTTTCGTAAAGTTTCTGAATGTTTTAAATCTGTTCAAATATATAATTTTCATAAGAGTACGAATTTAATGAGACTCGTTTATGAACGCTTACTCTAAAAATCCTAGTCTTAAACCTCAATTTCTTAATCCCAAAATATGAAGTAATTAAAGAAAATTAAATAAACAATAATAAATTGTAATTAGCCGTCTTCAATTAACATGAAGTAAACAGTACGTGTTAATATATTGATGCCAATCATTGGCATGGCTTTTCCATTATTCTTTTTTTTTTGGCCTAACTATATTTCACTACACAAGTGAGCAACCACTAGCATATACTATCAATTTAATATAAAATATAAACTTTTCTAAAGAAACTAACTAAATTTTCTACACATTACTAACGTCATTGGCATTTGAACCCCAATCCATTAATTCATACCCTTGTCAGAATAATATGCCAGTGAAAACTTGGATTAGTAGTAATTTTTTAACTAACCTGAGCTATTGTGGCCCTTCCTGCAACGGCAATAAGAAACTGCTAACTTTCGAGTCCTCTCTTTTTTCCCTAATATCTGATGGTGTGATTCTTGTTATTGGTAAATTCTATCTATTTAAATTTATATTTTTTTATTGATCATATAAATAAATAATTTATAGTTTTGACCCATTAAATTATTAATTAAACTAATTATCTAAAATACTCAAAATATTAAATATATCCTCAAAATTTATTTGAAACCTCATTTAATTAAATTAAATATTGTATGACTAAAAAAATACATTCCAAATCTATTGGAATCACTAGAACACTAATCCGGGTTCACCTTGACCAAAAATTGACCTTGGTCGAACTTAAATTTATTAAAATTCAATAACCCAGCTAATGACTCGAATTACTTTCAAACACCTTAAGAATTGATACTACTCATCTCATGAGTCATAATTCACGTACACCAACTACGGGGAGAGTTAAAATAGAAAAGATGAAAAAATTTCACAAACGACCAAGAGGGTCGTTACAATTAAGGTCCTAAAAGAAATAAATAATGAAGGTACATACTTTTTTTTGGTAGAATAATGAAGTGCATACTTTATCTACATCATCTCCCGATAAAAGTATGTTCTCATAATTTTTATATTGTTCGAGCGTTGTCAATCTATAGCTTTGCCCGATTATGTTCAACTTTTCCATGGGATATCTTGTATATCTTTGTCTTTCCTTGCTTGTGCAATGGATGTATAGTCCCTTCTTTACCTACCAAATATTACCAAAAACAAAATCGGAATACACCCTTGAATGTTTGACACCAACTCACCAAAGTAATCACATGCACATACATGTTTTTTCTATTTTAAGTAGGATATTATTTATTTTCCTCATTAATATTTTAACCCTATTTTATAGAAAGTGTTTGTAACTCTATTTTATAAGATTTGGGCATTTGGCGTAAGTTTTTTCCTTTTTTTCTGAATTTTTTTTTTAAAATTATAGAATAAAAACTAGACCTCTTATCATAAATTGGGGACTTCTTAATCTATAAAATAAAAATTAAACCTTGTACGACAAATAAATTAACCTTTTATCTTAGAAAATACATTCTGTTACTTTCATACCCTCCTATCTAATACACATAAAAGCTACGATATTATAAAAAAAACGTGATTCATAAATTAAAAATAATTTAACTTTCTACCCTAATATGTGACCTCCATACCCTCCTATCTAATACACCTATATAAAAAAAAGAATCACAAATTTCTTAAAATAAATATATTGCGGACATGCAACAATATTATAACTAAAGTACACATAAAAACTACGATATCTTTACCTTAATCTGCGATCTTCAAAAATAAAGTTAAAGGAAATGAACTACATTATAATTCACGTATAAAATTTATATATTTTTTTTTGACAAAAATTTTCTTGATATCAAGCGTTATAAAATAAACTTAAGTATTCAACACGAAGCTGGAGAAATTATTATGCCTACAATATTTTGGACAAAATATCTTTAGAAAATTCAGGCACATTTTTAAGCGACAGAACTGTAACTATTATTACTTCATCATACCATGGAGTTTGTCAAATGTCAATACATCATCGAACATGTCAGGCGGTGGTGAATTTCCTTTCTCATGGACTCCTTTCATGTTCTTTTTATTATTCTTACCACCGGTGTAAGTTTTGAAATTAAAAGCTAATGTTAGATATTAATTCATGAAAAAAATGAAACCAAAAAAAAATATTCTAAGCCTAAATCAAACCAAAACAAACAAACAAATAGCAAAACATCAATAATAAAACAAATGGAAAAACGTGATAGAGATCTTATATAGTCACTAACGGGTTTGGACTTTGGCTCAACTCTGATAATATCATTTTTTTTTTCTTATCAAATATTTTAGTACTCGCTAATTTATAAAATACAGTTTTTTTTCTTATCAAATATTTTAAAACTCTTTAATTTTTAAAATATATTTTTTAAAAAGGTGTATTTTTTTAAAAGAATTCAATGTAATACTTACCCTATATTTCAGGACTCCTAATTTTAGAAAAAGTCTTACTATATTTTTTAAATTTTTGATTCCATATGTTCTAGGATTCAATATCATAAATAAAAATAAATTATAATTTGAGAAAAATTGTGAAAAGACGATTTTGTATAAAGCAGAAACTTCTAATGGGGCAAAAAGTCCGAAAAATATTTCTAGGCCCTTCACACTTTTAATATACTAGTTTAGAATACGTGTGTTGCACGTGTATCAAGCATTAATTACAAATAAATATATATATACAAAATAAATTCTCGTGTGTAAGTCATTTTATAAGTGTATCAAGCGTTAATTCAAAATAAACATATATACAAAATATTCTCGTGTGTAAGTCAGTAAGTCATTTTATTAAGTACGAAATTTTTAAAAAGATAATGTAAAATTTTGAAGATAAAAAAATTAGTTAAATTAAAGAAGAGCTTAGTCATTATATTTCTTTCCTACTTCTAGAAGCACTTTATTTTATGAAGTGTTATTTTTATTCTCGAAATTCTATATTTTTATCAAAATTGAGGGCAATTTAGATATAAATCATTAGTATGTTAGGGGTGCTTGGTTAAAATTAGACAAACAAATTAAAAGGGAGATAATATGATCTTTTAAAATTGTCTAAAAAAATTTCACTGTGTCTTTTAGGGTATTATAGTTCTACTAATTAATATGGATAAGTCAACTACCTTTGATGTCTCTATGGTGAATGACTTGAATACAAAAACGAATAAATTACAGTTGAAGTCTCAATATATGAAACATTAAATTCATGATTTAAATGACAAAAGTATATGTTTTTTTAATGTTAGTATATGTGTGTTGCATCAATTAATTAGCACCTCCTATATAAATATAAAAATCATCTCACAAAACTTCATAACAAAAAAAAACTATAATTAATTAATAGTATATTTTTTATATAATTTCTGAAATTTCAGACAGCCATCAATAGGGTATTATAATGAGAAATAAGGAGGAACTGTGGCTAACTTTAGACTAAAGAAACTTTCATGCAAAGCAAAGAAAGAAATCCAAAAGCATTATAGTTCCATTCAATTTTCTAAGATTTCAATATTCTTTAATTATTATTTTCAAGTTTGTCTTTGCGTGCTATTTCCTATGAATTACATTCTATCTTTGGTGGATTAACAACAAATATAAAGTACCTACTTGCCTACCTCAATTTAAACTTTTTTATCCAAGAATTTTCACATTATAATTGATTTAGTTTGGCTTGTCTTGATTGTCTCCAATTCTAATTGAATATACATACATCACTAATAAACTACAACAAAATAACGCATAATCGAGATTTGAGATATCATAATAATAGTATTAAACATAAACTTTAGGCAAAAATTCGATCGAAAATTCATCTATCGCATGTATTAAGCAAAATAAATAATATATAATAATAGAAGAAAAACTACAACAAAATAATACAATAATCGAAGTATTAAAATAATAAGACTAAACCTAACCGCTACAGAGACCAACCAAATATTCATCTATCACCTGAACTACAACAAAATAATATAAATAATTGAAATATCAGCACAATTACTCTTCTAAAACTCTGCACATAAAATTTACATGCAGAAACTAATAGTTAACAATGCATATATATGTTCACAGAGATACACCTAATACATAATTAAAACAGATCAACCAAACTAAACATTCAACAGAAAGCAAAGGATGGGAGATTGACAATATAAAGTCAATATAGCTTTGCATTTGCACACATACGAATCATCCAAATAATAATAATGTTAATAGTAGTAGTAATATAGAACAAAAGACAAACACAGCTTAACTATCTAATAAATCTTTACCCAAATCTGATTAAAGTACTCTATAACCTTCTATCTAAGGTCATATTCGGTAAGATGAATCAACATCATGTCCGTTCGATATAACATAACAAATCTAATCACTATTTGGTCACCTTCAGCATTCAGAAATAAAAAAAACTCCTACAGAAAAAAAAAGTATGTAACTTTCATAATAGACCTTTATAATCACATTTTCATGCAAGTATTACAATGCGTAGGCAAGACAAAAAAAAGGACAGTCCGGTGTACTAAAGCTACCACTATGTGCGGTGTTCGAAAAATAATTCCACCACAAGGGTGTATTGTACGCAAGCTTACCTTGCATTCCTGCAGAGTTTGTTTCCAAGGCTTGAATTCGTGACCTCTTTGTCACATGGCAACAACTTTACCAGTTACTCCAAAACTCCCCTTCAGGCAAGACAAAATCACTAAGAAAAAAAGGTGTTATAAGACGATAGAAACATATATAATGGTTACCTGAATTTAGAGAAAAACTTTTATTGATAAAGAACCCATGATGCTTCTATGTATAAACAAAGCACTGAAAATAAAATTGATAATTTGAGGGAAAAAAATAAAGTATTCAATTATATTATCAGACGAAGAACAAAAAAAACATAGATCTTCGCGAACTAAAATTTTTCAGACATGCTTTGAAAAGATTTAGCCCTAATATGCTAGTTAAATAGGTTTGATTAAACCCATTAATAACTCAATTTGAAAGAACACTGAACTTCTCAACAAAAAAAAAACTTGGATCAATTGAATTCATCAAAATCAAAACCCACCAACGATCAACTTCAACTAACAAAAGAAATTACTTTGTTAAAAAAAAATCTTTGCTTATGATAACAAAAAGTCAAAGTGAAGGTGAGTTTAAGAAATAATAGTGCGCTTTGACATGAAATCTAATACAAAGGTGGAGATCTTTTTACTATTCTCGATATGTACTCCACAAAAATCTTAAATCTAATAGTCAAGGAAATTAAATTGGTACATAACTCTCAAAGTAGGTGGCTGCTTACCTCAATTTTTCTTTATCCAATGATCTTTATTTTAGAATTGATTTAATTTGACATGTCTTGATTGAACCCAAGTTCAATGGAACATTCATATAGCACCAATGTACCGCAATAAAACAATACGATAATCAATATATCAACAAAACAATACATTAATCGAGATATCAAAATAGTACTAAAAAGACGATACCTTAATAAAGCTATTGCAAAAAGAAAAAAGTGACTTTACTTACTTTTGTCTTCACTTTCTTTTTACTACAATAAAATCAAAATTTAAGAAGAACTCCAGCACTAGAAAAAACATAAAATTTAATACTAAATCATCTATCATAGATTCAAAACGAAAAAAAAAGGAAAAAGTTAAGGTACTTTTGTCTTCACTTTCTTTTGACTACAATAATACAAACAACATCAAAATTGAAAATTGAAGAAGAAATAATTTTATAGAAGAATAACTCAATTTCAAACAACACACATATTTTTTCTACATATTGTTTCTCTCATCCATTTTTGTTAAAAGAAAATACACTATTCAGGATTAAATGAAAATACAACAAAAAATATCATATCATGAATGCCTACCTTTTCAATATTGATGATTGCGCATGTGATGTCCAAGTAAAACCTTAGTCATTATAGCAAATTATAAGTACATATGATATCTGCGACACCAACATTAATAATAATAACAATATACGTACATGTAGAACTTACCTTTATTCTACTACTATTTCTTTTATGGACTAAAAGATTATGTCTGATCGATCCTCAACTCAAAAAAATAATAATAATAATAATAATAATCAAATAATAAAATTAATTTAACAAAAATGAACGTAAACACATATTTGTTTGAGAACACTACACGTTGCACAAACAAAACGAAAATCGTCGTCAAAAGAAAGAAGTTGTACGGTGTAAACTCATTGTCATATTATTTTCATGAGAAAACGAAGTGCAAGTCAATTTTTGAAGAATTGATTTCTGTAATTTAGCTTATTCTTTTTCTTTTCCCTCATAGGAGTCGTCTCCATCGTTATCTTTATGAACGTGAGAAAAAGAAGTAATATAAGGTATTTTAATTAAGGTACTTAATTTAAGAAAATAATTTGTAGAAAGTTACCTACCTGAAATAGAATAGGACTTTGTAATGTAAATAACTATGTAATATAGGATTTTGCAATTTAAATTAATATTTAATATCATAAAAGGGAAAAAGACGATTTTGTTTAAAGTGAAGACTTTTAATGAAGGGCAAAAAGGGCAAACGCCAATTATAAGGGCCTTCACACTTTTAATATAATAGAGATTATAGATTATAGATTATAGATTTAGATTATATATATATATATATATATATATATATATATATATATATAAATACTTGAGTCGGGGGTCTATCGGAAACAGCCATGCTACTTCTTCGGAGGTAGTGGTATGGACTGCATACATCTTACCCTCCCCAGACCCCACTATGTGGAAATACACTGGCTTTGTTGTTGTTGATGTTGTATATATAAATATATATATAAGTAGTAGTATATGTTGTTGAACATATTGTGTGTTATTCTTGTAAATAGTATATAATTTTTGAAGTAGTATATGTATGTACATATTTTGTATATTCTTTTAAGTAGTATATATTGAATGTAAACATGTATGTGTATATTTTATATATTCTTTTGAGTAGTATATGTTGAATGTATATATGTATGTATATTCTTTAAAAGAATATATAAAAAATGTACATACATATACTACTTCAAAAATTATATACTATTTACAAGAATAACACACAATATGTTCAACAACATATACTACTACTTAATAAAATATACATACATATATGTATTCATTATACTACTAATTATGCAATTATAAATTCAATAACATCTACTACTTAAGATAATATAAGTATAATGTATATTACATGATATAATATACTGACAATATATTCAAAAACACATGCTACTACTTAGGTCTTAAAAGAATATACATACAGTATATTTAACAACATATACACCTACTTTAAAGAATATATAAAAAGAATATAAACATACATATACACATTCAATATATAATACTCAAAAGAATATATATATAAAAAAATATGAATACATATACAAATTTAATATACTACTAATTGAAAGAATATATGTATTATAAATTCAACAACATATACTATTTAAAAGAATTATACTATACTACTACTTAACAAAATATACATAAAAGACACTACAAAAAAAAATAAAAAAATTCCGACCACAAAAAATCGACCACTGCTTGTGGTCGCAAAAAAAACGAACACATGTGGTTGATTTTTATTTTTAAAAAAAAAAAATTATTTTTTTTTAAAAGTGACCACATGTGATTGCTTTTATATTTTAAAATTCCAAAATAATCATTTCAATAATTTTTATATTAATTATTATTTATTTTAAAAAAATAAAAAAGCGACCACTTGTGGTCGATTTTGGAATTAAAAAAATTTAAAAAATAATTTTAAAAAACTGATCACTTGTGGTCAGTTTTACTTAAAAATATTATTAAAAAGTATTTTTAAAAAGCGATCACAGTCGGTTTTATTTTAAAAATTAAATTTAAAATATTTTATAAAAGCGACCACAAGTGGCCGGTTTTGGAATTAAAAAAGATAAATAACAACAACAAACCCAGTGTGTTCCCACAAAGTGGGGTCTGGGGAGGGTAAGATGTACGCAGTCCATACCGCTACCTCCGAAGAAGTAGAGAGGTTGTTTTCAATAGACCCCCGGCTCAAGATAGAGAATAGGCGACAAGGAGATGGATTACATAACAGAAAAGGCGTAAGGAATAATAAAAAGTAAATCAGAGCAATACGAAAATACGAGAAATACAGCAACACGAAATAAGCAGATAGCAACTGAGAAAATATGAAAGGGACACCCACGTATAAAAAACACATACTCGCCGCCATAGACACCTATAGACACAGATCTAAGGTTACTAACCCGGCTACACAAGATTTCTCCTGGTGTCTTGCTACAACCCACACCCTCCTGCTAGCCTTCTATCCTTATCCGCGACCTCCACACCTTCCTATCTAGGGTCATGTCCTCAGTAAGATGCAGCTGCTCTATGTCATGCCTGATCACCTCCCTCCAGTATTTCTTCGGCTTACCTCTACTACTCTTGAACCCATCCAATGCTAGTCTCTCACACCTACGCACTGGGGAATCTGCGTCCCTTCTCATCACATGTCCAAACTATCTCAGTCTTCCTTCCCATATCTTGTCCTCCACCGACGCCAGTCCCATCTTCTTCCGAATAATCTCATTCCTAATCTTGTCCCCTCTAGTAAGCCCACATATCCAACGCAACATCCTCATTTCCGCCACCCTCACTTTTTGGATGTGGGACTGCTTGACTGGCAAACACTCCACGTCATACAACATGGCCGGATGGACTGCCACTTTATACAATTTGCCTTTAAGATTAAGGGGCATTTTCTTATCACACAACACCCGCGAGGAGATCCTCCACTTCATCTAACCTGCTCCAATACGATTGGTGACATCCTCATCAATCTCACTATTCCCCTAGATCAAAGACTCAAGATACTTAAAACTATCCCTCTTACAAACATCTTGGGAGTCTAACCTCACCACCACATAGTCCTCCTAACTCAAGTCACTAAACTTGCATTCCAAATACTTCATCTTGGACCTACTCAACCTGAACCCCTTCGACTCAAGGGTTTACCTCCAAACCTCCAATTTGTCATTTACTCCCCTCCGCGTCTCATCAATCAGTACTACATCTTCCGCAAATAGCATACACCAAGACACCTCGCCTTGAATACTCCAGGACAACACGTCCATTACCATCGGAAACAGGAACGGACTAAGAGTTGATCCCTGATGCAACCCTAGCTCGACCAAAAAATGGTCTGAGTCTCCTCCCGCCGTCCTCACCCTGGTCTTCTCTCCACCGTACATGTCCTTAATAAATCTAGTGTACGCCACCGGGACCCCTCTCACCTCCAAATACCTCCAAAGAACCTCCCTCGAAACTTTATCATATGTCTTTTCTAGGTCGATGAATACCAAGTGTAAGTCCCTCTTCCTTTCTCTATACTGCTCCACCAATCTACTCACCAAATGGATTGCCTCTATCGTTGAACGACCAGGCATAAATCCAAACTGGTTCTCCAAAATAGACACAACCCTCCTCTATCTCCGCTCAAGCACTCTCTCCCAAATCTTCATATTGTGACTCAACAGCTTAATACCCCTGTAGTTGTTGCAACTCTAAATATCACCCTTATTTTTATAAAGCGGAATCATCGTACTCCATCTCCAAGCCTCAGGCATTCTCGCAGTCTTGAAAATACCGTTAAACAAATTCGTCAACCACCTAAGCCCTGCCCCGCCCACATACTTCCAAAAATCCACCGGAATCTCTTCCAATAATTATATTTTAATTTTTAAAATATAATTAAAAAGTATTTTTAAAAAGCGACCACTTGTGATCGGTTTTATTTTAAAAATTAAATTTAAATTATTTTATGAAAGCGACCACAAGTGGTCAGATTTGGAATTAAAAAAAATAAAAAGAAAATAATTTTAAAAAATTGACCACTTGTGGTCGGTTTTATTTAAAAAATATAATTAAGAAGTATTTTTAAAAAGCAACCACTTGTGGTCGGTTTTATTTTAAAAATTAAATTTAAAATATTTTATAAAAGTGACCACAAGTGGTCGATTTTGGAATTAAAAAAGTAAATAATTTTAAAAAAAACCGACCACTTGTGGTCGCTTTTGTATAAAAAAATAAAATATTTTAAAAAAGATACCACTTGTGGTCGGTTTTTATTAAAAAATAATTATATGTAAAATCAAATATATAATTTTTTGAAATTACACTGATCACACATATTCGATAACCAATCTAAATAATAATAAAAATCAATCAAACTTAGATTTTATAAAAAAATTATACTAAGAAATATGTCAAATAAAATAAATAAATTAGGTTAATCATAATCTTTGTCTTTTACTTATGTTTCAATATATAAAATAAATATTTTCCTTTGTATATACGTTAAATAACATTAAACATAATCTTTGTATAATGAATATGTCTATATCATACAGCTGAGGTAATGATATTATATGCTACTATTGCAGTTATAATAATGTAACGTACATATATAACTGATAATTCATCAGAATATAATGAATGTGTTCTATTATGAGGTAATATACTTGTGGATGTGATATATATAGTACATATTCAAGAGTTGACATATATATATATATATATATATATATATATATATATGTCGATGTATTTAAAAAATTATAGAATTTATCCAAACATTTTGAATACCTTGATTTGAAACGATAGAAGTAAAAATATATTGTACGTTGAAGTTATATTAATGTAAGCTAAGCAAATTAATCGATAACTCATCAAAGTATGTATATGAAATACGTCGCATTATATTATTGGATAATATACTCGTGTACGTATGTGATGTATATAGTACGTGGTTAGAACTTGATATAGTCGATAGCGTGTAAATGTGTATGTATATATAGGCATATATATATATATATATATATATATATATATATATATATATATATATATATATATATATATTATGTAGTGAAGGTATAGTAACATAAAATAAACTAACCAATAATTCATCTGAGTATATGTGAAATTCATTGTATATTATTATGAGATAGTAAAATCATGTATGTGATGTATATTGTACGTATTCAAGAGTTGATATATATATATATATATATATATATATATATGTAGTGATTGATGAACTATGTAGTCAAAACTAGCAGAATCTATCCAAACATATTGAATACCTTGATTTTTAAAATGATCGAAGTAATAATATATTGTACGTTGAAGTTATATTAATCTAAGCTAATAATCAAATTAATCGATAACTCATCAACGTATGTATATGAAATACATCACATTATATTACTGGGTAATATACTCGTGTACGTATGTGATGTATATAGTACGTGTTGACACCTAATTTTGACCTCCCGATGCTCTCTTAGGCTACTATTATTGTCAAAATTATTTAACATTTAATATTAATATTTCTGTGCATTATTTTGGTATCAAATAATTTTTCAAAGCCACATTCATGATTTAAAAAATGTATAAATTATTTTATTATTTTTCAGTATCATTTTTTACAGTTTATTAATTCAAATACGATATTTTACATAATTTTATTGATATTTATTAAATTATTATTTTCACGTAAATGTGCACACTCACAATTCACAAGTACATTGTCTATTATTATTATTATTATTATTATTATTATTATTATTATCATCATCATCGTCATTATTACTATTACATTATTGTTAAAATAACGGCCACTTTGATTCAACTCCTCTTTTGTATTTAATTTCTAACTAATTTTTTGATCAATTAATATCAATTTTAGCCATATTTGTTCTTAATTCTTTTTTTTACACAGCCTAAACTTTAAACTCAAATTTTAATCTCAGCCATTGATCAAAATTGATCTAATGACCGAGATTAAACCAACCTTTTCTTTTCTTTTTTAACAAAAGGGAACCCTAACCCTCATTTTCTCTCCCTCACAGTCGCACCCCCCTTCCCTTCTCTCTCTCTCTTCTCTCATCTTTTGTCTTCCTCCCTAAACTTCCACCATGACTGGCACCGCCGAAGCAATCCACCGGACAGCCGGCGACCTTCCTCACCCTCTCTCATATTGTTGCCTCACCGCCACCGGCGAACACAACAACAATCCAACCAAGCTCTAAGCGCCGACCAATCCTCGTTCAGCCACTGCCGCTACACCGTCTAGTCCAACAAACCGGCCAACTTTTGGCGAGTCTCACCAGTCAATACCGCCTTCGCCACCTCTATTCCCTTCAATTTTCATCTCCACCAGTTGGCCAGCCGCGATTCAGCCTCCCTCTTCTCTCACCCGTCACGTTCTCATCAGAGTTGATGACCGGTGGGGTTTTCGATGAACTTCACTGAGATTTTGGCCCGATTTGATTTCTTAATACTTTCAATTGCATGTTTGTTTGCTTTGTTAGCGAATTATCTAAATCAGATTCTTAGATTAAAAATACGTGACTTTTAACTTTGAGTTTTGATTCTATTTCTTCAATTACGTGTTTGTTTATGTCTCTGGGTTGATATATGAAAAGCCTCAAATTCTATGGACTTCGATTAAACCCTAAATTTTTACTAGCTGATGTTTCAGTGATTTTACGATTCTGGATGACCTTATTATTGGTTGTCAATATTTTAATGCGTAATTAGTGATATTGAATTGTTTTCAATTTCTAATACTATGATGAAAATGAGACTGATTCAATTGTGGAATGTTCTTATTTGATTAATCTTTTTTATAATCATAGCCTCAACAGACCTTTCGTTTGCTTCTGTGATTCTTACTCTCTTATTTATGGCAGTGTTTTAATTTGATTGTTTTTAATTATGATTGATTAGTGTTACTTATTTTCCTCTATGATTATTCTTACTCTACTATTTATGGTAATTTTTGATATGTTTGATTCTAATTGTGATCGATTAATGATACTATTTAGGAAAAAGTATCTCATTTGTTCAACAACTGATCTCTTTGCCTGCCTTTTGAATGGACTATCATGTCATTTCTCTCTTATCATGAATGTGTAGAATTTACTAAAGTGTGGTCACTGGAGAAGTGAATTAGTGAGTCGAAAATGTTTAAGTGTAGTTACTTGAAAGGTGAGCTTGTATTTTGAATATAGTTAAGTGTAGTCACTAGAGAAGTGAATAAGTGACTTGAAAATGTTTAAGTATAGGTACTTGAAATGTGGACTTGTATTTTAAATTTATTTAAGTGTGGTCATTTGAGAAGTGAATTAGTGAGTCGAAAATGTTTAAGTGTAGTTACTTAAAAGGTAAACTTGTGTTTTGAATATAGTTAAGTGTGGTCACTAGAGAAGTGAGTTAGTGAGACGAAAATGTTTAAGTGTAGGTACTTGAAATGTGGACTTGTGTTTTGAATTTAGTTAAGTGTGGTCATTTGAGAAGTTAATTAGTGAGTCGAAAATGTTTAAGTGTTGTTACTTAAAATGTGGACGTGTGTTTTGAATTTAGTTAAGTGTGGTCACTTGAGAAGTGAGTTAGTGACTTGAAAATATTTAAGTGTAGGTACTTGAAATGTGGACTTGTGTTTTGAATTTAGTTAAGTGTGGTCACTTGAGAAGTGAATAAGTGACATGAAAATTTTTAAGTGTAGGTACTTGAAATGTGGACTTATGTTTTGAATTTATTTAAGTGTGGTCATTTGAGAAGTGAATTAGTGAGTCGAAAATGTTTAAGTGTAGTTACTTGAAAGGGGGACTTGTATTTTGAATATAGTTAAGTGTGGTCACTAGAGAAGTGAGTTAGTGAGTCAAAAATATTTTAAGTGTAGGTACTTGAAATGTGGACTTGTGTTTTAAATTTATTTGAATGTGGTCATTTGAGAAGTGAATTAGTGAGTCAAAAATATTTAAGTGTAGTTACTTGAAATGTGGACTTGTGTTTTGAATTTAGTTAAGTGTGGTCACTTGAGAAGTGAGTTAGTGGCTTGAAAATGTTTAAGAGTGGGTACTTGAAATGTAAACTTATGTTTTGAATTTAGTTAAGTGTGATCACTTGAGAAGTGAATAAGTTACGTGAAAATGTTTAAGTGTAGGTACTTGAAATGTAGACTTGTGTTTTGAATTAAGTTTAGTGTGGTCACTTAAGAAGTGAATTAGTGAGTCGAAAATATTTTAAGTGTAGTTATTTGAAAGGTGGACTTGTGTTTTGAATTTTGTTAAGTGTGATCACTTGAGAAGTGAGTTAGTGACTTGAAAATGTTTAAGTAGGTAATTGAAATGTAAACTTGTGTTTTGAATTTAGTTAAGTGTGGTCACTTAAGAAGTGAATAAGTAATGTGAAAATATTTAAGTGTAGGTACTTGAAATGTGGACTTGTGTTTTGAATTTAGTTAAGTGTGGTCACTTGAGAAGTGACTTAGTGAGTCAAAAATGTTTTAAGTGTAGTTATATGAAAGGTGGACTTGTGTTTTGAATATAGTTAAGTGTGGTCACTTGAGAAGTGAGTTAGTACTTGAAAATGTTTAAGGGTAGGTACTTGAAATGTGAACTTTTCATTTTGAATTTAGTTTAGTTTGGTAACTTGTGAAGTGAATTAGCGACTTGAAATGTTTAAGTGTAGTTACTTGAATTATGAATTAGTGAATTTTGTTTTAAATTTAGGTACTTGAAATGTGAACTTGTGTTTTGATTTTAGTAAAGTGTGGTCACTTGAGAAGTGAATTAGTGACTTGAAAATGTTTAAGTGTAGGTACTTGAAATGTGAACTTTTCATTTTGAATTTAGTTTGGTAACTTGTGAAGTGAATTAGTGACTTGAAAATGTTTAGGTGTAAGTACTTGAAATGTGAACTTTTTATTTTGAATTAAGTTTAGTTTGGTAACTTGTGAAGTGAATTAGTGACTTGAAAATGTTTAGGTGTAGGTACTTGAAATGTGGACTTTTCATTTTGAATTTAGTTTAGTTTGGTAACCTGTGAAGTGACTTAATGACTTGAAAATGTTTAGGTGTAGGTACTTAAAATATGAACTTTTCATTTTAACTTGTGAAGTGACTTAGTGACTTGAAAATGTTTAGGTGTAGGTAATTGAAATGTGAACTTTTCATTTTGAATTTAGTTTAGTTTGGTATCTTGTGAAGTGAATTAGTGACTTGAAATGTTTAGGTGTAGGTACTTGAAATTCGAACTTTTCGTTTTGAATTTAGTTTAGTTTGGTAACTTGTGAAGTGACTTAGTGACTTGAAAATGTTTAGGTGTAGGTATTTGAAATGTGAACTTTTCATTTTGAATTTAGTTTAGTTTGGTAACTTGTGAAGTGACTTAGTGACCTGAAAATGTTTAGGTGTAGGTACTTGAAATGTGGACTTTTCATTTTGAATTTAGTTTAGTTTGGTAACTTGTGAAGTGACTTAGTGACTTGAAAATGTTCAGGTGTAGGTACTTGAAATGTGAACTTTTCATTTTGAATTTACTTTAGCTTGGTAACTTGTGAAGTGAATTAGTGACTTGAAATATTTAAGTGTAGGTACTTGCAATGTGAACTTTTCATTTTGAATTTAGTTTATTTTGGTAACTTGTGAAGTGAATTAGTGACTTGAAATGTTTAAGTGTAGTTACTTGAATTATGAATTAGTGACTTTTATTTTGAATTTAGGTACTTGAAAAGTGAACTTGTGTTTTGATCTTAGTATAGTGTGGTCACTTTAGAAGTGAATTAGTGACTTGAAAATGTTTAAGTGTAGGTACTTGAAATATGAACTTTTATTTTGAATTAAGTTTAGTTTGGTAACTTGTGAATTGAATTAGTGACTTGAAAATTTTTAGGTGTAGGTACTTGAAATGGGAACTTTTCATTTTGAATTTAGTTTAGTTAGGTAACTTGTGAAGTGAATTAGTGACTTGAAATGTTTAAGTGTAATTACTTGAATTATGAATTAGTGACTTGTTTTGAATTTTGGTACTTGAAATGTGAACTTGCGTTTTGATTTTAGTAAAGTGTGGTCACTTGAGAAGTGAATTATTTACTTGAAAATGTTTAAGTGTTGGTACTTGAAACGTGAACTTTTCATTTTGAATTAAGTTTAGTTTGGTAACTCGTGAAGTGAATTAGTGACTTAAAAATGTTCAAGTGTAGGTAATTGAAATGTGAACTTTTGTGACTTGAACTAATTACTTGAATGTGATTGATTGTGTAGATGGAACCTGATTATAACTGGATATATGAATGAAATATTCGTAATAGAATGGGTGAGGCTGAGAATGAGGATGTGGATGATAAGTTGTAGATTTTAGTCTTTTGTATGTTTTGTAGTTTGGATTTGGAACCTCGATAAATTTTGTAAATAATTTAATTTTTACTGTTTGTATTCTTATGGTGGTTGATTGTATATTAAATGATTGATGGGCTATATTGTATAATGGAATGTAGCATAACTATATGCCGTTATTTTTTTTTTACAAAATTACCAGAAAAAACGACCACATGTTTTCAGTTTTCTAGAAAATTTTAATATTTTTTTTACAAAATTACCAGAAAAACCGACCACATATGATCAGTTTTTCTGATAATTTCTTGTAAAACCCGACCACATGTGATCGTTTTTCTATAATTAATCAAAATTATTTTATTAAATAAGAAAACCGACCACTAATGGTCGGTTTTGAATTTAAATTAATTAATTAATTTTCACATAACTGACCACATATGGTCGGTTTTGTATTTAAATTAATTAATTAATTTTAGTACGACCACATTTGGTCGGTTTTTTATAAATTAATTAATTAATTTAAATACAAAACCAACCACTTGTGGTTGGTTTCTTTTGAAAATTTATTTCCGTTTAAATTATTCATTTTAAATAATATTGAATTTTAAATATATATATATATATATATATATATATAAAAAAAATAAAAAAAATTGACCACTCGTGGTCGGTTTGAAAAAAGCTACCACGCTTTTTCCGACCACACATTTTGATCGATTTTTTGGTTGCAAATGCAGGAAAACCGACCACATGTGGTCGATATTTGTGGTCGATTTTTTTATTTTTTTTTAGTTGTGATATATTCAACAACATATACTAATACTTGTCTTAAAAGAATATATATATATATATATATATATACAATACTAGGCAAATCCGTAGGGAACACATCCATAAACTCATGGACAACACAGACAGAATCTAAGGAAGGAGGCGAAACAACACTGGTGTCACAAATATGAGTCGAGTAAGATAAACATCCCCTCTTAATCAATTTACGAGCCTAAACATAAGATATAATTCTCTTAGGACCCGAATAAAGTGCACCCTTCCAAGATATCCTTAGAACACCCGACGAAGCTAAAGTCACAGTCTTAGCAAAATAATCTAAGACAACATGATATGGATCCAACCAATCCATACCCAAAATAACATAAAAATCGACCATATCTTACACAAGCAAGTCTACCAAAGTCTTATGCCGAAAAAAAGTCACAACACAAGATCGGTGCACCCGATCCATCACTAAAGAATCACTTTCTGGGATAGATACATGAATAGGCATGGCAAGAGACTCTCTAACAGAATCAAAACCCAAAGTAAAATACACAAACACATAGGAAAAAGTTTATCCAGGATCAAATAACACAGATGTAGGTCTGAAACAAATAGGGATGATACATGTGATCACAACATCAGACACCTCCGCTTTTCACCTAGCGGGTATAGCATAACACTGACCACGGCCACCATTGTGGGCTTCACTACCTTTACCCCTCGCACCCTGGTAGAACCTCTACCTCTCACAGCTATAATAAGAGTATCTCTAATCACACGGCGAGGATAATCCTTGGCCAAATGGCCAACCTCACGACGCAAAAAACAAGTCCTACGGTTTGCTTCATCAGGAGAAGGAGCCACTAAAAGCTCCGACAGTAGCTCGAGTCACACAGCGTGGGGTGCACCCGAAGCTTAATCTGCACTGAAAGAGTAAAGTAGGAGTGAGTACGGCCACTTGTACTCAGTAGATATCATAGGTCGACCGAGCAAAGTAGAAAATAAAGTATACAAAATACATACTAAGGGCACATCACCTGCAATCAGAAAATGTCCCTCAATGGTAGCCCACACCACTTGTACTTAACATTTCTAATATATATGTCACAAATACAATAATAATACAAAAAGTATAACACAAGTATATAATATATCACATACGAGTACAAATATAGAAGAACATGTATATACAAGGTGGTCAAGTATAAATAATAGGATATAAAACAAGTAGACATATAACAATTTAATAAGGAAATTCAATCACTGCATCAACACAGTAAAACAAGTGCAATGTTTAAGATGATGATGTCAATGATGATGCTAATGATAATAATGATGATGATGATGTTGGCATACAACCTTAAAAATGGGCACACAACCTTAAAAATTGGCGCACAACCTTAAAATTGACACACAACCTTCTAGTGTTTTCAGTATTTTCAATGTTTCTTAGCATTTCTAATGTTTCTCAGTATTTTCAACGTTTCCAGTATTTTCAATGCACATACCTAACATAAGACACAAATCAAGTACATATACACGACAACAAGTATATATAAAGTAGTAATACAAACAAGTGAGATGATGCGTATGATGACATGAGAATGAAGATGCAATGTTTACAACCATTCAAAATGAGTATTTTCACAACCAATTCACAATGTATTTCCACAACCAATCATAATGTTACAATTCCACAACTACGTGAGCCAATATTCATTCATTATTTTCACTATCCATGAATTTTCCACATGATTCATACGCCCACAAAGTATGAATATATCACAATATGTCAAAGGCACCAATATAAGCATTTCCAACAACACAATACAATTATTCACATGTATTTTAGGATATCAACGTCATATAAGACCCCGCACAGTCAAATATATCACATAATATCTAGATTTAATAATTACATCACATTCAGGCCCCCACATGAGCATAACAAATAGATAGCCATATTTCATGATTGGTTCCCACCCTTAACATGCATTTTGTACAATCATTTACTATGCATCCCAGTCTGAAAGAGTTAAGCTATAATCTACCTCGAATGGCGAAATCGATCCGCTACACTTGTAACCCACGACCTTACTTTCCACGAATGATCCCGAACTTCACTAAAAACAACAAATATGGAATCTACACGTCAAAACAAAATCAATGATACTCATATTGACTATTTTATTTGGGGTCAAAACGGATCCACCTGAACAGATTTTCAAAAAAGAGGGAAAAATCATAACTTTACTTAAATCATGTTCCCCATATTTTTAGAAACCTACAACTAAAAACCCAAGTCAAATCGAGTTAAAATGAGGTTCAAATAAAAGAAAAACTATTTTTAAGCGTTATCGAGTAAAGTCTTTGAAATCAAAGCTAAAATCAAGAATTAGAGTTGTTTTGAAGGTTAAATTAATGAAAAACTGGTAATTATAAGATTAAAATATTATTCAAGTGAAAATGAGTGAAATTGGGATTTAAAATCATGCTCTGAGATTTTTGAAGTTTTGAGAAATTAATCAAGAGATTACTAAGAAAAGGGGTAGTTTCTTATCTTAAATCCATAAGAGAATCAAGAAATAGATGTTAATCTAGCTTCTCAAGCACCCACAAGCTTCACTTTTAAGCTCTCACACTATTTTAGAGTTTAGCTCTCAAAAGGTAAGGTAAAAAATGAGCAAAATGGGTCCAAAAAGATGCTTTAATAGTGCAGATTTTTCTGCACCAGCTATTGAAAAAGTTGTTTTTTTAAAGTCCAACCCGGACTTCGACAAAGTGCCCAAAATTCATTTGGAGTTCGATTTACACAAATGAACTATGTAACCACACTAAATTCGACGCTCAGAACTTAATGGTGATATCATATTTTCGATAAAATATCATTTTCACGAAGTTAACCCCAAAATCCAAAGTCACAATCTTCCAAATCGAGGGTCGAAATGAGATTTAAAAGATGTAAAATCACACCAAACATTTACCATCCTAAAATCGATGTTACGAACGTGTTGGCAAAGTCAAATTTTCCATACGAGGTTGTTTTATTATAATGTGAGCCCTACACTCATATTTTCAATTTTTCAACTTTCTAATCAACAGGTCGAAATGAGCTCGGGTGCATTGGGACTTGAACTAATGGTCTACCTAATCAAAAATCAATATTCTAGAGTTGATGGCGTAGAGCTGAGGGCGTAGTCCGTTTAGCCATTCATCGCACGGATAAAAAGATATCCACATAAGTCTAAAATAAGGCTCTAAAGCCATCAAAACCAACAATATCGCATAAATGATACCAAAATACATTTGAAAAATCGTGCAAATCACCCCCACACCCCATAAATACCATAATATAACTACGGGGAGAGGTGAAACAGTCAAATCACACAGAAATACACATTTCACATATTTCATAAAATTTTTAGGTCGTTACATTAATATTTTAGTCTTGCGCCCATATGTTATAACGATTTGATAAGTTGTGAAACACTAATTATATTTGTTATTATTATGACATCTATAAATAATTTTATAAATTATTGAGTGAAAATAAATTAAATACAAATTTAAATAAAATTTGAAAATATTATAATAACGATAGTAAAAACTCAAAACACTTTAGACATGGTAGACGTCGCCATTTAAATCCTGTTTTCTCTAAAACTGTTTAAACCTTATATATAATGGAAATCCTACATAAAATCATTTAACTAATTATATATAAAATAATTTTAAAGGGAAAAATAAATAAAAACTAAAGTAAAAAAGAGATTATATATAATAAAATATTATAGTTGAATAAATTATAAATAATTTACATATTTAAAGCCATAGTAAGTTATTGCTAAAACTAGTTTATTAAGGCCCTGTAACGCCTCGAAATCTAGTTCCCGGAATGCCACACGGGGCTCCGAACTACAAGTATTCCTGAGCTAACCCTGGCTACCTTTTTAACACATCTGAATCTCATCATAGGGAAATGTATATATAAAATCATGATCAAATGCAGAAAACTATCCGAACGTATATGAAAGTACTAATCTGTAATACCCCGCATGTTTCTAAGCTAGGAAGTGAATAAGTTTTCCTATGTATGAAACCTCCTATCCTGTGAGTAGCATTTTAGTGCATGACTTACAATGAGTATCCTAGCAATAATATAGTTTATGATGCATTAAGCATGTTCATATGAGCCACTTAAGGTAATACAAGCTAAGATTTTTTGAATCCATCAAGTTTTAGTGTTTGATTTTGTAAGGGTCATATTTGAATGAGTATAACTCGACGTTAATGTGTTATTTCTGTATATTTCTACCAACCAAATTATAGAGAATTGAATTAGCTTTCCAACGATATGAATTTTTCCTTAATCCAATACCCGAGCGAAAAGTTATGCCCATTTTCGTGAGAGACAGTAAGGGTATCGATTGGTTAGGCGCCGCCCAACCAAACTTAGGTGATTGGTTAGGCGCCACCCAAAATAGCTTGTGTGATTACTTGGGCGCCGCCTAAGTCAGTTCCAAGTTCTAAAAACACGTTGTTTTGAGTTATTTTGAGGGTAATTAAGTCTTTTAACACTCCTTACACGTCCCTAAACTTAACCCTACGAAATATATAGCTTCTAAACACATTACAACCCTATTAACATCTCAAAGTTCATTATCCAAGAGAACCATAGGAGAAAAACAACTAGGGTTGCACAATCAAGCTTGAAGAACAAATTTCAAGGAAATTCCTTCGTCAATCATCAAGAACCTCCCTTCCAAGGTATGCGTAGTATTTATCCACAGATTCCTTTCGTCCATGGAGTTCAAGAATCAATCTTTAAAATATAAAATATTGGTTGGTTGTGGTGATATGATCATACCCATGTTGATACTTGTTTGTTTTGCTATATAATAGTATCGTGACTGTATATCTCATGAAAGTTATGCTGTTAGTTGAAAAACATGATCTTTGGATGGAGTGATAGAATGCAAGCATGAAATCCACCTATGCCTTAAAGAATGCATGCAAGGTGTTCGATAAAATGCCTAGTATGTCAGAACTTCATATTTACATGATTTCATGATATCTAAATAACAAGTTCATGTTAGCCCTACACTCCAATATGAATTTCCATGCAAATTATGTGTTGTTATTGTTGTGGTATAAAGCATGTATGATAATGGAGATATAAATTATGTACACAAAATATATCCATGCTTTCTCTACCATGTTTGACATGTTGAATAAATACATGAAGTATAATATCCCTAAATCATTACAATATGAACTAAATATTACATGTTGCCGTTCCCTTATGCTTGAATGGTTTCCATGCCATTGCTATGAATAGTATATGTTGTCAGAATGCCCATGATATTAGAATATGAGATTTATGACTTGATTATAAGCATTCCTATTCATGATAGATATTATGATGACCATGTACTTCATGAAATCCCCCACTCATGTATTATGGTTTTTATTGATGGTCGTGTACTCAAGAAATTCAAGTTGTGTCAGTTTCCTTCCATCGAGTCCTGGGGGTACTTGTACCCAAAAAATATAGTTGTGTGCCTAGAGCCATGTCATGTTTTCATGATACTCTCAGTCAAGCCATGATCTATAGAATTCAGTCAGTCAAGTGACTCAGGAAAAAACTCAGAAATCTCAGTAATCTCAGTAATCTCAGTGCTCAGTAACCTCAGCAACCTCAGTATTCACAGTCAATCTCAGTAACTTCAGTACTCTCAACCAGTCCTCAGAACTCAGTACATTCCGTCAGTCATCAGAATCCAGTAAACTTAGTTTAGCTCCGCGAAACAATACCACTAGTATCAGTCCAATTAATCAGTATCATTTTAGCTAATTAGTTCAGTTCAATTATTCAGTTCAGCTTAGTTATTCAGTTCAGTGTCCTTCAGAAGGGAGTAGAACTTAGCACCGAGTGAACCCAAGGATGGGAACTCACCTGCCAATTCAGGGTGTGATTCTTAGTAGTCATTCTTGTGTTTCAAAAATACGTAGCCAGCGTAGGTTGAGACATCTTAACTTGTCAAATTAGGGTTGATGAGGTGGTTTAACCTGCCAGTTTAGGGTTTTCACCGTTGTCATTTAAGTACCTTCCAGTATAGGGTTCTCACAGCAGTCCTTACCAGTGGCGTGGTATTGACACCCCTCCAGTCGGGGCAGAAATTGGACCCCAACTTAGCTATTATAGCATATTTGGGGCATATCGGTTAGATAACTACTTCCCACAGTTTCAGTATCAGTCTCAGTAAAAGAACTCAGATAGTTCTTCAGGATATCAGGATTGTCAAATACAGTACGGAACTTAGCTAGTTCCATCAGATTTAGGACTGTCAGATATAGTCATTCATGTTATCAGTTATCAGAACTCATGTTATCAGATATATCAGTTATCAGAACTCATGTTATCAGATATATCAATTATCAGAACTCATGTTATCAGATATATCAGTTATCATTCATGATATGTTATCAGTAAATACATATCATCAGTATTCATACTCAGTAGTTATGTTATCACGAGCTCAGTTTCAGGACTGTTATATACGGTCAATCAAATCAGTTCTTCATAATCAGAACTATCAGAAACAATCATTCCTTTATTAGTAATATAGTATCAGTCTCCCAGTATTCAGTAATACAGTATCAGTTCCTCACTTGTTAGTGAATTACACATCAATATCAGTAAACTCAGTCATTCAGTATCTCAATATCAGTAAACTCAGTCATTCAATATCTCAGCATCAGTAAGCTCATGTTGTCAGTATTCAGACTCAGTAGTCAGTATCACCACGAGTTTAGCTGCAGTTACATATGTATGTATGTATTCTCACGTTCATATCAGTCAGCATTGTTCATGCATATAAAACCCTTTGCATTTAGTCTACCTCACTCGTATACTCAGTATATTCAGTCGTACTGATGCATTCGCGCTATTGTGTTTTATTTGACGCCATAGGTACAGAGGCACGAGTTTCAGAGCAGCAGTAACATTGCAGATTTCAGCAGTCAGTGCTCATCTTCATTCGAGGACAATATTATTATTAGTTTATTATAGTATTTCAGATTAGTTTTTCAGTTCATGGAGTTAGTTGGAGACATATTCCTTCAACTCCTTATTCAGTTCAGTTAGAGGCTTTCGGACTAGATGTCAGATTAGATGTTTAGACTTCGGTATTTATGTTTCTTTTTGGTATTGTTATACCATATTTTTTTAGATATGTATCAGTATTGAACCTTATGGCCTTACAGTTCATGTTTCCACATATTTTATGAGCTATTATACAGTTTATAGGTACAGATATCAGTCATGGGTTAGCTTGTGGTCCTTCGGGGTCATGAGCATCGTGTAGCGTTTTAGTTCAGAAAATTGGTGCATTACAAACTTGGTATCAGAGCCTAAGGTTCAACAGTGTCCTAGGAAGTCTGAAAGCTACATCAAGTAGAGTCTTGTACATGGGCGTGTTGTGCACCACACTTATGTGCAGGAGGCTATGAGATGTTTAAGAAATAGTTTCCCTTCTTTCATGTCTCAAGATCTTTCTATAGCAAGTTTCTCTAAGGAACCCATGTAGATTCACATCAGGCTCCCCTCATGTCAACCTTACCTTACTTTCAAGGTAACAGAAACAGTGAAGCTCATGTCCTAAAGATAGGGCTTTCTCATGCAGTCCCTGGAGACAGTTATGGGATTTTCCACATGCTCATACAATATCCCCTCAGTTCAGTCATGTTCTAACGTTGTACAGATTTCATTTATGATCATGAGAACTCCTTTGTAAACTCAAATCCAATTTTTGATATGCCGTTAGATCCCTTCTCAGAATCCTATGACAGCATAGACCTAGAATTTTAAGCATGGACCCAAGAGTTTAGCAGTAGATGAGTTGGGATAGTATTACCTAGTCTGATTAGATTATGTATTCATGGGGATAGTTGTACCAACATGAATTAGTAGGTTTGAACAGTGCTAGAAGGCGAGCAAGAATTTAAGTTTATTGACTTGAAATTAAGCATGAAGGTGTGAATGTGATATTAGCAGTATATGAGGAAACAGAATCAGATGATATATTTAGTAAGACAAGTAGGTATTGAACAGAATGTAGGTATGTGATAATAGATCAAGTGACCAAGTCAGTCCCTCAGAATCCAGTAGTAGAGCCAGTATGTATAGAAAGCAGTAAGGGAAGACAATTCTTGACCCATCCTCCTCTCAGTGTAGAGTTTTGCACCTCAGCCATCACAAGAAAATCCACTCAGGAGTTGCATGTCAACTCAATGGTCACGAACCAGACTCATGCATTTCTTTTTCCCATAAATCATATATGATTTTCGTTACCAGTATATGAGGTTCAGTTCCAGCTCCCTCAGTATTACGAATCATGTCCCACAAGTACAGAAACTCTAGACTCAGGTCATGCAACTCATGACTCATATACACAGATCATGCCTTACAGTATACTCAGTTTTTATGACTCATGCTATGCCCCTACAGATCAGATAAATTCATACCACATCATGTATATTCTCAGTTCAGACCTTCATGGTAAATCCATGTTGTTGATATTCTATTCCTCAAAGTTTCAGTCATGTTTCAAGTTCAGTCAGTTCCATTCATGCTTCAGGTCCTCCTGATTTACTCCTCCGGTTAGCTCTCCTTATGGAACAGTGTAGTGATGAGCAGTTGTTTAGATAAGAGAAGATTGTTGCATGCTTACTTTGTACAAGGGTATAGTTAGAAGATAGGCTTGAATGTCATGATAAATATGCAAGTAAACGTCTAGCAAGGGGTTGTATTTAGAAGTTGGGAAAGTACAAAGTGTAAGTGTATATTTAGATCCTTGACTTATGTCAGTCCCCAGCATGTAGCCATCAAAAACTCAGTTGCCAACTCAATTATAGTTTCAGTATCCAGCACTCAGTGATCATTGTTCAGTCCTTGAATTCAGTACTTTAGTATCAGTCTAAAACTCAGTTACAACGATAGTTCAAAAATCAATATTCAGTAAAGGACTCAGATAGTCCTACAGAACCATGGCTTCAGTTACTAGTTACTTAGCCTCAGAATTCAGTACTTCTGTACTAGTTATAGGCTTAGTTATAATGACATCTTCAGTTCAGTAACCAGTTTTGAAACTCAATTCAGTTCCAAACATGCTTAACCATAGCATTCAGGTTGTCAGTACTCAGTTATCAGTGTTTCAGTACCCCAGTTTATAGAATACCTCAGAGCCATGTCGTACGCTTGGTCTCACATTTGAAAATAATACAGACTTCATAAATCCATGCTCAGATACCTCATTCTACTCAGTTAGTCCTTATCTCCTATGCATAAAACTCAAAAATCTCAGCCCAGCTATTCAAACTAAGTACAGTTTAACTTTGCAGATCCAGTATTCAGCTATTAGTTATTCAGTTAATCAGATAAGTTAGTATATTTATGCACTCGTGTTCATCTCAGTTCATGTATCATGTCTCAGTTTCAGATTCTAGCTATTCAGTCATGACTTAGCTCCTAGGTGTCTTGCGCATCGCCTCAATTCCCCTCAGTAGCTCATCCAAGTCAGTATTCTTTGAGGGACATAGTGTCCTAAAGGGGGAGATACATCATACCCCCAAACTTTCATGACATAAACATGCTGCTCTTTTTTTTTTTTATGAATCCAGTTTGGAGAAGGGGTACTCATAAGTTAACCCTTGAACTCCAACTTCAGTCGTATGCCATGTTTTCAAGATTCAGTTCAAATCATGATATTCAGTATATCTACCACATCCCAGACGCAGTTATGTTCTCATGTTTCCGATCATGCATATGGAGTAATTAATCTCAAACTTATCGGTATTTTTAGTTCAAGGTGACAGTTTTCCTTAAACTTTCCCGTTCTCATGTTTATATTTCAGTACCAAACTTGGTATTCAGTTCCATGCTCAGTTTTCAGTTCAAACTTGATACCTTTACCATTGCATGTTCATGAGTAAGTTTAGTCATGAATTCACGCATCAGATATGCGTGATCAGCTCATCAGTACTTTCAGTCATGCATTCACGTATCATGTCAGTCATATAATCATGCATCAAATATGCATGGATCCGCCTTATCAGCTAAGCATCAGATATGCATTCCTATTTAAGAAACTCATCTCACCAGAACACTAAGTCCTACATTCATAAATCAGTTATACATGCATCAGATATGCATGTTCAGTATGATATATTCAGTTCATCAGTCACGTCAGTCATGAGATCATGTTCCATTTATTCATGTTCAGTTCATGTTCAGTTGGTTTTTTCCCCTCTCAGTCAATTCCATTCGAGGACGAATGTTCCCAAGGGGGAGATATTGTAATACCCCGCATGTTTCTAAGCTAGGAAGTGAATAAGTTTTCCTACGTATAAAACCTCCTATCCTGTGAGTAGCATTTTAGTGAATGACTTACAATGAGTATCCTAGCGATAAGATAGCTTATGATGCGTTAAGCATGTTCATATGAGCCACTTAAGGTAATAGAAGCTAAGGGTTTTTGAATCCATCAAGTTTTAGTGTTCGATTTCGTAATGGTCATATTAGAAAGAGTATAACTCGATGTTAATGTGGTATTTCTTCATATTTCTACCAACCAAATTATACAGAATCGAATTAGCTTTCCAACGATACCAATTTTGCCTTAATCCAATACTCGACCAAAAGGTTATGCCTATTTTTGTGAGAGACAGTAAGGGTATGCGATTGGTTAGGCGCCGCCCAACCTAGCTTTTGTGATTACTTGGGCGCCGCCTAAGTCAGTTCCAAGTGCCAAAAACATGCCGTTTTGAGTTATTTTGAGGGTAATTAAGTCTTTTAACACTCCTTACACGTCCCTAAACGTAACCCTACGAAATATATAGCTTATAAACACATTACAACCTTATTAATATCTCAAAGTTCATTATCCAAGAGCACCATAGGAGAAAAACAACTAGGTTTGCACAATCAAGCTTGAAGATCAAATTTCAAGGAAATTCCTCCTTCAATCATCAAGAACCTCCCTTCCAAGGTATGCATAGTGTTCATCCATGGATTCCTTTCGTCCGTGGAGTTCAAGAATCAATCTTTAAAATACAAAAGCTTGGTTGGTTGTGGTGATATGATCATACCCATGTTGATGCTTGTTTGTTTTGCTATATAATAGTATCGTGACTGTATATCTCATGAAAGTTATGTTGTTAGTTGAAAAACATGATCTTTGGATAGAGTGATAGAATGCAAGCATGAAATTCACCTATGCCTTAAAGAATGCATGCAAGGTGTTCGATAAAATGCCTAGTATGTTAGAACTTCATATTTACATGATTTCATGATATCTAAATAACAAGTTCATGTTAGCCTACACTCCAATATGAATTTGTATGCAAATTATGTGTTGTTATTGTTGTGGTATAAAGCATCTATGATAATGGAGATATAAATTATGTACACAAAATATATCCTTGCTTTCCCTACCATGTTTGAGATGTTGAATAAATACATGAAGTATAATATCCCCAAATCATTACAATATGAACTAAATGTTATATGTTAACGTTCCCTTATGCTTGAATGGTTTCCATGCCATTGCTATGAATAGTATATATTGCCAGAATGCCCATGATATTAGAATATGAGATTTATGACTTGATTATAAGCATTCCTATTCATGATAGATATTATGATGACCATGTACTTCATGAAATCCCCCACTCATGTATTATGGTTTTCATTGATGGTCGTGTACTCAAGAAATTCAAGTTGTGTCAGTTTCCTTCCATCGAGTCCTGGGGTTACTTGTACCCAAAAAATATAGTTGTGTGCCTAGAGCCATGTCATGTTTTTATGATACTCTCAGTCAAGCCATGATCTATAGAATTCAGTCAGTCATGTGACTCAGGAAAAAACTCAGAAATCTCAATAATCTCAGTAGTCCAGTAATCTCAGTAATCTCAGTGCTCAGTAACCTCAGCAACCTCAGTATTCATGGTCAATCTCAGTAACTTCAGTACTCTCAACCAATCCTCAGAACTCAGTACATTTCGTCAGTTATCGGAATCCAGTAAACTTAGTTTAGCTCCTCTAAACAATACCACTAGTATCAGTGCAGCTAATCAGTTCAGTTCAATTATTCAGTTCAGCTTAGTTATTCAATTCAATGTCCTTCAGATGGGAGTAGAAGTTAGCACCGAGTGAACCCAAGGATGGGAACTCACCTGTCAGTTCAGGGTTTGATTCTTAGCAGTCATCCTTGTGCTCCAGAACTACGTAGCCAGCATAGGTTGAGAAATCTTAACCTGTGAGATTAGGGTTGATGAGGTGGCTTAACCTGTCAGTTTAGGGTTCCCACCGTTCTCATTTGAGTACCTTCCAGTAGAGGGTTCTCACAGTTGTCCTTACCAGTGGCGCAGAATTGACACCCCTCCAGTCGGGGCAGAGATTGGACCCCAGCTTAGCTATTATAGCGTATTTGGGGTATGTCGGTTAGATAACTACTTCCCACAGTTTCAGTATCAGTCTCAGTAAAAGAACTCAGATAGTTCTTCAGGATATCAGGACTGTCAGATACAGTACGGAACTCAGCTAGTTCCATCAGATTTAGGACTGTTAGATACAGTCATTCATGCTATCATTTATCAGAACTCATGTTATCAGATATATCAGTTATCAGAACTCATGTTATCAGATATATCAGCTATCAAAATTCAATTATCATTCATGATATGTTATCAGTAAATACATATCATCAGTATTCATACTCAGTAGTCATGTTATCACGAGCTCAGTTTCAGGACTGTTATATACGGTCAATCAAATCAGTTCTTCGTAATCAGAACTATTATAAACAATCATTCCTTTATCAGTAATATAGTATCAGTCTCCCAGTATTCAGTAATACAGTATCAGTTCCTCACTTGTTAGTGAATTACACATCAATATCAATAAACTCAGTCATTCAGTATCTCAATATCAGTAAACTCAGTCATTCAGTATCTCAGCATCAGTAAGCTCATGTTGTCAGTATTTAGACTCAGTAGTCAGTATCACCACAAGTTATTTACAGTTACGTATGTATGTATGTATTCTCACGTTCATATCAGTCAGCATTATTCATGCATATAAAACCCTTTGCATTTAGCCTACCTCACTCGTATACTCAGTACATTCAGTCGTACTGATGCATTCGTGCTATGGTGTTTTATTTGATACCATAGGTACAGAGGTACGAGTTTCAGAGCAACAGAAGCATTGCAGATTTCAGCAGTCAGTGCTCCTCTTCATTCAAGGACAATATTATAGTATTTCAGATTAGTTTTTCAGTTCATGGAGTTAGTTAGAGACATGTTCCTTCAACTCCTTATTCAGTTCAGTTAGAGGCTTTCGGACTAGATGTCAGATTAGATGTTCAGACTTTGGTATTTATGTTCCTTTTTGGTATTGTTATACCATGTTTTTTCAGATATGTATCAGTATTGAATCTTATGACCTTACAGTTCATGTTTCCGCATATTTTAAGAGTTATTATGCAGTTTACAGGTACAGATATCAGTCATGGGTTAGCTTGTGGTCCTTAGGGGTCATAAGCACCGTGTAGCATTTCGGTTTAAGAAATCGGGGCATTACATAATCTCATCAATCTGATTAAATAAATATTGAAATGTCTGAATAAGACAATTGAGATCTAAGGCTGAATTTGGTGGTCCGACAATACTCTACTAGCTAACTCTAAAGAGTCACTGGGACAGGCCCCAGATAACTCAAACTGGCTGAAATAACTAAAGGAACATCTACTAGTAAACTGAAACTTGAATAGCTAAGTCCTCGAACTATGAGGACTCACCAACTACAGGGATGTCAATGAGATGCTCGAAAATCACTGTCGCTACTGGGACTGACCACTTGAACCTACATTATGAGACAATGTAGCACATAGACGTATATGTGGGTCAGTACTTTGATGATGTACTGAGTATATGGGGGTATGTGCAATAAGTAAACAATATCATCACAGGTTATAGAAAACATCATGCATGCTAAATGTAAATGGCTAACTTAAGCTTGAGTAATCTGATATCTAAAAGTTAAATCATGAATAATAAAACATATAGTAAAAATCTTGTATGCCATAACACTTAGTTCTGAAATTTGTATTTTTTTTGTATTCTCAACTCGTATAGGCTAAGTGAAAAAGGGCTCACCTTTTTATGTCTGACTACTAAAAGTTGTTGTTATTCTGTAACTGAAATCTTAAGTAAAGTAATATCTGAGTAAGTTTGTGAGCCTTTACACTTAGTTTCTAAAATCTAGAAAAATGCTTTATCTTAGGGAGGTTCTCTTAACCGACATAAACCATGTGAGCATCCATGGAGTCCCACGTCTTGACCTCCTAAGGAGGAAACCTCACGTTGGGGAGAGGTGTCATACTCTTTCCAGGGAGTATAACCTAATCCAGGTGATCGATCACAAGATAAATCTTTCATCCATGTAAATGGGAATAATCTGAATCTGTACCTACGTTGGCTACATAGTTCTGTGAAAGATAGGGCACACTAATCCCACACTTCCCGCTCGGTGCTAAATACTACTCCCTTTAAGATTTGTATGCTCAAAACCATTGGAAATTCACTTCTTAAAACAAGCATAAGGATTTATATGAAAAAACAATTATGCACTGACTTTAATTAGTCTATAAACAAAATTGTTCTAAGTTTATGTAAATTGTAATAATCTATAGTATGGATTCCAAGGCTAAACCAATGATCAAAAGATCAAAGCTGTATTAAAAACAGTAACAATCTTGCTCATAAGATGCTTATAGCACCAACTTTCTTGAAATCACAATAATCAATCTTGGATAATAGTTCATGCTTCAATAATATTAAGATAATGACTTGAAATCACAATATCATGCTCAATTCAATTGAAAAGCTGTAAACAATATCTCAATTCATGCTCATGTTATTCAAAATCATAAAGGAGTATTCTTTAACCCAAAACAAGCATGGGATTTCATAATTCAAACATATCATACTCAAAATCATCAATAAGATACTATGGGTGTAAACCCCAAATTTCAAATTATAAGAAATTTGTTGAAAAACATAACTTTTGGCACAAGGACGGAAGATTTATCCTTGTTCAAACCCCACATACCTTAGATGATGAACTAAATGAATAAGATTGCTTTTTGAATGCTATTTGTTCTCTTGAATGAAGATTCTTGAAGCTCTTGGTCTAGGGATCTTAAATCTTGAAATAATTTGGAAAAAGGATGGTGGAATCTTGAGTTTCTTGGAGCTGAACCTTGAAGCCTAGGGTTTTGGATAAGAGTAATTTTGATAAAACTTAGCATATAATGCTTCTAAAAGGTTTTAATCATGAGTTTGGACAGATTAGGGGTTGGGGAAAAGTCCAAAATACCCACCTTTAACTCCTGAACGAAACTGGAAAAATAAACTGGGTCCCGATTTTTGGCCTTGGCGTGATGCACCACTATTTCGCCAAGCCACTAGAAAATTCCAATTCGGAAAATGCTTGGTGGCGCGATGCGGAGGTATCGCGTTACCACTTTGGATGGGACCTGGAAACTCGGCGCGACACGCCATTATCGCGGACCTTCACTGGAATTAGACAACTGGGAATTTTGCTCTCTCCGCGATGTGCCAATATCACAGAGGGCCATTGGAAATTGAAAAATAGGAATTAACACTGCTCCGTGACGTGCGAAGGATCCAAATAACGGTGTTTTACGACTGGAACTTAGAATAGCCATAACTTCTTACCCGGTTATCGTATTTAAGCAAATCTTATATCGTTGGGAAGATTAATCAATTTCCTATGCCATGGAAAGTTCCAATATAAAGAATTCCACACAAAATAAACATCATTCATTCTAAGAGCTAATCTTTGACATTTTTCAAGATGAGTTTAAGCTAGGAAAATCACGGGGTATTACAATATCTCCCGCTTGGGAACATTTATCCTCGAATGTGGCTAGCTAAGCTGAAATTTCTGAGGAATTTAAGAGCATAAGATAGCATGCACAACTGAAATGAACTGAATATCTAAATCTAAATTATTCCGAGCTTCTGAGTAATTTTGTGAGTGCATGAACTTACATAAGGACAACTATATAGTTGAATCTAAGATTAAAAAAGGACTAAATTAAGGAAGAGTATTACCTTCGGCTAAATTTGAGGTTCTAGAGAAGAGGTGAGGGTACTTAGCCCACATATCTGCTTCTGTTTCCTAAGTAGTGCCCTCAACCGACTAATTTATCCAAAGAACTTTGACCAAGGGAACTTCTTTGCTCCTTAGTCTACGGATCTGATGATCTAAAATCTCAACTGGAAATTCTTTGTATGAAAGGTTGTTCTGAACTTCTGAGTTTTCTAAAGGAATTACAACGGTGGATTCACCGATGCACTTCTTAATAATAGAGACGTAGAATACAGGATGAATGACTGACAAGTCTGCGGGCAACTCAAGCTCATAAACTACTTTCCCAACACGACTCAAAATGCTAAAAGGGCCAACATACCAGGGACTGAGCTTTCCCTTCTTGCCAAATCTCTTCACCCCTTTCATGGGTGAAATCTTTAGATACACTAAATCACCAACTTCAAACTCAAGATCTCTCCTTCTCACATCCGCATATGATTTCTGATGACTCTGGGCTATTTTCAATCTTTCTCTAATTAACTTGACTTTCTCCATAGCCTCAAATACTGCATCAGGCCCAAGCAAAGTGGCCTCACCCACTTCAAACCAACCTATGGGTTATCTATTTCTCCTCTCATACAGAGCCTCAAACGGGGCCATCTGAATGCTAGCATGATAGTTGTTATTATAAGCAAACTCAATCAATGGCAAATGCTCATCCCAACTACCTTTGAAATCAAGAGCACATGCCCTCAACATATCTTCTAATATTTGGATGGTCCTCTCTGCTTGACCATCTGTCTGAGGATGAAAGGTAGAACTGAGATGAACCTGGGTACCAAGACCTTTCTGAAAAGCTTCTTAGAACTGGGATGTGGACTGAGTACCCCTATCCGAAATGATAGACAAGGGAACTCCATGCAATCTGACTAACTCTCGGATATACAACTTAGCATAATCTTCAGCTGTATAGGATGTATGAACTGGAAAAAAATATGCTAACTTAGTCAATCTATCTATAATAACCCATATCGAATCATGATGACGACGCGATGGGGGTAAACCAGTTACAAAATCCAAATTCACCTCTTCCCACTTCTAAGTGGGGATACCAAACTCTTGCAATGTACCACCAGGTCTTTGGTGCTCTACCTTAACCTATTGACACGTTGTACACTTAGCTACGAACTTCGCTATGTCTTTCTTCATACCATTCCACCAATAGATTTTCCGCAAATCGCGGTACATCTTGGTAGCACCTGGATGAATAGAATAATGTGCACCATGTGCTTCTGCCATAATTCTCTGTCTCGATTCATCAACACAGGGAACAAAAAGCCTACTCTAGCATCTCAACACACCATCTCCCCCTTGGGAGAAAACCTCTATCCTTTGGTCTTTAACTGACTTCTTCAGTTTGACCAAACTTGGGTCTATATCTTGTTTCTCCTTCACTTACAAAACTAAAGAGGATTCGGAACTACTCTGAACCCAAATATTTCCTTCAGCTGAATCAAGCAACCTAACACCCAATCTAGCCAAACGGTGTACTTCTCGAGCCAACTCTTTCTTATCTTCCTCCACATAAACAACACTGCCCATAGACAATCTACTAAGGGCGTCTGCAACTACATTAGCCTTGCCCAGATAGTACAACACACTCATATCATAATCTTTCAACAACTCTAACCACCTTCTCTGATGGAGATTCAACTCCCTCTGAGTAAACACATATTCCAAGATTTTGTAGTCTATGAACACATCAACATGCACACTATATAGATAATGTCTCCAGATTTTTAAAGAAAATACCACTGCAGCTAATTCCAGATCATGGGTTGGGTAATTCTTTTCATGGGGCTTCAACTGTCTAGAGGCATAGGCTATGACCTTACCTCTTTGCATTAACACACAACCCAAACCAACTCTAGAGGCATTATAATAAACAACAAAACCATTTGTACCATCGGGTAATGATAGAATTGGGGCTGAAGTGAGTCGAGTCTTCAACTCCTGAAAACTCTTCTCGCAGGAATCTAACCACAGGAACTTAACTTTTTTTGGGTCAATCTAGACATAGGAGATGCAATAGAAGAGAAACCTTCAATGAAATGGTGGTAATAGCCAGCTAAACCCAAGAAACTCCTAATATCTGACAGAGAGATAGGTCTAGGCTAATTTATTACGGCTTCTATCTTTTGGGGATCAACTCTAATGCCATCGACGGAAATAATATGACCAAGAAAGGCTACTGATCTTAGCCAAAACTCACACTTGCTGAATTTGGCGAACAATTGGTGATCTCTAAGAGTTTGCAAGATAGTCCTAAGATGGTCTGCATGGCCATCCTCACTACGAGAGTATACGAGGATATCATCTATGAACACTATGACAAACATATCTAGATACTTCTTGAACACTCAATTCATGAGGTCCATGAAAGCTGCTGAAGCATTGGGTAGCCTGAAAGACATAACTAAAAACTCAAAATGACCATAACGGGTTCTAAAAACAGTCTTTGGAATATCATATTCCCTAACTTTAAGCTAATGATAGCTGGATCTAAGGTTTATCTTTGAGAAATAACTTGCACCTTGCAACTGATCAAACAGGTCATCAATTCTAGGAAAAGGATATTTGTTCTTGACTGTGACCTTATTTAGCTGACGATAGTCAATGCACATACGCAAAGAACCATCTTTCTTTCGCACGAATAGGAAAGGAAAACCCCATAGAGAAACACTAGGCCTTATGAAACCTTTATCTAAAATATCTTTGAGTTGCTCCTTCAACTCCTTAAGCTCTGCGGGAGCCATACGGTAAGAAGGAATAGAAATGGGCTGAGTATCTGGGAGAAGGTCAATACCGAATTCCATCTCTCTATCAGGAGGTACCCCTGGGAGATTTTCTGGAAAGACATCTGGAAACTCATTTACTACATTGACTGACTGAACTGTTAGGGTCTTAGACTTAGTATCTTTAACTCGAACTAGATGGTAAATGAAACCTTTGGAAATCAACTTTCTGGCCCTAAGATAAGATATGAAATGACTCTTGGGAGATACGAAACTACCTGACCACTCTAAGACTGGCTCATCTGGAAACTGAAACTTCACCACTCGGGTGCGACAATCTATAGAAGCATAACAGGAATGGAGACAATCCATACCAAGAATAAGATCAAAATCAACCACATTTGACTCTATCAAGTCTGCTAACATGACTTTATGAAAGACAGTGATAGGATACTTTTTATAGATATACTTAGCAACAACTGACTCACCTACTAGGGTAGAAACTAAGAAAGGCTCAGGAATATTTTCAAAATTTATCTCAAAATTCATAGTAACTAACAAAGTCACATAAGAAAAATATGACCCAGGGTCTAACAACACATAACCATCAAAATGGAAGACACGAAGCATACCAGTGACAACATCTGGGGAATCTTCCTGCTCCTGACATGAGGGTAAAGCATAAAATCTATTCTGGCGCTGACCGCCAGCAGTACTGGATGATGCGTCCTGAGGAGGAGTCGGGCGACCTAGAGGAGCTAGTGCACTGTTAGCCTGAGTTTGAGGACGAACATCCTTATTTCCTTGTCTAGTATGCGTCACTCTTTGATTCCATGGCCTGGATGGCCATACCCATAACAACCTCTCCATCTCGTTAGATACTCACCAGGATGATTCTTTCCACACCTAGCACACTGAGGATAACTGGGCCTACCACCCACACTATTCTGAGATCTGGACATAGAAAACTTACCCCACTGTTCTTGACTATTTCTGGGTGCTAGAGCACTGGATGAAGAAAGTACAGGCATAGATGAATGATTCTGAAACTGCGAATGATTTCCTCCTCCAGACCTGTTTTGACCATGATCAAACTGCCCTGTTCTAGCCCTCTTATTTACTCTTTCTCTTTTCTTTATCTTTTCTGCCTCAATCTGCTTAGCATACATCATCAATCTAGAAAGATCCATGTCTCTATTGAGCATAGCAGTCCTACACTCCTTAACTACCAATCCAGACACCCCAATCACAAACTTACTCATGCTTGATCTGGGGTCAAACATCTGATCAGGGGCATACTTAGATAACTGGTTGAACTTGAGGCAATACTTCTTCACTGTCATGGAGCCCTACCTCAGGTTCATGAACTCTTCTATCTTAGATTCCTTTATCTTAAGTGGGAAGAATTTGTCTAGGAACGCATCCTGAAATATTTGCCAAGTCATAAAGGATGCATTATCCCCTTTACTCTTCTTCCACAGCACCACCCAATCATAAGAAACATCCTTCATCCTATAGGATACCAATTCCACACTCTCCACTTCAGAAACATGCATAATTTGGGTGATCTTCCTCACCTCATCAAGATAAAGCTTTGGGTCCTCACCTGCCTTCGACCCAAAGAATTTTGGCGGGTTCAATTTCATAAAGTCTTAAATTCTGGCTGTGGTGAAATCCCCATCCTGCTGTGGTAAAGATTACCTTGAACGTTAGCAGTCACAGCTTGGGCTAGCACCCGAAAAGCTACCCGAAACTCTGTATGTGATACATTCTCATTCAATGGATCTGCGGGCTGAGGTGGCTCGCTATTCTTTCTACGGGCATTAGCTCTGCGATGAGGCATATTCTATTGTAAAAGAGCATGAGTTAATAGCAAATAAAGATAGTTGTAAGCACGATGGATTATAAAAGAAAAAAGAGGATTTTCCTAAAACATTCCATAGCCTCTTGCTCATAGATGTGGCGCGCTTCACACCGAAGATCAAGACTCTATGTAATATGGCTTGTCTAACTCCCTAGGACTCTCTAAACCTTAGGCTTTGATACCAAGTTTTTAACGCCCCGAAATCTAGTTCCCGAAATGCCACACGGTACTCCAAACTACAAGTAGTCTTGAGCTAACCCTGGTTGCCTTTTTAACATATCTGAATCTCATTATAGGGAAATATAAGTATAAAATCATGATCAAATATGGAAAAATATCTGAACATATCTGAAAGTAATAATCTCATCAATCTGATTAAACAAATATTGAAAAGTCTGAATAAGACAATTGAGATCTAAGACTGAATTTGATGGTCTGATAAGCCTCTACTAGCTGAGTCTAAAGAGTCACTGGGACAGGCCCTAGTTGACTTAAACTAACTTAAATAAATAAAGGAAAATCTACTAGTAAACTGAAACATGAATAGCTAAGTCCTCGAACTATGAGGACTCACCAACTGCAGGGATGTAGATGAGATGCTCAAAAATCACTGTCGCTACTGGGACTGACCACTTGAACCTACATTATGAGATAATGTAGCACATAGACGTATATGTGGGTCAGTACTTTGATGATGTACTGAGTATATGGGGGGTGCAATAAGTAAACAATATCATCACAGTTTATAGAAAACATCATGCATGCTAAATGTAAATGACTAACTTAAGATTGAGTAATCTGATATCTGAAAGTCAAATCGTGAATAATAAAACATATAGTAAAAATCTTGTGAGCCATAACACTTAGTTCTGAAATCTGTATTTTGTTCTTATTCTCAAATCATATAGGCTAAGTGAAAAAGGGCTCACCTTTTTATGTCTGACAACTAAAAGTTGTTGTTATTCTGTAACTGAAATCTTAAGTAAAGTAATATCTGAGTAAGTTTGTGAGCCTTTACACTTAGTTTCTAAAATCTGGAAAAATGTTTTATCTTAGGGAGGTTCTCTTAACCGACATAAACCATGTGAGCATCCATGGAGTCCAATGTCTTGACCTCCTAAGGAGGAAACCTCAAGTTGAGGAGAGGAGTCATACTCTTGCCAGGTAGTATAACCTAATCCAGGTGATCGATCACAAGCTAAATTTGTCATTCATATAAATGGGAATAATTTGAATCTGTACCTACGTTGGCTACGTAGTTCTGTGGAAGATAGGGAACGCTAATCCCACACTTCCTTCTCGGTGCTAAATACTACTCCCTTTAAGATCTATATGCTCAAAACCATTGAAAATCCACTTCTTAAAACTAGCATAAGGATTTATATGAAAAAACAACTATGCACTGACTTTAATGAGTCTGTAAACAAAACTGTTTTGAGTTTTTGTAAATTATAATAATCTATAGTGTGGATTACAAGGCTAAACCAATGATCAAAAGATCAAAGTTGTATTGAAAACTGTAACAATCTTGCTCATAAGATGCTTATAGCACCAACTTTCTTGAAATCACAATAATCAATATTGGATAATAGTTCATGCTTCAATAATATTAAGATAATGACTTGAAATCACAAAATCATGCTCAATTCAATTGAAAAGCTATAAATAATATCTCAATTCATGCTCATGGTATTCAAAATCATAAAGGAGCATTCTTTAACCCCAAACAAATATGATATTTCATAATTCAATCATATCATACTCAAAATCATCAATAAGATACTATGGGTATAAACCCCAAATTTCAAATCATAAGAAATTTGTTGAAAAACATAACTTTTGGCACAAAGACGGAAGATTTATCCTTGTTCAAACCCCTCATACCTTAGATGATGAACTAAATGAATAAGCTTGCTTTTTTAATGCTATTTGTGCTCTTGAATGAAGATTCTTGAAGCTCTTGGTCTAGGGATCTTAAATCTTGAAATAATTTGGAAAAGGGATGGTGGAATCTTGAGTTTCTTGGAGATGAACGTTGAAGCCTAGGGTTTTGGATGAGAGTAATTTTGATGAAACTTAGCATATAATGCTTTTAAAAGGCTTTAATCACGAGTTTGGACGGATTAAGGGTTGGGAAAAAGTCCAAAATACCCCTCTTTAACTCCTGAACGAAACTGGAAAAATAAACTGGGGTCCCGATTTTTGGTCTTGGCGCGACGCGTAACTATCGCGCCAAGCCACTAGAAAATGCCAACTGGGAAAATGCTTGGTGGCGCAACGCGGAGGTATCGCATTGCCACCTTGGATGGGACCTGGAAACTCGGCGCGACGCGGCATTATCGCGGACCTTCACTGGAATTGGACAATTGGGAATTTGGCTCTCTCTGCACGCGCCAATATCATGGAGGGCCACTGGAAATTGACAATTAGGAATTAACACTGCTCCGCGACGCGCTAAGGGTTCAAATGACGGTGTTTTGCGACTGCAACTTAAAATTGCCATAACTTCTTACCCGGTTAACGGATTTAAGCGAATCTTATATTGTTGGGAAGCTTATTTAATTTCCTATGCCATGGAAATTTCAAATCTAAAGAATTACACACAAAATAAACATCATTCATTCTAAGAGCTAATCTTTAAAAAATATCAGGACGAGTTTAAGCTAGAAAAATCGTGGGGTATTACAGGCCCGTACTAAGCACGGACCCAAACTCAAGAAATTTGATATTTATAATAACATGATTTAAAATATGTAATATAATTACAATTTGATAAAAATACATTAATTTATGCTAAATAAATGTGATGATTTAAATTTAGTTTTATACAAAATTAAGAAAAAAAATTATATTTGTTAAAATGAACCTCAAGAAACAATTAGTTCTTCTTACAAAATTTATGCTTGTGAATATTAATTTTCAATTAACAAAAAATATATTTTTAAAATAATTTGATAATGATTGATAGCACTACCTTCATTTTAACATTATCGATAATTTAAAATTTTACTATAAATATGTCATAATATTTCATCAGCAGTGAATAAAATGGTCCACAAAAAGTTATATGGAATTAATTAAAAGTAATTAGAAAAAATAGATTACATGAAAATCATAACTGGTTCATAAAAAGTAAAATATAAATTTGTATAATCACAAAAGTTCAAAACAAATCTAACTGCTCTTTTTTTTTGTTCTTCATCCCCAAAGTATTTGTACAAACTTCTTTCATAGAATATTATTTCATATAAATAGTAAGAAAAAAGAAGAGTTATGAAATGTTCATGCAACGGAAGAAAGTCCTCCACAATCATAATATATTTTTTAAAGACCGATTATTATATAAAAAGTTCTTATCTTTTTAGATACTTTGTTGAAATATTTTTTACTAAACTCATAAAGAGTAGGTTTTAATAAATAAAAGGAACATAAGTAACGTGCCTCAAAAAATAATAATAAATAAGATAAATTCTTGAAAACACGTAAAATAGATATGTGTATAATACTATTTTCTTAAATTTTATCTTAATTATTTGAAGATAAATTAACATGCAAGAGATATTTTACAAAAAAAAAAATATTTTTAATTTTGTCATCGAATAAGTATTGTCAAAAGTTTGTACAAATAATGTTATTGGAAGATACATTAATAAAGTCATGAAATAGAAGTACTCTAATAGATAGAATAAATTATTAGATATTAAATTTCAATACTTCTCAATTGACTTAATTAAACAATATGTAATTTATCTAAAATAGAATATTATAATGAGAACTTCTAACAGAATTTACTGATTAGTTAAACAATTAAAATACAAAGTAAAACTTAATAAATAGAGTAATTTATCATATTATGAAATACCAAGTGCAAACACCCAAGTAATAAGAAATGAAATGTGTGGGAAAAAATAATTTTATCAACTACATTTCACAATTCTAGAAGAGAAAAAATAATTTTATCAACATGTCACAATTTTAGAGGGGAAAAAATAATCTTATCAACTATATGTCACAATTTTAGAGAGAAAAAGTAATCCATCAACTACATGTCACAATTTTAGATGTTTTAAAAAAATAAAAATTACCAAAATTTTATCATCTACATATCAAAATTATAGGGGAGAAAAGTTTTTTTACCACTACATGTCTCAATTTTAGAGGATTTAAAAAAAAAAAAAATTTATCATAATGTCATTGTGAGGACTACCATATTTGGTAAAAAAAAGAATAATAATAAAAAAAATGGAGTTATAAAATGTTCATGCGATAGAAGAAAGTTCTCCACAATCATAATATATTTTTTTAAAGACCGATTATTATATAAAAGATCTTATCTTTTTAAATACTTTATTAATACATTTTTTACTAAACTCAAAAAAGAGTAGGGGTTAATAATATATAAAAATAATAAAGTGAAGTGCATAAAAAAATCGTAATAATAAGATAAATTCTTGAAAACACGAAAAATAGAAATATGTGTTTAATGAGATCTTCTAATAGATTTTATCGATTAGTTAAATAATAAAAAAATACAAAGACAAAATCAATAAATAGAGTAGTTTATCACATTATGATATGCCAAGTGCAAATGGCCAAGTGACATGAAATGAAATTAGTGGGAAAAAAAGTAATTTGATCAACTACATGTCATAATTTTAGAGGAGAGAAAAATAATTTAATCAACATGTCACAATTTTGGAGAGGAAAAAGTAAGGGAGAATACTCACAAAAATACCTGAAGTTTGACCGGATTACCAGTTGAGCATACTGAACTTTGCGGGGGTCCTATTACCCCCCAGACTTTTTTTTCGTATTTTAATGGCATATATCTGCCACTTGGCCCATTGCGTGTTTGTCACGCCCATTGAGCGCGCGAAACTGTTAAAAACGTTAAAAACTCCTCTTTTTTGCCAAACAACCCCTAAATTTTCTATTTTTTTAAAGTTTTATATTTTTTATTTATTTTTTCATTCTTCTATCTTCTTTCTTTGTTCTCTCCAATAATGGATTCTTCAGCAATGGTTGCTCCATTGTAAATTAAAATTGAACACAATTTCATCACACACATACACATACAAATGGTCATATTCAACACACTCAATTCAATTACATCAATTTGATTCAATTTCAACACACACCAAATGGGTCATCTTCAATTCCATCAAAATGACAAACTTTAAACCATTATTGCCACCACCAACCAATCACCATTGATCAGCCACCAACTAGGGGAAAATCAAAAAAGAAAATCCACTAAGAGAGGGGAGAAATTGTTCGTCAAAATTAGAAGCAAATTTGAATAAATCTTGAAGAAAGTTTTCAATTTGAAACTTTGAATAATTTCAAATTCAAATTCAATTTCATACTTGAATTCAAATTCAATTTCCAGTTTCATTGCCTTCATTGTGCCACAGGTTGTGTTGAATAATCAGAAATTGAAATTTGAATTTGAATTTTCATTTTTTGGACTTGAAATTTGTAATTTACTCAATGAAATTATTTGGAATTTGATTTGTAGAAGAAATTTGAGTTGTGGAATCTTTAATATGGTTATAATGGTGAAAAAATGTTGAAAAGTGATAAAATGGAGAAGACAAAGTGCGTGTACTACACTTCCGACATCAAAACTGGGTATAACTTTTTGGGGGGCAATTGATTCCACTTTAAAAAAGTTCGGGGGGGGGGGGGGGGGGGGGGGATTAATTCCACTTAAAAAAGTATAGGTGTGCAATAGGGACCCCGCAAAGTTCAATATGCTCAACTGGTAATCCGGTCAAACTTCAGGTATTTTCGTGAGATTTCTCCCAAAAAGTAATTTTATCAACTACATGTCACAATTTTAAAGGAAAAAAAGTAATTTACCAACCACATGTCACAATTTTAGAGGATTTTTAAAAAAGAAAAATTACCATAACTTTAGAGAAAAAAAGTTATTTACCATGCACGTGTCTCAATTTTAGTGAATTTTAAGAAAATTAACATTACCATAATGTCATTGTGAGGACTACCCTCGTAGTTCTTGTTAATATTATAATATAATAAATAATATCTTGTAGTTATTATTTCTCGTAGTAGACATGAAAAATATAAAATAATAATTAAAAAGAGACAAATAGGTTACTCTTGTAAGGAGCGTGTAAAAAATAAACATAATAAGTAAATAGACCGAATGAATTAATCTATTAATGTAGCTTAATTATCATTTAATATATTTAAAGATTCTTATTAAGTTAATTTATATAAAGGCTCTTAATTGATGTTATAATTATTATAATGTAAACTTGAAAGTATTGAAATTTTTTTCAGATGAGTCCCTAAGATGAGAAAAACGTAATTTGCAAAAACTATTGCTACTAAAATTATGATGGAAATTAAAACTCAATAAATACAACAAAAAAATTATTTTTAGCTATAAAGATCCACATTTTGAGTTTTACCTTATGTTGAATTAACTTCATCATTTTTTTCAGTTAAACTTATATTGGCTAACCCATTTTCCCATTATGTTTTTCTCAATTAAACTTATATTGATTAACCAATTTATTACGAAAAATAAATAAACTATGACATTCAAAATAATATAATAAATATTTAACACTACAAATTATTGTATGATAACATCAATAAATTTAATTTATAAATAAAGAAAGAATTTAATTTAAATAAATTAAAAGACTATTCAACAAAATACTTTCGTAGATGAAATTGAAAAGTTAATGATTTCTTAAACCTTAGTATTTTCTTTTTCTTAAAAATACATGTTAAGGAAAGATGTATTTTTTTCTTAATTTAATTTATTTCTTTAAGAAATCTACATGGATATTTCTTAAACGTGTATGAAGATTTAATATTTCATGTTTAAATTAATCATTTCGTCATTATACAAAATATTGATTATCCCATTTTTGTTATAAAATTCATTATAAAAAAATGTGTAAAAGAATAACTCTCATTTCTCATTATTTAGTATCATTACTATTTGAAGGGTTAAATTGCATTTTTAAAAAAATTAACTTTTCAAAAATTTTAAGCTATATATAAAAACTAATTTTTTATTTAATAATTAAGTATGTAGTAACTTAAAAAGGGAATTTCACAATACTTTGTTTACTTTTTCATGATAGATTTTTTAGGAAAAAAGAAAATTTGAAATAAGATTAATAATATTTTCATAAAATAGAAAGACAATAAATTTTTGGATCAATCTAGAATTTGATTAAAATAATAAATACACAAGTGGAAATGGTCTTAACAAAAAAAATAAGGACAAAAATGAAAATATTTAACAAAAGACATCATCAATTGCCATGTGTATTCTCTTAATTCACTTAGCCAAAGAAGCGAAATACCTAAAATGTCCTTGTGAGGATTACCAAAAATTAAAAAATCTACGAGAGAGTGTTCTTTTTTTGTACAACTCTTTTAAAAGTTATACAAAAAGTGATGAGCCATGAAATAAGTGATAGTGTTGTAAACTTATTTATTCTGTCAAATTAAAAATTTAACTAAAAATTTGTTGACTTCTTTCCCTTAACGGTTTTTAGTCCTCCCTGGGAATATTTTTTTAAATTCTTTTTATCTTTAATTGAAGCTTTAATACCTTTGAAAAATTTTGCCCATTGAAGAAAAAACTACAAAATTTATTTTGTTGAATTAAATTTGTAACTATTTAATTTATGATATATTTATTTAAAAATTAACTTTATTTTTATGATCATACAATAATTTGTAGTATCAAACAGATTTTATATTATTTAAATATTGTACTTTTTTTTAGAGAAATATGTTAGCCATAATTAATGAGTTTAATTGAGAAAAAATAATGAAATTAATTCAACTTAAGATAAAAATCAATTTAGACCGTTAAAGATTTTAATTTTAAAAATTTTAGTAAAATAAAAAGGAGAAGAGTTTTAGTGCATGCACTTGTTTAAAAAATAAAAGAAAGTCGAATTATATAAAAGATATTATTTTTTAACTTACAAATTTTTTTTACTTATGTTTGAAGGGATAAATTGCATTTTTTTTAAATTAACTTTATATATAAAAATTAATTTTTTATTTAATAATTAAGTATGTATTAACTTAGAAAGGGAATTTCACAATGCTTTGTTTACTTTTTCATGATAGAATTTTTAGGAAAAAGATAATTTGAAATAAGATTAATAATATTTTCATAAAATAGAAAGACAATCAATTTTTGGATCAATCTAGAATTTGAATAAACTAATAAATACACAAGTGGGAAAGGTCTTAGCAAAAAAAAATAAGGACAAAAATGAAAATATGTAACAAAAGACATCATCAATTGTCATGTGTATTCTCTTAATTCACTTAGCCAAAGAAGTGAAATACCTAAAATGTCGTTGTGAGGACGACTATCAAAAATTGAGATCCTCCCTTATATATAATATGAAGTATCATAAATATAAATAAATAAAGGATCATGTGTTGAGATTTACATCACCAATAATTAGATTAAATTCTTGTATTACTCTTGTGGGTTGTGAGGATACAAAACTTTTTCATCCTTGCTATAAAACATGTTGTTTTAGATATAGGAGCCAAGTAAATATGATGGAAGGACTATTCAAACCATCTTGATTTTGTTAATTTTAAAATCTTTCTATTTTAAAAGAACTTCTATCCGATTAAATTAAGAAACTAAAATTGAGAAGAAAGAATTGAATATTATGTCACGATACACCAATTACAAAGGCTCATATAAAAATAAACTTATTAAATAAAAAAAATGAGTGCAAAAACACAAGGAGAAGACCAAAAAAAAAAATATGTACAAAAACAAAGAAAAAATGTAAGGCAATCATAAAGCCACATGTAGCAACATTATTGGATCAAGAAAGTCGTGAGGACTACCAAAATCCAATACCCTTTCTTTATAGATAGTACTAGATGATGGGCCCGACAAACTGTCCAAATTTATTATAAAAACATTCAAAGTCATTATTTTTATTATAGATCAAAGTCATTATTTCATCTGATGGAAGCTCATTAACAGTTGCACATTAGCCTTTTAAAAGACCGATTTCGGATCCTCACCCGCGATAGTGAAGTAGAAGATTTTAAGGAACAAAGAGTGAAATAGAGAAAATTAAGAATATGCTGCTGTGTGCTTTTTGTACAAAATGTAACTCAAAGAAGAATTACAACAACTTGATCATCAAAATACATAAAGTTGGAGAACTTTCAGTGAAACATCTTTAGTTCCTCCATTTCATAAATCCATTCTCAATTGAAAATGTACAGAATATATGGACGACAGAGAGCCTTAACATTGCAGGTAACATATTTAGCAATAGAAAGGTCATAGATAGCATTATTGTTGTTGCATCATAACTATTCAGCATAATCAATATCTGAAAAGAAAACTAAAAGAATGTGGTATATACTTTAGCTTGAGGGGTAAAATATGAAACAAATGTAGGAACAACATGCACTCCTGACTCTACGTTTAATTGTCAAAGTTAAAGAGTCGTACAGTATCATTAATAAGTCTAACCTCCTCGTCTTGTATGTAAATAATGCTAATATACCTCCCCAGCTTGTTGTAGTTCCTGGAACAGAAGTATTGAGAGACCATATGGTCCTGTAGCTTCCATCTCTTGACAACATTTTCTTTAAGTCTTGAAGCTTACTAGAGAATATTGCACAGGTTTCATAGTCTTCTGATTGAAAGAGGAAGTGCAGATTTCTATTCTGATTATGTTGAAAGATCCATATTTCTAGTGGAAAAGATCAAGAAAAAACTTGAGTACAGTCCAAAGGTGATTCTTCTCCGAAAATTGCTAGTTCCTATCCAGGGCCAATACATAAATACACAATAAATTTAAACACTTTTTTGATGTTCTCAATAGATGAATGTCTCAACATCTCTTGGAAGTGTAATCAAAATCAAAAAGCGCAAAAAAGCTCTAAGAGTCTAAAAGATTGAATATGATCACTTCGTATTAAGTGGTTATCAAGTAGATGAAGAAGAGCCAACCTAATCAAGTTTGAATTGCTACATACTTTTGGTATGCCACTGTTGTATGATTTCACACTTTAGACCTGCAGAGAGCAAAGATTTCTAAGGAATGCAGAATGATTAATCATATAAAATTTACATATTGTTATCAAGCATCATTGAAACTATTCAACAAGTTTTACTACTTGAGAAGTCTATGAAATTATTCTTACTCGTTATTTTTCACATGGGATTCACATAGAAATAATGTTATATCATAATCAAATAAACTCCAATTCTACAAACAGTGAAAGTTTATTTATTTCTTTCATCGTCATTAAAATTCCCAAGTTGAGGTCGTTCCACCAAGCCATTCATAAGGAGATTTGCACAAAATAAACGACGACATATTTAATGTAGTCTCACAACGTAGGGTTTGGAGAAGGTAGAGTGTACACAAACATATCTCTATCCCAGAGGCAGAGAGGCTCTTGCTTATAGACCCTTGACTCTAGGAAAACAAGGATCTTTGCATTTTCATAACCAAAGAAACATTGCATCTCTACGTCTCACCTACTTCACTGGACATAAATGAGCATGGGATATAATAATTATGTCGCATGCACATGTAGCATACAAGAAGTACAATTACTCTGCAAAGTCCTGAAACCTTAGATTATACTAATGAAAAATCTAAACTTTTTATGTCGACTTACCTGTAAGTTTTTTTGATTTTCAAATAAATAAATTCTCTCATTAAAATCATCAAAACACAAGGCTAGTAACTTACCAACAATATCTCATGTAGGGCGACACTTCTAGAAGTTCTTTTCACTTTTGAAATTCTCTGTGCTCAAGACTCCAATTAAGGATCCTCCATCCCTCAAGCATCATATAATTTCCCAAGTATCAACATCATCTGTTCATAGTATAATAACTAAGTGATCAGAGTACTTGAATTTCACAAATTCAGATTTCACATAGCAATGACTAAGTGGTCCACTATAAAACCATACAGAGAACTTACATTTTTCTTTCAGCAAAATAGTCACCAAGTGTCTGTTTGCATCTCCAAATTGAGGTGCTGAGAAATATACATTATACATAAAAATCATATGCTACAGACTTACAGTGTCTATTTCAACTCCTTTATGTTTTTTTAGGCAATTAGAGACTTTTTTTGTCTTATTTTCCAAACAGACAACTTTGTTATTTATACATCTACTATTTGTTCAATCCCATTGTTGCTATTTTCTCTTCTAGTGTTCTGTACTCAATTACAACATCACAAGCTAAAAAAACTACTTTTGACAAATGAAAATAAATTGATATAAATTACAGCCATAATGTTTTTGATGAATGTTCATATCATAATACTTTTTCCATCACAATTTATGTAGCACGCTTTCTTTTTTATTCAAATTCAAGAAGAATGACTCATTTCGTTAAATATTAATGACACTATCAATATTTTATCCACGTCGGATTTCACTTATTTGGCAAAAAGTCTGTAAAGGTACTCTTCTATTTAAATATCTATTTATTTTAAAACGGTCAGAGTCGTTTCACATTTTTTAAATTCAGTGTCCAGTCAAACTATATCCCATAAATTAGGACGGAGAGAGTCTTTCCATATTCAGGATAGCATATTTGAGACTAAGAGAGCAATCTGAGATAGAACTCATATTTAAAGTTAATGAGGGTGCAAACATTAGCTTTGATTGAAAATAGGCTTACATGATTTCAAAAAAAAAATAGTTACACAAGATAGAATGATACTGAGTTCGTACCTTTATACAGTATAAAGTAGATGTTGAGGTACTTAATATTCTAATCGGGATGTGGAGAATGGCATAGCTCTGCCTCAGAAAAAACTCTAGGAAACTATCAATTCAATGATAATATCCCTTTTTTCATTGGAAATAATGACTCCCTCCTGCTCAGCGCACATCCTTACTAAAGATGGAGTCCGAGCAAACAATAGTTTTATGAAAAGCTATTGAACTGTTAAAACAACAGATGGCCACATATTCAAGTTCTTCGAGTGATCCATTGAAGCAAGTTGGAGTGTCCAGTTATTTCAAAACTTTTTCCTACCAAAGTTGTATGTCTTTTTTCAACCTGCTCAAGTCTAATCCATTTGGACCACAAACATTTATTTAATTGCTCAACATATCATTATAACAATAAGAAAAGCAATAATGGGATAGAGCACCTCCTTATAAACAATTAGCAAAGCATTAGAACTCGTGAGAGTTGCTTTTCACATCTACGTTTTCTTTAGATGTATTTGTAACTCTCTGTATTTAGCAAATGAAGGGCTTCACAGATCATATTTTCAAAATAATAATTATAGTAATATCACTGTCTAGTTCAAGTATGAATTACTACTTGAAACTCAGTTTCAAATAAACTGTGGAAGACATTGAAGAGCATAGAAGAGAGGAGATTGATAAGAAATTCTATTGTTCAGCATATCTTAAAAATAAGAGAGAATAAAAATTAGCGACAAATGTTTGTTATAATAGAAATTAATCTGAGAAGCGGACAATGAGATAAGAAATTCAGTATTTCACTAAGATTAATCAAACACTCCATGAACTAAAGTCGAAAGAAATTAATTAATGCAAAGTTTGTTTCTTTGAAGAATTTTCTCATACACCTAGATGTCAAAGAAGACACTAAATTTTTCGTGAAGTAAATTGATACTATCAGGCGAAAGCAAAAATATGCAGGGTGAAATCACCTTAGAAAGATGGTTGAAACAGGAAATCATTACCTGAAATATTTGACAGCTCGAAACTAACTTTAGAACTCTAAATACAAAATACCAACAGGTCATTTTACTGACCTATCCACCATCACGAGTCGTATGTTGGTGGGTGTGGGATTTCCCAAACCCAGTTTTTTATATACAGCCAGAGGCATCACGAGTCGTAGAAATAACACTATAATGATGGAGATTATCCTCCGTTCATAGCTCAACGCTCTTTTCTTCGTCACAAGGTCCTTCATGAATTTAGCATACCCTGGCATTTGCTCGAGTGCCTCCCCCAAAGGCACATTTATTGTTAACTGCTTCAACATTGCCATGAATTTACTATATTTTGTGTCGTCAACCTTCTTCTTCAATCTTTGACGAAAGGAAGGTGGTGGTCTTGGGAGATTTTTCACCACTACTTTTTTTTCCTTCTCTTTTCCTTATTCTGGAGCATCATTAGAACCATCCAGCTTCCCAGACTCCACTGGACATTCTTCTTTGGGTTCATCATCTGCTTCAGTCATATCTTCAAATAAACTTTTGCCCACAGAAGGGCTAGGTAATATGTTACCACTTCTAGTGGTAATTGCCATACATGAGCCATCATTCCACGGATTCTGAACCGTATCAGTAGGTAACGTTCCACTCTTCCTCTAGTTCAGCACTGCGAAGAGTTGGCTCATTTGCTGTTCCAGCTATTTGATTGAAGTGAAGTGTGAGTTTACCAACTGACTCATAGAGGACAGATCGGTCTTCATGGTAGTCACCCCTGAGTTGGTAGCCTCTACTCCCTGTAATAATTTAGCCACCATGTCCTCCTGGGACATCTTTCCAGAACTTATTGTAGCAGCCTCATGATTTCCAGGAGGGACATATAACCCGCTCCTATCATTATTGCTCCTCCAATTACCTTGCTCCTGGTTCTTATATCCAGCCTTGTCATAATAAGTTCGACCTTGATTTCCTTGGATATTGCCTCGGAAACCCCCTGATTATTTGCATAGTTTGCCTCATCTTCTGAGTTAAACTCCACTTTGCTCTGCGATCCCACAACCTTTACTTTCTCAGTTTTACCTGATAGTAAGTGTTTGGTTAGCAAGTCCATCTGCGTTTTTAGGTGAGCTATGTCTTGATCACGCTCTTCGTCTCTTCTGCGTTGTTCCACAGTCATACCAACAGAAACAGTGGGGCTTGCTACTATAGAGTCCCTGGAATGCCATGCCCGACTCTGTTTGGTCATTCTCTAAAGCATTTCTGAAGCCTCTGGGAATGTAAGATCAACAAATGAACCACCAGAAGCATTATCTATAATTGATTTTGTCACAAAGTTAAGAGCCCTGTACAAAGTCTCCATCAAGTGTATGTTCGTCATGTTGTGGTTCGAATACTGCGTCAGCTTCTTTTTGAATCTCTCCCAGGTTTCATGCAAGGTTTCAGTTGGGAGCTGTCTAAAGTTGATGATCTCATCCCTCAATTGTACCCTCTTGGAAGGTGAAAAGAACCTTTCTAGGAAAGCTTCTTTCAACTTCCTCCAGTTGGTTATAGAATCGGGTGTCAGCTCATTAAGCCACAATGTTGCCTCCCCAAACAGACACAACGGACACAATCTCAAATGGATAGCATTCTGACCCACTCCTGGGTTATCAAAAGATTTATAAATGGTGACAAAGTTCACCAGATGCAAGTTTGGATCATCCCTAGAAAGGCCACCAAACAACTCCTTCAGATTAAGGAGTTGAATCATAGTACTCGTAATGTTGAATTTTTCCCCAGGTGCTAACGGTGGAGGAATAATTGCACCCGTTGCACCTTCTCCATCTATTCTATCATCATCATCATTGAGGTCATACTGGACCGGCTAGTGATCTTGCCTTCCTCAGAACGGACGGTTCCTGTTAGCATTATGTTGTACTGGTGAAGCTATTTGCTCTGCACGCCTTGGGTTACCAGGGTTTAGCAACTCCTCGTCTCCCAAGTCATCATCCTTAGGATTTGGGTGTTGTACTTGTTAACCGTCATTTTGCACATTCACCTGAGATCTAGCTAAGGCTGCTAACCTGACAGCCTTCTGCTGGTCTGCCATTCTGCCGATTAGTTGCGGTTCTGTATTAAATGGTAATAATGGTTCTACGGAACTTCTGGTTCTTGACATGCACCACAAAAGTCCTGCAACAAATAAAAACAACAAATAAATGTAAAACTAGGAAACTTGACTAACAGTCAATTAGCGCACACAACTTTAATTTACAACCATATTCCCTGGCAACGGCGCCATTTTTTATAACACTCAAACTACACCTCTCTTACGAGAATGAAAGCAATCGTTGTCAATATATAACCCAACTAGGTTGGGGTCGAATCCCACAGGGAATATGGTGTGAATTTGAGTTATCTACGGGTTAATCAACGGATAGTTATCAGTTTCCTATGAATGGGGTTTTTCGGAAAAGTAACAAATAATTACTTCTCAAATCAGTGTTTGAAATCAATATGATAAGGAAAACTATAGTTATGTTCACTATGGGTGTTGGGATTTGACAGACGCTAGTAATGGTTCAAGATTCTTGTGGTAGGTAGGAACAGCAGACTATCCTTGTTGAAGTTGTCTAAATATTTCTCAACCTATTTGGACATTTAACCACCTAATTCTCTCGAACTTAGGGAATTTATATTTCATAACAGAATGTTATCTCAAGTTAATTAATCTTGTTACAACATTAATTATTAAATGGAAGTTTAATTCTTCCAAGTCCCTGTTGATAATTCACTTCTTACTAGGGTTAATTTCTTATCTCAAGCAAATCACCAGTAAGCATGGCCTATTGTTTGCAACCAATAGTCAGAGTATAAAATAATGGAATTAACAAGAAGTTTCTACCACCGTTAGAATCTTGAACACTTAGTTACGTTACAAACCCAAACCCATAGATCCCACATCTCGGGTTAAGGGAATTTAGCTACTCATTATAAAATAATCAAGACAACAAGTTGAATTCATAGTTTGATATATGAACTTATAGCAAGATGAATAACAACAAGTGTTTCTCAGATTTGATTCACAGTAGAAAATCCCAAAATAATTGTAATAATATCTCCAAAAACAATTGTAAATATTTAAGTCAGAAAACTAGAGAGAAAAGATTCTCAAAACGTCAGTTCCCCCCTTCCCTTTTTTTATGATTAAAAAACCCTAACATATACTTTAAATACTTCAGCCTAATTATGGAAACAAAATCATAGATCACAGTATTTTCTCGGACAGGCGACGATGTGTGTGACGGCTTATCAGGAGTCTGACGACTTATCAGGAATGTCGTCAACTCCTCTTCACTTTTGACAATCTCTGCCTTAGGTTGACGATGAGACGTGACGGCTTATCAGACATGTGACGACTTATCAGAACTATCATCGTTTCTTCACTTCAAATCCCATTCCCTGCCTAAGCCTAACGACGAGCTTGACGACTTATCACACTTCTGACGGCCTATCACAGATGTTATTTCTTCACTTATCACACTTCTGATGGCCTATCACAGTGTGATAATCTTGACGGCTTATCACACTTATCAGAATTATCATCATTTCTTCACTTCAAATCGCATTCTCTGCCTAAGCCTAATGATGAGCTTGACGGCTTATCACACTTCTGACGGCCTATCACAGATGTCATCACGAATTCCAACTGAAACCTATTCTTTGTATAAGGCTAACGATGAGCCTGACAGCTTATCATACTTCTGACAGCCTATCACAGATGTCGTCACGAATTCCAGCTGAAACCCATTCTCTGTCTAAGGATGACGGCAACTCTGATAGCCTATCACAAGGTTGACGACTTATCAGACAAGTCGTCAGCTATACTTCTTTCTCTACTTTCTCAAAAATCAACTTGTTTACTTCCATTATTGTTGGTTCTCTTGCATCTTGACTTTTACTACAATATCAAACAGAAAACAATCAAAAATGACAAAAGTTGCTTAAGACTTTGCAATTACTCTTAGTTAAAAGCCTCAAATGTGTTAGCATCTGCTCACACATCATTTGATGTAGACGGCCTTGAAGGCCATAGGACATTGTGGTATCGATATTATGGTTATTTTCACGTTCACGATATAAAAATGAGTTAGAAATCGTTGAACGTGTTTCTTTGGTTTTATTCTTTGATTATTATGGATAAAGTTTCAATCTTTGCTTAAAAAATATGTTCATGCCTTGTTTAAACTCATTGTTGGTGGATATATTTTTTTTAGCAGGTAAAGTTATTTTATTTATGTTGAAAAGAATAGTTAATATTGATTGCTTTGCCTTTTGACCTTATTCTTTGATTATTATGGATAAAGTTTTGATCCTTGCTTAAAAAACATACTCATGTCTTGTTTAAACTCATTGTTGGTGGATATATTTATTTTTAGCATTTAAAGTCATTTCCTTAATGTTGAAAAGAATAGTTAATATTGATTGTTTGGCCTTTTGGCTTTATTCTTTGATTATTATGTATAAAGTTTTGATCTTTGCTCAAAAGACGTACTCATGCCTTGTTTAAATTCATTGTTGGCGGATATGTTTATTTTTAGCATGTAAAGTTGTTTCTTTTATGTTGGAAAAATAGTTACTATTGATTGTTTTGCCTTAATAAAAATAGTAATTAGTTAAGTCAAGAATTTGTCATTTGTTTGCTAATTATTTTAATGGATTTCAAAATTCTCAAATAAGAGATAAAGTGCTAGCTTTATTTTTTCATTCAAGATGTTTATTCCTCTTTTGTTCGCATGTTGTCTTGTCAAAATGATGAGAAAGTGTGGACTTTTGTGGCTAAATGGAATTATTTAGATATTTTCGAATCATGCATAGTATGATTGTTGAACAATATTTCACTTTTAGAGATGCTAAACTTTTATTCTAATTTTCTTACTACGGATTGTTATATGTGCTCTTTGTGTGTGTAAAGACTTGATTCGTGTCTCTCTTTGATTCATAATATCAAAAGAGAATCAAAGATATCTTAGAAAGATAAATCATAGGTCGTTACATGTCTTCCCTATAGTTGGCCATGATTTGGATGTTTGAATCATTGTTAATGTCGCCTTAGTTAAAGTTTAAAGATTCCCGTTATTAAAAAGTTAGCCTTTATTTTCTCTTGTTATATGGATTAGTGTCAATGTTTGTTCAATTTTAGAAGTCATGGATATTTTTCTCATTGCCTCATTCCTTTACTTTCGCAAGCTTACGTTGTGTATTCTCGCATTAATTCATTGAATATGACCTTCTTCCTTTTACCTTTATTCATTCTTAATATGAACATAAATCATGAGGCATATAAGTGAGTGTCTTTGCTTTGCATTTTATTTGTTGACTCTCATTCTTGTTATACGTGTGCAAGTGTACTTATCATTGTCATTCAAAGATTGGTTCTTGATATTTTCTTTTGCTTTGAAATATGTCACTTTTATGCATTGAACGTATATTAGTTTCTTTATCTTTTCTTTGCATACAAAATATGTCTCGAGTCCAAATGAACTCCTCTCCTCTTGTATTTCGTAATGGACCAATGAGGCCCACCTTTTTGAGTCAATTCCGAAGTTTAAGATCAAAATCGACTATATGAAGTGCGGGTGCAAGAAGATGGAAGAAGAAGGAAAATAGGTCAAAACCCATTGATGAGGTCTCTAAGAGACTTGAAAAGTCTCGGTTTTTATTACTGTCTTATTCTTTATAGATTTATTTATTTATCTATTTATTCATTCATTTGGGCCTCGAATCCAAAGTTGTAAATTAATACAGGTGAAGCAAGTTGTGGGCCAAAAGCCCAATATTTATATTAGGACAGGTGATGATGGGCCGAATGCCCAAATTAGCTTAAGATAGGTTTATTGATTTGGGCCTAATGACCTAAGTCTTTTAGTCTTTCCTTTCCCCTTTTATGTGCTAGTTGTTATTACTGTTCTTAGGCTTTGTTAAATTCTCTACTAAGTTGTTAAAAAGCTGATTTTATATAAACCTCAAAAAATATTTCATTAAACACTTTCTTTTCAAAAATCAACTTCTCTTTTTTTCGATGTTAGTCAAAGTGGTTTTCAAATAGTCCAGAAACCACAAGTTAGCGGACATTTTAGGTGCCTTAAAAACTTTCCTAAAATGTTAATAGGAACCTCTTACCCGGGATTTTCTTAAAAGCCTAAGTCTTTTTCTGTTTTGTGACTTAGGATTTTATTTTAAAATTTTCTTAATTTCTTTTCAAATAAATTAAGTGGTGACTCTGTAATTTCTTAGATCATTTTGAAGTTTTCTTTAAAGTTTTGAAATAGTTTAAAAAGTCAAAATCAATGTTTTCCAACCCTTCAAAAACGAAAAAGGGCAAAACAACATGATTGGGTGCTTGTATCACCTTGATATACTGGGAGGTTCAAGTCCCCACATAGCATATGAATATCCTCTGGTTCGTGTAGACACACGCACTGGGGTCCTTCCAACTGGGGGAGATTTGGGCCCATATAATTCGTGGGTGCCTCCTTATATTATGAAGGTTGAGCTACACAATTCAGGCTAAGGTTTTCAAAGTTCATGTCAAGCCTTGTTCCCTACTCCAACATATGATATTATGAATATATGTAATTGCATATGATGTTGTGTATTGAATTTTGGACTGGTTTTAATTTGTTATCCGTGACATTATTTTATCCCTTATCCATGAGTTACGTGCTAGAGTTCACCCTGCTAACTATCTTCGGACACTGTATCCCCACGCGATGCAGGAACTGGACATACTTCTACTTCTTCTGCTCAGTGACTAAGGTTCAGAATCAGTTCGTGAGTTGATATTGAAGTGGTGAGCTTTCATACATCAGAAGTCTACATTTCATATTTTGGTCTCTAATGTCTCAAACTTGTTCAAACTTATTTTTGGCTATAGTCGGGGCATGTCCCGGCACTTTTTTTATATTTAGTTTTGGTAGAGATTACTGTGGACTTGGGTGATATTGGTTGGATGTGTTTGGTTGGTTGCCGGTTATAGGTTATAGACATAACTTTTATTCTTTAAACTTGTCCTGTGCTATCTATTTATATGTTTGGAATCCAACCATTATTGGGCAGTGTATGGTATTTGGTTAGGTTCAGGGGGTGGTCTCTGGTCTACAGTAGATCGGAGATGCCCGTTATGGTCAGGTCTTGGTTCGGGTTGTGACCGAGTACGAGTCGCGACAGGTGATTTCGAGCATATATGAGTGGTGAACGAGGTACTGGCGTGCACTTGGACTTCAGAGCTGACTCCGAGCCTTCTCTTACCCATTTTAGACATCTTTACTTATTTTGGAGGCAGATATTCATATTTCAGTATTTCTGAGTTATATTAGATGCCCTTAAGCTTATGTCACCAGATTTCGAGATTCTATGTTATTTCTTCAAATTTTCTCTTTGTTATATTCTGTGTTTGGCATAACTTCATTCAAGAAGTCTCGCATTATCTTTAATGTTTCCAATTTTTGGATTTTCTTTTCTTATTTGTTTGCATTTCATTTGTTTTGGTAATAGGCTTACTTATCAAGGCTAGACTGCGATAAGCGTCATCATGACCCAATTTTTAGGTTGTGACAGTGAATTTGGCACCGAAATATCACGATCAATGCTCAACCACTCGTTCAATACCTGTACGTAGTGCAGAAAAGAAAACAAAAACAAGGAGTAAGTATGAAACACGCCGACCCTAATCCAAAGTGATGGCGAGAACCACCACACCAACCAATCAAGATTAAACCTGCACTCAAAAATGTCCTGAACTATTCTAGTAGATAGCAACACTTAACAAGATAACTAAAACAGTTCAATTAAAGTAGACCCATACTAATCACAATTTCATCAATCAACCTTCTTGGCATATCCCATCCCATGGAGGACTCATGGGAGGCTTTCAACCCATATACTAATGACAATATCATTAATAAACCTTATCGACACATCTCTCGAGTAAGGCATTTTATAAAAATGTCGCATTCTTTCGCAAAGAAATTCAAGTTCCATAGTAGTACCAGTTCCATGAATATGAGTAATGAATGAGTATGCATGATCATGGAAAATAATAATCATCTAAATAATGGTATAATGAACTCATGTCACCCAAATCTCAGTAAATCATGATACAAGACCCGCATAGGCGTCACAACAGTAATAAGAAACTACTAATACTCGAAATAATAAACTTACTTTATAAATAAACATGGTGTTCTGAAATAAATAAACATACACAACAAGAATATCAATGCCACGACTTGGTAGAGACAGTACACGAGCACCTAATGTAAATAATACAACCCAGAAGACATAGAATATAGTTAATACATCAGTCTCGATACAAAAGACTGAATCACTCCTGGACACTTCAGGGACTGTATCAACCATCCACACAACTCATAAATGATATAAGGTAATAATAGAAAAGAAAAAATAATAAAAAATTTATAGGCTAAAACTCACTATGAGAATTGTTACATTTGGTGACCTTAACTATCACTTATAGTGTCGCTGGATGGAGTTGCAGGAAATGGAGAACATATAGAAAAAAATCGTCAATCTAATATTTTTTACCTTATCTCCAAATTATTTCAACAAAATTTTTACATATTTTCTGTCGCCTCTATTTACATTTTTGTTTTGATTAAGAAATCTTCATTAAATATTCATTGATTTCATATTGCAATGCTAGTTTTCCTTCATTTATTTTCTATATCGATTTCTCTGATGAATTTGAATAATCATTGGTTTCTCTATCACTTTACAATAATTGTAGCTTGGTTTGAATTTCTTGTATTGACATATTTTGTGGCTTTTCTCGTTTGTATGATATTGGATTTTATTAGAAACATCTTAAGTAGTTTAAATATCAATTATGAAGCTGTTTGGAGACAATTTTAGATGAATTTCAAATTAAAAACTCGAGGTTGAAGATGACTCAATGTGTGTATCTCCATTAGATTCCATGTAAATCAGTGCATAAGTACATTGTATATTTGTTTATCCCCTATATATCATGTATATGTATTTATCTATGAAAATTTATAGAGAAAATACATCGAATCACCCATGAACTTGCAGCCAAAACTTACTTTAGACCCTTAACTAGTCGGGCAATTATATACCCCCTTAATAACTTTAAAGTAAACTTTTTACCACCCTAAAAAAATTATACCACTCTAACTACGGAGAGTTAAGTACATACGTCCCACGTCATTGCCAACTCAGTGCCACATCAGTGTCATGTCATTGCCACGTAAGAAATTATAATTTTTTTTTTAAAATAATTCAACACACATATTATTTTTATATATTCTTTTAAAAAAAAATCAAAAAATATATATGTACTATTTTTATATATATAGAATATATATATATATTTTTAAAATATATATATATATATATATATATATATATATATATAAAGACCCCCACCCTACCCCCCTTCCTCCCTCTTCTTCTTCAACAGCCCTCCCTCTCTCCCTCCCTCCCGTTCCTCCTTCTTCTTCAATTCTTTAACAACCCCTCCACCCCCACCCTCATTCCTCCTTCTCCTTTAATTTCTTTTTCACCATTAACACCAATAACTTGATTCGAATTTAACAAGAAATCGATAAATAACTTGTTCATGTAGATTAAGCCATGGCTCCTCCATCAACAGTTAGAAATCAATAATTGCAAGTAGAACAAAATCTAAACCCATCCACAATAATTCTAGGTCTACCAAACGATTTAGCAGCAATACTACTAATATTCGTTCCTTTGTTCCGATCTGACATGAAAATGCTTCCTCCTTTAATTTTTTTCACCATTAACACCATTATTTCGAAATTTCACAAATTGTCATGCAGGTTACAATACATAACTTGATTCAAATTTAACAAGGAATTGACAAATAATTAAATTGATTAGAAATTGACAAATTGTCACAAATGCTCTGATAAGCACAAGACGAGGAAGTGATAAATTGTCATCACAGTTTCACCTATGCTCCATGCTCGAAAACTAAGAAACGAATCAAGTTATTTATCATCACAAATTGGATGTAGTCATTTGAAAAAATTAAATAAAAGTGAAAAAAATTAATGAAGGGAGGGGTTAATGGAGCTTCGTAATGGTGTTCTTGAAAAAAAAGAAGATGAATTTATCCTAAACGAAGAAGATGAAGAAACGGGGTGGGATGGGGTGGGGTGGGGTGGAAGGTACGAATAAGATGAAGAAATGGGGTGGGGGTATGAAGAAGACAAAGAAATGGGGTGTTGGGGGTGGGGGTGGGGGAAGGGGATGGTTATGAAAAAGATGAAGTTGGGTTTATTGTTTTTTTTTTAATTTTTTTTTTATATATATATAAAGTGGGTCCTTTAAAAAAAAAATTCACGCATTTTTCTTTTTTCTTTTTTGCCACGTCAGACGTCAGGGTTGAAATTAATTCACTTAAAAGTTGTTAAGGGAGTTACATAATTGTCCGACTAGTTAAAGGTCTAAAGTAAGTTTTGACTGCAAGTTCAGGGGGTGATTCGATGTATTTTCTCAAATTTATATTTGTATAGATGATGCAAAATATGATATACACATGTTGTAATAGCACCCATGAAACCCATATGGTATACACTTATATAAACGATATACAATATAATATACCCATGTCGTAGATGCGTTTTCAGGGTTTGAGTTTTAATTTGAACAAGTTCAAATCACTTCTAATCTTTACTCAAACTTATTTATACTTATTTATATTTAAATGATAAATTTCACATTTTTAATTCTTTTATTTTGTTGCATTGATTTGGATTGGCTTGCCAATCACGAATTAAGATAGCAATTATTACTTTTTCAAATTTTGGGTCGTGACACTATCTTCCTAGCCGCTATCAATTTCCTCTTTAAAAGAGAAAAACTAGAAATAGACAATAAAGAAATAAAAAACAAGGAATTAGAAATAAATAATATAGATGTTGAAGAGACAGACAATTATGATTCAGAAGATAGTGAAACATATACAGAAATATTAACAAATACAAAAAATTTAGAAATCAATGAAAAACAAGAAGTAATTAATGAAGAAAATTTAGAAAATATCAACACAAAAATAAATACTCTTGATAAAAAAGGAGATTAAAATATAATACCTAGTACATAAAAAATAAAGAAACCTACATATTATAAGAATAAGTTTAAAAGATATAATCTAAAGAATGAATATGACAAATGGACACCAAAACAAATAGTTAATAAAAATTATAACTTTTTAGACTTAGATTGTGTAATAGATACAGAAAAAACGATACAATTATGGATAGGATATATGACAAAACAATTATTAGATAATAATATAAGTGTAACAGATGCACCAGAATATATAGAAAGAACACTAATAGGAACAGTGAAATTATGGTTTTTAAATCTAACTGAAAATAGTAAAAGAACATTAAGAACTGACAAACCCACAGAAGGAACAATATTAACAAAATTAACACCTATAGAATTATTAAAAAAATATGAAACAACTATAAAAGACGAATTTAGTAGCATGACAACAACAGAAGAAGAACAAAATGAAGAGAAAGATATAAATACGAATTTAATGTTAAAATTAGCAATATGTAATATGTGCTACATAGATGAATATACTTGCGCATTTAAAGAATATTATTATAAAGGAGCATATAATATAGAAAAAAGTAAAGAAATAAGAAAATTATATTTTAATAAATTACCTGAACCATTTAGTTCAAAAATAATAAAAAGTTGGGATGAAACAAAAATAGTAGATACTCTAGGAGCAAGAATAAAATTTTTACAACAATGATATAGAAACCTATGTGAAAAATACAGAGAAGAAATAAAAATGGAAAAAACATTAATAAGAAATTTAGCATGTTGCAAAGACAAGATAGCACCTCAATTTGGATGCGAAGAAAGATATTATAAGAAAAGAAAAAGACATAAGAAATATAAGAAATACAAAAAATCAAAATATAAGTATAAGAAACCAAGAAAAAGATATTATGTAAAAAACTATAAACATAAAAGACCATATAGGAAAAAGAAATCTATAAAGGAATGTACTTGTTATAATTGCGGAAAAATAGGACATTTAGCTAGAGATTGTAAATTACCTAAAAACTCAAAAAATAAACAAATATCAGAAATAAAAATAGAAAACACAGAATATATGCAGATAGATTACATAGATTACGAATTAGAAAGTGAAGACAGTATATATGAAATTTCAGAGAATGAAACAGATAACGAAATAGATAGTGAATTAGACGAATTAAATGACTGAAGAAGATATAAAAATATTAACAAAAGAAGAATATTTAAATGACGAAGGAACAGATCAAAAAATAATATTTGATAACAATGTATTTGATGAAATAAAAGGAAAAGAGTTAGACTTAAGTGTAGAAAAAATATTTAAAATACCAACAATAAAAAATATATTTACTAAAAAAAAAGAAGAATATTATGTAGTAAGCCAAAAGGAACATGTAATAGACTGTAGATATGCAAAAGGTAAAGTTAGTACACCACTAGTAACAAAAAGAATAATTAATAAAGAGATAAACGATATAAAAAGTAGAGACCCAATAAAATATGTACACCTTGGAGGTACAGAAATATTAATAAAAGCATGTTTTAGAGAAGGAATAGATACACCAATAGAATTATATTTAGCAGATGATAGAATTATAAAACCTATAGAAAAAAGTATAATAACTGTCATAAAAGGAAATTTAATATACCAAAAATTTAAATTTATAATAAGTGTGAATTATTCAGTAGCAGTAACGGATAGAAATATAGATAAATCACTAGTATTATATTGGAAGATATCAGGAATAGAATTAACCCCAGGAAGTAAAATATTTACAGCAAGATGCAAAAATTTATATGTATTAACAACAAAACATAAAATAACAGGAAAAAATAAGATTAACAAGATACAAATAGATAGCCCATTCGAACAATTTGTAAAAACAATAGATTATAATGATTATAGCTATAGAGACATAGATGTAGAAGAAAATCTAGAAATAATAAATGACAGAATAAGTACAACAAAAAGAACAGCTTATGATAAACCGGAATCATCAAGCTCATCAAAAAGAATAAGTTATGAAACAAGTTCAATGGATAATTCAAACCAATATTACATAATAGGAAAGGTAAATGAAAAAGAATATTTAATACTCTTAAATACAGGACAAGAAGAAAATTATATAGCAAAATATCTAGTAAAAAATGAGGAAATAAAAACCGACAATAATATATGCCCAGATCTACCAAGAAGTTTAATAAATACTAAAAATATAGCAGAAAAAAAAATAATAATAGGAATAAGAAAAATAAAAATAGAATTTGAAGTAAAAGAAGAAATGCAAAAAACAGACATAATATTAGGAATAAAATGGCTAGAACAAGTAAAACCATATAATATAGAACATACACAATTAACTATAACATATAACAGAGAGAAATTATTCTTAAGAAGAGCTTTAACATAAAATGAAAATATATGTATTAATGAAGATAGTAGTAGAAGGATATTACAGTAGATATTATACGCCTATGATAGATACAGGAGCAGAAGCTAATTTATGTAGATATAATTGTTTACCAGAAAGTAAATGGGATAAATTAAAAACACCAATAATAGTTAAAGGATTTAATAATGAAGGAAGCTTAATTACTTATAAAGCTAAGAATGTAAAAACACAAGTATGGGATAAAATATTAACAATAGAAGAAATTTATAATTATGAACTAACATCAAAAGATATACTTTTAGGAATGCCGTTTTTAGATAAATTATACCCACATATAATAACTAGAACAGATTGGTGGTTTACAACACCATGTAAACAGAAAGTAAGAGCAAAAAGAGTTAATAATAAAATAAGAAAGAAAACTGATTGGATAAAAGTAAATGAAAAAATTACACAAAAGTTAGAAAATATAAAAAATACTGAAGATACAATAGAACTAGTCGTATTTTCGATAAATAAAACAGAAATAACTATATTTTCAATAAATAAGGTAGAAATAATTAAGAAAAAATTAGAACAATTATATAGTGAAGATCCATTAAAAGGATGGGAAAAACATAAAACCATTATAAAAATTGAATTAATAGATAAAAATAGCATAATAACCAAGAAACCATTAACATATAATTTTGATGATTTAAAAGAATTTAAAATGCATATAGAAGAATTATTAGAAAAATAATATATACAAAAAAGTAATAGTAAACATAATAGCCCAGCATTTATAGTAAATAAACATAGTGAACAAAAAAGAGGAAAAAGTAGAATGGTTATTGATTATAGAAATTTAAATGCAAAAACAATAACTTATAATTACCCAATACCAAATAAAATATTAAAAATAAGATAGATACAAGGATATAATTATTTTAGTAAATTTGATTGTAAATCAGGATTTTACCATCTAAAGTTAGAAGAAGAATCTAAGGAATTAACCGCATTTACGGTACCACAAGGATTTTATGAATGGAATGTATTGCCATTTGGATATAAAAATGCACCAGGTAGATATCAATATTTTATGGATAGTTATTTTAAACAACTACATAATTGTATAGTATATATAGACGATATACTATTATATACAAAGACCAAAGAAGAACATTTAAAATTATTGGAACAATTTACGGATATAATAGAAAAATCGGGAATAAGTTTAAGTAAAAAGAAAGCTGAAATTATGAAAAATCAGATAGAATTTTTAGGAATACAAATAGATAAAAGTGGAGTAAAAATGCAACAACATATAGTACAAAAAATAATAAATTCGAAAGAAGAATTAGATACAAAAAAGAAATTACAATCATTTTTAGGATTAGTAAATCAAGTTAGAGAATATATACCAAAATTAGCAGAAAATCTAAAGCCCTTACAGAAAAAATTAAAAAAGGATGTAGAATATAATTATAACGAAGAAGATAAAAAACAAGTTCAAAAAATAAAAATACTTTGTAAAGAATTACCAAAGTTACAATTTCCAGATGAAAATAGAAAATTTATATATATAGTAGAAGCAGATGCTAGTGAATGTAGTTACGGGGGAGTACTTAAATATAAATATGGAGAGGAAAAATTAGAACACCACTGTAGATACTACTTAGGTACATTTAATGAAACAGAAATAAAATGGGAAATAAATAGAAAAGAATTATGCTCATTATATAAATGTTTATTAGCATTTGAGCCATATATTGTATATAACAAGTTTATTGTACGAACAGATAATACACAGGTACGTTGGTGGCTAACAAAGAAAATACAAAATTCAGTTACAACAAAAGAAATTCGGAGACTAGTATTGAATATATTAAATTTTACATTTACAATTGAAGTAATTAGTATTAACAAAAATGTTATTGCAGATTACATATCAAGACAAAGCTACACAGACTGATATCATAGAAGAAGATACTCTAGAAAAAATACTCAACACCCTAACTACGCTTTCAATAAAAGTGGACAGTATGGGTAATGAGATAGAAAATCTAAAGACTAATGAAGATAAACTGAAGTCTATAGCTACAAATCAGCTAACTCAGCAGTGTGCAGAGCTATGTCGATCGGAAGACATTACAATTCCAGATCTAGAAGGAGACGTTGGGACACTCCATAAAAACCATAATGTTAATCAATCTACAATTGCAGGTACAAGCAGAGGAGTTAGTAGACAAAGATATCATAATATAAATATGAATAAGATATTTGAGAAACCATTTATACCAAAAACACAAAAAGACCCCTTGTTCATACCCCACAAATTACCACATACCGAGATAGTCTGAACCAAGATAAAAAAGTTTATAACTACACAGCCCAAAAATACATAGAAAATATTTATAGAGTACAAGCTTTCCTAAACCTTAACCCCAGAGCCACAGATATCAAAGAACCAAACACAAACTATATAACCCAAAAATTACAAGGTTACAACAAGCTAATTGCACTACCCAAAACCAATCCAAGCTTAATAAAAACTTGTTTTAGCTATGGATTATTAAATACCATATATACCCAAGACGGAGAAGAACTAACAGCTATGGAAGAATTACATAAAATATTCACCACCTATAAAAGAATAACCAAAGGAAATCTATTTTATATAAAATGTTATACTGCACCGGCAGAGATATTATACGACGAAATAAAACCAGTTATACAAGTTGTAAAAATAGGATTAACCAGAGATATGATTATACCAGAAGATATTGTGCAGCAGCCAGAGATACCCAGAAATGAAATACCTAATTTCTACGCAAATAAACGACTTATTGGACTAGCTACAATTATTCAAGAATTAACAAATAATTATACCAATGGAAACCCAATATGGAGCTATTATTCAAGAGATCATCAAATAATTTATTCAAATTCAAAAGAACTACGACAAGCAGATATGGAAGATGTTAGACAATGGATAATGACATTACTTAACCCAGAAAAACAGTCTACTGCAAGAGCCATTAAGAGAGGATTTATTTCAGACGGATTACTGACAAGATATTGCAAGATAATTGGACACAAATATCCAGACCATCAATGTTCGAGATGTAATGGAGAAGATAATATTATCCCAGAAGTCCACCTAGAATAAAAGAACCAAGAAGATAAGCATGCCAGCTGGAAAGAAGATAAAAAAATCAACAGATACGACAAAAAGATAAAGGAAGACGGAGCAGCAAAAGTAGACAGAGCAATAAAGGAAGAAAGAAACATGTAAAAAGTTAACTTTCAGAAAAGATATATATGTTAGGTAGCCATATGTATATAGTAGCCTACTTTTTTTACTTTTGTAAAGACTTTATTAACTTTTTCTTTTCATTTATTAGCTTAAGAGAAATAGAGAAACGTGTAAAGTTTTTTGTTTCTTTTAGAATCATGTAAATGCTCTCATTATAAATAAAGTCATAGAAGGCAGCAGAGGAAGCAAGCCTTCATGCGTTGAAGCAAATACTCTCTCAAATCCATAACAAATATTTTGCTCAGTTAATTAAAAAACAGATTTATTTCAATGGAAAAATCTATGGAGGAATAAAGCTCAGAAATATCAAACCTACCCGAACAAGTATATTTATTTATGATTATGAATAGCTAAATTCATAATTTCCAACAATCATGGTATGATAAAATAAATTCATGCTAGTTACTTTATAGTAGAATTATTCGAAGAATAATATGTTAAGAAGTTTATTAGCAAAGTGGAAACGGAGAAAAATCCCTAAGAACTATGCCATCCTAAAGGTGAAATCAATAAGGCAAGAAGCCGTGGTGGGGAGTAACCAGAGTAGAGGCGCTGTTTAAGGGAAAATATCCAGATTACCATGCTAATAGTGACCGAAGAACATGTTATTCAAGAATAATCTAGTATATAGTAATCTAAGATGACCATATTTCGTTATGTACATGGTTGAAGGGAATATTTTGAAAAAAGCAACTTTATGAAAATGAATGATTATTTATCTGATGTGATGGTAGATAAATTTAAAATACTTATTTTGTATGCACTTAAAGATATAAAAGTAGTAGATATAAGAAAAATCATATTAGAAAAAGCATTTGGTAAATATTACATGACTAGAGTAAATTATATACCATACCTACCTAACTACTCCTACAAATACTTAGCATGATAAATTACATAGAATTTTTAGAAAAAGCTATGAGAAACATACAGTTACTAGAAAAGCAGATAAAAATAAATATAGACAAATACATGGAAAATAAAGATATAAAATATATAGAATTCCTTAACAAAAATATGCAAGAACTACTAAGGGTAAAACAAACGACTACAAAATATTATAATAAAATATTTAGTCAATTTTAAATGATAGATAATCTTAAAATCTTAATCTTATATATACTTAGAGATTTAGAAATAGATATTAAGAGAATAATATTAGAAAAAATATTAGACTATGAAATTGAAATTATGGATTGGATAGCACAGTTATACCTAGATAATTACCCAGAAGGGTATTATTCAGATTAAAAGATGTTAGAATATATAAAGAAAATTAGAGAAAGGCAAAATTGGATATATGAAGAAGTTAATTACAGAAATCAACTTGATATAGAAAAAAGACAACTAGAAGAAAAATTACTTGAAATAAAATTAACCTTAGAAAAGGAAGATACAAGTAACAATTTATTTAATACATACGAAAAATTATTTAATACAGATGAAAAATTAGTTATACATGAACAACAAATACTAATTAGTCAGATAAAAAATATAAACCTACGCATTGAATATAGCAAAGTTAGAATAAAATACTACACAGAAATTGCTAAAATTTCAATAGGATAAAATAATAAACTATACAAATTAATGGATGCATCTTACGAAAAGAATAAATCATTAAAAGAAATAGAAACCCAACTATATAGTCTATACCAAGAATATAAAAGATTACATATTACTAACGAGGATCCTAAAACACTAGATAATTTAATCACGATAATATCTAATCTAGAATATAAATTAATAAAACATCTTAAGTCAAGAAGATAAAAATGAAAATTATTCCAATCAATAATATTCATTATAAAAATAAATACCTACGTATTTATTATCTAGTTAAATTATCACACCTAATCCGCACCCCCTCCAAATGGAATGAATCATCACAACCTATCAAGAGCCTTTTGGAGCAATTCATATATTGTACGAACTCGACAAAGTACTTTTCCCATTTTGTCCCTCTTTCCTCATTTTTCTTTTTGATTTTTCTTTCAAAATTCATACAAATCCAGTTGTCAAGCTTATGCTTTAGAGAATTACTAAATTAAAATTAAAATGCTATTCTAATTAAAATTAAAATTTCCAAACAAGTACAAGAATTACTCAAATTAAAATTAAAATGCTCTTCTAATTAAAAGTAAAATTAAAATTACCAAACAAGTACTTAAATTAATACCAAAAATATAAAATTTACGTTGTTATTAAAATTTTTAGAAATTAAAAGCCTTAAAATTTAAATATATTTTTTAATACAAGGTTTTAGCTCTAATTTTCATTCTCTCTTCATCTTTCACCAAGTAAAGGAGAAAATTATCAATGTGCAAACTACAAAGCATCATCATTTGTTATGGTTTGACGTTACTAATTGTAGGTTCCTTTTTCTTTTTACAAGTTAATTCATAAATTTCTACTTGATCTTTTATAAATTTCTACTTGATCTTTTACAAACTAACTGGTCTTTTGAGATGAGTGTTTTGATTTCTGTTATAGTCGATTGTTGATTTTGATTGATACTTTAAGATGAAATAGTTTTATGTACATTTTCACTCATTTTTTTTATTTTTTTGAATTTTCTATAGTTTCTATGTAATTTTACTTTTTATTATTTATTTTTATGATATTAATTTATAAATAAAATATTAATAATTAAGGATACACTAGGCTTACACCTCAGCTACGACTGATCGGGTAAAATGTCTCAGTTCGCTCCCGTGCCTTTTAAAACATTGGATATTACTACTCATAAAGGAGAAAATTATACATATGAGTTATGGTCATCCATAATAACAATAATAATATTATTTACGAAAAAAATTACTTCCTCCATTTAAATTTGTTTGACCTATTTTTTAGTTTTTTTTTTTTTTTTTAAATAACCTTTTCTATTTTAGCAGTTCTTTATTTTTAATTTTTAACATGACATGTTTAAAATTACAAAATTAAAGTTATTTTGGTATATTTAATAATCTTTAACTTATGATTATAAAAATAAAAAAATTGTTCTTTATTTTTTAAAATTTAGTGTCAAGTTAAAATATACCAAATAAATTAAAATGGAAAGAATATGATTTAGGAAATGTTTTAGTTACACAAATTTTGACCCTCATACTCTGTCCATTCCTGTTTGAATATATTTTTCCTCTTTTAGTGTCATACGATATAATTTTGATTGATATTTTAAAATATATATTTTAATTAAATTAAAAATTTATAATTTATAATAATTTTCATATAATTTTTAAATATCTAAATTTTAATTTTTTAAAAATTAAATTAATATAATTTAATTTAATTTTAAAACTTAACCAAATTAACTCTAAAACATGGAGGGAGTATTTGATAATGTATAGATAGTACAACAGATGCAAAGGCTAGTGGACGTCGGAAAATTTTATTATGGGTGAGGTGTGCCACATCATACTTGTGTGAGGGCCTTATTAATTGACGTGTGTATTATGAGTCCCACTTAAATATGTCTCACTCTATTTTCATTTCTTTTTACACACCTCCCTTATTGACTAAGCTTAGCAATTATAATATTTGTTTTTAATTTTTAATTTGTTTAGGCAAGATAATGTTTGATTACACAAATAAATTGGTGAAAGAATTATTTCATCCGTTTTATATTAGTTGGTCATTTTTTAACACACATGTTAAAAAATTATAAATAAGAAGGTAATTTTATTAATTCACTTTTTACAATTTTTTTAGGAAACTTTACAAATAAGTGTTAACACTTTTAAAAAGAATTAATTGTAAGTGTAATATGAAAAAAATTAATTAGTGTTTTTTTTTATTTAGTAAGGTGATAACTAATATGAGACAATTATTACTAATAAAATCAACTAATATGGGACTGAGTGAATAGTAATTTATATTTTCGTAATTACTTAATTAAGGTCATTAATGATGAAGAAAAATAAGGATAAAAATAAAGATTTTGTTTTTTACTTTAAGTTATATTTAATTAAGAGTAAACACTCATAAAGTTGATTTTCTTATGTTTGTACAAGTTAACACCATAATTTATTCGGTAATTTCATTTCATTGTCATTTTTCAGTTAAACATTTATACTTAATTAAAATGCATAATCAATAAATAATTGATATTTAGTAAGCGTTTAGCCATTAGAGCCTAACAAATTAGAGTTAGAGTTGTGTTTAATTATTTTTTTTTGAAATTTCAGATTTTAAAAAAGACAACAAATAAATCGTGAAATGAAAAAACATAAAAATAATTGCTCCTAAGGGTGTGGCTTAATGATTCCATGAAGTAGATTGAGCATGATAAAATCTCAATTCAATAAAGATAAATACTAAATGATTTATTTTTAGTATTTCTTAAAATTAATTAAAATGCATGCAAATAAAATTGATCTAAAAAAATTAGACTATAAATAAATTAAATAAAAAGAGAAAAAATAAATGAAAAGAAAAGATTGATGAGTTAAAAAGGAGTAGAGAGAACAAACGATGAAGGGTGAGAGGCTAACCAAAAAAAAAAAAAAGAGATAAATATTAAGAGGTGTAACAGGTGGAACCCAATTATTTATTAATTCAAATAAATTCAAAAAATAATTCCTCACACACCAAGTCATACTTTGAGCCTAACGACACGACTTGAACTAAACATTTGCAAAGCATTTTAGATTTTGAGTTTGGGGAAGAGAGATGCTGGGTCTAGTGAAAATCAAGGTGTGCAAAGGCATCAATCTGCCAGTCAGAGACTCAACTAGCAGTGACCCTTATGTTGCTATCACCATGGCTGACCAGGCATATCTCTTGTTGTCTTTCAACTTCTTTAAATTTTAGCCTTAACCCATTTGGTAATTCTTTGATTATCGTAGGTTTTTGTGTGTTTCTGTTTTCTTTCTTCTCTTCTTCGTCGACAGTGAAGGGAGCGATGGAGCAGCCGGTAAAGTTGTTGCCACGTGACCAACCGTGAAAACAACTTGTGGTCAACCAGGTGGACTCCACTTTAGTGCAACGAGTCGTCTTTTTTTTTTTTTTTTTTGGATCAACCATCTTGGAATCCATTAATTTGTGGATATCAAAGGATTGAGATAAAAGAATTTTTGTTGCTAGTGATGATATTCTTTTGTTTAGTTTATGCTATAATTCTTGAGAATCACTAAGGAGTGTAGTATAGGTTAAAAAAAAAAGAGTACTAGAAGATTAATTTGAGATATCTTTTAATTTCCAGCGGAGACAAAACATTAGCTGATTTCTTTCCATCGGTTCTAGTCTTCGTGAATAGAGTTAAACTTTGTTACCAGTTGTTGGTGGGAGGTGGCTGGTGTGGAATTAGTCGACGTGCGTGCAAGCTGGCTGGACACCATGGTTGTCAAAATAAAATTGGGATTATTTTTCAACTCTGAAGTTGGAATTGCTAAATTTGCTCTTGTCTCATAGAAATGGTATGCTAGTCAACATAAATAGTATACGGAGATAATGCAGCTTATTTGACTGTGTTGTAAATTTGTTAGAAAAAATAATAAATTTAGACAAATACTTGCATCATATCTCATCATTCTCAACAGCAGTTTAGGTTTCATGATTCTTAAAAGGCATAATACATAAATGCCCCCTTTAACTTGACCAAAAAAAGACAACTCGTTGCACTAAAGTGGAGTCCACCTGGTTGACCACAAGTTTTTTTCATGGTTGGTCACGTGACGACAACTTTACCGTGAATATCAAAGGATTGAGATAAAGGAATTTTTGTTTGTAGTGATGATATTCTTTTGTTTAGTTTATTCTATAATCCTTGAGAATCACTAAGGAGTGTAGTATAGGTTAAAGAAAAAAAAGAGTACTAGAAGATTAATTTGGGATATCTTTTAATTTCCAGCGGAGACAAAACGCTAGCTGATTTCCTTCCATCGCTTCTAGTCTTCGTGGATGGAGTTAAACTTTATTACCAGTTGTTGGTGGGAGGTGGCTGATGTAGAATTAGTCGACGTGCGTGTAAGCTTGCTGGACACCTTGGTTGTCAAAATAAAATTGGGATTATTTTTCAACTCTGAAGTTGGAATTGCTAAATTGGCTCTTGGCTCATAGAAATGGTATGCTAGTCAACATAAATAGTAAACGGAGATATTCAACTTATTATTTGACTGTGTTGTAAATTTGTTAGATAAAATTATAAATTTAGACAAATACTTGCATCATATCTCATCATTTTCAACAGCAGTTTAGGTTTCATGATTCTTAAAAGGCATAATACATTAGTGCCCCTTTAACTTGACCTCAACTGACATTTATGCCCCCGAATATTAGGTGTGCACAAGTAGACACTTAAACTTGTATAAAGCTGAACAGGCAGACACACACGTCCTACGTGACATTTACATGGCAATTCACGTGAGATTTCCATGTAGATGCCACGTGGGACATGCATGTCTACTTGTTCAACTTTATACAGGTTTAAATGCTTAATTTTGCACTCAAAGGTGGAGGTTATAGATGTTGAGTCCACGTTATAGGGTATGCTTATGTATTATGCTTCCTTGAAATGTTCTTTCCAATATTGTATTTAAAAGACAGATGCATGCATGTGTTCTAGAATCAACTATAATATGATTAGAAAACTGAAAAAAAAAGAGAGTAAAAAAGGAAGAACAGGGTAAATTCAAAATTCCAAGGGCCACTTGAATAAATATTCCAGGAATAATTGCCAACTATTTCTTGCCAGAAGAGACAAGCACTAGATGTGTACCAGAATTGCAGAATCAATGAGAGACTCTTATGAGTTTGACCCATTTATATGCATAATATCAATGTTGCTCGGACGACTTCAAAAATGCCAATGTGTGTGTGTCAGATTCTGCAAAAGCAGTGTTTTTTGGAGAATTCGACACGGGTGCGGCATCGAAAGTAAAGAGTCCGCGTAAGTCATATACCACTTGTTAGTCATGCTGCTTCTTTGAGATAAGGGGTACAATTAAACTTAGGGTCCCCATATCAGTCCCCCTCACCCCCACCTACCAAAATGAAGAAATAGTGCAAGACTTCAGGAGGTCAAGCTAGTACAATAATATTAAAGAAGCATCTTGAATTTTTCATATTGGATTTATTGTGGCTGAAAGGTGAAAAGAAGTGATGGATGTTCTGGGGCTTCTAAAAATTCGGGTTCTTAGTGGAAACAATTGGCAAGTTAAGGATACATTTAGCAGTGATGTTTATGTTGTTGATGTGGGTGGACAGGCATGTTTCCTTTTCTTTATTATCTAAGTTCTCTTGCTTATACTTCCATGTCTTTGTGACAATTTTCTGTGTGCTGAAAGAATCCAGCTTTTTATATTTGATGTTGGCTTTTGCTAGTCTGTTTTCTAGATGCTTCTTTCTCTTGTTTTTATGAGCATTGAGCAGGTTTCTTTGTGTTAGGTTGATATGTATTCCTTGTTCCTCTGAGTCTGGTTAAGTTTTTCTGCCACCCTCTTAGAATTCTTCTTGCTTATTCTGGAATTGATTTGATCAGCTTTCGAAGCTCTCGTTTTTGTTTTTGATTGTGGAATGTGTATATGATATCAAGGCTTAGGCGTCATTTGTTTTCACTTAATTGAGGTCTAAATTTGAACTGTTCAGATCTTAGGCCATTAAGTGCATTAATCTACATTAAGATTTCAACACTTATTTGGTCTGAATAGGTAATCATTAGAATCTTGTACAAAGTCTTTATATCATTAAGAGGTATTTTTGTGTGCATAATGTAAATTCTTCAAGCTCCTTATGCTTAATGTAATTCTTTTATTTGAGTAAATGACAGGAAATTTGGTTTATGTAAATAGGGCAAACAATGAAAGTAATCAGGCATATAATCTCAAAATTATGCTTTTGGATGCACTCGTACTGACCGCTTCACTAGAGAGCTTTTGCACCGACTTTGTTGGTATTTAGCAATTAGTCCCTTCCACCTCCCATTTTTTGGTGTGTGTGTATTTGTGAGGGCCCTTCCCCGGACCCTGCACATAGCGGGAGCTTTAGTGCACCGAGCTGTCCTTTTTTGTGTATTTGTGAGGTGGGTCAGGGATCTCCTTAGAAATGAATTAAAATTTTAGCTATGGTGCTTGATCATAATAAGCAAACATATTTTTACCAAAGGTGTGGCCTAGTGGTCAATGAAGTGGGTGCAAATTTGAAGGCTAAGGTTAAAAATTTAAACAGAACAAACATTTGGTGATTTCTTTTCATTCACCGAAATGTTAGTGAGCAAAGTTACTCAACACCTATGCTGGTGAGAGGTAAAAGGTACCTGGTGGAATCATCGAGGGATGCGTAAGCTGGTGCAAATCCCACTGTTATAAAAAAAATGACGTTATCTTGAACACATGAAGAAGTGCATTTTCAATGCTTTTATTTCTTTAATATAAAACATACTTTTGCTTAAGGTGTAGCCTACTGTGAAAAGAGATTTTAGGAAGACATTTTGCTTTGCCCTTCAGAGAAAGAATCAGTTCGTAACTAAATTGCAATTGATGCAAATTTCTGCTTAGAATGACCATTGTCTGCTCATATAGAATAAGAAATATTTGCTTGTTATTTAACCTTGGGGCTTTTTCTTTTGGGTGTGTTTGGTATGATGAAAAATATTTTCCATGGAAAATGTTTTCCCAGAAAGTGTTTTTATAGAAAATAAGTTGGTGTTTTACCTATTTTTTTATGTTTGGCTGCTGAGTGGAAAATATTTTTCAAAAATATTTTATGGTGTTTGGTTGGTGAACAGAAAATATTATTTTTTTCTACCTAAATTTTAACTTTACATGAACGTGTGGCTCTCTAATTAAAAATATAATATACTACACATTTTTAATCATTCGGTCAGTTTGTATGAGATGCGACATCAACAATTATACATTCATCTGACCAAATTTAGAAAACAATGTAATTTTTTATTACGTATTAATAAAATAAATTTATAATTACGTATTTTTTTTTTTTTTTTTTTTTTTATTAAAAAGTAAGCTTGGCTCAGCGGTAAGCTTGCTTACCGTGGTGTGCCTGGTCCTGGGTTCGAATCAGCCCTTCAGCGAAGCTAAGGTGAGGCTGCCTAGATTATCCCTTCCCCGACACCCACGGAGTGGTGGGTATGAACCGGGTCGGCCCCCGCCCTTATTAAAAAGTAACTTCTTAATACGATTTATGAAAGAAAAAGTCAAAAAGAGTGAGCTAGATGGTACTTGATTTGACAAAACGAAGCAATAACTTTTTTTTTTTTAATTTTTTTTGGTAAGAAACGTAATAAAAAGTTAAAATTTATAAATTGTAATAAAAAGTTTTAATTTATAAAAGTTAAAATTTTTATAAAGTTTTAATTTATAATTTTTTTCTTAAAAAACTCGGTGTACTATCACATCACTTTTTTATATCAAATCATGTAAACGTAATAAATTATTACGTTTTACAGAACTTTTTTACTGTACACATCCTCTATCAAACCGTTAAAAAAAGGTATAAAACGTAATAAATTATTACGTTTAGCCTATTTTGGTAACTTATTAAATAGGTGATCTATTTTGGTCATTTTATTCATATTTTGGTTTATTTTGGTTCTAAGTTTTCATAAGTCACATCTCAATATTTTCTAGAAAATGACTTTCCTTGGCCCATGAGGGAAGTCATTTTCTTTCAAATGGAGGAAAATGAGTTCCTTTGGAAAATATTTTTCCCAAAGTTATATTACAACCAAGGGAAGAAAACATTTTCCATCATACCAAACACACCCTTTGTTTCATCAAATTTGGTTCTTTTCTTTTTTTTTTTCCTTCAAATAATTAATTTTAAAAACTAACAGTAAAATTAATACCCGTCATCAAAAATGTTTTATGATTTTGTGATTTAGTGAAGGGCATAGTTGGCGTGCAAGAACAACCGTTACTATATTGAGCTTTCTTTGATTCTCAAACTTACTGGATGAATAGATGGAATTACTTTCTATGCTGAGACAGGACATGAAAGAAATAACATTGGGATAAGGAAGATCAGCCTTTTCCTGAATCTCATGGATAATAAAAGAAATCATAAAAAAAGGACGAAAAGAGCTAGAGTTGTTCATTCCTTGCTTAAATTCTGCGCTTCTATTTGCTTTAAACTTGTTGCGGCATCACTTATCCTAGAAGGTTTATAGTTTAGGAATCATATTTGGTGCTCTATGCTAACTTTAATGGTATGGAAAAATTATCTTCAATCTTGAGACATTATGTCTGCTGGTACAGAATGTTGTGACATATATTAAATCACTCAGAAGAAGAAATCAAAGTATACTTCTTGCTAGATTATAAACTATTTCTTTCCAACGTCCATCAGTGTGTGCGTGAATGTAGAGCAAACCTCAGATTGGCAAGGCATTTAAATCTATATAGTTTAACTGCTCAGATCTCTATGTGACTATTGCATACAATTAATCTTTTCTGATGCCATCTCGAGGTGCTTGTTATTGGTATTAATTATGCAATTACATTACAGAGAGTGAAGACCAGTGTTAAAAAGAACAGCTGCAACCCTATTTGGAATGAGGAATTGACTCTAGCACTGAAGGACCCAGACATTCCCATTGTTCTTGTAAGCACCTATCAAAAATATAAAAATTCCCTCTTATGTTATTACAACTGAGCTATGAATACATATTTCTTTAGGCTTAGATACAGTATCATTCATATAAGTTAGCATGACTATTAGAAAGTGCATCATAATTCTTGTAAACACATCGTAGTAGGTAATAACCAAACTAAGGCCGTTACCTATTAGACACCAAAAGTCGGTAAAACATGTGCCTATTAAACACCTCACTGATAGTTTCTAACAAAAGTAAAATGTGTGATTTTTGCACATGCTATTACTTTTTCTTTTTCTCTTTTGGTTATTAACTCTCATATTCTCTTTCTCCTCCAATGAACTCTGCAATTTCACCATAGATTGACCTCCATGAATAGAGAAACCCGACTTCCTTTACCTGCCTCACATTCTGACCACAACTACTCTTCTTCTCAGTATACTCTTAATGTTCCTCCTGATTTGCATCACAAAAACAGCAAAGGGACGATAGTTACAGAAGCAGGGTCATTGAGGTTGACATACACGGTGAATTCTATCATGTTTATTGTTCTCTTCGTTAATGGAAACATCGTCTTTCTTCTTTTTCTGGCTATGTGTCTCATCTAATGTTGTACTACAGTTTGATTTTGGTGGACAAGGTGAGGATCACTTTTAATTTTAGGATAGCTTTGTATTTAGTTGACACAGTTTCTTCAGCACTGGTAGCGGTGGCATCACCTCTCAACCACCCTCCTTTTTTGCCCCTCATCTCTCTTGGTTTCTTTATCACCGTTCTTCTCTTCCTTTCATTCTGACGTTCTCCTTTTCTTTATCAATTTTGTTAAGGAAACAACAAAGGAAAAGACAGAATTCAGGTGAGGAATATCAAATTTATTTTCTAAAGAACAAAGGAAAGATTAAAGCATTAATGCAAACAAAAAAAAGAAAGAAAAACAATGATGTTAAGAATTCGTGCCCTACTGATTTTCTTATTTTCACCTAACTTTTGCTTATCGATGGAACGTGTTGCCTGGCGTGTTTCAAGGAAACAATAAACAGAAAGTAAAGAACACAATGATTTTTACGTGGAAAACACCCGGCTCAAAAGGTGTAAAAAACCACAACCTGCACCTCTACAGGATTTAACCCCAACTTCACTAAAAAACTCTGAGCCTCAACAACTACTGATTACAAAACTCTTGTAACCAACAAATAAGAATTATAAACTCTAACTCCTATAACTCAACAACTAGGAATTATAAACTCTAATCCCTATAACTCAATAACTAGGAATTATAAACTCTAATTCCTAACTACACACACACTCCCAAGGTATGTGTTCCCAAAGTCTCTGAGTTTTCCCCAACTCGAAGACTAGCTCCTAATTCAGTTTATAACACACTGAAACTAATATTACATGAATAACTCAAACACAATGAACAACTCTAAAAATCAACGCTAAAACTCTTAGCTGGATTCTGTACTGAGGACCAGGTTCTTCAACGTGTTTCTTCAGTGATTGAGTAGCACTTCGTGAAGTCAATCTGTCGATTGAGCTTTTCTGCTTTTTTAAGTGCGTGAATTATTCTGGCTGCTGCATCTTCTATTTAAGCACAACTTTCCAAAGAGTCATTCTTTATTTCAAGTCATTCTAATTTCAAACTCCTACTTTAATTAGAACTCTCATTGCATAGAGTTCTACTTCAAGTGAGACTCCTTCTTCAATTCCAACTCGTCTCCTTAGTGTTGTAGTAAAACTCCAACTCTTTTGAATTCTTCAATTTTCAGAATCTTTCTCCTTCCACACATTGGACTCTTAAGGATATGCTTAGAAGTGAAACTCCTTCTTCACGTAGGACTCCTTTTTCAACTCAACTTGCTTTTCAGAATCTTTCTCCTTCCACACATTGGACTCTTAAGGATATGCTTAGAAGTGAAACTCCTTCTTCACGTAGGACTCCTTTTTCAACTCAACTTGCTTTCCCTTATCATCAAGTGTTTGAATCAAATTCAACTTGATTCATTCATATTGTCATTCATCAAAACTTCAAGGTTCCAACAAATTCCCCCTTTTTGATGATGACAAACCTTTTGTCTTTGTGCATTCAAACATCTTCACCTGTTGGCACTAAAGTTTAAAACACTAGAATGAAACAAGTTAGTCAATGGGTTATAAACATTGCATAACCCTCTTATCTTCCCCCTTTTGGCATCATCGAAAACCATTTCAATGCAATAATATACTAGCCAAAGTGATTTGTTATGCTATTCATGGCTACTGGGGCAATCACCAAAACAATCAGACAAAGACTTTAACCAACATAATAATGTATTAAAGAGAGCAAATATATGAGTCAATTTAGCAAAGATAACCATTCCATTTAATTGTCAGAGCATGTTCCTCATTAAACCTAAGCTAGTACTGAACAGGGAAAAACAACTGAGCATTAATAAAAAAAGAATACGGTATAAAAATGGGACATGGCTAAGGATACAATTAGTGAAGAGCTGATGAGGAAGGTGGAAGAGGTGATATCAACTGTGTCAATTGGCGAATGTCTTCAACATTTTCATCCCTCCATCAATCAAGGTCAAGATTCAAAGTCATGATCCTCGCCTTACAAACCTCTTATTACACTTCATGACTGTTTTATGCAGCTTCTAGTTCAGATTTTTGTCTGCTAAATCCTTTTTTGTTTAAATGAGTATTATCCCTCCTTATTGAAACAGGTAGAGCAACATGATTCATTTGTTCAAGAACATCCATTATTTTTTATATAAGTCAAACCTGAACTAGGACTGAGAAGTCCCCAAAAATAGCCAATTAGGAACTAAAAGGGAGAACATGTCCCTTTTCATTCTTCAGAAACATATGCTGCATGTGATTGATGATCAACTTTGGCAAATACATGATCCAAAAACTGATATTTTGGTTGAGAGAGAAGAAGGAATTTCTGGTGTAGAATTAAAACATTTGTGCACAACCATTTGCAGAGAATCAAAGAAAGTTTGGTCAACCAATTCATTAGCTATATTAGACAATGAGAGGATGAACTGTATGGAATTGAATAAGTGTGCTCAACTGTTTCAACTTAGACAGCCTATGCTTATGTTAGTGTAGAACATACCTGATAAGAAAAATTTTGTGGTCACAATTGCTTGCTTGTACCTATTTTTCTGCATAATCTAATACAAAATTAGGTTAGAAAAGTCAAAAATCTGGAATTGGGACACAACTAAATGTGCAAGACTGAATAGAATAACTTTTTAGCTAATAAGATTAAAAAGAAAAATGGTTATTCTAGTCAATCATTGAAGGGAGTTCATGCAATTTTAATCATCCCCAAGTCTAACCTATTCTTTTCAAATGCTATCTACTTAGTGATAGTGGTGCATTTTCAGTCAATTAAGTAATCCACATAATCAACATCTTTATAGCCCTCAAGAGTGAAATTACTTTCATTTAAGTACCATAGTCTTAAGCCATTGATTCCCATGAGATATCTCAAGATTTTTGTGACAACACCAATTCTTATGAATTACCAACAAAATTATCATCAGCTTGTGTTGGTGTTATTGATGCATCAATTTCTTGATTTGTTGTTCCCCTGTTAATATGCCTTCAGTCTGTACAACAATTGTTGTACCCCCTGTCAATATGCCCTCAGTCTGTACAACAGTTGAACCAGGTGGTACAACATGTTCCTGTGCATGCACATCAGTTTCACAGTCATCCTCTTTTTTTATTTTTTTTAAACCTCCCTTGCTTCCCCCTTACACGAGCACTACAAATCTGGCCATCTTTCAAATGATCCATTCCCCCTTTAAATGTGGTGAGTGAAAGAAACTTTATTTTCTTCTAGTCTTATGCCTTGAGCAATCCTTATCCATGTACAAATTTTGCTTGCCTCCTTTCATTCTCACCTGCAAAACAAATTAGGGGTTAAATTTAGGCACCCAGACAAGCTTGGGTCCTTTCTTATGAGTAAATGGATGAATCAGATTTCTTCTAGCCCATGCAGGCAACAGGTTACGTGACCTGTTTCTCTGACCAGGTTTACTTATCCTTTTCTTGGTCTGAGATAGTTTATTTGCCAGATTTAGACTGCTAGATCTGCTTTTGGCAGCAACTGAACATTCAGTGGTTGGATGTCCAAGGTTACCACAAATATAACATAAATCTTTAGGAACATCAAAATTTTTGTGGAATCCTAATCCTGCTTTTTCACTGTAATTTCTTTCCCCCAATTTGTGAACAATTCTTGAGGAGTTTGTCCACCTATTTGCCCTTTCAAGATCAAGTTTTAGTTTAGAAACTTCTTGACTCAACTTATTCATTTTTTCAGTTAGATCATGACATTCTTATTTGTATCTAACTAACTCAAGTTCAACATTTTCTTGATCTTTACTCATGGCCTTTTTTCCCTTTTCAGAGTGTCTATTTTAGAACTTCAGACTTAAGATCATTGTTTGAAGAATCAAGTTGCTCACCCTGTTTCTTGAGAGTGCAGTTTTCCTGTTCGACAATGTTCTTGCAAGCTTCTAAATCAATAAAATCAAATTTGATGCTTGCAAGACTGTTGAACAGCTCATCCCTATCAGAAGTTAATTCTTGGAAGTCATCAATTAGTGCACTCATCAATGAAATAAGTTTTGTTTTAGAAAACAAATGCAACTTTTCTTTAAGTTAAGTATACTTACCTCAGAAGCATCATCTTCTTCCTCCAAGTCTGAATCTCCAAGAGCCATGAGTGCTACTTCATCAACTTATCATCATCTGAGTCAAATCCCCAAGCTGCTACCATTGCATATTCTTCCCCCTTTTTGTTTTTTACTTTCAATTCCTTTTCAGCCATTTCCTTTCTCCATTCTATTTCCCAGACTGGACAATCTTTGATCATGTGATCTATCTTCTCACACTTGAAGCAACCACCTTGAGACTTATCATTGGAACAACACCTTCTACTTGTTCCTTTCTTGTTCTGACGCTTGTCTTTGTTAAAGTGTTTTTTAAAGTTCTTGACAAGCTTTTTATCATCCATATCTGATTCTTCTTTGTCAGACGCCTTTAATGCTAGTGACTTATCCTTGGTTCCCTCGTTCTTTTTGAAGTTCTCCATATTCTTCTCATATCTATCCACAAGAGTATCCCAAATTTGTTTTGCGGAGGTACAACCTGAGATCCTATTGTATTCATCTATTCCAAGTCCACAAGTAAGAATATACTTGGCTTTAGCATTCTTTCCAAGCATCTTAAAGTCAGCCTCATCATGCTCGATCTTGTCCTTTAATACTTCCTTCTTTTCAACATCCTTCTTCATGGGGTGTTGAGGTCCATCGATAATTATATTCCATAGTTCGTAGTCCACAGCCTGAAGGAAATCTTTCATCCTTTCTTTCCATCCTAAGTAGTATTGTCCCTTGAACAACGGAGGCCTATTGATGTCTTGTCCTTCGTAGTATCCAGTAGGTGGTGTAGAATTCATCTTGGATCTTATCTTAAGGTGTTAGCCTTCATAAGATAACCCTCTCTGATACCACTTGTTAAGAATTCGTGCCCTACTGATTTTCTTATTTTCGCCTAACTTTTGCTTATTGATGGAACGTGTTGCCTGACGTGTTTCAAGGAAGCAATAAACAGAAAGTAAAGAACACAATGATTTTTACGTGGAAAACACCCGGCTCAAAAGGTGTAAAAAATCACGACCTGCACCTCTACAGGATTTAACCCCAACTTCACTAAAATACTCTGAGCCTCAACAACGACTGATTACAAAACTCTTGTAACCAACAAATAGAAATTATAAACTCTAATTCCTATAACTCAACAACTAGGAATTATAAACTCTAATCCCTATAACTCAATAACTAGGAATTATAAACTCTAATTCCTAACTACACACACACCTCCCAAGGTATGTGTTCCCAAAGTCTCTAAATTTTCCCCAACTCGAAGACTAGCTCCTAATTCAGTTTATAACACACTGACACTAATATTACATGAATAGCTCAAACACAATGAACAACTCTAAAAATCAACGCTAAAACTCTTAGCTGGATTCTGTACTGAGGATCAGGTTCTTCAACGTGTTTCTTCAGTGATTGAGTAGCACTTCGTGAAGTCAATCTGTCGATTGAGCTTTTCTGCTTTTTTTAAGTGCGTGAATTATTCTGGCTGCTGCATCTTCTATTTAAGCACAACTTTCCAAAGAGTCATTCTTTATTTCAAACTTCTACTTTAATTAGAACTCTCATTGCATAGAGTTCTACTTCAAGTGAGACTCCTTCTTCAATTCCAACTCTTGTCTCCTTAGTGTTGTAGTAAAACTCCAACTCTTTTGAATTCTTCAATTTTCAGAATCTTTCTCCTTCCACACATGGACTCTTAAGGATATGCTTAGAAGTGAAACTCCTTCTTCACATAGAACTCCTTTTTCAACTCAACTTGCTTTCCCTTATCATCAAGTGTTTGAATCAAATTCAACTTGTTTAATTCATATTGTCATTCATCAAAACTTCAAGGTTCCAACAAATGACATTCGTCATTTTCACGCTCTCAACTTAAAGTGGAAACCACTCCTTGTGCTAATCAGTGTGAGGTGTTTAATAGACACATGTTCTGTATATTAGGTATCTAATAGGTAATAGTCTTAGTTGAGATGTCTAAATGAAAAATCCGGGAATCTTCCGGTAGTTGTATATATATGTGGCCTAAGAAAAAGTTAACCTACATAGTGTACAAATTTCAAGCTGTCTGTTTTACTTTATATTTCCTGTTGAATTTCCATTATCATATTCGGGTTTCTTGAAATTAAGGAAATATTAATGTGGTATATGAATCCTTAAAGCATGGGTGATGTTGGTTTTTATTCAGTCTGTATATGACAAAGATACATTCACCGGAGATGACAAGATGGGTGTAGCAAGGATAGATATTAAACCATACCTGGAAATTCTGAAGATGGGCTTACAAGACCTCTCAAATGGGGTCAAAGTAGATAGAGTTCAGCCAAGCAAGGACAACTGCCTAGCATGTGAGAGCTGCATTATCTGGGAGAATGGTAAGATGACCCAAGACATGATCCTTAGATTGCAAGATGTGGAGTGTGGTGAAGTAGAGGTCCAAATTGAATTGATCCCTAAATGTATCCCCAAGTGATGTGTTCCTTTCTTCGCTTGCTGTATTTTAGACTACTCTTTGGGAAATATATAGTAGGAAGGTTTGAATGAGCAACGCGGCAGCTCATTTTTACTAATAAAGTGAAAGCTTTGAGTAAGACGACCAGTCCAAGGCTTAATGTACTGTTGTACTGTAAATCCTCATGTTAATGGTTCCAATCTGGATTGGTAGACCGAAGGACCGTAAATCCTCATGTTTGTTGTATCTGGCACTTCGTCTGTTTACTGCAATAAGAAAATTGTTTCCTATAAGGTTAGCCCGCCCTTTTAATTTTAGGTTTGTTGGATCTTCTAACAGTTCATTTTTTCTATATATTTGTGCTCTTTTCTGCTGACGTGCCTGTCAAGCACAGAATGTGTTTAGAGAAGTACAAAAATACAGAAAAGGAGGTAATAGGACCTCATAAAATTTAGGTGTCATAGCAACTTCGTGTATAGTTTATGGGTGTGCAGTGGCGGCTTTACCCTTTTGAAAAAAAAGGCGTCCGCCTCCGCCTTAGGCCACAAATTTGAAAGACCTTATTTTTTTTTAATAATAATAGATTACATATTTAAAAAAAATTAGTAAATACTATTTGCAGATAAAATAAACTTTTTATATAAAAGGAATTTAGGAGTTTGATATATCTAGTTTAGAGTACTTTGTCTCAAGAAATTAATGCATTGACTATATTATTAAGCATTAAATTGCATAGCTATAATTACATGCTAGAAACTGAGGTAATATGTATTTGTTATAGAATATATTATAAACCTCTATCCACATTAAATCCTATGTGTAAAATGATGGATTTCAAGAATGAAACCATTCTTATGAAAATCAATTTTTGTAGGTCTAAAGTTGTTACTAGAAGACTTATTAAATGGGATGAAATTGACTTCCCAAAAGAATCCTCGAGGATGCAGCCCCTCCTCAAAATAATCTCAATAGTGAGATTTCAGAAGTAGAATAGGCCGCTGATGGCACTATAAATATCCGATTTTTTGATTCTTTGCCTTTACTTAATAGGGCTAATGATTTGCGTATAGCATCATCATCGAGACTAACGAGATCAACATCTTCTTACATATATCCCATGTTGATTATATTGTTAGATCTCCATCTAGAGCTTCTACATCTCAGATTAGAGAAAGTTCTAAGATGCACAATATCAGAATCGATAGCGATAATATTGCTACTGCAGTTTCTGATATGGATCTAATTGAATCTGAAATGGATTTTTTCACAGGTTTAAAATGAATTACAACAAAATTGATTTTAGTTCGGGATCATCGGCAAGAAAAAAGATCTCACTAGAGTTCTTAAAACCTAGATGGGAATTATTTTGAAATTGATTTTTCGAAAGTTTCAATAAATAAGAAAAATATGCTCTTCAGGAAGAATTCTATGCTGATCTTTCTGTGCATAACAAAATAATTGCTTTTGTACCATGGTTCATGGCTAAGTATGTAGATCATTAAATCTCTATGATTGCTAGGGAGTTTAAGCTGGTTACTGGAGAAATCACTACATCAGTGCTCCCTCCCCAACAATCATTTCAAATTGAAAAAGATAATAAAGTAGTTCAGTTCACTGCTTTTGCCAAGCTAATTGAGAATGATACAACGCTTATCACTGCTCAAAATGTCAATATGATGTTGAAACAACATAATTATGCTAATATGTACATGAGTATTTTAGGAGAACAAATTGTTTCTCTACATGAAAAAATTGATAAGGTCCTATCCGAATTGCAAAGGATAGAGCATAGTGAAACTAAGCATAAAGACCAAGAGGTTACTGCTACTATCAGTATCCAGCTCCTCCTGAGATTAAGAATTTCAGGCTGAATAATGACTTCAAAAATATAGAGAAGTTATTAGCAGAAAAATTTAATGGATTACGAATAAATTTCATCCATGATAATGATATCACAGCAGAGGACAATGCTGAGCATGTGGGTCCATCTGAGATTAAGAAAATATCAGACAAGTTTGCTAGGAAATCGACCCAAAAAATAATTTATTATCCAAGGCCTACTCCTCAAGATGTGCTATTTGAGGAACAAGGATTGTATGTTTCCCATAGTTTTAGATGTGATGAAATTTTTGAATGAAACGTAGATGGCCTATCTGACAGACAAATTTCTACGATGGTACATAGAATGTTAATATACAGTACAATTTGCAAGGCTAACCCTGACACAAATGGTAGGGATATAACAAAAATAATTACTGCTGGATTTACTGATCGGCTTAAAGGTTGGTGAGAAATTACCTAAACCCAGACCATAAAGGGAAAATAATGAGTGCAGTCAAACAAGACAACAATGGCATGGAAGTAATGAACGCTGTCTATACATTAATTATTAATATTATTGAGCACTTCTCTGAAAGATGGTCAGACAATAGTGAAACTATTAGGACTTTGCTCTAAAATCTTAGATGCAAGACTCTAACATCTTTTAGGTGGTATAACGATGTTTTCTTGTCAAGAGTCATGAAATTACCTGAGAGTAATAATCCACACTGAAAGTCTAAGTTTATAGATGGTCTTCCCATGTTATTTGCAGAAAGAGTTAGGAAAATCCTTAGAGGACCTGATGTAAGTATAAATTATAATGCTTATATCTACGACAAACTTATAAAGGTTTGTACTCGAGAAGGAATAGCTTTGTGTAATGAGATAAAGCTAAATCGTCAAATTAAGAAATATCGTCTTAATGAAAGACAACAATTAGGCGAGTTCTGTGAATAATTCGCCATGGATGTCCCTAAGAGTTCTAAAGAAACCTCTAGGTAAAAAAAAAGAAATTCTCAGAAGACAGAAAGTCAAAGAGAATAGAGAAGAAGATCAAAAGAAAAAAGGCTTATAAATCTCGTGAAGAGTACAAAAAAGTCAAAAAGACTAATGCCTTCTACAAATGTGGTAGAGTTGGTCATTTTGCAAAAAACTGCAAAGTCAAAAGCAAGATTAAGAGTCTTACTTTGTATGAAGAAATTAAAGCTTCTTTGTGCAAAAAATTGCTTATTCCTCTCCGAAAAATTCTAGTCCGGATCATATTGATAATGAGAAAAATGGTTCCACAGAGGAGGACCTGCGCGATGTCTTCTGAAGATGAGTGTCTTCCATGTCAACAAGGGCAACCTTGTGAAGACGAAGAAGATGAAAATATTGTCTAACATTATCTCAATTTCAAGATATAAAAATAAACGTCTTGAAAGATGACAAATTAGCAGTTCTTCTCGAAATGCTAAAAACTTTAAGAAATGAGAATAACCGACCATCTACTAGTTATTCTCACACACAAGAAAAACCTCCCTTGATTTTTTTCCAAGAAGATCCTTATACCATGGCAGAAGTAAACAAACTTCTAAAGGAAAGGCAACAAGTTGTTGAGATACCAGCCACAACTCAAGATCTTAAGAAAGAGGTTGAAAACCTCAAAACGAAAATATCCTTACTTAAGAATCACCATCTGACTTTAGATAAAAGGGTTTCTACTTTAGAACACCCTGCTCCAATACCTAACGAAATAAGCCATCATGATTCTTTACCAGAAGAAGATTTTCTTCAGACACTTGAAGCTGTTGCTCAACAACATTTTTATGCTAAGGTAACACTTTTAATTGACTATAATTATAAAAAAGAGTTTACAGCTCTCGTTGATAGCGGGACAGGCTGTAATTGCATCAGAAAAGGTCTGATACTATCAAAGTATTTTGTCAAGACCACTCATGTTGTTAGAAATGTTAGTGGTAATAAAATGGGTGTAGACTATAAAATCTCCAAGGCTTTTATTTGCCAAGATAAGGTTTGCATGCCTGAAATTTTTGTTCTCATTAAAGATATTACTGATGATATCATTCTGGAAAAATCTTGGTTTAGCCATACATATATCCCATAACATGGTGGGATGAAACAGGTATAACAAACACTTTTCAAAACAAACATATTAAGTTTGAACGGTGTGAACCCCCATATACTAGATATTTAAATCTAGTAAAAGAAAGAATTATTTCTAAAAATAAGCAAATAAAGTTTTTGAAAAATAAAATTTGCAGTTTAACTATTGATCAAACACTTCAAAATTTAAAATTGATTGAGAAGATTGAGTTTTTGAAAAATCAGTTTTCAATTGATATATGTGGAGACCATCCAAATGTCTTTCGACAAAGGAAAAAATGTATGGTTAGTCTTCCTTATGAGGATAGTTTTCAAGAAGAAAATATTCCTACAAAGGCAAGACCTTGCCAAATGAATGCTGCATATTTAGAATTATGCAAAAAAAATCGATTCTCTTTTATAGAAAGACCTCATAAGACCTTTCAAATCTTCCTGGTCATGCACTGCTTTTTATGTTAACAAACATGCTGAACAGAAAAGGGGTGTACCCAGATTAGTTATAAATTATAAACCACTCAATAAAGTCCTTAAATGGATCAGGTATTCAATTTCGAATAAAAAAAATTTATTGGATAGATTGCATGATGCTCTTATATTTTTCAAACTTGATTTGAAATCAGGTTACTGACAAATTTAAATAGTGGAAACAGAAAAATATAAGACTGCTTTTAATGTTTCATTGGGACAATTTGAATGGAATGTAATGTCTTTTGGACTGAAAAATGCACCTTCAGAATTTCAGAATATAATGAATGAAATATTCATGCCTCATAGCAATTTTATAATTATTTATATTGATGATATTTTGGTATTCTCAAAATTCATAGAAACACACTTCAAACATCTGGATCTATTTAAGAAGATCATTATACAAAATGGCTTAGTGATATCGAAGTCAAAGATGTTGTTTCAGACAAAGGTCAGATTTCTTGGCCACAATATTGATCAAGAAAAAATTATCCCTATAACCAGAAGTATTGAATTTGCTTCTAAATTTCCTGATGAAATAACAAACAAAATTCAGCTGCAAAGATTTTTGGAAAGTCTGAATTATATATCTCCTTTTGTCCAAGATTTGATAAAGAATACAACTATCTTGTATGATAGGCTGAAAAAGAGTTCTAATGCATGAACTGAAAAACATACTCTTGCAGTGAGAAATATTAAAGCAAAGGTTAATAACCTACCTTACCTAACTTTAGCAAATTTTAATTTAGATAAAATTATTGAGACTGATGCCTCAGATATAGGTAATGGAGGAATTTTAAAACAGTATTTTCCACAAGACAAACGAGTCTATATTATCCAGTTTTATTCTGAAAAATAAAATGATAGTCAAAAAATTATTCCACAGTAGCTAAAGAAATTCTTGCTATTGTTAAATGTGTGTTAAAATTTCAAGGTGATTTATAATAGAAAGTTCTTGATAAGAATCTATTTCTAGTCTGCTAAAATTCATTTTTAATAAAGATGTGAAGCATGATGTTTCTAAGTAAATGGTTGCAAGATGGCAGGCCCTGTCAGCCCCATTTGATTTTGACATGCAATATTTGAAAGGATCAGATAATAATTTACCTGATTTTCTTACTCGTGAATTTTTAAATAGATGTTTTCTATTATGACATACAAGATGGCATCACAGGCATCCTCGTACAGAGAAAGAGGAGGAAGAGGTAGACCAACCTCAACCAGAGGTAGAGAAAATAATATCCTTGCCCAAATTGTAAATCAAAGACTTATTGCCTCGAGCATTACAAGTTCAAGTTCAGGTTCGTCAAGTATGAATACAAATGAACAACTGTATCAACAATTTTTGAATTTTATGAAATTAAAATTCAAAAAGCAAGAGGAATCTGATGTTCCTTCATATGCTAGTGCCTTAAAAGACACTAATAAAAATATTGAGTTGTATGAACGCAACAAAGCAGAAGAAGTCATATTACTTCTTGAGCATCATGATCTTAGATGGAAAGATAACCCATGGCAACTTATGCAAAAATATTTAGATAATACATTTTACACTATGACTACATACAAATACCGTAGACATTATGAAGCTATATTACCTTAAACTGCTTCTTCAAAAATTCAACACTGCTATGCAAGTTGAGCTATCAGAAAGAATTATAATTTTTCTTAAATTATAATGAAAAAGATCTTTTCTCATAAAGAATGGGATTTGAGTACCCTTAAAGAAAAAGAATACATTCTGCCTGAACAGCAAAAAGTTGCAGTTAAGTATAATTACTGGGACTATGTAAGTTTTGATAAAACTTTTCTATGTGAGAATCCTGAAAGATCTCATTCATGATTTATTAAAGTTTGTTGAAATGTCTACAAACGAAGCATACCAAACTGGTTTGCTAAATGGTGGATCTTGCATGGTCCTTCACAAAAAATATTGTCAGAGCCTTTTAAAAGTCTCTATAATGATTGGGTGGAAGTATCACTAATACTGCTTGAAATGCAAAGAGAAAACATATACTTTGAAGGTATATCAACAATGTAGGTTTTCATTGAATTTGTTATTCCTTGAATCTTGAAATGGTCTATAAAGGTAAAATCAAATCCTGGCAATATCCCTTGTTTAATGAGAATTTATTACATTAAATTCTGGGAAAAATTAAATCAACAAACGGCTGAAGAAAATGTCCATGGCCACTAATTAATAGAAACAATCAAAGCTACCATAAATAATTATAAGCAACAGAAAGAAACAACTCCTCTTTATGAATTAGAGGAACATAATTCCTTTAGGAATATTGACCAAAAACTTCAAATGAAGAAATGGACAATATCTAAATCAGAAATCCTTGCTTCATACATGGAGGAAGTTTAATGAGATTTAATGAAGAATCTCGATCAAGGATATTTTTCAGATATGTCAATATCGTCAGCAGGTTATGAAAAAGATTGCTTGGCTGGGGAATCTCAAGGTATTCAAAGTGATGAAGAAATAAACTGGATGCTTATCTTGCAAAATTTCAAGACATCCTGAAAGAATCTTCCACGTCCATAAAAGACAAAGGGAAGAAATAAACAAAGGACCTCACCACTACTCACATTATTGGGGAAAAAACCTTGATGGCAGATGGCTTTTGAAAAAGCAAAATAGTAAGGGCCATTAGCTTTCTGATAAAGCAAGAGCCATTTGTAAATAGTAAGGGTCAAATAGTAAAGGCCACTTACTTTATTTTATCGTTTTATTTCAATATTTTCATTATATAAGGAGCCCAGTGTTAGTAGAAGAGGACAGGTTTTGGAGAACCCCTCTCTCTAGAATACTCTCTCTCTCTCTCTCTCTTGTAAAAATATTCTGAGTGTGAAATAAAAATCTCTTTGCTTTTGAGCTCAATCCATCCGTCTTAAGGTTAATGTAGATTTTTGTATTTTAATTTTATTTTTACTTCACTAATTTATTAAGCCTATGATACGCTAAACTCTTTGTGTTGAACTATGACAAATTATATTACATGTATGAAATGACATACGTTATTAAAATAAGAATCAAATCTTTCAAATGATATTAAGGTCGCAATACATAGACTTGCAGTAATAGTTTTGATTCAGGCTTCATGTCGGAGGTCTAATTGGAAGGCCTGTTAGCCAGATGGGCATTAAGGGCTGTGTTTTAGACTCATTTTGAATTAAGACTATTCCTATGAGTTTATGCTTTGCTTGTAAATGTTCCATGAATATCATTTGAAGCGATCCGTTCCTTATTTTGAGTTTGATATATCTAATCTAGAGTACTTTGTCAATGTATTGACTATATTATTAATTAAAAAAAAATTGTTGTAAGAAACCCATTATATAATTTAAAAAATAGACTTTATAAAGATAATTTAATTTTATTAAAAAATTAAAGCCTCAGTTCGATTTTAATCTTAGGCCACAGATTTGCTTGAGTCGCCCCAGGGTGTGCTTGTGCCTTATCTCATAAAAGTAATTTCTCATAAAGTAATGCAAATTTTTTTTTAGTAATTTTGTATAGGAAAAAAGGAATGTATAACCAGTTTAACGAAAAAAATAAAGAAAAAAGAGAATGAATATAAAAATGACAAATATCAGTAGTCTTTTCCCGTGAATTTATAATCATAACTAATGGACACTATTTAAATACAATTTTTTCCTTTTAGACACTCATACTTGAAATTTACTAGTATGTGCATGATATTAATGGTGATTACCGCGAATATTTAAATATTTTATTTTATATAAAACTTATTTCTCACAAAGTTTTACTATACCATATTTGAGTATGGTTGCTAGAAAGAAGTAATTTTACAAAGCAATACAATTATAATAAATGTCATTATTGTTATATGTAGAATGTTGTTATAGAGAAGTTAAATATAACAAGAAAATCGGTTCTAAAGAAACTTAGACAACTATAGTGAAATAATGGTATAACGAGGGATCATTATAGAGATGTTTGACTGTATATATAACTAGTTATATAAAATATGGGACCTTAGACAATTGTCTAAATGGCCTAATGGACGAGACACTCGTGAAGTCAATATTGATGCCAAATATCTAGAGGGTTTTTAACAAGGTAAAGAAGACTCTTAAATCAATCTTTAACTAAAGATATATAAAATATACCAAAATAACACTTAATTTTGTGATATTAAACATGCCACATAAAAGGTTAGAACTAAACAGTTTCCAAAAAAGGAAAGAGAGAATCTTTTTGGAATGAACTAAAAAGAAAAGTAACACAAACAAATTGAAACAAAGAGAGTGCAAAATATATCTTTATTTTTATTAACTATTGTTTGTACATTGAAATATGTTTATAAAGTCGTGTCTCTGTTATTTTCACTTGTTTAAGTAGATATTCGATTTATTATTAAAAAATAATATAAAACTAACTTATAATTCTATTTTTATCATGTAATATTATTAACTTATATAATCAATTAGTACTTTCCACTTTTTTCATCTTGAAAATTATATTTATTTTTTTATAGATTTTTTTTTTCAAAAAAAGTATTATAATTTCAAAGAAGTAAAAAGGAATAAATATTTATGATATAAGGGTGGAATGAACATTTAGAAAATCATTTGAAGGATAGAATATCTATTATTTAAAGTTGACGAGGGAGTTTGAACTTTAAAAAAAGTTGATGCGTTCAAATGATTTTCTCCCATTTCAAAAATTTTCCTAAATGAATTATATTTTAGCCTTTTTATTTATTTTAGAATAACTGATGTTTAAGGGTTCAAGAAGGAATTGATATTATTCTACCAAAATTATCCTTCTTCTCAAACATGAAGTTTTCATCATTAAAGAATCATTTTTTTTCAAGAATAGAAATTAATAATGTGATTCAAATTTTACACTTCTATAAATAAAGAAAACTTTACATAACTAAGCAAGTACATACGAATTAGTACATTTTTTTTCAAGGTATTCATTAAAGTTAAGATAATAAAACACTCTCTGTCTTCTAGTGATAACTAGTCCATTAAGGGGTGCGCCTAAGCTATAAATGTAACAAGATAAATATGTTGCTATACATGTAATTGCCAGATTACAAAAATTTTCAAAGCAAGTATGGGAAACATTTATTATCTACTCATAATTGGTGATTTGTTTTAGTTAATAAAATCCATTAATGATTTAGTTAATCATCTCACTCTAGAGTTTCCCCAGAGAGACAAAAGGAGAGACAATAAATCAACGACTATCCAAAGTCTGCTGAACAGGTAAAGACTTTTCAGTCCTCTCCTCTATCAATCTCCATTATTCTGGTAAAACTACAACTTCCTCAAGCTTCTCTTTTGTATACTCAGCATGGGTAGCAAGCACTCAAAGAAAGCAACCTCCATAAGTGATGAAGTTATCACGTTCCTGTTGAAGTGGTCGAATTCCTTTTGTAGCTTTGCAGGAAGCAACTAACAACTTTAATGAGAGTTTGGTCATTGGAAAGGGTGGCTTTGGAAAAGCTTAAAAAGGTGTTGAAGGGTTGCAGTGGGTTGCTCCTCAACTCTGGAACCTGTTCCCAGATAGACACACACAACAAAAACTAGGAGATATATAAACTAAGAAGTGCAGGAATAAAGTAAATAGAAGACACAAGGTTTTTACGTGGGAACTCCTTGCTCAAGGGAGAAAAACCACGACCTGCCTCAAGGATTTCTAAGCTCCACTATATCCAAGCAACTTCTTGAATACAGATTTCAAGGATTAACCTCCTAATCCTTTGTCTCCTAGCAATAACTCTATTACAAGGAAACACAAGCAGTAACTCTACTGCTTCAACCTTCAACTAACTCTAACTGGACACACCAAACTAACTCTAGCTTGAACAATCACCTAACTCTAGATGATTACAAAGAGAAGAGGTTTACACCACAACACCTACTACTAATCATAAGAAAATGTAGGCAAATGTTTAAGAACACAATACAAAGATTCAAATACAACAAGGAAATAAAATATACTCCCTCCATCCCAAAAAGAATGACATACTTTCCTTTTTAGTTCGTTTAAAACAGAATGACTTCTTTCCTTTTTTGGAAATACTTTAATTTCAACTTTCCATATGGCATATCTAGGACCATAAGATTAAAGGTCATTTTGATACATTTAACACAACTTTAATTTAAGTCCACAAGATTCAAAAGTCTTTTTTTTTCTTAAACTTTGTGCCAAGTCAAAGTGTCATTCTTTTTGAAATGGAGGGAGTAACTTTATAAGCTCTCAGTTCCCTATTGTAAAAGGAGTCTTTGATTTAACTTCAGAACGATATTTACTTTTGAGAGTATGGAAGCGTTGATTTTCTTGTTGAGAAAGATGAGCAATATATAGTATGACACAAGAAAACCTACGAGATATCCCATTGGCTAAGACAGAAAGGTGGCAATAGTTTTTTCACCAACTTTCATACTTTGTGCCCAGCTGTAACAGTTGACTATGATAGTGACAGGTGAGACTAACCTGTTTCCTAAGTGGTAGCAATTTTGTCATCACAAAATCTCCTGGAAACAGGTCCCAACATGCAATTTGTCAATCATCAAAACTAAGGACTTACTAATTTTTTCCTTTTTTATGATGACAAACCCATGAAAGTGTTCAACATATTCAAGCATCCACATATACCATAGTCTACAACTTAGCAACATAAGCCACAATCTTTACCAGACCAGTTTGCCCAATCAATTCCCCCATCACTGATACCTATAAGTATCCTGCTTTTTATTCCCCTTGCTATAAGCATACCCTATTTCCATCCACTATTCCCCTGAATATGAGACCCCCTATATCCATTTTCTATCATAAATCATATTATGTATTACAGCCCAACTATATCCCAACCTTACCTTCAAGTAAATGTAATGCAAAAATAATGCAATGCAGGCTACATCATACTTCCCACTTTTGGCATCATCAAAGAGGTTAAGCAGTAAAGCAAGAAGAGATAAGCATACATATTATTCATGGCTATTGAGGCAACACTTGCATGAACAAGGAAAGAGCAAACAAATTAAAGAGAGTTGATAACACAAATAGAAATTTCATTCATTCATTAATCAGTACCAAATGCCATTCAAAAACAATAACCATGAAACATCATAACAACTGTGCCAGGTACTCAATAGAGATAAAAAGCCAGTAGAGAATAATTTTTCACAGGGCTTAATGGTAAGGCTAGGAAGGAAAAAGAGTAAGGGTCATTTTGGAAAGGAATTAGGAAGAAGTGCTAGTAGCTTAATCCAGCTGCCTAAGGTGTATTGTCATTCTTTCACTTTCTGCAGCATGAGCTCTGAGAATTTGTTGACTCAATTCTTTATTCTTTGCAGTCAAGGCTTCAAATCTGGCTTCCAACTTCTTCATCCTTTCATGCAGGGTAGCATTTTCATCTTTCAACTTTCCACTAGAACTGGTTTCCTCTTCTCCTCCTTTGACTAATTCTGCCTCTAAGGAAAAAATCTCATCATCCTTTTGAGATACCATAGCTGTCAGGACATCTATATCACCCCCAGACTCTTCCGCATATCAATCAACTCAAACACAATGGATCTAGATTTCCTACTACCTCTTCTAGGAATGCATTCATTATCTTCCAGGGTAGTGAGGTTGAACATTTGTTTCACTAAGCCTTTCCCTTTCTATATTCAATATTGAAATTAGAAAAAACTCTATTCAGCCAAAATCCATAAGCTAACCCATGTTTGTCATCTTTTGTAGTCATGACTGTGTTGATATGCTCAATGACAATTGCTGGAAGGTTCACTTTCTGATAGGTAGACAATACTTTCATGAGGTATAGATCAATTCCAGTCACAATAGACCTTTTCTCAGACCGAAGAAGAAGGACCTTATTTACGAGATCAAATAACAACTGATATTCTCTTTAAGGGTTTTTTTGGTGATATTTTTTGTTTCCAAGTCATCAAGTTCACTACAAACTCCCAAAAACTATGCAGACCCCTCCTCTAATCTAATAGACCTTATTTCTATAGTAGGAGCCCCAAGGATTTTAGAAAATGTATCCTTATCTATTACCATATCTACTCCATTAACTTGTGAGGTTATGTACAAGCCATCATCAGAAATGGGTAAGTTATGATAGAACATCCTTAACCCTTTCTCATGCAACTAGGGTACACAGATCAAACAGGTGCTCCCAATTCTGAAAATTCACCCAATCAAATAAATCCCTCATTTCTACCATGTCCGCGACAATTGGATAAAAAACTCTTCCTCTTAAAACCTCCTGATTCTTGAGAACCTCATGATGATCCTTTTGAGACAAACCCTTCTCTTTGGAAAGAGTAGCTTTCTTTGATGAACCAGTTCCCTTTCCAGAAGTCCCAGGAGTATCTGAGGTTCTGGATGATTTAGGACTAGGACCTGGTCCCTTATCATCAACCTGTTCTGGTCTCCATTTCTTATCATTGATGCTGGACATTGGTTTCTTTACTAACAACCCCTTTTCTTTTTTTTAGTGAGGGAACTCTTTTTCCTATCACTTTATCCTTTGTAGTAGTAGCATATTTATCAAAATCAGAGATAGGTGACTTATCCTCAGAGTCACTTAAGACTTCAAACATGCGCTCAATTTCACTATCAGTATCTTCATCTCATTTTGCAACATCCACTACCCTTTCATCATCTGGTTTAACTATCTCTATTCCAACTTTCTTTGGCATTCTTCTTCTTTTAGTGTTTTCTTTGATTCTTTCCAATGCTTTTCTCATAATGTTTCTAGAACTTGACCTGGTCCTAGTAGTTTTGGTAGTTCCAAAGAAAGCCTTGAGTGAGAAGGAGGACCTTTTCTTAGACATTTTCCAGGACAAGGGCTTGTTATAATCACTATTAGAAATATTTATGCTACCCTTATAGTCACCAGATGGATCAAGAACCGGTGGTAACACTACATTTTCATCATCAACATTTTTAGGGAGATCATTTTGTCTTTTTATGAACAAAGATGGTGGAACGGTTTGGTCAGAAACTTTGTCCTTGTTTTGAGAGTCATCCTCAGGGGTTGGAGATTTTGAAGTGTTGCCTTTGGGATCATATATTTTTTCAGAGACAGGATTGATTTTAGAATCCTATGTTGAATTAGCACCATTGATGAAGCAGCGGGATGGTTCATCTTTATATGAGAACTGTAATCCTTGGCAATCTTTTTTGGGAAAGAGGAGTAAATTCAGTAAAGGGAAATTTCTCCTCTAAGTATAAGGAAATTGAAATCTATTACTCTCAGAGAAATGGGCTCGTCCTTTTGTAAAGATAAAAAGGAATATGAAATTTTGAAGGGTTGGATGGACTATGGATGAAGAAAGAATCAAGTTTTTGAATGGTTAGAGAACTGATAAGGTCGTATGAGAGAGGATTTTTCAAAATAAGAAAGAAGATGATCTAATTTTAGGTTACATATAGGACATGAGAGAACGGTTGAGATTGAATATTTTGATGAGTTTGATAGGACGTGTCCGATCAGATGGACGCTTCTATTGAGTTTAAAGTACAAGTGACAACTTTTTGAAAGATACGAGAGAGTGACATGGCACATCCATTAAATATTAAAAATAGTCATTATTTAGGAATAGTAAGTGTTAATTACCTAACTAGGGGCGTGGTCCCTAAGAAATGTTTAAATGCAATCACTTTGTGCTGACTCATCACTTTTTCTATATCTCTTCTTCCTTGCCATGGGTGTATATCTGCAAAGATATGAGATTGAATTAGAAATGTAAGACATTATCTAACCCGAATACCTTCTCACCAATTCATAGCCATGAGTGGGGGATCATGAGAGTCTCCAGTATCCATATTGATTTAACCAACTCTACCCCTTCTAGTGTCGCTGAACCAGTTCCCTATTGTCTTTTGTCAGTGATATACTAAGGATTATTCATTCAAAATTTGAAACAACCATTTTATTATTTGATCTCCAGTACCATTAGCATTAATCACACTCTAACTCTTTGATTCCATCGCCAAAAAGACATGTCTCTACTAAGGGCATTCAACTAGAGGTGATCTTCAGATCTTCAATCATGTGCTCTGAGCAGCCATTATCATTATTCTTATATTAGTTTCTCTCTCTCACCCTTTCCTGCAACATCAATCACTTGTTAGTCTTTGGAACTCATTTATGTCTGAGTTCCCAAAAAGGTGACAGAGGAAAGATTAGCCTTTTCTTTGTACAGTTTGGTAATCATTGTTTTCTTCTTTTAAGTGTTGTGAAATTTCTCCTGTCCCTCAGAGACACAGTTTTGGAGGGACATATTTCCTTAGAGTGACCATACTTTCCACAATGGGTACATGAGAAATCACTCTTACTCATTGCATGTTGGACTGAAGAGCTGTATCTATCCTCTTGACTGTCATATCCTAAGCCTCTTTTGTTACTGCATTCTTGACTGGTAAAGTTGATTAGTGCTTGTGATTATGTATTCCATTTGAGTTCTTTCTCAAGTTCAATCTTCACCTGAGTTATTTCTTTCTCAAGCACAGAGTTTCTATCAAATGAAGCAGTCAATTCAACCTTGGTTTTGGTCAATTCTCTTTCTAGCTGAAATAGTAGCGTACTTCCTTTACCCTTTCCCTTGTGATCCTGCTTTGAGATTTCATCTAGCCTTTTATTCAGAAGATTATTCTCACAAGTAAGAGTTTTGGTAGTCACTTGATGCTTAGCCATCTGCAGACTTAGCTCCACCATTTCTTTCTCACACTTGGCTAAGTTCTTCTTTAATTTCGCCTTTTTATTGGTGAGTTCAGCCACCTGAAAACTCATTTCAATTACTTCTTTCTCATATTTTTCCAGGGCCTCCTTTAGATTTTCCTTGTCTTTATCAAGTTCATTTAGGGAATCAATCAACACTGAGGCAAGAGATCTCAGCTTGCTCAGAGAATAATCCTTTAATTTTTTCTTGATGTTAAGAAGAGTCACTAGTTTATCTTCATCATTTTCAGTGTTTGCCATTAGAGCAAAGAGTGAGTCAAAAGCTGATACTTCATCTTCCATCACCATCATGGAAATATATCCTTCTTGTTCTGAATCATCTAAATCATTTGAAGAGTTACCCCAATAGGCTGCCAATACTTGGTTGACAACTTTGTCTGCTTCAGCCTTCCTGCTAAACTTCACAGGGACCCGGTCCTTGCCCATTTATTTACCAGCCACTTTCTTAGCATATTCCTTGTAGTCTAATTTATGCATAGGGCAATCCTTAATGTAATGGCGAAGCTTTCCATATTTGTGACATGTGTTACTTCCCTTTCCTTCCTTAAAGAGCTTGCCATACTCTTCTTTTTTTAGGTAGATCCCCTGACTTTCTCAAAGCCTTAAGAACCTTCTTTGCAATATAGGCTATCTCCTCAACTTCAGCACTGGTAGTTTCTTTTGTAGCCTTAAGGACAAGATTCTTTTCAACCTTGGGCTCCACTTTTAACTTCCCAAGTTTCTTCAACATCTCATAGGTTTTGAGATTACCTATGAGATCATCCATGTACATCTTGTTTAGATCCCTGACTACAGTGATGGCATCAACTTTGCTCTCCCATATCTTAGGAAGGCTTAAGATCTTCCTGACCTACTTGTGTGCTGGAATGTCCCTCACCCAAGCAATGCAGTTCATTAGAAACTGCAGTGAATCTTGTGTGCATATATTGAATGGACTCTCCTTCCTGTATGGTTAAATACTTAGCCTTGGACTGCTTAACCTGAGTGGTTCCTTCATGGGCTATCTGAAGACAATCCCAGATCTCCTTAGCAGTTTCATAGGCAGAGATCCTGTTGTACTCATCAGGACCAATACCATATACAAGTATTTTCTTGGCTTTGTAATTCTTCTCAATCTTCTTTCTGTCTGGATCATCATACTCCTTCTTGGTCTTGGGAACTGTAATGCCCCAAAAATGGGTCCCGAGATGTCACACGGTGCTTAGGGTCACAAGTGATCCCAAACTAACACTTCTACTGGCATACTTACAAGCAACTAAATAAAATACATAAATTTGAACATAATCAGAGAAAACATAAAACTTCTTTGAACTCGATCAATACAAATATGAATTTACAAGATTACAACTCTACTTTTGACAAAAAAACTGAAATAAAATACATTAACACTACTGACTGTCTATGAAGCCTCTACTAGTACTGACTATAGGTAGCCGGGTCATGACTCCCAACTATCCCAACTCAATACGACTGAATAAAGAAAATACAATACTTCTCGAACTATATGACAGACTCAAGCCCTTGAATCAAAAGGACTCATCACCCGCTGACTGGAAGCTGCAAACTGACTGAATATGGTATATGCGCTACAACTTGTACCTACATTATGAGACAATGTAGCACATTGACATATATATGGATCAGTACTTTGAGGATGTACTGAGTATATAAGGGTGTATGCATTTACTTAAACAATATCATTACTCTTTATAAAATCATGCATGCTGACATAAATGACTCACATAGCTTGAATAGAAATCTGAAATATAAATCTCATAAATTATGAATAATGAAACATGTAGTATAAATCTCGTGAGTCATTTCACTTGCTTCAAAAATTTGTATTCTCCTCTTATTCTCACAACTTGTAAGCTAGATGAAATCTGAAACTCATTCTGTATAGTAAACTCTTTAGCTCAATACTTTAAATCCATAAAACTGTTTCAAGAGTGGGGGACATCTTTGGGAGGTTCTTCTAACCGACATAAACCATGTGAGCTGACATGGATTCCAACATCTTACCCACATTGGAGAGAGCTGTTCTACCCTTGCCATCGGAATAGAACCTTAATTTAAGTGATCACTAGCTTAACCCACTATGGGCAAATTCAGAAACCTACGGTGGCATGTAGTTCTGAGGCATGAGACCTTGTACCCAACTCGGTGCTAAATACTACTCCCATACTTATTGCTCAGAACTTTTAGGTAATCCACCTTAAAATAGCATAAGAGTTTATAATCAAGACAAATTATGCTTCTCTTCTTTAAATCTCAAACTATGTGAATAATGTGGATTCCTTGTCTTAGCTTAAGATCAAAAGATCAATTTCTTTCTTGAAACTTGGTAAACAATCATCAAAGAGGCTTAAAATCATAATCTTCTTGAAATATCAAGACTAAGTCTTAGGTCTTAAAGCCCATGCTTCAAACTTATGTTAAAACACCAAAAGGTTCATACTTGATAATGTAATTATTGATAAATCAACTCAAAATCTGGAAATTTTAGCAATAAGCATGAAAATATAAACATACTCATGTAATATCATAGCAAAACATAATACTCAATATGCTTCTTGAAAATACTTCAACAATATCAAAATAATGAAATTAAGAATCTCAATATCATGCTTAAACTCAATTGGGAAAATCTGAAAAATCGCATTACATGCATAAATATATGAAAATAGTCATGTAATCAACATTCAATCACTTGAAATCTCATAATCTTCAAACAATAAGAATTAGGTATAAACCCTAACTTCAATTTCATGAGAAATCACCTCAAATCATATAACTTTGTAATTAAAATAGGTTTTGGGCACAAGGATGAAAGATTTATCCTTGTTCAAACCCCACATACCTTGAATTAGAAGCTTTGGATGAACTCTCGCTTTTGGGACTCTATTCGTACTCTTGAATGAGAGTTCTTGAAGCCTTTGACTTGAGAACCTTGAATCTTGACTCAATTTAGAAAATCTATGGTGAACCATTGAGATTCTTAGAAGAGGATTTGGATACTTAGGGTTTTTGGTTGAGGGAAATTTTGAGAAAATCTCATATGATGCTTGTAGTGGCCCTAAATTTTGATGTTTGTACGGTTTAAGAGGCTTGGAAAAATTCCAAAGTGCCCTTTTTAACTTCTGTACGAAGCTGGAAAAATTAAACTGGAAACCCGAATTTATGGGCCACCGCGACGTGCCACTATCGTGGTGGCTAATTGAAAATTGACAAATGGGAATCTGGGAGTCACCGCGATGCGGAGCCATTGCGTTGTCCCACTGGTTGGGAACTGGAACTTCAGCGCGACGCATCACAATCGCGCTAGGTCACTGGAATTTGATAATTGTTAAATAGACCCTTGCACTAAAATGACGGTGTTTTACGACTAGAACTTAGATTAGCCATAACTTCTTGCCCGGTTATCGGATTTGGGCGAATCTGATATCGTTGGAAAGCTAATTCAATTTTCCACACGATAAAAAGTAAAAATTAGGAAAATTCAATATGATTTAAACATTACTCACTTTGGAAGTCATTCCTTAATTTTATAGAGATGAAATTAGGCTTAAGAAAAGTTTGGGGTATTACAGGAACCTGGGAGGTCACATCACCAACTTTTACTGCCCTTGTAGGAATAAAAGGGCCATCCTCTATGACATCCCATAGCTCAGAATCCTCAACCATGATGAAGTTATGCATTCTTATTTTCCACCATCCATAATATTCACCATTGAATCTTGGTGGTCTAGTAGTTGATTGACCTTTTTCTAGATTTGGAGGAGCTACCATTTCTCAGGATCCTTCGAAGGTGCTAGCCTTTTTATGGAAGATTACACTCTGATACCAAATGAAGGGTTGTATTGGGCTGCTCCTCAACTATGGAACCTGTTCCCAAATAGACTCACACAATAAGAACTAGGAGATATATAAATAAGAAGTATAGGAGTAAAGTAAATAGCAGATACAAGGTTTTTACGTGAAAACTCCTTGCTCAAGGGAGAAAAACCACACCTGCCTCCAGGATTTCTAAGCTCCACTATATCCAAGCAACTTCTTGAATACAGACTTCAAGGATTAAACTCCTAATCCTTTGTATCCTAGCAATAACTCTATTACAAGAAAACACAAGAAGTAACTCTGCTGCTTCAACCTCCAGTTAACTCTAATTGGACACACCAAGATAACTCTAGCTTGAACAATCTCCTAACTCTAAATGATTACAAAGAGAAGAGGCTTACACCACAACACCTACTACCAATCACAAGAAAATGTAGTCAGACATTTAATAACACAATACAAAGACTCAAATACAACAAGAAAATAAAATACAACTTTATGAGCTCTCAGTTCCCTGTTGTAAAAGGAGTCTTTGATTCAGCTTCAGAAAGATATTTGGTTGTGAGAGTATAGAATCGTTGGTTTTCTTGTTAAGGAAGATGAGCAATATATAGTATGACACAAGAAAGCCTAGAAGAGATCCCATTGGCTGCGACAGAAAGGTGGTAGCAGCTTTTTCACCAACTTTCGTACTTTGTGCCAATTGTGGATCCACTTTTTATTTTATTGGGCTTGTCCGGTTGATTCACATGTTATGTATGGGTTTCAGTAAGTTGTTAATACATAGAAAGTCATTCCATGAATATCATGTTAGTGAAAGGCTTTTCAAAACATAAAACAATTTTGTGCCTCTGGGAAGACCTGATAACATAGTTCTTTGATGCTTATACTCTTTCATCACGTTGCAACCTTGCGGAAACATGGTAATTCATTTTCTTCTTGTAAATTGGCAACAGGAAGTTGGCAATTTGTTCTTGTTGTTTGTTCCTCCTTTTTTATTAATTGTCTATAGGGATATGGTTGATTTATTTTGGATACTTCTGTACTTTTTTTTGAGGAGTAATAACAATTTCCCTTGTTATTGGCAATATTTCTAATAACAAGTGATAGATTTGGGACAGAAAAGTTGTATCCTATTCAGTCAGTCTCTTCAGGAGATGCAAATTGTTTGCTTAGTGTTATTATCCATGTGTCAACCTACTTTGAAGAATAAATGTAGGGAGATGTGCAAAATCATTAGCTTTTACACGATGCAAATTGCATCTATTTCCTGTTGAACACCTTATGATGTTACATGAGGTAAGCATCGTCTAGTATGAAATACAATCTTTTTTATTTTATGGACCAGAACGTCTTCAGTTTAGGTTTGCTTATTCTAGAAATAATGAAGATTATAAGAAGGGTGATTACGAGGGGTTGAAAGTTACATAAACACAAAAAGGATAAAATGTAGCTGTTTGATAAAGACATGTGGAGTTGAATTTATGACGTCCCAAGCCTATGTCACTACAATAAGAGCAACTTCATTCTTATACCAAAATGCCTTAATTGGATTTACAGTTACAACAACAAATGGTCAACAACTTAGGAGATTTGTAGTTTTTAACCACTTATTGCTTTTTATTTGTTCTTTGAAAGAACAGCCAAAACTGAATGACAAGCAGCAATGGATGACTACAACCAGTTTTAGATGACTCCATTCTACATTCTTGGCAGATAAGATACTTTTGAGAATCTTCATGAAATAAAAAGTAACAATCATAGTGAAATGACTAATAGATAAATCGGAGTTCCAGAACCAACAATCTTAGGGATATACCAACATTTATTCAGAATTGTAAAAATTAAGACCTCATTCATTATTTTTTTTTAAAAAACACTTCAGACTTTCTATTTCTTATTAAAACCATGTGCACTCAAATATCTCTGATTTCTCTTCCTGGTATTGTCTATCTACTTATGTAACAATGATAAACTGCCCCACAGATTTGTGCAAGTACTTCATCATCAGAGTGTATAAGAGAAACTTGTTGCAAACGAAACATCTGCTTCCAGAGTGTGCCAAGTGGACCATGAGGCAAATGATACTTGAGATGCACAGATTCACTTCTATCCTAGATTTATGTTATTATCATCAACATTTGAAAGAACTGTGAGAAATGCTAGAAATCAAAGACAAATCACCTTCTATATTGGGTAAGCTGGGGTTATCCCAAGGGTCATGAAGCTCCATGTTTTTCTCATCTATAAAGGGAGGACTAGCATCTGCAATGCCTTACATCAAACAATTCCTCTATTTTGGGATGTAGAAAATGCTGCCATGCCTGTCTTATCCAATACAGAACAACAGCTAAACCAATGGACAAAAGTTTCTTACTGCACTTGTGTATAGTAGAAAAGTATTGAAAGTAAATTTAAGAACTGGATCATAACGTATAATGAAAACTAAGCTGTCAGAGTACTCCGTGTTTTTGCATCTACTTTTCTGCTTTCCAGTAACAATCTCTGAATAGAGAACATCAAAACGATAAGCATATGCCTGGCTTGGAGGAACTCACATACAAGAAGGCTTTCTTGACTGTTCGCCATATAAGATTGCGTGCACCCAATAGTACTACCAAGGATGACTAACAGAAAAGTACAAACGCAAAGAGTTGTACAAGAACATTTGATAGATCAGTATTGACATCTGCCAAGGATGCGATAGAGCTATGTCTGAAGTTAGCAATGCATTTATTCTTTTCTAAGTCGCATCAAAATTTATTCTCCAGGAATTTCTTACATTTGAATATCAAAGTTACACCAACGTATACACATTAATCTTTCGACTTCCAAGTGTAATTCCATAAAGCAGATGATGAAAAGATAGCAACCATGAATCCAGATCAATCTTCATTAGCCATGGAAAAAGATAAAGAGAGAAATGTAATCGAATCAATTAGGGAAAAAGGGAGTATCGTTCATTCAACTCAGCAATGTACAAGGCTATTTATACTATTTAATTCCATATTAGTTGATGGAATGGACATGTCATCAAAAAGTACGTGTTTTTTTGATTGCTTGTTCCACTCTGAGAGGAGGATTATTTTACCACATTGTGATGCGGCCAATAATCAAAATATTCACATATTATTTTCTCAATCCTATTTTTACTTGTACATAAAAATTACATGAGTCTTCCGTCAATCATTCTGTGTAACATTTGGACAAATGAAGAGGAAGAAAAAAATTGATAAAGTAATGTTTACCCACTCCTGACGCTTCCCCTTTGTAAGAAACAAACATAATAACTCCACGTGTTCTAGAAATAAAAAAAACATCTCTTGCTGAACTAGAATCTTTTACTATAATAATTGCTGAATTAAAAAAGTTCTAGGAACTTTAGAATTCATCAAATGCATAAAACTCTGTAGAATCTAAAACCACAGTAATTCTAAATACGCTTTCGGTCCATGCGTTCTACCTCTTAAGATTCTTGTTCAACCACTTGTGGTGTATATAAATTATCTTCAGGTTTCTTTCTTGCCATATCAAGTAAGATCCAACCACCCGTGGACATCCTGGAACATTCTGCTTGTGCACACCTTCCACTCACATTAGTAACCATATAATGTATCTCCTCTTGGATCCCCATACTAAGCCTATTATACCTCTGCCAAGCAAAAATCTTACTCTAGACAATCCTTGAGAACTCACAAAGAAAGATGATGTCTGATGTTTTGATGATGATCAGTTGACGTTTAAAGGATCAGGTTCCTAACTCATCATGAAGTGGTACAACTATCACATCTCTGCACAGTTTTGTCCGCTACTGCAACTAATTGTGCAGGTGTGCAACGTACCCGATTAGACACCTGGTCCAATCAGAATTCAACCTTGATTTATACACCCCTATAAATAAAAACGGATTCTTCTTAATCAAATAGTTTTGCCAACATTGGTGAATCAAGGAAAACAATGAAAACACTTTTTTTGCTCAAGTTCTAAATCTGTGTGGGCTAAAAGCTTAGTTGTTCTTGAGTCAAGTCTTGGATTGTAATCGTATTACTCATCATATAAGAGTAATGTCTTTACTTTGGCAGCAGAGTTCTTAGGTAGAGTTACCTAAGGTTCTTCGATTATAGTTAATCGATTGTAAGGTGCATGAGGTGTGTAGAGGTGGTTGTAGTAGAGCTATTGCAACCAGTAGAACTTAGAGTTAAGTTCTTAGAGTCGGTAATCAATGAGTTTTGATTATAGTGGAGATTTAAGTGCTTATGAGGGCAAGCCGTGGTTTTTCCTCCTTTGAGCAAGGAGGTTTCCACGTAAATCATTGTGTTCGTTTATTTTTTGCTAGTTCTGGTTGATTACTACTTTATTAGTTATTTCTCTTAATCTTAGGGACCTGGTCCCTAGTTGGATAGTGCACCCCCATGTTTCAACAGTTGGTATCAGAGAAAGGACACTCTAAAAGGTTAACACCTATAGTGATTTCTTGATCATGGCTGCTCCACCTAATCTGGAAGAAGGACAATCTACTACTAGGCCACCCCACTTTAATGGGCAATATTACGGGTGGTGGAAGACCAAGATGTGTGACTTCATTATGGTCGAGGACAATCATCTGAAAGATGTAATACATGATGGTCCTCATGTGCTCGTTAAAAAGGTCAAAGAAGGAGACATAACGAGAATGGTTGTCAAAACCAAGAGAAAATATTATGATGAAGATCACAAGAAAGTTGAGAAGAATTACAAGGATAAGAAATTGCTTGTGTGTGGCATAGGATCGAATGAATATAATAGGATCTCCGCTTGTGAAAATGCTAAAGAAATATCGGATTCCTTGAGAACAACTTATGAAGGTACTATAGATGTGAAAGCTGACACGACCCAAAATGGGGCCTTAGTGTGATGGGCATCCCAAGTCCAACCAGGATTGGGGACCACCCCTAATACCTAACCCAACCTCCAAACACATACCCTGAGTCGGATGAATTCCGAACATATAACAAGATAACATATTTGTAGATATACCGACTTTGGGATAAGTTTACTTCCTAAACAAACCCAACCAAGTCAATCCATCCAATAACCAACCAAACCAAGACAATAACCTAATGTGTTTATAGATAATCCAAAAAAAATAGAACAATCATAAATCAAATAGTCATATGGTATTAGCCCCAATACCAATACCAACGCCAAGGCTGACACCACTGCCGACACCGCCCATACCAACCCATAGTAGTTCCACAAAGCCTCTAACCGAAAGTAAAACAATATCCGATTGGGACATGCCCCCGACCATAGAAAAAACCATAGTCTATAAAATGAAAAAAGTATGTAAGGACATACATGACATGAAATGAAGCCTTCCAGAATATGGAAACTCACCACCTCAATCCAACACAAGCTGATCTCGAGTTCGATCACTGAGCAGAAGGAGTAAAATGGCCAGTTCTTGCATCGCGTAGGGATACAGTGCCCGAAGACTGGTTAACGGGTAAATGCTAGCATGCACTCAGTATAAGAATAGAATAATTCCGACCTTTAAAACCAAGTAAACAATCGTTTGCATATAGAATCGTATATATATATATATATATCCATTCCGAAAGAGGAAACCGAGTTTAGCATGCCTTAAAACCATTAACCTGGGTATGTGTTTCTTAACCATCCTAGAATCACCCACAGGATATATGAGTTCAGTGTTACACCCTTAATGGGCTCCGATGTGTGTAGCTGCACGAACCGAAGATACCATAGGAGTAGGGGATTCCCATGTACCCTTCGCTCTCTATGATACATATATACAAGTGTAACTTAGGGGATTCCTGTGCACCCCATAAGTATTATATATGGTGTATCCATGACTAATCCTAAGGTCGGCAAACATGAGTTTCTAGTGTCCATCCATTGGACTCAGACATTCACGGTTAGCTATCACACCCCACCATTATTGCCCAATTAAAACCATTAGCACACAACCAAACCACCAATTCTATTTATTATTAACCAAGGCTATAAGTAGTGGTATCTTCATACCGACTATAGCTTGCAAGCAATGTCCGTAGCCATCCTATTTTAGGAAAGAATTCCCATGTACCCATAGATTACGTTATTAAGTTGTTGGGGGATTCCTATGTACCCCAAAAGCTGATCATTACTAAGTTTGCTTGGGTGATTCCCATGTACCCCACAAGTGTATTCAATTAATCCATAACCATGACCACCAAGACCTTACCATTTAACCGTTAAGACCATCCAAACCAGTTAGGGTTCCATTACCACTTTATACCATGCAACATTTTCAATGAAAGTTCAACAATATAGTAAAAACATTCTAATAGGCATTTTATCAAACATGTTGAGGGCATATAGTTTTCAAAACCAAAACCAAGTACCAATTAATCATTTTCATGCAACCACATGTTCAAACCACCATTAAAACATGAAAACCATAATTAAACAAGGGAAAACCATAACCAAACTTTTTATAACCAAAACCCCCAACATATATTTACAATCCACAACCATCCCACAATTTTGCCATAAAATCCACACATAAAACATGCCTTTCATTGGAACTAACAATGAGGGAGAAGTAACATGCCTTAGATTATGAAGATGACAGAGAGAAACCACCCTTGTACGTCCCAATTTGACCTTATTGAAGAATCCTAGCCTTCCTTGACCCAAGAGCCTTGAGAGAATTTGAGAGTGTATCTTAGTGTTTAAGATTAAAATAATAGGGTAAATAATGTCCCAAGGGTGTTATAAGTTGTGGGGCCTTATGAGGTGAAGATGGGAAATGTCCAGATTACTCCCAACTTAAACTGTATAAAACTCCCGAAGGAGGGTACGACCACCCCCTAAACTGTACCTTAGGGTACGAGTGGTACCCTTATCTCGTACCCTATGCCTCCCCTTGGACTCCAACACTGTCCAACATACGACCATCAAGGCTAATTCGTACCCAACCATACGACTAGTTCCCCAAATCCGTACCTTAGGCAAAATAGATTCCTCTAGGTTAGACATAGGGCAACATATGATTGGCATCATACCACTAGTACCCTAACATATGACTAGTTTGATCCATTCATACCTTAGACAGAAACCAACCAATCTACACTGGTTAACATATGAATTAGACCCACCAACCTTACTCTATCATACGACTAGTACCCCCTAGTCATATGAGTTACAAAAGCCAAAAACCCAGAAAATTTCTAAGTATCAAAACCCAGCGTGTTTCAATTCTCCCCACTTGGATCATTCGTCCCCAAATGATGGAACAAGGCAGTACAAGCATGATTTACACCCTAACACCTCGACTCTAACCTTTAACTAAGTTAGAAAGCAAAGATGCAAAGAAATCAATCTTTCCTTTAACAAAGTTTGAAAATAAAAGTATGATGAAGAACATATACCTTCAGCACGAATCCCGAGAGAAGAAAATAGGAATAGATATTTGGACTTTATGCCCTTTTTTGCTTCCCAAGTAGCCTCTTCCACCTTGTGGTTCCTCCATAAAACCTTAATTGAATCTACATCTTTGGTCCTCAACTGACGAACCTATCGATCGAAGATCTCAATCGGGAACTCTTCATAAGACAAAGAATTTGAGATACCCAATCCTTCTAAGGGAACAACTGATGAAGGATTACCTATACACCTCCTCAACATAGAGACATAGAATACCAGATGTTTGGAGTTCAAACTAGAAGGAAACTCCAACTCATTCGCCACATTACTAACCCTCCTCAAATCAAAGTAAGGACCCATATATCAGGGATTGAGCTTCCCCTTCTTCCCAAACTGCATTACTCCCTTCATGGGAAACACCTTTAAGAACACCCGTTCCCCAACCTCAAACTTTAAGTCTCTACGCCTTATATCCGCATAGGACTTTTGGACGACTTTGGGCAGCCTTAAGCCTATCCCAAATCACCTTCACCTTTTCTATGGCTTGGTAAACCAAGTGAGGGCCAAACATATCTGCCTCACCAAGATTGAACCACCGAATAGAAGATTTACACCTGCTACCATACAATGCCTTAAAAGGGGCCATCCTAATGCTAGAATGGTAACTATTATTGTAAGCAAACTCTATAAGGGGTAGATGCTTAACCTAATTACCACCATAGTCAACCACATATGCAAGAAGAATATCCTGTAATATCTGAATAGTCCTTTTTGCTTGCCCATCCAACTGCAGATGAAAAGCAGTACTCAGATTCACCTTAGTCCCCAACTCTTTCTGAAATAACCGCTAAAAGTGAGATGTAAACTGTATCCCACGGTCAAATATAATAGAAATAGGTACCCCATGAAGCTTCACAATCTTATAAAGATACAACCTCACATAATCCTCAGCTGAAAAGTTAGTTCTCACTAACAAAAGTGAGCCGACTTTGTCATCCTATCCACGATGACCGAAACCAACTTATATTGATTCCAAGTATGAGGAAGACTAGAAATGAAATCCTTGTTAATTACTTCCCATTTTTATTCCGCCAATTCAATTTCTTGATACAAGCCTCCAGGCCTCATGTGCTCAACTTTCACTTATTGACACACCATAAATTTTGCCACAAAATTAGCCACATCCCTCTTCATTCCACTCCACCAATACATTTCCTTGAGATCAAGATACATCTTCATCAAACCGGGATGAACAGCATAGCACGATTCATGCGCCTCAACCAATATCCTTTCTCGTAACCTATCAACGTCGAGAACACATAACCTTCCTTGGTAAATAAAGGTACCATCACTACTAATCTCAAATACCATCACCTTTTATCCACCCACACCACCTTTGATCCTCAATAAGACATGATATAGCATTTGCTTCTCCTTGATCTCCGCACCAAGAGATGACCACATCACCTCCTATACCAATGTACCACCACCCTCGGAGTTTAAGAAATGAACTCCTAAGTTAGCTAAATGGTGAATATCCTTCACCAACTCCCGCTTCTTCTTATCCACATGAGCAAGACTCCCCATGGACAACCTTCTAAGAGCATCAACAACTACGTTAGCTTTACCTGGGTGGTAGTGAAGACTCATATCATAGTCCTTGAGAAGATCAAGCTATCTCATTTGCCTAAAATTAAGATCTTTTTGAGTGAACACATATTGCAGGCTTTGATGATAAAAAAAGGTATCCACATACACCCCATACAAATTGTGCCACCAGGTTTTCAATGCAAACACCACTGCCAACGGCTCCAAATTATGAGTAAGATAATTTTTCTCATGCACCTTCAATTGCCTAGAAGCATAGGCTATTACCTTACCATGCTGCATCAGAACACAACCAAGTCCCACCCAGGATGCATTACAGTAAACCACAAACCCATCGGTACCTTAAGGAAAAGTCAAAATCAGAACCGAAGTTAGCTTATCCTTCATATTCTCAAAACTACCCTCACAAGCATCAGACCAAGAGAACTTTTTACCTTCTTCTAATTCAACTTAGTCAATGAGGCATCTATCATCAAGAAACTCTCCACAAACTTTCTATAGTAGCCAGCTTAGCCACTTCTTAACCACCGCAACCTTTTGTAGATCCATCATAATCTCCTCACTAGAAATATATGGCCCAGAAAAGTATCAGCGTTCAACCAGAATTCACATTTAGAGAAGTTGGTATACAACTATTGTTCTTTAGAGTGTGAAACATAACACGAAGGTGATTGGCATGATCCATCTCACTCTTAGAGAACACCAAAATGTCATCAGTGAACACAATGAAAAAAAGATCTAGAAACTGATGAAATACCCTAGTCATCAAATCCATGAATATTGCAGAAGCATTGGTCAAATCGATGATATTACTAAGAACTCAAAGTGCCATATCGGGTATGAAAATCTGTCTTAGGGATATCCATCTCCCTAATCTTAAGATAATGATACCCAGACCGAAGATCAATCTTAGAAAAGAATTTGGCACCCTGGAATTGATCAAATAAGTCATCTATCCTTGGGAGAGGATACTTGTTCTTAATCGTTACCTTATTCAACTACCGGTAGTCAATACATATTCAAAAAGAACCATCTTCTTACGCACGAATAACACCGGTGTGCCCCACGGGGACATACTAGAACAGATGAAGCCCTTATCTAAAAGATCTTTTAACTACTCCTTAAGCTTCTTTAACTCAGCCGGAGCCATTCTATAAGGGGGAATTAAAATTGGACGAGTAATCGGGACAAGATCAATCCCAAACTCAATCATCCTATTTGGAGGAACACCAGGAAGGTTATAAGGAAAGACATCAGGAAACTCATTCACCACCAGAACCGAATGCAAAGAAGGACCTTCTGAGTTAGAATCTTTAACTCGGACTAGATAATAGAGACACCTGAAGATTAATCTCTGAGCTCTAAGATAGGATATAAACTTCCCCTTAAGAGCTAGGGAACCCCCTCTCACTTAATAACTGATTTACCAGGGAAATTAAAGACAAAGTCTGATAGTCTAATGATGTAGAACACGAATGTAACCAATCCATCCCCAGAATAACATCAAAATCCACCATATCTAGTTCATACAAATCCACCAAAGTCTCCTTACTACCAACAGCTACCACACACCCCTATAGACTCTTTTAGCAATCACAGAGTCACCTATCGGAGTTGAAATAGAAAAAGGGTCTGAAACACACTCCAGACCAAAACCAAAATGCACAATCACAAAGGGGGTTACATAAGAGAGAGTGGACCCAAACAAGTAAACAATATACATCATAAGAAAAGAGTTACAACATACCAGTCATAATGTTAGGCATATCTTGAACTCCTATCGGGTAGTAAGAGCATAGAGATGGTTCCGACTAGTGCCAGAATTAGATGGTGCACCCTTTGGTGCTGGAGCCGAAGACGAAGCAACCAGAACCTTGTTCTCTCTTAAAGAGACCTTACCAACTGGGCAGTTTCTAAGCATATGGCCTGGCTGGCCATATTTAAAGCACCTATCCCTCCCCTCATCATAGAACTCCAATGCAACTGACCACAGAACCTACAAAGTGGACACAATAAAGCTGATTTAGCTCCACTATCTTGAGATTGGGCACCCTATGCCCTAAAATTATTTCCACCATACTGACGCTTATCTCCTGATGGCTTCAGATAGGGAGCACTAGATATAGAGAAAGAACCAGAACTTCTTCACTTTTCTTTGGCAACTTACCACCATCTCTACCACTTTGCTATTGCCCACCACCTTACTCAGAAAACCTAAAATTCTTTCCCTTTTTTTCCCCTATCTCAGCCTGCTTTTTCTTTTCCTTCTCTACTTATTGTATATGAACAACCAACCTAGAGATATCCATGTCCTTAATCAGTAATGCAGTCTTACTTCCAAGGATCAAATCATGAGATAGTCCCAAAGCAAACTTTCTCATTTGGGCCCTCATATCAGACACCATCTCTGAAGCATACCGAGACAACTGGAGAAACTTCAAGGCATACTTCTTGACAGATATCTTCCCCTATTTTAGATTAACAAATTTCTCCACTTTTGCTTACCTTAACTCCTGAGGAAAGAAGTGGTCTAGAAATGCATTAGAGAAAGTCTTCCACAGAGATGACTCATCAACCTCACCCCTTGCCTTATCTCATTTGTCATATCATTGGTACGCCACATCTTTCAGATGGTAGGAAACAAACTCTACCCCTTCCACATTCATGGCATACATAACCTTAAATATCTTTTCCATCTCGTCCAGGAAACCCTGAGGATCCTTCTCTACCTTAACACCAATAAAAGTTGGAGGGCTCATCCTCATGAACTGACCAACCCTTGTGGCCTTAGAAGATGGAATAAAAGATGCACCATACTTAGCCTGAGAATCTACCAACTGAGAAATCATATGAATCGACTGACAAAGCTCCGCATTCATCACGTTGGCTTGAGGAGGACTAGATGGAACCGATTGAACTCTAGGAAGATCTGGGACTGGACTCCTAGACTGAGTATAGATCTCATGGGTAGAGCACATCCCATCAATATCATCCCCAGTTGGGGAAGGGGAGTTTCTGTGTGTATCAGATCATCGAGGCATGATCTGAAAAATGAACAAATAGGGATTAGAAAGGATTCTAGGATTTAGACTCCAAGCTTGAAAATAGAACACAAGAAAGAAAAATATTCCTAAATGCCTTGTAGCCTCTCTTATGAATGTGGCATGCTACACACCCTTAAAGAGACTCTACTCGACACGGCTTTGTGGACTCCCAATTGACTATAAACCTAAAGCTCTGATACCAGCTTCACACGACCCGAACCGGGGCCTTATCATGATGGGCATCCTAAGTCCAACCAAGATCGAGGAACAACCTTGATACCCAACCCAACCTCCAAACACATACCTTGAGTTGGATGAATTTTGAACATATACCAAGATAGTGTATTTATAGATATACTAACTTTGGGATAAGTCTACTTTCTAAACCAACCCAACGAAGTCAATCCATCCAATAACCAACCAAACCAAGACAATAACCCAATATGTTTATATATATATAATCCAAAACAAAATAGAAAAATCATAAATCAAATAAAGTCATACAGTATCATCCCCAATACCAATACAAATGCCAAGGCTGACACCTCTGTCGACACCACCCATACCAACCCATAATAGTCCTACAAAACCTCTGACCAAAAGTAAAATAATATCCGATCGAGACATACCCCCGACTATATCCAAAACCATAGTCAATAAAATGACTAAAGTATGTAAGGATATTCGTGACATGAAGTGGTGCCTTAAAAAATATAAAAGCTCACCGCTTTAATCCAACACAAGCTGATCCCGAGTTCGATCACTAAGCAGGAGGAATAAAATGGTCGGTTCCTGCATCGCGTAGGGATACATCTCTCGAAGACGGGTTTGCGGGTGAATGCTAGCATGCACTCAGGATAAGGATAGAATATTGCCAACCTTTTAAACCAAGTAAACAATCGTATGCATATACAACTATACATATATATATCCATATTGGGAGAGGGAAACTAGTTTAGCATACCTTAAAACCATTAACCTTGGTATGTGTAGCTTAACATCCTAGAACCATCCAGGGCTATATGGGTTCAGTGTTACCCTCAGAATGGGTCCCAATGCGTATAATCGCATGAACCAGAGATACCATAGAGGTAGGGGATTCTCGTGTACCCTTCGCTCTCCATGATATATATATATACAAGTGTAAATTAGGGGATTCCTGTGTGCCCCATAAGTATTATGTATCTGGTCGCCATGAGAAATTCTCATGTCGGTGAACATGAGTTTCCAGTGTCCGTCCATTGGACTCACACCTTCACGGTTAGCTATCACACCCCGCCATTATTTCTCAATTAAAACCATTAGCACACATTCAAACCACCAATTTTATTTATTATTAACCAAGGCTATAAGTAGTGGTATCTTCATACCAACTATAGCTTGCAAGCAATGTCCTTAGCAGTCTTCTTTAAAGAAGGGATTCCTATGTACCCATTTATTACATTATTAAGTTACTTGGGGGATTCCCATGTACCCCACAAGATGATCATTATTAAGTTTCCTTGGGGGATTCCCATGCACCCCACAAGTGTATTCAATTAATTCATAACCATGACCTCCAAGACCTTACCATTTAACCATTAAGACCATCCAAACCAGTTAGGGTTCCATTACCACTTTATACCATGCAATATTTTTAATGAAAGTTCAACAATATAGTAAAAACATTCTCATAGGCATTTTATCAAACATGTTTAGGGCATATAGTTTTCAAAACCAAAACCAAGTACCAATTAAACCTTCCATGCAACCACATGTTCAAACCACTATTAAAACATGAAAACCATAATTAAAACCAGGGAAAAACCATAACCAAACCTCTTATAACCAAAACCCCCAACATATATTTAAAACCTAAAACCACACCATAATTATGCCATGAAATCCATACATAAAACATGCTTTTAGTTGGAACTAACAATGAGGGAGGAGTAACATGCCTTAGATTACGAAGATGACGGAGAGAAACCACCCTTGTACACCCCAATTTGACCTTATTAAAAAAACCCTAGCCTTCCTTGACCCAAGAGCCTTGAGAGAATTTGAGAGAGTTTCTAAGTGTTTAAGATTAGAATAATAAGGTAAATAATGTACCAAGAGTGTTATAAGTCGTGGGACATTAAGAGGTTAAGAGGGGAAATGTCCAGATTAACCCTAAATTAAACTATATAAAACTCCCGTAGGAGGGTACGACCAACCCCCTAAATCGTACCCTAGGGTACGAGTGGTACCCTTATTTCATACTTTAGGCCTCCCCTTGGACCCCAACACTATCCAATATATGACCACCAAGTACAACTAGTACTCCAAATTCGTACCTTAGGCAGAATAAACTCCGCTAGGTTAGACATAGGGCATTATACAATTGACATCATACCACTATTACCCTAACATATGACTAGTATAATCCTTTCGTACCTTGGACATAAACCAACCAACCTACATTTGTTATCATACGACCAAGACCTACCAACCGTAACCTATCATACGACTAGTACCCCCTAGTCGTATGATGTCCAAAAGTCAAAAACTCAGGAAATTTCTAAGAATCAAAACCCTGGGTGTTTTAGAAGGAGTCTAAAGTAGACATGTTGACTACTCAATATGAAGCTTTCTCTATGAAAAAAGGAGAAACCATTTAAGAAATGTATACAAGGGTTACCTCCATCACAAATGAGTTGCACTATTTGGGTGAGGTTATTCCACTGCATAAACAGATAAGGAAAATCTTAGTAGTTCTTCCAAAATCTTGGGAAAGCAATGCTGATGCTATAACAGAGGAAATAAACTTGAAGACTCTTACTATGGATAAACTGATTTGAAATTTGAAGACTCATGAACTCAAGAAACAACAAGTCCAAGGAAAGAAAGAAGCTAAAAAGGAAAAGTCTCTAGCATTGAAGGCCTCAAAGTTTGATTCAAGTGAGGATGCCACTGATGTTGCCTATTTGTCCAAAAGGGTAGTGAGAGCAATGAAGAAAAGTGGCCAGTTTAGAAAAAAACAACAACAAAAAGGGTGGTACTATTGAAGTCTTCCATAAGTGTGGAAATCCTGGGCATTTCATCAAAAATTGACCACTTCATAAAATAAACTATCAGGAATATCTAAAGTCAGGAAGTGACAAAGGAAAGAAGAAGGACTAAGTTCCTGAATAGTAAAGAAGAAAGGTTGTTACTGATTATGCAGTAAAACAGACTTTAGTTTGGGGAGATACTTCCAGTGAATCTGATAAAGCTGAAAAGCCTGAAGATGTCTCTATGTTAGCTGTGGACGAAAGTGAAATAACCTATGATTCCTTGTTCGCTCTCATGGTAAAATCAAAAGATAAAGAAGAAATTGAGGTAACTCTCACTGATATTAAATAAAAATAGATAATTATTATGCTAAGAAGATAAAGAAGCTTGCAAATATGTTGATTGATTATTTATGTGAACTAACTGTAGAGAAAAATGCTCTATAAGAGAAAGTAGAAAATCTAGAACTTGAATTAATTTCTTTCACTCTCTAGTTGTCTGAAATAGAGGAATAGTCCTCAAAATTAAAATCTAAAAATCCAAGTCTAATGAATCAACTGATGAAGATAGATAAGTCTGGAGGTTGATGACGTCCAAACAACACCTTTTATTAGATGATGATACGATCATTATCAAAATATAGTAACCCAACTAGGTTGGGGTCGAATCCGAATGGAATACGTGGCTTTGTAAATCTCAACAGTTGTAGTCAACGGGCACAATAAGAAAATTAAATGGGGGGATTTGGATGGCAAAATTGAACAAAGAGCAAGTATCAACTTCGATTGTGATCATTATTGGTGAACAGTAAGATTGTTTCCCCCCTGGTCTCTCAACTCCTTAGGTGTATCGTATGTTGTTGAACTAACCCAATACCTTGTATGCAGAATTGATAGGTTATTGTAATGCCCTAAAAATGGGTCCCAGGATGTCACATGGTGCTTAGGGTTACAAGTAGCCCCAAGCTAACCCTTTGAGCCTATCACTTCTCATAATAACTCATTCAAGAAGAAATATACAAAACACTGGTACTGTCATATCAAATGAAGGGAACTACAAAGGTAATACTCGGTCCAAACGACCACAATACTGGAAATCTCAACACAACCACAGTTTGATAACTAGTTTGACAAAGCCTCTACTACTCCGTAAACTAGAGAGCCATTGGGACAGGTCCCCAACTGACTCAAACTAGACTGAAAGTGATGACATAAACTCTCAAGTATTGAAATATCTGAAGATAGACCCTCGAACCATGAGGACTTACCAATGGAGAAATATAGACCAAAAGGTACTCAGGAATTACTGAAGAGGTTGGGACTGAGCACCTGAACCTACATTATAAGACAATGTAGCACATAGATGTATATGTGGATCAACACTTGGGAATATACTGAGTATATGAGGGTGTATGCATTTACATAAAACAATATCAATACTCTTTAATCAAATCATGCATGCAAATAGGAATGACTCACATGGCTTGAATAAGTCTAAAATGTAAAGCTCATAAATCATGTAGAATGAAGCATGTAACACAAATCTCGTGAGTCATTGTACTTTGGCTTTAAAATCTGTACTTTTTTGTTATTCTCATTACTCATAGGCTGAAGGAAACTTTAAACAATACTTTTAACTCATGCATATATATCATGGGGAGTAAAACTTATTTAATGCTTAAGAACTTATAACTCTTTTGAACTCAAACACTTGAAACTCGGAATCATATAACTTTGGTTTGAAAATCGGTGATTAACTCGTATTAGTAGAGAAAACTAATTCGTCCTTTGGAAAATTCTCAAAGTAGTTCATTCATTTTAGAAAATATCTCATCCCAAAGATTTAGGGAAAATATTCTATCTCAATGGAAAATACTTTAGTTTGGGAGGTTCTCTTAATCTACATAAACCATGCGAGCTGCCTGGAGTCCAACGTATTTTCCTCCTAAGAAAGAAACCTCACGTTGGGGAGAGGCATCATACTCTTGCCAAGGAGTATAACCTCAACTCAGTGATCACTTATCTCGGCCTCGGGCCTAATCATCTCGGCCTCAGGCCCAAAATCTCAAACCCATGTGGCACGTTGTTCTGGGGTAAGAAACCGTAGTAAGCTTCCCAATTTGATGCTAAATACTACTCCCTTTAGTTTATCTCGCTCATCTCATAAAAGTCCACTTTCAAAATAATCTCATGGTTCATAAGAACCCAACAATCAAATCTATAATCTCATGTGGTAGAGTGGATTTCAAAACTCTATGACCATTAGGTCAAAACATTTCTCAATAATCTTAAAATACTCAAATCATGGGTGCTTATAGTACAATAGTTCATAAAATTGCAAGTCTCATGTAGTGCTTGATGACCCATAATTCAATCTCAAGTTAAAACTCATCAAAATACATATTAGATATCATATAGGTTAATAAATCATATAGAAATCTGGAATTTACAGCAATTTAGCTCATAATCTCAACATACTCATATACTTCAATATCTCAAACATTTCAACTATTAACTTCTCAAGCATTAAAATCATGGGGTATAGACCCAGCTGCAATTTCACAAGAAAATATGTAAAAATCATGCCGTTAGACTCTCAATTCATGGTGAACATCAAAAGCTTGCAACCAATAACAATGGGTGAAAACCCCCAATTCAATTTCATGTAAAATCTCATAAATCGCAGAAAATTATAGTTTAAATAAGCCTTTGGGCACAAGGGTGAAAGGATTACCCTTGTTAAAAACCCTACATACCTTAAATTAGAATCTTTGGATGAACTCTCACTTTTGGGACTCTATTCGTACTCTTGAATGAGGGTTCTTGAAGCCCTTGACTTGGGAACCTTGAATCTCCACTCAATTTAGAAAATCTATGGTGGATTCTTAAAATTCTTGGAAGAGGTTTTGGATACTTAGGGTTTTTGTTGAGAGAAAACTTGAGAAAAACTTCATAGAATGCTGCTAAATGACTTTAATTTGATGTTTGTACGGTTTAAGAGGCTTGGAAAAAAGTCTAAAGTGCCCTTTTTAACTTCTGTACGAAGCTGAAAAAATTAAACTGGAAACCAAATTTTATGGGCCACTGCAAAGCACCACTATCGCGGTGGCTCACTGAAAATTGACAAATGGGAATCTGGGAGTCACCGCAATACGGAGACATTGCATTGTCTAACAGGTTGAGACGTGAAACTTCAGCGCGATGCATCACAATCGCACTAGGCTACTGGAAATTGACTATTGAGAAATTGGGGTCCTCCGCGATGCGCCACTATCGCGAAGTTCTACTAAAATTTGACAATTGTCAAATAGACCCTCTCCGCGATGCGCCAAGCACTAAAATGACGCTGTTTTATGACTAGGACTTAAATGCGCCATAACTTCTTACCCGGACATCGGATTTGGGCGAATCTTATATCGATGAAAATCTTATCAAATTTCTCATATGATAAAAAGTCAAAATTAGGGAAATTATATATGGTTAAAATGATACTCACTTAGGAAGTCACTTCTTAACCTTCTCGAGGAGAAATTAAGCTTAGGAAAAATTCGAGGTATTACAATTATGTACCTTCTACAGTTTTTTAGACGAGTAGAAGGATTTTACCCGTTACCTTTTGAGTCTCAGGGTGTCATCTTACTAACCCTTATCTTGATCCCAGTTAAATTTACCTTTTGAGTCTCTAGTTATTAGATGACAGTTAAAAGTCATTCACTATATTCCATGATTAGCATGGATCGACAATTAACTTCAAATTACCGTGCTCTTTATTTTTTCCTAGTCACTACTCCTATTTTGGATTAATTATCAATAATATAAGAGGGGTATTAACGTTGTTGTAACACCCCGAATTTGGTACCCGAAATGCTACACGGTGCTCATGACCCCGAAGGACCATAAGCTAACCCATGACTGATATATGTACCTGTATACTGCATAAAATACTTTATAATGTGGAAACATGAACTGAAAGGCCATAAGGTTCAATATTGAACATGATTTGAATGATATAACATATGTGTGGGATAATAGAATACCCAAAACAAAACTGAACATACTGAAGTCTGAAACATGATAGTCTAGAAAGCCTCTAACTGTCTGAACTGTTTAAGTGAGGAGTTGATGGGATATGTCCCCAACTAACTCAAACTAATAAATTGATTAATGAGATAATAGGGAAATAATCATGTCCTTAAAATATGAGGACTCACTTCTAGCTCTGTCTGCGGATATCTGGAATCTACTGTTGCTTTGGAGCTCGTGTCTCTGAACCTATGGTATAAGACACCATAGCGCAAATGCGTCAATACTTTGAATGTACTTGTATACATGTGAGGTAGGTTGAATGTATGAGATTCATATGCATGAGCAATAATAATAACTGACTAACTATAATGAGTGTGAGAATACATGCATAAGACATAACAACTGACACTAATATTGTGATAACATGATTACTAAATCTGAATATAAATGATAACATGAGTGACTGTATCTGACAGTCCTGAATCTGATGGAACTATCTGAGTTCTGTACTGTATTTGAGTTGACTGTATCTGACAGTACTAAAATTTGAAGAACTATCTGAGTTCTAATACTGAGACTGATTAACTCTGTCTGACAGTCCTGATTCCATAACATGAAACTATGGGAAGTAGTTATCTAACCAACATGCCCCTGATATGCCATTATGGCTGAGTTGGGGTCCAATCTGTAACCCCAATTGGAAGGGTGTCAATACCGCCCCATCGGTAAGGACAAGCCGTGGGCGACCCCCATCTAATAGTTTCCCCAAAAGAGAATAGTTGGTCCCTTATCTGATAGTGCTTATCCACCTCATCAACCCTCATCGGATAGTGTTGATGTCTCAACCTATGCTGGCTACATAGTTCTAGAATGGAAGGATGACTTCTAAGAATCACACCCTCATCTGATAGTGTGTGTTCCCATCCTTGGGTTCACTCGGTGCTAATTCCTACTCCCATCTGAATAGACTCTGAACATGATTTACTGAACTGAACATGGGATTAGTTACTGAATTTTGTTGACTAACGAAATACTACTAATATCTGACAACTGACTAAGTTCATGAGATCATGGAGATTTCCCAAGTCATAAGACTATCTGAAGTCTAAGGATTCATAGCTTGACTGAGAGTATCGTGAAACCATGACATGACTCTAGGCACACAACTAAATTTTGGGTACAAGTACCCCAAGGACTCGATGGAAGAAAACTGACCAAGCATATCTTACTTGAACATATAACTAGCATCATAATCCATAATACATTTATAGAAGCATTTTATCAAAACATGTGATAGGCATAACTTTTAAATATATAGGGATTTCATGGTATCATGCTAGTTAGGTACTTTTCCTTCATCTAGGCATTTAATCAAACATATTATAGGCATGGTACATGTAAACATCATTGTACAATAATTAAACATCGTGGTTTAATTCTAATTTTATTATTCAAAGGTTTAGTCATACGTTTGCATGAATCTATATCTATAATAATTAAACCCATATAGAAATTATCACCCAACATGGAGTAGAATTCAATTTATCATTTATCAACATGAACAAAAACAACCCAATCATGAAATCATTAAGAAAATCCATAACTTGAAGTTGGAAAAAGGATTCTTGGACATCATGGACGAAAGGAGTCCATGAATGAACACTATACATACCTTAGTTTGTTATTTTGTGAAGATTGATGGTGAAACTTTCTTGGAATTGGATCTTCTATGAAAACCCTAGCTTGTTCTTGAGAGGTTTTTGAGAGAAGAGAGTGTATTTTGGGTGAAAAGTGGCTGAATCACATGTTAAAGGGCTTAAATAGGGGTGGGAAGTTGACCCTTTTAACCCTGGACGTGTCATTTAATTTTAGTAAATTTTTTCCGAACTGAACCCCTAGCGCGATACGGTGCTATCGCGCTGTGTAACTGGAATTTGACAATTGGGAAACTGAGGGATGGTGCGATGTAGCACCATCGCGTTGCCCCTTATTTTGTAACCTAGAACTTTGGCGTGACGCGGAGGGAAATGCGCTAAGATACTGGAAAAGGACAATTCTGAATTTGGGCCTTGGCACGACACGCCATAATCAGGACCCCTACTGGAATTCGCCAAATGCCATTTCCTCTTGTGGCGCGGTGAGCCACTGACTAATATGGCACTGATTTACGATGGGAACTTGAAATAGTCATAACTTCTGACTCGGTTATCGGATTTGGGCGAATCTTATATCAATAGAAAGCTTATTGAATTTTCCCTATGACAAAAAGTGAAAATCTTGAAAATTCCTCATGGAATAAACATAATTCAATTTAAAAGCTAATACTAGACATTCTTGAGATGAAATTAGCTAGGAAAAGTATGGGGTAGTACAATATCTCCCCCTTGAGAACATTCGTCCTCGAATGAGTCTGACTGAGAGGAGAGAAAAGACAACTGATGTACATACTGAACATGAATAAATGGAACATGATCTCATGACTGACATGACAGACAAACTGAACATATAATACTGAACATGCATATCTGATGCATGTGTAACTGATTCATGAATGCATAACTGAGTGTTTCAAAGAACTAAGTTTTTCATAATAAGAATGCATGTATGATGCATAATTACATAACTGAACTGATACATGAGTGCATGACTGAATATGCAATGGTACTTGATATCAAGTTTATAATGGGAACATGAGCATGAAACTTCATACCAAGTTTGTGATGAACACTGAATATGAAACTGAGTAAGCTTAAGGAGAACTGTTACCTTGAGCATGATCTGAGTTGGCGAAGAAGAGGTGAGGATACTTGGTATGCATGTCTGCCTCTGTTTCCAAAGTAGCTCCCTCGACGGACTGATTTTGCCAAAGAACCTTAACTAGAGAGACTTCTTTGTTCCTTAATCTACGAGTCTAATAGTCTAGGATTTCGACTGTAATCTCCTCATAAGAGAGACTATTCTAAACATCAATGCTCTGAATAGGGACTACAAATACTGGGTCACCTATACACTTCTTGAGCAAAGAAACATAAAAGACTAGGTGGACTGCAGCTAGATCTAAAGGCAATTCAAGCTCATAGGCTACCTTGCCAAAACGACTGAGAATCTTGAAGGGACCAACATATCGGGGACTGAGTTTTCCCTACTTACCTAATCTCTTTACTCCCTTCATGGGAGAGATATTTAGATAGACATGATCACCAATCTCAAACTCGAGATCTTTTCTACGAACATCTGCATAAGACTTCTGTTGGCTCTGAGAAGCCCGGAGTCTTTCTCTAATCAACTGGACTTTTTCTAAGGCGTCGAATACCAAGTCAGGCCTTATAACTAAGGCCTCACTAACTTCAAACCAACCAATTGGAAATCTACATCTCCTATCGTAGTGAGCTTCGAATGGAGCCATCCGAATACTGGAATGATAGCTGTTGTTGTATGCAAACTCAATCAAAGGCAAGTGGTCATCCCAACTACCCTTGAAATAATTGCACACGCTCGTATCATATCTTTTAAAGTCTGAATGGTCCTTTATGCTTGACCTTCTGTCTGAGGATGAAAGACTATACTAAGATGAACTTGGGTACCAAGACCCTTTTGGAATGCTTTCCAGAAATGAGAGGTGAACTGGGTACCTCTGTCTGAGATTATAGATAATGGAACACAGTGCAATCTGACCAACTCCCTGATGTAGAGTTTGGCGTAATCCTCGGCTGAATAAGAGGTATGAACTGGAAGGAAATGAGCTAATTTGGTCATTCTATCTATAATGAGCCAGACTAAATCATACTGATGACGAGTTCGAGGCAAACCCGTCATGAATTCCATGTTCACAACTTCCTACTTCTAAGTAGGAATACTAAACTCCTACATTGACCCACTAGGCTTCTGATGCTCTATCTTAACCTACTAACATTTTGAGCACTTATCCACAAACTCTGCAATGTCTCTCTTTATCCCACTCCACCAATAGATTTCCCACAAGTCGCGGTACATCTTTGTGGCCCCTGAATGAATAGAGTAGCATGCACCATGCGCTTCTGCAAGAATTTTCTACCTTAAGTCATCTACACCTAGAACACAGAGAAGACCCTGACAATGAAGGACACCATCTCCCCCTCGGGAGAAAACCTCTAATTTTTGATCCTGGACTGACTCTTTCAACTTGACAAGGATGGGATCTCTATCTTGCTTTTCTTTCACCTCGGAAACTAGAGATGATTCTTAACTACTCTGAAACCATATATTACCCTCTTCTGTATCGACTAAGTGAATGCCTAGTCTGGTAAGATGATGTACTTCCTGAGCTAACTTCTTCTTACTGTCATCCACATGAGCAACACTACCCATAGACAGTCTACTGAGAGCATCGGCCACTACATTGGCCTTGTTCGGATGATAGAGAACACTCATGTCGTAATCTTTCAAAAGCTCTAACCATCTTTTCTGACAAAGATTGAGATCTTTTTGAGAAAAGACATACTGAAGACTTTTATAATCAGTGAACACATCTACATGAACACAGTATAGATAATGCCTCCAAATCTTTAAGGGAAAGAATACATCGGCTAACTCAAGATCATGAGTAGGATAATTCTCCTCATGGGGTTTAAGTTGTCTGGAGGCGTAGGCTATGACCTTACCATGATGAATGAGGACAAAACCTAGACCCACACTGGATGCATCACAATACACTATGAACCTATCTGAACCATCTGGGAGAACTAAGACTGGAGCTGAGGTGAGTCGAGTCTTCAACTCCTAAAAACTCTTCTCACAAGGATCTGACCACTGAAACTTGACTTTCTTCTAAGTCAATCTAGACATAGGGGATGCAATATAAGAAAATCCCTTAACAAACCGTCTTAATAGCCAGCCAAACACAAGAAACTCCTAAAATCTAATGAAGAAACAGGTCTGGGCCAGTTTCTTACTGCTTCGGTCTTTTGAGGATCTACTCTAATGCCATCATCAGAAATTATGTGACCAAGGAATGCTACTGACCTTATCCAAAACTCGCACTTACTAAATTTAGCGAATAGCTGATGATCTCTGAGAGTCTGAAGTACTGTTCTGAGATGGTCTGCATGATCGCGCTCACTACGGGAATGGACTAGAATATCATCTATGAAGACTATGACAAACATGTCCAAGTACTTCTTGAACACATGGTTTATCAAGTCTATAAAAGCGGTTGGGGCATTGGTAAGACCAAAGGACATAACTAAGAATTTGAAATGACCATACCGAGTATGGAAAGCTGTTTTTGGAATGTCATATTCTCTGACTATGAGCTGATGATAGACGGATCTGAGGTCTATCTTAGAGAAATAACTGGCACCCTGAAGTTGATCAAATAAGTCATCGATTCTGGGAAGAGGATACTTTTTCTTGACCTTGACCTTATTGAGTTGACAGTAGCCTACACACATCCTAAGAGAACTTTCTTTATTGCACATGAATAATACTGGAGCGCCCCACGAGGAAACACTGGGCCTGATGAATCCCTTATCTAAGAGATCCTTTAATTGTTCTATCAGTTCTCTAAGTTCTGCTAGTGCCATTCTATATGGAGGAATAGATATAGGCTGAGTATCTAGAAGAAGATTAATACCGAAGTCTATTTCCCTTTCGGGAAGAATTCCTGGTAGATCTTTGGGAAAGACATCTGAATATTCATTCACTACTAGGACTGATTCAAGACTGGGAGTTTCGGAACTTGTGTCCTTAACTCGAACAAGATGATAGAAACATCCTTTAGATATCATTTTTCATGCTCGAAGGTAGGAAATAAGCCGACCTCTGACCGCTGAAGTACTACCCTTCCACTCAAGGATAGGTTTATTCAAAAACTAAAATTAGACTATTCTGTTTCTGCAGTCGACTGTGGCATAGTAGGAATGAAGACAATCCATGTCGAGAATGACATCAAAATCAGTCATCTTTAATTTGACTAAGTCTGCTGAAGTGAATTTCTGAGATATCATAACCGGGCAGTTCCTGTATACCCGCCGGGCTATGATAGTTTTACCCACTGGGGTAGAGACTGAAAAGGGCTCTGCTAGGATTTTGAGACTTATTCTGAAATTGCTTGCTATATAGGGAGTAACAAAAGACAAAGAAGCTCCTAGATCTAGCAAAGCATAAACATACACTTGAAATATATCTGTAACATACTAGTAACTACATCAGGAGAATTTTCCTAATCCTGTCGGGATTGAAAAACATAGAGACAATTTGGGCGTTGCCCCCTAGTAGCATTGGTGGTGGCACCCTGCTAATTCGGGCGACCAGACTGAGCTGAGGAGCAGAGATGACTCTGATAACATGACTGAGGGAAGTATCTAACTCTGTGGTCTGGCTTTCCATAATCGAAACAAACATCGCTACCAACTCTGTAAGCACCCTTGTGGTTCTTACCACAAGTCTGACAAAGAGGATTAATTCGGGCATTTCTAACACTTCCCTGAGACCTGGAGCCTGGCGCTCTATCTCTGTTACCCTCCCTGAACTTAGGAACTGGAGCACTGGCTGAACAAGGGGCTGGAACTGATGACTTCGGACAAAACTGGGAACGGTTTTCACCTTCTAATTTAGGCTGAGTAAAGTTGAAACTACCTGTCTTCGCTCTCTTATTCTGTTTCTCCCTCTGCTTAATCTTCTGCTCCTCTATCTTCTGAGCATAAGTCATAAGCCTTGCTAAAGTTATGTCACTGTTCAGTATGGCAGATCTGTACTCATTTACCACACTATCATTTACCCCTGAAGAGAACTTACTCATCTTGGCTCTGCTGTCTGCAACCACATAAGAGGAATATCTGGCTAATTGAGTAAACTTAAGAGAATACTCTTTCACTATCATATTGCCCTGCCTGAGGTTGATGAATACTAGCACCTTAGCCTCTCTAAGCTCTTGGGTAAAGAATCTGTCTAAGAATGCAGTGACAAACTCCTCCCACTCTATAGGACCTGCATCATCTGACTTCTACTGTTTGAACCAAGTATGAGCCACATCCTGAACCTGATATACAACTAGCTTAGCACTCTCAATAGTAGTCACCCCCATGATGTCTGTCACCTTCTGAACCTGATTAATGAATTCCTGAGGGTCCTCATCTACCTTAGACCCTAGAAAGGACGAAGGATTCATTCGGGTGAAGTCCCGAATCCTAGCTACGGCTGAGTTATCCACTGGGTTGTATGGAATAACTACTAGCCATTCATTTTGAGAGACAACTGACTGAGGAAGAGTAGTAAATGCAGCCCTGAACTCCGCATGAGAAACATGATCGCCCAAAGGATCTTCGGGCTGAGGGGTTGAATGATTTCCATTTCTTCTTTTAGGAGGCATGTTCTGTAGAAAAAAGGAAGAAATAGATTAGACTGAGAGATTGACTTGAGATTATGCTCACTAGCACGACATGAATACCGAAAGAAGGGAAATTGTTCCTAAAACATCTTATAGCCTCCTACACATAAATGTGGCGCGCAACACACCCATGTACAAGACTCTACTAGATGCGGCTTTCAGACTTCCTAGGACTCTATTGAACCTTAGGCTCTGATACCAAGTTTGTAACGCCCCGAATCTAGTACCCAGAATGCTACACGGTGCTCATGACTCCAAAGGAGCATGAGCTAACCCATGACTGATATCTATACCTATATACTGCATAAAATACTTTATAATGCAGAAACATGAACTGAAAGGCCATAAGGTTCAATACTGAACATGATCTGAATGATAGAACATTTGTGTGAGATAATAGAATACCCAAAACAAAACTGAACATATTGAAGTCTGAAACATAATAGTCTAGAAAGCCTCTAATTATTTGAACTGTCTGAGTAAGGAGTTGACGGGACATGTTCCCAACTAACTCCAACTAATAAAGTGATTAATGAGATAATAGTGAAATAATCATGTCCTCAAAAGATGAGGACTCACTTCTAACTCTGTCTGCGGATATCTGGAATCTACTGTTGCTCTAGAGCTCGTGTCTCTAACCTATGGTATAAGACACCATAGCGCAAATGTGTCAATATTTTAAATGTACTGGTATGCATGTGAGGTAGGCTGAATGTATGGGGTTCATATGCATGAACAATAATAATAACTGACAAACTATCATGAGTGTGAGAATACATGTATGAGACATAACAACTGACACTAATACTGTGATAACATGATTACTGAATCTGAATATAACTGATAATATAAGTGACTATATCTGATAGTCCTGAATCTAATGGAACTATCTAAGTTTCGTACTGTATCTGAGTTGACTGTATCTGAGAGTACTGAAATCTGAAGAACTATCTGAGTTCTAATACTGAGACTGATTGACTATGTCTAACAGTCCTGATTCCGTAACATGAAACTGTGGGAAGTAGTTATCTAACCGACATGCCCCTGATACGCCATTATGGCTGAGTTGGGGTCCAATCTATAACCCCAATTGCAAGGGTGTCAATACCGCGCCACCGGTAAGGACAAGCTGCGGGCAACCCTCATCTGATAGTGTCCCTAACAGATAATGGTGGGTGCCTTACCTGACAGTGCTTATCCATCTCATCAGCCCTCATCGTACAGGGTTGATGTCTTAACCTATGCTGGTTACATAGTGCTGGAACGCAAGGATGACTTCTAAGGATCACACCCTCATCTAATAGTGTGTTCCCATTATTGGGTTCACTCGGTGCTAATTCCTACTCCCATCTGAAAAGAATCTAAACATGATTTACTGAACTGAACATGGGATAAGTTACTGAATTCCATTGACTGACGGAATACTACTAATATCTGACAACTGAATAAGTTTATGAGATCATGGAGATTTCCTGAGTCATAAGACTATTTGAAGCCTAAGGATTCATAGCTTGACTAAGAGTATCATGAAATCATGACATGGCTCTAGGTACACAGCTAAATTTTGGGTACAAGTACCCCCAGGACTCAATGTTAGGAAACTGACCAAGCATAACTTACTTGAACATATAATTAACATCATAATCCATAATATATTTATATAAGCATTTCATCAAAACAAGTGATAGGCATAACTTGTACATACATGGGGATTTCATGGTATCATGCTAGTTAGGCACTTTTCCTTCATCTAGGCACTTAATCAAACATATTGTAGGCATGGTACATGTAAACATCATTGTACAATAATTAAACATCATGGTTCAGTTCTAATTTCATCATTCAAGGGTTTAGTCATAGGTTTGCATGAATCTATATGTATAATAATTAAACCCACATAGAAATTATCACCCAACATGGAGTAGAATTCAATTTCTCATTTATCAACATGAACAAGAACAACCCAATCATGAAATTATAAAGAAAATCCATTACTTGAAGTTGGAAAAGAGATTCTTGGACTTCATGGACGAAAGGAGTCCATGAATGAACACTATGCATACCTTAGTTCGTGATTTCGTGAAGATTGATGGTGAAACTTTCCCTGAATTAGATCTTCTATGAAAACCCTAGCTTGTTCTTGAGAGGTTTTTGAGAGAAGAGAGTGTATTTTGGGTGAAAAGTGGTTGAATCACGTGTTAAAGGGCTTAAATAGGGGTGGAAAGTTGACCCTTTTAACCCTGGATGCGTTGTTTAATTTAAGTAAAAATTTTCCAAACTGAACCCCTGGCGCGACGCGGCGCTATCGCGCTGTCACTGGAATTTGACAATTGGGATACTGAGGGATGGAGCGATGCGAAGCCATCGTGTTGCCCCTTCTTTTGCGACCTGGAACTTTGGCGCGACGCGGAGGAAATAGCTCTAAGACACTGGAAAAGGACAATTCTGAATTTAGGCCCTGGTGCGACGCATCATTATCTAGGAACCTTACTGTAATTTGTCAAATGCCATTTTATCTTGTGGCGCGGTGTGCCACTGACTAATATGGTGCTGATTTACGACGGGAACTTGAAATAGTCGTAACTTCTGACTCGGTTATCAGATTTGGGCGAATCTTATATCGTTCGAAAGCTTATTGAATTTCCCCCATGGTAAAAAGTGAAAATCTTGAAAATTCCTCATGAAATAACCATCATTCAATTTAGAAGATAATACTAGACATTCTTGAGATGAAATTAGCTAGGAAAAGTACGGGGTATTACAGTTGTCCAATGGTAAGAAATCTATTATAGTGAAGATAAAACAACGCATGCCATGGGTATTGGATCAGATTGACAATCGCACTTCTCCTACTTTTTCAATCCGCCAGAGTTTCCACAACCCTAGCTATGGGTTTTAGTCGCTCATGATTGTGAAGAAATCAGTAACATTTATATTTGAAAGCATAGCTGAAATCACAATGATAAGATGAAAAAAACCAACAACCATAGAATTAATGGACTAAAATCAATACAAAACAATCCCAAGATCAAAGACAAACCTTGGAATCAAAATATGTTTGTGAATATTAAAAGTGTGTAACTTCGACTTAGAAACACATGAAGGGTATTTATATCACATGAGGAAACCCTAAAACCAAAGCTCAAATAAAATATGAGAAAACTGGGTCGGTGGACACCTGCTATCTGTACCTGCGGTCTGGCAAAGAGCACAGGTAGTACCTGTGGTCCTGACATAAGGCACAAGTACAAACCGTAGGTGAAACTCATGCAGCCTAGACCTTGGGATTTTGACCTCTGGAACCTACTTTATTCACCCGTGGTCTGTAGGTCCTACAAGCAGTCTGTAGGTTTCCTTGGTAAGTGTCGAGAGTCATTTTCAGGTTTTTTTCACTTCTGAAACATGCTTTGATCACGAACAAGCTGAAAAACATCCCTAATATCCATAATTTCTCCCAAAAGTTGCCAAAACACCTTTTTACCCTTTTCATGCACTTAGTATCCAAAATATGCTTTCCTGCAAAAATACCCAAAACAGATCATATCTAACAAAATTGCCTTAGAAACCTGCATATTTTCCCTATTTTAATTGTCGAAAGTGCTATATTTTTATTGAACATCAACACCCTCAACTTAGAACGTTTGCATATCCTCAGGAAACAAAACATAATAAAAATAAAAATGATGCTTAACTAGTAGAAGCTAAGTTATTCAAGGCAGGCAGGCACCATTTAAACTCAAAGCACACCATCCTTCTCTAATATCAATTTTTAAAAACAATTGTGTATGGACATGAAGCATAACGACGTGACACAATGGGATCAAGGTATGACAATTACAGTAGCAATAAACAACCACTCATATATACAAAGTACACTTCCCGAACAAGGAAATAGCTAGCAATATGACTCAAGTGCCCTCACATCAAAGATGTCCCACTCACTCATATGAAATCATACATGTCAATGTAGAGGTGATCAAGATACACTCACACTCAAAAAGAAGTTCCAACCAATGCATATCAAATATCATAGGCTTGCCCGTATTTTCTTTACCCTAGCTTTCAGATAGTCAAGTTAGGATCACTATAGGACTTATCTTAGCTTATAATGTAGGCTTGAGGGCTGGTATGGTACATATGGACATATAAAGTGACTGAGACTCCTTGGCACTACACTAACCTTGGGCTCTCACTTACTAGCCGATTTCTTTTTTATTCCACCCTTATTTCTCCCTATTTATTCTTATTGCACATTCAGGTTAGGTGTGGTCTTTTATTCTTTCTTTTCTCTTTTTCACATTTTTTTCTTTTCTTTTGCTTTTTTTTCCTTTTCCTTTTCTACCACACCTAGCCCTACTAACTTTTTTTCTTATTTTACCCTTATTCATATCCATTTTATGCTATATACTTCTATGATAGCCACTCTCAACTTAAGCATTTTACCTGAGTTTAGGTGCCCACTGTCCAAGGAGGAACAAGTCCAAAATAGATTCATTGTAAGATAAATGGGAAGGTGAATGGTGAAACAAGAATAATAGTCTTACACGACTCGAAATTGGGATCAAGGGATATAATTCACTCTTGGAAGGTTATTTGGGCTAAAAGTGGACTAAAATAAAAAATGGCCTGTTTGCAACAGATTTTTGTTAACTGAAAATTAACTGCAAGCAAAAATAAAATAAACAAAAAAGAATAGTTTTATTTAAAGTAATTTTGTGGGTACAATTCCGTTATTCTCTCGATTCTTCTCTCCTAAGCTTTTCCGTAATTCGAGGGCCTTTGTAGCGTAATTCTTGAACTTCTGTATGATTTGAGCCTCCCATAAATTTTTTTGGATCTCTAGGAATCGTTTGGAAACACTTCGTCTTGTCGAGTTGACCTCCGGGCAGAACTCCGTTAGTCGATTCGTTGAAGAATTGTGTTGTCAATGCAGAAGATTCCTCCAATACTTGCCGAATCCCCTTTAGCATGTCATGTTATCCCTTATTTATAGTTGTAGGGGGTAGGCCTGGTTGCTTGTGATTGGCCGAAAACATATCATTTGGGACACTTGGCGATGTTTCATCGGCTTTTGAATTTGACTTGGATTGCCACCTCATTTGATTGTGTGGCCTTGCCTCATTGGTCTTTAATTTGACTCGGATGCCATGTCATTTGATACGTGGCATGAGTTTGGGCCTCAAGGTGAGATGGACCTTGATGAAGAATAAAATGGGTTTATATCCCAAACTAATTTTAGACCCAATAAAATATGGATCAAATCCAAATTTTATATGAATTTGATTCAATAAATTTTACGTGTCTACAGATGCCCCCTACTTCAAGGCTCGTCAAGGTATTTGATTTGTCGGACCTGTTAGAGATGAGATTTGAAGTATTTGTGAAGCCCTATTTTTTTAAAAGATTTGAGCATTTTATCAACGCCCGACTCCTCAAAGTCATGATTATCCATGTAGAATAACGCGAATCCAGTGTAAATTCTACTTAAGACTAAATATATCCAAATCATGTAGGATTCGGTTATTAGTCCTATATCAAATTTTAATAGGATTGATTAATGATGTTATCCCACTTCAAAAAGGATTAGGAATTTAACTTATTTTGGACACTTAAACGTCCCAGTTCTTGTTGAAGACAACTTTGTTCAGCAGATTCCTTTTTAAAATCAAATTGGGGCCTTTCAGAGGCTATAAAAGGACATCAACTCCCCCTTTAATCACTGTTATTCAGCCTGAGCAGAAATTCAACTTCCGCTCTTCTCCTCTTTTTGCTCTTTTTTTTCACAATTGAGCTTTCGGCACTTTGGTGCATCTGTAGAAGAAGCTTCATAACACATCGTTGAGGTGTCTGAATCACGAATGACTTGTAGTGTTGGAAAGTAGACTCGCAAGGCTATGTTCTACGCGAAAACCTCGCTCATCTTATCACCAATCTGCCCAGGTATCATTTCAAAATCAGACCTTCAGTTCTGTTTCATCACTGTTTACTTGTTTTGTGCAGTCTCATGAAAACTCTCATATCTTGACTTAGGAACATCAAAATCAGAAGTCGTTTTTTGCATTGGAAACTAGACTTATATATATACGTCTCACGCAAAAACCAAAATTAGATTTCATCCGAATCATCCTAGATATTTCTCCGAATATGGCCTTCTAATCCTGGTTCGCTTGTTATTTCAGCTTTGCGCAGCGTCACGAGAAATTTCATATCTCAACGCGGATGTGTTGAAATCAGGTGCTTTTTTTTTCATTGAAAAGTAGATTCATAGAGATACGTCTCACATGGAAGACACAATCATATTGCATCCGAATCGTCCCAGATATTGCTCTGAAAACAACCTTCTAATCCTGGTTCGCTTGTTATTTCAGCTTTGCGCAGCGTCACGAGAAATTTCATATCTCGACGTGGAAGTATCGGAATTAGGTTCCGTTTTTTGAATTGGAAAGTAGACTCACAGATATACATTACACGTGAAATCCATCAGCATAAAACCTATATATTTTCTCAGGTAAATTCTTGAAGTTTCAGCCTAAATCTTGTGACACTCCTTTTTCTTTTAGCAGACTTACCGTTTAATTTAATATCTTTGGCAGGCCTTCAAACACAGAAAGGCTATATTCAGTGATTTGAAATTATGGTGAACTTACGAGACCAAACGACACCATATCCTCTACTTGAAATAGCAAATGATGAACGATATTCTCCTTCTAGTGTCCTTACCTTGAAAGTTCATCCTCCGGTAATAGGTGTCTTCCTGCTTGACAGAGGATTGCCTGACATGTCTTTTCATCTAGACAAATGGTCGAAAAAATAAGAAATTGACGTCCTTGACTCCAAAAGGTCATTAATACTACTGCTTTTGTGCTGCATTCATCTACACATGACAAGGAGTCTACTGCTACATATCCCAAAGGCTCGAATAAGGGCCTTGCTACATGGAATTATCCCCAATCAGGCTTTGGCAAGTTTCGTTATGTTACTTGCTATTGGGAGTGGGTAGAGGATGTCCTTAGCTATATCAAGGAGGCACTGGAGCGAACTAAGATTTATGATGCTGTTTTCGCTTCTTAATTCACTTATGACGTCAACGAAAATGTTTTGCAGGCCTTTTGTGAACTTTGGCATTCCTCGACCAATACAATTTGTGTCGGCATCGGTGAGCTTTCTATTTCATTGTGGGACATACGTATGATTGGGGCCCTTCCAGTACACGAAACATTCTTTGATGAAGTCGTCCCTTCGGCTAAAGAATTGTCACAAGCAGATCAGCAAGGGAAGCCCTTTTTGCCTAAAACTTGTGCTTACTTATTTTCAGCATTCTATCGTCTTTCAAATGGTGCGTCGTCTAAGGAGGTTTCTGTCCGTGATTGGGTGAATTTTTGGTTCAAAGGACCGGAGCAGTACAAAGAGCCTTCACCACGAGTCCCTAAACAACCAGCTAAACCAAAGTCAAATCATAGTCCGAACGGCTACATTGATATGTTATTTTTACCGCAAACGGAAGAAGAGAATGTCTCTTTCATCGAGTTAGGTGTGGAAGGGTCTCTTAGAGAAGAGACAAACTTGGCTGCTTTTTTGGCTTGCTGTATTTGGAAGTTCGTTCTTCCAATTAAGAAACTTGACCATATCTGTCCTAGCATCTTTAAAATTGCAAGTCTAATGGCTCATGGGGAGAGGTTTGCACTAGCAATTACCGTTTTGGCTAGTATCTATAGAGGCTTGACAGCGATCACAACTTCAACAAACTTAGGTGAAGGCGACATAATTTTTCCTATACAATATGTCTATGGATGGATTGGTGCATATTTTAACTCCTATTATCAAGCATGTCATTACAATGGTGCTCGTATGTGTAGGATTGCTGGGGAAAAGATGTCTAGAAGCTTTGATCTTTCTGGTACAAGACGATTATTTCAAAATGTCGATATCTGCAGTCTCCCCACCTTGGCCATGCTACAACCCAAGGAGTTGTTTATAGCAGACAATGGAAAATTGTCTAGTTCTTGGAATGATTATTTCATTAGTCTTCGTTCGAGCTACGTTACTCTACGGTGTGATGATCACTCTGTCATGGATCCTTACAATCCCCATAGATTCAGCCGACAGTTTGGATTTGTTCAAGACCTGCCTGGAAACTTCATCAAATGACCGTTTAACGACACACTTGAAGAATTGGTACGACTTTGGGACTCTTGTACTCGTCTTAGTAGTTCTTCAACCATTAGTATATCACCACGTCCCGAAAGGACTCTAAAAACCAATAGGTATGCAAATTGGTGGTATATTGGTCAAGCAAACCTTGTTGGGCAAAATAAAATTGTCTTAAAAGTTCCCCTTCGTCTATCGGAACAAGGTAAGTCTTCCACTTCCTCCCTTGTTAAGTCAAAGATGAGCCCATTGTCTTCTAAGTCTTCCCCTTCTAAGGGTAAGTTGGTGAAAACTGGAAAAGGATCAAGTTACCCTTCATTGAAATTGAATGACACTCCTTTTGTGGCTTCAAATAAGACTCACAAGAGAAACAACGATTATTCTTTACTTGAGACTAATAGTGGAAAGATGCCAACCAAAACTCTACTCGATGATAAGATTCCGCCTATCCGCATAGTTAATGAAGTTGTAGATGCTAATGATGACACTAGCTCAATGGAAGAAGACTAATACCAACATTAGAAGCGCAAAAGAAAGAAGGCAAAAGACCAATCTAGCGAGTTTGTTGATTTGGACAATGCTACCATAGATAGCGAGGCATTTTCTGTTAATGACCCTAGATCCACTATGCCATTGACTGAACTCGCAGAATAAGTAAGATTACTTTCCTTCTCTCTCTTTAAGAAAAATAATAATACCCAGCTAACTTTTTTTTTTTAAGATGAATCTCCAAGGCATTTCTACCGATACGCTTAATGGCATTTTTGATGGCGTTACGAGTCCAAGTTACCTTGATACATCTTCTCTTCTTGTCACAGAAGTTTTGACAAACAACATGGAGGTTGTGTCTGCCCAAGATAAGTCGCCTAAAGTTCATGCACCTTCATTGTATTTATCATCATTTTTGGCCCCAAATTTTGAACCACAAGAGACGATCTCTACTTTCAAGAAGTCTTACATTCTTTAGATGTGTGGTGAATTTCATAAATGGCTAACCATGTTCTTCGTTGAATCTTCGGACGACTTTTCAAAGTTGAAAAATGGTGTGAACATGCTTATGGAGGAGCTCAAAGGAATTAACGCCATCAATACCTCTATTCTAGAGGACTCTATTAATACTTTCATAAAAACATATGAGGAGTACGCCACTATGAAATCATCTTCATCCCTAAAAATAACTAAAGAGCACCATCAAAAATTGCTCTCTGACGTGCAACAAAGCCTTGTTAATGCAAAAGAGGAAAACACCAAGGAGAGAGGGCGCATGCAGGATCTCCAATCAAATCTTGCTAAGTTTGATAAAGAATTGAAGATCTTATCTGCAAAGAGGGAGAAGACTATTTCATGCATAAAAGAGCAGAAAGAACGGTTGTCTAAATGCCAAGAGAAGATCATCACTTTTGAGGGCGAGCTTCATGCAATTAGGGAGAAACATCCATTATCCGAAGACGAAGTGGAGACACTATCCAAACTGAAAGAGACGGTTAAGGCGAGTCGTCAGCAAATTCTAGAATTTCAACCTTTTCCATAGTCTAGATACTTGCTTAGGATTTTTTTTTATTGCTTATTATGATGTAGTGACATTTTTTCCTTTGGTGCAATAAAAGTGACCTTTAACTTTCATTCAAATATTGTTTCGTCTATTTCTTTTTATTTTAAATGATCAAGCTAGATGAATTTTCCCCCAATCATGAATAAACTTTGATCTCTGTTGAAAACACGTATCAAAATCAAACTCCTTTCCAATTAATCGGATTTTTTTTTTAAGTTAACCATGAATCTGTCCGATTTCATAGTTTTGCACGGCTATGGTAGAAAATTCATAACTCGACGCAGAAGTCCTTGAATTACAAGCCGTCTTTTTGGTTGAAAATATAAAACCAAGAGATACAACATATGTAAACATCATGACCATATCCTTTATGGATTTGTACAGATTCTTCATTGAATTCAGCTCAGTTTAAAACATGAGGGTATCTTTCACAGCTTTGAGTGTCTACGGTAGAAAATTCATAACTCAATGTAGAAGTCCTTAAATTACTAGTCGTCTTTTTTGTTGAAAATATAACACCAAAAGATACAACATATATAAAAATCATGACCACATCCTTTACGGATTTGTACAGATTCGTCATTGAAGTCAACTCAGTTCGAAACATGAGGGTATCTTTCGCAGCTTCAAGTGGCTATGGTAGAAAATTCATAACTCGACGCAGAAGTCCTTGAATTATGGGCCATATTTTTGGTTCCAAATATAACACCAAGATATACAACATATGTAAGAATCATGACCACATCCTTTATGGATTTGTACAGATTCGTCATTGAAGTCAGCTCAGTTCGAAACATGAGGGTATCTTTCATAGCTTTGAGTGGCTATGGTAGAAAATTCATAATTCGACGTACAAGCCTTTGAATTATAAACCATATTTTTTGTTGCGAAGATAACACCAAGAGATACAATATCTATACAAATCATGACCATATCCTTTACGGATTTGTACAGATTCATCATTGAAGTCTGCTTTACTTTACTTGTTTCTTCATTTTTGCGCATCTGTGGTAAACTAAGAGAAGAAACGTTCAATTCATGCGACATCTATGTCACTTCAAAGTATTATTGTTATGCTCAAGTAATGACGAATCCTTTTTCTTTACTCTTTTTTTTTAACTCATATGACTGAACTTAGAGTAAAAGCATACTCTAAGCTGCCTACGTACCTCTGGAGGATCAAGTCATAACATAGTTTAAGATGATGAGTTATATTTTTTTAGAGAGCCATTCATAGTTTAGACTCATACGGGCCAGGAGTGGACATGCAGTTTATACTCGTGCTTTAAGGAGTGCTTTGACTTGCAGTTTAGGCTCGTGCATCGAGGAGCGTCTTGACTTGCATTTTAGGCTCGTGCATCAAGGAGCATTTTGGCTTGCAGTTTAGGTTCGTGCATCGAGGAGCGTCTTGACTTGAAGTTTAGGTTCGTGCATCGAGGAACATTTTGTCTTACAGTTTAGGCTCGTGCATCGAGGAGCATTTTTGACTTGCAGTTTAGGTTCGTGCATCGAGGAGCGTCTTGACTTGAAGTTTAGGTTCGTGCATCGAGGAATATTTTGTCTTACAGTTTAGGCTCTTGCATCGAGGAGCATTTTTGACTTGCAGTTTAAGCTCGTACATCGAGGAGCATTTTTGACTTGCAGTTTAAGCTCGTGCAACAAGGAGCATTTTTGACTTGCAGTTTAAGCTCGTGAAGCTAGGAGCATTTTGGGGAAGAATTCTTGTAATGTAACCTTCCAACCCTTTGTAATGGAGTATGGTTGCACTTCAGTTTGGTATTTATTGCCCCCATTAGTTGAAATAGATTTGCACTTGATCTTGTGTCGACTTTTGAAAGTTGGAGTTTAGAAGCCTTTTGAAATTTTTTTCTTTTGCGAGCGATCATGTCCAAGTATCACCCTTCTTTCTATTGGAGAAGTCATTTTGCATGGATTTGCTCATTGTTTTCTTCAAGGCTGGAACCCTAATTGGGTCAAAGCTCCCAAATTGTAGCATGATGATTTTTTCAACTTTTGGTGGTTCCACAGAGCGCATAGCTTATAGAGCTTTTGAAATTGAACCTTTCATATGGTGCAGTTTGGCGCTAACATTATTTGTGTCAACTATATCGCCATCATCAATGATGATCTTTCCCTCTTGCATTAATGCCATGATCTTTTCCTTCAGGATGAAGCATTTTATGGTGGGATGACCAACAATGCAGTGAAATTTGTAGTATTTAGGATCATCAACTTTGTTTGATTCTTCAGGTTGCTTTGACTTAGGAAGTTCAATGACTTCTTTGGCTAACAACTCGTCAAGAATTTCAGGAACATAAGAGTCGAAAAAGGATATTCCCTTTTTTATAACTCTTTCAAGGATGGTTGATTTTTTATCTCTCCATTTGTTGCTATGGAGCTCCCTGTTTTAACTTTTGTCTTGTAGGGGACTTTGTAAAACTCACAGTTGTCGTCATAGATTCCCCAATTTGGTCTTCAGAAGAGTCTTCGAATTTTGTGACTTCCTTCCTAGGATAAAAAACAGGTGACGCCATTCTATGACTTGCAATACTTAGTTCCATGTCATGAGCGCGCATAGATAATTTTTCAAAAGTTAGAGGATTAATTCCTTAGAGGGCATACACAAGGCCCCAATGCATCCCTTGAATGCAAACTTCAACTGCGGAAGTTTCAGAAAGTTGATCCTTGCAATCAAAGTTCAATGTTCGCCAACGATTTATGTAGTCCACTACAGGCTCATCTTTACTTTGTCTTGTGTTTGTAACCTCTATCATGCTAACCCTACGACGGGTGCTGTAGAAATGATTTAGGAACTGACTTTCTAGTTTCTCCCAACAATCAATTGATTCAGACTCCAAGTCCGTGTACCAATCAAAAGCGCTGCCTTTCAAAGAGCGAACAAATTGCTTGACAAGAAGATCACCATGTGTACCAGCACTGCTACAAGTCTTAACGAAATAAGCGATGTGTTGCCTTGGATTTCCCTTTCCATCAAATTGTTGAAACTTTGGCGGTTGATATCCAATTAGCATTGGTAAGCCCTCGATTCGCGTAGATTACGACTTTGAGTATCCTACGAAACTTTGTGATGGACCACCATATTGTGCATTAATGGTATTTGTAATCATATCTTGCAGTTGTTGGACTGTTAGAGTAGCAACCAAAGTAGACTGTTTCTCTTTTTGAGATTTAGTCTTGCTAGGTGACTTATCGACATCCTTATTTTGTGGAGTAAAGTTGGGTGGATAAGCAGGGTCGTAGCTCGATTCTCTAGAGGCGAAGGACTCTAACTTGTCCATCAGTTGATCAATTTGAAGATCTTTATTCTCGACAAATTTCTTCAAAACTTCAATGGTTTGTTCCATTAGTGCGAACTTCTCATCCATATCAGTTGTGTCAGCCATCAAGGCGTTGACCTTTGTTGAGGCTGGTGAATTAGTTGAATCTTCAAATTCACTAAAATTGATGCCAGTCTGAGAGAATTCATCACATAGCAAGGACGTCAAATTGCCCCCAGGAGCTGCAACTTTAGCCGTCATATGAGATTTGCTCTTTTTTGCCTTCTCCAAAGAAGTAAAGTATTCAGATTTGTCCCAACCAGTGGTCTTAAATTTGCGTCGAGTGAGGGGACCAACAAGGTTGAGCTCATCAGATGTGGTAGTAGAAGAGTTCTTGCATGAGACATCTTTCGTATTTTTGAAGTCCATAGTAGTAGTTGTATTTGATTTGCAGGAAGAAGAGATGGAGAGCAGAACTTGTCCCACTGGGCGTGCCAAAATTTGTTTGCAACAAATTTTTTTTAAGTGAAAATTAAATGCAAGCAAAAATAAAATAAACAAAAAGAATAATTTTATTTAAAGTAATTTTGCGGGTACAATTCCATTATTCTCTTGATTCTTCTCTCCTAAGATTTTTCATAATTCGAGGGCCTTTGTAGCGTAATTTTCAAACTTCTAGATGATTTAAGCCTCCCAAAAATTTGTTTGGATCTCCAGGAATTGTTTGACAACACTTCATCTTGTCGAGTTGACCTCCGGGCAGAACTCCGTTAGTCGATTTGTTGAAGAGTTGTAGGAGGTAGGCCTGGTTGCTTGTGATTGGCCAAAAACATATCATTTGGGACACTTGGTGATGTTTTATTGGCTCTTGAATTTGACTTGGATTTCCACCTCCTTTGATCATGTGGCCTTGCCTCATTGGTCTTTAATTTGACTGGGATGCCATGTCATTTGACACGTGGCATGAGTTTGGGCCTCAAGGTGAGATGGACCTTGATGAAGAATAAAACAGGTTTATAGCCCAAACTAATTTTAGACCCAATAAAATATGGATCAAATCCAAATTTTATATGAATTTGATTCAATAAATTTTCCGTGTCTACATGGCCTATGATCCATTCCTAACCGACTATCCTTCAACCTAGGCAAGACTAACTAGGTAAGTCCTAAATTTAACATACAAAGGGAACTAGGTAGTATCTCACTCACACATAGCATACAGTCAATATCACTATCTACTACTTATCCAGTTCTTGCAATTGTTAAAGTGATTATCATGTCCCTAATCCTAATTCCATAACAAGATCCACAATGTTCACACATATATACATTGACAAAGTTCTAAAATATAATTTTTTTTGGAGGGGTATAAAAAATTACTCAAAAACATGACTACAACCCTCATAACTTAAAAATCTCCTAATTAACCATAAAACGTCATAAAACAAAAACATAATATGCCTAAACATGTTGGATCTACTAGGAATAAGACTCCAGGGAAAAGAGACATGACAACAAAAACCCCAAGAGGATATCAAGACCCACAAGCATCCCCCCCCCCAACTTAAAATCCTGCATTGTACCCAATGTATCAAACCTCTACAAAACAAAAGAGTTAGGAACATACCTGTGGCACCATAGGTGCAAAGATCTAACGGCAATCACGAACAAAAATACAAATAACAAAATTCCTTGGGTTGCCTCCTAAGAAATGCCTGATTTACTATCGCAGCACGACTCAGTTCCCTTGGTTACACAAATTTCGCCAAGGTCTATTTCAGCACACACTCTTATTTTTTTTAAGGTTTCCCATGTAGTGTTCACTCAATGTCCATTTGATTTAAATGGGATATCACCATCACGCTTTACCTTAATATCACCATAAGGGAACACCTTAACTATAGTGAATGGTCCAGTCCATCTTGATTTCAGCTTTCCAGGAAACAAGCGTAGTCTTAAATTATACAACAAAACTAAATCACCGGGTTTGAATATCCTCTTTTCAATCTTCTTATCATGGTACAACTTTATTCTTTGTTTGTATATAGACAAGATCTCATAAGCACAGAGTTTGAATTCATCCAACTCATTCACCTTGCTCAACCTCAAGTTTGCTGCATCATGCCACTCAAAATTTAGCCTTTTCAACGCCCATAGTGCTTTATTCTATATCTCAAATAGTAAGTGACATGCTTTTCCATACACAAGATGATATGTAAAGGCACCTATAGGGGTCTTAAATTCTATTTTGTAGGCCCACAATATATCGTCTAACTTTATAGACCAGTCGGTCACGTTGGCATTCACAGTCTTTGCTAATATCGACTTGATTTCTCTATTGGAGACTTCCACTTGCCTACTCATATGAGGATGGTAAGGTGTTTCCACCTTATTCCTTACCTCATATCTATCAAGTAGTGCTTTGAACTGTAATACCCCGATCATTCCTTAAGCTTAAATTTGTCCTTTTAAATGGATATGTATGACTTCCAAAGTGATTTATGTTTAAACCATGTTGTATTTATATAATTTCCACTTTTTTTCATGTAAATCATTGAATAAGATTTCCAACGATACCAATTTCATCGAAATCCGACATAGGATGAGTGAGTTATGGCCGTTTTACTGAATGCTATCGGATCGCCCAGGTTTGACGGTCGACCTGGTGGACCGTCAGGTCCTTGGTGGACCGTCAAGTGTCCCTTCAAGCCAAGGAAGTATCTCCTTTTTTGGGATGTCGTGTGATGGTCAAAGTGGTGGACCGTCACTAAGTTGACGGACCGTCAAGATGTGCGTCAGACCGAGGTAGAATGTCCCATTCCTGAGCCCCGAGTGACGAATGATATGGTGGACCGTCAGTCCCTCTGACGGACCATCACTTCGACCATCACTCTGAGGCAGAATATTCCAATTTTGACACTCGACCGTCAGCTAATCTAACGGACCGTCAGTTCTACTATCACAGGCCCCGATCAACAAATTTCAGCATTTTTCAAAAGGGCATCTTGGTGATTTCCGCTCCTTGTGGCCTTATATATATATATCTATGTAGAGAAGAAAATATCATTTTCTCTCCATTTCTCTCTAATTTTCTTTCGAGAATTCTCTAGAAACCTAGGGTTTCTTCCTAACCCAAAAATCAAATCATCTCTAAGAAATTCAAGAAATCTCCCATAAATTTCTTCAAGTTGTTCAAGAACTAAGCTCCTCAAGTCAAAGGCAGTAAGGTCTTGATCTAAAAGTGAGAGAAAGAAATTTCAAGCAAGTTTCTATATCTTCAAAATCAAAATCTAAGGTATGTGGGGTTTGAACAAGAACACTCCTTTCGTTCTTGTGCCTAAAGATTTACTTTCTATTATTGATTTACATGATATTGCAAGTGGGTTTACACGCAAATTTCTCTATTAATGATTTATGAGATTTGAGTTGAATAAGTTTGATATTTATGATTATTTCACCATCATTTTTCTTAAATTGAGAATTTATTTCATGAGCCATATATTATCATTATGTATTGATGATTTCTAAGCAATTTAAGTCAAGTTCCATGAGTTGAATATTTTTATTACGAATTGATGATTTTGAATGATTTGAGACAAGTGTCATGAGTTATGCCTTTCCATGAGAAATTCGACTATTGAATGTATATTGAGAGGCAAGAATGAGTCTCATGATGTTTCCATGAAGTTTTTGATATTTGAAATGATTTGATAAACAAATGTACTTGATACTGAGAAAGCTTGTGTTGAGTTGAGTCGAGTTACGAATCCACAAGATGTTTATGATTTTTAGATGAGATATATATTTATGTTTTGGTCTTTATAATAGAACCATGAGTTGATGTTGGTTGAGGTGGATTTCCTAACGCGTTCTGAGCTGAGTCTGGGAGGAGTATTTAGCACCGAGCGGTAAATTTGATATTTCCATAAAACTACGTGCCATCGTAGGATTGATGTTGATAATTGTGGGCCAAAGGCCGAGTATGAGATCGTGAAGATGAGATTGATGTTGTACTCCCTGGCAAGAGTACAAAACCCCCACCAATGTGGGGTTCTCTCCTTAGGAAGGCAAAACGTTGGACTCTATGCGGCTCACATGGAGTAGTTATGTCGGTTATAAGAAACTCCCACGTCCATAATGATATAAGTCCCTTGAGTTACCGAGTCACTCTAAGTCATGATTTAAAGAGTTTGAGTTGAGTTAAATGATTTATGAGATTTATGAAACACGTTTCATTACTGATGATTTATGGAAATAATGTTTCAGATAATTCAAGCGAAGATAGTTATTATTGTCAGCATGCATGATTTCTCATACATTTATGATATTATTTAAAATGCTACATCCACCCCTACATACTCAGTACATTCCCAAGTAATGACCCTCATACTCCTTTGTATTCTATATTTCCTAGTGATATAGGTTTAGGTACTCAGTCTCAGCAGCAACAGTGATCTTTGAGTACCTTCCTCTACACTTATGCAGCTGGTGAGTTCTCATGATTCGAGGACCTATTTCTCTAATTTTGTCTTGTTAATAGATGATTGTTTACTTTATGTTCAATACGAGTCAGTTGGGGATCTGTCCCAATGGCTCCTCAGTCCTATGTAGTAGAGGCTTTGTCAGACTAGTATACCAGCGTGTATAGAGATTTCAGTATTTAGTTTGTACGGGGCAGTATTATTTCATGTTTCAGTATGTTCATGACATGGTTATTCCTCTTTATCTTAGCATGATTTGTGCTATAATGAGTTCTGAAAGTGATGACAAGTTTAGAGGGTTAGCTTGAGGCCACGTGTGGCCTTGATCACCATGTGACATCTCAGGGTAGGTTCTTGGGGCGTTACAAGCTTGGTATCAGAGCCTAAGGTTCAAGAAGTCCTAGGGATTCTGACAAGCCGCGTTATGTAGAGTCTTGATCATCGGTGTGTAGCATGCCACATCTATGAGAAAGAGGCTACGGGATGTTTTAGGAAAAGTTGTTTCTTTCTTTCAAGAGTCTATCGTGCCTATGACTGTTTCTCTCTGCGGTTAATTCGTGCTCTCTTATGATAGAAAATGGCTCCTTGTAGACTTCGCAAAAACAACAAACAACCTCAACCCGTTGATCCTTTAGGTGAGACCGTGTCCCATACCGAATTTTGGGAAGCTTTCTAAGCGCTAGCCCAGGCGGTCACCACCAATGCTCAAGCCAACACCCAGGCTACTATTCCACCTTCGTAAGGGAATAATTCTGATGCAGCCCAGGTTCCTGACTTTATACGAATGAATCCACCTGAGTTCTATGGGTCAAAAGTAGGTGAGGACCCACAAATGTATTTAGATGAAGTGAGATAGATCACTCAGATTATGCACGTGACTGAGGAGGAGAGTGTTAAATTGGTTGACTATTGAATAAAAGATGTTGCTTATGATTGGGTGGAGATGTGGAGGAAGAGTAGAGGAGAGAATGATGCTCCTATGACTTGGCAATTATTCCAAGATGCCTTGTTAGATAGATTCTTTTCCCCGGAGCTGAGGGAAGCAAAATTAGAAGAATTTATGAACTTGAGACAGGGCCCCATGACTGTTAAGGAGTATTGCCATAAGTTTAACCAGTTATCTAAGTATGCTCCCGGTATGATGGCTGATTCTAGAACTAGTATAAGTAAGTTCTTGGCCGGTGTATCTGGTTATGTCGTGAAAGAGTGTAGATCCGCTATGCTTAATAGGGACATGGACCTTTCAAGACTTATGATCCATGCTCAACAGATTAAAGTGGACAAAGTGAAGGAGAGAGAGAGAGTGAGAGGGAATAAGAGAGTTAGATCTGAGTAGCAGGGGTATAGTTAGGCTAGATTTTCTGGAGGGATCCGCACTTAGTGCCGAAGCCATTCTCTTGTGCCAGTACCTTCATCAATCAGTTCTCCTGCATTTAGAATTAGGCCGGAGAAGGGTAATAGGCCTACTATGTCCAGGTCCCAGGATAGTGTGAGTAATAGACCTCGTCCTCCCCCATGTCCGAAGTGCGGTAAAGACCATCTCGGTGAGTGCTTAATTGGTCAGAGGGGTTGCTTTGGTTGCGGTAAGTTGGGCCACAAGTTCAGAGATTGCCTATATGCTAGATAGGGGAGTCGCGATGTTCGTCCCCAGAATCAAACTATTAGTGTTCCAGCCCCTATAGTTCATCCTACTCCTCTTTAGGGTGCCTCATCTTATACTGCATGTGGTCAGCGCCAGAATCACTTTTATGCTATACCATCCCGCCAGGAGCAGGAAGATTCACCAGATGTTGTTACTGGTACGCTCTGTGTATTTCATTTTGATGTGTATGTGTTGATGGACCCTGGGTCAAGTCTTTGTTATGTGACTCCGTTGGTGGCTGTGAATTTTGAAATCAGTGCTGAAAAGATTTCCGAGCCTTTTCTTGTCTCTACACCAGTGGGTGAATCTGTTGTTGCTAAGCAAATATATAAGAAGTGTCCTATCACTGTTCTTAACAGAGTCATGTTTGCAAATTTAATTGAGCTAGACATGATTGATTTTGATATTATTCTGGGTATGGATTGGCTACACTCTTGTTTTGCGTCTATAGACTGTCGTACTCGGGTAGTCAAGTTTCAGTTTCCCAATGAGCCAGTCTTTCAGTGGTCTAAAAATTTTGTATCTCCTAAAAGTCATTTCATATCCTATCTTAAAGCTAGGAAGTTGATTTCCAAAGGTTGTATCTATTATTTGGTTCGAGTTAAAGATACTAAGTCTGAGACTCCAACTATTCAATCTCTTAGTGTTGTTAATGAGTTTTCTGATGTTTTCCCGGAAGATCTCCCAGGGGTACCTCCCGATAGAGAGATAGAATTTGAAATTGATCTTCTCCCTGATACACAGCCAATTTCTATTCCTCCATATCGTATGGCTCCCGTAGAACTTAGGGAGTTGAAAGAGGAACTCAAAGATCTTCTTGATAAAGGGTTTTATAAGGCCCAGTGTGTCTCCCTGGGGTGTACCCATTTTATTCATGCGAAAGAAAAATGGTTCATTGCGCATGTGCATAGACTATCATCAGCTTAACAAGGTCACAGTCAAGAACAAATACCTTCTTCCTAGAATTGATGACTTGTTTGATCAGCTGCAAGGTGCTAGTTATTTCTCAAAAATAGATTTCAGATCCGGTTATCACCAACTTAAAGTCAGAGAGTGTGACATTTCAAATACATCTTTCCGCACTCGTTATGGTCATTTTGAATTCTTGGTCATGTCTTTTGGGTTAACGAATGCCCCGACAGCTTTTATGGACCTCATGAATCGAGTGTTCAGACAATACCTTGATATGTTCGTTATTGTGTTCATAGATGATATTCTTGTATACTCCCAAAGTGAAAACAACCATGCAGATCATCTCCGAGTTGTCTTGCAAACCCTTAGAGACCAGCAGTTGTTTGCCAAATTTAGCAAGTGTGAATTTTGGCTTCGATCATTTTCTTTTCTGGGTCACATTATTTCTTCTGAAGGTATTCGAGTTGATCCTCAAAAGGTAGAAGCTATGAAAAGTTGGCCTAGACCTATTTCCCCATCTGATATTAGGAGTTTCCTGGGTTTAGATGGCTACTACCGTCATTTCGTCGAAGGTTTCTCTTCCATTGCTGCTCCTTTGACCCAGTTAACCCAAAATAAGGTTAAATTCTAGTGGTCAGATGCTTGCGAGAAGAGTTTTTAGGAGTTGAAGACTCGACTGACTTCAGCCCTTGTGATGACCCTGCCTAATGGTGAAGATGATTTTGTGGTGTATTGTGATGCTTCCAGAGTTGGTTTGGGTTATGTGTTGATGAAGAAGGGTAAGGTTATAGCTTATGCCTCCCGACAGTTGAAACCTCATGAGAAGAATTATCCGACCCATGACCTCGAGTTAGCTGCAGTGGTTTTTTCTTTGAAAATTTGGAGACACTACCTATACGACGTTCATGTTGATGTCTTTACGAATCACAAGAGTTTGCAGTATGTGTTTACTCAGAGAGAATTAAATCTTTGAAAGAGGCGATGGTTAGAATTGCTGAAGGACTACGATATGAGTGTGTTATATCACCCGAGCAAGGCCAATGTAGTGGCAGATGCTCTTAGCAGGTCGTCGATGGGTAGTGTAGCACATGTCGAGAAAGATAAGGAGTTAGCCTGCGAAGTGCATCGTTTGGCTAGGTTAGGTGCTATATTACTTGACTCAGCTGAGGGTAATGCTTGGGTCCAAAGTTGTTCCGAATCTTCCCTAGTTTCTGAAGTGAAAGAGAAGCAGGATACAAATTCTCGTTTGGTCGAACTGAAAGAATTAGTTAAAGACCAAAAGGTGGAGGTTTTCTCCCAAGGGGGAGAAGGTGTATTGAGATTTCAGAATAAGTTGTGTGTGCCTAATGTTGATGATCTGAGGGAGAGGATTATGGCTGAGGCACATGGCGCGCGGTATTCTATTAATCCCGGTGCTACCAAGATGTACCACGATTTGTAGGAGATTTATTGGTGGAATGGTATAAAGAAGGATATAGTGAAGTTTGTAAAGAAGTGTGCAACTTGACAGCAGGTGAAGATAGAACACCAGAGACCCGGTGGAATGATACAAGAATTTAGTATCCCTACTTGGAAGTGGGAGGAGGTGAATATGGATTTTGTGACTGGTTTACCTCCTTCTCGTCGTCATCATGATTTGATTTGGGTTATTGTAGACAGGTTGACTAAGTCTGCACATTTCCTGCCAGTGCATACATCTTTCACCGTGGAGTACTATGCTAAGCTGTATATTCGAGAGTTAGTCAGGTTGCATGGAGTTCCGTTGTCTGTCATCTCCGATAGAGGTACTCAGTTTACTTCTCATTTTTGGAGAGCCTTTTCAGAAGGGTCTTGGCACCCAAGTTCATCTTAGCTCCATTTTTCATCCGCAGACAGATGGTCAGGCTAAGAGGACTATCCAGACTTTGGAGGACATGTTGAGGGATTGTGTTCTTGATTTCAAGGGAAGTTGGGATGAACATTTTCCATTGATTGAATTTTCTTACAATAATAGTTTTCATGCTAGTATTAGAATGGCTCCGTTTGAAGCCTTGTATGGGAGAAGATGTAGATCACCCATAGGCTGGTTCGAAGTGGGTGAAGCTGCTGTGATTGGACCTGATGTTGTGTTCGAAGCTATGGAGAAAGTTAAGTTGATTCGGGAGAGGTTGAAGACAGCCCAGAGCCGTCAGAAGTCGTATGCAGATATGAAAAGAAAAGCTCTTGAGTTTGAAGTCAATGATTTGGTGTATTTGAAAAGCTCACCCATGAAAGGGGTGAAAAGATTTGGAAAGAAAGGGAAGCTGAGTCCCAGATATGTGGGCCCTTATAGAGTTTTGGATCATGTTGGGAAAGCAGCTTATGAGGTTGAGTTTCCTGCAGAATTGTCAGTTGTCCATCCTGTGTTTCATGTTTCTATGCTTAAGAAGTACATTGGAGACTCTGTTGTTGTTGATCCGTCGGAAGGTTGTGATGTTCAGAATAGCCTTTTGTATGATGAAATCCCGGTTGAAATCCTAGACTATCAAGTTCGTAGATTAAGAAATAAGGAAGTTCCCTTGGTTAAAGTTCTGTGGAGAAATCAATCAGTCGAGAGTGCTATGTGGGAAGCAGAAGCAGATATGTGAGTCAAGTACCCTCATCTTTTCCCCGTGAGTTCAAATCAAGCCGAAGGTACTATTCTCTTAATTCAGTTTCCTCCTAATCTAATGCATTCAGCTATATGATTATTCCCTCTATGATTCGTGCATTTGGTAAAGTACTCAAGAGTATTAGAGTAAACTGAACCCTTCTATGTGAGTAGTTCCAGCTATGCGTCCTCATTTTCTCTTATTCTTGGCCTATCTAGCAACATTCGAGGATGAATGTTTCCAAGGGGGAGATATTGTAATACCCCGATCATTCCTTAAGCCTAAATCTGTCTTTTTGAATGGATTTGTATGACTTCCAAAGTGATTGATGTTTAAACCATGTTTTATTTCTCTAATTTCCACTTTTTTTCATGTAGACCATTGAATAAGCTTTCCATCGATACCAATTTCATCAAAATCCTACATTGGATGAGTGAGTTATGGCCGTTTTACTGAATGCTATCGGATCGCCCAGGTTTGACGGTCGACCTGGTGGACCGTCAGGTCCTTGGTAGACCGTCAAGTGTCCCGTCAAGTCAAGGAAGTATCTCCCTTTTTGGGATATCGTGTGACAGTCAAAGTGGTGGACCTTCACAAAGTTGATGGACCATCAAGATGTCCGTCAGACCAAGGCAGAATATCCCATTCTTGAGCCCCGAGTGACGAACGATATGGTGGATCGTCAGTCTCTCTGACAGACCGTCACTTCGACCGTCACTCTAAGGCAGAACATTCCAGTTTTGACACTCGAGTGACGGATGACCTAGTGGACCGTTAGCTAATCTGACGGACCATCAGATCGACCGTCACAGGCCCCGATCAACAAATTTCAGCATTTTTCAAAAGGGCATCTTGGTCATTTCCGCTCCTTGTGGCCTTATATATATATCTATGTAGAGAAGAAAAGATCATTTTCTCTCCATTTCTCTCCAATTTTCTTTCAAGATTCTCTAGAAACCTAGGGTTTCTTCCAAACCCAAAAATCAAATCATCTCCAAGAAATTCAAGAAATCTCCCATAAATTTCTTCAAGTTGTTCAAGAACTAAGCTCCTCAAGTCAAAGGCAGCAAGGTGTTACTCTAAAAGTGTGAGAAAGAAGTTTCAAGAAAGTTTCTATATCTTCAAAATCAAAATCTAAGGTATGTGGGGTTTGAACAAGAACACTCCTTTCGTTCTTGTGCCTAAAGATTTACTTTCTATTATTGATTTACATGATATTGCAAGTGGGTTTACACCCAAATTTCTCTATTAATGATTTATGAGATTTGAGTTGAATAAGTTTGATAGTTATGATTATTTCACCATCATGCTTCTTAAATTGAGAATTTATTTCATGAGCCATATATTATCATTATGTATTGATGATTTCCAAGCAATTTAAGCCAAGTTCCATGAGTTGAATATTTTTATTACGAATTGATGATTTTTGAATGATTTGAGACAAGTGTCATGTGTTATGCCTTTTCATGAGAAATTCGACTATTGAATGTATATTGATATGTGAAATTGAGAGGCAAGAATGAGTCTCATGATGTTTCCATGAAGTTTTTGATATTTGAAATGATTTGATAAACAAATGTACTTGATACTGAGAAAGATTGTGTTGAGCTGAGTTGAGTTACGAATCCACAAGATGTTTATGATTTTCAGATGAGATATATATTTATGTTTTGGTCTTTATAATAGAATCATGAGTTGATATTGGTTGAGCTGGATTTCCTAACGCATTCTGAGCTGAGTCTGGGAGGAGTATTTAGCACCGAGCGAGAAATTTGGTATTTCCCTAAAACTACGTGCCGCCGTAGGATTGATGTTGATAATTGTGGTCCAAAGTCCGAGTATGAGATCATGAAGATGAGATTGAGGTTGCACTGTCTGGCAAGATTACAACACCCCTGCCAATGTAGGGTTCTCTCCTTAGGAGGGCAAAACGTTGGACTCTATGTGTCTTACATGGAGTAGTTATGTCGGTTATAAGAAACTCCCACGTCCATACTAATATAAGTCCCTTGAGTTACCGAGTCACTCTAAGTCATGATTTAAAGAGTTTGAGTTGAGTTAAATGATTTATGCGATTTATGAAACACGTGTCATTACTGATGATTTATGGAAATAATGTTTCAGATAATTCAAGCGAAGATAGTTATTATTGTCATCATGCATGATTTCTCATACATTTATGATATTATTTAAAATGTTGCATCCACCCCCACATACTCAGTACATTCCCAAGTACTGACCCCCATACTCCTTTGTATTCTATATTTCCTCGTGATATAGGTTCAGGTGCTCAGTCTCAGCAGCGACAGTGATCTTTGAGTACCTTCCTCTACACTTCTGTAGCTGGTGAGTCCTCATGGTTCGAGGACCTGTGTCTCCAATTTTGTCTTGTTAATAGATGGTTGTTTACTTTCAGTTCAATACGAGTCAGTTGGGGATCTGTCCCAATGGCTCCTCAGTCCTATGTAGTAGAGGCTTTGTCAGACTAGTGTACCAACGTGTACAAAGATTTCAGTATTTTTTTTGTTTGGGGCAGTATTATTTCATGTTTCAGTATGTTCATGACATGGTTATTCCTCTTTATCTTAGCATGATTTGCGCTATAATGAGTTATGAAAGTGATGACAAGTTTAGAGGGTTAGCTTGAGGCCACGTGTGTCCTTGAGCACCATGTGACGTCTCGGGGTAGGTTCTTGGGGTGTTACATGAACAAGCGGTTGTAGAAGTATGACCCACCATCACTAATAATAGCACATGGAGTGCCAAATTTGGAAAAAATATTACTCTTTAAAAAGACGGTGCCACTCCTACTTCGTTGTCTGGGAGTGCAACTGCCTTTACCCACTTTGATACATAGTAAACTACTACCAAAATATACCTCTTGCCATAGGACCTCATAAACGAGCTCGTGAAATTGATTCCCCACACATCAAATAACTCTAACTCCAAAATGTGTGTCATGGGGAGTTCCTTGCACCATGAAATGTTTCCTTGATGTTGACATTGGTCATAGGATCTTACAAAATCATGAGCATCCTTGTGAATTGAAGGCTAGTAGAACCCACACTATAGAATTTTGTGGGTTGTGGATGTGCCTTGTGGTGACCCCAACTGACGAAGAATGACAAGCTTCCAGAATGCTCATTGTCTCCACCTCTACAATACATCTTTGAACCACACCATCAGTGCAAACCCTGAAAAAATATGGAGCATCCCAAAAGTACTTCCTTACCTCGTGCATAAATCTCTGTCACTGCTGGAAGGATAATCCTTCTGGGATAAGGTCGCTTGCCAGAAAGTTAGAAAAATTAGTAAACCAGGGAATCAAATTATGAGATTCTTCCAACACTCACTAATTAGGAAAAACATAATATATCTCAAGATTATCCCCTAGTTTCTGTATAGTCTCCTCTTTAAGTCTAGATAAGTGGTTTGCAACTTGACTTTCTTTCCCTTTTCGGTCCTTAACTTCAAAATCAAACTCTTGTAGCAAAAGAACCCAATGAGTCAATCTGGGTTTGGCATCCTTCGTCGCCATCAAGTACCTTAAGGCTGCATGGTCGATGTACACTATAACCATAGTCCCAATTAGATAAGACCAAAATTTTTCCAATGCAAAAACCACTATAAGTAGCTCCTTCTCTGTGCTGTATAATTTTTTTGTGCGGGGTTTAAATCTTTGCAGGCATAGTAGATGGGATGAATTATATTTTCTCTCCTTTTTTCGAGAACAGCTCCCAAGGCTACTCCACTAGCATCACGCAATACTTCAAAAGGTGCAGGCCAATCAGGAGACACAATGATGGGTGCTAAAATCAACCTCTTCTTTAGGAATTTGAAAGCTTTTTGACAATTATCATCAAACACAAATTTTACCTTCTTCTCTAAATGCTTGCATAGAGGACTTGCAATTTTAGTGAAGTCCTTAATGAACCTTCTATAAAAGCCTGTATGACCCAGAAAAATTTGTGTGCCTCTAACTGACACTGGCGGTGGTAGCTTCTCAATCATATCAATCTTAAATTTTTCCACTTCAATACCATGAATAGAGATGTTGTGTCCTAGCACGATTCCTTCTTTCACCATAAAGTGGAATTTTTCCCAGTAGAGTACCAAGTTGCACTCATTACATCTTTGCAGTGCACTGGCCAAATGGGCTAAGCAGTCATCGAATGAGTCTCCAACCACTGATAATTCATCCATGAATACTTTAATAGTGTTTTTCACCATGTCTAAGAATATGGACATCATACATCTCTTAAAAGTAGCCGGCATATTACACAACCTGAACAACATTCACTAGAATGTAAAAGTCCCATAGGGGCAAGTAAAAGTAGTCTTTTCTTAGTCTTCAGGAGCAATCATGATTTGATTGTAACCCGAATACCCATCAATAAAAAAATACCAACTCTTGCCTGCTAATCTATCCAACATCTGATCCATGAACGACATCAAGAAGTGGTCTTTTTGTGTCCACTTTTTTAGCTTTCTGTAGTCTATGCTTACTCTCCACCCAGTCACTAATCTCATTAGTACTAATTCATTTTTGTCATTTGGAACCACTGTTATTCCTCTTTTCTTTGGCACGCATAGAGCCTGGCTTACCCACTTGCTGTTTGCAATGGGATCAACCACCCTCGCATCTAACCATTTGATCTGTGATGCTCAATACTGAGAGTGTTATATGGCTTAATCTGTATCTTGTGTGTGCATATGCCTGGTGGAATGCCCACAATGATGAAATCATCCACCCTATAGCTCTCTTGAACTTTCATAATACCAATATCAAAGCTTTTACCTATGCTCCTACTAGATCTACTGCAATAATTATCGGTAAAGTATTATTGGCCCCCAAGAATGCATACTACAGATGAGGTGGAAGGGCCTTCAATTCTAATACTGATGGTTCTTCAATCGATGGTCTTGCAGAAAGTATGGTTTTGTTCTTCAAGTCAAGATCTAGCTTCTTAGGGGTATATTTGTAAAACCCCATGCCATGTAATGCACAAGTCATCTCATCTTAGTCATATACCCCATCACTCTCAAAAATCATAATCACTTCTGCTAATGCTTCTACCCCTAATATCTCCTCAATAGGCACATCTACTACAACCACATTATTATTTATTACATTAATCATTGCTACCATTTTGATATTATTAGGATGCTAAACTATAATATATGTATTCAACATTATTTGCTTATTATTCCATTTGAAAGTTATCTCCTCTAGGTCTATAACAATCAATGCCCGACCAGTGGATAAGAAAGGTCTCCCCAGTATAATTGGAGAGTGATCATCCACTTCACAATCTAAAAGCATGAAGTCTGCTAGATAAGTTAAATATGCCACCTTCACTTCTACATTGTGTACAGTACCCATAGGCTTTTTTACAGATGAAGCAATCATCAACAACCTTGTAAACGTAGGTTTGAGTTTGCCTATTCCCATTACCTTGTATATCACCAATGAAATTATATTTATTCCTGCTTCCATATCACATTGAGCTTGATTAATCTCATAAGGCGTAATAGAACATGGAATGGTGATTGCAACCGGGTCTCTTTTCTTGTCTACTGATGGTGTATGAAAACCTACACTAAACTAATGCACTATATCTCGAAGCTCTCCTGCTACCCGGTCATCATTGTTATTGCTCCCAAAATCATCATCACTACAAGTTAGCTTCTTAAATTTAGGTTGAGGTGGCTTTTCTACAGCAATATCTTCCCTTTATGGCTCATTAGTAGCAAGAAGAAAGTGCTCATCAGGTGGAGAATCACTCATCGTGTTAATATCCAGGCAATGAGCCAGTGTTGGAGTATTCAGTGAATTATCTTGTGTAAGTGTTCCTAGCTATCTCTCAGCTAAAGTAATAGAGATTTGCCCATACTACTACTCTAACTACTTGATATCAGTTGTATGTGACTCATCCTTTTGGGCCAATCCTGAAACATTGACCTTGAGTTCTATAAGGCAAGCCTCTTGACTCTCTTGGTCCTTCATCATCTTAGCCAACATCTTTTCTATCTTGATTCCACATCTCATCTACTAGGTGGAATGTATCTTTCTTTATCATCATAGTGCCAACCTTGATTCCCTTGACCTTAGGCTCAAAAATCTGCCAACTAATAATCCACATACTTTGCCTTCTCCTGAAACTCAACCTCATGCCTCCTAGAAGCTGCACCTTACACCTCTACTGCATTAACCTTTTTAGAAGTTATTATTGTAAACTTCTTAGGTAACTCACCAACGTATGTCCTCAATAGTGAAATCTCCTGAGCTATAACATCCTCAGCTACTCTCCGCTCACCTGAAGTTCCAATGAAATAAATGTCAGAACCTCTCTCAACCTCCCAAGTTTGCCACCCTTAGTTAGTTAATGAGATCTGATCCATAATACTCAAAGCCATCTCCCATTGTAAGCTTACAAAGTCTCCTCTGGAGATAGTGTCTTCCATTACTATAAAACTGATTGTCTGGGCTCTATAGAAGATCTCCAATAGGCTTGTCCCTAAAATTTGGTGGTCGGGAACCATGCTAAGCTTCTTCTTGAACTTGAAACATGCCTCATACATAGATTCTGACTGCAACTGCCTAAAGTTATAAATCTCTTCCTTGAGATGCAATACCCTGGATGGAGGAAAGAACCTATTCAAGAACTATCTGCGTAACTCGCTCCATATAGTGATGGACCCTCTTGGAAGTTCCCTTGGCCATAAATATGATTCTCCCATAAGGAAAAAAGAAAACACTTTCAGTTTCAATACCTCTTGATGTACCCCAGGTATGGTATATAAAGTGAAGATTCCAATAAAATTCACCAGATGTATGTTTGCATTGTCTGTAGCAAATCCTACAAACATGCCCTTCAAGTACAAGAGTTTAATGATAGCACTAGAAATATTGAACTTGACATCTGGGGGCAAGACAAGAGGAATGATAGCTCCAGTATATGATGGCTCAATGTATCCTAGATACTCTTCATCATCATCATACAACTGAACATACTGATATGCTGGGATCACTTGAGGCTGGCCTCCTCTATATCTATTTTGGTTTCCACTGAGTAATGCTCGATAATCTCTTGCATGTCTCTGCTCAACTAACTCTGCCTTTCGAGCAATGCATTGAGCTTCTACTACTAGCATCCTTTCATTCTCAGCTTAAGCTAAAAACTCAGTAGTCTATCGATAAACAGTATCCTAAAATCCTTTAGGAGGGGGGAAGGAGCAAATCATCTCTTTTTAGCTCTGGCATCCTACAATGTATCTATAGGATCCTCTTTGAATTCAGATTCTATAGGTGTAACGGATTTCCTCTACTCTGTGAGCTAGGAATACACCGGTGTATGCCTCACTACAAACAAAAAAAATGCCTTCAATTCATAAATTAACACTGTAATCTCTGGCAACGACGCTAAATTTTTGATGACGTCCAAACAATACCTCCTATTAGATGATTATATGGTCGATGTCAAAATATAGTAACCCAACTAGCTTAGGGTCTAATCCCAAGGGAATATGTGGCTTTGCAGATTTCAGCAGTTGTAGTCAACAGGCAGAATAATAAAATTAAATGAGGTGATTTGGATGGCTGAATTAAACAAAGAGCAAGTATCAATTTCAACTATAATGAATATTGGTTAACACTGGGATTGTGCCCCCTTGTCATGTCAACTGCATAGGCTTATCGTGCATTATTAAACCAATCAAATATCTTACATGCAAAATCGATAAGTTATGTACCTTCTATAATCTTTTGGACGAGTAAAAGGATTTCACCCTTTATCTTTTAAGTCTCAGGATGTCACCTTACTAACCCTTATCTTGATCCCAGTTAACTATTACTTTTTGAGTCTCTAACTCTCAGATGACAGTTATCAGTCATTCACTATATTCCATGATTAGCATGGATAGACAAATAATATTCACTATATTTCTAAGTCTCTTATTTTGGTTTGATGCATTGGGCACATTGCATGATTTTAAGTTGAGGGTGGGGCTACTTGTGGGTGTTGATGTCCTTCGTGGGTTTTTATTGCCATTCCTCTTTTCCCCAGAGTCTTGTTCCTAGTAGAGCCGGCATGTTTAGGCATATTGTGTTTTATTTTGTGATGTGTTGTGGTTAACTGGGAGAAAAATATGTATCTACGGCAGTTGACATATTATTTTTAATTTTTGAACACCTCTCCAAAGGTCTGTTTTATAACTGCGTAATATTCATTTATGTGTGACCACTGTGCATCTTGTTATAGCATTAGTTCTAGTAACATGATAACCATTGCTAAACAATTGCATGAACCGAATGGGTAATATCTTGTGATGTACCTGAGTGCCATGTGTGTGTGAGAAACTACCTAGTTCCCATTGAATGTTGAAATCCAGAACTTTTCTGGTTAGTCTTACCTTGGTTGAAGGATAGGGGTTAGGAAAGGATCATAGACCGTTTTGATATTAGCTCACTTTTAGACTAAATAACCTTCCTTGTATGTAGAATATCCCTTGATACCTACTTTGAGCCTTATTAGCCTATTTATTTTTATGACACCTATCACTTTTCTAATTTTTATCATAATGAACCTGTTTTGGCCCTGGTCTTCCTTGGACACTGTGCACCTTGACTTAGGCAAATAGCCTAAGTTGAGGGTGGCTATCATAGGGGTGCGTGATGTAAAATGAGTATGAAGAAAGGTAGAGTAAAAGAAAAGAATAAAAATTTGGGTGCGGTGGAAAGAGCAAGAAAAGGAAAAGTTGTGAAAAAAAAGAAGTGATTGCAGAAAAGAACCGCACCCATCCTGAGTAAGTGTGATCAAGAAAAGAGAAGAATAGAAAAAGGCTAATGAGTGAAACCCAAAAAATCTAGTGTAGTGTCAAGGATGCTTAGTCACTTTAAATATCATCGAGTATCATACCAGCCCCTAGCCTACATTACCAGCCTAAGAGAAGACCTATAGTGATCCTAGCTAACCTGTCTGAAAGTCTTGGTAATGAAAATATGGGAAATCCTATGGTATTCGGCATACATTGATTGGAACTTCATTCTGAGAGCGAGTGTCTGGTGATTGTCTCCATGGTTACATATATAATATCTGATATAAGTGACGTGGGACTTCTTTGTAGTAAGGGCACACTGGTTATGTTGCTAGTTGCTAACTTATTTGGGTAGTGTAATTTGTACATATGTATAGTTATTGTTTCTAAGTTGATGCCATATCTTGATTCATTTCTGTCACACTGTTGATCTTTATGGATATACACAGCTGGGTTTAAAGAGATTGAAAATGGAGAGAGTAATGTGTTTTGAACTAAAATTGATGATAAACTGTCATAGGTATCTTATGCGTCTCTTGGTTAAGCATCGTAGTGTTGTGTTTTAGTTGCTTGAGGACAAGCAATTGGAAACTACCTTAACTCAAAGCACAGGGCATCATATCAATTAAAGTCATCTCATAAGAGCCCATATTTAGTCACCAATGTACGTCACCTATTCAAATGCTCCATACTATTTTAGTGCAACCCCATACTTAATTTCTATCATGTAGTGAATCAACAAATCCCAATTTATTGACAGTGAAGACATAGTTCAACAAAACACATCACTAGAAAATCAAGTCACATCTTGACCCTAGGAGTTACCACATCACTTAAGTCATTATTTACATTTCGGAATACCCATGCTTCACACATGAACAATGTGTCAAACCAACAATAACAGCATATCACCATCACCTCCTAACATTCCTACACAATTTTAACAACTACTATTCAGAGTAAATTCAATTTAGGGAAACCAAATCCCTTGGGATTGAAATTTCAAATCAACTAAGTTTCAAATCACACAAGTCATAGCAATATTTAAGCTTCTCAAAATTTAAACTCAAAGTATCATGAAAACTTACCTTGTCTTGGTTGAGAAAAGAGGTTGAAGTTGATACCTTGTAAATTTTTTGACAAGACTTGACTAAAGAGTGATTTAGGGTTTTTTGGGGGAAAGGGGGCGGCACGCAGCTAGGGTTAAGTGAGGGGAGTGAAAATGGTTAAGTGTGTTATTTATAGATGTGACACAGCAATGATGGTCGATGCGACACGTTGTATATCGCATTGAATAATCAATGTGACGCGTCAAGTTCGCGTCGATTCTCTAGAAATAGCCTTGAAAATTTTTTCTAAGTGTGGAATTTATGCCCATCGATGCGACGTGCCAAGATCGCGTTGATCCTCTGGAAATTGCATCCAAAAATTTTTCTAAGGACAAATTTCTCAGATTTTTTAAGCATCTTTTCTTACCCCTTACCTTTTTCACCACTTATCAATAATTTACTTACTCAATGGCCCATGTTCACCATCTTCTTTATCTTCTCATTCCTGCACATCAATAAAAAACAATGAAATTACGTAAGCAAAAATGGGTTGCCTCCCACCAAGCGCCTTATTTTCGGTCGTGGCACGACTCATTTTTTGTATTTTTCTTTTTGTTCTTCATCTACTAAAAATTCAAACTACCTATTACATTACATTTGTAGGTTGCCTCCCACATAGCACCTTATTTTACATCATGGCACGTCTCAGCTCATTATCACTCATCAGCAAAAGTGATAGATTCCTTGTGCTTATCCAGATAATCCACCCAATAGTGCTAAACAATAACACAAGTTATTCGGGTTCAAATACTCTTTCTTGAATTTGCTTATCATGCCATCTTTTGGTCTTCTCCTTGTATAGTTTGGCATTTTCGTAAGCATGAAGTATAAACTCCTCAAGCTCATTCAGCTGTAATAACCTTTTCTCTCTCGTGGCATTCATATCAAAGTTCAGCTTCTTCACCGCCCAATATGCTTGGTGTTCCAACTCCACAGGAAGATGACACGCTTTACCATACATCAAGCGATATGGAGACGTCCCAATGAGCATCTTGTAAGTTGTTTGATAGGCCCAAAGTGTATCATCTAGCTTCTCTACCCAATCTTTTCTCTACCCATTCACGATCTTCTGAAGTATTTGCTTAATCTTCCAATTTGATACCTCAACCTGTCCACTAGTTTGGGATGGTATGCAGTGGAAACCTTGTGCCTCACACCATACTTAGCAAAAAGATTTTTGAACCAGGTGTTAATGAAATGCATATCTCCGTCACTAATTATTGCTATTGGTGTACTAAATCTGGAAAATATGTTGTTCTTCACAAATTTCAGCACCAATCTTGCATCATTGGTCGGACTCGCCATAGCTTCCACCCATTTAGAGACATACTCAACCGCTACAAGAATGTACAAATTACCTTTTGAAGGTGGGAATAGGCCCATGAAATTGATCCCCCAAACATCAAAGACTTCAACTTCTAAAATATTATTGAGGGGCATCTCATGACGCCTAGATATGGTACCCAATCTTTGACATTGATCATAATTCTTTACAAAAGCAACTGCATCTCTAAGAAAAGTAAGCTAGAAAAAAACTGATTGCAACACTTTTCTCGCAGTCCTCTCACCCCCATGATGTCCACCATATGGAGATAAGTGGAAATTTTATAGCACCTTTAAAAATTCAGCCTCTGGGATACACCTATGAATAACTCCATCTGGACCCTGCTTGAAAAGGTATGATTCATCCCAAATGTAGGCACGAGAATCATGGAGTAATTTCTTCCTTTGTTGTGTAGTGGACTCAGGATGGTACACCTCACACGCTATCAAGTTCACAATATCCGCGTACCATGGGAACTCAACTGCATCTAACGACAATAACTTCTCATTAGGAAACTCTTTCTTAACACTAAGGAAGTCATCCACAATATGGTCTCAATTTTCCAGCCGTGACAAGTGTTCAGTAACTTGATTTTCAGCTCTCTTTCTATCTCACACCTCAAGATCGAATTCTTGTAGTAGTAGAATCCACCTAATCAGTCATGGCTTCACATCCTTTTTGTTCACAAGATACTTAATGGCAGCATGGTCAGTATGAACAATGACCTTAGTACCAACTAAGTAAGATCTAAACTTATCGAATGCATACACCAATGCCAATATTTCTTTCTCTGTAAATGTGTAGTTAACTTGAGTATAATTCAACACTTTGCTAGCATAGTAGATAGAGCAAAATATCTTATCTCTTCTCTGACCCAAAACCACTACCACAGTAATGTCACTAGCATCACACATCAGCTCAAAAGGTAACTCCCAATCTGGCGCGATTAGAATAGATGCTTCAGTCAACTTCTTATTGAGCTTTTCAAAAGCTTCATAGCAATCTTCCCCAAACTCAAACTTGGATTCTTTCTCTAACAATTTGCACATTGGGCTTGCAATCTTTGAGAAATCTTGAATGAATCATCTATAGAACTGTACATGTCCCAGAAAGCTCCGCACTCCTTTAACTATGACTGGATGAGAAAACTTTTCAATCACTTCAACCTCCGCCTTATCCACTTCAAGTCCTTTGCATGACACTTTATGGACTAGGATAATTCCTTTCTTAACCATAAAGTGTCACTTCTCCCAATTCAGCACCAAGTTTGTTTCCTCACATTGCGCTAGGACTCTTTCAAGTTCTGCAGGCACTTTTCAAAAGAATTACCATACACAGAGAAATCAGCCATGAATACCTCCACGAATTCTTCCACTATGTCTGAGAATATTGCCATCATATATCTCTGAAATGTAGCAGGTGCATTGCATAAGCCAAAAGGTATATTTCTGAATGCATATGTACCGTATGGACAAGTAAAAGTGGTCTTCTCTTGGTCGTTCGGTGCTATTCTTATATAATTATAGCCGGAGTACCCATCCAGATAACAATAATACTCTTGCTCCGCCAATATATCTAGAATTTGGTCGATGAAGGGAATTGGATAATAATTTTTATGAGTCGCTTCATTTAACATACGATAATCAATAAAAATCCTCCAACCTATCACCGTACATGTGGGAATCAACTCATTATCATCATTGGTCACTACAGTCATTCCTCTTTTCTTTGGTACACAGTGCACCGGACTCACCCATTTGCTATCAGAAATTGGGTAGACAATACCACTAGCTAACTACTTGATCACTTCTTTTCTAACCACCTTCTTCATCATAGGATTCAACCTTCGTTGTTGCTGCACTCTGGGTCTATAACCCTCTTCCATGTAGATGTTGTGCATGCAAAATGCTGGATTGATTCCTGTAATATCAGACATTTGCCAACCAATCGCCTTCCTTCTCCTCTTCAGCACTGCTATAGCTTCCTTTACCTGTAAATCTGATAATCCTGCAGACAAAATAATAGGAAAGGTATCCTGATCACCAAGAAAAATATATTGTAAATAAGGAGGAAGAACCTTAAGCTCCAAGTTAGGAGCATTTTTGACTGAAGGTCCGGGTGATAGATCAATCAGCCTATTCAAAGGCTTGAACGATACTTTCTTTATTTTAATCAATGCCAAATTCATAATCTAGACCAATTCCAATGCTTCCACATCTCCATACAGATCATGACCCATCAAAGCTCGCTCTAATAGATTATCAGACAACAACAACTACTAATCCAAAGTAAGATCAATAATTAATATAGAAGACAACTCCTCATATATAGATGGAAGTTTTAATGCTTTGTACATATCAAAAACTTCTACTTTATCGTGTGCTCTCATTGTCATTTTTTCAGCTGCTACAACAATGAGTGACTATCCTATTGCTAAGAAAGGTCATCCCAAAATAAATAGAACAACAAGATCAGCCTCAAAATCAAGAATTATAAATTCCACTGGGAAGATTAAAGATCCCACTAGCACCAACACATCTTTAATAATACCATATGTCCTAGAAATGGACCTATCCGCCAACTGCAACACAATAGTCTTAAGTTTGGGACTCCCAAGACCCATCTTTCGGTACCATGATGTGGGCATGAGATTTATGCTAGCACCCAAGTCACACAATCCACGTGCACAAATATTCTATCCAATGGTAATCTGCAAGGTGAAACTACCTGGATCCTTCAACTTTGTGGGCAGTTTATTCTGAATTTTGGACGTGCACTCTTATGTAAGTACAACTGTAGCATATTCGGTCAACCAGTTTTTATTGGCAACAATATCCTTCAAGTATTTTGGATATCTTGGCACAGTCTGCAGAATGTCAACAAGAGAAAGGTTTACTTGAACCTGCTTCAGAAGATCTAGGAACTTCTTATAACTTGTTTCCTCTTGATGTTTCCTTTTCCTTAGAGGAAAGGGTAATGGGATAGTTTTCTTTTCCGCACGAATTTTATCTGTTGCCTCTTTTTCCTTGACTTCTTCCTCTGCATTGTCTTTCGATCTGTCATCAGTGAGTATGGGATTATCCTGCTCCTGAATTGTCTCTTTAGTTTGTAGCCCACTCCTTATTTTAACAACATTTACCTGCTTCGGATTAGCCTCTGTATCGCTAAGTAATGCTCCTTGTGGCTTTGTATTCTGTGATCCTGCAATTTGACCCAACCACAACTCTAGATTTCTTGTAAGCAATTGTTGAGTCTTTATGTCAGTTGAAAATTGTGCTTGTTAAGCCATAAACTTCTTAATCAATTCCTCCATATTACTAGTCTGAGCGGTCACCTGATTATTCTAAGCCGGTTGTGGATTTGGTTGTACTGGTCCTTTGTACAGATTTGCATTTTGTGCCAGATTTCCACCCCATGAGAAATTAAGGTGGTTCCTCCAATTGGGATTATACGTGTTGCCAAAATTTTATTGACCCTAACGATTTGCATTCCCCACATAGTGACTGAATCTAGACTAACAGAACATACGTCTTCTTTGTGCTCACCATTTCCACAAAATTCATACCACGAATATACCTGTTAAACTGCATTTATTACGGTTGTTGGTTGTGTCACACCCAACTTTAGGTTGTTTAGCTGAGTAGTCATATAGTTTTGCATTACTGCAATTTGTGCCTATAATGCAGTGAACTGATCTACCTCCAATACCCTTACAACCTTCTTGGCAACAACGCTAAAAAATTGTTACGTCCCTACGAACATGCAAGTGTACGTGATCGTACAAGTAGTATAAGACTTAGAAAGTCAGATATCATTTCCACGAGGACTAATAAACTAGAAATTTAGTCAACTTTTAGTTTGAGACAAATTGGTATTAAGTTCTTGAGAGTATCAAGATGATTGTGAATTTATGAATAAAAATGTAAATTATTAAACAAGAAATAACTAGTGGTGACTAGAGCAAAGCAAGCAACGGTTGTAATCAATAATGATAACAATTTCAGGATTGAGGCAATTTGAACAATCATACAATTCTCTATTCTTATCATAGTCTAATTGGTTATCGGGTTGTTGATTCGTAAGGTTTATGCCACGATCTTGATCTCCCGGCCTCAAATCTTTTATCTATTGAATATTGTAGCTACAACTCCCACAGAGATACAACAATTCTTCTAAATTCATAAAGTTATCTTCTTACAGTTGAACCAAGCAAGGCTTCTAGGTATATCTCTATCCTAGATGCTAATTCAAATCCCTTATTTATAAAAAGATAAGAACCTTGCTCCCTAATTTCTTCGTTCTATCCTATGATTCTCCTCCCGGATGCACATAGAAATATAGATTTATTCTAATGGTGGTCACTCATTAAAATAGTAAGTGTAAGAAATTAAGAACAACCTAGATGATAATCCAAAAAGAAGCTATGAATGAGAATATAAAAGAGTAATCATGTTCTTGGCCTCAACCCTAGAATAAGGGTGTTTAGCCACTCATGTTTGAATTCAACATCCAAAATAAGTAATTAATTATACCCAAAATAATTCTTGAAGTAATAAAGTTCAAAAGAAGTATTAAGAACCCTAAAAGAAAGAATTTTTTTATTTTTCACCACTGCAATGCTTGCCAAAGGCCCCTGTAATTGTGCTCACGTGTTCCTTTTATACTAGGGAAAATTTCACCAGATCTGTACTCTTGATGCGATGCATCACAATTCACGTTGTATCACCCAATGCATTTCATCCTTATCGCGTTGTTCCACTGGAATTGCACTTCCAAAATTAGGCTAAGTCCATTTTGTCACCACACGACGCGACACGCTGACATCACGTCGTTTCACTGGAAGTTGCTCCTCAATATTTAGCTAAGTGTCAAAAGTTGAGGCATCGACTTGATGCATTCATATCACATTGATGCACTGGAAGTTGCACATGGAATTTTTGCTAACTCAGAAAAATCACGCATCGACGCGACGCGTTGACATTGCGTCAATGCACTAGAAATTGTTCTTTAAATTTTTGCTAAGGCACATAATGTTACCAATTGACGCGATGCATTGATATTGCATCGTGTCACTGGTATTCTTCTCCATTTTCTTTCCTCTGGTGTATCTCCATATGTTTTTGCCTTCGACTGCATGGTCCTTTGCCTCATGATGATATGAATTCCATTTTCTTCCAAATCCATGAGAAATCAACCCTGTTTTTCTAATCACAACGGTTAGCTATGAAACATAATTTAACATGTTTAACATACTTTTTATTCTCGAAACAAGTCCAAATATGGGTAAATAGCGGTGTTTGGACATATAAATGCGCCCAAGATCACTCGCTCTTTTTTTCTCTCTCAATAATACAAATAACAACTACTCAATAAATTGCTCAATCCTTCACAACAGATCGATTTTCTTCCCATTTCCGGACACATAGGTGTTATTTTTAACTTCATTCTTGCTTGTATCCGCTGTTTTGATTATCTTCGTAGGTAACAGAGTTTGAGAAGAGTTCTATATTTGTTCCTTTGTCTAAAAATTAGAGATTTTAAGTTAGTGATGAAAAATAAGACTTTTAGTTGTATTATCTTTGAGAATGAGTTTATAATCTTGAGTTTTGATGGTAAAATCGTCGGAAGAACTCGAGAAAACCCTAATTTTTGTCGCAGTGTTCCGTTGATTGTGGTGGCATTGGTGGTGGTGGTTGTTTGTGGTAGTGTTGGTGGTCATGGTGGTGTTTTTGTGGTGGTGGTTGGTGGTGGTGGTGGTGGCATTAGTTGGTGGTGTTTGTGGTTGTTGGTGGTGGTGTCGGCATTGGTGGTGTTTGTAATGTATTTTTTAAAATTTATGCATACATCAATTGTAATGTAATTTTTGTTTTTCTGTTGTTTATAGGTAAAATATGTCTCCCAAAAGAAAATAAAGTGAATATGGATCAACTTCTGACCACCTTAACAAAAAAGGTTACAGTACAGAGGGATTCAGAAGAGCTTCCTGAATAATCTCAGCTAGGGAATAGTGAAGTTGAGGACAAATATGAAAACAACATTAAGGGAGATAGACAAGGGTCTATAGATGGTGATAAGAAAAATAAAAGTAAGGAGGAAGAAGAAGAAGAAGATAAACAAGAAGAGGAGGAAGTAGAAAGTGAGAAGCATGATCATCAACATGAAGATAATGCATCACCAATGAGGCATAAATTAAGATCGAAATCCCAGCATGAGGCTGTCAAAACTATTAGTATTGATAGGTTTCAAGTTGTGATTCCGATAGATGACCCTACAGAACTAACTGGTGATCTTGTACATAAATGTCAGTTGGGGAAACCTTTTGATGAATTTTGGAATATTATGAAGAATGAAAACATAGACGAACTTTTTAAGAGTAGCTGCTTTGGACACTTTCTTGAGTTGCCTGAGGAGCACATTGCCCATTTTCAAATAAGCATGGTATATGGTCTTCTCAAGTTCAGGATCAAGTAAGTGGGGGATGATAAAGATTCGAAGGAGGACAAAAAAAATGGATGAAATATAAATCAACTTCTATGGGATGCCGGTTTGTTTTAGCTTGAAAGAGTTTGCATAGTGACGAGCTTGAGATGCGATCATTCAGAAGAAACTCTCACCAACAAAACACCATGCAAAAGGTCCAAGGAAAGCAAGACAGTCAAACCACCACCATCAAATACAAGAAAGTCATTGTCCCAGCGACCACCCACCAAAACCAACAAATGCAAGGAAAAAATAGATGGGTTGTTAAACATTACTGGACATGGGTACAAAGCCAGTAAGTTGATAGCACATCTCAAGGATAAAACCATATCAAATAAGTCCAATGAGAAATTGTGCTTAGTTTGGTTTGCCCATTCCATTATATTGGCAAGAGACGTCTACAAAGTCATAGAAGATGATTTGTTGAAGCTTGCTGAGGATTTTGATAAATAAAATAATTATCCCTAGGGATATGACAGCTACTACTTAACTGCCAAATATTTACTAACAAAGCTATCCCCAAAGACTATCATATTATACGGCTTTCCTTGGGCTTTCATGGCAAATTTAATCACTATTTGTTTACTCATCTATTAATTTATATTGAATAATTATTTGCTTACCTCCTGTTTGTATTTTTTAGGCTTGGAAATTTAAAGCCATTCCTCACCTCCGAAAGTAGGTTAAGGATTACCCGGATAAGGTTTCTCATCCAAGGATCCTTAGGTGCTTGGCTGCAAAGAGCAACATAAGAATTAAGAAGGCTGATATCTTTAACCCTATGGATGATGCAGTACGTCTTCTTTCGAGTAAAATAATTTGACTCAAACAAAGATATTGAAATAGATGTACCATCTGTTATGACAGATAGGTTATCTATTGCAACAGTTACTCATCCACTACAACTGGTACAATATGTGGGTAATCTGTTGCGATAGACGATCATATTTCGCATCAGATTATCCATTTGTTGCTTTGGTTATCTAAACCTAACTCAACAGATTAGCCATCTACTATAAATTATACAATAGATGGGTAATCTGATGCAATATATTGTTGATCCATTAGGACAGACAGATTAGTTATTGTAACAGAAAGATTATTTGTTGTATAAAATATTCCATCTATTGCGACCTATGGGTTATCTATTGTAATAAATTACCCATCCACTACAACTGGTACAATAGATAGGTAATATATTGCGATAGATAATTCATATTTCACATCAGATTACCCATCTGTTGCTTTGGTTCTCTGAACCTAATTCAAGCGATTACCCATCTAATGCAAATTATGCAACAGATGGGTAATCTAATGCAACATATTGTTAATCTGTAATGATAGATAGATCAATTATTGCAACAGAAAGATCATCTGTTGCATAAGTTATTTGTGTTAACATATAACCCAACTGACTGTAAATTATTATATTATTTAAATATATCTGTCTTTTTTATTATGTTGTGCATCCATGGATCGTGCCTACTGAGCAGGAGTTGGGGATGACTTCTATTATTACTCTAGGTTTTATTGATATAATAGCAGACCCAACGGTGGAGTTAATAAAGAAGGAATTGGCTGGAGCAACAACCATAAGAAGAGCAGTTAGGCATGGTCAGCCTAATATTGAGGCTCTTTATGACCAACCTACTACAATAGATCTGGGTGCCTCTTCTGGAGGTGTTGCTGGTGTAGTTGTTGATGTTGGTAGCAGGTATACTGGTGCTGCTGCCAATCATGATGATGAGCATGTTGATGCTCGAGAAAAAATAAATATATTTGGAAACACCCATTTCATAGGTCCCTCTCACTGTTACACAAGTCGCTCTCACCCTTACACTGGTCCCTCTCACCTCTCTTCACCCTCATATTCTCGTTGCAAATGCAAAGAGTGCAAGGACAACTAGGATAAACTCTTTGAAAAAGTAGAAGCTATTGCTAAACTATTGAGGAATTGAAATCCAAGAGGGGTGACATACCATCCAAGAAGGTGAGGGAGCCATACACTCCTGCAGTGGTAGTTTGGAGGAAGAAAAGAGCAATTAGCCAAGTACTCTCCAATCAGAAATAAAAAAAATTGCAACTCCTCCCTCTCCAAGAGTTGTTGAAGTTTAACAGATATTCAAGAAGGTGGACATATACGTGGAACTTGGTGCCAAAGAGTAGAGGGATCTGCTACGGGCCAAGAATGCCAAGCAAGCCACACAAGATTACCCCATCCATACCTTTTTTGGCCAATATTTCAAGAGTATGACAGATATGCATACGTAGTACGTGGACATGGTAAGTTTACTTTTCCTAACCTGGCCTTCTAATCTACTCCATGAAGAAGAAACTATGTAAAGTAACAAAAAATGGCATCTTCAACTCTCGATTGATCGGAACAAGCGACAAATGCACAATCTAACATAAATCATTACATATATTAGAATGATGATTAGATCATTCAAAAAAAATCATTAATTAAAATAAAAACTTAATTATAATTATACTTACTGCATCTTTTGGGGGGTTGAAGAGATCAAGAAATTTTACATTTTTATCAGTTTTGGCCGACAACCATCTCAAGATTCTTAGACAAGAAACTTCTTCCTGGTAGTTCACTTGTTGTCCCCAAATAAGGAATGACTTCAAATGCTCAAGCCTATAAAATAACGCCAACAAATCAAAACCATTATTGAATAAAAAAATAAATCATATTATAATAAAAGAAATATTTACCATGAAAGCCCATGGAAAGCCATATAAGTTGACTGTTTTTGGCGTGAACGGGGTCAATAAATATTTGACAGTCATTTTGAAGATTTCATAACCCCAAGGATGACTGTTAAATGCCTCAAGATCCTCGGAGATCTTTATCAAACCAAGTAGTATGTTGTTGTTAATGTCTCTCGCCCAAAGAATATTATGTACAAACCAAACCAAGCAAAATGATTGCTTGTGCTTCTTTGAAATTCTTTTACTTTTCAACGCTTCTATCAAATTTTTATTTTTGAATCTTGAACCAACAATGGACACCAGGTCATCATGATCACTTGACTTGTCTTTGCCTTTTTTGGGTGTGCGGGGTGTTTTTTTGGGTTGGAATAGGTATAACTTGAGAAGGAGATGAAGGATAATATTTTAGTCCAATAACTATGGTAAAATCCTTACAACCAAAACAAACAGGCATGCCATAATAATTTATCCACACCTTATCTATCTTATCTTTGTTTTTATACATAACATATGCTTGAGAAGATCATATACCATTTTTATTTAAAAATGAGCACTGTTGTCCTCCGGCAAATTAAGATATTGTCCAAAGCAGTTGTCCCTGAAATAAGCATCTAATTTTTGTTCTCGAAGTATTTTTCTGAAGGCGTCGAAAGATTTTTCCATGGATGAGTTAACCATGAAATCACCCATTAAATTTGTGGCACCATCGCACTGCATTCTAACAGGATAACGATCAATGCTGAAGGTTTTGACCAACTCTTCGGTGGAAGGGCTATTAGCATTTGTATCATCTCTTTTGAAACATTCCTCATCCCCATGTTCATCATATTCTGCTCTTGATTGAGATAACGCTTGTAAAGCAAGCTCATAGAGTAGTGGATATAGCCTAGCTACTTCACTTGTTCCTTTACTTGGACTTTTGGGAGCCATATAATCTAAAAATAATAGGAACATGAAATACATTATAATTAAATAGTGCATCATCAAAAAAGGATAATAGTATATATAACATGTACAACAGTAAAATAATAATTCCAGTAGATCACATATCTATAGCACCAGGTAGGTTATCTGTTGCAACTTATAACCAACCTATTGTTGTGGATGAGTAATCCGTTGGAAACAGTAAAAATAGATAACTTGTCTTTTGCACCAGGTGAGTTATCTGTTGCAACTTATAACCAACCTATTGCAACGGATAAGTAATTCGTTGGAAATAATAAAAATAGATCACTCGTCTGTTACACCAGGTAGGTTATCTATTGCAACTTATAACAAACCTATTGCAGTGGATGAGTAATCCGTTGGAAACAATAAAAATAGATCACCCATTTGTTGCACCAGGTAGGTTATCTGTTGCAACTTATAACCAACCTGTTGCAGTGGATGAGTAATCCATTGGAAACAATAAAAATAAATCATTCATCTGTTGATACAGAGCACTCATCTGTTGAAAAATGAGTTATCTATTGGATCAATATTGTTTAGATTTCTCTCAAACGGAAGAGTTGTCTGTCGCAACAGATGAATAATCTGCTAGATATTTCATCTATTGCATCAGATATTTCATCTGTTGCATCAGATGGTTCATCTGTTGCAACACCATTTTTACCAAGAAAAACGACAAATCAACCCAGCAACACCAACATAACACACACACACTAAGAACAGTAGCGGTGACCAAAAATCACTAACAAATTAAATCAACAGTTCGACAATAAAAACTACAATAACAATAAAAATTATATTTCACACCGGAAAGAGTAGAGAAGAAATGCTAGAAATTAGGGTTTTATTCAGTCCATATTTCAAATTTAAGCAAGAAATATTGATATTGTTAACCAATACTAGAAGAGAAGTTGGCTCAAGTTCTGTTAATTCTTCATAACTAAAAAGACATAATTTTTTGCCTATGAAAGAAGAAATGGGACGACGAAGAACTCAAAGTTGTTGTCGCCGGAGAACACTGCTTGTCACGTCGATTGACGATTGAAAGTTGAAAAGGAACGCGCCCAAATATTTGTCGCCGGAGCTTGAAGTCGTCGGGAATTGAAAAGAGAAACTTTGTAGAACTATTGGTTGAAAGAGAGTTAAGAGAGACTGTCGAGAGAGGGGGGAGAGAGACAGTTGATTTAGAAAGGAGAGGAGTATGGGTTGATTTATATTTTTGAAAAGATTAGAAAGTTTTGAAAATATTAATCAAGTCCACAATTAACTTAATCAAGTTTCCTAATTATGTTTGACTCTTTAAGTTGGTCAATGTCACCAATCCTTCATTCAAGACTTAAAAGACACCTTTTCTTCAATTTACTCAAGAAACTAAACAAAAAAGAAACAACAAAAAATGGTACATCGCAACTAAAGTTGTTGGCACTGAATTTGCATCTTTCTTGTTGTTTTTTCTTTTCAGTTATTTTTCCTCTTCAATTCTTTTTCTTTTATTGATATTTTTTCTATTATTTTCATTCCTTAATTTCTCTCACAATTTGATAGACATATTCTTTTTAGATCAAAATAGTGCATTTTTATCAACAACCAAACACTAAAAATTCAGATTGATATACCAAACAGAATAGGAGATCTTTCCAATGCTAGGCATATATGGAGGGAAATGAATTTTGCAACTTCCTAAGAGAAAACTAAAATATGTGGTTATTTAGTTGCAAGTATCAATTTTTTTTTTTGTAATGTTGTTTTGTGTAGTTACAACTTGTTGGTTTTTATTTATAAAAAACAAATAACCCGAATAGGAAATTCTCTCTCAACATTTAGCTTCTGTCATTCCATCGGAGTTAATGACCACCTCGAACCCCTCCAGAACCACCTGATACCCTAAATGGAGACATAGCCATGAACCCTCCTAGAAAACCCCTCTTTAGCGATATAATAAGGGATAAAATACCCTTCCCCACCCTCCTTAATATAGATTTAGGATCGAAAGATTCCCCCCTCTTTGATAAAGGAGAAGGCTCAGACTCGATTGTTCTATCTCAGGAAGAGCGACAAAGATTATATTCCCCTTGGAAATTTTCTGACATAATCAAGCTAGTGGGGAAAAAAATTCACCATGTATACTTTAAAAAAAGCTAATTGATATGTAGAAGTTGAAAGAATTCCCCCCCTAATAGATTTAGGACTTGAGTTCTATACTGTCAAATTCTGCGACCCAGAATCGCAAAAGAGGATTTTAAAAGAGGGACCATGGTTTGTAGCAGGCACATACCTATAAATTCGTCTGTGGGAACCAAATTTCATGGCCAAAGACTCCCTAATCGAATCCACCGTGATCTGGCTAAGATTTCCCCCAATTACCCACTGAATTTTATAATAATTCAATCCTGCAGAGAGTGGGATCTAAGGTGGGAAAATTACTCAAGATTGATGCTTGTACGTCTTCAACTTTGAGAGGCAGATATGCTAAAATCTGCGTTCAAGTTCCGTTGAGATCTTCATTGATACCCTACGTCATTATCGTCAAGCACACTCAAGCTATCCACTATGAATGCGAAGGTTTTCTCTGCAAAACATGTGGATGCTTGGGACATACCCTCAGCAGTTGTCACTTTGCCATTGATGGAAAAGTCGATGGAGATAACAAGGCCATGGAACCTTCAACAACTATATAGGAGGAATGGATAATGATGACTTTCAACAAAAGCAGAAGGGACAGGAATCATACCGGACAAAGTAATAAATTAAGGCAAAATTCCACTAAGGTGAAGAGGTTTGATACTACCACGGGTAAGTTTCTCGACTCTCATACTTCCGCTGTCCATCAGAAACCGCCCTCCAACGATCCAACACTGGCAGCTCATGGTAAGTCCTCTTCTCCCTCTAACAACCCTAATGGGCCGGGTACATCAAGGTCCAAATGGTCCCCTGGACCCAAACCATACCTGACTAATACTCAGCCCAAAACAAATAGCCTGAAGAGGCCCAATTCCTTGATCAGCCCAGACTGGGCTATCACCACTCCTGAGGCCCAGATCAAGGTCCCAATACCCCCTTTAACCCAACCCACATCTAATAGCTTACTCAGCAATCCTTCTTATACTGACTTGGAAAAAAATCCCACTCCACTCTTTTTTTCCTAATGTCTACTATTCTCTCTGATTGTGCTTTTTCGGCGCACACCAATCAAAGGACTGAAACAGTCCTTTCCAACAGAGCTTCATTTAATGTTCAAACAGTGGACATGGAGGGAAACCACAGAGTCTCCTCCAAATACACTACTAATACAAACATTTCTACCATAACTGGCTCCCAATTAGTAAACTTCTCCCCTTACAACTCCCCTTCTCAATCCTATAATGGCTTCCTCGAGTCAGTCCCAAACATCCTTCATGGTTTACAAAACCAAACCACTGGACTAGAACCACTATCCGGCCTCGTGGCTTGAGATATATCTCTTTCAACAAACCATCCCTCTCTAATTAAATATTGAAGGGAGGTCAATCACTCTGCTGATTCAGGACCCCCACTATCTGGCCCAGCTAGTGAGGGAAAGACAAAACCAGGGACTAACCAACTATGGGAAAAATATTTGGATGACCACAATGCGGAACATTTTCAGTCAAGGACTGGTAACCAGCTGGTCGATGAAACTAATCACATCAAAACTATCAAACATAAGCCAAAGCCTCTCATTCTTCCCCTCCCGAATAATGGAGTTGCTAAGGGAGGGCCCCTATTTTGTTTCAATCTCTGGGGATCACCATAAACCCCAGGATGCCCCAAACCCTACAACACCTCAGGCATCATCCTCTCTCTCATTGGAAATAATGGAAAGGGAGAAGACTTTAGAAGCCTTGAGAGAAAGCAACAGAGAGATGAAAAGTATTTTGGCCTCACTGGAGTCTCCTCAAATGGAGGTCATCACTCTAGAAAGACCTCACCCCCACTCATTCGAGGACCTTACCAGCGATCTCATCCTAGTTCTACTTTCAATGGAACTCAACAAGTTCGATCTAGAGGTAAAACTCCCAGGAACAGGAATTTTCTACTCCTCAACAATGAGCCCCTTATCCAGGAAGAGGAAGGACCCCTTAGCACCTACTGTATTCTCTCTAATATTGTACAAGGGCAAGAGTCTTCTGGAGAACATCCAAACCCCTTTGATCCCCCTCCCCATGATGAACCTAATAATATAGAATGTTAGGGAAGCAAATGACCCTGAATTTAAGAGACATTGTCAGGCTATGATAAACAGTCATAAGCCCTCCCTCTTTGCTCTCCAGGAGACTCGAATGAATGACGACAAAGGGATAGTGTAGACTGTAGTCTTTAACAATCAAATTCAGTTCCCTACCTCTGGAAATTCTGGGGGTATTGTTATTATGTGGGACAGTGCCTCACTCTCCATGTAGGACATTGTCATCCATCCTCAAAGAATCCATGTTGCTGTTAAGGTTAGTAACCCCCTTCTAACTGGTTTTTTAGTGCTATCTATGCTAAGACTGACTCTAATAATAGGAAGTCCCTCTGGGATTTTCTCATCAACTATGCTAATTTTATTATTAACCCTAGTAATACACCTTGGCTCATTAGGGGGGATTTTAATGAGGTTCTCAGTGCCTTAGAGAAATTCGGTGGTAATGGCATTAACAGAAACATGGTTAAATCCTTCTGGAATTGTATAAATAAGTACAATATAACTGATCTTGGGTTTAGGGGTAGTAAATACACCTGGACCAATAAAAGATATAGGAATAGGACTGCTCTTATCCTTGAGAGGCTTGATAGGTGTTTTGCCAATAGGGAGTGGCTCCACTTGTTTCCTGAATCCTCTGTTACCCACCTCCCTAGGACACATTCTGACCATTGTCCCCTTCCCATTAATTTCTAACCTCCCTCCATAATCTTAATAAACTATTTAGAATTGAGTCCATGTGGTGCTCTCATCCCACCTTCACTCATGTGATCCATAATTTCTTTGGTGGGAATGAGCCCAGTGTAGAGGCTACCAAGGCTTTCTAGGAACATGCCAGGACCTGGAACCAACTCACCTTTGGTAACATCTTCAAGAAGAAAAGGGACATTCTTGCCAGACTCTCAGGAATTCAAAAGTCCCCAAATTACCATACTAGGTCCTTTCTCCAAAACTTGGAAAGGACTCTTACTAGGGACTTCAGCGTTATCCTGAGATAGGAGAAAGAATTTTGGAGGCTTAAGTCCAGAATTTCCTGGTTATCTAAAGGTGACTCCAACACCAAATTCTTCCATTCCACTACCCTGATTAGAAGGAGGAGAAATAGAATTAAGGCCCTGAAGGATGAGTGTGGAAATTGGATCACCACCCCTGACCCCATAAAAGATCACATCTTGTCCTGTTACAAATCCCTTTTCTTGACTGGCCATAATGCTGCTTTTAGGGTTTGTCAACCAAATCCTTCTATACATAGTTCTATTCTCAATGAGGACCATTCTATTCTAAACTACATTCCCTCTCTTGAAGAAATTAGGAGAACAATGTACTCCTTCAAACCTGATAAAGCCCCAGGACCTGATGGAATCCACTGCTTTTGTCTTTCAGAAGTACTGGGACACTTTTGAGCTCGCTGTTATTAGATTCTGTCAAGAAACCTTCTATAGGGGTAGAATAATCCTAAGGTCAACTCCACTTATCTTTGCCTCATCCCCAAGTGTCTTAATGCCTCTAGTCTTAAAAACTTCAGACCCATAGGCCTTTGCAATACTCTGTATAAGCTCATTACCAAGATCATAGCCAGGAGATTGAGACCTCACCTAGCTAAGATCATTGGATCCAATTAAGCTAGTTTTCTTCCCAACAGGAGAAACTCTAATAGTTCCATAATTATTCAAGAAGTCATCACCCACTTCCAGAAAATGAGGGGTAAAAAGAGTGGCATGGTCCTCAAAATTGATCTAGAGAAAGCCTTTGATAGGATTGAGTGGTCGTTCATTAGACAAGCCCTCCACTTTTTCAACATTCCTCCCAGGCTCTCCTCTCTTATTATGTCTTGCATATCTTCTTCTACTATCTCTATCCTTATAAATGGGGAAAAGACCAGCTTCTTTCAGCCTACAAAAAGTATTAGACAAGGGGACCCCATCTCACTCTACATCTTCATAATGTGCATGGAACTCTTCTCTAGAAGAATTAACCATGAAGTGGACATTCTTAAATGGTATCCCCTTTCTATCAGCAATAGAGGACCTAATCTCTCTCATCTTTTCTTTGCTGATGATCTTACTCTGTTTGCTAAGGCTGACATTGACAACTGTGTTACCATTAATAGGGTGCTCAGGGATTTCAGCATCCACTCTGGTCAAAAGATCAACCACTCAAAATCTAAAGTCCTTTTCTCCAGGAATTGTCCCATCCATATCAAGGATCACTTGTCTTCTATACTTTCTATTAGATATTCTGATGACTTTGGAAAATACCTGGGCTTTCCCATCTTTTACAAGAAGCCTAGAATTAGAGATTTCAATTTCATCAATGATAACCTTAACTCTAAATTAGCTGGGTAGAAAGTGAACCTCTTAAGCATGGTTGGAAGAGTCACCTTGGACAAATCCACTCTCAACAAAATCCCTACCCATGCTATGCAATACACTAATCTCCCTAGCACCACTCTTTCCTATATTGACAGAATTTAAAGGAACTTTGTTTGGGGAACAACTTCTGAGAAAAGAAAACTTTATTTGCTTAACTGAGAGTCCATCTCTAAACCCAAGGAGGAGAGGGGTATGGGTATTCACAAGGCTAAAACTAGAAATGAAACCTTTAGTGCCATCTTGTCCTGGAGGTACTACCACAAACCAAATACTCTATGGGCTTCAATCCTTAGGGGTAAGTATGAAAGACCCAACCTCCCCCCTCTAAGATCCCCATCTAGAACCTGGAAGTTTATTACTTAGGGTAGGGATTTATGCAAACTAGGGTCTCACTGGATCCCTAAAGATGGTAGCAGGATTAATTTCTGGGAGGATATATGGATTCCTCACCTAGTCCCCCTGAGAAATCTGATCCAAGGCCCCCTTTCTTCAAATGATTCCAACCTGACCCTAGTTGAGGTATGGAATAGAGGAGAATAGAACTATAGGAACCTTTCTCTTCAACTTCCCCCACACCTCATCATTGATATCCAAAGCTCCTTTAGGTGGAATCCCAGGTCCCTATCTAATCATCTGATTTGGGGACTCACTGGAAATGGTTGCTTTACAACTAATTCTATGTATAAACTAATCTCCAATCTAGGGAATGTTCATAATAGCTATGACATTCATTTCTTCCAATGGATCTGTCACATCAACTGCCCTCCTAAAATCAAAACCTTTCTCTAGCTAGCCCAACACAATAGACTCCTTACTGTTGAATACCTTGCTCGTATTGGTATTGATATTAGTCCTATTTGCAAGGTCTGCAACAATTAGGTAGAAGACTCTACCCACATCTTCTTTCAATGTCCCATCACAAAATCCTTTTGGGATAATCTGCTCCAGGCTGGCACCAAGACTGAGGGTTTAACTATCAATAGTTTTTTCCCCCATAAATGGCACTCCACCTGGTCGAGATTGAAACATAAGTCTTTTGACAAGATGTTGAACTGGCATAACATTCTCCCTTTTAGTCTCTGGACCATTTGGAAGAACAGGAATCATAATATCTTCAGGAAACTTACCACGCAAGCTAGTTGGAAAGAAACTTATGATGAGACCCTTGAATATATCTCCTTGGTATCTCTAAATAAGCAAATACTCCACAAGGTTGACATCAACCTGAGATGGAACAGACCTAATCTAGGATCTTACATGCTCAACACTAATGGGGCATGCAAGGGTAACCCTGGGAGTAGGGGTATAGGGGGTGTTATTAGAAGTGATGATGGGGGATGGGTGTTAGGATTTACTAGGGCCTACTCTTGGGATACAAATAGTCAGATGGAAATCATAGCTCTTCAAGAAAGTCTCCATCTGGTGGAAGAAAACAATCTCACTCCTATTGAAATATGTGTTGACTCGACTAAGATTAGCTTATGGCTTGCCAATGGAAACTTACTTTATGATTCAATTATTGATGATTGCAGGTCAAAACTAAGAAGACTAGGAAGACCCAAAGTGGTATATTGCTATAGGGAGCAAAATGGAGTCGCAAATGCATTAGAAAAGCTAGGTTGTCAGCAGGAAACACAACTAACAAGTCACTTTATTTAAGTTTCGCCTATGTGTGCACAGAAACCTCTTTGGGAAGATATTGCAGGAACCTTTTTTGCTCGATCTCTTAATTATTGTAATTTAAACCCAAACTTGGGGTCTGGTTATGTTTTTGTAATTCCTGACTAACTTTTCCTAGATCCAATCCAGTGTTTCTAATTTAAGTCCTTCTTCTTGCCCAAAAAAAAAAGTATCAATTATTTTTATATGTAGACAAAAACCTAAAATAAAAGCAAAAATTTAACATATCAAAAGTTTATGACATTTTAAAAATATCGATGGATATGTGATGAATCTTCAAAGATATGTATTTTTTTGAAGAATCCGACACAAACAATATTATTTTTAAGAAGTTCCAGCAACATATATAGTAAAAAACAACATAAAGGACCATCTACAACTTAGCATAACCTAAAATATGTCTATATACTATAGAACATATTTAATTAAAAAAAATAAGATAAAACTACAATAATAGTTCTTATCTTTGTGTGTTCCTCTGCTCCTTTGTTTGCTATCGGCTTGATTTGTATATTTATTAAATTTAACCTTTTTTCCTTTGTCATTTGCTTGTGTGTAATATCTCATTTAGATCTATCCTAATTCTTAACTGCTTCATCCATGAACATTGAACACCTGAATTATGTTTTGTAACTCTTATGTGTACCTAAGATAAAAAGAAAAAAAAGAAGAGAAATATATTATACAAGTTCGGAACTTCTTGCCAAGAATGATTCTTTCTTGAAATTGATTTTGTCATAACCCAATCTCGCATAACCCTGCCAACTATTTAAATATCATTTTCTATGTGACCTAAAATTAAATGTTAAAAACATGAAAAAATATTTCACATAGATAGAATAAAGGCATGTATAGTTAATCATACCTTTATCGACATTGTGATTGATTTAGATATGTTCTAAACGTGAACATCCTCGCTGGAGTAAGTATGAGAGCTTTTCAAAATTAGTTTGCATACATAAATAGAAAATTAAGAAACATATTGTGTTGAGTATAACAAATCAAACACAAGTACATTGAAAAAGTCATTCCTATCGTTGATTTTTTTTTTTAAATTTTGCAACTCCTCCAACCTTCATCGGTAAAAGAAATCATGATAGTTAGGACTGGGAATATTTTAGTTCAAATCAAAATAATCAAAGAATCAAACCGAAATTTAATTTTGGTTTCAAGTTTTCAATTTTTCAGATTGGTTCTGATTTCAAATTTTAAAAATTCGATTAAACGGTTCGATTTTCGATTTTTCAAAAGAGAAATTTGGTTAAACAGAAAAATCAAAATTACATATATATTATTATATAAAATCCTAGTATACATATATAATATAATAACCCAAATCTTTACATCCCTGACTGGTAGTTGTTTTATGGACTGTTTTTATGAATTTCGTGTTATTTTGTGGATTGTTTATGTAAACTTATGCATAATGCAGTTATGTATTACGTTAAACTTATGATTATTTCATTTCATGTATGTTAATTATTTATATTTGGAATGAAAAATAGGTTTAAAAAAATTATTTTAAAAAAAAATTCATCAATTTTAAATGTCAGTCAAGACAAAGAAGGCTTACTTCTTTAATCTTCAAAGCCGAAATAAAAAATCGAAATAACATAAACGAATTTGTAAAGATCGAACTTAACTGAATTTATTTCAATTTAATTACGGTTGTTATTTTCCTCAATTCAAAAATAAAAAAATCGAACCGATATTAAACAACCAAATCAAACAACCGAATGCCACCCCTATTGATAGTGGATTAGTATTCTCATGTCTCCTCATCTCTACACCATACAAAAACTTCACATAATGATCTTATATAAGTGAGTGTTGAGATAATTGTTTCGGCAATCAACTGCAAACGAACACAATATATGCATGGGAGTTTAATTTCTACACACTAAATAATATATAAAATAGTAGTTAAATTTATTTCGTCAATTCAATATATTGGATAAACTTAAAAGTAATTTACCTCATCTCTCAAATGGAATAAATAAGTTTAAAATTATAGTTTCAGTATAATTAGTTTATGAATCAAATGATCTGCTAGAGTAAAAAAATTTCAACCATTTCATATTTTAACTAACTAAACTATTCACTAAGTTATACATGTATTTTTTTATGACTTTTTGTCACTTAAGTAATTTCAAATTTTAAAAATAACTAAATTTGACATAACACATTGAAAGTGAAATAATAATTTTATTTTTCCTAAAAGAGAATAGAGAAAAAAAGTTCAATAAAAATTTGCTTTTTTCATTATATTTTACCAAATTTTAAAACTTGATTATACATTTATAAATTTAATATAAATCTAATTATATGAATATAGAATACACTTTTCATCTTATTTTATTCCTTTTTTTATTTTTATATTATTTATTTTTAGTGTTTTCCTTTTTTCTATTTTTCTCTTTCTTACTTCCCTTGTTCATTTTCTTTATAAAAAAACAAATCCCATTTTTCTTAACTCCCTAATATTAATACTTTCTTAATTGCCACAGAAGTATTAACAAATAATTTATATAAATATCTCCATATCATTTTTCATTGTTAGACAAAAAATTACAAAAGCGTTGTTAAAGAAATATTAAAAAGTAAATGCATTTATACCAACTATAGAAATTCATTTGCAGCTTATTCACAACAAATGCTAAGTGACACATAAGTTTTTATTAAGAAGCTTTGTTTTGCCTTTACTTGTAAATCATAAAATTTTATAAGTAGCTTTCAAAAGCATACTTTAGCAAAAATTTTGAATTATCGTAATGAAAAAATGCTAAGTACACCACATTTTGTGTCATGAAAAAAAGTTTCTCAGGATCACCACTCCGTTGAATGATAATTTTACGGTAGTCATTTATATAGTTTATCACTTTCACAAGAATAAAAATCTACGATGAAATATGTTACTTTCTGAATTATATAAGGTGCTCATACACGCAATTTATAGAATTTCAAACATATTGTGAACGTGAAAAAAAGTTCTTCAAATCGATAGCTGAAGGAATACTGTATAGAATTCACAATACTTCATATAGTTAAATTTAATAATCTACGGAGACGAAACATATCACAAAATCATATCACAAGCAATCTAAATATGTATCATAAAAAAATTATTTGATCTACAACAAAATTAAGATCTATCTCAAAAGTAAATTAAAATAAAAGGACAAAAAAAAGAAATTTGTTAGTAACTCAACATACCTCAACGATTGTGTGAAGAAAACTTATGGCCATCTATTTAAAATCTTTGAAATTCTTATTGATTTATAACTCTTTATTAACCTTATAACTTTTCAATGCCCCACACCTCTTCATTATTTGAAACTGTTTACTTTCATTTATCATCTTAATTTTTTTTTATTGCAATAATTATCTCTATTAGTAGTAATGTTCAACTCTTTTGTTTTCCATAGAGCACCAAATTGAATGAAAGAGAAGGCAAAAAAATATATTGAGAAAATGTATATTTAAAAGTTAAGCATTTAATTGTACATTACAATTACAACGGAGTATTAATAATTAAGAAATTTAGTAGGTTTCAGTGAGTTGTAATTAAATGTTTGTCTTAAATTTTTTTTCATAAAAACATTTAATATTAAATTAGAAGAATGAAGAAAAAAGTTTAAAAATATGAGAAAAAAGAAAAATGAAAATGAAGGCCACTAAGACATGTCACATAGTATGGGTTAACACTCTCCTTTATATATATACTAGAGGTGCATGGCCCGTGTCAGCACGGGCCCAACACTATAGACATCTTTTAGCACCAATATTCGATATTGATGAGATACAAACATAAATGTACATTGATTTAAAACGATAATTTTTTAAATAATAACTATTTGACGGTACTCAATAAGGAGTGAAGTTTTATAAGATAGTTTTTTTCCACATGATAAAAAAGTGTGATGTGTCGTGTAGTCGGGCTATTTTCATTGTTTGATGATAAGATTGAGACCTGTTACAAAATATAGAAAAGATGTAGAACTAATATTCATAGGATTATTTCATACAAGCACTGGAACAAAAGATACTTCAATAAACAATAAAGTCTTGGATCATCTTCTCAAAGATGATTATGGTTGAAGCAGCTACAACAAACATGTCATAAACGCATATTTTTCTTATTTTAATTAAATACTATTAATTTTCTAATACATAAATAACTTATAATAATTATTAGGGGTGATATAGTAAAATCACGGCGCAACTCTTGAAGCAGTCATGTCGAAACCAATATTTTAATTAAATATTATAAATTTTTTAACACATAAATGACTTATAATAATTAATTAGGGGTGATACAGTTAAATCACGGTTGAAGGAGGTCAACTTAATTTAATACATCAAGAGTTAATTTATCATTTTATGTCTATTTTATTTTTTTAAAAATATGATTAAATTTTTAACACTTAGATGACTCATAATAATTAATTATAAGCGATATTTAGCAAAATTATGATTGAAGCAGCTGCAGCAGACATGTCATCTATTTTTTTAAATTAAATATTATTAATTTTTTAATAAATAAATGACTTATAATGATTAATTAGGGATGATTTAGTAAAATCACAGTTAAAGCAGCTGAAACAAACGTCATAAATATCTATTTTTAATCAAATATTATTAATTTGAATATACAAATGACTTATATAATAATTAATTAGGGGTAATATAGTAAAAAAGTTTATTAATTCTAATATATAAATGATTTATAATAATTAATTTAGGATAATATAGTAAATCACGGAGCAATTAGGGATAATATAGGCAGACATGTCATCTATATTTTTAATTAAATATTATTAATTTTTTAATACATAAATAACTTATAATAATTAATTAGGGATGATATAGTAAAATAACGGTTAAAGCAGTTGAAACAAACGTCATAAATATCAAATTTTTAATACAATATTATTAATTCTAATATATAAATACCTCATAATAATTAATTAAGGGTAATATAATAAAAAATATTATTAATTCTAATATATAAATGACTTATAATAATTAATTAGGGGTAATATAATAAATCACTGAGCAATTAGGGTAATATAGTAAATGACAAAGCAGCTGATTTTTTAATTAAATATAATTAATTTTTAATACATAAATGATTTATAATAATTAATTAGGGATGATATAGTAAAATTACGGTTAAAGCAGCTGAAACAAACGTCATAAATATTTATTTTTAATTAAATATTATTAATTCTAATAAGTAAATGACTTATTAATTAGTGGTAATATAGTAAAAAAATATTATTAATTCTAATATATAAATGACTTATAATAATTAATTAAGGATAATATAATAAATCACGGAGCAATTAGGGGTAACATAGGCAGACATGTCATTCACTTTTTTTAATTAAATATTATTAACTTTTTAATACATAAATGACTTATAATAATTAATTAGGGATGATATAGTAATTTCACGATTAAAACAACTGAAACAAACGTCATAAATATCTATTTTTTAATTAACTATTATTTATTTTAATATATAAATGACCTATAATAATTAATTAGGGGTAATATAATAAAAAATATTATTAATTCTAATATATAAATGACTTATAATAATTAATTAGGGGTAATATAGACGAAGCACTGGTCAAAACCATAGACAACCATGTCATCTATTTTTTAATTAAATATTATTAATTTTTTAATATATAAATAACTTATAATAATTAATTATGAATGATATAGTAAAATCCCGGTTAAAGAAGCTGAAATAAATATCATAAATATCTAATTTTTTAATTAAATAATATTAATACTAATATATAAATGACTTATAATAATTAATTAGGGGTAATATAATAAAAAATATTATTAATTCTAACATATAATTGACTTATAATAATTAATTAGGGGTAATATAGTAAATCACGGAGCAATTAGGGATAATATAGTAAATGACGAAGCAACTGATTTTTTTAATTAAATATTATTAATTTTTTAATACATAAATAACTTATAATAATTAATCAGGGATGATATAGTAAAATCACGGTTAAAGCAGCTGAAACAAACGTCATAAATATCTATTTTTTTTAATTAAATATTATTAATTTTAATATATAAATTACTTATAATAATTAGTTAGGGTAATAAAGTAAAAAATATTATTAATTCTAATATATAAATGACTTATAATAATTAATTAGGGGTGATATAATAAATTATGGAGCAATTAGAGGTAATATAGGCAGACATGCCATCTGTTTTTTAATTAAATATTATTAATTTTTTAATAGATAAATGACTTATAATAATTAATTAGGGATGATATAGTAAAATCACGATTAAAGCAGCTGAAACAAATGTTATAAATATCTTTTCTTAATTAAATATTATTAATTCTAATATATAAATGACTTATAATAATTAATTAGGGGTAATATAATAAAAAAATATTATTAATTCTAATATATAAATGAATTATAATAATTAATTAGGGCTAATATAGTAAATCACGAAATAATTAGGGGTAGTATAGTAATTGATGAAGCACTGATCGAAACCAGTGCTTCTATTATATAAAAATATTTAGGAGTATCTTTTTAATTGATCAGTATAAAAAAAATATAAAATTTGATAATTAACAAAAACAAAACACCATATTTTGGTACGCTTTTTTTCATCAATGGGGTAAGAGAGGAATTGGTTAGGGGGTTTACGTATAATGAAGTAATTATGGTGGTGTAGGTAAAAAGATTTATGATATTTATGTGAAAGCATTGAAAAGTTGGAAAAAATTGGAGAGAAGACACTCTTTTTAAAATAAAAACTTTCCATATATTTTAGGAGTCTAGTTAATATAATAAAAATAATTAAATAATAAAGTAAAGAAAATAGTGAAAAGACAGTTTTCTTTTCACATGTAAGACACGCTTTTTAAAATAAAAAAAATTCATATATTTTAGGAGTTTAGATTAGCATACGTATTTTGCATGTGTATTTCATGCTCATATATTCAAGTTACGAAATAAATACCAACAAAAAAGTTTAAGTTCCTAAAATTGTTCAATTTTTTGAAGTTTAAGTACACCTCTCTTTTAAAAAAATTATAGACGAATTAGTATTATTTCTTCGAAATAAATAAAAAAATTTCTATTTTAACTTCAAGTTCCTATTCAATATTTAGGTCCAAATATAAAAACTAATATTAACATTAAAATACCTTCTAAAATTTAAACTTCAAGATTTTAATATCTCATCTGAATCACTTAAGAAAAATATTGTAACTTTATCAACTTTTTTTTACGAGAAGTAATACTATTAATTCTTCTAAGAGTCAAGCTAAAAGAAAAATTGAGGTTAAATAAATTTAAATGATGACTTTGGCCTCATTTATTTTCTTTTAATATGAATGATTTAGACATTAATTTATTATATATGTCTATTTTTTCTACTCAAAAATCTCATAATGAAGACAATAAACTTTAAGTAACAAAACTTCAAAATAAATTGAGAACTTGCTATTTTAACTTTTAAGTTCCGATCCATTATTTAAGTCCAAATATAAAATTAACATTAACATTAATGCCTTCTAAAATTTAAATTTCAAGGTTCTAATATCTCACCTAAATCACTTAAAGAAAATATTGTAAGCTTATCAATTTTTTTTAAAGAAAAAAATTACCACTATTAATTCTTCATGAGTCAAGTTAGAAGAGAAATTGAGGTTAAAATAAATTTAAATGATGACTTCGGCGTCATTTGTTTTCTTTTAATCTGAATGGTTTAGACATTAATTTATTACATACATCTTTTTTATTTCTACTCAAAAATCTCGTAATGAAGACAATAAACTTTAAGTAACAATACTTCAAAATAAATTGAGAACTTGCTATTTTAACTTTTAAGTTCCTACCAATATTTAGGTCCAAATATAAAATTAACATTAACATTAATACCTTCTAAAATTTAATTTTTTAAGATTTTAATATCTCATATAAATCACTTAAGGAAAATATTGTAAACTTATCAACTTTTTTTAACAAAAAAAACTACTACTGTTAATTCTTCTAAAAGTCAAGCTAGAAGAGAAACTGAGGTTAAAATAAATTTAAATGATGATTTTTGCCTTATTTGTTTGCCTTTAATTTGATTGGTTTAGACATTAATTCATTAAGTATGTCTATTTTTTTTTACTAAAAGATTTCATAATGAATTTAAAAGAGTCTAATAATTTAGATCTATAACACATACGATACAACAAAATTTAAGTAACAATCAAAACAAACATTGTATTTTAAGTAAGAACACAATACAATATAATAAATAACAACCATTCAAACAGAGCTAACCACTCAATGTTAAATAATCTAAGCTAATCATCAATTTGGAGGTGAGTTTGTGAGAAAGCAATGATAATTTATTATCAATCTAATTACACAATTAACAGCATAACAATATATTGAGTTGTGCAAAAACTGAACCAAAGAAATGAAAATATTAAGAAGTAAAAATAACTATTCTTTATCCACGTAATTTAATCAAAAAAAATAATAATTTTAGACTCTTATATGATTTGTATTAGGATACTAACGATTGTTATCGGGAAAAGAGGACTCCTATAATATACTAGAAAGAACTCCCACCTTGATTTTTATTCTGCAAATTAAAATATTTTGACAAAATAATCTAGTGTTGCCAAAATCACGTGTTTGTTTTGCCAAAAAAGACAATATTATAGGATTCCTACCATATGTATACTTTTTACGGTGTCAAAAATAATGAAAGGTTATTCTCGTAAGTTCTTGTTTTGCACCAAAAATAAGACAACGTTTGTTAGAATTTCTATTATATGTCTAGTTTACAAAAAATAATGGGAATTTTTTATTTTCTAAATATTATAAGAAAAATAGTAGATGACAGTTTTGTCTAAGAAAGTATTTTTTAATGAAGGACAAAAAGTTTAAATCACTTTTCTAAAAGTCTTCATATCTTTAATATATTTTAGATATCGATGTAGCTAATTTTAAAAATTATGTATAGTACTATATATAATTACAATTTATAATAAATTATATTTAATTTTAATCACCTCTAGTTCGATGAAACTGATACACATCTTTATCATAGGCTCAAAAAACATGCACAATATCTTCCACCATTAACCTCCATTGTTTATTAAGTTTTTTCTAAGTTGGACGTCTTATTATCATCTTATAAATAATGTTGGAATTTAGTGTGCAATTTAGAAGTATTAAAATAAATGAGAAAAAGATTTATAGAAGGAAAATCTTACTCAACCATACCATTGTTTTTAAGTTTTCAACCGTATTTTTTTTAATTCTACATTCCAATCATGTTTGTGCTTGAGATCATAGTAAGAAGGTTTTACTTTTTTTAAAAAAAAAAAATGCTACTTGACAGAATTTACCGTTCTTTAATATGTTCAAAATTACAATAATGAGTTAGGTCTAAAAAATTCTCTCAAGTTAGTGTATGTATGAAAATAAGTTTAAGAGGAAAAGAAATCACATTGTAATTGTGAGGATGATAAAATGATATATTATGCTATATATGAGTTTTAAAAGAGCTTGAACCATTAATACATTTCAGACTTTTATATATAAACAATCTGGAACAGTACTCCTACTTAGTGTGAAAAGTTAGATTTAAGCTTATCAACTACAAGTCTCTCAAATTTTTTAAATTTATATTCATGTACAGTAATAAGTAAAGAAAATATTAGTTCTCTTGCGATGTAATTCAGAGTCAAAAAACTAAAGCAACCCACCTGACAGTAGATCTTCAAAATTTACAACCTGCCCTACCTCATAAAATCTTTCTTCACCTAACAAGAATATTGAAGAATCAATCAATAATAATTTATATAGATTTATTCATATATTGATTGAAGGTCTAATAGCTTTACAAAGACAATAAATATATTGATAAGTGAGAAGTAGAAAAAGATTAATAGTATTCTTAAGACATTAAGCCTAGAAGAATTAAGTTTTCTTTCAACATGGATGCATCTTCTCAATCGAAAAAATACCTTGAAGATACTTTTTTCGTGACTGAAACAACTAATAAGCTATGCATTCTCTACTCAATCCCACACTCTCTCTCATAAAGCTCAGCTCTTCAGATCGATCGTTCCCTCTTTCAAAGTCCTCGCGAGGTTTTCTTTCGGTTGATTAAGAAGAGGGATTGGAGTGGCATTAAATATGTCGGTCAAATTCTCTCGAAAACAACCTCTCTACCTCCACAAGATAGTATTAAGGTCTGCGTGCAATCTACAGTCTACCTTCCCCAGACCCCACTTGCGGAGTTTCACTAGGTATGTTGTTGTTGCTGCTTCAAGTTTTAAGTTGTCTCATGTCGCACAAAAATATGGTCTACCTTATGTATTTGAATCTATTTTCCCTTTTTTAGTTTCCATGCCACTTTTAACGTGAGAAAAGAAAAAGACGTATCATGAGGCATTTAAGTTGTTATATTTAATTTAATTAAGGAAAGAATTTGTACAAAATATAATTGTAAACCTATAGAAATCCTAAAGTTTAGGACTTGTTCAACCGACTCCTTCTCAAAGAATATTTTTTCATATATTTTTTAATTAGAGAAAATGAGTAAAAAGATAATTTTATTAATTGCGGAGACTTTTAATAAAGGACAAAAATTTCAAATCACTTTTGTAAGGTTCTTCACACTTTTAATATTACATATATATATATATATTGATATTTGATGCTTTTGAGTGCTGTCCAATTTTTTGGTCCTGCTTCTATTTGTTGGGTTATGAGTCTTTTTCCCTTTCTATGTGAATAAATAAAGTCTAAATTGGACCAACCCAATTTTGCCTATAGGCCCATTACTATGGGGCATATATAGATATTTTTAGGTCTTATTTCATCATCCACAAAGAGAGTTTTAGCAACCACAAAAGAGAGAAAGTATGCAGATTTTCGCACCCCAATTTCAGGCATGGCAGTCAACTTCAAATTGCAATTTTCACTTCGTTTCTTGTTTGATTAAGCTAATTTTTAAACACCTTGTTCCTCTCATCTCAACCATTGATTAGAAACTGACGGAGTTAGATTTGATGGCCTGTAGCTCCTATTTTTCATTTTCGAATAGTAGCTGCATTTTGGATGTTTGTGCTCTTTTTTTATTCTCTAGTTTTGATGCTATCTTGTTGTGTTGTTGCTCGTTGTTTGACACTTTTTTTGTGGCCAATTTTGATAACAATGTTGTCAATCTTGGTGATTATAGTGGAGGTTTTGATCCCGTGATTTTTTACTCTTCACATTGAAGGATTTTCCACGTAAATTTGGTGTCTCTTGCGATTGATTTTAATTCTTATCTTATCGTATTTTTGTGAATGGTATACTTGCTGCCATATTAATATTTTTCTTGAGTTTTTTTGTATCCTCTTGGTTCAAATTGTAAGGAAAAGCTTAGACTTGGGTATTCTTTCGTTGTTACCCTGTCGGGCATTTCGGTTGAGTCCTTTTCTTTTCCAACAAAGTGATATCAGAGCGTTGGTTGTTGTTTATTTTAGATTTGAATGATGGGGATAAATATGAGCAAAATGGTGTATTTTAATGGTAGTAATTATCATACTTGGAAAGACAAGATGAAAGATTTTCTCTTTCTTAAGAAAATACATTTGCCTGTGTTTACAAAATCTCATTTCATGATAGATGAGGATTGAGCACCTATAGGTTTGTGGCTATATAAGACAATGGGTTGAAGATAATGTTAGAAATCATATTGTGAATGAGAAACATGCAAGAAGTTTGTGGGATAGCCCGAGACACTTTATGCTTCGAAGACTGAAAATAACAAGTTGTTCCTGCTTAAGCAATTGATGACTATCAGGTATAAAGAGGACAATCCTATTTCTGAGTATATAAATAATTTTCATGGTGTCCTTGACCAGCTGTTCGGAATGGGTGTAAGATTCAATGAAGAAATTCAGGGACTTTGGCTTCTTAATGCTCTGCCTGACTCTTGGGATACTTTTTGAGTTTCGTTGACTAATTTTGCTCCCAGTGGTGTTATAACTATGGAATATATTAAGAGTGGTGTCTTGAATGAAGAGATGAGAAGAAGATCTTAGGCTTCATCTTCTTCATCTTCACTCTCTGATGTTTTGGTTACTGAAGAGAGGAGGAGAAACAAGTCTAGAGGTTCTAATGATAGAGATAAAAGTAGAAGCAAGTCGAGGTCCAAATTCAAGAATGTTATATGTGACTATTGCAATAAAAAGGAGAATATCAAGAAATATTGTTACAAGTATAAAAGAGATATGAGATAACAAAAGAAAGAAGAAGACAATGAAAATTGTGTTGCTGTTGTTCCTAATGATGATCTTTTTATTTTTTGTGGTGAGAATGCCATTAACCTTGTTCTTGATGAGTCTAGATGGTTTGTGGATTCTGGTGCTACTTCTCATGTTACGTCAAAGAAGGAATTATTTTCTTCTTATACTCTAGGTGATTTTGGAATATTAAAAATGGGCAATAACGATGAAGTTGAAGTACTTGGCATTGGCACTATTTGTTTGGAAAGTAATAATGGTTCCAAACTAGTTCTCAACAATGTCAAGCACGCTCCAGATATTTGCCTGAATCTGATTTTGTAAGGAACCTTGACGATGAGGGTTATGGTAACACCCTTGGTGATGGTCAGCGAAAGCTTACTAGAGGTTTGATGATTGTGGATCTAGGTGACAAGTTGTCTAACTTGTACGTATTTCAGGGATCTACTCCTAGAGTCTTGTTAAACTTGGTAGAAAATGATACTTTATCAGAGTTATGACATAGAAGGTTGAGTCATATGAGTGAGAAGAGAATTGCTAGTTTGGCTCAGAAAAATTTGCTTTCTGGAGTGAAACAGGCAAAGTTGAAGAATTGTGTTCATTGCTTAGCCGTTAAACAGAAAAAAGTTCTTTTCAGAGTCATCCACCTTTAAGAAAGCTTGATTTTCTAGATTTGGTACATTCTGATTTGTGTGGTCCCTTTAAAGTAAGGTCTCATGGTGGTGCACCTTACTTTGTGACTTTTATTGATGATCATTCTCGCAAATTCTGGGTATTTCCTTTGAAGTCCAAGGATCAAGTACTTGATGTGTTCAAGGGTTTTCAGGCCTTGGTTGAAAGGCAGCCAGGGAAGAAATTAAAATGTATCTCCTCAGATAATGGTGGTGAGTATATTGATCCTTTTGATACATATTGCAGAGAGCAGGGTATTCGACATCAGAAAACTCATCCAAAGACTCCTCAGTTAAATAGTTTAGCAAAGAGGATAAAGAGAACGCTAGTTGAGAGGGTTAGATGTATGCTTTCAGATGTTAAACTTCCAGCTTCCTTTTGGGCAGAAAAACATAATATTGTTGCTTATGTTATCAATTTATCTCCTACTGTTTCTTTGGATGGTGATGTCCCTGATAGATTTTGGTCAGGTAAGAATATTTCTTATGATCATCTTAGAGTCTTTCGGTGTAAATCTTTTGTGCATGTTCCTAAGAATGAAAGGTCAAAGTTGTATGTTAAAACTAGGTAGTGTATCTTCATTGGCTATGATCACGATGAATTTGGACATCATTTTTATGATCGAATTGAAAACAAACTTGTTAGAAGCCATGATGTTGTGTTCTTTGAAGACCAAACAATTGAAGATATTGACAATGCTAAGAAGATTGATTCTCAGAGTAGTGAGAGTCTAGTTGATGTTGATCCAGTTCCTTTGACTACTGCTCCTGAAGAAAATCTTCATGATGATGAAAATCAAGTTGATAATGAAGATGATGATCATTTTCAGAATGACCAGCATGATGTTGTTAATGCTCCAGTGCATGTTGATATGGTTGATCAGCAACAACTGTTGATGCTACAGAGAGTTCTCTCAGATGATCTACTAGAGAGAGAATACCTTCATCTTGTTATTCTCTCAGTGAGTATGTACTCTTGACTGGCGGGGAGAAACTGAGAGTCTTGATGAGGCCATGGAAAGTGAAGAAAAAGAAAAGTGGTATGATGCTGTGAAATATGAGATTAAATCTTTGCATGATAATCATACCTTTGATTTGGTTAAGCTATCTAAAGATAGAAAAACTTTGAAAAATAGGTGGATTTTTTGGGTGAAACATGAAGATGGTAATCCAGTTCCACGGTACAAGGATAGATTGGTTGTGAAGGAATTTAATAAAAAAAGGAGTTGATTTTGATGAGATATTCTCTCTAGTTGTGAAGATGACATCCATTCGTATAGTTCTAGGCTTAGCAGCAAGTCTAGATTTAGAAGTTGAGAAAATGGATATTAAAACTGCTTTTTTCTATGGTGACTTAGATGAAGAAATTTATATAGAGAAACCCGAAGGTTTTGAAGTCAGGGTAAAAAAGAATTATGTTTTCAAATTAAAGAAGAGCTTGTATGATTTGAAACAAGCTCCCAGACAGTGGTACAGGAAGTTTGATTCTTTTATGAGTCAGCAGGGCTTCAAGAAGACTATTGTATTTTTGTGCAAAAATTCTCTGATGGTGACTTTATTATTATGTTGCTTTATGTTGATGACATGCTTGCTGTTGGCCATAATGCTTGCAGAATTCAAAAGTTGAAGCAAGAGTTGAGTACGTTTTTTTCTTTGAAAGACTTAGGACTAGTAAGACAGATTCTTGGCATGCAGATTGTTCGTGATAGAAAGATCATAAAGTTGTGGTTATCACAAGAGAAGTACATTCAGAAAATACTTCGAAGGGTCAACATGAATAAGGCTAAGGTTTTCAGTACACCTTTAGCTATGCACTTCAAATTGAGAACGAAGCAGTGTCCTTCTAGTGATGATGAGAAAGAAGATATGGAAAAAGTTCCTTATGCTTCAACCGTTGATAGTTTGATGTATGCAATGGTTTGTACAAGACCAAATATTGTTCAAGTTGTTGGTATTGTTCTGTTTTCTTTCTAATCCGGGAAGAGAACATTAGAATGCTGTGAAGTGGATTATGAGATATCTTTGTGGCACTTCTAGTCTGAGTTTGTGTTTTGGTACAAGAAAGCCTATTCTTTGTGGTTATACTGATTCAGATATGGCTGGTGATGTTGATACTCACAAGTCCACTTAAGGGTATTTGATTACTTTTGTAGGGGGAGCTGAAATGTGTTTCTCTATCAACTACAGAAATTGAGCTTATTACAGCTGTTGAAGCTTGTAAAGAATTGCTTTGAATGAAGAGATTTTCAGGGGATCTTGGTTGTGCTCAGGAGATAAATCTATCTACTAAAGTTTGAGCTGAACTCGATTCTCTCACTATGTTCAGGCCTACTCGAGTCTACAAAATGCACCCATAACACTGTAATACTAGCTGAAATCATGAATTCAATACACCTTACATTTTTATAACTTCTCATCTCAAGAGTAATTCTTCTTATCACTTCAATAACTAAATTCAACCTCTTACTAAGAATGCACTAACGCATAATACATTCATCCACATATATACAAACATAACATTCAAGCCTATCATCATTACCACATATGAACTTCTAGGCAAACAACCCATCAAAACATCTTTTCTATACTCTTTAATAATTCTATCATTAATAACTTCCATGTGTTATTATTAAGAAAATCACACACAAAATTTCAACTAGCCATGACATATATTAATAAATTGACCTCAATCTTACTCCACACTTATAACCTTAGATCAAACAAGCATACGACGATCTTTCCCCAATATGAAATATTTACTCTCTCCCATCTAAACAACTGTTCATCTCCACTGCTATCTCAGAAGGAGAGGTCACTGAAAGGCTAAAACATGAGGACCTAAAACATGAAAGAATACTATGCATAACTTGGACACTTAACTAAGGTATGAGGAATAGAGTAGTAACATCATGAATTCATTAACGAGGTCTAAACTGAGGACATGCATGACATAAATCTGAATTTCACTGATCATTAAGAGTGTAGCATGAGTAGTAGAACTGAACATACTATAAAGCATGAGTACATGAGTTATGAGTTGCATGATCTGAGTTTGGAGTTCATACTTTCATAGAATATGATTTGTACAACTGAGCAAATTAGATATCCTTATACTAAGAACTGGAAGCGCACATAATTCTATCGAAAGTGCATGGATATGAGTTATGATCATGGAACTAACATGTAAGGCATGAGTATATACCATGATAACTGAAGTACAAATACTGAAATAAGAGTGGGTATCATCCTCCCTTACTACTATTCTACAACATACTGGCATCACTACTGGAATCTGAGAGCCTGACTTGGTTACTTATTATATCATCTCCCCCTTAGCTATAAGCCATCACTCTAAGTCTGTGGGACCCTTTTGATAGACTCTAAACTGAATTACAACCACTTTACTCTAAAGTTTGGAATATGACATTACTCATCAGTAATAAATTCACCCTGAAAGACTATACTTAAAAGTGTAAAACCAAGTGCTAATACTTCCTTCTGGTATAAAACTCTTAACCTTCATAGCCCCAATAGTCATCACATAATAAATTAAACACTAACTAACTTAGAATCTTCATGAGTATCGCCATACTATGAGTTCACACTATTAAAAATTTCAATACTACTTTTGATTAGCTCAATCTTCAAAGATTCAAACTTGGATTCTAACATTTAATATGGATATCCCAAACCTTTAATGAACCACATTAACTTCCTTCATAGCCTACTAATATCACATCTCTAAATCACACCCACTTCATCATACTTAATTTTAAATCAATAAACATAAATTATTGCATATACTATTTCAAGCCTTCTGGTTCACTTATCATACAACTAACCCCATTGATACAAAATCTACTAAATTCGAATAACTAGATCATATTCTATCTACTGATAAACTTCTGGTCCATGCTTCTAACTCTAGATCATATGCTATCATAGGATTCTAAGAAGGGATCTGAAAACACATCTGACCCCTAAGCACTGAGGTACTATCCATCCATTCAATGACTAGTTCATTAGGAAACTAAAACTGAACGACTCTATTTCTGCTATCAACTGAGGCGTAATAAGAGTGGAGCCAATCCATACTGAGAATGACATCAAATTCAGTCATCTCTAACTTCACAAGGTCAACTGAGGTGACTCTAGGATATTATGACCAGACAGTTCCTATATACCTGCCTGACTACAATAGTGACATCTACCAGAGTGGACATTGAGAAGTGTTTTGCTAAAGATTCGAGACTAACACCAAAATTAACAGCTATATAGGGGGTTACAAAAGAAAAAGAAGCTCTGAGATCTAACAAAGCATAAACATAAAGATAGAAAGACTTATAACGTACCCGTAACCATATCAGGAAAACTTTCTTAATTATGTTGGGACTGGAGTGCATACAATCTGTTATGGTGCTGACCACTGGTGGCACTAAAAGTGGTGCCCTACTGAGTCAGGCGACCCACTAGAGCTAATGACTGATTGGACTGACTCTGTTGGCGCAAATATCTTCCCTTCTGAGCAAGTACTCAACATTTCCTGATTCTATGGCCTAGCTTACCACACCTAAAACATACATCACTTCCATCTTTAGACTCACGCTGATGATTCCTACCACACCTCCCATAGAGTGGATTAGTACGACCACTATTCACACTACCCTAGGACTTAGAGCCTGGTGCCCTATCCCGACTATCTTATCTGAACTTAGAAATTGGTGCACTAGCTGAAGATGGGGATGTGGATGAGAATTTCTGACAGAATTAGGAATGGTTACCACCCTTTGACCTTGTCTTAAAAATACCTGTTCTAACGCTCTTACTCTTTCTCTCTTTCTCCCTATATTTTTTCTTCTTAATCTGTTGAGCATGAACCATAAGCCTAGATAGGACAACAACCTGTTGATCATTCTGAACAACTACTGAATGAGCTAAGGTAGTGAAAGTAGCTATGAATTCAGTGTGAGGGCCATGCTCATTCATAGGATCTTTATGAATATGCGAATATGCAGGCTGCTTCTCGTTTCTTTTTTCGTTGTTTTTTTAGAGGCACTATCTATAAACAAAAGAAAAGATGATTTAGAAAGAGAGTTTTAAATAGAGATTATGATTATTTGTACGACATGAATACTGAAAGAATGAAAACTTTTCCTAAAACATCTTGTAGACTCTTATCCATAAGTTTGGCACGCTTCACACCTAAGAACAAGACTTTACTCAATGCAGCTATTAGACTCCCCAAGACACTATAAAACCTTAGGCTCTGATACTATATGTTTTCACGACCCAAGGCTACCCCCTAGTCGCGACAATGTGCCTACGGTCACAAGTGACCACAAGCTAACCCATGAGCTGGTACCTACTGTGAGCACTGAATAAAGTAACAAAATACACATGTACGGAAGTAAACTATCAACTCCATAAGGTTTTAAATACTGATAAGATAATGTAAAACTAGATACTAAAATATCTATCAAAATGTGTTTGAAATATCTGACTGCATGTCTGAAAAGCCTCAAACTGACTGACTTTAAAGTAGATGGGATAAGGCCCCAACTAACTTTGACTAACTAAATAATACTGAACTACTAAATAACTGAAATAAACCATCATGTTTCCGAAAGATGAGGACTCAACACTACTGCTGCTGAGTAACGCTGGGATGTCTAACTGCGGTCAGGGAATTGAGCATCCAAAACTATGATATAAGACATCATAGTGCGAAGAAAGTATGCGGTTAGTATTTTGAATGTACTAGTATATACGATGAGGTAAGGTTGAAATACATGGGTTAACTGTGCATGAAGTAATGACTGATTGAATAGAATGAGATAACTGTATATACATAAAGTAATGACTGACTGAATAACATGAGGTAACTGAGTATACATAAAGTAATAACTGACTAAATAGCATGAGGTAACTGAGTATGCATAAAGTAATTACTAACTAAATAACATGAGGTAACTGAGTATGCATATAGTAATGACTGATTGAATAGCATGAGGTAACTGAGTATGTAAAAGTAATGACTGACTGAATAACAAAAGGTAACTGAGTATGCATACATAAAATCGGAAATACTAAAAATGCAAGACCAAGCATATTATATTTCTGAAATAATCTGTAAACTGAATTACTGAAATCTGATAACTGATTAACTGGAAGTCTGTATGCTATGATCAAGCAAACCTAAACTAAATTCTGTATTGAATACTAAACTAAGACTATGGTAGGTATCATCTAACTAACATGCCTCAATCTGAGATAATCGAGGTCCAACCTGTAACCCAGTTAGAAGGGTGTCAGTACCATGCCATATGTACTAACAATGGTTGTGTGGATCCACTAAAGATTTACCCTCAACTGTAAGGTGCTCTAATGAGATATGTATTACCCTCAAATTGTAGGTAAACACTTTATCAACCCTCAACTGAAAGGTGATTTCTCTAACCTACGCTGGCTACGTAGTTTTGTAACTAAGGGACTGCTACTATAGGTCAAACCCTCTACTGGCAAGTGATACCCCATCCCTGGATTCTCTCGGTGCTAAATCCTACTCCCAACTAAACTGACACTGATTACTAGACTGAACTATGCTTAACTGAATAAGCAACTTATCATAGATAACTTAATTGAATGATAATACTCATGGTATATTTGAATTCATTTTGAAGATACTGAAATTATGTAAACAAATAGGTATCGAGTGTTCATAAACCACCAGCACTGAATAAAAATAACAATAATAACATGTGAAGCTTCAAAAACCATAATGAAGGCTCATTTCTCAAAACCCAACATTTCGACATTTTATCAATCACACGGGGGTCATGAATTTAAGCATGGGAATGGGTAAATCATGTGATTGAAACCATAGTTACCATTCTAAAACCACGAATTAGGGATTTAACATGGAAATTCACTATTCAAATGTGTAAAGGGGTTATTCCATCGAAAATACTTGTAAACACAATACATAAATCAAAATTCATAGGGGCTTTATGGAGATAATTTATCAGAAACATGTATAATTCATAATTTAAAATATAAAAAAATGGATCCATGGACACCATGGGTGTAAACGGCCCATGGATGAGCATCACACGTAATTTAAGCCTTAAATCTTGAAATAGAAACACAATTCATTAAGCTTCCTTGAAGGTTATTGGATTTGGTAACTTGATTTCTTGGTTTTCTTGGATAGAAAGGAATGAAATTAATGAACTTGGGGGAGTATTAGGGCTTCCTTGAGAGAATATTGGAGAATATTGTCAAATAATGCCCTAACTGAAGCTTTAAGTCGTGAATTTACAAATTGGGTTTGATGGGAAAAGATCTAACTGCCCATCAGGAGATTAAATGTATAATTAGAACACTGATTACAAGGGAACTGCGATGCGGTGAGTGCCTTATCACTATAAGAAACACGACGTGATGCTATCGTGGTGAGATGTTGGAATCTAAATCCAAACACAACCCAATCTTCATCCAAAAAATCCAAAACTTCTCCGAGACATGCTCCTTACACCTCTGAACATAAATTAACTTAAAAACCAATGTCTCCGGGTAGGGAAGACCCATTTAAAAATCCTCAAATTTAAGAGGCCAAAAATATGGCTAAGTCCCCAACACTTAGCTAAATTTTCTGGCTTTTAGCCCCTTATACATACCACTAGGAGCTAAACTGAGCAAAGAAAAGTGCAGGGTATTACAACCATTTAGAAAGGCACTCTTCACATCTATATGAAGTAGTTTTAACTCTATGTATAAGGAAAAAGCAATGAGAATCTTAATGGCCTCCATTCTATCCATTGGAGCAATAGTTTTATCACATTATATGCTTTCTTATTGGTTTTATACTTGAACCACCAGTCTAGCCTTGTTCCTGATGGTATTTCCATGCTCATCAGCCTTGTTTCTATAGACCCACCTGGTCCTAATAATAGTTCCATATGAGGGTCATAGGACCAGGTGCTACACTTTGCTTCTCTTAAATTAATGTAGCTCTTCTTGAATTGCATTAATTAAGTCTGTATCCTTCAATGCTTCCTTTATATTCTTGGGTTTAACTTGGGGTAAGAATTAAAAGAAAGCACCTAGATTTCTTGCTCTATTCTTGGTCTATATACCTGAGTCTAAAGAAGATAGTAGATTATCAAGAGGATGTAAGGACTGATGCTTCCATCTAGACCTTTGAAGAGTGGGTTAACTTGCACTAGGAGAAATTCCCATTGAGGTCTTACCCTTAGGAGACTGGTGATTCCTTTTACTGGTTTAAGGATTAGATTCTTCAAGTGAGGATTGTGATGGACTAGGGTCCTGGTGATCTACTAAATTTTTATCTTCAAGACCTGAACCTAGTCCATGTAAATATGGATCATGATTACTTTTATCAGATTTATCTGGGGTATTGAGAGGATTTTCTAGACCATCATTATATGAACAACTCCCTTCACTGGTACTGCCAACTTTATCAAACACAATATGAATGCTTTCCTATGCATATTGTGTGTTTTGTTGTAGATTCTATAAGCCTTGCTGGTAGAGAAGTATCCAACAAAACTCATTCATTACTTATTGGATCAAACTTTCTAAGTTCATTCTTCTCATTATTCAAAACAAAGCATTTGCAGCCAAATGGCTTGAAGTAACTCAGCTTAGGCTTTGTTTTGGTCATGAGTTCATCGGGGGTATTGTTCAGAATTGACCTGAAAAGAAACCTATTGATCACATGACATACTACTGTATTAACTGATTTATCCCAAAAATTATGAGCTATCATTATATCTATTATTATGGTCCTTCCGATGTCTACAAGTGTCCTATTTTTCCTCTCCACAACACCATTTTATTGTGTTCTAGGAGATGAAAAGTTGCGACTGATACCTATCTCATTGCCAAAATGACTGAACCTTGCATTTTCAAACTCTGTTCCATGTTCTGATCTGATTTTATCTATTTTCTCATTATACTTCACCTGAACTTGTCTGGCAAAGGCTTCAAACATAAAAAATATCTCTTCTTTGGATCTTAGGAAGAAGATCCAAGTGAATCTGGAGTAATCATCAACAATGATAAGGATGTACTTATTTCCTCCTTTCCTTGCCACCTTTACAGGTCCATAAAGATTCATATGAAGAAGCTGTAGAGGCCTGGGTGTGCTAACTTCTTTCTTTATCTTGAATAAGGATTTGGTTTGATTTCTCTTCACATAGGAATCACACACCTTAGATCTATCCAACTTCTTGGGTAAACCTTAAACCAGGTCCTTGCCGACCAACTTGTTCAGCAAGAGCAACTGACATGGCTTAATCTTTTGTGCCAAAATTCAGCAGTATCTTTTTGTACACTCTGGCAGGTCATGTTCCTGGACTTTCAAGACCCCATATCAGAAACATACATATTTTTGTTTCTCCATGCAGTCAGCATCACTTCACCCATATTTAAGAGTTGTAACAATGCACTTATCTGACCTGAACTTTACTTCATCACCTTTATCATAAATTTGAGCAATACTCAACAGACTAAATTTGAGTCCATCCTCAAAGTGAACATCATCAATGGATTAACTTAAACTGTTCCCAACCTTTCCAATTTCGAAAATGAATTCTTTATTTCCATCACCAAAGAAGACACTGCCTCCTCTATGGGCCTTAAGCGAGAGAAAGTCTTCAATTCTTATAGTCATATGCATTGAAAAGCCACTTTCCATGATCCAGTGGTGGTTTCTTCCTCTTCCTTTGCAGTGCATAAATAATCAGTTGTTAGCTTGGGAAACCATTTCAGCTTTAGTTCCTAAAATGGTGACAAAGGAAAAAATAGTTTTTTTAGTCCAGCCAGGTAAACTATTACCACTTTATTTTGGTATAGAGATTTTTTTTCATCCTCCTTATAGCTGCAACTCTTGAGGGGAATGAATCTCTTGTATGGCCATTTTTGCCACAATGAGTACACAAGGTTGTCTTTGATAGAGACATATTTGCTATATGAATCGTAGGCTGGATAAACAACGTGGAACACCAATCATTTTCTTCTATTTGATCCCTGACTAGTAAGGCTTTTTAGGACTTGAGATGAGATAGTCCACTTGAGAGCTGTTTCAAGCTCATCCCTGACCCAAACCTAGTCCTTCTCAAGTTCTGCACTCCTCTCAAGTGAGGCTGTCTGATTTGAATTTGCGTTAGCTAATTTTTCTTCTAACTCAAATTGATTTTTTCTTTCTTCACTTTTCCCTTTTGAGTTAAACTTAGAAATTTCACTTAGTTTTCATTTAAAAGATCTATTTTTCAAAGGAGAGTGACTTACCAATTTCATAAAGTTCAGATGCTTAATAGTTAATTCAATATTTTCATCTTTACATTTATCAAGATTTTTATTCAGACACTCCTTATCTTTACTAAGTTTGCAAACAATATCTATAAGCAAAGTAGCAAGAGACTTTAGTTCTTTAAGAGAATTATTTTTGAGGTTCTCTTTGATATCCAGGAGAATTAACTTGTCATCTTCATCATCACCTGACTTAGCCATCAAGGAAAAGAGGGAGTCATACATCTTTTTGTTGCTCAAATTCATCTAAATCACTAGAAGAGTTACCCTAGACAACCAGAACCTACTTCACCACTGTCAGCTTCAGCTCTTTTATTGTACTTATCTGGGACCCAGTCCTTCTTTTTCTCTCTTTCACCAGCTTGCTTAATATACTCTTTGTGTTCTACCTTATATAAAGAACAATCTTTAATATAATGATCGAACTTCCCATAGTTGTGGTATGTGTCATTTGCTTTTCCATCCTTGTATATCTGCTGGATTCTCCTCTTTTAGGAAGTGCCCCTATTTTTCTCATGACTTTGAGGAACCGTTTGGTGATTTAAGATGTTTCCTCATCCTTAACACTGGTATCCTCCTTTGTAGACTTTAGTACCAGATTCTTCTCTTTTTTTATGCTCACTTTTAGATTTGTCCTGTTGCTTCTTAATCTCACGGGTCTTGATATTTCCTATCAGCTCATCCATAGTCGTGGTCTTCATGTCCCTGTCTTTAGTGATGGAATCTATCCCATGACTTTGGTAAAATGTTCATAATCTTTCAAACCTATATGGATGGTCGTATGTCCTCACCCCAACAATGAAGTTCAGTGGTTATCGTAGTGAATCTGGTGTGCATTTCTTGGATTGTCTCACATTCTTTCATACTGAAGGCTTCATATTCTGTTGTCAATATGTCCACCTTAGATTCCTTTACCTGACTAGTTCCCTCAAGTGTTTTTTGTAGGAAGTCCCAAATTTCTTTAGCAGTTTCACATGTAGAAATCTCATTGTATTCATCAGGGCCAATACCACAAACCAGTAGCTTCTTTGCTTTATAATTCTTTTCAATCTTTTTCCAATTAGCATCATTATATTCCTTTCTAGTCTTAGGAATATTTGAAGTCACTTCACCAACTTTTGCTGGCTTTGTGGGAACAAAAGGACCATCAATCACATCCCGCAACTCATAATCTTCTGCCATGATGAAATCATGCATTCGAGTTTTCCATCACTCATATTATTGCCCATTGAATCTGGGAATGGGTAGTTGAGTGGTAGATTGGCCCTCTTCAAGAATTGGAGGGGCAGCCATGTGAAAGATCCTTCACAGGTGTTAACCTTTTAGGAAAACCTTGCTCTAATACCAAATAAAGAGATAGATGAGTTGCCCTACTACTTTGGGACCTGGTCCCATACAGACGTATGCAACAAGAAACTTAATAATACAACACGTAAAGTAAATAAATGGAAAACACAATAATTTTTGAATGAAAACTTCTTGCTCAAGGGAGAAAAACTACGGCTTGCCTCCAGGATTTACAAAGCTCCACTAATATTCAAGCAATCTTGAATACATACTTCATGATATCAAGGATTAAAACTCCTAATCCTTCTTCTCTAAGTAATAACTCTATTACAATGAGAGAGATTCAATAACTCTACTGCATCAAGACCCAGCTAACTCTAATTGAATCAACAAGCTAACTCTAGATTTAATATCACCCAACTCTAGATAACAACACTGACTTCAAGAACAAGAACAAGACACCTACTAATAATGGATAACAAAAGTAGGCAGTGTTTATAACCAAAATACAAAGGCTCAATTACAACAAGTACATGAAACATAATATGTGAGCGAGAAAGTTCCTTATTGCGAATGAGTCTTTGATTCAAGAGATTCAAAGGATTTTTTTTGTTATTGAATATGAGCAATATATATATAAGACAAGAAAACCTAGGAAGAGTCTCATTGGCTGAGACAAAAAAGTGTTGTCTCGCCAGCTTTTGTACAACTGTACAACTGATCATGACATTGATATGAATACGGTCAACCAAGTTCCTACATAGTTGTGGTTTTGTCATCACATAATCTTCAAGAACTACGTCCCAAAAGATAATTTATCAATTATCAAACCAAATGACATAAGATGGAGTATTGCATTCAGAACAATCTCTTGTCATTTTTCTAGAGTTTAATTCTCTAGCATTGAAGAAGATACTTGATGGGTAATGGGAAGTATCTTGCGGCATTTTCATGAATATCAACAAAATAAGGTGTTAGAGATCCAAAAGAGTAAACCGTGTTCTGAGAGAAGTGAACCAGTTGACAGATTTTTTTACCCACTTGACTTTGGATTTTGCAGATACATAGCTAACAGTTTAGTTCCACAATTACCAGGACTTCAAGCAGAAGCAAAGATAATCGTAAATGCAAAAAAAGTACAATTACCTAATGTAAGGTTCAACATTGTCAAATCTATTGAACTAGATTGAGATAAATATATTAAACAAAAACAAAAAGAAGGGAGCATCAAAATGCATAGTCTAGGTATACATTCGAGTACTAAATCCATAGAAGTTTCAGAATAACAAAGTTTCAGATTCAAGTGCAGCAGGTTATCTTATCAATTTTTAAAATTTTTCAAAGTGTGGTATCATGTATTTGAAAATCCAGTCACTTGCGTGAGGGGTGGAACATCAGGTAACATGCTACCAAATCTTGTCTAATTTTTCTAAAGCCCAAACATATGCACCCTTACAATCATTTTTCTAGGATGATCTAGTAAGCAGAGATAGAAAGCATTGAGATTGTACAAATTAAATTGAACCAATCCCTTCAATCTTGAAGTATTAAAACTCAATCAAGAAAGTGAGTGTTAGTTTTCGATAATAGATAAAAAAAAAGGACAAGCAAAAAAAAGCTATATATGTTTGTCACCGATCTGAACCGTTCTTGAAGCTTGTCTATCATCCTGATGGTTGTCGACTGGTCTGATAAGATGAAGTGAACCATGGTTTTCATTTTTATTCGAGTATCTTCATTTTTATTTATTTATTTTGTTCATGTTATTTTCGCTTGTTTTGTATTTTCCTAGTTTCCTATTTCGTATTTGGGTCGAATCTGTTCATAATAGTTGGGAAACTTTATCGTTGTTGAATTTGAAGACTTTTTTGGATTCAGGAAGTTACGTGGGAAAATCCCATATAGCTGACTTTGATTTTGGAGAAAGTACATTCATGTTCCTTAGGACCAAACTATTTAAAACTAAATATTTTGTTACCTAAATTATCTCCTTAACTAATAATATAAAATACCCACTTCTAGCTTTAGTTATTTATCTCCCTTTTATTTTATTTTTAAATCTATTTCTCTACTTCTTTTTTGGTTTTACTCTTTTTTTCTTATTTCTTTTTTTTTCTTTTTATGCTTCTTTGTTGATTTATTTTTTATGTGAAATTGTTTAATTCTTTATTTATTTTCTTTTTATTCTTCTTTGTTCATTTGTTTTTTATGTAATAATTCTTTATTTTTTCACCACAAGCAAATTTCACCTTTTCGATCCTTTTTTATTTTTATTTTTTATTTCTTTTCTTTTATAATTTATTTGATTCTCTTATTTTTAATTATTTTTTTTACATTTACTTCAGTCCATGTGATGCTATCACATTATATTTATATACTATCATGATATCATTAATGTCTGTTACAATCTTTAATGGAATTTCATGATATAATCACAGTAGATCTATATACCGGTCATGGTATTATTGATTTCTACTTCAATCCTACAGTCAGACCTTCATATATATATAACAACATATTTATATACTGTCATGGCATCATTGATTTTTGTTTCAACCCTTCAGTCTGACCTCTATGATACCGTCATAGTATATATATATACACACACACACACACACACATAAATATATACATACATACATACATATATATATATACACACACACACATATACACACACACACAAACTGGTATCATTGGGGATTTGCTTTATATATATATATATACACACACACACATATACACACACACAAAAATATGGTATCATTGGGAATTTGCTTTAGTCTATAATGATATTATAACAATATATCATATACTGTCACATTAATGTCTGGTTCAATCCTTAGTGGGATATCCAGTATACCATCATAATATATCAATATATTGTCATGGTATCACTAGGCAAAGTTGGAGGAGAAATAGGATTATTTAAAAAAAAAACACAATTCATTTTATTCATTAACATCTATTGAAAATTCCATCAATCTTTGAAACTAGTAAAAAGGAAGAATTGAGCTCAGTAGTATTTTCAACTAAGTACTGATCAATAAATTCTTTAACAGACGATAATGGATGAAATTGGACAACCTATTCTATAACAAAACTTATAATCATAACCCGTTTTTCCTATTTACTAAATTTCTTCAATTTCTTCTTCATTTCCTCTGAAGTTGTAGAACTCCATGAATAAAAGGTCTTTCCTTTTATCAAAAGATTTTTTTTCTGTAACATCTGGGTATTCATCTTTCCGACCTCTACTATAAATTTTAAGGTCAGATCTGAATCACTCATATCATCATTGGTGGTGCAGAAAAGTTTGAAACTTGAGAAAATTTATAAGGATATATGTAGAAGGAACCAATTAGTTTTGGATTATGGAAACAGAACCAATATGGGTAAAAAAGATGTTTTCTAGAAGCCATTGAGAGAGAGATTTGATCGATGTTTTTGGACTATATTTTAAGAGGGTTTCTGTATGATTTTTCTATGATTATTAGAAATAGAAATTGAAAAAAAGAAGGTTGGGAGAAGAAAAACCAGCATCTAAATTGAGATTTACCATAAAAAGTGAGCTTTAAAAGGTAGGTGGTACGAGACTTAATTTTTTTGTGTCGATTGGACATAATTAGAGTTATGAAGGGAGGGGGTATGTGGATGTAAATACTTTAGTTTTTTGTTCTAGTTAGTGTAATTTTTCTTTTGCTTTTTTTGTCCTCCATAAGAAAAATTTTTACAGACCAACTTTCCTTTTTTTTTTTGTTTTTTTTTATATTTATAGGATAAGAATATTTTTTCAACTATACATATCAAATGTTTTTACACTTTTCATGTTCAAATCTCTCTCAACCTATATTTTTATTTCTTCTTCATTTTTCTATTTTTTATTTTTCCTTAAATTTTATTTTTTCTTTTGCTCTTTTTTCTTGTTTTAGTTCATTTGTCTCAACCTTTATTTTTCTCTTCTCTTTTTACTTTTTTTTTCTTAAACATTATTTATTTTTTATTTCTCTTCTTTTTTAGTAAAAAAATTATTTACCTCAACCTTTATTTATTTTTATTTTTTATTTTTATCTTTTCTCATTTTGTCTTATTTTCTTCATTTTTCTCAAATTTTATTTTTATTTTTTCTTCTCAGTTTTGTTTTTCCCAATCTTTATTGTTTTCCTTCTTTTTTTTGTGTTTTATTCTTCTCTTTTTTCATTTTTATTAACACTTATTTTTTTTCTTTGTTCTCAATCTTTATATTTTTTATTTTCTCTATTTTTTTCTTCTCAACTTCTGTTATATTTAGATAATGAACAAAAAGTTGGATAATCCATAAAGAGAATCTTCTTTCTTTGACATCGAAGTAAATTTAAGGTCGTGACTTGATTTTTGAAAATCCTTGCTTCTAATGCAAGAGTTATAGAACATCTCATAAATCAAGACGCAATATAGTAGTATCAACTCTTGCTCATGGGGCGTGACTTATTGTGTGAAAATCCTCGGCTATGTCCTGCCTCTAATGCGAGAGTTATAGAGCATATTATAAATCAAAATACAATGTGGTAGTGTTAACTATTGCTCTTGGGTCATAACTTGTTCCTTTGGTAGGCTAAGTCTTGCCTCTACAACAACAGTTATAGAATATCTCATAAATCAAAATACAATGTGGTATTGTCAACTCTATGCCCATGAAACATAACTTTCTTTTTGAAATTCCTTGGACTAAGTCTTCCCTTTAAGGTAAGGGTTATAGAACATCTCATAAATTAAATACAATTTGATAGTATCAACTCTTGTCCATGGGATGTAACTAGTTGTTTGACATTGGGCTAAGTCTTGTCTCTGAGACAAGAGTTATAGAGTATCTGATAAGTCAAAGTATAATGTAGTAGGTTCAAATCTTGCCCATGCACTACTAGAAAATTGGCCTACACAACAGTATGAAAATCATTGCTATAGGCCTTAAAACTGTTGCAGTCATACTATGGCAACAGAGGTTATGCCCGTTGCATGAACTCGCTTTACCATAGATCTATGGAAACAGGTCATGTAACAATTCTCAAAACCATTGCTAAAAGTAAATCTATTGCAACAGTTTATTCATCCATCAATAACGACTATTAAACGACTATTACCTATATCATTGGAATAGTTAAAATCGTTACAAATGATGTTTCACAATGGTCCTCTTGTCTATGTTGCAATGAATTTTTGACTCAATTGGGATGGTTCTTATTGTTATTGCAATGGGTTTTACACAGTAATCAAAATTTTACAACAACAATTCTGTTTTACTTATTGTAATAGTCCTCATATGTTCCAACAATTGATAGCCTATGCTTTAGAAAATGCTACTGCAACAGTTCTGTTTTACCTATTGGAACAATTTAATTATGTCCCAATAGTCTAGGATATAAATATAAATACCCAACATTAAAAAATTGTATATACCATAAAAAATGATAATGTCTAAATGAAACTGAATAATCATAATTCAAAACATCCCAATCATAACATTATCCACCACAGGCTCAAAATAGATAAAATTTATTTGTCATAATATTATCCACCATAAGCACTAAATATAAAAAAAATCATTCACAATATGATCCACGAGCAATATAAACAAAAGTTGTCATATGTTTCAACTGGATAGCGAACTATAATAGTTCATAATGTTAACAAAAGAAATGGTCATACAACAATTTCACCCACTTTCAACCAAATCTTAAATATCGTCTTCATCACTTCTTTCTTCATTACCTTGATTGTTTTCTCCATCTACAAAAGTTGATAAATAAAAATTATGAACCAATTTTAATCGTGTATCTACTAGAACTTCAATTTTAGTCAAGTTAAAGATTGACAGTGAATTTTAACCATGTATGAACATAAAAATTTCAATAATTCTTCTTTGATAAAATATGAAAAACTTGGACAAACAATGAAAATATTAAAATATTGCGTGAAATTCTGCTAATTGTAGTTAGTCTCAGTTATGAATAAAATTAAAATCTAAAGAAGTTCAATAGATCTCATAAATTAATTGTCCATACATCTTTCTTGTGTTGTAGATTTGGACATTTGGCAATAGTTTTTCTTTAGAGGAAGCCGATAACTTGGAGTCTACATTGACAATAATTCACCTCTTGATACACCAAATGGCTTACTAATTTTTAACTAAGGTGTGATATTTTCGATACCATGAAGGCGACCAATCAATTGCATATATTTTCCACTATTTGTAAAGAAGTGAACTGTACTATTAGAATCGTGCTCCTGCCACGAACAAGTTTACATTAGTTCAACTATTTTTACCAAGACATTATCAATAATAGGAGAAACATGTGTATTGTACATGCCTTTCTAGGTGATGTTTTGTCCTCAAACTTGGTGTTATCTCTTATTTCAATAACAAAAGAATTGTGTTAGAACCTTCAACATAGGAGTAAGGAAGTAAGTAGTACAAATATGAAGAGACTTGTATTCTTTCTCATTGACATAAATAACAAATTTGTCAAGACCTGATTTCTCAATTCATGATAGTGCCTACCTTATTCCACTAGTAGGCAAGACAAGCCATAGCCCAGAACAATAAGTAATAGGTTCACAGGAGGAATCTAAGGAAAGATCAAAATAAATCAACACCAACAATAAATACATAAGAAAATAAAAGAAACATATATATAATCTACAATACGGGGGAAATAAAGAGGACAAAATATACAAGATAATCCCTCTTAAGACCTGATAAGACCGGTACTAGATTCCTACTAATAAAATAAGAGTACGAGACCATATCCCAAAATATACATAACATATACACAGTAGTCTCAAGGGCAAAAGACTATACTAAACAAATGGAGGAAGATCAACCTTCGACGAAGCAAGCCTACCCTACTCTGAATCAGTACTAGAATAGAAGAGTCACATCAATGCCGACTACTAGTAATTGATCTGTATCTAGAAAAAGATGAAGAAGTATAGTATGAGTACCAAAGAAAATAGATACTCTGTAGGAATCATCGATCGAGTATATCTAAAATGCGAGGGTGTAGTCTAATCAGCAGTAAAAAGGGATAGAAAGGTAAACAACTACCGTGCTATACAAATGTGATAAAAAAATAAGTAAAAGCAATATAGAAAGTTAAATACTGCAGTAATGAGAAGGTAAACCAAACATAACCTAACTGGGCCCCATAAGCCCTTCAGGCACACTGAAGAAGACAATTAACCCAACTGTGCCCTCATAAGCTGGTGGGATACACAATAAGTAAATAAAGAAGAAGATTAAATAATCCATAACTGAACTAGTCTTAATAACCATAGTAACCATCAAGATGTGCGCCAGGCTTGAACAGGAACCAATGGATAGTAATGACAGGCTAGACGCGAGGCTCAAACTGGTAGCGACAGATAATAACAAGAGGCCATATGCTATATTTGAATTGTAAATAGTGGGTAACAATGAAAGTCCACATATATGATATACAACAGAACTCATTATAAGATGTCGGACTTGAACTGGTTCTTAGAGGAACCACAACTCCTAAAATAACACTTATAAGTGCTATAACTCCCAGATCATATCATAACCAAATGTCAGACTTGAAATGAAACTAATAGTAACCATAATCAATTGCCAAACTAAATCCCAAATCATACCGTAAATGATGCCAAAGTGGTGTCCGAACTCATAATAAATAACAAAAATAAATTATATGCTGACCCGGAACTATAACTGATATGTATTTAAATAAATATTTACATAACTTAGTTAAAAAAGAGAAGTCCAAGGTTTCCCAACTTAATGTCATGCCATTATCTCATAAATACTACGTCATACTAAAACATAATGGGACCAAAATCTACCCAAATGGAGCCGTAATCGGATAAATAAGATATGAAAAAATATTTCAAATGATGCCCATGCTACAAATATCTGCCCATAACCAACATAATGACATACATCCATGCCAACACCTTCGTCAGCTAGTGCTCCCGCGCCCAGAAACAGGCAGGAGCAAGGAAACATACCTTCTATGTCCAAGTCCCAGAACAGTATAAGTAACAGGCCTAATTATCCTCCCTGTGCTAAGTGTGGTAGGACCCATCCTAGCATGTGTTTGGACAAATATAGGGGTTGTTTTGGTTGTGGAAAATTAGGCCAAAGACTTAGAGAGTGTCCATATGCCAGGCAGGGGAACAGAGATATGCGACCTCGGACTCAGGCTAATAGTGCCCCATCTCCTTTAGCCCATCCAGCTCCTCTTCAGGGCGCTTCTTCTAGTACTTCTGGCAGTCAGTGCCAGAATAGATTCTATGACTTACCATCCCATCAGGAGCAGGAGGATTCTCCCAATATTTTTACTGGTATGCTCTCACGTCTTTTACTTTGATTTTTATGTTTTTTTGGACCCCGGGTCAAGTTTCTCTTGTGTGACCCCACTTGTAGCTATGAATTTTTAAATAAGTCCCAAAAAGATTCCTGAGCCTTTCCTAGTTTCTATTCCAGTGGGGGAGTTAATTATTGCTAAACAAGTGTATAAAAAGTGTCCCATTACTGTTCTTCATAGAGTCATACTTAGTGATTTGATAGAGTTGGACATGGTGGATTTTGACCTTATTCTAGGTATGGATTGACTTCATTCCAGATATGCATCTATAGACTATCGTACCTATGTTATTAAGTTTCAGTTTCCAGATGAGCCAGTCTTCGAGTGGTCCGAGAGTTCAGTATCTCCCAAGAGTCATTTTATATCCTATCTCAAAGACAGAAAGCTAATATCCAAAGGTTGCACTTACCATCTAGTTCGAGTTAAGGACACTAGGTTCGAGGCTCCAACCATTCAGTTAGCCAACATTGTTAATGAGTTCCCTGATGTTTTTTTAGAAAATCTCCCAGGGGTACCTCCCGATAGAGAGATAGAATTCGGGATTGACCTTCTTCCCGATACTCAACCTATTTCTATTCCTCCCTACCATAAGGAACTTGCAGAGCTTAAGAAGTTAAAAAAACAACTCAAAGATATTTTAGGCAAAGGTTTTATAAGGCTCAGTGTGTCACCTTGGGTCGCACATGTTCTATTCGTGCAAAATAAAGATGGTTCTTTGCATATGTGTATTGTTTATCGTCAGGTTAATAAGGTCACAGTCAAGAATAAGTATCCTCTTCCGAAAATTGACGACCAGTTTGATTAGTTGCAAGGTGAGAGTTATTTCTTGAAGATAGACCTTAGATCCGGCTATTATCAACTTAAAGTAAGGGAGTGTGATATCCCAAAGACAACCTTCCAAACCCGTTATGGTCACTTTGAGTTTCTAGTCATGTCTTTCAGGATAACCAATATTCTAGCGGCTTTCATAGACCTCATGAATCGAGTGTTCAAGCAGTATCTTGATATGTTTGTCATAGTGTTCATAGATGATATCCTTGTTTACTCCCGTACTGAGAATGACCATGCGAATCACCTTAGAATTATTTTGCAAACTCTTAGAAATCATCAGTTGTTCACCAAATTTAGCAAGTGTGAATTTTGTCTAAGATCAGTAGCCTTTTTGGGTCATATCATTTCAGCCGAAGGCATTAGAGTTGATCGCCAAAAGATAGAAGTTGAAAAAAATTGGCACAAACCTATCTCTTCGTCAGGCATTAGGATTTTCTTGGGTCTAGCTGGCTACTACCGCTGTTTTGTTGAAGGTTTCTCTTCTATTGCATCCCCCATGACCCGGTTGACCCAAAAGAAAGTTAAGTTCCTTTGGTTAAATTCCTATGAGAAGAGTTTTCAAGAGTTGAAGACTCGACTCACCTTAGACCCTCTGTTGACTTTGCCTAATGGTACAGATGGTTTTGTGGTGTATTATGATGCCTCTGGAGTTGGTTTGGGTTGTGTGTTGATGTAGAGAGGTAAGGTTATAGCCTATTTCTCTAGAGAATTGAAGCCACATGAAAAGAACTACCCAACCCATAATCTTGAATTAGCTGTTGTGGTTTTCTCTTTGAAAATCTAGAGACACTATCTATATGGTGTTCATGTTGATGTGTTTACGGACCACAAAAGCTTACAGTATGTGTTTTCTTAGAGGGAGTTGAATCTTTGCCTGAGAAAATAGTTAGAGTTGCTAAAAGATTATGATATGAGCGTGTTGTACCATTCGGGCATGGCCATGTAGTAACAGATTCCCTTAGCAGGTTATCTATGGGCAGTGTGACTCATGTAGAGAAGGGTAAGAAAAAGTTAGCTCGAGATGTGCATTTTTTGGCTAGATTGGGTGTTAGGTTGCTTGATTCTACTGAGGGGAGTATTTTGGTGCAGAGTAGTTCTGAATCCTCTTTAGTTTCAAAAGTGAAGGAGAAGCAAGACTTAGATGCTAGTTTGGTCAGACTGAAGGAGTCGATTAAGGATAAAAAAGTAGAGGTTTTCTCCCAAGAGGGAGATGAGGTATTAAGAATACAAGGTATATTGTGTGTTCCTTGTGTTTTTTATCTGAGGCAGAGAATTATGACTGAAGTGCATGACGGGCGGTATTCTATTCATCCCAATGCTACCAAGATGTACCACAACTTACGGGAAATCTATTGGTGGAGTGGTATGAAGAAGAATATAGCTGAGTTCGTAGCTAAGTGTGCAACTTGCCAACATGTCAAGGTAGAGCACCAGAGACCAGGTGGTGTGATGCAAGAATTTGGTATACCCACTTGGAAGTGGGAAGAAGTGAATATGGATTTCGTGACTGGTTTACCTCTTTCACCATGATTCTATTTGGGTTGTTATAGATAGGCTGACTAAGTCAACTTATTTCTTGCCCATGCATAAATCCTATACAGCTGAGGATTATGCAAGATTGTATATTTGGGAGTTGGTCAGGTTGCATAGAGTTTCCTTGTCTATCATCTCAGATATGGGTACTCAGTTTACTTCTTAGTTTTAGAGGGAATTCCAGAAGGGTCTTGGTACCCAAGTTCATTTGAGTTCCACTTTTTATCCGTAGACAGATGGTCAGGCTGAGAGGACTATCTAATCTTTGGAGGATATGTTGAAAGCATGTGCTCTTAAATTCAAAGGTAGTTTGGATGAGTATTTACCATTAATTGAGTTTGCGTATAACAATAGTTACCATGCTAGCATAAAGATGGCACCATTTGAGGCTTTGTATGGTAGAAGATGTAGATCACACATAGGTTGGTTTAAAGTGGGTGAGGCTACTTTTATTGGACCAGATGCAATGTTTGAGGCTATGGAGAAGGTGAAATTGATTAGAGAAAGGTTGAAGATAGCCCAGAGTCGTCAGAAGTCATATGCATATGTGAGAAGAAGAGACCTTGAGTTTGAAGTTAATGACTTGGTGTATCTGAAAATCTCGCTTATGAAAGTGGTTAAAAGGTTTGGTAAGAAGGGTAATCTTAGTCCTCGGTATATTGGCCACTTTAGAATCCTAAGTCGAGTAGGGAGAGTAGCCTATGAGCTTGAGTTGCCCGCAGAGTTGTCAGCTGTGCATCCTATTTTTTATGTCTCCATGGTTAAGAGGCACATTGGTGATTCCGTTGTTGTGGATCCTTCAGAGATCCCAGATATCCTGACTATCCTTTCGTTTGAAGAGATTCCAGTTGAGATTTTTTGGCCACCAGATCCGTAGACTGAGGAACAAAGAGGTTCCCTTGGTCAAAGTGTTATGGCGAAACTAGTCAGTTGAGGGTGCTACTTGGAAAGCCGAGTCAGATATGAGATCCAAGTACCCGCACCTATTCTCCGCAAGTTTAGATCAAGCCGAAGGTACCTTTCCTTCTTAATTCAGTCTCTTTCTAATCAAGGATTCAGTTATATATAGCTATTCTTAATATAAGTTCATGCTTTCTCCAAAGTATTCAAGAGCTTAGAAAGATATAGATTCAGTTTAGCCATTTGTTTAAGTTGTGTATCCTTTGTTTTCTTTATATTCTTAGCTTAAGTAGCGACATTCGATGACGAATGTTCCCAAGGGGGAGATATTGTAATACCCTAAACTTTTCTTAAGCTTAATTTCTCCTCGGGAAGGTTAAGGAATGACTTCTTAAGTAATTATCGTTTAAACCATATAGAATTTCCCTAATTTTGACTTTTTATCATGTGGGAAATTTAATTAGCTTTCCAACGATATGAGATCCACCCAAATCCTATAACCGGGCAAGAAGTTATGGCTAATTTAAGTTCTAGTCGTAAAACAACGTCATTTTAGTTCTTAGCGCGTCGCGAAGAGGGCCTATTTGACAATTGTTAATTTCCAGTGGAACTCCGTGATAGCGTCATGTCGCGCTGAAGTTTCAGGTCCCAACTAGTGGGACAACGCGATAGCATCGCGTCACGGTGACCTCCAGAATCCCATTTGTCAAATTCCAGTGAGCCACCACGATAGTGGCGCGTCGCGGTGGCCCATACAATTGGGTTTTCCAGTTCAATTTTTCCAGCTTCGTACAGAAGTTAAAAAGGGCACTTTGGACTTTTTCCAAGTCCCTTAAATCGTCCAAATACCTAATCCAAGGTCATTCCAAGCATCATATACGACATTTCTCAAAAATTCTCTCAAATTAAAAATCCTAAGCATCCAAACCCAATTCCAAGAATCTCCTAAGTTCACCATTAATTCTTCAAATTGATTCAAGAATTGGATTCCTCAAACCAAGAGCATTAAGAATATCCATTCAAGTGTACGAATAGAGTCCCAAGGGCTAGAGTTCATCCAAATCTACTAATTCAAGGTATGTGGGGTTTGAACAAGAACACTTATTTCGTTCTTGTGCCCAAAGATTCAATTTTTATAAATTAATTTCATGTTTTTGCAAGTGGATCTGTACCCAAATTATATTATTTTGGAGAATATGAATTGATAAGTTGTTCAAGCTTTGAATTGCATGATTATTTTGCTTATTTATGATTTGAATTGATAATTCATGCTATAAATTGCACATTCCTATATTGATGTGATATTTTCAAGGGTTTCCAAGATTGGTGCCATGAATTAATTTTTATTATGAAATTGTGATCCTTTAAGAATATACTTGCCTTAAGTCCAAGAATGAATTGTTGATACTTTCTAAAGTGTTTCAAGAAGTGTATTGATATTTCCATGCTATTAAAGTTTAAAGCCCATTGGTGATAGTCTACCAAAGTTTCAAGAAAAGAGTTGATTTTAATCCTAAGCTAAGAAAGAAAATCCACACCATTTGATTTAAGCTAAAGGGAAGCATAGTTGGCTTTCATTGCATATTTCTGACTGGTTTAAGGTGGATTTTTCTTCAAAGTTTTCAGCTTAAGTAAGGGAGTAGTATTTAGCACCGAGTTGATCTTGATTCCAAGGTATCATGCCCCAGAACTATGAGCCACCGTAGGATTTGATTTACCCCAAGTGGGTTAAGCTAGTGATCACTAAAAGTAAAAGGTTCTACTCCGATGGCAAGGATAGAACAACTCTCCCCATCGTGGGAAAGACGTTGGACTCCATGTAGCTCACATGGTTTATGTCGGTTAGAAGAAACTCCCATGTTTTCTAGAGTATCAAGTCTTAAAGTTATTAAGGTTTTAAGTCCTTGAGTTTCAAAGAAGTTCCTTGTTTTCAAAAGGCTAAAGTGCATGTTCTAAAAGTTATTGTTTTAAGAGTTCAACTAGTTTACAAGCTTGAGATCTAAGAAATAATACAAATTTAGAATAAAGTGTAATGGCTCATGTGAATTATACTACATGTTTCATTATTCATGATTTATGAGAGTTTTATTCAAGCTATGCGAGTCATCTACAAAACCATGTATGTTTTCCGTAAAGATTTATTGTATTGATATTTAGTTGCATACACCCCCATATACTCAGTACATTCCCAAGTGTTGATCCACATATACATCTGTGTGCTACATTACCTCATAATGTAGGTTCAGGTGCTCAGTCCCAGCAGTGTCACTGATCCCGAGTACCTTTATCTACACCTCCACTGTGGTGAGTCCTCATGGTTCGAGGACCTATCTCCAGACACTTTAGTATCTTTAGTAGTTGTTCTACTGCTTTCAGTTCAGTTCGAGTCAGTTGGGGATCTGTCTCAATGGATCTCTAGTTTGTTGAGTAGTAGAGGCTTTGTCAGACTAGATGATCAGTATATTTAGATTTGCAGTATTTTGTTACTTTTACAGTACTCATTCGGATTTCAGTTAGACATATGATATGACATGATTCCTTATTTTGCCCTCAGTATCTTTAAGTAAGATTTATACTAAGTAGTAGGATCAAAGGATTAGTTTGGATCTACTTGTAGCCTTAAGCACCGTGTGACGCTCCGAGATAGGATTTCGGGGCGTTACATCACACCATTTTTTATTTTCAACTTTTTGACCTATTTTTTTACATGATTTTCAAATTTATGAACCTAGAATTAAGAATTGTCGGAACAACTCTTTGACCTAAGCTATGATATCAAGATGATAACGATCCTAGTCAGAAACAAGAACCAAAAATGCATAATATTTAAATAAAGAAAAAGATATGTGGAATTATCGAGATTCAAATGGATTTACGAGCAACAAAGCGCTTGATACCTTCACCTCTCAATTGAAACCAATCAAATAATAATAAACCCAAATCCATCAAAGATGAGACATTAAAATTAAATTCATAAAAAAGAGACTCGATGATTGATTAAGCAAAAGTAGTTAACATGAGCAATATCGAAATCCACCTTAATCACAGGTTACAACTAACAACTTGATTCATCTAATGCTAGGTTTTACATAAAACTACAAGCTTAAAAGCTTTCAATTTATCATAAATATCATAAGCTACCTTCAAAATGAGAAAATCCACTATTAATTCAAAGAAAATAAAGAAGACAGCTAGATTTTATAATTTTTCCCTTAATGAGACAAGGTCCTTATTTGGTTGTCCTTTTTTGTGTATTTTTAATTTTAGAGATAACCACTTGCACACATAGCCTCTTTCCTCCATCTACTTCACTTTGTGTGATGATTCATTTCGTCGTTACTAAATTATCCAAGATAAATTCATGAAAAAACTTATTTTTCATTCCTCTATATTAACTTTAGCCCAAAATAGCCATCATTTTATTTATTGTATCATCTCTAGATTTTCGACTAAGATTTAAATCTTTCAATGTGTCTAGATAGACTCAAGTCCAATGAATTTAATTATTCAAGTCCAATGAATTTAATTATTCATGAGTATTAATATCAATACTTTAGTTTAAAACTTTCTTTTTGATAGAGTTTCGATGTTGGTTTCTATTAAGGCCAACTTCAAATGACAATATCTCCTAAATATAAGAAATTAAGTGGTCTAATACCCACCCAATCAAATATCTCTGACTCCTATTTCCAAGGCAACAAACTGTTTGTCAATCCGAATTCAGAGTAAAAAATTATGACTATTTTATGAGCACTGTCCGAACTGAAATGGGATTTTGTCGTAGCAAAAATTTTGGTGGTATTTAAATTAGCTTTACGTGTATTTTAGATCTAAAACCCCCAAAATTTATTTCCCATCCCTAGAGAGGTGATTTTTTAATGCTTAAGATAAAAGTCCTTTGTTGAGATAAGCTTTTCAATTATTTTATTCGTCTTTTAATCCTTTAACATCTTAGAATCCTTAGAAAGACCTTCAATGGTAAAATTTTGGGTTAGAATCTTTCATGGTAATTTTTTGGGGTAATCTTATAGATGTTCTTAGTATCACCTATAACAAATTATAAATTATAAATTAATGATTCTCAGCATGAACTTAATAAACTAAATTATTAATTTTTATGGTTAGGAACCTTAAATGTCATAAAGATGACGTCTTTAGCACAAAAACTCCATTAATGGAGGTGGGTTAAGCTTGAAATAACTAGTTAATCGCTAATTGACCTTGGGGAATGATACAGACCTTGAAGTAAAGGTAGAATTAGCGGATTTGAATTTCCAAGATATTTATTTGATGAGTAATGATTTAATTACACTTATTATTGCTTGATTTTTGGATGATTGGTTATTCAAGGCATGAAGGAAAGAAAAGACCATTCTTGTTGCATCTTGCATCTTTCAAAATCTTGGTATCTCGGTAGGCTAGGATTAATGAGTAGAAGACTGCATTATTTTATGTATTTATAATTTAGAATTGATGGAAGAAAACATGTCTAGGCTCGTGGCCATAGAGATTATTGTAAATGAAGTATGTGGACATGATATTTCTTAGCTTTTCTAGTGATGAACCTAGTTGAGTTATAATGATATTAAGTTTTATGTATTGGACAATAATATGATGAGGAGAATAGGATCAAGTATTGATTAGCATAGTAATATCTAAAGAATAGATGACTTGAATTAGTGTGATAATTGTATTATAATAAAAGAGGCAGTGACATTTTCATAATTAATAAGTAAGTAATGCTCCAATAGTGACTTGCATGCTTAAGTGTTAAATTATGATTTATTTTATGATATTTTTGTTTTGGTATTGATAAAAATACTTTATCCATTAGATGCCCATGAGAGGCTAAATTGGTGAAAATGACGATTTATTGAATTGTGCCTATGAGAGGCTTGTTTGATAATAATAACTCCTTGAATTAATGCCATGAATAGATTGCTGATGACCATGATGAATTATTAAAATAATGTCCATGAAAGGATCAAAATATTAATAAATAAAAGAACTTGATCGAATTTTCTTATGATTTTAAGTGCATTTGTAAATTTAGTATGTCATATTATATCCTAAAAGATAGTGTGAATTTAATAAAATATATATAATATGATTATGGAGGATTAGATACCACGCTGGTATGGATATGAATGTTGATATTACTTATTTATGGAGGATCGGGTACCCCGCAGGTATGAATATGAATATTGATAAGATTTATTTGTGGAGGATCAGGTACCTCGCCGGTACGATACATGGAATTAGATTGTCCCCTACAGGTCATGACTAGTTGGGAAAAAATAACTCTTTTAGCATTTGTGTACAAATTAGTGTTGATTTTGAAAGGTCATGTGGTTTAATAAGATGATAACACGCTAATTGTGTTCTAATTATGAGGTTTAGAGGGACGTAATTAGTACTTATGGAAAGATTGTTAGTAGTAATGTGGTGGACCTATATTCAGGTATTGCTACTTTATTAACTTCTCAAGCAATGTGGTCGATGTTAAATTTCTATATTGCTGTGAGATGTGATTGGATCAGATGCCATGAGCCTGCATGGTGATAATAATAATAAAGGAACTGATCAATAATAAAGTGATATAGAGTGATGAATCCAATGAATAATCTCAAAGAAATGATTCCGAAATTCCAATAGTTGAATTAATCCTTCTTCAAGAGTATTTATAAGATTGCTAATGAGACTTGAGTTATCTAGTGTATCTTATTGAGATATGAGTTAGCTTGTATTCCCTACTTGATTGTATCCTTGAGATTGAATGTGTGATATGTATTTGAAAAAGTGAAACTTTGTACTTACTTATATGTGAGTTAACTTACTTCATTTATACATGTTATAATCACAGCTTACTAGAATGAATAGTTATCATTCTTTAATATTATAAGAGAACATTTGGTTGTTAACCCGAGAGTTTGGTATGGATTGTCTATGATTACGGGATTATTCCTGTGAATGCGAGTAATGAAAAAGACAAGGCGAATAAAGAGGGATAGTGATGTATTAGCATTGGATTATGGTTGATGGTCAAAATTAATGAGGCTAGAGTAAGTTAATAGTGAATATAATACTAATGGGGTTGGAAGAGTAGCTGGATGATGTAACTTATACAGGAAAAGTAATAATGTTATTACATCCTTAGTTGAATTATATTCTATTTAAGATGTCATTATTTATTTTCTTTAATTCTATTTTATGATTATATGGACTAACATGATCCGTTGATGATGCTTACCAATACCTATGGTTGTACTGACCCTACTCTTCTACATTCCTTCTTGGGGTGTAGACTGGATGCAGGTTAGTTTGTAGTTACTAGATGGATGATGATATTCAACACTAACTTCTGTACTTTCTTCCTGGCATATGTTAGTCTTTGTATTATTTAATTTATTGTCTGTCTGTGCTGTAATAGGTAGCTCTTGTACATGTTTGGTCAAGTCTTTGGATAGTGAAGGACATTTGTAAGAAGTTTTTGAAAAAGTTTATTTATTAATATTTAATTTACTTTATTATATTTAATCTAGAATTCTCTTACAACAAAAGTCTTCCAAATATTTTTAGCTGGGTAATAAGGATTCTCCTAGCTACTTAGAATAGAGTAGGTGGCTACAGGGTCCGTTAGTCTGGGTCGTGACACTTTGATTGACCTTCCACACATTGTATGTCTTTCTTTGGCATACTTTGGTCTCCAAGCTATCATTCGTATATAGAAACCCATCCTAATATGCCCCACACTAACCATGCTCGTATTATATGGGAGCCTGGTTAGGTTATTATTTATCTGAACTGGCCAATTACTTTATTGTTGGTTATTATGATTATATTGTAGCATAATGATTATGGACTAGTACCCGAGATTATTAGTATATTTCTATTTCCTTTTCTTTCTCATAGTAAGATATATTATTGTTATATTACCTCATGGTTAGTCAACCTTTGATTAGAGACCCTGATTATGCTAGTATTAGTTTTCCTTCTTGGCTAGTATTCCTTGAGATGTTAGGTTGTCTCCCTCAGGTATTTACCTTTGAGTTTAGTCCTATGTATGTATGTATGTATATACATACATACATATATATATGTGTGTGTATGTATGTGTGTATATACACACACACACACATATATATGTAGGTATGTATGTGTACACACACACACACACATATAGTATTATCATATATCCCTTTCTTTCCTTATCTATTCATATTGTATATGCATCCTTTGGCCTTGTATATATATATATATATGCATATATATATATATATATGCATATATATATATATATATGCATATATAAATATATATATATATATATATATATATATTTACATATATATATGTATACACACACACACATATATATATATAGTATTATCGTATATGCCTTTCTTTCCTTATCTATTCATATTGTATATGCATCTTTTGGCCTTGTATTACTATATATATCCTTCTTTCACTTTTCATTTGTATATTGGCTTGTGATATACGATATTGCACTTTAGTTCCTGAATATTATTAAAATAGGATAAGTTTATCCTTATTGCTCCCTTAGAATTATTATGTTTAGTTTCTTTGATAGTTGCTTGTAGTTTATATTCCTACTTCACATGTTATTTATGCTTGCATTATCTTTGAATCTCAGTGTGTTACAACCCGAGACTATCCCCTAGTCATAACACAGTGCTTGAAGTCACAAGTGACCACGAGCTAATCCACGGTCTGGCATGAACTATAAATACTGTGAGAGAGAAGTAACAAGTACTGGGAGGAAGCTAACTGAAAAAAACTAATAATGAACAATGATAAAGTAAATGTTATTAAGGTCTAAAATACGCAATAATACTGAAAAATCTAAATATCTATCTGACTGTCTGAAAGCCTCTAACTAGAATGAGTTGTTGGGACAATCCCCAACCTAATCTAATGAACCGAAATACTAAAATACTGAGGATAAATAACTAATAACTAGTCCTCAATTGATAAGGACTCACCAAAACTGCAACTGAGTGATATTGAAGTAAACTACGCATAGTCCAAGTACTGAGCGTCCAAACCTATATTATGAGACAATATAGTGCAAAGAAGTCTGTGATTTGTACTTTGAATATAGTGAGAATTCGATATGGGAAACAAATCAACACGTAAGAACTGAACATGAAAGCATGAACATGTAAACTAAATGCAAGACCAAGTATAAGCATATACCGAATAAACTGAATACAAGGTCATGCATATCAAGACTTAAACATAAACTGGATACATAAACTGAAAATGAACAGGTGACTGTGGAAGCTAACTACAACCGACATACCCCAATCTGAGAAAAACTAGGGTCCAACATATAACCCAGTTGGAAGGGTGCTAGTACCTTTCCAAGGGTACCAATACTGGCTGACGTGGATCCACTAATTTGATATCCCGAAGGACAAGGGTGTCATGCCTCTACTGATGGGGGACCCCTTATAACCTACGACGGTGCCGTAGTTCTGGAACTTAGGGACTACTACTAATGATATCATGCCTAACTGGCGGCGGATCCGTCATCCTTGCATTCACTCGATGCAAAGTATTACTCTTAACTGAAAGACACTGGACTATAAACTAAAACATGAACTGATAATTGATATGCTCAAATCATGGTATTCTGAAAATAACAAAACATGTACAATATGAACTACTCAATATGAGTTTCTAGGTGTCATACCCAATTTTTTGCCTAAGGTCAAAATGAGCATGACATTATGGACTCTAAAAAGAATTAATTTATACAGAGTCGCCACCTAATTTGTAAGGAAAATTAGGAAACCTATTTAAGTGTTTAACAACTATGACTTTATTTAATCTATGAAACTAGTTTGAATTCTAGGTAAGGGTTCAAATTATTTCAAAAGGAAGAGATTAGGCACCCTTCAGAATCCATAAATGTGGTTCCCGACCAAACTTAAGTTTATTAAAAAGGGAAAAAGAAAAAAAATCAGTTCTTGTAAATATAAATATAAAATATGCAGTGCTTAAATAACAAAATAAATGTAGTATGATATGTGCAAGTGGAAAACAAGCATAAATATTTAATTGAAGAAAACATGCATAACTATCTTATTGGACGGCAGACTAACCAAAGATGTCCTATTTGAGGGTTGACAAACACAAGTAAAATGATTAATGAGTAAAGAATTATTTGGGAATGAAAGTGTTGGCATATTACCAATGCTACTTTTAAAATTGCCCAGTATCGAGTTGTGAGATGCTAAGGGATGCAAGATTGTGTACTTACTGGAGGAGAAAGAATGATATGGGGTTTTGAAGATCGAACTCTGCAGAGAGCTTCTGACATATCTCGAGTATCATGAGAATCAGGTCAATGTAGTTCGAAATAAGAAAATATGATAAATTTTTTAGACGATTCTCAAAATTTTCCCCAGTGTATGATCTATGGCTAACACTGTCTCTTTGAAAAAAAATCTTGAAAAGACGTATGACGTCTCCCAATTATCTACGGGAACTTGAAAATAAATTAAGCCTTCAATTGTCTACGAAAACTGAGGCCCTCAACTAGTGAGGTGACTGAAATCTAGTAGCCACTCGACCATGGGGGCAAATGAAATGTAAAAAGCTTTAGACTAGCCGAATAAATGTAATAGTCACTCAACTAGCGAGACTATAAAAATGTAAAATACAGATATTTGAAGGTATGTGCCTAAAGAAAAGTCAAAATGCCCGTATTTGAAAACTGAGAGCATTAAATAAAAAGTAAAAATTCATATATGTGAAAGTGGGTGCCTTGGAAAAAGTTTTTTTTTTTGTATTTTCTTGATAAAAAGTGCTAAAAAATAAAGAAGGTACGGTCGAGTCTTGACTTTAATTGGTACCAATAATTAGCAGTGTGCATAAAAATCCTCCCATCTTCTTCCCCAGCTAACCGAAATCGACTTCAGGGTAACTCATATAGTTTCAGGTGGTACCTCAAGCATACCTAAGTATTGACAAGATTTTTTTATATTGCTTCAAATAAAGATTTTGAGCTATGCTTATTCTCATGTTTCAAGTGCCCTCTCTAGAAAGAAAGTCTCATTTTTGCACATATTAGAGTAAAAGAAAATCTCATTTCACACATATTTGAGTAATTTTATTTTGAATTTAGGGCCGTATCAAGAAATACACTCATACTCAGAAAGTAATTCAATGCATGTAATTGCGATACCATAGGCTTGGCCTTCATGTAAGTATCCACTAATGTGAGAACACTTGGGATAAGATCTTGTAGGACATTTCATCATCTTGAAATGTAGGTTTGGGGACGGGTAGGATAATATTTGGGATAAAGTCACTAATTATTCAATGAGCATTACATTGCATTTGTGCTTTAGGCTTTTTTTAAGCTTTGACACGTGATCTTCTTAGTTGTGCTTTGTTGCCCCTTGTTTTATATTTGATTCGACTTCTTTTGAATATTGTATTGGAGTTTTTCTCCTTTTTTTCAAGAAACTATATATTTTATGTTCTTTTATTTCTTTTTCTTTTTTTTGTGGGGTTTTTGCTCATTTTAAAATCATTTTTTTTATTCTTGTTCATCTGGGATAATATATTCTTTGTATTTTGTGTCTTTGATCTTGAATCTTCATCCGCAATTTACATGTATTCAGTACGCTCAAGAAGGTAGGGACAAGAAAAGGATAGTGCATTTAAGCACTCAAAAAGATTTTGACTCAGATGCGGTTGTCCAAAAAAAGGTTTTAGGCTCAAAAAGGTAAATGCTAGGATTAATATCATTTGGTGGGTTGTAAAAGGCACAATCGGATCAAAGAAGGCCTATTATTCTTTCCTAAACCAAGTGTAACTCAGAATTTTGCCTCAATAAACATTTAGGCCAAGTTTTGGATCAATAATGTAATGCAATGAATTAAATTAAAGCTCACCACGCAATTCACTTGAAACGACGAGATTGGCTTCGTTCCTATCTTAGACATATGCAAGAGAATTTTTTAAAACGTTACTCAGGTGTGATAAAAGGTACCAAAAGAATCTATGGTTTACCATGAAATTAGTCTTTTTCATCATACCAATTTGATATTTCTCATGCACACTCCAACTGTATTGGAACTAGCCAAGTCAATTTTATTTTATTTTAAAAAAATAGGATCGAATCCAAATGAGGGTTGCTTACGTATTTTGTGAAGACAAGTATCAGGTCTGCGTAGTTCAGAAAAATTTGTGAATTAGTATGTGTAATGTATGATTTAAAAAAATGATGGTCATCCTTGAAAATAATAAAAAAGACGATTAAGAAAGAACTGCTTTTAACATCAAAAATTTTCTGATCAAATGACCGAGAGAATGGATGTCAAACATGGGGAGAGCTTTGACACAACTTAAGTATTCTGACAAGATTGAAAAACTCAGACATTGAAGGAATTATGACATTATTTTGCCGCAGTTGGCAGGATTATTATAACTGAAAAAATATTGAACCCTTGCTTTTGAAAGTGAGGATCAATACGCCATAAATTTAATGGCTTCTGATGTTTGAAAGAAGAAGCTAGGTATTCTATCACAAATCAGGTGAGGATCTGGAGGTAGGCGAGCTAGACACTAATGTCATTGAGATTCGGGTTTTGAGGAGATATTGATTTGCGCTCTTGAAGAATTTTTGAGAGCATTTTTGAACAATTTCAGAAAAATTGCCCTAGTTTTAAATATCGGTGAGATTATTCTAAAATAGTGAATAGATCGAACCCTAATGCAGGGTTGCCTACGTATCTTGTCAGGACAAGAATTAGGTACGTATCTTGTCAGAACAAGAATTATGTCAAAACGTAGTTCAAACCTATACATAGTTATCGACAATATTGCTAAGGTACATCTTTTAACTGATCCGCCATGCAAAACAAAGGTTAGATTACATCTTCCTATTAAAGTAAAATCAATTTAGAGGAAATAGTTAATGTATATCCATAATCATTTTACAAATATGTACTGAGACTATGATAACGTGCCGCTTAGGTCGTGAACCCTTTGGACATTCAGATAAAGATGACTAATGATGCATGTACCTAAAAAGGTGTTGATTTAGTTTTATCCTATGTTAACTAAGAGTGGGTTTGCTAAACTTATGGTTCTAGAGTGGACTAATCGAGTAAGAAGTCTATGCGGGCACACAAAAAAAAGATTCAGACACCCACGCATATGCCAACTCTCCTAAAATTTAGGATTTTGAAAGAAATTAGCAGATGTGCAAAACACACCTTACTTGTATGTGTGATTGTGTCAGCTTTACCAAATGGAAGAAATATGAATGGGATGACAGTTTATAGAAAGCAATAAACAAATAAATAAGCTATACAAAACAAATAAAAACTTATGCTGCACAAACAAGATAAATCAATACAATTAGAAAGGAACAATTAATAATATAAAAAAATATAAATATTTACCTAAATCTGTAATGGTTAGAACTTTGCATCTCTAGCTTAGTCGCTAAACTGTCATACCCGATTTTTTTACCTAAGGTCAAAACGAGCACAACATTATGGACTCTAAAAAAAATTAATTTATAAAGAACCGCCACCTAATTTTTAAGGAAAAATAGGAAACCTATTTATGTGTTTAGCAACTATGACTTTATTTAATCTACCAAACCAGTTTGAATTCTAGGTAAGGGTTAAAATTATTCCGAAGGAAAGAAGTTAGGCGCCCTTCAGAATCCACAAATGTGGTTCCTGACCAGACTTAGGTTTATTAAAAAGTAGGAAAAAATTGGTGCTTGTAAATACAAATATAAAATACGTACTGAAATAATATAATGTGTATGCTGTCGTAAAATATATATAAACGAAGTATATAAATATGTATGTAAAGACAAAATTGAATAAAAAAAATGTTCTAAAGAAAAACACTACGTAATATTTGTTAATGTAAAAAAGGTGTAAATTATTTGACTAAACATCTAAATTAATTTTAATATAAATATTAACGGCCTAAATTTGCCTAACGCGTGATGAATATTTTGTAAGTTAAAGCATTCTCGCCCAACGCCCCAAAAAATAAAGTTTTCAATAATTTCTATTTGTACAAGTGTAAGAATATAAAAATACAAACACAAAATTTAAAGTCTTCTTCGAATGCCATTCCCGACAAATATTCTCAACAACTTGTATAAACACTTGTAATAAAAATGTTAGTAACAAATAAATAATCAATAAATTGAGAAAGTATGTATGCATATTTGTATAAAAAGATATAATTTTCGATAAAAAGTGTGGGCTCGGATCAGATTTTACAGATGCCATGGTTAAGTGGTTGCTCAATTTATTGGCCGTCCTAAATTGCCATGGAGACTGACTAAGCCAAGAATACTGATAGACTGAACTTACTTACTGGGCATGCATAACTGAAGCATGATTTCGTGACTAATATTACTAATATACTGAGTTTGTATACTGAACATGCATATCTAATGCATGAGTACATGACTGAACTGATTCATAAATGCATGAATGAGTATGCAACGTTAATTGATACCAAGTTGGTAACTACATCTGAACATGGAACTGAGTAAACTTCAGAAATTTTTTTACCTTGAGCCAAGTTTGAGTTTGTGGAGAAGAGGTGGGGATACTTGGTCTGCATATCTACTTTTGCTTTCCAAGTAACTCCTTCAATGGACTGATTTCGCCAAAGAACTTTGACTAAAGGGACTTCTTTGTTCCTTAGTCTGCGAACCTGATGATCAAGGATTTCAACTGGAACCTCTTCATAAGAGAGATTGTTCTGAACATCTATGCCCTCTATAGGGACTACAACTGCTGGGTCACCTATGCATTTTTTTAGCAAGGAGACATGAAACACTGGATAAACTAAAGCTAAATCTGAAGGCAACTCAAGCTCGTAAGCTATCTTTTCAAAACGACTGAGAATTCGGTAAGGACCGACATATCGGGGGCTGAGCTTCCCCTTCGTGCCAAAAATCTTCATTCCTTTCATCAAAGAGATTTTAAAATACACAAAATCCCTAATCTCAAACTTGAGATCCTTCTTTCGCACATCTACATACAATTTCTGTCGGCTCTGAATTGTCTTAAGTCTTTCCCTGATCAACTGAACTTTTTATAAGGTATCAAATACCAAGTCAGGCCCTACTATTGTGGCCTCACCCACTTCAATCCAACTAATGGAAGATTTATATCTCCTCCCATAGAGTGCCTCAAACGGATCCATCTAGATGCAGGAATGATAACTGTTATTATATGCAAACTCAATCAAGGGCAAGTGGTCTAGTTAATATAATAAAAATAATTAAATAATAAATTGAAGAAAATAGTAAAAAGACAGTTTTGACTAAAGGAGTATCTTTTAATGAAGGGCAAAAAGTTCAAATCACTTTTCTAAGGATTTTCAAACTTTTAATATAGTATAGATTATAGATATAGATAATGGGATAAAAACATATTTTGGTGTTGCCACGTTAACTCCACGTGGAGATGAAGTGGGCGGACAACAAATTTGATAAGATGAAAACAAGGTTTGATGGATTAATGTTCAGTCACTTACCTACCTATATAGTACTAATCATTATCCACAATATTAACATTAGTTAACCATTATCATATTCCTTTTTCATAATTCATACTGTTGATCAACTTCTACACTTTTCATTATGTTCTCTTAAAAAGTATATGGAGCTGTTGTAGATTATAGGTGCTACTTTTACTTGAGCACGTTAAAGAGATATGATAGAAGTATATATTTCTGATGTGGTATTTGATCATCATAAGAAATAATAATTATGTACATAAATTTATTCAAGCTCAAGTTCCAGCGGGCACTATTTGGAGGCTTCTCAATGAGACTTTTTAGATTTGACATCTAGGTAGGTTAGTCTTACCCTATTTCTAGACTGAGTTTATTTATGGTAATTGTAGGACTTCTAAAATATATGGAAGAATAATTAATTAATATTTTTTTATATTGATCAATTAAAAAAATATTCTTGAAATAGAACCCTATTAAAAAAATACTTCTATAAATTTTGAGATGCACTTCCGTTTTTTCCTACACACGTATGTGTTCTTTTGGGGATGAAATTCTCTTAGCAATTAATTTGGTTTGTTATTGTTTTAGGTTTGGTTATTTGATATAAATAAGAAATTATAATATTTAATAATTTAAAATTAATTAGAATTTTATCTTATATAAAAAAATTAACTTGATTCAGTTACATGTCTACATTGGTGGATGTTTAATTTTTCAACCCTCAACATAATAGAATTCAGCATGTGTGTATATATATGTATCTTCTTGTTTTCATTCAAATCATTCTTTAGGGTAAAAAAATTTCCTCAGACAAGAATTATTTTCATTAAAATTGAAGTTTTATGATTATTATTGTATTATTTTGTTGTGGTTTACAGGTCGTAGATGGATTTACAGGTGGTAGATGAATGTCAGTCGGTTTTGAGAAATTGTTTAGATAAAGATTAGGTTAATTATATGTATTGATCTGTTTTGAGAGTTTTTTTTGTGTAAAAGTTAAGTTTGCTTATATTATTCTGATATCTCTATTATCGTATTATTTTGTTATACTTTACAGATGGTATGATTGTTAGATGACTTTGAGGAAATTTTTGTGTAAATGTTAAATTTAATTATATTATTTTGATGTCTTTATCACCTTATTGTTTTGTTGCAGTTTACAGGTGGTAGATAAATGTCGATCGGCTTTGACAAATTTATTTGGTAAATGTTAGGTTTAGTAAAATAAATTCTCCAAAAGATGTTGAATTTAATTATTGTATTCATCTTTATTATTTAAACCAATCTACTATTTAGTGTAACGTTTGAACTCAATAAAGTGAGGTACACGCGTAAGGCGCGTACACCTAAACAAGTATATATATATATATATATTAAAAGTGTGAAACCCTTTAAAAAAGTGATTTGAACTTTTTTTCCTTCATTAAATGTCGTTGCTTTAAACAAAATTATTTTTTACTATTTATTTTAATTATTATTTTATTAAATTAAGGACTCCTAAAATATATTGGATGATACTTAATAATATATGGTAAGAAATATATATGAGTCCTAAAGAATATTAGAAAAAGAATTAGACTTAGGATTATAACTTTTGAACTTTTTGTTATAGAATCAGTACGAATTTGCCTTAATTAATACTCAATATTTAAACAATTCTCTTTTATTTTCCAATTAAAATTCATACAATTCTTTTCCTATTAAACCATAGATTCCATGTAATTATACTATAAGGAAAACAAGTCAGAGATCTTAATTGGCATGAATGGTATAAAAAAATATTTTTTGTACAAAAATTACAATGTCAAATTTGTAGGGAAAAAAAGAAAAAAAAAACTGTAGAAAAGGGTAATAGAAAAATCGATTATATATTTAGAATTTTATTTTTTTTTAAAGAATAATAGTAAAACCTACCATATATTTAGAATTTTGTATTCTCATACATTTAGGAGTTTCAAAAATATTTATATTTATGAGTTTTGTTGGTGAGAAAAGCAAAAAAATGCTACAGAATTGTAGGGAGGAAAAAAAGAAAAAGAAAAAGAAAAACGTGTAGACGTAAGGAGAAATTTATCATATATTTTGGATACTTATATTTTATGATACGTCAGAATTGTAGGAAATAAAAAGAAAAGAAAAACGTGTACGAAAATTTACTTGTGAAATTGATAGTATTTATGATTGAAGAGATAAATTTACTTGTGATTTGAGGTACGTTTGTTTTAGAAATATTTTTAGTATGTTCTTAAGGTTGTGGCTATGAAGCAGTGCAAAAAGTTTACATAATAAGTTTTATGAAGATGCAATTATAATGAGATAGAACGAGATCATTGTGTAAATTACGTAGTTATTAAAATAGTAAACTGAAACACTGAGTACTTCAATTCATATTTAATTTCATCAAAGTTTTTATATAACGCGTATAAAAGATATTGGCATGCCTATGTTAGCTATAATTTTATTAGTTAGTATTAGTTTTTGATCTGGAGGAATCGTAGCGAATAATATCGAATTGAATTTGTATATGTAGCTTTAAGGTGTAATATTTACGTCAAGATTGGATCGTGTTATTGAATTGGACTATATAAATAAATCCTAACAATAATATCGCGGCACGACACAGGTATCTTGACTACTTAAAATTCATCAAGATACCCATAAAAGTATTCTCCAGGGTCATCACTATAATCAATCACCGACACTACCCTCATGTTAGTTGGTTTCTTCATTGACTTTTAGATGTTGAATGTAACCTCCTCACCGTTGACTCTAAATTTTGGCTCACCTTTCTCCATGTTAACCATATCTCTACCTATGTCCATAAATAGTCTTCCCAATATAATGGGCATCTTGGTGTCAACCTCACAATCCAAGATGACAAAGTCAGTTGAAAAGATAAAGTTATCCACTCTCATGATCATATAAAATGAGACTCCCACAAGTTTTTTCACTGTGCAGTCAGCCATCAACAACCGCATCGAAGTCAGTTCCAGAGGGTTCAAGCCTAATTACTTGAATATGGCTAGTGACATCAAATTAATGTTGGCTCCTAAGTCACACAAGGCTTTGGCAAATTTAGAAGAACCAATAGTGCATGGTATAGTTAATGCTCTGGGATCACCCCTTTTCTATGCCAAATACCTAGTCGTGACTACACTACAGTGATGCACACCATCAACATCCTCAGTTGTCGCTCCATTCTTCCTGGTAACCAATTGTTTCATGAACCTGGCCTATATAGGAATTTTCTCTATTGCCTCAAGAAGAGATATTTATTAAGGTTAGTTCTTTCAACATTTCAATGAGTCACTTAAACTTATCTTCCTCTTTCTTTTACTTCAATCTCTGAGGAAAAGGTGGGGGTGGTCTCGGAATTTATCTAATTTCTAGTTCAATGACCAGACCCTTACCTTTGTCTTCAGCAGCTTTACCTGTATCACCTGTTACCTTCTTAGACTCAATAACAGGTGTCTTATCATCAACAACTTCTACAGCAAGTCGTGGGGGATCCATAGTAGTGATACCCCTCCCCATGGTAATAGTAAGTACATGACCATTATTTTTTAGATTATGCATCGTGTTACTCAAAAGGGTACCTGGCTACCTCTGATTCAGAGTTGCTGACATATTCTCGAACTGGTGCTCCAACTGCTTGATAGAAGTGGCATGTGACTTGACCTTCTAGGTCAATACTAAAATGTCAGCCTTAATCTCCTTAAGGCTGATCTCTTGATTTTCTTGACCCTTTACCATCTTAACCAATATCTCTTCCATTCTGTATTTTGCATCTTATCTGCCGGGTGGAATATACCTATATGCCTTCTATTTATAGTCATCCTTCTTTCTCCGATCACCATCTAGCTCTCTGCTATGAACTCTATTTCTATCATAGTAGTTTCGGCCTTGGTTCCCTTGCCCTTGGGCTCAAAAACTGCTAACTGATGATCTAGATAATTTGCTTTCTCCTCCAATTCTGACTTGTAAGCTTTGGAAGCTGACCCCTGTGCTGCTACTGCATTTACTTTCTCAGAAGTCATTGTTGTAAGCTGCTTTGCTAGTACCCCAATATCAGTTCTTAGTAATGCAATCTCTTATGTTACTGTGTCATCAACTACTTTCTGGTCGCAGGAGGCACCAGTAGCATATGTTCCGGATCCCCTCTCAGCCTCCTAAGTTTGTCACCCTCGATTAGTGAGTAAGATATGATCTAATATCTATGAAGCTTCCTCCTAGCACAGTCTCATAAAATATCCTCCAGATATGATGTTTGCCATGGATATAGAGCTGATGGTCAAGGCTCGGTAGAATATCTCTAATAAGCTCGTCCCTAACAATCGATGGTTGAGAACCATACTCAGCTTCTTCTTAAACCTGAACTATGCCTCGTACATAGATTCTGGCTGTAACTACTGGAAATTATAGATCTCATACTTAAGTTGCAACATCCTGGATGTAGGGATGAATCAATTCAAGAATTTCATATGCAATTCATTGCATATAGTGATAGATCCTCTTGGTAGTTCCCCTAACCATAAGGATGTTTCTCCTGTAAGTAAGAAAAGGAACAACCTCAGTCTAAGTTCTTCTTGATTCACCCCTGGATTTGTATATGAACTATAGATCCCAATGAAACTAGCAAGATACAAGTTTGTATCATTTATAGGAAGACTTTCATTCACATTCTTTAGATTTAAGAGTTGGATCATTACACTCGTAATGTCAAACTTGATGCCTGGGGGTAAAATAGAAGGAACTATGTCTCTATTCTCTACCGAATCAACATATCCCAAGTCTTCATTATCATTTACATATGGCTACACATACTGATATGCTGGTATTACTTGAACATGGGCACCTCTAGCTCTGTTCTGGTTTCCAACAAGTGTTGTTCGGTGGTCTGCTGCTTGTCTCTGCTCATCAAGCTCTACCTCCCTAGCTACCCGCTGAACTTATCCCATTGCCTTCCTCCGGCTTCAACTTAAGCTAATATCTCACTAGTCTGCCGATCAATAATATCCAATAATCCTTCGGGAAGAGGGTGACTTACAACATCATGAACCACTTCAGGAAGTTCATCTCTTTTCTGCTTAGACATCCTACTAGGTGTTTGTATTATCCTCTCTGGATTCGTTTTCAGTGGGAGTAAGGGATTGCCTATACTCCGTGTATAGGTATACACCGACGTATGCCCAACTAATAACAAAAATAAAACCCCAAAAACTGCAATAACTTTAAATCACAAATCAATACTGTATTCCCTGGAAACGGCGCCAAAATTATGATGTCCAAACTATACCTCCTCAAAGAAGATGATACGTTCGTTGTCAAAATATAGTAACCCAACATAGGTTAGGGTCGAATCATAAGATAACACATGGAATCGTGGATCTCAGCAGTTGTAGTTAGTAGGTAGAACGAGAAAAGTAAATGGGTGGTTTGGTACAGTAATCTCAAGCATGTAACTATATCAACTTCGGTTGTAATCAGTCATAGTGTAACACTAGGATTGTGTTCCCCCTGGCTTCTCAACTATGTAGGCTTATCGTGGATTGTTGAACCAACCCGATACTTTGTATGTAGAATCGATAAGTTATGTTCTTTTGGACGAGCAGAAGGATTTCACCCTTTACCTTTTGAGTCTCAGGATGTTTCCTTACTAACCCTTGTATTGATCCCAGTTAACTATTACCTTTTGAGTCTCTATTTATTAGATAAAATCTAACCATCTTTCTTAGATAAAACATAGAAGAATGGATCGACAATTAAACTCTAAATTACTGTTGTTTTATCTTTTCCTATTCACTACTCTTTTTTTGAAGTAAGCATTAGTATCTAGGCGGTATCATAACGTGTTCACCCAATAACAAAATTATTATAATGAATATAAATCAATGTATGCATAGTTATCGGTTTAGAGCAACAACAAATCTTCCCCTACTTCGTCAATCCGCCAGGGTTTTCACAACCCTAGCTATGGTTTTTTACCGCTCATTCTTCTGAAAATAATATCATTAATAATCAAAAGCATGGATGAAATCAGAAAGATGAGAAGTATAAAAACCCACAACCATAACTAAATTAATCAACTGAAGTAAATACAAGAGAATCCAAAGATCAAAATCAAATCTTGGAATCAAAATATGTTTGTGAGTATCAAAAGTGTGTAACTCATACCTAAAAACATATAAAGGGTATTTACATTACATGAAGAAATCCTAAAACCAAATCCCAAACGAAATAGGAGAAAACAGGGTCGGTGGCCAATGTGGTCTGTTGATCTGAGGTAGTTTTATACACTTTTGTACCATTATTCTAGCTTATTTCGCCTTTTTTTGAGAGCAATTCAAGTGCTTAACATGTTCATATTGATATAAATAAGCATGTAAGTGTCCAAGTATGTGATTACAATGTCCAAAGTATTTTTCGAACAAGTTTGTAATTAATTGAGTCATTTAGAGCTCAACCAGGAAAACTAGTTTTACTAGCTTGAGCTAGGTGTGTGTCTAGTTGGTTCCGTTGGATTCTAATGTGTTTAATTTATTACAAATGATTTAAATGTGTAATTATGAGTGGAATAACTTGTTTCTAATGTTCAAAGTTTAATTTGATTAAGTCAAGAGTCGGAATAATAAGTGGAAGATCATTGTGAATTTGCCTTATCTTAGCTCTTGTTTTGATTCGTCATTGAGAATATTGTGTTGTTTTGATCTTTAATTTGTGGTGTGTGATATTGTAGGAGGCTTTGTGATCTGAATACGGTGATATATTAATAATTTAAAGGCAGAAAATTCATTGCAAATACACTACAAAGGGCATGGCCAAATTATAGGACATTCAACACTTAACCAAAATTTTAGAAGCAAATTTCAGTGCGTCGACGCAAAGTCGACGCGTCACATCAATGTGACCAACGCATTTAGCATCGCATCGCGTCGCTGTCTACATGCACAGTCAAATTGACTTTCTGCCGACATAGTAGTGTCCTTGTCCCATTATGATTAAGAATTGACACGCCTTTTGAGGAATAGTGGAAATGTGTTAAAATTAATGACCTTTTTCTCATCCTACAAGAAGTAGGAATATAATATATATATATATATATATATATATATATATATATATATATATATATATATATATATATATATATATATACACACACACACACATGGTCTTGGACAACATTAAAGGGAAGGAGGAAAGCTGGGACCATTATTAATTGCTGGTCACAATTTGGTCAACACGTGAGTGGACAATAAAAAATTGAGGGGACAAGAAACTGGAAACAGTTTGACATGGTGGATAAAAATTGGAGGGATACTACACATTCTTTTAATAGCTTTTAATTATTTTATTTAGATTTTAATTTTTCATATCATGTATTCAATTAATTGGATCGTGATTATGAATATTATCGGCTAAAACCCCTCTTTCTAGGGTTAAAACCAAGAACATGATGACTATTGTTTTGGATTAATTTCGATTAATTTTGCATATCATATGTGGTTGTTTGTTTATTCTTATTTTAATTATTTTATGAATTGATCACCCATAAAATATATATACTATCGACCTTTTGATCTCGGAAGAGGGAATATGGAGATAGAACATGAGAATAAACAAAGTAGGGATTTTATTCTTTTATAAAATAAAGAATTAAACTTAGCGTCTAGGACAGAGATGTACTTAGATGCATTACTTGATTCATACGTAGGTTGATAGCTTCAATTCACTTAATTAGATTATTACATCCCCGCTCAATGATGTAGTTGTAATAACCGTATTAGGTGAAAGATTAGAGGTTGGGAAACCATGATCATGCAATTAATCCTACGAATCAACAACCATGATAAGAAAGTTAACGAAAGAAATTCAATAACATAGTATGATTGTTCGAAGTGCTTTAAACCTGGGTTTTAATCCATTGATTTTCTCAAGACTTTTATTTTTATGCATTATTTATTTTATTTTTAATTTACAATTCTAAAACTTTATTTGCTACTCTCCTCAATTGGTTAAACTAGAATTAGATAGTCAGCGAATGCAAGTCCCTGAGAGATCAATACTTGGGCTTCCTTGAAGCCTATTTACTACTTGATAAGACCACGTACACTTGCGTGTGCACTTGGGCGCTGTCAAGTTTTTGGCATCGTTGTCAGAGACTTGTAACTAGGCAACTAACTATCTTATTTTAGTTTTTCTATATTGAGTTGTAAATAATTTTTGTTTAGTTTTTTTTTTATTTTCCTTTATTTCTATTTTTCTTACACCTTTCTAGAGATGTCAGCCTAGGATAGATAGTTTTTGAGTGATGGCGATTCTTGTTGTTTTTGTGGGGGACCACACCAAACGGCTTATTGTCCAGATTTTGATGGAAGTTCATGGATGGGAACTTTAATTTTGATGGAAGTGCGTGGATGGGACCTTCACAATGTGATGTGGATGCTGTTCTATCTGTGGAGCAGACTGCAGCTTGGTGTTTGGTTTGTGGTCAAAGTGGTTATACTGCAACTACATGTGTTGTCAATCCCAATACAGAATTGTTTGTGGGCTATGCTGAAAGGAAAAATTATATAAACTAATACAATCGAACGGGTCTGAATTAGTCATAAATTCAATCATGGACCAACCAGCAGCAGTTTCAGCAGCAATAACTAAATATGCAGGCCACAACTCAAACGAGTAAAATGGAAAAGATGCTGAAACAAATTTTAGCATCTCAAGTACAATTCTTGGCAGACATGAGCATTATCGGGAAACTGCAGAGCAATTGGATAATAATCTGGAGGTAGATGCAGAGTTGACTTCCCAACCTGTTGTAGATGAAGTTGTGGATAATTCGAGGAAGTCTGAGTTCTCAGAAACTAAAATTTTTGAACAGGTTGAAGAGATACCATTGTCACTATGTCTACAGTGTCTAAGCACAAAAAAATATGAGGAGGATATTAGCCAATTTGTGGAGCAAACACAAGTATCGCAGCCACTCAAATTGTCATCTTTATCTTGAGACTTAAATTGAGAAGGTGAATTAAAGTAAGTGTGTAGTAGATAGTGTAAATTTTGAAGTAGGATTGGTTGGGCCTCACTCAAAGCATTTTTCTACATTATGTTTAGATGATATCTTATTTGTGGAATCATTTAAAATAGTGGAAGAGTGTGAAGATGAGGAGCAAGAATCCTAGATTCTTGATTTTACACCGGATAAGCAATATAAAAACACACCTCACTCTAAGGCCGAGTGGTTTACCATGCACATTCCGTTACTCGATTCTTTAATTTTTGTACCACCACTCTATGAGTAAGGCAAAAAGATGGATGCGAAGTTGGGGTAAAATTTATATCCTCAAGGTGGAGTAAAAAGTTGATTGGGTTGTGCCGCAACACTAAATCAGGCGTTGTTTGGAAGGCAACCCAAGTTAATTAGGTATGTTTTTTTTTAGTTTTTAGTTTTTATTCACGTAGTTTTTTATTTTTGGTTGAGTCACAGGTTAATGGGAAGTCTGAGTACCATAAACTTGAGCTAAGAAGCATGGCAAAAATTGAGTGTGGGGTACCATGGATCTCCTTTACATGAAGGTGAAGATGCTACTAGCTAGACCTAGAGGCCTCAGAGAGTATTTCTATCTCTTACTTTAAAAAATTCACTTTGGGGACAAAGTAGATTTTTAAGTGTAGGGTGGAGAAATTTCCAAATTTTGGCTCAATTTAAAAAAAATTAGGTTAGGAATAAGTGAGATATTCTGGATTAGTGCTATTTTTTATTTCATGATGCAAGTGGGTTTGTTTGGTAAAAGCATGTTGATTGTGTGAATTACTATTTTTGAGACTCTTAGGCTTATGTTTATGACTCGTGTACTTGTTGGCTTAAATTTGAATTCATGTTATTATTGGTTGGGAGTCAATGATGATCCTATTGAGTTGAGCATGTTCCATGTGAGTGTGAGATTTTGTATATTCCTTGTTGTATGTGATGTCTAGAACTTTCTCGGTGTGTGTGTGAAGCGAAATAAAGAATGTGGGTTTAGGAGATGATTTAGGCATTTCTTTGATAGCCTTGTTTATACCTTTTCTTTTACCTACCCTTGTGCATTATCCTAGTTAAACCCCATTGAGCCTGTAGCTTTTTATTTGGTATCCTCATATGTAGCTTAATACTTTCTTTGATAGACCATAATTTAATCCAAAAGGCTCCTAAGTTCTTTAATAAAAAAATTGATTTAGTAAAGAGTTTGAGAAATTAAAAAAGAAAAAGGTAAAATTGATGCCCCAAGGTAATATTTATTGGTGTATAATTGATGTGTGGTGGATGAATGTGATATAATTGATGCTAGAAATATTTCCATGATTGTGAAAAAAGAGAAAAATTAATTCTTGTGGTAGTAAACTATGTGTCCACCAAGTGTTTGTGAAAATGCTTAAAAGAGATGGGGCAAAAACAAAAGGTGTGGATGAATGAATAGTGTAAATTGATTGTTGGATATTGGTTTTAAATGTATAATGTAGTGTATTAAAGAGCTTAGAGAGGTTAGTCACTATTCCCAAATAGTTTCTATCCGTCCCTTAACCGACATTACAACCCGAAAAAGACCTATTTAATACTAAGTTCATCATTCCGATATTAGTGGAGCATTAGACTATGGGAAAGACTATGATTCATTGTGTGTAACTTGTGAATTCCTTGTGAGAGTGAGTGTAATTTGATTCTTGTACCCATTATATTATAAATTGCATTATTGTGAGTGATAATGGGTAACTCTCTTGTTGTGAGGGGCACATGTTTGATGAATGTGGTTGATTTGTATGATGTCCTTGATGGAATGATAAGCATGAGTTTGCCACTTAGGTGAGTCAATTCTTGAGGCTAGGATTTTTGAAGTAGTGTTTTTGAGCTCTCAATTGTGTAACTGACATGCTTCGTGTAGAAACTTGTATTTCGGGTAGTCATTGTAGTACTAGATTGAGTGTCTTGTGTTTAGTAGAAGTGTAGCGTCACATCAGATTTTTATGCTTAGAGTAAAGAGTAGTTCAAGGAAGAACAAGAGTTTAAGTGTGGGGTAATGATCTGAGGTGGTTTTATACATTTTTGTACCATTATTCTAACTTATTTCGCCTTATTTTGAGAGAAATTCGAGTGCTTAACGTGTTCATATTGATATAAATAAGCATGTAAGTGTCCAAGTATGTGATTACAATGTCCAAAGTATTTTTCAAATAAGTTTGTAATTAATTGAGTCATTTAGAGTTCAATTCGGGAAACTAGTTTTACTAGCTTGAGCTAGGTGTATGTCTAGTTAGTTCTGTTGGATTCTAATGTGTTTAATTTATTCCAAATGTTTTAAATGTGTAATTATGAGTGGAATAACTTGTTTCTAATGTTCAAAGTTTAATTTGATTAAGTCAAGAGTCGGAATAATAAGTGGAAGATCATTGTGAATTTGCCTTATCTTAGCTCTTGTTTTGATTCGTCATTGAGAATATTATGTTATTTTGATCTTTAATTTGTGGTGTGTGATATTATAGTAGGCTTTGTAAACTGAATACGGTGATATATTGATAATTTAAAGGCCGAAAATTTATTGAAAATACATTACCAAAGGCATGGGCAAAGGAAAGGACGTCCAACACTTAACCAAAATTTTAGAAGCAAATTTCGCGTCGCATCGATGTGACCAATGCATTTAGCATCGCATCGCGTCGCTGTCTACTTGCACAGTTAAATTGACTTTCTGCTGACTTAGCAGTGGCCTTGTCCCATTATGATTAAGAATTGGCACGCCTTTTAAGGAATGGTGGAAATGTTTTAAAATTAATGACCTTTTTCTCATCCTACAAGAAGTAGGAATATAATATATATACACACACACACATGGTCTTGGACAACATTAAAGGGAAGGAGGAAACCTGGGACCATTATTAATTGTTGGTCACAATTTGGTCAACACGTGAGTGGACAGTAAAAAATTGAGGGGACAAGAACCTGGAAACAGTTTGACACGGTGGATAAAAATTGGAGGGCCGCTACACTTTCTTTTAATAGGTTTTAATTATTTTATTTATCTTTTAATTTTTTATATCGTGCATTCAATTAATTGGATCGTGATTATGAATATTATCGGCTAAAAACCCTCTTTCTGGGGTTAAAGCCAAGAACATGATTACTACTATTTTGGATTAATTTTGATTAATTTTGCTTATCATATTTGGTTGTTTGTTTATTCTTATTTTAATTATTTTATGGATTGATCACCCATAAAATAATCCATAAAATACATATATTATCGATTTTTTGATCTCGGGAGAGGGAATAGGGAGATAGAACATGGGAATAAACAAAGTAGGGATTTTATTCTTTTATAAAATAAAGATTAAATTTAGCGTTTAGGACAGAGATGTACTTAGATGCCTTATTTGATTCATACGTAGAATAATAGCTTTAATTCACTTAATTGGATTATTACATCCCCTCCCAACGATGTAGTTGTAAGATCCATATTAGGTGAAAGATTAGAGGTTGGGAAACCATGATCATGCAATTAACCCTACGAATCAACAATCAAGATAAGCAAGTTAATGAAGGAAATTCACTAACATAGTATGATTGTTTGAAGTTCTTTAACCCTGGGTTTTAATCCATTGATTATCCCAAGACTTTTATTTTTACGCATTATTTATTTTATTTTTAATTTACAATTCTAAAACTCTATTTGCTACTCCCCTCAATTGGTTAAACTGGAATTAGATATCGACGAACGCAAGTCCCTGAGAGATCGATATTGGGGATTTCTAGAAGCCACTTTACTAATTGATAAGACCACATAAACGTGCGTTTACGCTTGGGTGCTCTCATCTCTACTTGCGCCCTAACCCTAGGTGCAGTTATTACCTGCGGTCAGTAGGGTGAGTGCAGGTACAGTGTGTAGGTACCGAATGAAAAAATCCTACAAGTCAGCTCTCGGTATTTTGAACTTCCGGCACATGCTTTGCCTACTTGTGGTTCTTAAGTCCTACTTGCGGTCCATATGTTGACTTAGTAAGTGTCGGGAGTCATCTTTTCAACTCTTCTTCAATTCTCGAACATGCTTTGATCACAAACAAGCCGGAAGTGTCCCGAACATCCATAATTGCTCCAAAAGTAGCCAAAAATACCTTTTTCATCCTTTTCATTAACTTAGCATGCAAAACATGATTTCTTGCAAAACATACTCAAAATGCATCATATCTAGCAAAATAACCTCATAAACTTGCATATTTTCCTCGTTTTAAGCGACAGAAGTTCTTTTTTTCTATAGCACATTAGAGATTGAAAGAATTAATTAAGGGAAAACATTACCTCACACTGGAACTTTGTGTGAAGAGAAAATATGAGGGTATTTGGTCATAATATGTGCTTCTTTTTCCCAAATATCTCTTTCAACAAGCTAATTTTGCCAAAGAGCCTTTACTGAACTGACTTCCTTATTTCTCAACCTACGAACTTAACGGACAAGGATATCAACTAGTCTCCACATAAGAAATACTATCTTTCATACCCACACTCTCTAAGGGCACAACCGATGTTGGATCCCCAATGCATTTCTTCAATAAGGACACACAAAATATTGGATGCACTGATGCTAAGTTTGTAAGCATCTCTAACTCATAGGCTACTTTGCCAAAACAACCTACAATCTTATAAGGACCAACATAGCGGTCACTGAGCTTTCCCTTCTTACCAAATCTCTTCACTTCATGGATGAAACTTCTAAGTAGACAAAATCACTAATAATAAACTTAAGTTCCCTTCTTCTCACATCTGCATTGGACTTCTGAAGGTTCTAAGTTGTTTTCATTCTTTCTCTAATTATTTAAACTTTCTCAATAGCCTCACAAACCAAATCTGTCCCTATCAATGTAGCTTCACCAACTTCAAATGAAATAATTAGAAATCTACACCTCCTATCATAAAATTCTTCAAATGGGGCCAGCTGAATACTGGAGTGATAGCTATTATTATAAACAAACTCAACGAGTGGCAAATGATCATCCCTAATACCCTTGAAATTGATCACACATGCCCTCAACATATCCTTCAAGATCTGAATGATCCTCTCTGCCTGGCCATCTATATATGGATGAAAAGCCATCTTTAGATGAACTTTGGTACAAAAATCCTTTTGAAAAGTCTTTCAATACTAAGAGGTAAACTAAGTACCTCTATCTGATATTATTGTCAAAGGAACTCCATGTAGTTTCACCAACTCTTTACGACAGAGTCTTGCATTATACCCTACTGAATTAGAAGTGTTAACTGGCAAGAAATTGCTGACTTAGTCATTCGGTTCATAACCCAAATAGAATTACACTATTGACAAGCACGAGGCAATCCTTTAATAAAGTTCATATTCACCGCTTCCTACTTCCAAGTAGGAATAATAATATCCTGAAGTTCACCACCAGATATCTGTGCTCAACCTTAACCTTCTGGAAATTTAGACACTTAGCCAAAAATTTTGTGATATCCTTCTTCATGTCATTCCACCAATAGACTTCCCGTAAATCACAATACACCTTAGTGTCTCCTAGATGAATAGAATACTAAGAACTATGTTCTTCTTTCAGCATCCTCCATCTCAAGTCATCAATATCTAGAACACATATTCTACCCTAGCAACGAAGAACACCATCTCCCTTTTGGGAGATAACCTTAAACTTCTAACTATGGACTACTTCTTTCAACTTAATAAAAGTGGGATCACTATCTTGATTTTCTTTCACCTCAATAATCAAAGAGTATTATGAACCATTTTGAATCAAGATATTACCTTTAAGTAAATCAACTAAATGAACTCACAATCTAGAAAACTGATGAACCTCACGAACTAACTCTTTCTACTCATCTTCTATATGATCAATACCTCCCATAGAGAATCTACTAGAGTGTCAGCAATAAAATTACCCAGATAGTACAAGATACTCATATCATAATCTTTCAACAACTCTAGCCATGTCATATAATAAAAATAGATTTTTTCGGCCGAAGACATACTGAAGGCTCTTATGATTAGTGAACACATCAATATGAACTCTATAAAGGTAATGTCTTCAAATAATGAAAACAACTGCTGCCAACTCAAGATCATGAGTCGGGTATTCTTTTCATGAGGGTTGAGCTGTCTAGAGGCATGTGCTATAACCTTTCCACGCTGCATCAATACACAATCAAGATCAGATTTAGAAGCATAAAAATAAACCATCTAAACCCTATGGTAGAGTCAAAATTAGAGCGGATGTAAGTTGAGTCTTTAACTTCTAAAAATTATTCTCGCAAGAATTAAACCTCTGAAACTTGAATTTCTTGTGAGTCAGTCTGGATATAGAAGAAGCAATAGAAGAAAACCCTTCAAAAAAATATCTGTAATAACCAGCTAAACCCAAGAAACCCGTATGTCTGATGAAGAGATAGGTCTAGTCTAATTTCCAACTACTTTGGTGTTTTAAGAATTAACTCAAATGCCTTCATCATAAATGATATGACCAAGGAATGCTACTTATTTCAACCAGAATTAACAATTGCTGAACTTAGAAAATAACTGGTAATCAGTGAGAGTTTGCAAGACAATCATTAAATAGTTTGTATGTTCATCCTTACTTTTAGAATAAATGAGGATGTAACCAATAAATACATTGACGAACATGTACAAGTACTTATTTAACACCCATTTATCAAGTCCATAAAAGCTGTTGGAGAATTTGTTACTCCAAAAGACATAACTAGAAGTTTAAAATGACCATACCGAGTACTGAAGGTTGTCTTTAGAATGTCACATTCTTTGACTCTAAGCTAATAATAACCGAATCTGAGGTCTATTTTAGAGAAATAATTGGCGTTGTAATATTGGTAGAAGAACTCATCAATCTTGGGGATAGGATACTTATTCTTGACTGTGACTTGGTTCAACTAACAATAGTCGATTCACATTCTAAGATAACCATTTTTCTTGCACATGAAAACAACTGAATATGGAGAGACATTCGTCCTAATAAAACCCTTGTTTAGGAGGTCTTTCGACTATTCCTTCAACTCCTTAAGTTCAACTAGAGCCATTTCATAGGGTAGAAATTAAAAAAGGTTAGGCATCTGGAAGGAGATCTATTCCTATGTCAATTTTCCACTTTGGAGGAACTCTAGGCAGGTCTTTAGGAAATATTTCTAGAAATTCATGTAACATAGGAATTAACTCAATAGTTGAGGTTTCAAACTTTGAACGAACAAGATTATAGATACACCCTTTGGGAATTATCTTTCTATCCTTAAGGTAAGAGATGAACTGACCTATGGGCACTGAGGTACTACCTTTCTACTCTATGACTGGCTTATTTGGGGATTGAAACTGGAATACTCTATTTCTATAATCAACTGAGGCATAAAAAGAGTGGAACCAATCCATTCCAAAAATCACATCAAAATCGGTTATGTTTAACTCAACAAGATCAACTAAAGTGACTTTCTAGGAAACTATGACTGGGAAATTTCCATATCTCATTTGGTTATAACTGAATTACTGACTAGATTAGAGATTGAGAATGGTTATAAGAAGATGTTGGGACTAACACCGAAGTCTATTTCTATAGGGAGTTACAAAAGAGAGTGTGCCTCCAATATCCAACAATGCATAAACATGAATATAAAGACTTGTAACATGCCAGTGAACACATCGAGAGAACCCTTTTAATCCTGTCATGTCTGAAAGGCATAGAACCTATTTTAATGTTGTCTGCCAGCTGTACTAGATGAGGCACCCTACTGAATCGGACAACTTTCTCAATCTTCTAAAGAGTTAGACTAACTTTGCTGACGAGCATCCCTACCTCTCTGTAAAGACACTAGACATTCTCTCAATCTATGGCCTGGATTTCCATACCCAAAACATACATCTCTAATAACCATATACTTACTCTTATAGTTCTTACCACACTTCTTGAAAATTGGATTAGTATGACCACTATTTATACTATCCTGGGACATAGAGCCTGGTGCTTTAGAGCACTATCAAAAGATGGGGCTGGAGCACTAAAAGAATATAGGGATAGAGCTAAAGATTTCTGAAGAAACTAAGAATGATTACCTCAATCTGACTTCTGCTAAGAGAAGTTGAAACTACCTGTTATCGCCATCTTACTATTCCTCTCTATTTCCTTGATCTTTTCTTCCTCAATATGTTAGGTATGAACCATTAACCTGGATATGTAAATCTTTTTAATCAACATAGCAGTTTTACACTCTTTGGCTATGTCCACAAAATCACTTGAGATGAATTTACTCATTCGGGTTTACTTTGCCAACTTAGTAAACTTAAAAGAGTACTCCTTCACACTCATGTTACCCTACTTCAGATTTATGAATAACTTCACCTTGGCCTCCCTTAGATCAATTAGGAAGAACCTAGCTAGAAATTCAACAACAAACTCATCCCACTTTACTAAGTCTGCATCCAAACTTTTATCATCCTTCCATTGCTTGTACTAAGTGTGAGCCACTTCTTGCAACTGATAAGCATCCAAGTCAACACTTTCAATTAATTTGACAGTCGTAATCTTAGTTACTTTTTGAATACTATCCAAAACTCTCATGGATACTCTGCAGAATAAGACCAAAAGAATATCAGAGGATTTATCTGAGTGAAGCCTCAAACTCTGGCTACTACCATATTCACTGTTAAGTTGGTTGGTGCAATAGCCTACTGGTTATTCTAGGTGGTATTGGATTGGGCTAATATTGTGAAAGCAACTCAGAATTTAGCATGGGAGAGTTATTCGTTCAAAGGGTTTGTTGGAGCAAGTGGGGCTCACTGATTCCCATTCTCATTTCCATTACCATTTATCCTTCCATTAGTTCTCTTGGGAGGCATTTTCTGTAAATGTGTAAAGCAAGAGTTAGAAGAAGGTTTATAATGTAGTTCCCACTCTATCACACTACATGAACATGAAAAAAGTGATTTTTTTCCTAAAATATTTTAGAGACTCTCACTCATAAGTGTGGCACGCAGTACACCCCTTACTAAGACTCTACTTGATGTGGTTTTTGGACACCCTAGAACACTTTAAACCTAAATCTCTAATACCAAGTTTGTCATGATCCAAGACTACCCTCTAGTCGTAACACTAAGCTGAGAGTCAGAAGTGACCTCCAAGCTAACCCATGGCCTATCATGACTCTAAGAATACTGTATAAAACTAACTAACATTTTACTGTAGCTAAACTTTGAATGATATATGAAAATCAAAACCAAATATCAATGTTAGAAAAAAATAGAAATCACTAAACATAACATAAAGCTTAATCTCTACTCTCTGCCTAAAAGCCTCTACTAAGATAAGTTGTTGGGATAAGTCCCCAACTAACCTTGACTATCTAAAACTAAAATAAAATAAAATAAAGTACTGATACTAGTCCTCAAATGATGAGGAATAACCAAAGTGGTACTACAAGTATAGTACGAGATTATAGTACACACAATCCAACTATTGAACGTTAGAACCTATATTATGAGACAATGCAGCATAAAAAAAAGTATGCAATAAGTACTTTGAATGTACTTAGTCTGTGAGATAAGAAGTAACTGATATAAGATGATCATGACACATATGACATGATAAATCGATGCAAGACCAAGTAATAAAAATGTAATGTATGATAAGTTAAATAACTGAATATAAGGTCATACAAGTATCTGAATCTGAGCCATAAACTGTAAACTATGGGATGTGGACAGTGGGAGCTACCATTAATCAACATACCCAAATCTGAGCTAACTGAGGTCCAACCAGTAACCCCAGCTGAAAGGGTGTTCAGTACATTGTCAATGGTACAGGCACTAACTGACATGATTCACTAATCTGATTTCCAAATGGACTAAGGTATCAAGCTTGATCTTATGGGTAACCATTTTGAACCTATGGTGACTCCATAGTTCTAAGAATTATGGAATTATAATAAAGGTCTTATCCCAATTGATGGGTGATCTTTCATCCTTTCATCCGTTCACTGCTAAGTACTACTCCAAACTGAATAACACTGATAACTGAAATGCTCGCTAATAGTAATATTCCAAAGACTAAAAATAAATATGTTATCTAAGAGAATTGAAAATACACAAATTAGAGGATATAATACTTATAATTATATGCATGGAATCATAGGTCACCAGTTGTTCATAACTTATCATCTCTAAATAATACAACTGTTACGAAAATTCCATAAACTAAGTGAATTAAGGAATTTAATAGGTCAAGTCCAATAATCATGGATTTCACAATATAATTAGGGTGTATAATTTTGAACATGTAATGGTACTGAAATTCATGTTAAAATATGGGTTTATAACTCAATGAGATCAAGGAACTGGAATATCAAGAAATTCACATAATTCATGAACCCTAAGCTCTGAGGAAGGAATATAACTAAGAAATTGAGTTAAATTTTAGACTAAATGGGTGAAAGGAGATCCATTGATGAAATCCCACATACATAGTGAAAATAATCTTGAAGAAATCCTTGAACTTAGGTCCTGAAGTTGAAGAACCCTAATTTTTCCTTGGGAGCCTCTTTCTTTGTGTTTTTGCTAAGTATCGATCATATTAGGAGGAATGGAGGAGTTAGGGTAATATTAAGCTTAATAATTAGCCTTGAAATAGCTTAAATGACATATTTTTTATATTAAAAAGTGGAAAAATCCAAACAACCCTTATAAAATGGTGTAAGAAAATGTTGGAGTTCATCTCGATAACTCAAATAACGACTCGTGGGACCTAGCCATAGGTTGTTGCTTTGGTCATCACTTGGGATTTATCTTTTTCTTTCCCTCAAAAGTGGTAAAGAGCAACCACACGTTCTGTGAAGCCTTACCATGGCCCGTGGGACCATCCCACGGCTCGTTGTGCCTTCTGACGGCCCATTGCTAACAACTTTTTTAGTGCTTTAATATTTTACTCCGACATCAGATTAAGGAAAAATTGGATGCACTAGAAAGATAATTCAAATATATTTCATTGGATCTCAAAAGTACTTTAGAACATATGGGTTATTCTCATTTGAAGCTGACTATAGTAGATTTTTCTCATTTATTCGCTAAGTGAGGTTTTCACTTGGTTGTAAGCTTGAAGTTACTTGTGGCCTTAGTGCATGTATAAATAACTTCTAATAATATCAAACATTAATTTTTATCCTACATGTACTTGAAGTATGGTTCTAATCTTGGGTTGGATTTTTGGGGTGTTATAATACAGAACCGTATCTAAAATACAATAATATCATTCCAACAAAAGAGGGAGAGTGGGTACAAATTCGAATGCTAGGATCTCACCCCAAATCTCTGATCTATGGTAGATCAAAATGATGATACATACGAGGCAGTAACTCGTACTTTGATTTGCAAGGTGCAAAAGTGTATATGAGTACCAATACGAGGTACTCAGAAGGCATCGACCATCTGAGTTCCAAAGATGATGCAAGTATAAATAACATGTAAAATGGGATTATACACTACATATAACTATCTAAGAAATGAGACATAATAATACAAATGGAAAAGTATATATAAACTATCATACCCTACAAGTAATCCGAGATAAAGGTGTAAGACCATACATAACTAGTCAATACACAAACGACGAGTGAAAGAAGGATATATAGTGGTAATACGAGGCAAAAATGTATATACAATAAGAATAAATAAGAAAGAAGAGGGTTACATGATAATACTATATATATATAGGATTAAAAATGAAGTCAATAACTTGAGTGAGCTAGCCTAACATCACGAGGATCATAACCAAATAAGGGAGTTAACTCTATCATAATTAGACTATCAAACCGAAATGTGAATAGTCTCAATATAGTCTAGCAATAATAAATATTACCATAATAAGGAGTAAAGGAACTCGGAAGCATACCTACAACCTCAAGTACTAATCAATAACCAGTTGGCCATAAACTATACAATAATAACCAAACAATAATGTAACCGGATAGCCCAGAAAAAGAATACCAAGCCCTCATAATCCCGAAAGATGCAACTAATCCACAAACAACAAACATAACCTATACCTATTCGGGCCCCCATAAGACAAATAAATACAAGTATCAAACATTTATCCTAGCAATAGGTAATGTATATGAATAGAAGTATGTCATGAAAAAACCTAAATGATGCAAGCTAAACCAAATACCATATCCAACCCAAGTGTATACACCTCCTCTAGATCAATAGCTCACAAATGCAGGACCTACGATAACTATCCTTCTCTGGGACTATGGCTCAGCGGATGAAGACGCCCCTAAGGGATTCAGGATACTTGTATACACTACTTGATCCTAAACCATGACTTTCATAATCCATAACTAATTCACTCCATCTAGGATTGGATGTGAAATATGTGACAGGTGCTCGAAATCCAATCAAGACAAAAACAAGTAGAAATCCATAAAGTCAAGTGCCCGAGATTGAATCTGGGACAAAAATGGTAGAATTGTATAGAAAAGCTTAGAATCTTCCTTGTCCAAAATAAGTAAACAATGATAAAATAGTGGATCAAGAAAGGATCGGAATCCACCTCGGTCCATGATTCTAAAGTAGTATACTAAATTTAGGAGATCATAACACCAATAATAAATGTGGTATGACTTTTGTTTGAAAATTAGTTTAAAAGTGAAAAAATCAGAATAATTTCCTTTTTAGAAAATAGTAGTGAAATCAAGGTTTTAGTTGGAATCATACACCTAAATAAGCATGAGAATGCAGATAATGTATGCATGCCATCACCAGTAATAATACAAACATAAGTGTCTAAGAATCTATGTGTTAAACCATATCCTTTCACAGAATAGAGTACTAAACTAGTGTCCAACTGGTCTCGTAACCACAGCCTCAGCCTCAATAATATACAAATTACCAGGATAATAACATTATAACTTTGAAAGACTAAGGTAAATATGGCCATCAAGATACTAGGAGGATCTAATCGAGCAATATCTCCCAAATCACTTAGTAATACCATAAATCTTATACAAAGGGATCTTTAATGCCAACCTAAGGTAAAATAAATCTATAAGAAGGTGAAGTAGAGTCCTATAATTATAGCGGGTATTCTAGGCCAAGGCTTAATTATGTTCTGAACTTTTCCCTAAATAGGTCTACTATCGATAATAAGATACAAATAATCTTCCCAACCTCAACCTAAGGTAACAATAGGTTCATACATGATCCTAACACAATACTATAATAGTGACAGCCATTCTAGATAAAGGTTTAAGATGCTAATTTATACTAAAGTTTCCATGAAAGGCCAAGTCAAAAAAAGCTATAAGGCAACTTAAATCCTATCATATGATCCCCTATCCTACATGCAATCAATACGATACACAATCTTATAGAGAAGAGTATACCGAAGCCTATATCAATGTTGAACTATAGTCTTGAATATCCTACAAACTGCTCATCATCACTCCTCAATCCTTGAATGTTATGACACTATCAAATTTCCTCATGTTAATTTGAGTAAACTGAGACCCATATTGCAATATAAAATTTGGGCCTAAAATTGGGTCAAAATGGGCCATGGACCTACTAACAGAATTTAGAAACTAAATCTGTAATGAGGTCTCTCAAAGGATAAGGAATGCATACTACAAATTAAGTACAATTGGATTCTCAATTGGGCTCAAAACAGCCCCATGAGCTATAGAAAACAAGAGAGAGAATTAATAATTAAATGGAGAATTAGGCCTAAAACTTATGAATAAACTAACAAAAAAATAATCACCTCAATATCCTTTACTCATCACCATCTCCAATTGATAATGTCCCATAAGTTCTTGAGCTATTAGGTTCAAAAATAGTGGAAAAAGGGTTATAAAATGATGAAAAACCAGGAAGATGGAAAATATATACCGCCAAGGAAATACACTTCACGATCACGAGAGTCTATGGTTGCAAATATGATGACCAAGAAAAATGCTCTTTCCAAATCTAGGAAAAGGGTTGCAATCACAAAGGCTAATGGGATAGACTACCACGAATGCTACACAAATGGTTGTAAAAGAGATGAATAGAAAAGGATCGGGTCGGGCTAACCCTTAATCACGAACGTGAGAGGAGGCTCATAATTACGATGGTCAAAGACTTAACCCTTCATAAATTCGGCCAACTTTTCACAAATGTGAAGAGTAAAATGGGCCTAATGAGGTGTTGAAAAACCTACAAAATGCCAAGTCCTTACAGACTCCAACTGAAGGCTCGAGATTTATTTGGAATCCTATACATACAAAAGAACTATGCTACCATACTAAATTTGATAATTTGGACTCAATGGAACCATTAAAATTTTCATACGAAGTTGTTTTGATAAAATATGGGACCCACATATACTTTTTTATTTTTACCAATTCCACCCTATAGCCCAAAATGATCCTAAAATCCTTCGGATCCAGACCAAGAGTCCCATATAGTAAGATCCATATTAAAGAGCTAAAAAATCATTAGAATTCTTATCCGAGGCATTTACTAAAAGTTTTGATCCAAGACCAATTTTTTAACTTCAAAAGCTCCAAAATAAGGATATGGGCTTTAAACCCAACAGAACTACCTAAAAATTGAACTAACAGTCCCAATAAGTCATAAATGACCTGTAGCTGCTATGGGAAGACACAAAATGCTAAAAATGCATGGAAACAATAAAATGACCTAGAGGGTTGATAAAATATCTACTATTAAATAGACTTTTGTCCTCAAAATTAAATGGATAAGAAGAATTTAGAAGCTCAAAAGGATTAAGTACAAGGACTGCATGCCCTGTGAAAAAACAAAAGTAATCTCCAAAGCCAAACAATGCTTCTAAGGGATTTCCCTAAAGGTATACCCTTTTCCAACCACATCTTTGCTTCATTTTCTAAGCAAACAAAAAACTCATCCTCAACAACCAACTGGCCTCCAACTAAACCAAGCTCAATTGAAGAACGTAAGCCCAAAACCAAAGCATATCAACCTCACACCAACTCGAGCACAATTAAGTGAAAACTTAACTAGGCTAAATATTAGCCTAACACATGACCCATATAGCCAACACCAAATTCCAAATATAATATTCTCTAGCCTTTCCAAACCAGGTGTTTACTCTGAGCTATATAGAATCTCTCCAACCTCATTTGAGTCCCATTCACTTAATTACTTCACACCAATCTCGAATAACCTACCAAAAATTCACACAGACTAATATATGAACAATGCCCTATAAGGTTCTACCTAAATACTCAACTAATGGTGATCAATATATGCGATCTTTACCAAAGCCACCAACTAGTCCAGATGACCCTCAAAACTAATAGTTATGAGGTCGAAGCATAACCTCTCAAAATTTGAATAATTTGTTCCTGAATACCCCCACCTACTATGGGTGAAACTATTCTAAGCCCAACTCGAGTACACTCCTTTCACTCGGTAGACTTCTTAAAGTCAGAAAAAAATTGAAAGTAAAAACAAACACCATATGCCAATGGACCACCCTTCAAAGATCTATCTAACATAATTTCCCTAACCTAAAGACTAAGCTAATAGATAATGAGTAGGCCTAGCGAACCTCTTAATAAATGTTCAACTATATTTAAACCTCAAAATGGGGGTTGCAATTAGGCTACATAATTCATAGCTAAAATATAATCTTAACACAAAAGTTGAACTAATCGGCCTCAACTATCAAAATTGATCCTATTAAAGAGTAAACATCCACTCTCTAAAATTTGTCATAACTTTCTAGTCGTCATCTAAAAAGTTAAAAATCATAACTAGAGCCAGCCAATCCTTACTAATTTCAAATACCCAAACCAATCTCACCTTTAGAAACCAACCATTTACCCAATAATTCTTGCAATGGATAAAACAAAAATATTGTCGAAGAACATAATCACAAAGGAAAAAAAACCATGGGCCAAAGGTACGAGTCTCGAGCAACTTAGATAAAATGGTCACTGGTACTCACTCCCTAAAGTAAAAATATTTAGATACTGGAAACTAACACATAAGAACACGCCACTAGGAGAAAGCATTCCATGATGTCATACTAGGCCAAAGAATTCCTGAAATATGAAATTATTGAATTCACTTATATAAACCTCCATCAATTCAAGAGAACCAAAAAATACATCATATAAATAATGAAGTACCCAACTCAACACCAAGATCAAGAGTACTACAAAGTAATGAACCAGCCAAATCATAAGAACAAACCTCAAACTAACCAACCTTAGCATGGGCTATAGAAAAGAATTGTCGACTCGAGAATCACCACAAAAACATGGAAGGTAATACATTCCTTCACTTTCATAACACATTCAATAACCGAGCTTACCTTACCAACAGAAAGGATAACCAACCAACCAAGGTAGCCATCTAAGACAAATAGGCCCAAACCACAAGAAAGGGATACTAACTAGATAGCACTAGTCTATCCATCTATCAAGTAAGGATCAATCAAAGATAAAACAATACTAGTTGTAATAACTATATAAAGTACAGATGGTATAAAATAAAAAATAACCAATACCATTCTAGGATCATATCAAGGCCAATATACCAAAGGAAAGGGATTTACCCAAGCGTTACACCCTAAGAAAATAACAAACCGATCCACTTAATCTCTTACTAAAATAAAACATCTACATAGGTAGTCATGTATGCATAAATTAACATAAAGGATTACAAAATCAATATAGTAACATCAAGGGATGTGAACACTGATAGGTATAAAAACCCCAACTCAATTCAAATAGAAACTAAGATATAGAAAATCAAAACTACACGTATAATAATGGAATATGAAGTAATGGTCCCTGACTTGCCCAAAATAGTATGAACATGAACTCGTCCGACCCTAAACTGAGCATCGAAATGACCAACCGAATAATAAGGGCACCATGTCTTATTGAAGGTGTTATATCCCTAGAAGATTAATCTAACTATGTTGATTTATAATTATCCCATATCGAGGATACTTTCTGGACCAATGAATGATTTATGTACAATCATATTAAACCCTTGAAGCTTTAATTTAGCAAGAAACATGAGCTAACCTCATATGGATGACCAAATCAATCCTGAGACAATTTGTATACTAATGACTAACCTCTCCACAATCATAACATACCCCTAGAACCCTCTGTTGCAATGTACCTATTGACCCAAGATGGCTTCCATAACCTAACGATCTATATCGATAACCCCACACTACCTAATAAGAACTCTCTCCATTGATAAACCATAACCTATCTGAGAGTCACCTATAATCTAAGGTGCTACTTGAATTAACCTAATAGGCTATAAATCATGTTGACCTTTGCTAAGAGTATCCCCACCTCTGTATGAAATGCCACTAATATTGTATTATTGATATAACCTCCACCACCTCCATATGTTTCAAGACATGCCCCTCTTATAGTCCTTACATGATTAATGACCTGAAGAATAGTATATCTAGCTGATATCAAATGCTCTACTGTTAAAAGAGTGGTAATGCTAGTCCTATGATAAACCTATACACTATTTATACTTTGTGGGATATAACATAGAAGTATATTTTGCGCACTCAAGAAATCTTATCTCATATTCTAAAATTGATAAAAAGCCCTATTGAATTCCTAACTTTGTCCTGAGAACCACTTGATGTACTGGACACCACCACTGATTGCGATGTATCCTTAAAATGGCTCAGAATCCCTAACATGATATCCTAAAAAAAAAAGGTGGTCACAAACTCTATCAGAGCCTGGGTGGCCCCCTAACCCTCTGGATGATGCAGGAAATCCTTGAAGCTAAGCTCCAACTCCCTGGTTTATCTCTAAAATGAAACTTTAACAACACGTGTAGAAGTCTTTAACATGACTACTGGCATTGTAGTGCTATCCATTTGAGAAAGAGTGGAGTCAAATGAAGAACTTAGAGGCTGACAAAAGTATGGACACATGATCAAGAATTAAGAAATGGAATTTCCTAAGAATGTTTTGTAGCCTCCGAAAGATAGGATACGAATATCGTCATATCGATCTTCATAACTCTAATTGGCACTTTGCTCTTGTGCCAATGACACCGGTGAATCTATGCTTTAATAACAAGCTATCACAACCCAATTTCTTAAGTCATAATGGTATCTACTATAACCACCAGTAGTTAAGCCAACCAATAGTTTAAAATGGCTAGTAACGGGCTAATAAGAAAAATTAATATTATGACTAATAAAATTAGAAGAAGATAAGAAGAAAGTAAACATTCCTCCTAAAACCTAGTGAGGTTAGTATATGAGCCACTATCAATCAAGAGTATAAGGTGAACACAATATATGTATATATAGAATCCCAGAAATACAAAATAAAGATCAATCTAGCAAAAGATGAAGAGTAGGAACAACTTCAAATGCCAGGAGCTCACCCCAAATCTGTGATCAATGGGAACTCAACACGATGCACATGTCAGTAGTGAAAACTTGTACTATGATTTACAGGGTGAAGATATATAGTATGAGTACTAACACAAGGTACTCAGTAAGCATCAACCGACTGAACTCAAATGTTAATACAAGTATAAGTAACATGTAATGCAAGAATATATATTTCAGGAAATTATTTAAGAATAAGATATAATAATAAAAATGAAAAAGTAAATATAAACTACCATACGCTACAAGTAATCTGGGATAAAGGTAAAAACCATACATAACTAGTCAATACATGAATGAAGAATAATAGAAAGATATTTAGTTTTTGTATGAGGTAAGAAGAGTATATACACTAATATTATATAAAAAAGGAGAGGGGTGTATGATAATACTTTGTATATAGGACTGAACACAAAGGCACTAACCTGAGAAAGCTCACCTAAAATCTCAAGGATTATAACCAAATAAGGGAGCTAAATCTAGCATAATTAGAGTCTCTAACTGAAATATGAATAGTCTTAAAATGGTATAACAGTAATTAATCTTACCATAATAAGGAGTAAAGGAACTCGAAAGCGTAATTACAACCTTGGGTACCAATCTATAACCAACTTACCACGAACTATACAATAATTACCAAACAATAATGTAACCGGCTAGCTCGGATAAATAATAACCTAACCAAGACCACATTGGTCTAAAAGGTACAAATAATGAGCAAATAACAAACATAACCTATACCTATTCATCCCCATATAAGATAGATAGATACAAGTTCCAAGCAATTATTCTATTAATAGGTGATGCATTTTAATGAAAGAATGTCATAAAAAAACAGATTGTAACACCTCAAATTTTTTGCCACAAAATTTTCTTAACTTTGATGCTCACTTACTAGGGTACAACTTTGATAATGAGTCATGAAGACTCTATATGAGTCATGAAGACTCTATATGAGTCATATAGTATCATCTGTAGCCAAAATAGTGTAGGTACCCTAATTTTATGTCTTGATCGTGATTGGTACCTAATGAGTCATGATGACTCATTGTGAATCATGGTGTGTAAATCATAGGCAATTAAGTATAAGTGCCAAAAGAAATTATTGAGATGACGATAGGACTCTACGAGTTGTAGGATCTGGTCGCGAGTAGTAGGGTATGCCTCATGACCAAACTGATGAGGGGTCTCTAAGCTACTGCCCAGACTACGACTGGTCTTTATAAGTCATAATGACTAAGTACAAGTCGTAGGGTAAGACTCATAATCAGACCAGTGTGTATTACCCTTGTCTTTTCCCAGACTACAAGTCATTGTGATGACTCGTAATCAGACGTCATGAGTCGTCATGTGACCTGCAATGAATGACATCTTTTTATATACTTTTAAGTGAGGGAATTTTTGTCATTTTCCTCTTTCCCAATTCAAACCCATGACCATAAAACACCAAAAGAGGGTTATGTTTATCACTTTAATAATCATAAACTACTCTCTACTCTCTCAAATTCCCTAGGTTAAGAACAACTAGGGTTTTTCAAGGTTGATCATCTAAGGCTCTAAATTGATTTCTTCTCCATAACTCTTGATATCTCAAGCATGTATCTCTTCCCTAAAACTTGTTTTTCTAAAAGCATGTGATTAAACTTATTATCCATGTGATTAATTGTAGGTTTTGAATTTGGGTTGAGGAATTTTTTATGTTAATAGTTGAATTGCTTTTCCCATGATTTTTATTAATCATTCATGCTTTAAATTGATAGTTTTAAAACTAATTGGGTGCATGGTGATGAGAATTGGAATGGGGGTCGTGGATTTTCCTAAATTAATTCAATAAATTTACAAGGGTCGTGGATTCCCCTAACTTTATGGATTTTATAATGGAATTGATAATGACCTCAACCTAACCTTATGAAATTGACTTTAAAACTTGGGTATATGCATATTGACACTAAATTTGAAATTATTGCATTGCATTAAAGGCTAATGAAATATAAATATCTTTGAAAGTCTTTTATGGCCATGACTTAAATTTATTTAAACATTGGGGTTGTGGATTCCCCAGAGTTAATGGATTATTAAATTTGAATCTCAGGGATCATAGATTCACCCATATGGATCAATGATTGGAGCTTGTGGATCGTGTATTCCCCCAAGTAATGATAATTGGAATGGCATGTTGGTAATAGATTGCAAGCGTAGTTCCTATAATGATACCAACGGGTTATGCTTTAATGGATTATTATTAAATTGATGAATATGAATGTGTAAATGTTTTAATTAGTCTTAAAGGGGGTTGTGTAGCTGAGCCCTAAAAGTGGAGGTCCCGAGGGACTAATACTAGGAAACCATATTTTTCGACCTGAGGGTTGGTCTTGATGACTGTGTTCTTATGTCACACTTTATATATTTGTACCCTGGATTAGTAATGGGTCATGGATTCCCCGACCTTACTTGATACCTCACTTTGTGCGGATAACATGTACCGAGACCCTTTCAGTAGGGTGGGAGCTGAACCCATATAGCCCATAATATAGATGATGGTTTGAGCTACACAGTTCAGGTTAATATTTTAACTCTCATGCTAAACCTTGTTCCCTATCCTAACATATTATGTATATATTTGTATATGATTATGTGCATATAGTTTTTGGAATTATTTTAGATTGGTTGATTTCCTCTTAGTTACATACTAGAGCTCACCCCGCTAACTGTCCCTGAATGTTGTATCCGAATGCGATGTAGGGTCAAAAAACACTTTTGTTTCCTTGCACAGTGGTAAGTGATTTTTATATTATTCGAGAGTCATCTTTGAAGTGGTGAGCTTCAATTCTTTGAAAGGCCCTCATTTTATGGTCCTGTCTTTACTTATGTCTTAGACTATTTTGGTGAGTTTTTAGTTATGGTCGGGAGCATGTCCTAACTTTGGTTGATATTAGAATTTTGTGGACAATGAAGTGTGGGTGGATTGTGTTATGTATACTTAGGTCCCTATCATGTTATATGTTTGGAACTCAGTTCTATCTTGTTATATGTTTTGAACTTAACTTTATCTTATTATGTTTGAAACTCATCCGTAGCTAGTTATACTGTGTTCTGTTGGATAGGCTAATAGGGGTGGTTTCTAATCCTAGGCAGACTTGAGATACCCATCACAACTAGGCCCTGATTTGGGTCGTGACAAGCTTGATATCAGAGCATTAGGTTTATAGTCATTAGGTGTCCATAAAGTCATATCAAGTAGAGTCTCTTTTATGGGTGCATAGCGCACCTTACTTGTAAAGGAGAGGTTATGAGACATTTAGGAATGTTTCCCTTTCTGGTAATCTATTTTTGGGCTTTAGGGTCTAAGGTCTTGAAAACTCCTCTAATCTCTATTTGTTCACATTTTAGACCATGTCTCCTCAAAGATCTGATGCTTGTGAAAACTCACCTATCCTATTTGAAGACAATGTGGATAGAACTCACCTTATTTATGGAGTTCAGAACCAGTCTAGGGTCCCTACTCCTGATGGTAATACCCCTCATAGAATTCCACCAGTCTATACCAATCCTCTACGGGCTTCTCGAGATGATAATGTCTATGGCCCACCACCTTAAGGAGATATTTCTAATATTGAATTCCATTATTATATTCATCTGTTGACCCAGTTGGTGACTTTTTCAGTCTTATTAGCTTGATTGTGTTGGTTCTATTGCTCCTTCTTCTGAGGTCACAAGAGTTGGACAATTCAAGAGGTTGAATCCTTCGACCATTACAAGCTCAAAGGTTAAGAAGGATTCTCAAGGGTTTGTTGATGAAATAGAGAAGATATTTAGGGTGATTTATGCTACTGATATGAAGAGAGTGGAGTTTGTCATATATCAATTGAAGGATGTGGTATATTAGTGGTATGAAAAGTAGGACCAGTCAAGGGGTGATGATGCTGAGCAGGCTATGTGGGAGTTTTTAGTGCTTTTCTTGATAGTTTCTTTCCTTAGGAGTTGAGTAAGGCTATGGTGAAGGATTTTGTGAACTTGAAGTAGGGAAAGATGACTGTAAAAGAGTATGCTTTGAAATTCCACCATTTGTCTCGTTATACCTAAGAGATTGTGTCTGGTATGAGGGCTAGGGGGAGGAAGTTTGCTTTGGGTTTATCTTGGGACTTTGTTTTGGAGTATAAAGTTTCCATGTTGAATAATGACATGGATATCTCTAGGCTGGTGGTGTACATGCAAAAAGTTTAGGATGAAAATAAGAAACTAGTAAAGATGGGGGAAAGACAGAATAAAAAGTTTAAGTATCCAGAGCAGGGTGGAGGTCATCAAAATAGTGGTAGAGATGGTTGGTAGTGGAGTAAGAGAAAAAATTGGGGAAATTCTGGTTCTTACTCTACTGCTAGTGCTCCATATCCAAAGTCATTTGGTGATCATCACTATTAGACTGACAATGGGTTAAGACACAAGGTGCCTGTTCATAAGCTAGTGGAGCCCAGTCTGCCCCATCTTAACCCCCTTGTCATTTTTATGGGCAGATGCATCGTGGAGTGTTTTATGAATAGAGAAATAAGTGCTTTAATTATGGTCAACTGGGAAATCTGCAGTGACACTGTCCAACTAAGGTTGCTTCTGGATCTAATAATGTTTCCATTGGCACTTCATTAGCTCCTGCACCAAAGGGTTTTATTTCAGGTACCGTCACTGGTCAATACCATCTTTATGCTTTTGCCACCCATTAGGAATTTAAGGCATTTCCTGATGTTGTCACTTGTACAAACCCTTCTTCAAGAAAACTCAAGAATCAAAATGTAACCATTCAAGAACCTTTAAAAAAAGTTAACCTCCTTCAAAATTCAAGCTTTTGAGGTATGTAAAGTGTTGAATCATGGGTTTATTTCACCCATAAAGCTCAAGAATCCCATTTTTAAATTCATGAATTGTGATTTCCATGTGGTGGGTTGATTTTAATTATGTTGATGTGGGTGTATGAATCCCAAGTTCGAGTCTTTATGTACTTTTCATGAAGTTATGCAAGTATGTGGGTTGGAAACTTTTAAATGGAGTTGATTAAAGTAACCATGATGTATGAACTAGTTTATATGCCGAAGCCTAAGGTTATTCATGCAATGTGTTTGATAAAATGCCCAAGAGAACAAGAATCATGCTTTAGGACTCAATTATGACCAAATTGATGAACCCATGCTTTACCCTTATGTTCAAAATGACTTTCATGTTATTGTTATGCATTAAAATTATTTGATGGATTGTTCAAGAGATTAGCCTATGAAATTATGACATGTTTATATGTTTTCCTATTCATGTACCAAACCATGATAATCAAGTGCCTCATGAAATTCCCCAATAATTGTATTATGGATGTTGATTATGGTCGTGAGTCCAGGAAGTGTCATGTCTAGTCAATTTCATGCTATCGAGTCCTGGAGGTACTTGTACCCAACAATTTAGTTGTGTGCCTAGAGCCAGTGTCAGTTTTCAAGATACTCTCAGTCAAACCATGCTCAGTAGAATTCAGTCAGACTCATGACTCAGGAAAACTAAAAAATCCCAGTAATTTTAGTAACTCAGTAATCTCAGTAGTATTCTGTCAGTCAACAGAACTCACTAAACCTAGTCCAGTTCAGTTCAGTTAATCATGTTTCAGTGTCTATTCAGGTGGGAGTAAAAATTAGCACCGAGTGAGCCCAAGGATGAGGGCACACACTGTCAGTTGAGGGTGTAATCCTTAGAAGCAATCCTTGTGTTCCATAACTATGTCGCTAGCATAGATTGAGACATCAACACTGACAGATAAGGGTAGATTAACACTATCAGATGAGGGTCCCACCGTTCTCGTTTGGGGACACTGTCAGATGAGGGTCACCCACAGCTTGTCCTTACCATTGGCGTGGTATTGATACCCTTCCAATTAGGGTTACAGATTGGACCCAACTCAACTATAATAACATATTTAGGGAATGTCGGTTAGATGACTACTTCCCACAGTTACAGTCTCAATCTTAGTCTTAGTAATAGAACTCAGATAGTTCTACAGAATTCAAGATTGTCAAAAATAGTCTCCTAGTTTAGTACCGAATTTAGCTAGTTCTATCAGAAATAGGACTGTCAGACACAGACATTTAGATAATAGTATATCAGTTATACAAACCTTATGTTATCAGTATTCAGATTCAGTAATGTCATGATCTCAGTTACAGTTTACATATTCATGCATGTATTCTCATATTCATGTTATTCAGTCAGTTAGTATTGTTCATGCACATAAACCCCTTCTATTTATCCTACCTCACTTGCATACCAGTATATTCAATCGTACTGACATATTTGCGCTATGGTGTTGTATACAATAGCTCAAAAGCACGAGCTCTAGAGCATCCTTAGTAGATCAGACATTCAGTAGCCAGACTAGCAATGAGTCCTCATCATTTGAGGATAGCATGACAATTTTATTACTTTGTTATTTCAGTAGTTCGGAGTTAGTTGGGGACATGTCCTATCAACTCCACAGTTTTTAGACAGTTTAGAGGCTTTCATACTAGCATGTTTAGACAGTTATTTTAGTTTTGGTATGGTGATATCGTATTATTCAGATGTTATGTTTTATTAGATATTTGAACCTTATGGCCCTTTAGTCATTTATTCTGCATTTATACAGTATGTTATGCAGTTCTTTGTACCGATATCAGTCATGAGTTAGCTTATGATCCTTCAGGGTCATGAGCTCTATGTGGCATTCTACGTACCAGATTTGGGGTGTTAAAAACTTGGTAGCAAAGTCTAAGGTTCAATAGTATCCTAGGAAGTCTGAAAGCCGCATGTAGTAGAGTTTGGTGCGTGGGTGTGTTGCGTGCCACATTTATGTACAGGAGGCTATAAGATGTTTTAGGAACAGTTTTCCTTCTTTCAGTATTCATGTCGTGCCACTGAGCATAAGCTTAAGTTTAACTCTCAGTCTAATCCATTTATCCCTTTCACTTATAGAACATGCCTCCCAAAAGAAGAAATCAGCCTGTCCAAGCAGATCCCTTGGACGAACATGTCTCTCATGCAGAGTTCAGACCTACATTAACTACTCTTGCTAACTTATGTACTGCTTAGAATGAACGACCAGCTGTCACTCCGGCCAACCCAGTGGCTAATTAAGCTGCAGCCAGGATTCGGGACTTTACCTGAATGAATCCACCATCCTTTTTCGGGTCTAAGTCAGTTGAGGACCCTCAGGAATTTCTTGATCAGGTTCAGAAGGTTACTGATATTATGGGGGTTACTGCTTGTGAGAGTGCTGAACTAGCTGCGTATCAGTTGCAGGATGTGGCTCACACATGGTTCAAGCAATGAAAGGCAGAGAGGGCCGCAGATGCAGGGCCTATTGAGTGGTAGGAGTTTGCCACTGCATTTCTAGATAGATTCTTTTCCCTAGAGCTGAGAGAAGCTAAGGTGTTAGAGTTTATCAACCTTAGGAAGGGCAACATGACAGTGAAAGAGTATTCTCTTAAGTTTACTCAACTAGATAGATATGTTCCTCATGTGGTGGAAGATAGGAGGGCCAGGATGAGTAAGTTTATTTCTGGGGTGAATGATAGTATGGTCAATGAGTGCACATCCACAATGTTGATTAGTGAGATGGACATAACCAGGCTTACGATACATGCTCAATAGATAGAAGAGTAGAAGATTAAGATGAAAGAGAAGTAGAATAAGCGAGTAAGGATAGGTAGTTTCAAATTTGCTCAGCCTAAGTCAGAGGGAGGAAGTCATTCTTAGTTCTATCAAAAGCCATCTATTCTAGCTCCTTCCTCAGCCAGTGCTCTAGTTCCTAAGTTCATGGATGGTAAAAAAATAGAGCGCCAGGCTCTAAGTCTTAGGGCAGTGTTAGCAGTGCCCGAACTAATCCTCTTTACCAAACTTGTGGTAAGAACCACAAGGGTATTTGCAGAGCTGGCAGTGATATGTATTTCGAATGTCGCAAGCCCAGCTACAGAGTTAGAGATTTTTACCAATCAAGATTTTAGGGTCAGCAGAACCGTTCCTTATTTCAATACGGTTACCTAAATTAGCAGGGTGCCTCTTCCAATGCTACCAGTGGGCAACGCCCAAACAGACTCTATGCTCTTCAGTCCTGATAGAAAAATTCTCCTGATGTGGTTACTGGTACGTTACAGATCTTCCATGTACATGTTTACGCTTTGATAGATCTAGGAGCTTCTTTGTCTTTTGTTACTCCCTTTATAGCAGTTGATTTCGGAGTCTGTCCAGAAATTCTAGTAGAGCCCTTCTCAGACTCAACCCTAGTGAGTAAAACCATCATAGCCTGAAGGGTATACAGGAACTGTTCGGTTATGGTATCACAAAAAGTTACTTCAGCAGACTTAGTCGAGTTAGAGATGACTAATTTTGATGTTATTCTCGGCATGGATTGGCATCATTCCTGCTATGCCACAGTCGACTGCAGAAATAGAGTTGTCAAATTTTAATTCCTAAATAAACCCATCCTAGAGTGGAAGGGTAGTACTTTAGTGTTCAGAGGTTATCTTATTTCCTACCTTCGGGCATGGAAAATGATATTTAAGGGATATGTTTATTATCTAGTTTGAGTTAAGTATGCTAGTTTCAAAACTCCCAGTCTCGAATCAGTCCCAGTAGTGAATAAATATTCAGATATCTTTCTCGAAGATCTTCTAGGAATTCTTCTTGAAAGGGAAATAGACTTCAGCATTGATCTTCTTCTAGATACTCGGCGTATATCTATTCCTCCATACAGAATGGCTCCAACAGAACTCAGAGAATTGAAAGAACAGTTGAAGGATCTCCTAGATAAGGGTTTCATCAGACCAGTATGTCCCCGTGGGGCATACCAGTCTTATTCGTGTGTAAGAAAGATGGTTCTCTCAAAATGTGTATAGAATACCGTCAGCTTAATAAAGTCACCATCAAGAACAAGTATCCACTTCCCAGAATCAATGACTTGTCCGATCAACTTTAGGGTGCCAGCTATTTTTCTAAGATAGACCTCAGATCAGGCTCTTATCAGCTCAGAGTCAGAGAATGTGACATACCTAAAATAGCTTTTCATACTCGGTGTGGTCTCTTCAAATTCTTAGTTATGTCCTTTGGTCTTACCAATGCCCCAGCAGCTTTTATGGACTTGATAAATTGTGTGTTCAAGCAGTACTTGAACACGTTCATCATAGTTTTCATAGATGATATTCTGGTCTATTCTCATAGCGAGCATGATCATGTAGACCATCTTAGAATAGTATTGCAGACTCACAGAAATCATCAGTTGTTCACCAAATTCTTTAAGTACAAATTTTTGCTAAGGTTAGTAGATTCCTTGGTTATATCATCTCTGGTGATGGCATTAGAGTTTATCCTTAAAAGACCAAAATAGTGAGAAACTGGCCCAGATCTATCTCTCCATTAGATATCAGGAGTTTCTTGGGTTTGGTTGGCTATTACAGATGGGTTTTTGAGTTATTTTCGTCTATTTTATCCCCTATGTCTATATTAACTTGGAAGAAAGTCAAGTTTCAGTGGTCAGATTCATGCAAAAAGAGTTTTCAAGAGTTGAAGACTCGACTCACCTCAGCTCCAGTTTTGGCTCTTCCAAATGGTTCAGATAGGATTGTAGTGTATTGTGATGCATCTAGAGTAGGTTTGGGTTGTGTCCTCATGCATCATGATAAGGTCATAGCCTATGCCTCGAGACAACATAAACCCCATGAGAAGAATTATCAGACTCATGATCTTGAGTTAGCAGTCGTAGTTTTTTCCTTACAAATTTGAAGGCATTACTTGTACAGTGTTTATGTAGATGTGTTCACAAATCACAAAAGCCTTCAGTACGTATTCTCTTAGAAGTATGTTAACCTCCGTCAGAGAAGGTGGTTAAAGCTCTTGAAAGATTACCACATGAGTGTCTTTTATCATCCGGGAAAGGCCAATATAGTGGCCGACGCTCTTAGTAGACTGTCCATGGGTAGTGTTGCGCATGTTGAAGACAGTAAGAAGAAGCTAGCTCAGGAAGTTCATTAGAAGCTAGCTCAGTAATTTCATTAACTTGCTAGACTAGGAATCCGCTTAGTCGATTCAGCCGAGGGTAATATATGGGTTCAGAGTAGTTCCAAATCATCTCTAGATTCTGAATTTAATGAATAACAAGACAGAGATCCCAGTCTAGTTAAGTTGAACAAGTCAGTCAAGGATCAAGAGTTTGAGGTTTTCTCCCAAGGAGGAGATGGTGTATTACATTGTCAGGATCATCTGTGTGTGCCAGATGTAGATAACTTGAGGCAACGAATTCTTACAGAAGCGAATGGTGCGCGCTACTCTATTCATCCAAGGGCCACTAAGATGTAACGTGACTTATGGAAGATCTATTGGTGGAGTGGGATGAAGAGAAATGTTGTATAGTTTTTGGCTAAGTGATCTACATGTCAGCGCGTTAAGATAGAGCATCAGAAGCCTAGTGGGTCTATGTCGGAGTCCAGTATTCCTACTTGGAAGTGGGAAGAAGTGAACATAGAATTTATGATGGGTTTGCCTCGTACTCGTCGCCAGCATGATTCAGTCTGGGTCATTGTATATAGGATGGCCAAATCAGCTCATTTCCTTCCAGTCCATACCTATTATTCAGTTGAGGATTATGCCAAACTCTATATTAGGGAGTTGGTCAGATTACACGGTGTTCCATTGTCTATTGTCTTAGATAGAGGTACCCAGTTCATCTCTCGCTTCTAGAAAGCATTCCAAAAAGGTATTGGTACCCAAGTTCATCTCAGTACAACCTATCATCCCCAGACAGATGTTCAAGCAGAAAGGACCATTCAGACTTTAGAAGATATGCTGCGAGTGTGTGCAATTGATTTCAAGGGTATCTGGGATGATCACTTGCCTTTGATTGAGTTTTCTACAACAACAGCTATCATTCCAGCATTCGGATGGCTCCATTCAAAGCTCTATAAGGTAGGACATACATATCTCTAATCGGTTGGTTTGAAGTTAGTGAGGCCTCAGTTATAGGGCCTGACTTAGTATTCGATGCCTTAGAGAAAGTTCAGTTGATCAGAGAAACACACCGGGCTGCTCAGAGCCGACAGAAGTCTTATGTAGATGTGTGCAAAAAGGATCTCGAGTTCGAGATCAGTGATTATGTGTACTTGAAAATCTCTCCCATAAAGGGAGTGAAGCGGTTCGGCAAGAAGGGAAAGGTCAGTCCCCGATATGTCGGTCCCTTCAAAATTCTCAGTCACCTTGGAAAATTAGCTAATGAGCTTGAATTTCCTTCAAATCTTGCTTCAATGCATCCAGTCTTTCATGTCTCCTTTCTTAAGAAGTGCATAGGTGACCCATCAATCATAGTCCCTATTGAGGCCATAGACATTCAGAACAGTCTCTCTTAAGAGAAAATCCCAGTTGAAATTCTTGACTATCAGATTCATAGACTGAGGAACAAAGAAGTCCCTCTAGTCAAAGTTCTTTGGAAGTACCAGTCCATTGAGGGAGATACTTGGGAAGCAGAAGCAGATATGTGGACCAAGTATCCTCACCTCTTCTCCACTAATTCAGACCCATCCCAAGGTAATAGCTTTTCTTAAGTTCATTCAGCTTATGGTTCAAATTTTAGTTAAAAACTATGCTCAGTTTTCATTGCAAACTTGGCATATTTACCCTTACATGTTTAGTCACATGTTCATGAATCAGTTCAGTCATGTATTCAGGCATCAGAAATGCGTGATCAGCTTATCAGCACTCCCAGTCATGCATTCATGTATCAACTCAGTCACATAACCATGCATCAGATATGCATGATCAGCATGAATCTCAGTAATGTCAGTCATATAGACATGTTTCAGATGTTCACGTCCTTCAAGTAAGTTCAGTCTATCAGAAATCTCAGCTTAGTTGGTCACATTCGAGGACGAATATTCCCAAGGGGGAGATATTGTAATACCTCAAGAATCCCAACTGATAGTAGAACCATGATTCAAGATCATGAGAAATAAATTTTAGTGTTTTGGTATTTTTATGATCAAGTTTGATGTATATTAAGGTCTCAAATACGTCCTAGCTATTAGACGAATCAAAACATCCCTAATCGGTTGAATTCTTGAGAAGGATTTTGGTATAGTCAACTTCAAATAAGAATATATTTTGTTATAATACTAATTTTTATCTCATGACCCACCAATAGATATATAATTGAATTATCTTTCTAACGATACCAATTTTGCCAAAATACGGTATCGAAGTAAAAAGTTATGGCTGTTTTACTGAGAGCTGTCCGAGCTATCCAGGAGCAATGGGCAAGCTGACGGACAGTCAAGTCAGCGATGGACCGTTGCTCTGGCCATCACAACTAAGGCAGTAATGCTGTTTCTAGCCTAAAACTGATGGTTGGAGTGACGGTCAGTCACCAGAGTGATGGTTCGTCACCCAGACGTCAACTTTGTCCGAAACAACGCTGAAATGACGTTTTAAAGGGCTTTTTGAGTCTTTTTCCACCCTTTTTAACCCCTAATTACATCGAATCAAAGAACATAACTCCTCATTCATCCATAACATCAAAATTAGTATTTCTTTCAATATTAAAACTCAAGAACAAGATTCAAACCTTTCTTCAAGAAAACTCAAAAATCAAAACGTAACCATTCAAGAACCTTCAAGAAAAGTTAACCTCCTTCAAGATCCAAGCTTTTGAGGTCTGTAAAGTGTTGAATCATGGGTTTATTTTAACCATGAAGCTCATGAATCCCATTTTTAAACTTATGAATTGTGATTTCCATGTGGTGGGTTGATTTTAATTATGTTGATGTGGTTGTATGAATCCCAAGTTCGAGTCTTTATGTACTTTTCATGAAGTTATGCAAGTATGTGGGTTGGAAACTTTTAAATGGAGTTGATTAAAGTAACCATGATGTATGAACTAGTGTATATGCCTAAGCCTAAGGTTATGCATGCAATGTGTTTGATAAAATGACCAAGAGAACAAGAATCATGCTTTAGGACTCAATTATGACCAAATTGATGAACCCATGCTTTACCCTTATGTTCAAAATGACTTTCATGTTATTGTTATGCATTAAAATTGTTTGATGGATTGTTCATGATATTAGCCTATGAAATTATGACATGTTTATATGTTTTCCTACTCATGTACCAACCATGATAATCAAGTGCCTTATGAAATTCCCCAATAATTGTATTATGGATTGTTGATTATGGTCGTGAGTTTAGGAAGTGTCATGTCTAGTCAATTTCATGCTATCGAGTCCTGGGAGTACTTGTAATCGACAATTTAGTTGTGTTCCTAGAGCCAGTGTCAGTTTTCAAGATACTCTCAGTCAAACCATGCTCGGTCGAATTCAGTCAGACTCATGACTCAGGAAAACATAGAAATCCCTTTAATCTCAGAAATCTCAATAACTCAGTAATCTCAGTAGTATTTTGTCAGTCAACGGAACTCACTGAACCTAGTCCAGTTCAGTTCAGTTAATCATGTTTCAGTGTCTATTCAGATGGGAGTAGAAATTAGTACCGGGTAAACCCAAGGAAGAGGGTACATACTATCAGTTGAGGGTGTGATCCTTAGAAGCAATCCTTGCATTCCAGAACTATGTAGCCAGCATAGATTGAGACATAAACACTGAAAGATAAAGTTGGATTAACACTGTCAGATGAGGGTCCAACCATTCTCTTTTGGGGATACTGTCAGATGAGGGTCACTCATAGCTTGTCCTTACCAGTGGTGTGGTGTTGACACCCTTCCAATTGGGGTTACAGATTGGACCCCAATTTAGTTATAATAACATATTTAGGGCATGTCGGTTAGATGACTACTTCCCACAGTTACAGTCTCAATCTTAGAATTAGTAATAGAACTCAGATAGTTCTACAGAATTCAGGATTGTCAAAAACAGTCACCCAGTTAAGTACGAAACTCAGCTAGTTCCATCAGAAATAGGATTGTCAGACATAGTCATTCAGCTAATAGTATATCAATTATACAAAACTTATGTTATCAGTATTCAGATTCAGTAATGTCATGATCTCAGTTACAGTTTACATATTCATGTATGTATTCTCACGTTCATGCTATTTAGTCAGTTAGTATTGTTCATGCATATAAACCCCTTGCATTCATCCTACCTCACTTGCATACCAGTATATTCAATCGTACTGACGCATTTTCCCTATGGTGTTGTATACCATAGGTTCAGAAGCACGAACTCCAGAGCATCCTTAGTAGATCAGACATTCAGCAGACAGACTAGTAGTGAGTCCGCATCATTCGAGTATAGCATGACAATTTTATTACTTTATTAGTTTAGTAGTTCGGAGTTAGTTGGGGATATGTCCCATCAACTCCATAGTTTTTAGACAGAGGCTTTCAGACTAGCATGTTCAGACAGTTATTTCAGTTTTGGTATGGTCATACCGTATTATTCAGATGTTATGTTTTATTAGATATTTGAACCTTATGGACCTTCAGTCATTTATCCCACATTTATATAGTATGTTATGCAGTGCTTAGTATAGATATCAGTCATGGGTTAGCTTGTGGTCCTTCGGGGTCATGAGCTCTATGTGGCATTCTGCGTACCAGGTTTGGGGTGTTACAAACTTGGTATTAGAGCCTAAGGTTCAATAGTATCCTAGGAAGTCTGAAAGACACATATAGTAAAGTGTTGTGCGTGGGTGTGTTGCGCACCACATTTATGTACAGGAGGCTATAAGATGTTTGAGGAACAGTTTCCCTTCTTTCAGTATTCATTTCGTGCCACTGAGCATGAGCTTAAATTTAAATATCAGTCTAATCTATTTATCCCTTTCATTTATAGACCATACCTCCTAAAATAAGAAATCAGCTTGTCCAAGAAGATCCCTTGGACGAACATGTCTCCCATGCAGAGTTCAGACCTGCATTCACTACTCTTGCTAACTCAGTTGCTGCTCAGAATGAATGGTCATCTGTCATTCTGGACAACCCAGTGGCTAATTAGCTGCAGCTAGGATTTGAAACTTTATTCGAATAAATCCACCATCCTTTTTCGGGTCTAAGTCAGATAAGTGCCCTCAGGAATTTCTTGATCAGGTTCAGAAGGTTACCGATATTATGGGGGTTACTGCTTGTGAGAGTGCTGAACTAGCTGCATATAAGTTTTAGGATGTGGATCATACATGATTCAAGCAATGGAAGGCAGAAAGGGCCGCAGATACAGGGCCTATTGAGTGGGAGGAGTTTTCCATAGTATTTCTAGATAGATTCTTTCCCCTAGACATGAGAGAAGCTAAGGTGTTAGAGATTATCATCCTTAGTCAGGGCAACATGACAGTGAAAGAGTATTCTCTTAAGTTTCCTCAACTAGCTAGATATGTTTCTAATGTGGTGGCAGATAGGAGGGCCAAGATAAGTAAGTTTATTTTTGGGGTGAATGATAGTGTGGTCAATGAGTGCACATCCGCAATGCTGATTAGTGAGATTGACATAGCCAGTCTTATGATCCATGCTTAATAGATAGAAGATAAAAAGATTAAGATGAGAGAGAATCAGCATAAGAGAGCAAGAACAGGTAGTTTTAACTTTGCTCAGCCTAAGTCAGATGGTGGAAGTCATTGTCAGTTCTGCCCAAAGTCATTCGTTCTAGCTCCTTTCTCACCCAGTGCTTTAGTTCCTAAGTTCATGGATGGTAACAAGATAGGGCGCCAGATTCTAAGTCTCAGGGCAGTATTAGCAGTACCCGAACCAATCCTCTTTGCCAGACTTGTGGTAAGAACAATAAGGCTATTTGTAGAGCTGGCAATAATATGTATTTTGAATATCGCAATCCCAGCCAGTCAATATTTTAGGGTTAGCAGAACCATGCCTCAGTTCAGTTCGGTCGCCCAAGTCTGCAGGGTGCCTCTTCCAGTGCTACCAGTGGGCAACGCCCAAACAGACTCTATGCTCTTCAGTCCCGACTGAAAAATTCTCCTGATGTGGTTACTGGTATGTTACAGATCTTTTATGTACATGTTTACGCTTTGCTAGATCCAGGAGCTTCTTTGTCTTTTGTTATTTCCTTTATAGCAGTTGATTTCGGAGTCTATCCAGAAATTTTAGCAGAGCCCTTCTCAGTGTCTACCCTAGTGGGTAAAACCATCATAGCCTGATGGGTACACAGGAACTGTTCGATTATGGTATCATAGAAAGTCACTTCAGTAGACTTAGTCAAGTTAGAGATGACTGATTTTGTTGTCATTCTTGGCATGGATTGTCTTCATTCCTGCTATGCCACAGTCAACTGCTGAAATAGAGTTGTCCAATTTCAATTCCCGAATGAACCCATCTTAGAGTGGATGGGTAGTACTTCAGCGTTCAGAGGTCAGCTTGTTTCCTACCTTCGGGCATGGAAAATGATATTTAAGGGATGTGTTTATTATCTTGTTTGAGTTAAGGATACTAGTTTCAAAACTCCCAGTCTCGAATCAGTCCCAGTAGTGAATGAATATGTAGATGTCTTTCCCGAAGATCTTCTAGGAATTCCTCTCGAAAGGGAAATAGACTTTGGTATTGATCTTCTTCCAGATAATCAGCCTATATCTATTCCACCATATAGAATAGCACCAACAGAACTAATAGAATTGAAAGAAAAGTTGAAGGATCTCTTAGATAAGGGTTTCATCAGACCTAGTATGTCCCTGTGGGGTGTACCAGCCTTATTCGTGCGCAAGAAAAATGGTTCTCTCAGAATGGGTATAGACTACCGTTAGCTCAATAAAGTCACTGTCAAGAACAAGTATCCACTTCCCAGAATTGATGACTTGTTCGATCAACTTTAGGGTGCTAGCTATTTTTCTAAGATAGACCTCAGATCAGGCTATCATCAGCTCAGAGTCAGAGAATGTGACATTTCAAAAATAGTCTTTCGTACTCGGTGTGGTCACTTTAAATTCTTAGTTATGTCCTTTGGTCTTACCAATGCCCCAACAGCTTTTATGGACTTGATAAACCTTGTGTTCAAGCAGTACTTGGACACGTTCATCATAGTTTTCATAGATGATATTCTGGTCTATTCTCATAGCAAGCATGATCATGCAGAACATCTTAGAATAGTATCACACACTCTCAAAAATCATCATTTGTTCACCAAATTCATTAAGTGCAAAATTGGGCTAAGGTCAGTAGCATTCCTTGGTCATATCGTCTCTAGTGATGGCATTAGAGTTTATCCTTAAAAGACAAAAGTATTGAGAAACTGGCCCAGATCTAACTCTCCATCGGATATCAGAAGTTTCTTGGGTTTGGCTGGCTATTTCAGATGTTTTTTTGAGTGATTTTCTTCCATTGTATCCCCTATGTCTAGATTGACTCAGATGAAAGTCAAGTTTTAGTGGTCAGATTCATGCGAAAAGAGTTTTCAAGAGTTGAAGACTCGACTCACCTCAACTCCAATTTAGGCTCTTTCAGATGGTTTAAATGGGTTTGTAGTGTATTCTGATACATCCAGAGTAGGTTTAGGTTGTGTCCTCATGCAGCATGATAAGGTCATAGCCTATGCCTCCAAACAACATAAACCCCATGAGAAGAATTATCAGACTCATGATCTTGAGTTAGCAGTCGTAGTTTTTGCCTTAATGATTTGAACGCATTACTTATACAGTGTTTATGTAGATGTGTTCACAAATCACAAAAGCCTTTAGTACGTATTCTCTCAGAAAGATGTTAACCTCTGTCAGAGAAGGTGGTTAGAGCTCTTGAAAGATTATGACATGAGTGTCCTTTATCATCCGGGAAAGGCCAATATAGTGGACGACACTCTCAATTGACTGTCCATGGGAAGTGTTGCGCATGTTAAATGCAGTAAGAAGAAGCTAGCTCAGGAATTTCATTAACTTTCCAGACTAGGAACCCACTTAGTCGATTTAGCCGAGGGTAATATTTGGGTTCAGAGAAGTTTGAATCATCTCTAAATTTCGAAGTTAATGAATAACAAGACAGAGATCCCAGTCTAGTCAAGATGAAAGATTCAGTCAAGGATCAAAAGGTTGAGGTTTTCTCCCAAGGGGGAGATAGTGTATTACATTGTCAGGATCTTCTGTGTGTGCCAAGTGTAGATGACTTGAGGCAACGAATTCTTGCAGAAGCGAATGGTGTGCGCTACTTTATTCATCGACAGGACACTAAGATGTACCATGACTTATGGAAGATCTATTAGTTGAGTGGGATGAAGAGAGATATTGTAGAGTTTGTGGCTAAGTGCTCTACATGTCAGAGGGTTAAGATAGAGCATCAGAATCCTAGTGGGTCCATGCTAGAGTTCAGTATTCCTACTTAGAAGTGGGAAGAAGTGAACATAGAATTTATGATGGGTTTGCCCCGTACTCATCGCCAGCATGATTCAGTCTGGGTCATTGTAGATAGGATAACCAAATCAGTTCATTTCCTTCCAGCTCATACCTCTTATTCAGCCGAGGATTATGCCAAATTCTATATTAGGGAGTTGGTCAGATAACACGGTGTTCCATTGTCTATTGTCTGAGATAGAGGTACCAAGTTTACCTCTCACTTCTGGAAAGCATTCCAAAAGGGTCTTGGTACCCAATTTCATCTCAGTACAGCCTTTCATCCCTAGACAGATATTCAAGCAGAAAGGACCATTCAGACTTTAGAAGATATGCTGCAAGCGTGTGTAATTGAGTTCAAGGATAGTTGGGTTGATCACTTGCCTTTGATTGAGTTTTCTAAAACAAAAGCTATGATTCCAGCATTCAGATGGCTCCATTCAAAGCTCTTTAAGGTAGGATATACAGATCTCTAATCAGTTGGTTTGAAGTTAGTGAGGCCTCAGTTATAGGGCCTGACTTAGTATTCGATGCCTTAGAGAAAGTTTAGTTGATCAGAGAAAGACTACAAGCTGCTCAGAGCCGATAGAAGTCTTATACAGATGAGCACAAAAAGGATCTTGAGTTTAAGATCGGTGATTTTGTGTACTTGAAAATATCTCCCATAAAGGGAGGAAGCGGTTTGGCAAGAAGGGAAAGCTCAGTCCCTTATATATCGTTTCCTTCAAAATTCTCAGTCACTTTGGAAAAGTAGCTAATGAGATCGAATTGCCTTCAGATCTTGCTTCAGTGCATCCAGTATTTCATGCCTCCTTTCTTAAGAAGTGCATAGGTGACCCAGTAGTCGTAGTCCCTATTGAGGGCGTAGACATTCAGAACAGTCTCTCTTATGAGGAAATCCCAGTTGAAATTCTTGGCTATCAGATTCACAGACTAAGGAACAAAGAAGTCCCTCTAGTCAAAGTTTTTTGGCAGTATCAGTCCGTTGAGGGAGCTACTTGGGAAGCAGAAACAGATATGCGGAGCAATCATCCTCACCTCTTTTCTGCTAATTCAGACCCATCCCAAGGTAATAGCTTTTCTTAAGTTCCTTTAGCTTATGGTTCAAATTTTAGTTACAAACTATGCTCAGTTTTCATTGAAAACCTGGCATATTTACCCTTACATGTGACATGTTTAGTCACATGTTCATGAGTCAGTTCAGTCTTGTATTCATGCATTAGAAATGCGCGATCAGCTTATCAGCACTCTCAGTCATCCATTCATGTATCAACTCAGTCATATAACCATGCATCAGATATGTATGATCAGCATGAATCTCAGTAATGTTAGTCATATAGACATGTTTTAGATGTTCACTTCCTTCAAGTAAGTTCAATTTACAAGAAATCTCAGCTTAGTCAGTTACATTCGAGGATGAATGTTCCCAATGGGGAGATATTGTAATACCCCAAGAATCCCAACCGATAGTAGAAGCATGATTCAAGCTCATGAGAAATAAATTTTAGTGGTTTGGTAGTTTTATGATCAATTTTGATGTATATTAAGGCCTCAAATATGTCCTAACTATTAGACGAATCAAAACATCCCTTACCGATTAAATTCTTCAGAAGAATTTTGGTATAGTCAACTTCAAACAATAATATCTTGTGTTATACTACTAATTTTTTATCTCATGATCCACCAACAGATAGATAATTGAATTATCTTTCCAACAATACCAATTTTTCCAAAATCCTATATCGAAGTAAAAATTTATGGCCATTTTACTGAGAGTTGTCCGAGCTGCCCCGGAGCAATGGGCAAGCTGACGGACCGTCAAGTAAGCGATGGACCATTTCTCTGGCCATTGCAACTAAGGAAGTAAGGCCATTTATAGACCAAAACTTATGGTTGGAGTAACGGTCAGTCACCAGAGTGATGGTCCATTTCCCAGACCATCAACTTTGTCCGAAATAACGCAGACACGACGTTTTAAAGGGATTTTTGGGTCCTTTTCCACACTTTTTATCCCCTAATTACATCGAATTAAAGAACATAACTCCTCATTCATCCATAACATCAAAATTAGGGTTTTTGTCAAAATCAAAACTGAAGAACAAGATTCAAACCCTTCTTCAAGAAAACTCAAGAATGAAAACGTAACCATTCAAGAACCTTCAAGAAAAGTTAACCTCCTTCAAGATTCAAGCTTTTGAGGTTTGTAAAGTTTTGAATCATGGTTTTATTTTACCCATGAAGATCAAGAATCCCATTTTTAAACTCATGAATTATGATTTCGATGTGGTGGGTTGATTTTAATTATGTTGAAGTAGTTGTATGAATCCTAAGTTGGAGTCTTTATGTACTTTTCATGAAGTTATGCAAGTATATGGGTTGGAAACTTTTAAATGGAGTTGATTAAAGTAACCATGATGTATGAACTAGTTTATATGCCTAAGCCTAAGGTTATGCATGCAATGTGTTTAATAAAATGCCCAAGAGAACAAGAATCATGCTTTAGGAATCAATTATGACTAAATTGATGAACCCATGCTTTACCCTTATGTTCAAAATGACTTTAATGTTATTGTTATGCATTGAAATTGTTTGATGGATTGTTCATAAGATTAGATTATGAAATTATGACATGTTTATATGTTTTCCTATTCATGTACCAAACCATGATAATCAAGTACCTCATGAAATTCCCCAATAATTGTATTATGGATTTTTTATTATGGTCGTGAGTTCAGGAAGTGTCATGTCTTATCAGTTTCATGCTATCGAGTCCTGGGGGTACTTGTACCCGATAATTTAGTTGTGTTCCTAGAGCCAGTGTCAGTTTTCAAGATACTCTCAGTCAAACCATGCTCAGTAGAATTCAGTCAGACTCATGACTTGGGAAAACTCAAAAATTCCAGTAATCTCAGAAATTTCAGTAACTCAGTAATATCAGTAGTATGCTGCCAGTCAACGGAACTCACTGAACCTAGTCCAGTTCAGTTTAGTTAATCATGTTTCAGTGTCTATTCAGATGGGAGTATAAATTATCACCGATTGAACCCAAGGATGAGGGCACACACTGTCAGTTGAGGGTGTGATCCTTAGAAGCAATCCTTGCGTTCCAGAACTATGTAGCCAGCATAAGTTAAGACATCAACACTAACAGATAATGGTTGATGAGGTGGATTAACACTGTTAGATAAGGGTCCCACTACTCTCTTTTGGGGACACTGTCAGATGAGGGTCACCCACAGCTTGTCCTTACTAGTGGCGTAGTATTGACACCCTTCCAATTGGGGTTACAGATTGGACCCCAACTTAGCTGTAATAACTTATTTAGGGAATGTCAGTTAGATGACTACTTCCCATAGTTACAATTTCAATCTTAGTCTTAGTAATAGAACTCAGATAGTTCTACAGAATTCAGGATTGTCAGAAACATTCACCCAGTTCAGAATGGAACTCAGCTAGTTCTGTCAGAAATAGGACTGTCAGATAGATATTCAAATAATAGTATATTTGTTATACATAACTTATGTTATCAGTATTCATATTCAGTAATGTCATGGTCTCAGTTATAGTTTACGTATTTATGCATATATTCACACGTTCATGTTATTCAGTCAGTTAGTATTGTTCATGCATATAAACCCCTTGCATTCAGCCTACCTCACTTGCATACCAGTACATTCAATCGTACTGACACATTTGCGCTATGGTGTTTTATACCATAGGTTCAAAAGAACTAGCTCTAGATCATCCTTAGTAGATCAGACATTCAGCATCCAGGCTAGCAATTAGTCTTCATCAATCGAAGATAGCATAACTATTTTATTACTTTATTATTTTAGTAGTTCGGAGTTAGTTAGGGACAAGTCCCATCAACTCTACAGTTTTTAGACATTTTAGAGGCTTTTAGACTAGCATGTTCAGACAGTTATTTCAGTTTTAGTATGGTGATATCGTATTATTCAGATGTTATATTTTGTCAGATATTTGAACCTTATGGCCCTTCAGTTATTTATTCTGCATTTATACAGTATGTTATGCAGTGCTCAGTACAGATATCGGTCATGGGTTAGCTTGTGGTCCTTAAGGGTCATGAGCACCGTATGGCATTCCGCATTCCAGATTTGGGGCGTTATAAACTTGGTATCAGAGCCTGAGGTTCAATAGTGTTTTAGGAAGTCTGAAATCCGCATGTAGTAGAGTCTTGCGCATGGGTGTGTTGCACACCATATTTATGTATAGGAGACTATAAGATGTTTTAGGAACAGTTTCCCTTCTTTCAGTAATCATGTCGTGCCAGTGAGTATGAGTTCAAATTTAACTCTCAATCTAATCCATTTCTACCTTTCATTTATAGAATATGACTCCCAAAAGAAGAAATTAGCTTGTCCAAGTAGATCCCTTGGACGAATATGTCTCCCATGCAGAGTTCAGACCTGTATTTACTACTCTTGCTAACTCAGTTTTTGCTCAAAATAAAAGACTAGTTGTTGTTCCAGCCAAATCAGTGGCCAATTCAGTTACAGCCTGGATTCTGGACATCACCCGAATGAATCCACCATCATTTTTTGGGTCTAAGTCAAATAAGGACCCTCTGGATTTTCTTGATCAGGTTCAGAAGGTTACCGATATTATGGGGGTTACTGCTTCTGAGAGTGCTAAACTAGCTGCATATCAGTTACAGGATTTGGCTCATACATGGTTCAAGCAATGGAAGGCAGAGAGGGTTGCAGATGCAGGGTCTATTGAGTGGGAAGAGTTTTCCACTACATTTTTAGATAGATTCTTTCCCCTAGAGCTGAGAGAAGCTATGGTTTTATAGTTTATCAACCTCGGCCAAGGCAACATGACAGTAAAATAGTATTCTCTTAAGTTTATTCAACTATCTAGATATGTTCCTCATGTGGTAGAAGATAGCTGGGATAAGATAAGTAAGTTTGTTTTTGGGGTGAATGATAGTGTGGTCAATGAGTGCAGATCTGCAATACTGATTAGTGATATAGACATAGCCAGGCTTATGATCCATGCTCAACAGTTAGAAGAGAAAAAGATTAAGATGATGGAGAAGCAGAATAAGAGAGCAAGGACAGGTAGTTTTAACTTTACTCAGCCCAAGTCAGAGAGTGGAAGTCATTCTTCTGCCCAAAGTCATACGTTCCAGCTCCTTTCTCAACCAGTGCTCCAGTTCCTAAGTTCAACAATGGTAACAAAGATAGGGCGCCAGGCTCTAAGTCTTAGAGCAGTGTTAGCAGTGCTCGAACCAATTCTCTTTGCCAGACTTGTGGTAAGAACCACAAGGTTATTTATAGAGTTGGCAGTGATATGTGTTTCTAATATGGCAAGCCCGACCACGGAGTTAGAGATTTTCCCTAATCAGGATTTTAGGGTCAGCAGAACCGTTCCTCAGTTCAGTCCGGTCGCCTGAATCAGCAGGGTGCCTCTTCCAGTGCTACAAGTGGGCAACGCCCAAATAGACTCTATGCTCTTTAGTCCTGATAGAAAAATTCTCCAGATGTGGTTGCTAGTACGTTACATTTATTTCATGAACATGTTTATGCTTTGCTAGATCCAGGAGCTTCTTTGTCTTTTTTTACTCTCTATATAGCAGTTGATTTCGGAGTCAGTCCCAAAATTCTAGCAGAGCCCTTCTCAGTCTCAATCCCAGTGGGTAAAACCATAATAGCCCGACGGGTAGACAGGAACTGTCCGGTTATGGTATCTTAGAAAGTCACTTCAGTAGACTTAGTGCTTTAATTATGGTCAATTGGGCAATCTGCAGTGACACTGTCCAACTAAGGTTGCTTCTGGATCTAATAATGTTTCCATTGGCACTTTATTAGCTCCTGCACCAAAGGGTTTTACTTCAGGTACCAGCACTGGTCTAAACCATCTTTATGCCCTTGCCACCCTTTAGGAATTTAAGGCATTTCCTGATGTTGTCACTTGTACAAACCCTTCTTCAAGAAGGCTTCAGAATCAAAACGTCACCATTCAAGAACCTTCAAAAAAAGTTAACCTCCTTCAAAATTCAAGCTTTTGAGGTATGTAAAGTGTTGAATCATGGGTTTATTTCACCCATAAAGCTCAAGAATCCCATTTTTAAACTCATGAATTGTGATTTCCATGTGGTGGGTTGATTTTAATTATGTTGATGTGGTTGTATGAATCCCAAGTTGGAGTCTTTATGTACTTTTCATGATGTTATGCAACTATGTGGGTTGGAAACTTTTAAATGGAGTTGATTAAAGTAACCATGATGTATGAACTAGTGTATATGCCTAAGCCTAAGGTTATGCATGCAATGTGTTTGATAAAATGCCCAAGAGAACAAGAATCATGCTTTAGGACTCAATTATGACCAAATTAATGAACCCATGCTTTACCCTTATGATCAAAATGACTTTTATGTTATTGTTATGCATCGAAATTGTTTGATGGATTGTTCAAGAGATTAGCCTATGAAATTATGACATGTTTATATGTTTTCCTATTCATGTACCAAACCATGATAATCAAGTGCCTCATAAAATTCCCCAATAATGGTATTATGGATTGTTGATTATGGTCATGAGTCCAGGAAGTGTCATGTCTTGTCAGTTTTATGCTATCGAGTCCTAGGGGTACTTGTATCCAAAAATTTAGCTATGTACCTAGATCCAGTGTCAGTTTTCAAGATACTCTCAGTCAAACCATGCTTAGTAGAATTTAGTCAAACTCATGACTCAGGAAAACTCAAAAATCCCAGTAATCTCAGTAACTCAGTAATCTCAGTAGTATTTTGTCAGTCAATAGAACTCACTGAACCTAGTCCAGTTCAGTTTAGTTAATCATGTTTCAGTGTCTATTCAGGTGGGAGTAGAAATTAGCACCGAGTAAGCCCAAGGATGAGGGCACACACTGTCAGCTGGGGGTGTGATCCTTAGAAGCAATCCTTGCGTTCCATAACTATGTAGCTAGCATAGATTGAGACATCAACACTGACATATAAGTGTGGATTAACACTGTCAGATGAGGGTCCCACCTTTCTCTTTTGGGGACACTGTCAGATGAGGGTCACCCACAGTTTGTCCTTACCATTGGCGTGGTATTGACACCCTTCTAATTAGGGTTACAGATTAGACCCCAAATCAACTATAATAATATATTTAGGGCATGTCGGTTAGATGACTACTTCCCACAGTTACAGTCTCAATCTTAGTCTTAGTAATAGAACTCAGATAGTTCTACAGAATTCAGGATTGTCAAAAATAGTCACCCAGTTCAATACAAAAATCAGCTAGTTCCATCAGAAATAGGACTGTCAGACACAGTCATTCATATAATAGTATATCAGTTATACAAAAGTTTTGTTATCAGTATTTAGATTCAATAATGTCATGATCTCAGTTACAGTTTACATATTCATGCATATATTCTCACATTCATGTTATTCAGTTAGTTAGTATTATTCATGCATATAAACCCCTTCCATTTATCCTACCTCACTTGTATACCAGTATACTCAATCATACTGACGTATTTGCACTATGTTGTTGTATACAATAGGTTCAGAAGCATGAGCTTTAGAGCATCCTTAATAGATCAGACATTCAGCAGCCAGACTAGTAATGAGTCCTCATCATTTGAGGATAGCATGACAATTTTATTACTTTATTATTTTAGTAGTTCAGAGTTAGTTAGGGACATGTCCTATCAACTCCATATTCTTAGACAGTTTAGAGGCTTTCAGACTCGCATGTTCAGACATTTATTTCAGTTTTGGTATGGTGATACCTTATTATTCAGATGTTATGTTTAATTAGATATTTAAACTTTATGGCCCTTCAGTCATTTATTCTGCATTTATACAGTATGTTATGCAGTGCTTAGTACAGATATCATTCATGGGTTAGCTTATGGTCCTTCGAGGTCATGGGCTTTATGGGTATTCTGCATACCAGATTTTGGGTGTTACAAACTTGGTATCAGAGCCTAAGGTTCAATATTATCCTAGGAAGTCTGAAAGCCGCATGTAGTAGAGTTTTGTGCGTGGGTGTGTTACGCGCCACATTTATGTCCTGAAGGCTATAAGATATTTTAGGAACAGTTTCCCTTCTTTCAGTATTTATGTCGTTCCACTGAGGATAAGCTTAAATTTAACTCTCAGTCTAATCCATTTATCCCTTTCATTTATAGAACATGCCTCCCAAAAGAAGAAATCAGCCTGTCCAAGCAGATCCCTTAGACGAACATGTCTCCCATGTAGAGTTCTGACCTGCATTCACTACTCTTGCTAACTCAGTTGCTGCTTAGAATGAATGACCAGCTGTCATTCTGGCTAACCCAATGGATAATTCAGCTGCAGCCAGGATTCGAGACTTTACCTGAATGAATCCACCATTCTTTTTTAGGTCTAAGTCAGATGAGGACCCTTAAGAATTTCTTGATCAGGTTCAGAAGGTTACCGATATTATAGGGGTTACTGCTTGTGAGAGTGCTGAACTAGCTGCGTATCAGTTGTAGGATATGGCTCACACATGGTTCAAGAAATGGAAGGCATAGAGGGCCGCAGATGTAGGGCCTATTGAGTGGGAAGAGTTTACCACTACATTTCTAGATAGATTCTTTCCCCTAGAGCAAGGAGAAGCTAAGGTGTTAGAGTTTATCAACCGCCGGCAGGGAAACATGACAGTGAAAGAGTATTCTCTTAAGTTTACTCAACTATCTAGATATGTTCCTCATATGGTGGCAGATAGGAGGGCCAGGATGATTAAGTTTATTTCTGGGGTGAATGATAGTATGGTCAATGAGTGCACATCCACAATGTTGATTAGTGAGATGGACATAGCCAGGCTTATAATCCATGCTCAATAGATAGAAGAGTAGAAGATTAAGATGAGAGAGAAATATAATATGCGAGCAAGGATAGGTAGTTTCAACTTTGCTCAGCCTAAGTCAGAGTGTGGAAGTCATTCTCAGTTCTGTCCAAAGCCATCCATTCTAGCTCCTTCCTCAGCCAGTGCTCTAGTTCCTAAGTTCATGGATGGTAATAAGAAAGGGCGCCAGGCTCTAAGTCTCAGGGCAGTGTTAGCAGTGCCCGAACTAATCCTCTTTGCCAGACTTGTGGTAAGAACCACAAGGGTATTTGCAGAGCTGGCAGTGATGTGTATTTCGAATGTCGTAAGCCCAGTCACAGAGTTAGAGATTTTTCCCAATCAATATTTTAAGGTTAGCAAAACCATTCCTTTGTTCAATCCGGTCGCCTAAATCAGCAGGGTGCCTCTTCCAATGCTACCAGTGGGCAACGCCCAAACAGACTCTATGCTCTTCAGTCCCGATAAAAAAATTCTCTTGATGTTATTACTGGTACGTTACAGATATTTCATGTACATGTTTACCTTTGCTAGATCTAGGAGCTTCTTTGTCTTTTGTTACTCGTTTTATAGCAGTTGATTTCGGAGTCTGTCCGGAAATTCTAGTATAGCCCTTCTCAGTCTCAACCCCAGTGAGTAAAACCATCATAGCCTAACGGGTATACATGAACTGTTTGGTTATGGTATCACAGAAAGTCACTTCAGCAGACTTAGTCGAGTTAGAGATGATTGATTTTGATGTCATTCTCGGCATGGATTGGCTTCATTCCTGCTATGCCACAGTCGACTGTAGAAATAGAGTTGTCCAATTTTAGTTCCTGAATGAACCCATCCTAGAGTGGAAGGGTAGCACTTCAGCGTTTAGAGGTCAGCTTATTTCCTACCTTCGGGCACAAAAAAATAATATCTCAAGGATGTGTTTATCATTTTTTTCGAGTTAAGGACACTAGTTCCGACACTCCCAGTTCAAATCAGTCCTAGTTGTGAATGAATATTCAGATGTCTTTCCAGAAGATCTTCCAGGAATTTCTCCCAAAAGGGAAATAGACTTCGGCATTGATCTTCTTCCAGATACCCGACCTATATCTATTCCGCCATACAGAATGGCTCCAGCAGAACTCAAAGAATTGAAAGAACAGTTGAAGGATCTCCTAGATAAGGGTTTTATCAGACCCAATATATCCCCGTGGGGCACACCAGTCTTATTCGTGTGCAAGAAAGATGGTTCTCTCAGAATATGCATAGACTATCGTCAGCTAAATAAAGTCACCATCAAGAACAAGTATCTACTTCCCCGAATTGATGACTTGTTCGATCAACTTTAGGGTGCTAGCTACTTTTCTAAGATAGACCTCAGATCAGGCTATCATCAGCACAGAGTCAGAGAATGTGACATACCAAAAATAGCTTTTTGTACTTGGTATGGTCACTTTAAATTCTTAGTTATATCCATTGGTCTTACCAATGCCCCAGCAGCTTTCATGGACTTGATGAACCATGTGTTCAGGCAGTACTTGGACACGTTTGTCATAGTTTTCATAGATGTTATTCTTGTTTTTTCTCATAGCGAGCATGATCATGCAGACCATCTTAGAATGGTAGTGCTGACTCTCAGAAATCATCAGCTGGTCATAAAATTCATTAAGTGCGAATTTTGGATAAGGTCAGTAGCATTTCTTGGTCATATGATCTCTAGTGATGGCATTAGAATTTATCCTCAAAAGACCAAAGTAGTGAGAAACTGGTCTAGACCCATCTCTTCATCAGATATAAGGAGTTTCTTGGGTTTGGCTTGCTATTACAGACGGTTTGTTGAGGTATTTTCCTCTATTTCATCCCCTATGTCCAGATTGACTCAGAAAAAAGTCAAGTTTCAGTGGTCAGATTCATGCGAAAAGAGTTTTCAGGAGTTGAAGACTCGACGTACCTCAGCTCTAGTTTTGGCTCTTCCAGATAGTTTTGATGGGTTCGTAGTGTATTGTGATTCATCCAGAGTAGGTTTGGGTTGTGTCCTCATACAGCATGATAAGGTCATAGCCTACGCCTCCAGGCAACTTAAACCCCATGATAAATATTATCCGACTCCTGATCTTGAGTTAGCAGCTGTAGTTTTTGCCTTAAAGATTTGGAGGCAGTACTTGGATGGTGTTCATATAGATGTGTTCACCCATCACAAAAGCCTTCAGTACGTATTCTCTTAGAAATATCTTAACCTCCATCAGAGAAGGAGGTTAGAGCTCTTGAAAGATTACGACATGAGTGTCCTTTATCATCCAGGCAAGGCCAATGTAGTGGCTGAAGCTCCCAGTAGACTGTCCATGGATAGTGTTGCACATGTTGAAGACACAAAGAAGAAACTAGATCAGGAAGTTCATCAGCTTACCAGACTAGGTGTACGCTTAGTTGATTGAGTCGAGGGTAATATATGGGTTCAGAGTAGTTCCAAATCATCTCTAGATTCTGAAGTTAATAAAAAACAAGATAGAGATCCCAGTCTAGTTAAGTTGAAAGAGTCAGTCAAGGATCAGAAGGTTGAGGTTTTCTCCCAAGGAGGAGATGGTGTATTACGTTGTCAGGATTTTCTATGTGTGCCAAGTATAGATGACTTGAGGCAATTAATTCTTACAGAAGCACATTGTGTGCTCTACTCTATTCATCCAAGGGCCACTAAGATGTACCGTGACTTACGGGAGATCTATTGGTGGAGTGGGATGAAAAGAGATATTGTAGAGTTTGTGGCTAAGTGCTCTACATGTCAGAAGGTTAAGATAGAGAATTAAAAGCCTAGTGGTTCCATGCAGGAGTTCAGTATTCCTACTTGGAAGTGGGTTTGCCTTGTACTCGTCGCCAGCATGATTCAGTTTGTATCATTATAGATAGGATGACCAAATTAGCCATTTCTTTCTAGTCTATACCTCCTATTCAACCGAGGATTATGCCAAATATTATATCAGAGAGTTGGTCAGATTGCATGATGTTCCATTATCTATTATCTCAGATAGAGGTACCCAGTTCACCTCTCACTTCTAGAAAGCATTCTAAAAGGGTTTTGGTTTCAGATTCAGTAATGTCATGATGTCAGTTACAGTTTATGTATTCATACATGTATTCTCAAGTTAATGTTATTCAGTCAATTAGTATTGTTCATGCATATAAACCCCTTGCACTCATCCTACCTCACTTGCATACCAGTATATTCAATCATACTGAAGCATTTATGCTATGGTGTTTTATACCATAGGTTCAAAAGCACGAGCTCTAGAGCATCCTTAGTAGATCAGACGTTCAACAGCCAAACTTGCAGTGAGACCTCATCATTTGAGGATAGCATGACTATTTTCTTACTTTATTATTTCAGTAGTCCAAAGTTAGTTGGGGATATGTCCCATCAACTCCACAGTTTTTAGATAGTTTAGAGACTTTCAGACTAGCATGTTCAGACAGTTATTTTAGTTTTGGTATGGTGATACCGTATTATTCAGATGTTATGTTTTATCAGATATTTAAACCTTATGGACCTTCAGTCCTTTATTCTGCATTTGTACTGTATGTTATGTAGTGCTCAGTACAGATATCGATCATGGGTTAGCTTGTGGTCCTTCGGGGTCATGAGTACCGTGTGGCGTTTCGGGTACCAGATTTGGGGCGTTACAATTCATTTCTTTTCTTAAGGTTTAGAAGTTGATTTCCAAGGGGTTTTTATATCATCTAGTTTGGGTTAAGGATTCTAATTCTGAGGATATCTCATGGAAATCTGTCCCTGTAGTCAATGAGTTTGCTAAAGTGTTCCCCTGTGATCTTCCTGGTATTCCTCTTGATAAGAAAATAGACTTTGGGATCGATCTTCTACCGAATACCCATCCTATCTTAATACCTCCATATAGAATGGCTCTGGCTGAGTTGAAAGAACTTACAGAGCAGTTAAAGAATCTTCTTAATAAGGTTTTCATCCTTCCTAATATGTCCTCGTGGGGTGTTCCCGTTCTTTTTGTGCATAAGAAGGATGGGTCTCTTCAGATATGTATAGACTATCGGCGGTTGAATAAGGTAACTATGAAAATTAAGTACCATTTTCCTAGGATTGATGATCTTTTTGACCAACTTCAGGGTGGTAGATATTTCTCTAAGATTGATCTTTGGTTGGGTTATAATCAATTGAAGATTAGGGAGTTTGATATCCCTAAGACTGCTTTTGGTACTCGATATGGTCATAATGAGTACTGGGTCATGTCTTTTAGTTTGACTAATATTCCAGCTATTTTTATGAACTTGATGAAATGGGTATTCAGGCAGTTTTTGGATTTGCTTGTCATCATATGCCAAGTTTTCAATGTGTAAGTTTTGTCAGATGCTTTGATCTTTCTGGGTCATGTTATTTCAAGTGAGGGGATTATGGTAGATCCACAAAAAGTTGAGGTGGTTAAGAAGTGGCCTAGACATATGACTCCAATCGATATTTGGAGCTTTTTGGGTTTAGCTGGGTATTACAAGAGGTTTGTGGAGAGACTCCGAGTCTCAAGTCAATTTCAGTAGTGTGGGAATTTCCAGATATGTTCCCTAAAGATCTTCCCAGAGTTTCTCCCAAAAAGTAAATTAACTTCAGAATAGATCTCCTTCTAGATACCCAGCCTATATCTATTCCATCCTACAGAATTGCTCTAGCTGAGCTCAAGGAGTTGAAAGAGCAGTTAAAAGATCTCTTAGATAAAGGTTTCATCAGGCCAGTTTTTCTCTTTGGGGTGCTCTAGTCTTGTTCGTGCGTAAGAAAGACGGTTTTCTCAAAATATGCATCGATTATCATTAGTTTAACAAAGTCACCATCAAGAATAAGTATCCCCTCCCCAGAATTGATGACTTGTTCGACCAACTTTAAGGTGCCATCTATTTCTCTAAGATAACCTTAGATCCGGCTATCATCGACTTAGAGTCAGAGAATATGACATTCCTAAGACATCTTTTAGAACTCGGTATGGTCATTTAAAATTCTTAGTTATGTTTTTGGACTAATAAATGCCCCTGTAGCTTTCATGGACTTGATGAATAGGGTGTTCAATCAGTACTTGGGCATGTTCTTCATAGTCTTCATTGATGATATCCTCGTCTATTCTCGTAGTGAAAATGCTCATGCAGACCATTTGAGAATTGTGTTGCAAAAGCTCATTAGTTGTTTGCCAAATTCAGTAAGTGTGAATTTTGGCAAAGATCAGTAGCTCTCCTTGGCCATATTATTTCCGGTAATGGCATTAGAGTTGACCCTCAAAAGATAGAAGAAATAAGGAATTGGCCCAGACACATCTCTCTATCAGATATCAAGAGTTTCTTGGGTTTGGTTGGCTATTATAGGTGGTATGTTGAAGAGTTTTCTTTTATTGCATCCCCCGTGTCTCGATTGACTCAAAATAAAGTCCAATTTTAGTGGTCGAATTCTTGCAAGAAGAGTTTTAGAATTTGAAGAATCGACTCACTTCTGCTCTAGTATTAAACTTGACAGATGGTTCAGATGGATTTGTAGTTTATTGTGATGCTTCCAGAGTTGGTCTTGCTTGTGTATTAATGCAAAGAGGTAAGGTCATAGCCTATGCCTCCAGATAACCCAAACCCCATGAGAAGAATTATCTTACCCATGATCTTAAGTTGGTAGCTATTGTTTTTGCTATGAAAATTTAGAGATATTATCTTTATGGGGTTCATTTTGATGTGTTCACTGACCACAAGAGTTAGCAGTACGTGTTCATGCAAAAAGATCTGAATCTTCGTCAGAGAAGGTGGCTTGAATTTTTCAAAGATTATGATGTGAGTGTGTTTTATCATCCGAGCAAAGATAATGTAGTAGCAGATGTCCTTAGTAGATTGTCTATAGGTAATGTTGCTCATGTTGAGGAGGATAAGAAAAGTTAGTTAGTGAGGTTCATCAGCTCTCTAGATTGGGTGTTTGATTAGTAGATTCAACTGAAGGTAGTGTATGGGTTCAAAATGGTTCAGAATCTTCATTGGTTGCTGAAGTGAAAGAAAAGCAAGATGGAGATCCTAGATTATTTAAGTTGAAGGAGGCGATTAGAAATTAAAAAGTAGAGATTTTCTCCCAAGGGGGAGATAGTATGCGTCATTGTCAGGGTAGATTAATTTTTTTGTGTGTTGGTGGCTTGAGACAGCGAATACTTGCGAAAGCGCATGGTGTGAGATACTCGATCCATCCAGGAGCCACTAAGATGTACTGTGACTTGCGTGAAATCTATTGGAGTGGTATGAAGAAGTATATTGCAGATTTTGTGGCTAGGTATCAAAATTGTCAGCAAGTTAAGGTTGAGCACCGAAATCCTAGTGATACATTGCAGGAGTTTAGCATTCCCACTTAGAAGTGGGAAGTGGAGAACATATATTTTGTGATAGGGTTGCCTCGTACGCGTCGTCAGCATGATTCGATATGGATCATTGTAGACAGAATGACCAAATTAGCTTATTTCTTTCTAGTTCATATTTCGTACTCAGCTGAGGATTATGCCAGGCTTTACATTAGGGAGTTGATTAATTTGCATGGGATTCCATTGTCAATGATTTCAAATAAAGGTATTTAGTTTACCTCTCAATTTTGGAAAGCTTTTCAGAAGGGTTTTGGTACCCAAGTTCATCTCAGTACAGCTTTTCATCCTCTGATAGATGGTCAGGAAAAGAGGACCATTCAGACCTTAGAGGACATGTTGAGTGCATGTATTATTGACTTTAAAGGTAGTTGGGATTACCATTTACCATTGATTGAGTTTTCTTACAACAACAGTTATCACTCATGTATTTAGATGGCTCCGCTTGAGGCTCTCTATAGAAGGAGATATAGATCTCCTATTGGTTGGTTTAAGGCAGGTAAAGCTACTTTGATAGGGCCAGATGTAGTGTTCGATGCATTGGAGAAAGTTTAGTTGATATGGGAGAGGTTGAATACAACCCAAAACCATTAGAAATATTATACAGACATGAGGAGAATGGATCTTGATTTTAAGGTTGGTGATTTGGTCTATTTGAAGATTTCTTCGATAAAGGGAGTGAAGAGATTTGGCAAGAAGGGGAAACTCATCCCCCGTTATATTAGCCTATATAGAATCTTAAGTCATTTTTGGAAGGTAGCATATGAGATAGAGTTGCCTGGAGATTTGGCGTCAGTACATTTGATATTTCAAAAGAAATATATTGGTGATTCAACTGTAGTTATTCCTTTAGAAGCTATGGATGTTTAGTATAGCCTGTCTTATGAAGAAGTTCTAGTTGAGATCATTGATCGTCAGACCCATAAACTAAGGAACAAAGAAGTCCCCTAGGTTAAAATTCTTTGGTGGAATTAGTCTATTTAGGTATTCACTTGGGAAGCAGAAATAGATATGCGAACAAAGTACCCTCATCTTTTCTCTGCAAACTCTGATTCAGCATCAGGTAAGGATTTTCCTTAGATTGACTCTTTGCAGTTCCATATTTCAGCTATGCATCCATCCTCATGTCATTTCATGCATTCATGAAACTAGTTCAGTTCATGTATCATGTTTCCAGTTATGCACGTTTAGTATATGATCTCAGTTTCCTCAGTAGTTACATTATAACCAATCTCATTCGAGGATGAATGTTCCCAAGCGGGAGATATTGTCATACCCCATAAGATCCTAGCTCAATTTAACTCACAGTTGCATGTTTAAGGGGTCCAAGACTTGGAAATTTCACTAAGTGTTGAAAACTTAGTCATTTTCAAGACCCCTAAACTTCAATGATTTTTATTTTGGTCTTCTCGACCTCGAGACATAGATTTTTGAGTTAATTCTTGATTAGAATTGTTCAAAGTATATCTCGGGAGAGTTTTAGAATTTTTAGATGAGCGTAGGGTTATGTTTGGAAAACCAAACCAATATCACCACCGAGATAAGAAGGCGCCTCCCCCTTTAGTCCCCCGCTCTAAGACGGGCGCCGCCCGGGTTAGTCTGCTGCTCCAGAGCTTGGGATGCCCCTCCCTATTTCGTCTAGCTTTGTTCTTGACTTTTTAAGGGTCTTTGGGTCAATTCCCTTAAAGCAAATCATCCAGAACACGAATTTTGGACTCCAAAAGGGCATTATTTTACATTTTACTCACAAATTCTCTCAAGAAAAACCCTCTCTCTTCATAAGAACAAACCCTAACTCTTTCATAAGAAATCAAGGAGCTCAAACTTCAAGTTCAAGAAATTCTCAATGAATCTTCAAAAATTCATCCAGTGGGGTATGTAGGATGTTCATCTATGGGTCCCTTTCACCCATGGAGCCCAAAATCCTCTTTTGGTTTAATTTATGAGTTTATACCTATTCTTGATGAAATAACTCCATGAATCTCTTGTTAATTAAATTTCAAATTATGTTTACAAGTGTTTTCAAGTAGAATGAGTCATATCATGCTTCAAGTGTTACAATTCCCATGTCATGATAAATTGATTTCAGGATTATCCTTCAAGTTATTAGTTTAGCCATGTAATCATGTTGTTTTCCTAATATTTAAGGCATTCTCATATCCATGTTTATGATTATTACATATTTGATTAAATGCCCGTGTTTTGGTTCTTTGAACTATGATTTCATACTATAGTATTTCAAGTTTGATATCATACTATAGTATTTCAAGTTTGATATCATATTTTATAATCATTCAGTGTTGGTGGGTCATGAACACCTGATACCTAGTTGTTTTATGTGATTTTAGTATCTCAGATATGATTTCAGTTAAACCACAAGTATTATCATTCAGTCAGTTGTTATGATCATGATGAGCACTATCAGAAATAAATTTTAGTTGAATTTAGTCTAGTTCAATACCAGTGCTATTCAGTTGGGAGAAGGATTTAGACTCGAGTGAACCTAGGGATGGGGGCTCACCCGCCAACGAGGATTGGGTCCTTACTAGTAGTCCCTAAGTTCTAGAACTACGTAGCCAGCATAGGATTATGAGATGTCACCCGCCAGTTTAGAACTGACACTCTCTTAGGGGTCACCCTGCAGTTTAGGACTGACTCCCTAGTCCTTCATAACATCAAATTAGTGGATCCACATAGCTAGTGTTAGTACCCATGGCACGGTACTGATACCCTTCTAACTGGGATTACAGGTTGGACCCCGATTAGCTCAAATTGGGGCATGTTAGTTATATTACACCTCGTACAATCTCAGTACAGTATTCAGTATATTTCAGTTTAGGTTTGCTTGACCAAGTTTACAGAACCTCTATCATTCAGTTATATAGATTTCAGTTATTCAGTTTAAAAATTATTTTAAAAATATATTTATACTTGGTCGTGCATTCACAAATGTTGTATGATCATGAATTTATGCTCAGTTATTCCCCTGTATTTTAGACAATCCTCATATCATATAACAATACATTCAAAGTACTGACCACATACTTTTCTTTGTGCTATGTTGTCTTATAACATAGGTTCGAACACTCAATTTCCTGACCACTCTAAGACCGCTTAGCGACATTCAGCAGCTGTAGTGGTGATTCCTCATCCATCGAGGACATGACATGTTTATTTCAGTTACTCCAGTACTTTCTTATGTTCAGTTAGTCAGAGTTAGTTGGGGGTCTGTCTCATCTACTCCTCAGATAGTTTAGAGTCTTTCAGACAAATCAGACAATCAGCAGACAATTATCCAGTTACTTTCAGTTTTTATCAGTTATTTTAGATATTTTAGTATTTTATATTTCAGTATTCCAAATTTATATTATCTTATCAGAGTATCTTCATTACTATTTTATTCACTGCTCACAGTAGGTACCAGCTCATAGGTTAGCTTGTGGTTACTTGTGACTGTAAGCACCATTGTCGCGACTAGGGAATAGCCTCGGGTCATGACAAAACTTGGTATCAAAACCTAAGGTTTTAGAGTTTCTTAGGGATCTTGAAAGTCGTGTTGAGTAGAGTCTTGTTCTTGGATGTGAAGCATGCCACACTTATGGACAAGAGACTATGAAATGTTTTTAGGAAAGTTTCCCTTCTTTCACAGTTCATGTCATGTGAAAGAGTATGATTCTCTATTTAAAATCTCTTTCTAACTCATCATTTATTTCGTTTATAGACAATGTCTCCCAAAAGAAACAACAAAAGAAGGAATGGAGATCAGGCCACACCACCGCCTATTAGAAAGATCCCCTGAATGAGCATGTCTCTCACACCAAATTCAAGGCTACTTTCACTACCTTAGCCCCTTAAATATCTTCTTAGAACAACCAGAAAACTGTTGCCCAGCTAATCCAGTGGCAAATACGGATGTTGTTAGGATTTGGTATTTCACCCGGATAAATCCCCCTTTATTTTTTAGATTTAAGTCTTAAGAGGATCCGTAGGAGTTTCTTGGTATGGTTCAGAAGGTAACATATATTATGGGCATCAGATCGACTGAGAGTGCAGAGTTGGTTGCATATTATTTGCAGGATATAGCAAACACCTGGTTTAAGCAGTGGAAGAAGGACTGAGGTGTAGAGGCACTATTAAGTGGGAGGAGTTTGCCATGACCTTCTTAGATAGGTTCTTCCCATTAGAATTGAGGGAAGCTAAGGTTTAGGAATTCATCAATTTGAAGCAGGGTAATATGAGTGTGAAGGAGTACTCACTTAAGTTCACTCAGTTGGCGAGGTATGCTCCTACCATGGTGGAAGATAATAGGTCTAGAATGAGTAAGTTTGTGTCTGGTGTACCTGATAGTGTGGTCAAGGAGTGTAGGACCGCTATTTTGATTAAGGAGATGGACTTATCTAGACTTATGGTTCATGCTCAGTAGATTGATGAGAAAAAACATAAGAAGAGGGAGAGAGAGAACAAGAGGGAAAGAATAGGTTGTTTTAACTTTTCTCAATCAAGGTCAGAGGGTGGTAATCATTCTTAGTTTCATCAAAAAATTTTAGCCCCAGCTCTGTCTTTAGCTAGTGCGTCGGTGCCTAAGTTTGGGTAGGACAGTCGAGATCAGGCACCAGGCTTTAAGTCCCAGGGCAGTGTGAATAGCAGTCATACGAATCCACTCTATGGGAAATGTGGTAGTAATTATCAAGGTGTGTGTAAGGCAGGTAGTGATGTGTGTTTTGGGTGTTGCAAGATGGATCACAGAGTTCAAGAATGTCCAGTGGTTGCTCGGTAGGGAAAGGATTTGTGCCAACAGGGTCAGTCTAATCTTTCATCAGCTCCAGTAGGTCGCCCGACCCAGTAGGGTGCCACTTTCAATGCAACCAATAGGTAGCATCAGAACAGGTTGTATGCACTTCAGGCTTGACATGATTAGGAAAGTTCTTCTTATGTGGTTACGGGTACTTACAGGTTTTTCATCTTCATGTCTATGCTTTATTAGACCCCAAAGTTTCACTTTTCTTTGTGACTCCCTACATAGCAGTAGACTTCAGTGTCAGTCCCAAAACTTTAGAAGAACCCTTCTCACTGTCTACTCCAGTAGGTAGCTCTATTGTATCCAGGCGGGTATACCGGAACTCCTTGGTTACAGTATCTCATAAAGTTACCTCGATTGATATTGTGGAGTTAGAGATGATAGATTTTGATGTCATTCTCAGCATAGATTAGATCCGCTCATGTTATGCCTCAGTTGATTGCAAAAATAAAGTCGTTAAATTTTAGTTTTCGAATGAATCATTCATTAATTGGAGGGGTAGTACAAAAGTGTTTAGGGGTTAATTTGTTTCATATCTCCGTGCAAGAAAGATGATATCTAAAGAGTGTTCGAGTCAAAGACTCTAGTTTAGAGACTCTGAGTCTCAAGTCAATTTCATTAGTGCGGGAATTTCTGTATATCTTCCCTGAAGATCTTCTCAGAGTTTTACCAGAAAGGGAAATTAACTTCGGAATAGATCTCCTTCCAGATACCCAACCTATATCTATTCCACCCTACAGAATGGCTCCAGCTGAGCTCAAGGAGTTGAAAGAGCAGTTAAAAGATCTTTTTGAAAAGGTTTCATCAGGCCCAGTGTTTCCCCATAAGGCGCTCCAGTCTTGTTTGTGCATAATAAAGATGATTTTCTAGGATGTGCATCGATTATCATCAGTTGAAAAAAGTCACCATCAAGAATAAGTATCCGTTCCCCCAAATTAATGACTTGATCGACCAACTTCAGGCTGCCAACTATTTCTCTAAGATAGACCTCAAATTTGGCTATCATCATCTTAGAGTCAAAGAATGTGACATTCTGAAGACAACTTTTAAAACTTGGTATGGTCATTTCAAATTCTTAGTTATGTCTTTTAGACTAACAAATGCCCCTGCAGCTTTCATGGACTTAAAGAACAGGGTGTTCAAGCAGTACTTGGAGATGTTGTGTTAGAAATTAGAAAGTAGAGGTTTTCTCCCAAGGGGGAGATGGTGTGCTTCAATGTTAGGGTAGATTATGTGTTCCATGTATTTGTGTCTTAATAAAGCGAATACTTGCGGAAGCACATGGTGTGCAATACTCGATCCATCCAGGAGCCACTAAGATATACTGTGAGTTACAAGAAATTTATTGGTAGAGTGGTATGAAGGAAGCTATTGCAGAGTTTATGGCTAAGTGTCTGAATGATCAGTAGGTCAAGGTTGAGCACCAAACGCCTAGTGGTACATTACAGAAGATCAATATTCCCACTTGGAAGGGGGAGTGGTGAATATGAATTTTGTGATAGGGTATCCTCATACGTGTTATCAACATGATTTGATATGGGTCATTATAGACAGAATGATGAAATCAACTCATTTCTTGTTAGTTCATACTTTGTACTTAGCTGAGGATTATGCTAGGATTTACATTAGGGAGTTGGTTAAGTTGCATGGGATTTTGTTTTCTATCATTTCAGATAGAGGTATTCAGTTTACCTCTAACTTTTAGAAAGCTTTTTAGATGGGTCTCGGTACCAAAGTTTATCTCAGTACAGCTTTTCATCCCCAGATAGATGGTCAGGAAGATTTGACCATTCAGACGTTAGAGGACATGTTGAGGGCATGTGTTATTGACTTTAAAGGTATTTGAAATGACCACTTACCTTTGATTGAGTTTGCTTACAACAACAGTTATCACTCCAGTATTTAGATGGTTCCATTTGAGGCTCTCTATGGAAGGAGATGTAGATCTCTTATTGGTTAGTTTGAGGCAGGTGAAGCTGCTTTGATAAGGCCTAATGTCGTGTTTGATGCGATGAAGAAATTTCAGTTGACACCGGAGAGGCTGAAGACAACCCAAAGCTATCAAAAATCTTATACAGATGTGAGGAGAATGGATCCTGAGTTTGAGGTTAGTGATTTGATCTATTTGAAAATTTAGCCTATGAAGGGAGTGAAGAGATTTGGAAAGAAGGAGAAACTCATCCCTTATTATGTTGGCTCATATAGAATCTTGAGTCGTTATGGGAAGGTATCTTATGAGCTAAAGTTGCCTGAAGATTTGGCATCAGTACATTTGGTATTTCATGTTTCTTTGTTAAAGAAATGTATTGGTGATTCATCTGTAGTTGTTTATTTAGAAGATATGGATGTTAAGTATAGCCTTTCTTACGAAAAAGTTCCAATTGAGATCATTGAACGTCAGATCCATAAACTAAGGAACAAAGAAGTCCCCTTGGTTAAAGTTCTTTGGCGGAATCAGTCAGTTAAGGGATCCACTTGGGAAGCAAAAGAAGACACGTGAACCAAGTACCCTCATCTTTTCTCTGCAAACTCAGATCCAGCATCAGGTAAGGATTTTTCTCAAAATGACTCTTTCCAGTTCCTTATTTTATCTATGCATCTATCATCATGTCATTTCATGTATTCATAAAACCTGTTCAATTCATGTATCATGTTTCCAGCCATGCACGTTCAGTACATGATCTCAATTTCCTCGGTTGTCTCAGTCTAACCAGTCCCATTCAAGGATGAATATTCCCAAGAGGGAGATATTATAATACCCTTCAAGATCCTAGCTCAATGCAGCTCACAGTTGCATGTTTAAGGGGTCCAAGACTTGGAAATTTCACTAAGTGTTAAGGACATAGTCATTTTCAAGACCCCTAAATTTTGATGATTTTTATTTTGTTCTTCTCAACCTCGAGACGTTGATTCTTGAGCTAATTCATGATTGGGGTTGTTCAAAGTATGTCTAGAGTGAGTTTCATAATTTTCAGATGAGCATAGGGGTGTGTTTGGAAAAAAAACCAGTAGCACCACCAGGATGAGCAGATGTTGCCCCTTTTTGTCCCCAATTTTAAGGCGGGCGCCACCCGATTTAGCCCCCACTATAAGGTGAGCGCCACCTGAGTTAGTCTGCCACTCTAGATCCTACGTCGCCCCTCCCTATTCTGTCCATCTTTGTTCTTGACTTTTTAAGGTTATTTGGGTCAATTCCCTTCACCCAACTCGTCCATAACATGAATTTTGGACTCCCAAGGAGAATTATTTACATTTTTTCACATAAATCCTCTCAAGAAAAACCCTCTTTCTTCTTAAGAACAAACCCTAACTCTTTCACAATAAATCAAGAAACTCAAGCTTCAAGTTCAACAAATTCTCAAGGAATCTTCAAGAATTCATCCAGTGAGGTATGTGGGATCTTCATCCATGGGTCCCTTTTACCCATGGAGCCCAAAATCCTCTTTTGGTTTAATTTATGAGTTTATACCTGTTCTTGATGAAATAACTCCATAAATCTCTTGTTAATTCAATTTCAAGCTATGGTTACAATTGTTTTCAAGTATAATGAGTCATATCATGCTTCAAGTGTTGCAATTCCCATGTCATGATAAATTGATTTTAGGATAGCCCTCAAGTTATGAATTTAGCCACGTAATTATGTTGTTTTCCTCATGTTTAACGCGTTTCCATGTCCAAGTTTATGATTATTACATTTTTATGAAATGCCCATGTTTTGGTTCTTTGAACTATGATTTCATACTACAGTATTTAAAGTTTGATATTGTATTTTATAATCATTCAGTGCTGGTGGTCTATGAACACCTAATACCTTATTATTTTACATGATTTCAATATCTCAAAAATAATTTTAGTTAAACCATGAGTATTATCATTCAGTCAGTTGTTATGATCATGATGAGCACTATCATAATAAAGTTCAGTTGAATTTAGTCTAGTTCCATACCAGTGTTATTCAGTTGGTAGTAGGATTTAGCACCGAGCGAACCTAGGGATGGGGGCTCACCCACCAGCCTGGACTAGGTCCTCAGTAGAAGTCCCTATGCTCCTAAACTATGTGGCCAACATAGGATTATGAGATGCCACCCGCCATTTTAGGACTAACACTCTCTTAGGTGTCACCCTCTAGTTTAGGACTGACTCCCTAGTCCTTCGGGACCTTAGATTAGTGGATCCACACAGCTAGTATTAGTACCCGTGGCACGGTACTGACACTCTTCCAATTGGGGTTATAGGTTGGACCCTGATTAGCTCAAATTAGGGCATGTCTGTTACATAATACCTTCCACAATCTCATGTCAGTATTTAGTATATTTTAGTTCAGGTCTTCTTGACCAAGTGTGCAAAACCTCAGTTATTCAGTTATACAAATTTTAGTTATTCAGTTTACAAATTATTTTAGAAATATATTTATACTTGGTCTTGCATTCATAGTTGTTATATGATCATGCATTTATGCTTAGTTATTACCATGCATTTTAGCCAGTCCTCATCTCATATACCAGTACATTCAATGTACTGACCACATACTTTTCTTTGCACTATATTGTCTTATAATATAAGCTCGGACGCTCAGTTTCCCAACCACTCTTAGATAGCTCAGCAACATTCAACAGCAGTAGTGGTGAGTCCTCATCTATCGAGGACAATACTTGTTTATTTTAGTTACTCCAGTACTTTCTTATGTTCAGTTAGTCAAAGTTAGTTGGTGGTCTGTCCCGTCAACTCCTCTGACAATTTAGAGGCTTTCAAACAAATCAGAAAACCAGCTAGATAATCAGTCAGTTACTTTCAGTTTTTATCTGTTGTTTTAGACATTTTAGTATTTTGTATTTTAGTATTCCAGATTTACATTAATTTATCAGAGTATCTTTCGCATATGTTATTTCATTACTGTTTTACACAGTGCTCATAGCAGGTACTAGCTCATGGATTAGCTTGTGGTCTCTTGTGACCACAAGTACTATTGTCGCGACTAGGGGATAGCCTCGGGTTGTAACAATTTTGGATGAGATTCATGATTCGAGGTAAACGATTCATTTAAAATCGACAAGGATGTATCATAATTTGAAGGAGATTTATTGGTGGAGAAATACAAACAGAGATATGGAAATTTTGTGGCTAAGTGCATGGTTTGTCAGAAAGTTAAGGTTTAACACTTGAGGCTCGATGGGTTGTCTCAAGAGAATGAGTTTCCTATGTGAAAATTGGAAATGATCAACATGGATTTTATTATTCGTCTTCTGCGATCTCAGAATCAGTGTGATTCGATTTGGGTCATTGTGGATAGGATAACTAAGTCTTCTCAATTTTTTCCTGTGATGACTACTTTCTCTAGAGAGGATTTTGCTAAGTTGTTTATTTAGGAGATCATCAAGTTGCATGGTGATCCAGTTTCAATCATTTTGAAAAGACATACACAGTTCTCTTCTTACTTTTGGCAGTTATTTAAGAGAGGTTTGGGGACTAAGGTGAACCTTAGCACCGCTTTCCACCCTTAGATAAATGGACAAGCAGAAAGGACTATTCAAACTTTAAAGGATATGCTAAGGGCTGGAGTGAGTAATTTTGGAGGTAATTTGGTAGATAATTTGCCTCTCATTTAATTTAGATATAATAATAGTTATCACTTGAGTATGCAGATGGCTCCATTCGAGGCTTTGTATGGTAGGAGGTGTAGGTCTTCTATTGGATGGTTTGAAGTTAGGGAGAATAGGTAGTTTGGTCCTGATTTGGTTAATGAGGCTATGGAAAAGGTGAAGGTAATTAGAGATAGGCTTAAGATTACTCAGAGTCGCCAAAAGTACTACGCAGATATGAAGTAAAGAGAGTTGGAGTTTGATGTTGGCGATTTGGTGTTCTTGAAAGTGTCTCCTATGAAGGGAGTGATGAGGTTTGGGAAGAAAGGGAAGCTCCCCGATATATGGTCTTATATTAGATTTGTAGAAGAGTAGGTAATGTTGCTTATGATTGGAATTTTCTTTGAGTTTGGGTTCCATTCATCTAGTTTTCCATGTTTCGACGTTGAAGAGTGTGTGGGAGATCCTTCTTTGATTGTGCGTATTGAGAGTGTTGGTTTTATAGATTCCTTGTCTTAAGATAATGTCCCAGTTGAGATTTTAGATAGGCAAGTCCGTCGTTTGAGGAAAAAGGATGTGGCTTTGGTGAAAGTCCTATGGAGGAACAAAAAGGTTGAAGAAGCTACTTAGGAAGCTGAAGAGGACATGAAGTCCAACTATCCATTCTTGTTCTTCGGGTTAGATAATTGTGCTTAAGGTACGCGTTTCCCTATTATTTTTGTTTTATGACTTTGTTAAAGGATTTGTGATTGCACTCCAGTCTTACATTCTTGCTAATGGATGCCTTAACTCCTCATTTGGGGATGAATGATCCTAGGAGGGAGGGTAATGTATCACCCCAGATTTTTGGACTCTAAAATTTCTTCTTTGGTGCTCACTGCCCAAGTTACGACTTTGGTTACAAGTCATGAAGACTCTATACGAGTCCTATAGTATCATCCGTAGCCAAACCAATGTAGGTTCCCTAAGTTTTTGTCCTGATCACGATTGGTACCTAACGAATCATAAAGACTTATTATGAGTTGTGGTGTCCAAGTCGTAAGCAATCTAGTATAAGTGCCCAAAGCTATTGTTGTAACAACGATAGGACTCTACGAGTCGTAAGGTCTGGTCATGAGTTATAGGGTATGCTCGTGACCAAAACCGGTGAGGGGTCTCAGAGATACTGTGCAGACTATGACTGGTCATTACGAGTCGTAATGATTAAGTATGAGTCATGAGGTATGACTCATAATTAGACCAGTATGTATTCCCCTAGTATTTTGCATACCAAGAGTCGTTGTGACAAATTATAACCAGACATCACGAGTCGGCACATGACCCGTAATGACTGGGTGTCTTTTTTTGCACTTTTAAGTGAGGGCATTCTTTTCATTTTCCTTTTTCCCCAATTAAAACCCACGACCATAAAATACCTAAAGAGGGTTATTTTCATCATTTTAACAATCATGAACTAATCTTTACTCTATCAAATTCCACAAGTAAAGAACAACTAGGGTTTCTAAAGGTTTATTGTAACGCCACGAGACTATCCCCTGGACGCCACACGGTGCTTAGGACCACAAGTGATCCCAATCTAACCCTTGTACTAGATAATGATAAAATAAAGATGTACCTTGGGCAGTGAGCACCAAAGATGATAAAAGTACCTAACTCATGTTTTCGTGAGCAACTGAATAAAATACATAAAACTTAAAGTTATAAATGGAAGGAAAGTCTTTAGATGAACATCTTTAAAACAAAACTATTACAAACAATTACAACTCTAGTTATACAAAACAAAATTAAAATTGAATGCATCAACTATACTAATTGTCTATGAAGCCTCTACAAATTTTGACTATAGGTAGTCGGGACATGACCCCCAGCTATCTCAAATCAATATGACTAAATACAAAAAACAAGATGCTACTTGAAATAAGATTGACTCAAACCCTTGAATAAAAAGGAACTCATCACCTACTAAGTGGAAGCTGAACACTGTCTGATTATGATGTATAGGCTACAACTGGTACCTACATTATGAGACAATGTAGCAGATAGAAATATATATGGATCAGTACTTATGGAATGTACTGAGTATGTGGGTGAATGCATATGTAAAAAAATAACTTAATATATTCATATACTTTTAAATAATGCATGCTAAGTGTAAATGACTCACCTTGGGCTTGAATAAAGCAAAGCTTTAAAATCATAAACATGAGTAGTAAAGCATAATGATAAACTTTGTGATCTATAACACTTAGATCTAAAAGCTGTACTTTTATTATTTCTATTAGGAGGTTCTTCTAACCAACATACACTATGTGAGCTATCATGGTGTACAATATCTTATCCCCCATAGGGAAAAGCTCACGTTGGGGGGAGTCGTCCTACCCCTGCCATCGAAATAGGACCTAATCTAAAGTGATCACTATCTGTAACTTTATCCATATTAGGAATAAGCTGAACCTACGTTGTCTCATAGTTCTGGGGAATGTCTCCTTAGACGAATTCCCAATCGGTGCTAAATACTACTCCCATATTACTTATATGCTCTCTCTTTAGAAAAAGGTTGTACCTCCAATAGATTTTAAAGTTGCATGAGGTGCCTATTTCTATCATCTCGAATTATGGTATGCAGTTTTCATCTCACTTTTGGTGGTCATTTCAGAAAGATTTGGGGACTAAGGTGAGTCTTAGTATAGCTTTTCACCCATATCAGATGGGCAAGCAAAAAGAACTATTCAGATGTTGGAGGATGTGCTTAGAACTTGCGTGATTGACTATGGTGGTAGTTAGGATAAGAATTTACCTCTTTTAGAGTTTTCCTATAATAATATCTACCACTCTCACATTGGAATGGCTTCATTTGAGGTATTGTATGGTAGAAGGTGTAGATTTCCTATTGGGTGGTTCGAGGTTGGTGAGGCGGAGATGTTTGGCCTAGATTTGGTTCACCAAGCCATGTAGAAGGTGAAGGTGATTTGGGATAGACTTAAGGTTGCCCAAAGTCGCCAAAAGTTCTATATGGATGTGAGACGAAGGAAGTTCTAATTTGAGGTTGGGAACAGCGTGTTCTTGAAGGTGTCTCCCATTAAGGGCGTGATGCATTTGGGAAGATGGGGAAGCTTAGTCCCCGGTATATTAGTATGTGCTTGGTTTGGAGAAGGGTTGGTAATGTTGCATATGAGTTGGGGTTGTATTCTAATTTGAGCTCCATTCACCAGGTATTCTATGTTTCTGTGTAAGTGTATTATCGATCCATCACAAATTATACCTATCAAGGATATTGGTATTTTGGATTCTGTATCTTATGAGGAGATCCCAGTTGAAATGTTATATCAGCAGGTTCGTTGGTTACATACCAAAGATGTGGCCTCGGTAAAGGTTCTATGGAGAAACAATAAGGTGGAAGAGGCTAAATGGGAAACTGAAGAGGACATGAAGTCCAAGTATATATTCTTATTTTCTTCTCCAAAAATACATATGTAAGGTATGTGTTGTTATTAACATTTTTTTTCACTTAGTTAAAGAAAAAATTGATTTTCTTGGCATCTTTGTTTTCTAACTTAGTTAAAGGTAAAGTAGAGGCGTGTGGAGTCCAAATCGTGCTTGTACTACCTTGTTCTACCACTGTTCTTGTAACGACTAATCATACGAGTATTATGATATGGGTATGAGTCAGGTGGCCCAACTTATAAGGTGTCCAGTGATGGTGGTTGGCTTTCTGTTGTGGTTACAATTTGGTGGTACAGGTCATTAGGTGTAGTGATGGGTTGTTAGGACGATCCTTCATCAAATCAGAAACTTAGTAACTTGACTTGGATCTAAGTATGAGTGGCTCACTAAGAGCCGTGAGGATAGTTTATGAGTCGTTATGACAAGTTGATATTGTCCAGTGTCAAACCCTTTGGATTCTGTCTTGGGTACGATCGGACCATATGAGTAATATGGTCTGGTCACGAGTGGGGTTCAAGGAGTCGTATGGTGGAAAGTGTATGGGTGTCCAACTCATTGTCTTGATGACGACTCCATGGCACGAGTCGTACATTGTGGTCACGAATCAAGGGGTCGACTCGTAACCACCTGTGGTATTTTTATAGTTTAAGTTGAGGGTATTCTAGACATTTCCCCCTTTGTAACTCCTATTGATACCATGACATAAAATACCTTTAGTTACTTTATTAACCTATTATTCTCAATCAAATACTCTTAAAATCTCTCTCAAACTCTTGGTTCAAGCAAAGGCTAGGTTTTTTCAAGACAATCAATTGGGGGCTTTCAAAAGCGATTCTCTCTGTCTTCCATTGTTTCTAAGGCATGTTACTCCTCCCTTGTTGTTATTTACCAAGAGAATGTGTTTTAATGTATGATTTTGATGATATTGTTATGGTTTGAAATAGTGGTTGGGGGTTTTGGATGTTCATTATTGAATAGTGTTTCTCATGGTTTAATTATATTTTCTTTCATGCTTTTAGTATGATTTTGACATTATGGGATGCATGTTAATGGTAAATGGATTTCGAGATATTATGGATTCCCCCAAATCAATTGGTTATGGTTTTGAAACTTATGTGCCCTCAATTTGTTTGTTAAAATGCCAATGAGAAGGACTTTTTAATTGTTTGACTACTCTTGATATCTTAGCATTACATAAATAGTAAAGGAACCTGAATTGGTCTGGTTGATTTTAAATGGTTTGTAAATGCCTTGGTGGCCATGGTTTATGTTTAATTTGAAACTTTAGAGTCAACTTGGTTTAATGGTTTTGGTATGGAATAAAAGGATAGACTTACACGCTCTAATTTTGGTATGACGATATCAATGGTTAATGCCTAATTAAAACATTCCTTGGTAAATGGTTTGAATGTGTAAATAGATTTAATCTGGGCTTAAAGAGGATCGAGTATCAAATCCGCAGAAGGTGAGGGTCCCAGGGGCCAACACTAGAAACTCACGTTTGCCGATGTGATGTGGTCTTGGTGACCGTGTATATGATGCCACATTTTTGGGAGATATACTAGTCATCTCAGGTTCTTTTCTTCGATAGTTCGACTAACATGAACTGAGGCCCTTTCAGCAGGGGAGCTAAACCCATATAGCCCGTGGGTGGTTTTAGGACGGTCAAGCTACTCAGCCCAGGTTAAGGTTTTAAATGCATGCAAAACCCAGTTCCCTTTCTCGGCATGATATATATGTATATATGTGATTGCATATGGTTAACCCATTTGCTTTTGAATTACTGGCATTATTTTATACTATCCCAGAGTATATGCTAGCATTCACTCCGCTACTCTCCTTCGGGCACTGTATCCCCACGCGATGCAGGAACTGATCATACTACCATTCCTCCTGCTCAGTGACTTGGATTCATGGACACCTTTGAGTCAGACTGAAGTGGTGAGCTTTCATACTCTGGAAGGTTGCATTTCATGCTATGGACTTCTCTTATTTTTGTTATTTCTTTGTTTTGGTTTTGTCTATGGTCTGGGGCATGTCCTGACCAGATGTTATTGATTTGGATAGAGTCTTTGTCAGACTACTATGAGCATGAGCGGTGTCGGTATTGGTGTAAGATTTGGTATTGGTATTGGTATTGGGGTTAGCACCAATTGGATAGCTGGTTGAGGTTGTTGGATTATGATTATAGACTTTATTTAATGTCCTTAAACTATTATTGTTTTATCTTTTTATAAGTTCGAAATTCATTCGACATATGGTGCAGTGCGGTTATGGTTGGGTATTGGGGGTTGTCTTCGGTCCTGATTGAGCTTAAGATGCCCGACACGACTAGGCACTGGTTTGGGTCGTGTCAAATAGTGTTCTGATTTATAGCATCAAATAGATATGATGAGCCTCTGCAAAAGGTTTCAAATAGTTGTACCACAAAGCCAAGATTGAATCACAACTCTTTTGTACATATTGACATGGACTTCCTTCCACAGACAGGCGAGGAGAATGCCCCCTTTGCTGAGTTGGGTGTGGAAGAGTCACTTAGAGATGAGACTATTTTGGAAGATTTTCTTACTTGTTAGCTTTTCAAGTTTATTCCTTCGAGTAAAAAAGTTGACTGCATATGTGCTATCATTTTCAAGGTTGCAAGTTTGATGGCTTATGGAGAGAAATTCTCTCTGGCAGTCTCGATTCTTGTGAGTATATATTATGGATTGAGGGAAATCTACTCTTTGCTGAACTTAAGTGCGGAAAACATTATTTTCCCCATACACTATGTATATATATAGCTGGCTAAGGGAGTTAGGGACCCATCATCGTGCTAATTATTCACACTGGACCATACCCCTATGCAATCCCTTTATTTGTAAGAGTACATCTTGGATTTGTCGATTATGTTATGGCCAGAGTCCTACTTATGGAGACCTAGTTGAGTTGGGGAAGCAGCAGGATTTCTGGTGAGAAGATGGCCAAGTGTTTCAATTTTGTTACGCCATCATCATTTAGCAATGCTGCAAAACAAGGACTTATATTTTACTGATAGAGGTTGATTTTTAAACTCATGGAATGAATTTATCATAAGTCGTTGCTATAACTACGTCACTCTTAGGCATGATTAAGACCCTATCATGGAATCTTATAGCTCTAATTGATTTAGTCCACAATTTGAGTTTTGTCAAGACATCCTCGGAGATATTATAGAGCAGCCTTATGATGGAACATAGCTAAAGTTAGTGCAAATTTGAGATTTATCCATTCGTCTTGACACGTCTTCAAAAGTTATTGTTCCGTTGCACTCATTGGAAAGTGTGCCTTTAATGATTCATAAGTATGCAGATTGGTGGCCAACTCATCAAATGAACCCTTCAAAGAGGATCCCATATATTGTTTTGAAAATTTTGAGGAAAGATCATACACTTAATCTTTTAAAAAAGGTTTGAATCAATTGAAAGATAAGTTGCATTCTTCTTCCAAACCTGAGGTGAAGCTCAATGATACTCCGCAAGCTTCCAAGCCCTTTCATAAGTCCAAAACTTCAAAAGCGATGCACTTTCCAGAAAAAAAAATGAGGCATCTTATATTGGTCTCCAAGGAAACTACTACTACTCTCAAAGTTATTAATAAACCTTGCAATCAAAAGGAGCCGCTAGCTTTATCAGACCAAGGCGCTGACAAAATATTGAACCTTGAGACTATTTATGGCAAAAATACTCATATGCCTGTATTTCCAAATAGTATTGGGAAGACCAACACACCTTCTAGTTTAGTAAAGAGTGAGGATCATTACTAGAATCATTGCAAAAGAAATGCAAAAGAGCTAGAAGATTGTCATTGCGGTATCGATGTCTTAGATTACATTATCATTGATGATGTGGACCCAAATTTGGAGTTATTATCTGAATTAGCAAAAAGAGTACAATTCCTTCCCCTTTTTTCTCTTAAAAAAATATATATTGATTTTATTTCTCAGTAGATAATCATGATTACAATGGCTTTTTCCTTTTTTTATTTATATCAAATAGGAAGTCTTCCTTTTTTTGCCAAAAAAAAAATTGATGGTTTCTTTCTCTGTTCTCTTTTTTTGTGCGGTTGGAACTTCTGGAGTTATACAATGATGACTTGGGTGGTGATATGATCATAGGCTATGCTACAAATCTCAATGACATTGATATGGATGCAAAGAGCTCCCACTCTTCACTTAATGGAGAGGTACCTTCACTAGAATTGGTCTCACATAGAGGGTTATCTTTTGCTCCTATGGATAACAGGAAATTCTCCTAACCAACTATTAATGATGCTAAAGTTTTTATACACCAGAGTATATACCAGAAATCACCCAAGCCTTCATCATGGCCATTGCAGCCCAGTGCTTCTACTTTTGATCCACAAGGGACTATTTCTCATTTTAAATCAACTTCTGTTTTTGAGATATGGAGTGCCATGTGTGAATGTATTACAAAATTTTATGTGGTTTCTTTGGTTATCCTTGAGAACTTGAAGTCTAGCATTGCTTTGACTTTTAAGGAGATTAAAAGAGTCAACATTATTGATAGTTCTACTATGAAGGGTCTTGTCGAGAACATTGTCAAGGCATACACAGAATATAATGCCTTAAGATCATCAAATATGACTAAGGAATCACATTAAGAGTCTCTTTCTAATGCACAATAACATCTCGACAATGCAGTTCTGGAGAATGAAAAGTTGGATAGGTCCATAGGGATGATCATAAAACTCTTATAAACGTAGAGAAGGATTTAATAGCTTTGGCCACCAAAAAGAGAAGATAATTACGCTCCTTAACAAATATCAAAGGGAAGTTGTCCAAAAATCAAGAGGGCATTACCGTGGTGGAGGGAGAAATTCATACCTTTGAGGCAAATCACGTGTTTTCTGATGATTAAATAGAGAAATTACCCCCAACTAGCAGAGGCTGTTTACACAGTCACCAACAAGTCATCAACTTCACACCTTTTTTATAGGTTAGATTCTTGCTTAGGATTTTTTCTGCTTATCATGATGTAGTATTTCTTTTTTTAAGCAATAAAAGTGGTGACTTATATTTCATCATGGATCATCTCACTTTAAATTTTATTTGGATCTTGATATCTTTTTACGCATCATTATGAATCTGCCCTATTTTTCTAACAAGTTTGTGCAGCCTTACTAAAATGCACTCGTCTTTACGTAGAAGCATCTAAATAATGAGAAACCTAATCCTTTGGAAACTAGAAATCGAAGGCTACATCATACCCAAAAATCAAGTCAGAAATCTATCTGTGTGGGCGGAAATAGAATTTTGAAGTTGGCAATACAATCATCCATTTTCTGACAGATTCATGTAGCTTCACCAAAGCATCCTTATCTTGATTGTGGAGTTCCCAAATTACTAGAGATTTAACTATATGAAAACTATACTTCCAAGCCTATGATATATCCAATAATCAGGTAAAAAAATCCATTCATATTGACAGGAACTAATTTTTGAAGGTGGTGATACAATTCCATCCATTTTCTGACAGATTGGTTCTATTTCACCAAAATATTCTCATCTTGACGTAGGAATGTCCAAATAGTGAGAAAATTAATTCATTCCAAAATAGACTCCTAATTCTACAATATATTAAAAAATCATTCCAAAACTCCATCCAAATTAATAGAAACTATTTTCTGAAGTTGCCAATACAATCTTATCAATTTACTAACAGATTTCTTTGGTTTCCCCAAAACATCCGCATCTTGACGTAGTGGTATCCAAATGATGTGGTACTTGATCCTTTGAAAATTAGGCCTTAAAATATTCAACATATTAAAAAAATTATTCAAAAATCTATTTGAATTGATGGTAACTGATTCCTGAAGTTGGTGATAAGATCTTATAAATCTTTTGATGGATTTCTTCTATTTCACCAAACGTTCACGTATTGACGTAGTGGTACACAAATAATGAGAAACTGGATCCTTTGGAAACTAAACTTTAAGGGATCCAACATATCCAAAAATCAGGTCAAAATCCATTTGGGTTAACGAGAACTAATTTCTGAAGTTGGCTAGAAATCTGGAATTTTAATCTTATTATTTTGTGCAGTCATCCCATTAAAAGAAATTTATTACTCGGAGTAGGAGAGATGAAATCATGCTCTTCTTATTTCTTTTTTAAAAGAGTGTCAAGAACTGGTCTATGTACAAAAATTATGGCCATCAAATAGATTTTCCTTTGAAGTTGACTCAAATTCTCCCGAGCTCATCTTCCTCAAACCCGCGTGTTTGTGGTATAAAATCCATAAATCGAGGTATGAGTAGAAAAATTATATGTTTTTTATTTTGTTAGATAAAGAATGCCAATAAATATGACAGGTACAAAAATTATAGCAAATGGATTCATGAATTTGTACAGATTTTACTTTGAAGTTGGCTCAAATTCTTTTGAGCTCGTCACCCTTAAATCTGTATATTTGCGGTATAAAATCCATAACTTGAAGTTTGAGTGGATAAATTATGTGCTTCTTATTTTTTGGGGTAGAGAATTCCAAGAACTATGACATGTACAAAAATTATGGCCAATGGATTCACGAATTTGTAAAGATTTTCCTTCGAAGTTTGCTCAGATTCTACCAAGCTCAATCTCTTCTATTTTGCACACTCTCACCTATGAAATCATTAACTTGAGCTTAGAGATTTTGAATCATACACTACCTGTTCTTCCAGAAATCCTCCTATAGTGCCATAAATTTGATTACACATATGACTGAACTTAGAATGAAACTCTAAGCGCCTACGTACCTCGGTGAAAAGGATCAAGTCATAGCGTAGTTCCAAAAGAATGATTTTTTTGTGTCCTAACTTTTGCCTAGGCCACCTCTTTCGAGGTTTTCGGCCTAGCAGACTTTAATTATTTTTTTATTTTGGTCCTAACTTTGTCTAGGCCGCCTCTTTTGAGGTTTTCAATCTAGCAAACAGTTTTTTGAGTCGTACACAGTTTATACTCTTGCGTGCCATGAGTGACATGTAGTCGAACCTCGTGCCTTAATGAGTGACATCTTCCTTCAGGGGTATTACTTCTTCAATAATTTCCCATTGATGGGACCGATCCATAAGCCATCTACATTTACAAGCTTGTAAGCACCGCTTGAATAGGCTTTTTGAACAACATATGGCCCATCCCACTTTGAGATGAACCTTTTCCCTAATTTATTAGATATGATAATTGGTCTTCTTACTGCAAGGACTTGATCACCAACTTGTAAGGACCTTAGGCGAACCTTTTTATAAAAAACACGGAAAGACAAGCTTAATAACACTCAAGATTGCTGAGCTTCCAATATTTTCTCATCAAGAGACTCCAACTCTTTAAGACGTAGATGAGCATTTTATTCTTAAATGAGTCCTTCTTGGCTATCCAGTCGCAACAATGGTATTTGATGCTAAAGTGGAAGGACTGCTTCAGTTCCATAAACTAGAGAATAAGGATTTTCTTGAGTCGAAGTGTGATGAGTCATCCTAAAGGCCCAAGAGATTGTTCCATTCTATCATACCAATCCCTTTTTGATTTGGAGATGACTTTTTATAACAAGTTGCACAAGGTCTTGTTAAATTCTTCAGCTAGCCCATTTGTAGCAGCATAATATATTGAAGAATATGTTGCTTAAAGCCAAAAAGGTTGCAGATCTTATCCATAAATTTATTAGAGAAGTGTTTACCATTATCTATTATTATATATCTGGGAATGCCAAAATGATAGATGGTATTTAGTCGAATAATGTTGGCAACATTCTCTTTTTTACTTCTTTGAGAGCTACCGCCTCAACCCATTTAGAGAAATAATCCACCAGAATATTTCGGTAGTGGCCCTACCACATCCAATCACCAAGCATCAAATGGTCAAGTATCCATAGTCGGATGTAAAACTTTTAGAGGTTGGTGCAAAAAAATTGTGTTGAATTAGCATGCTTTGCACCTTCGGGAAAAATCCAAACAATCTTTCACAATTATTGGCCAGTAGTACCCCATCTTCTTATGTGAAAATAAAACTTTGGCCCAGATTGGTGCGGTCCACAAGCACCAAAGTGTGATTCTTCCATTTCTTAGTTTGCCTCTTCTTCCTCTGAACAATACAAGAGAACTCCCTCGAACAATCTTCGATATAAAGTATCTTTGTAATAAAGAAAGTGAGGGGCACGATGATGAATTTTAGTCTTTTTTGGGATCATCCGAAAGTATATTGTTACATAAATAACAATAAGGGTTTGTCACCCATTGACCTTTTCAGCTTCAGAAATGGCTACAATATTTTCAAACTTACTATCTCCATCCTCATCCCCCTCCAGTAGCTATCCATTTTTATAAGATAGTGATTTATGCTTGATCAGGCAAAGTCAATGTTGAAGCCAAAATAGCTAAAGCATAAACCTTCTTGTTTTTCTTTCTTGGAACATATTAAAGATTCATATCACCGTGCCATCCAATCAATTTCTATGATAGTCATAATAGGAATGTGGTTTTGGCTTTTTAAGGTCATAGGTACCCCACCAACTGATTGATCACCAACTCAGAGTCTCAAAAGACTTATAGTTGTAACTACTTTATATCAACCATCATTTCAAGACCGAGTATAGGTTCTTGATACTCCACAATATTATTGGAGTAGTATTGTGTTAATGTAAAGGAATATGACAACACTTTCTCTTGAGAGGTGATAACACCACACCAGCACTAGCTCCTTCATGATGTAAGACACCATCAAAATACATTTTCTAGGGTAGATAAATTTCAACAACCATGGTATCTTCATCGGGTAGCTCATTAGTTATCTCCCAATAATTAGGTATCAAATGGTCTGGTAAATCTGCCAATTATTGCCTATTCACAGCCTTTTGAGAAATGTACACAATCTCAAATTGTTGAAACTAAAGGTACCACCTTGTGAATCGATCACAAAGGACAGGTTTTGACATCACAAACTTGATAGGGGTTGCCTTAGAAATAAGACGAATGATGTGAGCTTGAAAATGGTGCTTCATCTTCTGAATGGAGAAGACTAAGGCCAAACACAAATTTTTAATCGGCAAATACTTTAACTCATTTGGTGCCATCCTCATACTCATGTAGTATAGGCAATTTTATTCCCCTTTGCTATTATCTTAGGATAAAAGTGCTCCCACTGAACTTTCTTTTGCTTATATGTAAAGTATTAATGGCTTTCCGGGAATATGGATTCTAAAACTAGTGGTTTCATCAAGTAGGATCTGATATTCTCAAAGGCATTACTACAAGCTTGATCCTATTCAAAAAGAGCACCCTTTTTATAAGGTGATTGAATGGTTGACACTTTTTTGCTAGATTTTAGATGAACCTCCTAATATATGCCAACTTTCCTTGCAGACTTTTCAATTCATGGATATTTCTTGGATCGACCATCTTTAGGATTGCATCTACTTTGAATTGATCAATTTTTATCCCTCGATGGCATACAATAAAACCAAGGAATTTTCCAGAGGTAACCCCAGATACATATTTGAGAGGATTCATTCTATGTTGGTACATTCGTAGAAGATCAAACACCATCCTCAAGTCTTGTAAATAGTCACCCTTTTTTCTAGATTTTACGACCAAGTCATCAACATAATATTCAATAATTTTCTGAAGAATGTTGTTGAATATATTTTACATGGCTCCTCGGTATGTTGCTTCACCATTCCTCAAGACAAAAGCCATCACTTTATAGAAATAAATACCCATAGGAGTCTGAAATACAATAAGCTCCTCATCCTTGGGTGACATGCAAATCTGATTGTAGCCGGATGATCCATCCATAAAAGGCATTGCCTCATACCTAGTAGTATCATCGATCATGAATTTTGGTATGGGAAGCGGGAATTCATCCTTAGGGCATGCATTATTGAGATCCCTAAAGTCAACACAAGCTTGAATCTTCCCATTCTTCTTCTTCACATGGGCAATGCTTGAAATCCATGTAGGTCACTTAACTTCACGAATAAATCCAGCTTCGATAAGCTTGTTAACTTTGATTTCAATGACAAGAACCAATTCAGGCCTTAAGTGTCATTGTGTTTGCTTGATAGGACATGTGCCTTTCTTTACCGCAAGATGATAGACTACTACCTTTGGATCTAGGCCAGGTATTTTCTTGTAACTCCATGAAAATACATCCTTATACTTTTTTAGTAAGTCAACATATGACCTTTCTTCATCAGCTACAAGTAAGGCATTTACATAAGTGGGCTATGGTATATTCATCAGTTCCAAGGTTTCTTCTTTTAATGCATCAGTGGTTTTCACCCCTAGGGTGGCGAGTCTTTAGCGCCTTCAGCTTCTTGCAGTTCTCTATCATTAAAATATATACGGTGACACCATGAGCTATCCTCCAAATCTCCATCAACTTTAATTGGAGATGAATTATGACTTTCATATTGCATAGAAACATGATATAAAGAGCCAACACTTTCTTCATCTTCATTACGTTCTTTGGTGTATGTGACTTTGCTTTAGTACTTCTCCATACAAAATCATAAGGTTTGTTTATTGTTTCATTCTTGAAGGAATTAAACTTTGAAAATACTTAGAGATATATTAAGTTTTAGGCAAAATGGATGTTTTCATACTCTTATAGTTTCTCTAGGGATTATTCTTCTTCTTCAGTGGTCCTAACCTCTCAAATATAGAAAGTCTCACTGTCGAGCTTCCAAGTCGATCAAAAACTAAAGGTTTTTATTGGAAGTGACATGTTCATCTTCGAGAGGTACATAGTTGTTGCTTACACATCTTATGGAGATGCGAATCGGTGGAGGTTGTTTATATGCCAAACCTTCACGTTGTTGCCTCTTAGTAGGCTCTAGCGAAAGTTTCCCTAAGTTTGATTATTTGTTAGGATCATAGCCATCCTTTGTGAGTAGTTTATATGCATTTGGATCAAAACCTTCATTTATACACATAGTAGGGAGTGCATTATTTTTCAAAGATTTAGTATCAACAAACTTTCCAATGAACTTTGTAGACGACTTCATCATATCAATTCGCTTAATGAGAAGAGTTAGTATTTCTAAGGAATTTCCTTGTAATTTTAGGGGGTGTCCTTCATCATTATTGGCCTTTGTAATATAACAAAGGATAAGCATCCTTCTCTTGCTTGAATAACCACCATTCACATCAGACGTCACCTTCTTACTTTAAGAAGCCACATTTACGGGTAGCTTCGAATCCTCATTACTTGTAACCTTTGCCTTACTTGCAAACACATTAGCCTTTTTGTTCAAGAAATCACCATTATTGGTTAAGGGAACATCATCTAATTTAGTGGAATATTTCTTCAAGTAAAACTTTGCATCAACAAAGTGTGCTTCAACCTCGGTGAAGGGGTTATCATCCGCAATCTTTTTTGCGACCTCGTCCACATAATACTTCAAACATTGATGGTAGGTAGATGGGACAACTTTGTTTTCAGGTACCCAAGTCCTACCACAAAAAATGTTATATGAAGTTTTTGCATCAATTTTAAATAACCACATTCTTGATTGCAGTTCTCCAATAGTAAGGTCTACATTGATGGCTCCTATGGCCCGTTGTCCTTCTTGGTTGAATCCTTAGATCATCAAGAGATTTTAAGTGAGATAGGTCATCGATATACCCAGATTCTTTATTGTGTGAATTGGAAGAATGTTAACTCCAGATCCACCATCAAACATAATTCTATTCACCCTTTGCTCACGCACAAATCCAACCATGAATAAAGGGTGATTATAAGGAGTGTCTCCAAGTAAAAGGTGATTATTAGAGAATTTTATTCTAGCCATGCACATATCCTCAAATTTAGTAGATGACTTTGGAGGGTCTTTTAAGGAAGTACAAGATGAGGTTGCATTTTTTTGCTTCATTTTCATCAATGCTACAACATAGAGTTTTTGCACCATCACCTATGTACCTTATGAGAAATCAGTTTGGTAGATATTCTTCTAATGTCATCGGTCTACGCGGAGCCTGATGGTGTTTCACTTTTATTTTCTTCTTCTTTGGTGCTTAGTTGATCGTTTTATTTTTGGTCTCCTCTCCACCATTTTCATAGCTTGTTGCTTAGGATTCTGCTTTGGTGAACTTGACTTATGGAATTTTTGGTGGGTCACGAGAGTCCATCCCCAATCATCAGAATGGTCTATTTATTCATTTTCTTTTGATGATTCATCTTCTATGGATTTCGCATCACTTAGACAAGGAGACAAAAGTTCCATCATGTTAATGAGCTTGAAGTCTCCAACTTTTTTCATCCCTATTAGATGACATCTTTCTCTTTATATCATTCAATAAAGTTACAAGTCATGATTGAATGATTCAAGAGTACCACTAACTTGATTTGATCTTGATTTTTCATCCTCAACTAAAATCTTTCCTTCATGAACTAATTCCATGACTTTATCTTTAATGATAAAGCATTTCTCAATAAAATGGCCAACCAGCTAATGATATTTGTAACAATTTGGATCATCTCTCCTCCCCACTTCATTTGGTCATTTCATCTCTAGTATCTCAAAATTTTGAGCTCAAGGAGTTCATCAAAGATATCAACGACATCTAAATCAAGAAACGAATAATCCTTCTCTTATATCTCCTTTAGGGTCAACTTTCGTCTTTTCCTATCTTCAAAAGAAGTTGTCTTTACACTCTTCTTCTTGTTTACTTTTGCAATGAACTTTACGGTAAAAGTGTTGACATTCATAGATTCTTTGCTTTCATTCTTTGCAAATATCTACCCACTTTCTTAATTTCATACTTATCTTTACCTTTGTGGGTTCACGGATAGGCAACCCTTCTTTTCTAACCGACGCCATGCTCAACTCCATGTCGTGAGCACGAGTAGCCAATTCTTCAAAAGTTTTAGGCTTTATAACTTTCAAAATATAGAGAAGACCCAATTCATACCTTGAATGTGTATCTCAATCCCTGAGGCTTCACTAAGTCTATCATTAAAGTTTAAACTTGTGCGCCTCTATCTGTTAATAAAGTCAAAAACTGGTTCCTCATTCTATTAATGCGTGCTTGTAATCTTCACTATGCTTACATTATGTCTTGTTCTATAAAAGTAATTGTGAAATTCTTGTTGCATTTGTTCCCAATATCAATAGAATCAGACTCAAGGTCTGTGTACCAATCAAAAGAATTAAGGGAACGAACAAACTATTTGACTAGGTAATCACCATAATGTTCTAGCATTATTTCGCGTTTCAACAAAGTGTGCAACATGCTGCCTCAGATTTCCCTTACCACCGAACTGCTGAAATTTTGGGGGTTGATAACCGACAAGCATTTTCATGTTATCAATCCTTGTGGTGTAGGTCTTAGCATATGTAAAGAAGGATTTTTCAGCAACCTCATATTTATCATTGATGGTTCCCATGGTGAAATCCTTTATTTTATCAATTTGAATCATCCATTCAGAGGAAACTTAGATCTCCTTAGAATGTTCCTCTTGCTTTATGGGATAATCAATCGTCTCTTATGCTTGTGGAAGTTTTCAAAGTGCATGACTAGATTCTTCATCCATCATGCCTTCCACCCTATCTTTCAACTTAATAATTTGAGCATCTTGATCATAGACATATTTGGTCAGGCCTTCAATAACCCTTATCAAGCTCACAAGTTGTTCCTCTACGGACGAAACATTAGTAGTCATTGCATGCATCACCATTGTTGATGGTGGAGAAAAACATCAATTTTTCCCAGCTTGAGATGAAGATATTCTATACGGGGTAGATCTCATGCTTAAGACATCATCATCGGTCAGAGCAAAGGCCTTCTTAGATTTAGATAAACTAAGTTGGAAAAGAACCTTTTCTACCATTTTGGCAATGTCATTGCCTTCTTTTACGGTATTTGCAAGAGACTTCACACCTTTTGAAGATGAACCAAAGACAACAACAGATTTAGATTGAACTTGTGAGGTTTGTTTTCCTAACAATTTGGTTTGGTTCCTTGTGAATGGTCCCATGCTTCCCTCAGTAACATCTAGGATGTTTTCCACAACAATAAAGAACTTGGATCTGATAGTTTCTGCGAATGCGGATTTTGAGTTAACCTTCTTGGAGGCCATTGTAGTGTTTTTAAACTTTGATCATTGTAGAGAAGAGATGAGAGGTAAAGAGGTCCCACTGGGCGTGATAATTTGTAAGTGTCTAAGTTTCTTTACTGAAAAACAACACTTAAGAAAACAAAAACAATGACAAACAAGAGTATTTTATTTAAATACGTGTTGGGTTACAATCTTTATAAAATCTTAAAAGAAAGATGTAATTCTTTGATTCTTATCCTCATGTTCTTCACCTTGTTCTTGAATGGATGAGATACTTATTTGGATTTCACGATAAATTGTGAAACACAACTTTTGTCACAAATGTGGAGGTATGGAAACTTGCAGTTCGCCACTTTGAGATGAAGACTTCTTGATAAGCGGAAGGCTTGCAGATCACCAATGAAGATGAGAGCTTCTCTCTATGTGTTTATGTGTTTTTTTATTTTCTGTATATTCCTTCTTCTTTTATCATGGCCCCTTTATATAGGCCTGATCTAGGGCTTGGGGGTATTTTGGTCTCCAAGTAAAACTAGCGGACCTTGGGCTTAAAGAACATGAGTTGGGATCATCTTGACAACTTAACATGTGACCCCAGATGTAAGTGGGCCTCATTTAAATTATATTATTTTAATTTAAATATTAATTCAGAGTATGACTCGGTCGACACTTCAAGACTTGAAAATTTGATTCAAATTTTCACTGTCTACATGTGTCTTATGTATTTTTCTTGTTTTTGTTTTTTCTGTTAGTGTGTAGTACATCTATTGTTGTCTTTGTGTTGTATGATCTCATGATGTTTTTTATAAGTGAATGCGTAGGTGTTGCAGTTGAAGGAGTTGGGTGGAACATGGGTGTGTGTTGGAGGAAAAAAGGATTAGTGGTTGGGGAAGTGAATGGGGTAGTTTCAGGCTTTGATTTTCTTTTTTTTTAATGTTGTTTAGATTAAACATATAACTGATAAGAATATTATGTTGAACTAATTAAATATACAGGAAAATTAAATAGCTAGTCTTAAAAATATGATTAAGAAAATATTAATATCACCAGATTATTTATTAATAGTTAAATTAAAAAGATAATATATTTTAGAAAATTTTATTTTTTGGAGAATAAATTTTCCAAAAACTTATCCTAAAATGTGATTCTATTGTAGTTTTCAAATCTTTTACAATAAATTTACTAAATATACGATAAAATCAAAATATCTAATTTAGACCTAAAAGAAATATTTAAACACAAAAATGATGTAAAACCTCAGATATAGTAAAAAATTAGGTGTTTACAAAGAGCAGTCTTCAAATGGACTAAATATACCAAAAAAATAATCTATATGTTAAAAGGAGTCTAGCGATATCCATATTAACTATGTTATTTTTGGATCCAAAATAGTTTAAATATCGGTTCAGAATCAGAAAGGGTAAATCTAAAATTTTCTTTAAGAATAATGTTCTCTTTATCGAAAGGAGTGTAAATCTAAAAATCTAACTAAAAATGAGTTGACATCAAACATTATACTAAGGAAAAACAATTTCATAGTTTACCATATAAAAATCCAAAAATTCAAGTTTGAAATCATGATTTTAAAGCTGTATTGAAGATAATGTCCTTGGGAAATGATGAAAATATAAGTTTGGAACTTATCCACACTAATTTGATGAGAATCTCCTTTAACATCACAACAAACTGAGGTCTCAAAATGAAAAAATGTAAGAATGTGGGAAAAAGGGTGAAAATTAAGATTTTATATCAGCAATATCGCCTAGACGCTACGATTGTCGCCTGACTGCTCAGAAAACTTCTAAGGCAGTAGTAACTTACCATATAGAAGACTGTTAAGGTAGCATATCTACCTCTAAAGCGGCATCACGAAGGCGAGGGAAGACATCATTAAGGCAATGTGCTAGGAAGGATAGGCCATTGCTAAGGCGGTTCTTGGTCTGCCTAGGCAATACCGCTAAGGTGATGGAGTGATTGCTAAAGAGGGTGCACCAGAACCAGAAATTTAGCTAAAGAACAAGGTTGGAAAAGTCTCCAAACGGATCCTTGATATTTGTTTGAGACTCCACATAAATAATACGATTATGCTACTAGGTTAATCTCAACGTTCTAGAATTAATGGGAACATTAAATTTTTTAAAATAGATCATTCACGATAAATTAACCCCCAAGATCCCTTTTAAGATATTTCAACTAGTTTTCATCCAAGAGGTCAAAACACTAATGTAATATCCTAAATTTCTGAACTCTGATGTTGTTCTTCAAATGCATATAAACTCGAATCTGATAATTTCAATTTGACATAGGCATTAAGATAAATTCCATAGTATGAGAAGATCTTTGGATATGAATTAAAATCATAAGGAACCTCTAGCACAAAGTTAAGTTTAAAGCTTCTTTACTGATTAAATTTCCGTATAAGATTTTACTAGGTTCAACCTCAAAGAAGAGTAGCTCCTAAAATATAAAGAGTTTTGTAGCACAAGAACCACTAAATAAAATATCTTTGAGTCTTCTTTCCAACTCCACTGACCGTTATCAACCTAATATTGGAGTAGAAAGTTATGATCATTTCACTAAAAATGCTCTAGCCAGCCAAATCTGGAACACTGAGAGGTAGGCCACACCAAGCTCCAAACTTCAGAAAACCAAACCTAGCATGCTGAGTGGGGCGGCACACCATCCCTATAACCAGATGAGAATTACGATTTTTTTTGTATGTTTACATTTCAAGAGGGGTACTTTTATCCTTTAGCATCCCCAAACCCGTTTTATATCCTAGAAACATACCAAATAAGCATAGTAACTCCCAAATCACTCATTCCCCTCCTCTTAAACCTCGAGAAATTAAAGAAAGGGTTTTCTTCCTAAAATTCAAAATCCAAGGCCAAAGTTCAAGATTCCACTTTAAGAAATCATCAAGTTCGGTTATTTGGGTTTAAACTAGGATTTCCTTTTGTCCTTGTGCCTAGAAACTTCCTTTTATTTAATAATTTCCCAGTTTATGAACTAGGATTCAAACCAATTTTCATGCTCTTGAATTTTTTGCTTCCCTATAAAATTATTTATGGATTCTTGCTAAATTCCATGAACTTTATGAGTTGCTTATAACTCTATTCACATGCTTGACCTTACGATTTGCTTTTAAACATCAAATCTTATGATTTGGTACATGTTACATGATTTTAGCATGATAACAATAATTCAATATAAAATTTGATATTTCTTTTATAATCTCAGAATCATTATGAAATTCATGAATTGATTTATAGACATGAAGTACCAACAAAAAGTGTATTTGATTTTCAGAGTTACAAACTAGTATCCTTATTTCATGATGAACTTTATATGATATGGGAAATAGTATGGTTTTAGAAGTAGTATTGAGTATCAAGAGGATGCAGTTCAGTGAATCCAAATTCTCAAACCAAATTCCACCATTGGTTAAAACGATCCTCATCATTTAGGAGTGTCTCTCTTCATCCAAAATGGACTTATGAGTGAATTTACGTTAATCATGGTTCTCTACACCTGGCAAGGTATTGAACACTCTCCCAACATAGGTTGCAAGTTGGGCTCCATGTTGCTTACATGGGGCATGGCGGTTAAGAGAATCTCCCCCAACAAATCAATTTTGAAACTTAAATGTATATGGCTCATAGGATTCATTAAATTACACTTTATATTCTCTATATATAAGATATTTCAGTTTCAGCTTTATTTATGAAAATGATGAGTCCTTATATACTTAATATTCATATCTTTATCTCATATTTCTATTATTTTTACATGTTTCACACATCCCACACATACTTAGTCTCCCATAAGTATTAGCCACATACTTTTGCGCTCTGCATCTGTTATACCCCATAATCTCAATGACTTTATATTGAAGGTATTTCATGTTTTAATGTGATTTATGAGATGAATACTGATAAGAAAAGTAAAAGGGACCATTACAGGTGGTTTCAGAACTTTTGGAATGCATTTTGAGGTACTTTGGGACAACCCTAAAATAGTACCGGTCCATAATTAGGGTGTTCCATAGAGGCACGACACAACATGGTGCGAAAACCAGTGGGCTGGCATGATAAGGTTGTACTACGCCGACTAGTTATCACATTAAGGATATGACATGCCCTTAGTATGGCATGATAAGGGTGTGCCACATTCAAGGTCATAGTGATGCTAAATTTAATCTTTTCTTCAATTCTTTTTTGGGCATTTTCGTCTTTTACATCCTAATCTATTCTACAACTAATAGTAAACAATATTCCTTATTTCCTTGCTCAAAGTTTCATTGTTCCTCTTCTCCCAAACTCCTAAGAATATGAAATGAGGGTTCTTCTCCAAATTCAAGCTCCCAAGGCTAAAATTTAAGCTTTTTTCAAATAAAGTTCATCAAGTTCAGGTATGTGGGGTTTGAACAAGGATATTGTTCCATCCTTGTACCCAAAAGTTTGATTTTCACTTGAACTTTTAACAAATTGATAACTAGAGTTCATACCCATTTTTTATGCTTTGAGATTATGATGTTTCCTCATAAGATAATCTTTACTTAACATAAGATTCGACATTTATTTATGTTTTTATCCAAAAAGTTAATCTTATGCATTGAGTTTTGGTATTTTGACATATAGTTTATAAGAGATGGTAAATAATTATAATTTGAGTATAATAAACCTAGTTTACAAGAAGTTCAAGTTTACTAGCTCAAGTTACAATGTATTACAGCATGATTAAAGTTTCAGTTTTGATCTTATGGTCTTTGATAAGACATGAAATTCATAAGTTTCTTCATGAGTATAATTTTTGCAAGAGAAGCATAGTTGGTTTTCAGTTTTATAAACCCATATGCTACTTCAAGGTGAATTTCATATGTATGAGCATAAGTATATATATTTTGGGAGTAATGTTTAGTACCAAGAGTGGAATGTGGATTTACCTGATCCTATTTCTCTGAAACTGCATGCCACCGTAGGTTTAAGGGGCCTCGCCATAGAGTGTTTCCCTTTACCAAATAGGCTAAGTTTAGTGATCACTCAAGTTAAGGTTCTATACTGATGGAAAAGATAGAACAAATGTGGATAAGACATTGGGCTCTATGCTAGCTCACATGGTTTATGTCGGTTATAAGAATCTCCCACAGAAAAGAAAATTTTAGAAACTAAGTGTAACAGATCACAAGCTTTAGTCAAATGATATTTTATGACTTATGCTTATGCTAATTCAGTTTTTAGTTTCTTTCATGACTAAGGTGAGTCTATATAGACTTAGCATGTATGTTTTATAATTATGATCAGTATTAGTTTTAGTTATTTCATTCACCCCCACATACTCAGTACATTACAGAAGTACTGGCCACATATATGTCTGTGTGGCTACATTGTTTCATAATGTTTGTTCTGGTGTTTATCCTCAACAACACAATTTTTTGTGATTACCATTTCCTACATCCTGATAGTTTGTGAGTCCTCATGTTCCAAGTTCTAAAATTATGGTTATCTCATATGTTCACTTAGTGAGTAGAAGTTTAGACTTTATGTTTTCTTTCGGGTCAGGTAGGGTCTGTCCCAGTGGCTCTTCAGTTTAGTTAGAGGATAGTCAGAGCCTATCCGTTATCTTCTTTTGGGCATTTAGACTTTCTGTTGTGGTTTGATTTATCCTATTTTTATTAAGATTGATATTTCAAGGGCAATTCATCTTATAAGTTGAAGTTTTCTCTTACGTCTATGCAAAGTGTTTCTCATTCAATGCTAAGTGTGTACCATGGGTTAGGTTTAAGGATACTTATAGTCTTAATCACCTTGTGACATCCAGGTGGTAGATTCGGGGCATTACAGTATTTTATCATAATGTAGGTTCTGGTACTCACTCTCAATACCACGATTAGTTATGATGCCTAATGCTTACTCAAGGTCAATTGGTGAGTCCACATGTTCTAAGGACTAAGGTTATGTTTTTTGCTTTTAGTAGTTTAAGTTATTTTTATTCAGTTTAGAATTTTAAGGCTTCCGATCAACTGGGGTCTGTCTTATCAGTTCTTCAGTAGTTTAGATTCTTGTTTAGACATAGTAGTATTTCAACTTATTTTTTGTGTTGGGATTGTTTTCAGTTAGTATGGATGGATTTCATACTTGGTACTTGTATCCACGTTTATTTTGAACAATTACTAGCATTCGCACATGACTTTAGGATATTTGAATATGGTTTAGTGTCATGCCAGATGCCACAGGTTAACTTTGGACTACTTATAGTCCTAAGTACCGTCTGATGTCTAGGAGGTAGTCTCAGGGCACGACAACTACTAACCCACATTTGATATGCTGATCTAATGAAACTGATCAAATCACCATTTAATACATGGATCACAAAATATTGATTGAAGTCAAATTAACTACCTTTAAAGCCTCTAACAACTTCAAACTCACTCAAATCACTCTAAAACACTTCGAGTACCATGACAACCAACCCCATAACTCATGAATAGCATATGGCAACTATGAGGATTGACAAAATGGTCAAAATATAGCAAAAGATAAAAACCATTACTATAGTTGTTACAAAAATTGGCACGAAAAATCAAATGAACTGATGAAAAACCAAATCATCGATCCCAGCAAGTCATAAATGACTTGAGAAAGTTATAGGAAAGCTTTAAACATGGAAGATACATGAATAAAGGAAAATAACCTGGAGGGTTATGACAACATCCACCACTAAAAGGACTTTTATCCCCAAAAATTAAGACTCAAGAAGTACATGAAGACTTGAATAAGTGAGGATACTGCATCTACATGTCATGCTCAGTCGCCCAGGTAACCTCTTCGATGTGATGGTATCTCCACTAAATCCTTACAAATGGAATCTTCTGATATCACAACCGTCTGACATCTCTATCTAAAATAATAATTGGCTCTTCCTCAAAAGTCAATCTATTATCTAGCTTAACCAAATCCTATTGAAGTATGTGAGACTCATTTGGAATATAACGTTGAAGCATTGATACATGGAAAATAGGGTATCTGTTAGAAAATGCAGGAGACAAGGCTAACTCATATGTTGTATCCCCAACTTACTGTAGAATCACTAAAGGACTAATGTACCTGGGGAAGAAATAACCTTTTTTTCCAAACCTCATCATGACCTTCATGGGAAATTCTCAAAATAACACACAGTCAGCAACTCCAAACTCTAATACTCAACTCTAGTGGTCAACGTAACCCTTTTATCTACTTTGAGCAACCTGGAGTCTATCGTGAATCACCAAAACTCTATCTAATTACTTTTAATATAAATCAGTACCCCATAGACTAGCCTCAAAGTCATCAAACCACTTGATTAAAAATTTAAACTTCCTACCATACTGTTCTATTCAATCGCACACATAAGTGAACGTGATCGTACAAGTAATATAGTGACTCAAAGAATCAAAAATCTTACCCACAGGACTACTTGTTTAGTAATTTAGTTAACTTCAGTTTCAACAATAATGTATTCAGGTGCTTCAGAGTATCAAAATGAGTTAAACAATTCAATGAATAATTTAACAACTAATTTAATATTAAAGTGTAACAATCTCGATGTAATCTAGGTTGTAAACAATACGAGAGAGAATTTTAGAGTTTAGGCACTAATAATAATGTAATATCCCAAACTTTCTTTAAGTCAAATCTAGTATCCAGAAGAGTTAGTGATGACTTTCTAAATGATTAATGTTTAAATCAGATAGAATTTCCCCAATTTAGACTTTTTATCATATGGTAAATTGAATTATCTTTCCAACGATACCAATTTCGTCCAAATCCGGTATCGGAGTAAAAAGTTATGGACGCTTTACAGAAAATTGTCGAAACTGCCCTGAAGCGACGGTCAGGCCGACGGACCGTCGATCTAGTGACGGACCGTTATCCAAGACATCGCAAATAAGGCAGTGAACCCATCTTTTGGCCAAGTACGATGGTCAGTATCAACGCACCATCGAGCTAGCGATGGACCATCACCCAAACCATCGCCACTTCCGATCAGCGATTGAAATCTATTTTTAAGAGGGTATTTGGGTCTTTTTACACCTTTTTTGACCCCCTAATTATACCAAACCAGAGCTCATAACTTCATTATTCATCCACAACACCAAATTAGGGTTTATCCCAAAGATCAATCCCCAAGAATAAGAAACCCTAGGTGTTTAATCCTAAGTCAAGAATTCAAAATTTCCTCCACCAATCTTTAAGAAATCATCCACCCAAGTCAAGTGTTGATTCATGGGTTCCTTTCACCCATGAAACTCAAGAAACTCTATTTGAAATATAAACTTTGGATTCCATGGTATGAATTGAATTATATCCATGTTTATGTGGTTGTTTGATTTTCAAGTTGAAGTCTTTAATGACTATCATGAAAATATGTTAGTATGTGGTTTAAATTCTTGCATTGGAAGTGTAAAATATTGCCATGAAGTATTATTTCAATATTCATGCCTAAACCTAAAGATATGCATGCAAGGTGTTTGATAAAATGCCTATGAGAATAGGAATTATGCCTTATGACTTATTTGTGACCAAAATTGATGAATCCATGTTTCTCCCTTATGTTTGATATGACTCCCACGTTATTGTTATGCTTTGTATTGGACTGACATAATGCTCATGAGATTAGGCTTATGAAATTATGATATGTTTACATGCATTCCTATTCATGTGTAAACTTATAGCATGTGAATACTTCATGAAAATCCCCAATGATTGTATTATGAATTGTTGAATATGGTCATGTGTCAAGAAGTGTCATGTCTTGTCAGTTTTATGCTATCGAGTCCTGGGGGTACTTCTACCCGACAATTTAGTTGGGTGCCTAGAGCCAGTGTAAGTTTTCAAGACACTCTCAGTCAAGCCATGTTTAGTAGAATTCAGTCAGTCTCATGACTTAGGAAAACTTAGTAATCTCAGTAACCTTAGTCAGTTATTAGATCTCAGGAATATTCCATCAGTCAACGAAACTTATTGAACTCAGTTCAGTATTATTAATTCAGTGTCTAATCATATGGGAGTAGGATTCAGCATCGAGTGATCCTAAGTATGGGAACTCACCTGCGAGTAGAGGATATGATTCTTAGAAGCAATCCTTGCGCTCCAGAACTATGTAGCCAGCGTTGGTTGAGACATCAAACCTACTAGATAAGGGTAGATGAGGTGGCTTAACTTGTTATATGAGGGTCCCACCATTCTCCTTAGAGTACCTGTTAGATGAGGGATCACTCACAGCTTGTCCTTACCAGTGGCGCGGTATTGACACCCTTCTAATTGGGGTTACAGATTGTACCCCAACTCAACTATAATAGCTTATTAGGGATATGTCAGTTAGATGACTACTTCCCACATTTACAGTATCAGTCTCAATCTCAATAATAGAACTCAGATAGTTCTACAGAATTCAAGACTGTCAGATACAGTCACCCATCTCAGTACGAAACTCAGCTAGTTCCATCAGAAATAGAACTGTCAGGTATAGTCATTCAGATAATAGTATATCAGTTATATGAAAACTTATGTTATCAATATTCAGATTCAGTGATGTCATGATCTCAGTTATAGTTCACGTATTCATGCATGTATACTCACGCTCATGTCATTCAGTCAGTTATTAGTGTTCTTGCATATAAACCCCTTGCATTCAGCCTACCCCACTTGTATACCAGTACATTCAAATGTACTGACGCATTTGAGCTATGGTGTTTTATACCATAGGTTTAGAAGTATGAGCTACAGAGCATCCTTAGTAGGTCAGACGTTCAGCAGCCAGACTAGCAGTGAGTCCTCATCATTCGAGGATAGCCTGATTACTTCATTCTTTCAGTACTTAGTTAATTTCAGTAGTTGAAGTTAGTTGGGGACATGTCCCATCAACTCCTTATTCAGACAGTTTAGAGGCTTTCAGACTAGCATATTCAAACAGTTATTTTAGTTTTGGTATTGTGATACCGTATTATTCAGATGTTATGTTTTATCGAATTTTTTAACCTTATGGACTTTTAGCCTTTTATTCTGCATTTATACAGTATGTTATGCAGTGCTCAGTTACAGATATCATTCATGGGTTAGATTGTGGTCCTTCAAGGTCATGAGCACCATGTGGCATTCTGGGTACCAAATTCGAGGCGTTACAAACAATCCTATAAATCTCTATCCTTATCGTGATTATGTTGATTAGCGAGTTATTGATTCACAGGGTTTAGATTATGATCATGGTCTTTCGAGCCTCTAATCTTCTACCTAAATGGAAATGGCAACTACATCATTGAACAAGGATGCAATAATCCATTTAGATGCTTTAAGTTATCTTCCTACAATTGAACCAAACAAGGCTTCTAGGTATATTCCTATCCAAGACGCTACTTCACATCCTTCGTTATGTAGAAGAATACAAAATTTCTCCTTAAAATCTTTGATATATCCCAATGATTCTCATTTTGGGTTCATAAAGGGATTATATATGTATTCTAATGGTGGCCATTCACTAAAATAGTGGAAACAAGAGAATAAGAACAACCTATGTGATAAATCAATGTTAACCACTCTAAGAATGTCGAAATAATCAAGTTCTCGACCTAAACCCCAGAACAAGGGTATTTATCCATTCGTATTCAAAATTAACATCAAAGAAATAAAATTAAACATACCAAATTCAATGTTCAAAGATGAAAAATGGAAGAACCCTAATAAAGCACCTGGAATTATTTTTGCCTTTGTTATATGTATGGAAAGATGAATACAATTCTTCTTAAGTGTCCCTTTTATACTAGGGCAGTAATCCCCAAAAATTACTCAGATTCATGCCACGGAGATCATCGTGGACATTAGGTTCCGTGGCATGGGGCTATAGCGGACCTTCACTGGAAATTACCCTCGGAGATTTACAGCCTCTGTGCCACGGAGGCTATCGCGGACACTAAGATCCGTGGCATGGGGCTATCACGGACATTCACTAGAATTTTCCATTGGACTTTAATTCATCAATGTTCCATGGAGGTTAACATGAAGACTAAGCTCTGTGTCATAGAGGATTGTTATTTTCCTCCTTTCCAGCTCCTTATATATTGTCTTGATTCTGGGCTTTGTGTCATGCTTTCCAAACCATGTTCCAACATCTTTATGCTCCGCATGTTACTCCAATTGCTCCCATGATCCAAAGTCTTCTTGATAATGCATTAAAATATGTTAAATTTCATCACAATCAAGCCCTACAATAACTAATCATGTCCATCAGATCGAAAATACAATTTTATCTCAAACACAATACAATTCAAAAGATTTAGCTCATAGAACAAGTATAAATATGGATAAATATTGGCACTTGGATATATAAATATGCCCAAGATTACCACCCTACACTTAGAATCTTGTTCGTCCTCGAACAATCTCAGGCAATCATTATAACGCAACTAGGCTTCGTATTACAATCTGAATAAGACACTTTTGTTGGGCACCCACAAGCTACAAATGACTCATCAATTTTAACCTGACACATGTCATATAGAATATGAAAACACAGGATTACAATTTTCAAACTCCCTAACCTCACAAGTGGACTTTGGCATGCCGACAAACTTATGTACAATATTCAATCAAGTATTTTTACAGGTTACCCAACGATCCTCCACATTTACCCTCACAAAAGGATGATTACCCAATTCACTTATAATTTAGCAATCTATAATAAGCATGGGTACACACAAAAATAATTTCGCTCACTCTCACAAGGAATTCGCACATGACATATAATGAACCATAGGCTTGACCTTAGTGTACTACTCCACTAATAGTCGAATGTCAATATTAAGGATCAAATAGGTCTTCAAAGGTTGTAATGTAAGCTAAGGTACGGGTAGGAACTATTTGGGTAAAAATAGTGGCTAATCTCCCTAAGCGCTTTAGTACATCACAAAAACATAAAAAATTTAATTAACAACCAATTTTTCACCTCATCTATCTTTCCTTTTTCCTTTGTTTTGGCCCCATCTCATTAAGAAGACTCATAAGTACTATGGAAGGGAGTCTGCTTATTCAATATATTATTCATTTTTTCTTGAATATTCTATTCTTTTTATCATCTAACTCCCGACCCTTATTGTACCTTAATTCCTACATTAATAGCTATCTTTTGGGGCTTCAATATAACCTTTTTCTCCTTGTTTTTTAACTCCTTACTCAACTAATTTTTCACTAAAGTGCCTAGGAGCTTTAGATCAAATTAAGGTCAACAAAGAAGGGGTATAGGCTACATGCAAAGCTGCTAAAGAAAATAGGTCATAGGCTCAATAGGGCTCACAAGGAACATTTGCAAAGGTAGGTAAAAGAGTTCTAAAACATGGCTATCAATAAAATGCCTACATTATTTCCTAAATCTAACACCCTTTATTTTGCTTTGTAAGCACATCGAGCCAATTCTAGACATCACTATGCATGTGGAATAACAAGATAATATCACTCACACTTGGTACATGGTAGATTCAAGTAAGATCCCTATAGACTCTCAACGTAGTAATTGGACATATTCAGAATTAAGCCAACAAACCGAGAGTGAAACAATTGAGATTAAGTGTCTAAAACTAGCATCCCTCTTTTATGTTTGACATATTTCTTTCTAAATCAAGTGTTTCTTATGTCATGTATCCATATGTCCCACACAAAGTACCTCGACCTAGAGTTGTGGTTGGGTTCTTCTCAATTATTTATTTCCTAAGACTAATCCCCTTAAGACGGTCGTCATCCATCCATCATAGAGGAAGGCACCTAACTATGACCAGTTATTAAAATCACCTTAAGGGCAAAAAATTTACTCCTAAAATCGAATCAAACTTAGATAAGAAAACAAAAAATATGAACTAAGTAATGAACTAAGAAGAGTAAAAAAACTACAATGAATTACCAAGTCAGCAAATATCATAATTACTAACTATTACAGACCGAATAGTTAAAATGTCAATCAAAGCCATATCAATAGCAACAATAAATAAATATCCACAAATAACAAAAAGATAGAAGTAGCAAACGAAAGGTGCAAAGAATGAAAACCACCACCCCACACTTAAAATGTAGCACTATCCTCAGTGCTTGCAAACATAACCAAGTAATAAGGTGGTGTAGCACTCCCTGATCAAGCATTGTCCATGTCATTATCGATATTTGGGTCGTATGCCACTGCTCCCAAATTTGGGTCCACTGTCTCTTCCTCCTCTAACATAATAACTGAATCTCTCATCTGTCGCTCCTCATCTATAGGCACATCATCATCAACAGGATCTACAAAATCTGGACCTATCCTCAACAATGTTCGAGCATGATGACCAAGTGGTAATCTAGCTCTACTACATGAATCTCCTCCCTCATGGTTGGTCTCCTACCTATTCTCAGTAGATGAGCTGTGATCTTATTATCGCGAACATAACGCTTGGGAAAAGTAAGCACCAGCCCATGAGCCACATTCAATCCCTTAGTTCTGGTCACATCAATAGGGCGCGTGTCCACTAATGGTCTGTAATATAGTGCCTCTTTCTCAATCTCGTGACTCCTTAAAAACTTGGTCAACAACCCATTGAATCCATATCGGTGCCCATGATGGTAGCGCATTTTCTTTATTGTAAATAGTATAACAGCACCTACATTAATATCAATATCATCCCACATCAAAGCATAAATTGGGCAGAACCTATAACGAGTAATATCTGTCATGTGCTTGCTCAGAATGAGGCAATAATAAATAATTTTCAACCATATATGTGCCTCCCTGTTCATTTAGGCATATGGGAATGTTAGTTAGAGGTCTTTTTCCCTGTAATGAACCAACCTAGCTGTTGATATATTGCTGCATAATAGGATATCGGCATACGGTAGGGTAATGTTCAACTGCCTTAGTAGAACTCAATCTACCTCAGGAGTTCCCATAATAGCATTCAAATCATGGGATGAGAAGGTCAATACCTATCTATAGTTAGTTACTTTAGAATAAGGGTCCCTGGGGTCCTAGTTGGCATAAAACTCTCGGATGAGGTGCAAGTCGCACTCCGTGGGCTGCTAAAATAGGAAATTCATATGCAGCTACTCCAATCTCCAAACCATGCTAAGGTATTCCCTAAATAGTCTTGCTCAATTTATAAACTCGTTGGGTGCATATTTTGTCTTATTGTGTTTTTCATACCATTTCTTTCTTTCTTCTTCTACCCATCTAGTACCATATATACAAGACTAACTACGAGGAACTGCAAGATCTCTTGGTACTCGGCCAGTTGGCCTATTTATTTCTTGGATGGATCAGATAGTCCAATGATATCCTTTCCTTTTTGTTGTCAGTTGTCCATAGTACTTGTCAATCACAAGATGCAGCAAACAAATTAGCAAGTTTATTCCTATTAAACTAGAAAAAACTGAGTGTGAAATGATGTAAAAACCACCCTATACTTTGTTGGTAGCACAGGTGCGTAAGATGTGAAACTAGGGTACTTAGACTTCCCCTGTTCCATATTATCATCTCACTTTTCACAGCACTAGAGCACACATATTTAACCACTTGGGTGTTGTTTTCCTCAGACTTCAGGAATACACCACACTTACTTCCATGGGATTTCATCCCCACAACATTATTAAACCAACATTTGCTTTTAATTTAGCTCATAATATGGCGGCATGGTAATTTTAGGTAAAGTACAGGTGTAAGACTCACAAGGATAAAAATGGTCAACATGAATACACCGTAGTTACAATGTGAGCCTTATTTCAACTTAATAAGTTCAAGCAAGATTATTCACAGTTGCAAACGTCACTCTATACTCATATACACAAAAGTAAACTCACCAAACCATATGTCAATTGGTATAAGGTTCTAACAGGTAAATAAAAACATGCATAATAATCTGACTTATTTTACTCAATAAGTAAAGGTTCAACTTAGAATTCCAAGTACATATAAGTTACACAGTTAAATGAATGTAAATTAAGTAAAGCACATAAAGTCATACATTATGATAATTAAGTATGTACCCATAACTCTATGCACTTAACTCTCCACACAATCCCCGTGCTCAATTAAGTTTTCAAACTTGATAACTCACAGTTATTTTGGTAGCACAACTCAACACATGCACCATATCATAATTTAAAAATTGAATTCCTAGGCATAAGTCTCCAAATTTCACTCATGTGTTAGTGCACAAAGCATTTTTCACAGTTCAAAGAAAGCATAGCAATTTAAAGCACCTTAAAGCGTACATGGTGCCATTTAATTGTGCATCCATGATTGATTGCACCAAGAACCCCGCACTTAACATAGAACACTTCAAGTATTTTCACAATTTAAACCTAACCAATGTTCGATTACTACAATTGGGTAAAGAGAAATAGAGAAATTTTTAGCACTTACCCGAATTAATGTTGGAGAAAGGACAGAGAGATCCTCTTGGCATGACATGCTTTGTGGGGTTTTCCAAATAAGGGGGTGTCACATTAGGTTGAGAGAATTGTTGGAGAAATTAGGGATTTAGGGCAAAGAATAAGGGAAAAGGGGAAATTAAAAGGGAAAATTTGGTTATTATGGATTGGGTCAGTCAAAACCCGACTATTTAATTAAAATCCCAAAAAATTTTGCCCTCCATGCCACAGAGCTTGATCTCCGTGATAGTCTTTGTGACACGGAGCTATCGCGAAGGCTTACTATTTTTGGACTTTGTGTAATTCTCCGTCAGCGTACACATACCTTATCGTGGAGGATAGGGGCATGGAGCCATCGCGGTGGCTCACTATTTTATGCCTTTGGGAGAATTTTGCCCCTCTTTTTCTTGCCTTCATTTTGCACCACTTAATACACTTTTAACATACTTGATAGCCTCCAAGACACAAAATTTTACTCACTTTTGATTTTTTCCCATGCCATGAAGTTTCTCATTCCTACAATCTTAATGAAAACAACAAAAATACGTAAGAAAAAGTGGGTTTCCTCCCACCTAATGCCTTAGTTTTGGTCGTGGTTCGACATATCTTTTTGTATTTTTGATTTCTATTATCTTTTGATCTTTTCTTTTCAAATAACAAGGAAATAAACTAATCTATTATATTACATTCGTGGGTTGCCTCTCATGCAGCACCTTATTTAATGTCGTGGTATGACCAAGCTCATCTTTATTCTTCTTCAAATGTGATGGACATCTTGTGCCTGTCTACATGATCTGCCTAGTAATGCTTAACTCTTTGCCTATTTACCAAGAACGTTGTACTTTTGTCCTCATGCCAAATTTCAACAGCTCGGTGAGGAGTCATTTTCACAACTTCAAAGGGTCCAAACTACTTGGACCTAAATTTACCTATAAATAATATCATAATAGAATTAAATAATAACACTTGTTGGACAGGCTCAAAGACTAGAGTCATAATTTACTTATCATGCCATATTTTGGTTTTCTCTTTATACAATTTAGCATTTTCATATGCCTGTAACCGAAACTCATCAAGTTCACTCAATTGTAGCATTCTTTTCTCTCTTGACATCTTCAGATATAGATTTAATTTCTTCACTCCCCAATAAGCTTGATTTACACGACCCAAATTGGGGTCTTGTCGTAATAGGCAATCTCGAGTCCAACTGGGACCGGAGACAAACACCGATACACAACATAACCAATTGACATTGTACATGGTCTTACCAAGTAGTAAAGTGGCTTCAAGAAAGCACAAGTATCGATATCTCAGGGACTTGCATTCGCCACCTATCCAATTCTAGTTTAACGGTTGAGAAAAAGTAAATAATATGGTTTTAGAATTGTAAACTAAAAAGAAACTAAACTGATGCAGAAAATTAATGACTTAGGACAATTAATGGATAGGAGCCCAAGGTTAAGGCTTACGAAAAATCCTACTATGTTATTGAACTCTATTCGTTAACTTGCTTATCTTGGTTATTGATTCATAGGGTTAATCATATGATCATGGTCTCCCGACCTCAAACCATTTACCTAATATGGACATTACAACTACATCGTTGAGCGGGGATGTAATAATCCAACTAAGTGATTTAAAGCTATCATTCTACGTGTGAATCAAGTAAGGCTTCTAAGTACATCCCTATCCTAGATGCTAATTTGGATTCCTTATTTTATAAAAGAATACAAACCATACTTTGATTATCCCCATGTTCCATCTTTCTACTCCATCTCCTGGTATCAAAAGGTCACCAATATATGTATTCTAAGGGTAGCTAATCCTTAAAATAGTTAAAACAGGGATAAACAAACAATCATGATGATAATCAATTCAACAAACTTAATTCAAAACAAAAGTAGTCATGATCTTGGCCTTAACCCCAGATAGGGAGTTTTAGCCTTTAATAGAAATATTCATCATCCAATCCCTTGGATTGATGATACAAACCATGAAAGAAACTAAAATTAAAGAGATATAAACCCTAAAAAGAAGAAGTAGGTAGCCTCATTAGTCCACCAAGACGTACACAAGTGAATAATAATGAGTACAAAGATATATTTGTAGTAGAGAACAAGTCCCAAGCCGTGTAGGATTCAAATCTGCACTTTTGCCTGTATTTGAAATAGGGTCGCGTCTCGAGGGCCATTTGACTTAAGTAGGCATTGCAACACAGCATAATCGTAAAGGTAAAATGTTTTGGGTGCCTTATGAGTATTTTGGTATGTAACACACTTACATATAGCATCCCACGCACCCACACTCTCCCTGGACATTCCAGGTATCCAAATTGAGTCCAAGTTGTGTATTGTACTTTCGTTAAGTCATTCCGAGCCTTTTTGAGTTGTTTAGACTTGATTTGAAGCTTTTATATCCTTCATATATCATAATAATACATTAAACAAGAATCCTATATCATTAAAAACAACAATTTATAGCTCAAAATAAGACAACATTCAAGACGGTAAAGTAGAAACATGAGCTAAGCATAGGCTAAATTCACATTAAGCTTAAACTTATTATTTTGACTATTGTCTTGATCCAATTGACCCTTGAACATTATAACCAAGTTTTTTCACATATAAATACACAATAACAACCTTATAAACTCATTAAACACATTAGAACCTAACATGATAGACTAGACAAATACCTAGCTCAAGCTAGTCGCACTAGTTTTGTCGGTTGAACTCTAAATGAACAATTTGAATCAAAACTCATGTGAAAACACCATTAAACATTGTAAACATATACTTGGACACTTATATTCTTATTTATATCATTATCAACACATATAGCACATGAATCATCCTCAAAATAAGGCTAAATAAGCTAGAATAGCAATCCTAGAATGCATAAATACACCCAACATCAGACATGTACCCTGAATTGGATGAACTCCGATTATATAAGAAAATAATGTATTAAGAATGTGTTCACTCTAGGATAAGTGGTCTGAGGTGGTTTTAAACACTTTGGTGTCATTATTCTAGCTTATTTAGCCTTGTTTGAAGAGTAATTCATGTGCTTAATGTGTTCAAATTGATGTAAATGATAATTTAAGTGTAAAAGGACTTGATTTCAATGTTCAACATGTTTTCCAAATAAGTTTGTGCTCAATTGAGTCATTTAGAGTTCAATAGAGAAAACTAGTTTTACTAACTTGAGTTAGGTATGTGTCTAGTTGGTTTAGTTGGATTCTATTGTGTTTAAAGGGTTCCAAATGGTTTTAATAGTGTAATTATATATGGAAAAACTTGTTTGTGATGTTCAAAGTTCAAGTGATTCAAGTCTTAAGTCGGAAAAATAAGTGAAGATCATTGCGAATTAGCCTTATCTTAGCTCTTATTTTGATTCATCGTTGAGAATGTTGTGTTGTTATGATCTCTAATTCGTGGTGTGTGATTATGTAGGAAGATTTGTGATCTGAATACGGTGAATTAATGATGATATAAAGGCTGAAATATATGGAAAATACACCACGATACAAGGGATGAAAGATGGGATGACAACTAAAATTTTGGACGCAACTTTCAGTGTGTGTGTGCGATGAGCGTGCGACGCATGCTCCAGTTAAGTTCTTCACTGCCTTAGAAAATATTAGGAGATGAAATTCTAGTGTGTGTGTGTGTGTGTGTGATGAGCATACGTCTCACCCTTCATTTTAGGGCATTACTGCATGTGACGCATGCTGCATTTCACCGCTTCAATATTGACAAGTTCTACATATACACAGTTTGGCATATACTACAAATAGAATATATAGTGTTGCTCACGTGGTTAGGTTTATTGGAATATGGGAATATTAGAACATGGGATCATTATAATAATTTTCTTTAAATCCCACTAGGTTTAGGATTAAGTGGACATATACACACGTTGCACACACTATTGAGGGGATTGTTACACGTTGGAATGTAGTGGGGAATATTGTGGAGGCTGCTTCACATTCTTATGAGGTTTTTAATTATTTATTTAGCTTTTAATTATATCATAGCATGTATTCAATTATTTGGATCGTGAATATAAATATTACCGCTAAAAACCCTCTTTTCAGAGTTAAAACCAAGAACATGAGTACTATAGTATTGAATTAAATTCGTTTAATTTTGCTTGTCATTATTGGTTGTGTGTTTATTCTTGTTTTAATTATTTTATGGATTGATCACCTATAAAATACATATATTGTCGACCTTTTGATTTCGAGAGATGGAATAGGGAGATAGAACATGGGAATAAACAAAGTAGGGTTTGTAATTCTTTTATAAAATAAGGAATTCAAATTAGTGTCTAGGACAGGATGTACTTAGATGCCTTACTTGATTCAAATGTAGGATGATAGCTTTAAAACACTTAAATTGATTATTACATCCCTACTTAATAATGTAGTTGTAATGTCCAAAGTAGGTAAATGGTTAGAGGTTGAGAGACCATGATCATGCAATTAATCCTACGAATCAACAACCAAGATAAGAAAGTTAACGAAAGAAGTTCAATAACATAGTACGATTGTTCAGAGTGCTTTAACCCTGGGCTTTACTCCATTGATTGTTTCAAGACTTTAATTTATGCATTGTTTACTTTACTTTTACTTTACAATATTCAAAATTCTTGTTGGTTACCTTTGCATCATATTAATCTTAAGAAGTTAAACTAGAATTGAATCGTTGTTAGATCAAGTCCCTGTGGGATCGATACTTGGCTTTAATTAGGCCACTCTACTACTTGATAAGACCACGTACACTTGTGTGTGCACTTGTGAGCTGTTAATAAGCCTATATCCAATGCCAGCCCAACCAAGTCTATCCACCTAATAACCAAAACCAACCATCCAAGCCAAACAATAACCATGCCAAACCATAAAATTAAATCAAAATAATAATCTAATATATATAATATATAAATCATCGCCAATCCATACCATACCCAAGTCCACAGTTGTCCATGCAAAGCCTCTAGACCAAATCAAAGAGTACTTGGACAGGACATGCCCCCGACATAGCCACAAACCAAGTCTATAAAAGAAAAAAATACATAAAGTAATCCATGACAAGAAATAGATGCCTTCCGAACTATGGAATATCACCACTTTAATCCAACATTTGATCCCGAAGTTCGATTGCTAAGCAGGAGGAGTGGAACGATCAGCTCTTGTATCGCATGGGGATACAGCCTCCCGAACACGGGTTAGCAGGTGAACGCTAGCATGAACTCAGAATAAGGATAAAATAATGTCATTTATGAAAAACAAGTAAAACCATCCATAATGCATACAAACATACATACATACATACATACATATATATATGCCGGAAAAGGGAATCGAGTTTAGCATGCATTAAAACTATTATCCTGGGTATGTGAATCTTAACCATCCTTAATCACCCATGGGCTATATGGGTCCAGTGTAACCCCCTGAACGGGCCCTGATGCGTGTAGACGCACGAACTGGAGATACCACAAGAGTAAGGGATTCCCAAGTACCCTCACCCTCCATGATACATATGTACAATGTACTTAGGGGATTCTCATGTACCTCATAGTATCATATAAGGGTCTCCTCACCCTACCCCTCAAGTCGGCAATTATGAGTTTCCAATGTTCTTCCATTGGACTCCTACCTTCACAGTTAGCTTTCACACCCCACCATTATTGCCCAATTAAAATAGTTTCCAACGAAACAATTATACCATTATTATTAACCAAGTCTATTAGATAGTGTTATCGTCATATCGACTATAACTTATAAGTATTGTCCTTAGCCAAACCTCTTAGTGATCAATGGAGTCCCATGAACCCATAGATCATATTATCTAATTAACTTGGGGGATTCCCATGTACCCCGCAAATATTCATTACCATATTAGCTTGGGGGATTCCCTTGTACCCCATAAGTAAGTTTATTAAGCCAACCATTATTCAAACCAATTTAATTAATCCATTCACTTGGGGGATTTCTACATACCCCACAAGGTTTTCAAATAGACCAACCATAAGCTCCAAGACCTTACTAGTTGACCACTCCAATCCATTCCAAACATTTAAAGAATTTATATAATTCAAACCACTTAAACCATCAAAATCCATTCAGGGTTCCATTACGAAACCAAACCATGCAAGAGTTCCAATGAAAGTTCAACAATAAAGAGAAAATATTTTTTAGGCATTTTATCGAACATGTTGAGGGAATACCTTTACCAAGAACAAAACCAAAGTATAAACCATAATAATTAGGGTTACTCAAGACCCATTTGTTAAACCATAACCAACAAACACCTGCATGTGCAAACCATTCCCAAAAACATATGTTGGGAAGGAGGGGTGAAATGTCAAGTCACTTCCATGTTCAAGCCTATCCAAAGATAAAATGAGTTAACTTTGGCCACCAGGTCTGTAACTCCCAAGTCTGCACCCCAAATGCTACACAGTACTCATAATCCCGAGGGACCACAAACTAATCCATGACTGGTACCTACTGCAATAACTGAATAATAATACTGTATTTTGCGGAAATTAGGCACAAACTTTCCATAAGGTTCAAAACTATAAATAAATACTGAGTACTAAAAACTGAATACTGATACATCTGTCTGAAATACTCTAGTCTAAAAAGCCTCTACTGTCTGAACAAAGAGTTGATGGGACAAGTCCCCAACTTACTCCGACTACAAAAATAAACTGAGTACTGAAATACTGGAATAATAAATCTATCCTCGAATAATGAGGACTCACCACTAGTCTGTTGCTGATGGATCGGGCTGCTAAGTATGATCGGCAGCCCGTACATCTGAACCTATGATATAAGACATCATATCGCAAAAGAAAGGTATGAGTCAATACTTTAAATGTACTGGTATGCTAAGTGAGGTAGGCTGAGATACATGGGTTCATATGCATGAACAATACTGAATGAATAACATGAGTATAACTGAATGAGAGTACATGCATAAATACGTAAATTGTAACTGAACTCGTGATAACACTGGATACTGAGTTATGAATTACTGATTTACTGATATCTGAGTTTACTGATATTGTATAACTGATAACTGAATGATTGTATCTGCCAGTCCTGATTCTATGGAACTGTATTGAGTTTCATACTAAACTGAGTGACTGTGTCTGACAGTCCTGATTTCTGTAGAACTGACCTGAGTTCTATTCTGAAGACTAAAACTGAGACTGTGGGAGGTAATCATCTAACCGACATGCCCCTCTCTGAATAGATTAGGGTCCAACCTGTAACCCCAGTTGGAAAGGTATCAGTACCATGCCATGGGTAAAGACAACTATGACTTAACCCTCTCTGACAGAAAGCTCTTTCGTCAACCTTCACTGGCAGGAAAACTCATATAAGATGTATCAACCCTAGTCTGGCAGGAAAATATCTCAACCTATGCAGGCTACATAGTTCTATAACGGAAGGATTGCTACTAAGGGTCAAACCCTCTGTTGACAAGAATGCCCCCATTCCTAGGTTTGCTCGGTGCTGAATCCTACTCCCAACTAAATAGACACTGAACTGATTCCTAGTCCATACTAGGCTTAACTGAACTGTTACTGATTATACTATCTAACTGAACTAAACTGAGTTCACTGAGTTTCATTAACTGACAAAATACTATTGAATTCTGTTAACTGACTAAATTTACTGAGGTCTAAACTGGATACTGAACTGGACTGGAATAATACTGAGTCTACTGATTTTTTCCTGAGTTCTGTAACTAACTGAGAGTACTACTGATCATGAAATAACTGAGATTATTCTGTAACTGACACTGGTTCTAGGTAAGCAGTTAAATTGTCGGGTATTAAATACCCCCGGGACTCGATATCATGAAAAGCAAAATCACTGCATGACTTTAGTAGCATCATGGTACTAGCTTGCTAATAATACATTCACTTAGACATCTTTGGTCAAATACTTGTTATACATGAGCTTGTGCATGATTGATATCACACAATAACATGTTATGCTTGGACTAGTCTAATCTCATAAGCATTTTGACAAACACTTGGGGAGCATGGGTATTTTACACATCAATAAACATGTAGTAATATTATGGATTCTACATTCAACTTGCAATTCAAGAGTTTGACATGTAGCTCACAAAATTCAATTCACAATTAAACTAGTTTGCATGAAACTTGGGACAAATCATGGAATTAGATCATCATTAACATCATAATCATTAATACATTCAAGATCCAACATGAAATCCATAAAATCAATTAACTTGTAATTAGAAAGAGTTTCTTGAACTCCAAGGGTGGAAAGAAACCCTTGGATGAACACTTCACATACCTTGGTATTCAAATTTGCGAAGAATGATAGAGTGTTCTTGAAGGCTAAATCTTGAATTAGAGATCCTAGGGTTTGCTTCTTGAGAATTTTTGAGAAAGATGAATGGATTTTGCCTCTAAAGGGGCTTAATTTTGTGTTTTGGGGGCTGACATAAGGTGGGAAAAGACCCAACTACCCCTGAGGATGCGGCTTTTTAATTACTAAAAATTGGACTAGCGATGCGCAGACCGACGCGTTGCGTCGTTGGCATCGACGCGATAGTCAACGCGCCACGTTGAGTCCATATTAGTTCACTAGAAATAGCACTGGGAGCTGAGGAAAAATACTCATCGACGTGATGGGTGACGCGACGCGTCAAGATCGCATCGATCCACTGGTTTGAGATTTCAAATGTGTTTCAAACAAAGTTCAAAAAGTCCAAAATTTGTCCGAGAACACCTACTGACATTCCTGATCATGAATTAACCTAAATATTGATATTTGAAGGTCATAAGGGTCGTGAAAAAGGATCACCAACTTACAAAGGCTAAAATAACTCTAAGTATGAAAACTTCACTGAAATTTTCTAAGTTCGGGACCCCTTAACAAGCTTTAAAGGTCTGAGTTAAGCTTAGGATTTTGCGGGGTCTTACAGGGCACTACTCCTTACATCTATCCCAAAACATTACTTTTTCTACATCTCTATTATAATATGGAAACCATAAGTAAAGGACATGGGAAAACCATAACCGACCATTTTAACCAAAAACCCAACCTATAATTGAACACCCAAAACCATACAACAACTATGCCATGAAATTAATTCATAAAAACCATGCCTTATAATATCACTCAAGTACCCACCACAACTATTGGAATATCTACCAATCATAACTTTCAAGCCTACCGCTTAGTTACCCGCGGTATGATCTATTCTTCCAAAGATCTAGTACCATTTAATACTTCACAAAGGTTTCCAACACCTATTCCTTTCCTAACCATTTCTCATGAAAACACCCTTACCTTACCTTCTAAAACCTTAAATCTGGTAGTCACCCTAGACTCTCCCCCACTTAGGGACTTCTACATTTCCCATTTCACAACATCATTATGCCTCTAATGCCACTCAATCCTTAAGCAAAAAGAATTTCTTAAGGAATCTAATTACAAGACATATCCATGCCACCCAAGGCAAGACACCAAAATAGGACACGGCATTATAAAGAAGAAGTATTTCATAACAACCGTTTAGGTCATAATGAAGAATCAACCCGAACAAACCATACCATAAAAGGAGTCCTTAGAATTAGACACTGAAAGGAACACAACCACCTATACCATAAGTATTGCAATGTAGAGTCTAGAATCATATCCAGGGAATAAGACGAATACAAAATAAAAGCCTTAGTCATAAGCGTTATAGGAATGCAGGTAACACTAGTAGAGTACTCTCTTAAACAAGATAGAAGAGATCTCTAGATTATGCAACCCAACCTCCCCATAAATTCCACCGCTAAAAAAAAGTTTTAAGGTTAACCACCAACCTTCATCCCATTATACCAACGAACACAATTCTCCGCTCTAATGGGTATCACCGAAGACATACACCAAGGACGCTTGGTTCTCCTATACCTAAAACCTTAGTCATCCCAATTCTACCTAGAGCCCAATATATATATACGAGCTTCTTGATCTAATCCATCCAATGAATAAACCTCCAATCTACTAGTTCCACCTAAACTCCTGACCTTTATGGTACAACTCTCCTATTTTTGTATTCCCCAAGCCATCAACCTTACCCATTCCGCACACCATATCCAACCTATCAATTGATGTGTGAGCAGACGCTAAAACATTTGAGGCTTTTAACTGAGAATAACTTCAAAGTATTAAGCAACTTTTATCATTTTTTATTGTTTTATCTTTGATTTTGCACTAAAAGCCAAGATTCATGAGAACCAACAAGGATGGAAGCAAAAGAGTTGAAATCGGAAGCAAATAGAAGAGAAGTGTGACTGACGACATTCCTGATAAGTTGTCATCCCTGTGATAAGTTATCGACTTCATTGTCAGCCTTAGACAGATAATGGACCTCAGCTTAAAGTTGTGATGACATTTCCTGATAAGCCATCAAAGAGTTGATAGGACGTCAAAGTTTTCGTCAGCCTCAGGCAGAACATAGGAGCTGAGGTAGAGAAGTGATGACATCCGTGATAAGTCATCAAAGATCTGATAGGTCATCATATTTTATTGTCATCCATATTTTATTGTCATCCTTAAGCAAAAAGTGCTAAAACTGAAGAAGGAGTTGATGATATTTATGATAAGTCGTCAGGCTTCTGATAAGTTATCACGAATATCGTCGCCTAATTTGAGGAATTATTAAACTCTACGATTTTTCTTCCTTATTTAGGCTAAACTATTTAAAGTCTTGTTTAGGGTTTTCTAAGGGGTTCCAAACCTAAGTTGGAGACACATATTTTGTTACTTTTCTCTCTAGTTTCTTGGCTTGAAAAACAATTAACTTTAAAGAGATTTTCATCAATATTTTGGGATTTTCATTGTGATCCAATTGGAGAATCACTAGTTATTATTCATCTTGTGGTAAGTTTATCTTTCAAATCATGAATACAACTAGTTGTTTCAATTTTTGCATTATGAGTGGATAAATCCCTTTAACCCGAATTATGGGATCTAGGGGTAAGTCTTGATAAGATGCTAAGTGTTCAAGATTCGAAAGGTAATAGGACTCCTTGATAATTTCGAGGTTTTAATTATCGTCTATTGGTTGCAAACAATAGATAACACCTGCTTTGATTTGCTTGAGATAAGAAATTGATTATAGTAGGAAGTGAACTATCAACAGGGACTTGGAAACACTAAAAACTTCCATTTAATAATTAACGTTGTAACAAGGTTGATTAACCTGAGGTAAAGTCTGGTCAGCGAATATAAATTCCCTAAGTCCGAGAGGATTAGGTAATTAAATGCTTAAGTAGGTCGAGATACATTTAGGTATAACTTCGATAAATAGAATCTGTTGTCCTACCTACTGTGAGAATCTTGAATCACTATTCGCATTTGTCAAGTACCAAAACCTCTAGTGAACATAATTCTGGTTTTTCCATAAACTCTTGATTACAAACACCAAAGCTAAAGTGACCAACAATTATTTGTTAAACTCAAAAAAACCCCATCTCAGGAAACATCCAACTATCAGTTTATTAAAGCGCAAACGACTTAAGTTCACACCATTTTCCCTGTGGGATTCGACCCCAACCTAGTTGGGTTATATATTGACAACGATCGCTTATATTCTCATTAGAGAGGTGTAGTTTGAGCGTTATCACCAATTTACCTCTACAATTTTGCATTGCTATCCTGGAGCTATCATACTCCCCTTGTCAAAATCAAACGTCTAAGATTCAACTTAGTGTCCATCAACCTCCATGTACTACTTTCAAAGTACCCAATATAGAATGGAATATACATATAAGGTCCTCCCCCACTAGAAGGACACCTTATCTTCCTTAGTCATTCATTAACAACCTATATCCATGGAACCATCCCCCTTATGCATGAAAGCACAGAATCACCCCATCGAGGAAACACTAGAATAGATGGAACCTTTATCTAAAAGGTTTCTTAATTGCCCCTTTAAGCTCCTTTAACACAACCAGAACCATCCTATAAAGAAAGAATAGAAATTGGATGAGCGTCCAAAATAAGACCAATCCTAAACCAACTTCCCCATGAGAAAGACATCACGAGGTTCATCAGAAGGGACATCAGAAAGTTCATCCATCACCAAAACCAAACCAAAGAAGGATCATTCGAGTTAGAACCTTTAACCCAAACGAAATAATAAAGACATCCCTTTGGAGACCAATCTCTGAGTTTTAAAATATGATCTAACCTTTCCCTCAATAGATAGGGAACAAAACCATCTTCCCATTTCATAAATAACTCACTATGGAGTCTAAAGACAACCTTTTTACGAATCCAACCATCTAATAATGAATAGCACGAGTACAGCAAATCCATTCCCTAGAAGGACATTGAAATCCACCATATTCGTGTCAAACAAATCCACCAAGACCCCTTCAATACTAACAGGTACCACTCACCCCTTATAGACTCTTTTGGCAATCGCAGAGTCACCTACCGAGGTAGAAACAAAAGAAGAAAAGAGTCCAAAATAACCTTAAGAACAAAATACACAACCACAAATAGGGTCACAAAAAAGAGAGGACCCTGGACCAAGTAAACTACACACACCACAAAGAAGGTAGTTTTTAATATACCATTGTCGGCATCAAAAGATGGCTCAGACTCCCAAGGGATAGCAAAAATGTTGAGATGATCCTGACCAGTACCAAAGCCAAGGGTAAGAGGAGCAGCAACCGATACCCTATTTGCCCAAGCGGCAACCCTTATAGGACACTCCTATTACATGTAACCTAATTGACCACAACTAAAACACCAATTCTGTCCTTCATCGAAACAACCATGGTGCGACCGACCACAAAATTTATAAAGAGGATAGGATAATACAGATTGGGCCCCATTGGCCCAAGATTGGGCACCTTATGCCCTAGAAAAATTTACCAACCTGAAAACACCTACCTCCCAAGGTATTTTGGTAAGGAGCACACGCTATAGAATAGGAGTTAGGACACACCCAACTCTTTCTTTTGGACCATTTACCACTATACCATTGGCATCCCCTTTGGTCCAGGAAATCAAGACCCCTTACATTGCCTACTTCCCAACCATGCCTCATTCCTACACATAACAATAGGACCGGACTGGCGTGATAGACTTGTCACTATCTAGGTCAATAGGTTAATAGAATAACGAAACTCGACATTGGTAACCTCTTCTTGAGGTAACCAAGAATGAGTGTCACATTCCAAAATAGGGTCAGTAGAGACTGGTAAGACTCCACGGGAAAACCAGAAGCTGTGACTCTTGACCGGGTCTGTGCCCTATGAGTTGGACTAGATCTATCCATGTTGTCCTTGAATGGGGCAGGTGAGTTTCCATGAACTTTAGATCATCGAGAAGACATGATCCAAAGAGTGAACTAAGGAAGATTCAGAGAAGAGTTCAGGACCTTAGACTCCATAGCTCGAAGTAGAACAACCAAGAAAGTAAAACATTCCTAGATGCCTTGTAGCCTACTGATTATAAGTGTGGTGCACGACACATGCATAAACAAGACTCTACTCAACACGACTTTGTGGAAACCCCATGACACCAAAACCTAATGCTCTAATGCAAACTTGACACAACCCGAACTGGGTCCTTGTCGTAATAGGCAATCTAAAGTCTAACCAGGACCGGAGACCACCCCCGATTCCCAACCCAACCAATAGACATGTACCCTGAATCGGATGAACTCCAATTTGAAAACAAAATAATGTATTAACAATGTGGTGACTTTGGTATAAGCTATATCTGAGGCCATCCCAACCAAGTCTATCTACCCAATAATCAAAACCAACCATCCAAGTCAATCAATAACCATGCCAAGCCATAAACCAAAATCAAAATAATAACCCAAGGTATATAATATATAAATCATAACCAATCCATACCATACCCCAAGCCCACAGTTGTCCATACAAAGCCTCTAGACCAAATCAAAGAGTACCTAACCGTGACATGCCCCCGACATAGACATAAACCAAGTCTATAAAAGACAAAAATACATAAAGTAATCCATGACAAGAAATAGATGGCTTTCAAACTATGAAAGCTCAGCACTCCAATCCAATAGATGATCCCAGAGTAGAATCACTAAGTAGGGGGAGTAGAATAACCGGTTCCTGCATTGCGTGGGGATAAGGCCGCTCGAAAATGGGTTAGTGGGCGAACACTAGCATGAACTCAGGATAAGGATAAAATAATGTCAGTATCATAACGCACATCAGATAAACCTACAGACAAAATAAGAGACAGTATCATCATCACCAAGGAAAGCATATTTCAGATGAAAGGGTAGAGCCTTAATTTCTAGCTTCAATAAATGCCTTGGGGGAGGGGCTAATAGGTTTATACAAAGTATCAAATTCAGTCTTTCTGGAAATAATGCCTGCCACATCCAGAGTTTGAACTATTTCAACTACTTTAAAATGACCAAAAAGATCATATCCCACCAATGCTCGCTCCAAGGGATTCTTGGACGTAATAAGGTAAAATTTAGACTTAAGATACAAGACTGTGATATCTAACAGTTCTTAATATATTGCAGGCAAATTCATTGACTTGTACACATCGAACACCTAAACCTTGTCATGAGCACATGTGGTCAACTGTCATGCATCTCCATCAATTAATGAATGCTTAGTTGTTAAAAAAGAAAGTCCCAAAATAAATAAGACTTCTGAATCAGCATCAAAATTAAGAATAATAAAATCCACCAGGAAAATAAGTGACCCTACTTGAACCTATACATCTTTAATAATTTCATCTGGTCTGGCAAGCGAACGGTCAGCTAACTATAAAATAACTATGGTGGGTATTAGGTTGCCTAGCATATTTTTCTGAATAATGATGTGGGCATAAGATTTATGCTCACCCCAAGATCATATAGACCTCGAGCGCTTATTGATTGCCCAATTGTAATCTAAATGGTAAATCTCCCTGGATTTTTCAGCTTTGTGGGCAACCTGTTCTAGATTCGTGATGTGAACTCCTCAGTAAGTGCCATAGTAGTGCATTCAGTTAGGTGATTCTTATTGGCCATGATATCTTTTATGTACTTAGCATACTTTGGAACACTCTACAAAAATATCAAAGAGAGGTAGGTTAATATGAACCTGTTTCAATACATCAATAAAATTCTCGTAACAAGCTTCTTCTTTGTGTTTCCGTAGCTTTTGTGGAAAAGGTGGAGGTAACTTCATACTTTCTACTTTGATGTCTTTGCTTTTAGCTTTTTCTTTTAAAACCTTCTCTTTATCCTTTTCTATTTCATCATCAGTAGCCTTGTGATTCACCTGCTTAGGTTATAACTCCTTGATATGCATCCCACTCCGAGTAGTGACTGTATTCACCTATTTTGGATTTGGATCAGTATCACTAGGTAGACCTCCCTAAGATCTAGTGTTCTATGCTCCTATAGTCTGACCTATTTAAACCTCTAAGTTTCTTGTAATTATCTGTTGGTTCGTCATATCTACAACAAACTGTGATTGAGTATCCATAATCTGCTTTGACATCTCTTTAATATTGCTAAATTAAGTAGTGGCTTGATTCCTTGGAACATGTTTTTACTGTTTCTGATTTACTGGCCCATGGTATTGATTTGCATTTTGTGCCTAATTTCCATCCTATGAGAAATTGGGATAATTTCGCCAGTTAGGATTGTAAGTATTACCAAAGTTCTCATGTCCTTGTCAATTAGCATTTCTCACATAATTAACAAACTCTAGATTGTGTCACAAGCCTCCATTATATGATTACTGCTTCCGCAAACCTTTCACCAAGTTTGAGCCTAATAAACTACATTTGTTGTGGCTTGTATGGACTGTGTGATCCCCAAATTCTTATTTCTAAACTACGTAGTTATCTAATTTTGTAATACAGCAATCTGGGATGATATAGCCATGAACTGATCAACCTCTAACATACCTACAACTTTCTTTGGAGCATCAATAACATCAGTATGCCACTCAGGATTACCCTGTGAAATCTGATTCAGCAATGTGTATAATTTATCATACGTCTTTTCTAGAGCCTGTCCACCTGCAGCTAAATCCAGGAGAATCTTGGTGTTTGGATCAAGACCCGCAATGAAAGTATGTACTAGCACATCATTAGTTGGATGTGATGAGGGCAATTTCTGAGCATAGCCTTGAATCTTTTCCAAGTTTGGTAAAGATTTTATCTATCTTTCTGCCTGAAACTCAGAATCTCACTTCTCAAATGTGTTATCTTCCCAGGTAGAAAGAATTGAATTAGGAATTTCTGAGCTAGATCATCCCAGAAAGTAATGCAATTCGGTGGTTCAGCATGTAGCCACCTTTTTGCTTCTCCCAACAGAGAAAAGGGAAAGAGAATCAGTCTGACATAATTAGTAGATACCTTAGTAGGAATGTAGGTATTACTGATCTTAAGAAAGTTTTGTGTGTGCTGTTGTGGGTCCTCATGAGATAAACCTGTAAATTGCCCACTCGTGTGCAAGAGTTGCACCAAAATTTTCTTCAATTCAAATTGACCACTAGTATCTAGCTTGCGGATGCAATTAGTAGCATTGTTTGTAAGTGGGATTGCCACTGCACGAACAGTTCTAGCTTCTGCTCTAGCAGGAGCGGTTGGAGCCATCGGAGTTGGAACAATTAGAACAATAGGATTAGGATTCACCAGATCTCCCATTTGAATTTGACGAATTGGGTAGTGAAGTGTTGTTGCTCTTTTCCTTTGATGAAATATCTATTCAGGTTTTGAATAAGGCTCAACCAATTCCTTTCCTCTTGCCAGCCCGATACGTCATTTTTCCTACAAAAGTCATCCACTAAGATCAAGTTTTTAACACTTAAATTTATTATCAAATGCGAAACTTTAGAAAATTACTAATTATTTGAGTCCCTGACAATGACACAACACGCAAGTGCACGTGATCGTACAAGTAATATAGTGACTCAAAGAGTCGGATATCGTATCCATGAGAACTACTTGTTTAGTAATTTACTTAACTTCAATTTTGACAATAATGTATTCAAGTGCTTTAGAGTATCAAAATGGGTTAAATAATTTAATGAATAATTTAACAACTAATAAATAACAAAGTGTACCAATCACAACGTAAACTAGGTTGTAAACAATATGAGAGAATTCCAGGGTTGAGGAACTAATAACAATCCTATAAATCTCTATCCTTATCATGGGCATGTTGATTATCGGGTTATTGATTCGCTGGGTTTAGATTATGATTATGGTTTCTGAGTCTCTAATTTTCTACCTAAATGGACATTACAACTACATCGTTGAGCGTGGATGCAATAATCCGTTTAGATGCTTTAATTTATCTTCTTGTAATTGAACCAAACAAGGATTCTAGGTAAATTTCTATCCTAGCCGTTACTTCACATCCTTCATTATATAGAAGAGTACAAACTTGCTCCTTAAAATCTTTGATCTATCCCAATGATTCTCCTTCCGGGTTCACAAAGGGATTGTAGATGTATTCTAATGGTGGCCATACATTAAAATAGTGGAAAGAAGAGAATAAGAACAACCCCATGCGATAAATTAACATTAACCACTCTAAGAATATCAAAATATAACCATATTCTCTGCCTCAACCCCAGAACAAGGGTGTTTATCCACTCATGCTCGAAATTAACATCAAAGAAATAAAATTAACCAAACCAAAGTCAATGTTCAAAGATAAAAAATGGAAGAACCCTAATAAAACACTCATAATTATTTTTGCCTTTGTTATACGTATGCCAAGATGATTACAATTTTTATTAAGTGTCCCTTTTATACTAGGGCAGCAATCCATGAAAATTACTCAGCTCCATGCTACGGAGATCATCGCGGATACTAGGGTCTGTGCCACGAGGCTATCGTGGACCTTCAGTAGAAATTGCTCTTCGAAATTTACTAGCCTCCATGCCACAAAAGTTATCGTGGACACTAAGTTCTATGGCCTGGGGCTATCACGGACCTTTACTGTGATTTGCCATTGGAATTTAATTCATCAGCGTGCCATGGAGGTTAACGCAAAGGCTAATCTCCATGGCATGGAGGCTTGTCATTTTCCTCCTTTCCAACTCTTTATATATTGTCTTGATTTTGAGCTTTGTCCATGCTTTCCGAACCTTTTTCTGATATCTTTATGCTCTACATGTTACTCCAATTACTCCTATAATCCAAAGGCTTCTTGATAATGCATTGAAACATGTTAAATTTCATCACAATCAAGCCCTGCAACAACTAATCATGTCCATTAGATCGAAAATACAATTTTAGCTCAAACATAATACAATTAACAAGTTTTAGCTCATAGAACATGTATAAATATGGATAAATGTTGGCACTTGGACGTATAAATATGCCCAAGATCACATACAATGCCTAAAATAGATCCATTTAGATACTCAAACACTAGATTTTATTATAAGAAAATTTAATAAAGCCTAGAAACTTGTCCCACTAAACACCAGCATCCAAAACATATGCTCAAAGTATGTACTCAAAAACCCAAATAGTCCACTCAGGCTGGCCATTAGTCTAGGGGTAAAAAGTTATGCAAAGATCGACCTGGGTACTCAACTCCTTCTGATAATCTCACTAAATGTTAGAGGTGAACTAGAACCTCTATAAAAGGGGACATTGGCACCCTTTGAAGATAAACCACCTCTCGAACATAAATTTAAGTCAATTTGTCAGCACTATAGGAATACTGAATGGGTAGATAAATGACAAGACTTGGTCTACTAATAAATGATGACCCAAATGTTATCAAAACCTTGAGAAATATGCAACAAACCAATTACAAAATCCATAGTAATATGCTCCTACTTCCACTTAAGAATATGCATTCTCTGAAGCAAATCACCAGGTCTCAAGTGCTCAGACTTTGCTGGCTAACAACACAGACACTAAGTTATGAAGTTTGTTATATCCTCCTTTATCCTGCATAACCAGTAATGTTGCCTCAAATCTTTATGTATCTTAATTACGCTAGGATGAATGGATTATCTAGAATAATGAGCCTCCTCAATATCAACTGAATCAAATCACCAATCTGTAAAACTCAATACGAACTTCAAATTCTAGATGACCTCTAGGTCTAAGGTGGCTTTTCTGGCCTCACCCATCAAAACCTGATCTCGAATCCCACATAATCAGCTATCTTGAAACTATCACCCCTGAATCTACTCCAAAAAAGTAGACTGATCCTCAATAAGGGTAATAATCCTTATAGGATCAGAAATATCATGTCGAACCAGCCTGTTGGCTAAAGACTAATGTCCAAGGCTAACGTGTGCTTTGAAACTAACAAGAAAACAAAATTCCCCATACTCATCGCCTTTTGACTTAAGGCATCTGCTACCATATTTTCTTTGCTTGAATGGTATAAAATAGAAATACCATAGTCCATTAGTAACTCTAGTCATCTTTGTTGCCTCGAATTAAGATACTTCTAGCTCACAATATACTAAAGACTATGATGATCAGTGAATATCTCACAATGAACACCATAAAGGTAATGCCTCTAAATCTTAAGTGCAAAAACTGCAGTAGCCAACTCCAAGTCATGGATAGGGTAGTTACACTTGTGTAACTTCAGCTATCTAGAAGAATACACTATCACTCAACCCTGTTATATAATATCATAACCTAAACTAATACCTGGAGCATTGTAATAGACTGAAATCTCCTGGCTTTCAACTGAAAGAGTCAAAATCAAAGTTAAAGTGAGTAAGGCCTGGAGCTTCAGAAAGTTCGTCTCTTACTCAGGGGACCACTATAGTGGGACATCATTCCTAGTCAATCTAGTCAATGGTACTACTATAGAAGAAAACCCATAAATAAACCATTTGTAGTAGCCTGCCAATCCAATGAAACTGCTAACCTCGATAGGAGTTGTAGGCCTAACCTAATCACAAACTACCTCAACCTTTTTCGGGTCTATCATAATCTTGCCCTTGGACACCATGTGTCCCAAGAATACAACAGACTTAAGCTATAACTCACACTTTGAGAACTTATCATCAAGTTGTTAATCTCCCAAAGTATAGAACATAATCCTCAAATGTTTCTCTTACTCCTCCCTACTCCTTGAGTAGATGAGGATGTTATCAATGAATACTATCATCAAGGAGTCCAAATAAGGCCTGAACACATAGTTCATAAAGTTCATAAATGTTGTTGGGGCATTGATCAACCTAAAAGACATTATCAAGAACTTGTAATAGTTATAGCGAGTCTTGAAGGTTTTCATAGGGATGTCCATTGCTCGAATTCTTAACTGATAGTAAACAGATCTCAAGTCGAATTAAGAAAACATGACTACAGCCTAAAGCTGGTCAATTAAATTATCAATATGCGATATCGTATACTTATTTTTTATTTTTACCTTATTCAAGTGTCGATAATCAACACATATACTTATAGGTCATCCTTTTTCTTCACAAGTAAAATAGGGTCACCCTAAGGAGAAATACTCAGTTTGATAAAACTATTACCTAGAATATCCTAAAGCTGAACATTAATCTTTCTTTGCCTGGCAGGAGCCACCAGATAAGGTGAAATAGAAATAGGCCTAGTGCTTAACTCAATATCAATGCAAAGTCAGTATCACACTATGGTGGAAGTCTAGGTAAGTCGGTAGGAAAGACATCAAAAAACTCACAAACCATATGAATAGTGTCAAGGGAATGAGTATTGGCATTGGTATCATGGACATAAGTAAGATAAGACAAACACCCCTTCATCATCATCCTCCTACCCCAAATATAAAAATTTATCCCTATTGGTACATAACTATCAAAGCCTTGCCACACGATCAGGGAAATACCGAGCATAGATAAGGAAATAGTCTTGGTGAATTATTCTAAGACTACGTGATAAGAGTATAATAAGTTCATGCCTAGTCTAAGAAGCCTCCGACCACTACCACACTGCCAAATTAATGATCCATATATCAATACGAGAAGAGTGGTAACCATATTTTGAATTTACACTTTGGGTTTAAATTGGGTTAAAAATCACCCATGGGGCTTGTTTACAAAATTCAAAAATTAAATATGTAATTGTGTCCCTTGTGGGTCAATGATCATGAGCTCAAAATTTGAGCATGACCAGCCCCCAAATTAGAGTCCAAAATAGCCCCACAAATCAAAGGAAAATCAAGAATTTAACTAGATAATTAAACCAGAATTTAGGCTAGAACTTACAAATTATAGATGGGAAATTTGATCAAGAATCAAACAACAATCTAACTTTAGATCCAAATTATTGTTCCATGGTGATTTCAAGCTCCAAAGGTCCAACTATAGAACTTTTAGGTAAAAATGGAGAAAGATATTAAGTAGAGGGTATATATACAGATACCTTTGGTTAAATAGAGGTGTATTGCTTAAGCGGTATCACATAAGCAATTGACCCACTGCTTAAGTGGTGGTCACTACTTACTTTTCCTTTGGTATAAGCAGCTCCCAAGTCATGTAAGGGATTTTAAAAAAGAGAAGGAGAGTCTGTTCAAGCTGTGTGAATTGACATTAGCTCTAGCCACAAAAGCAACTCCACTTAAGCGATCAAAGGGACACAAAAGCGGCTACGCTAGCTGCTACATCAGAAATAATAGGTAAGTCTAAAAAGAGAAAAATGTTATGTTAGCTCAGGAGATTATTACAGATATTGGGAAAAGAGAAAATCCTGCAAATGTACTTATCAAACTAGATATGGACAAGGCTTATGATAGGGTAAGCAGGAATTTTTCGGTCAAAGTGCTTCAAAAGATGGGTTTTGATAATGAGATAGTTGATAAGATTTGGAGACTACTGGCTAATAATTGGTACTCTGTACTAATAAATGGTCAAGAATATGGTTTCTTTCATTCCACTAGGGGGTAAAGCAAGGGGATCCTTTATCACCTGTTTTATTCATTTTATCTGCAGAAGTTCTTTCTAGAGCTCTGAATTCATTATATATGGAAAGTGGTTATAAGGGTTTTGGTCTACCAAAATGGAGTGATGATATTAATCATCTTGCTTATGCATATGATACCATCATATTTGGATCTTCAGATAAAGATGCTTTGCAGGTTCTAATGGGGATTATCATGAGATATGAAGAGCAATCTGGACAATTGATAAACAAAAAGAAGAGTTCATTTTATATGTATCATAAAGCTGCTCATTCACACATTAGGGAGATGGAAGAATGCACAGATTTTTCTAAGGGGAAGTTTCCATTGATGTATTTGGGATGTCCTATAGGGCATGCAAGGAAAAAAGGTGCACTTCTCTGATTTGATGAAGAAAGTTCAAGGAAAGTTGCAGGCATAGAAAGGAAAGATGTTATTATTTGGTGGTAAAGCTATTTTAATTAATACTGTTCTATCAAGTATTCTCATTTATTTATTATCTGCCATTAATCCTCCTAACTGTGTTATTTATGATTTACATAGAATTTTTGCTAGATTTCTATCAAACTTTAAAGAAGTGGGCAGAAATAAGCATTGGATGGCTTAGGATGATATTTGCAGTCCTAAAGATGAAGGGGGTTGGGTTTTACATCATTATTTGATGTTTATAAAGTCATGTTTGCTAAACTATGGTGGATTTTTAGAACTCAAAAATCTTTATGGATCAAATGTGGACTAATTATTGTAAGAAAGTCAGACCTCAACTAGTAGAGTGGAGGAGTGATTCTTTAATATGGAAATACATGCTTGAAGCTAGGGACATGTTTGATCAACATATATGGTGGGAACCTAAATGTGGTCATTCAAGTGTTTTGTATGATAATTGGACACAGTTGGGGGCATTACATTACTTACTTTCTATTGATTTATACAGAAATTATCAGCTAGAAGAAGTGAGTCAATGTTTTAGTAATGAAGAATGGAATTCTGATCTCTTGTAGTTAAATTTTGGGAATGAAGTATGTAATCATGTTGTGCAGAATATGAAGTGCAAATAAGAGAATGAACATTAGGATAAAGCATGGTGGATGTTGAATATTTCTAGAAATTTCAGTGTTAGATCTGCCTCAGACTTTGTGAGAAATAAAAAATAGAATTTTTTGATCTATAAAAGAATATGGATGAAGGGTATTCCTTTTAAGGTTTCATTTTTAATGTGGAGGTTGTAGAAGAAAAGATTACCAATGGGTGAAGTTTTTATTAGAACTGGTATTTGTGAAGAGGCTCTATGTTGTTGTGATAGTAGAATTGATGAAACTTTTGAGCATCTATTTATGACATGTTCTAAGGATAATGGTATATGGGTTTATTTTGCAGCATGTACAGGTATTAAAGGTCCTTTATTACAAATAAAGGATAGTGTATTTAAATGGTGGAATGTGTCCACAAGTGCAAAGTTAAATCCTATTTTTAAGGCTATTCCTATATTTATTTTATGGCAGATTTGGAAAGGTAGAAATGTCATTAAACATGGAGGTAAGATGACATTATGGAGCATGAAAAGAGAAATAACTAGAAATTTAGTGTTGTTGACTAAAACACTATATCCCTGGTTTAGATCTATTCCAGAATCATGGCCGGAATTACTAAGTTTTCTTCAGAATTATTTTCCTAGACTTGTTTATTCTATGGTGTATTGGTCAGCTCCTAGATCTGGGTTTTTTAAATGCAATAGTGATGGAACATCTAAAGGGAATCCTGGTTTCAGTTCTAGTACTTACAGTATTAGAGATGATCAAGGAAATCTGGTGTTTGCAGAATGTAGAAATATTGTGGTGTCTAATTTAATGGTTGAGGTGATGGCTATGAGATTGGGCTTGGAATACTGTGTTGATGACAACCTATTTCCTTTGATTTTAGAGACTGATTCTTTGACTGTTAAAAATTTTGCAAAAGGAAATTGGGAGATTCCTTGGTTAATAGCTATGGAAATAAGAAGAATTTGAGAGTTAATGAAAGTGGTATAGGTGGTCCTGAATCACATCTACAGGGAGGGAAACAAAGTAGCCGATTTTATTGCTAACAGAATTTTTGTTTTTGCAAGAACAGAAAGATTAACTTTTCAACTTATCAGTAATTACCAAAGGAAGCTAAAGTTCTACTGAACATGGATAAATTTCAGGTCCTAATCTCAGATTTAGAAACATTCAAAATGGGGAATATCATCTGGATAGCCAATTATGAAAACAGAATTCATTTTCAATAAACCACAACAACAGTTACGCAGGTTATGCAATTTTAAGCTGGTTGATAGAAAAGCATACATCACTTGCGAAAATAACATAGGGTAACCACAATATGTGATAATTATAATTGTATGGAGAATTTACCTGATTTATTTAGATTAATACTCGATTTGGGTTTTAGGACAGTGGTATTAGCTCCTTCGCTGAGCTCAACCTGTTAAAAATTTAAAATGAGTAATAATCTTGAATAAATCAAGTAAAAGGAAGAAGGGAAATGGAAAAACTTATTTGAGGAGAAGAAGTATAGATCTTTGATGAGTGAGATGGAGAAGTCTCTGATTGAATGATTTCATGGAATTTGTGAGAATTTAAATTGCCCAAGATAAAATGCACTCAAAGCTCAGTCAATTTCATGAATTTACACTTCCAAAATCCAAAGGAGAAAGATATTTCCAACTCAATGTTATTATCTATTCAAGATGCGAAATTAAGAAGAGAATTATACAAGCTTAGAATAATCTCATCATTGCTTGTAGAAGAAACTGAAGAGCTTAGGTCGAAATTTCTTTGGAGATATCGGAGTGTTGTATCATAGATGAAGATGCAACAAAGGAAAGAGACTGTCCACTTTCCTATTTGGTCATTTTGTTTTGTTTTGTATATGTATTCGGGTCTAGGCCACTTAATGGGACAATATTTTGTACAAATTTTGTTGAAAATCAATAAAAGGCCATGTTGGCCTATTTAAATTAAAAAGAAGTCTAAAAAGGCTCTGACTGAGTGCTTGGGATTAATTCAAAACCCTTTTATGCAAATTAAATATGCTATCCTATTGAAAATGTCATCTTAGACTTAACAAAATCGATGAAATTCCCAATAAAGGTCATTTTGAACAAAAGCAGGTCCCACACCTAACCTTCTATTTTAACCAAAAACCAACTAAAAGCATAAAATGAGTCTAGAAGCCTTAGACCTGAACCAAAGGTTCTTCTAGCTCAAAATCTATATTTCAAATCAAAAGAAACTATCGGAAATTTTATTAGACCATTTACTTAAAGTTTAGCTAAAGATCAATTTCTCAACTTCAAAAGCTCCAAAACAGAAAAAATTGGCATTAAAATCAAACGAATTGTTCAGAAACTGAACTACTGATTCCACTAAGTCATAAATAACTTGGGGATACTTGGAAAGTTCTAAATGTAGAAAATGCTCAGAGAAAAGGAAAAATAATGCAAAGGGTCAATACACTAATAAACTTATCTGATAGATATATGGCAAAAAGCTTACCAACAAAATTGGCATTAACATCCAAAGTTGTAGTCTCAGTTTAACTAACTTTAATCTTGTGATGGAGCTGAGTAAGTTGAGAAACTATTTTTTGCTCAACTGATAAATATCTGAATGAATGTCCATACAGACTGATAATCTCCTTCTCCAGGACTAACAGTTGCATTATTCTCACATTTTCATGCATCCTCTTAAATCTAGTGAACTTGAAGTCTATTTGAAACCCAATAGTTTTGTAGCATTTATCAATTAAGTGCCCAAATTTTTTACAATGAGAACATACCAAGTTGGACTTTTTTTCTTTGAGATCACTACTTCCAATAACTTTGTGATTACTAACACAGTAGGAGGCAATATTTCTTAGAAAGTGTGAGTGAATAGAGACTTTTCTTTGTTGATCATTTGGCATGATGAGTAAGTATGCTAAACTGACTAAGGAAAGTGGGTTGATCATCAGTACATTGCTTTTTGCTGGAGAGTAGGTAGCATTAAAAACCATTAGGAATTAAATAAGCCTCTTATCCTGCAAAGCTTTATTAGATATTGTCTTTCCATCACAAATACAAGTGCAAGAACAATAATTCTTAGTGTTAAAAATGTCTTGTTCATCTAGATTAGTATAATACCATATTACATAATTTGTTTCTTGAACTAAATCACTCGATTCCTTTTACTAGTAACAGAGTTTTCCCTGATTAAGCTGTCTAAATTTATCTTCAAGATATTTTCAAAGATCCTGTATTGTATTGGAATGGATAACATTATCAATAATATTTTTGAAAAAGAAAATTGAACAACCAAGAGGTTACCATATCACTGCTTCCGTTCTAGAGTTAAGAGTATGATAAATCATATTATAATACCTTGTAACTTCCATTAATGAAGCCCAACTATTTTAACAGAGAGAGAAATAAGGATGGATCTTCTTTAACCCTCATAGCATTTCCTTTGAAGATAAAATGCACAGAAATATTTTAAGGGAGTATGAAGAATGGGGGAAGAAAGGTATGTTGGAACCATTACTGTGGATCCATCACCAGTCGAGGTCATAGCAAAAAAAAAATCATTGATATTGAAAGTTATTCATACTTCAATGTCATGTACAGATTTACTGAAAAAATAAATGCAGAAATTAGAGAAGCATAAAATTAGATGAGCAGAAAATAAAGAGATTGATTTGGAAACTTTTTATGCTTGATTGATTCACTAGTCACCTATTTATACATGTATTTATGAAATAAAAATAAATTAAAAGTACAAATATATCTATAAAGATATCCTAAATCTATTAGGCTTTGTGTAACGGTCCTAAACAATCTTAAAGAATTCATAGTTGGTCATCCACGACGACTGTGATTCTTTATGATCAAATGATTGAGGGAGGGTCAACACAATCTTCTTGAAGGACCAGGAGAAACATATGATCAACATATCATGGCACGAATGTGGTGTAATTTTTGTATTCTTTCACTTGATTTCTTCGTCTTCTTTATTTCCTTGTGTGTGTATGATTGAAGTTGAATTTTCTTGAGATGATGAAGTACGTCCATTCTCAATAGCTTCTTTATAAAAAGCAAAAACAGAAATTAAAAAAATTGAAGAGACAACAGTAGAATAAAGAAATTGTTATATAATATAATACTATCACTTCTCCTTTTCTTTTTTGGATCTAAGGGTCGTTTGGTTGGAAAACAAGTTATCCCAAGATTAGTTATTCCATTTTCAAGAAGGAATAAGAAAAATATTACAATTCTGGGATAACTAATCCTCGGATGAGTTATCCCGTGCATTTTGTTCCAACACAATATTGAATAAGCTCCTCTTCTAAATGAATCTCGAAATTAGTTATCCTTATCCCTCCTACCAAAGTACCCCTAAGTGTTTTTTTTTTTAAATGTCTTTTATATATGAGAATAGGTTCAGACTGGTTCATTGGATATGTTTTTTAGTAGCCTCCATCATTTGTATTTGTTAAAGATGAGTATCTAGGGGCTTCTTAAATATTTAACAAACTTTGAATGCTATATTTTATATTAATTATTTAAAAAATGAATTTAACTAGAAAAATTTAAAAAAAATTGTTAAAATCTCAAAAACACAAGGCTAAAACTACACCATAAGCCAAAAATAGATTTTAAAAAGTATTTTCCTTGTCCCAATTTATGTCATACTCTTTCTTTTTTTTTAATTGGTCAATAAAAGGACACATTTTTATTTTTAGTAATAATTTAAACATTGTTATTTTTAGTAATAATTTAACTTTAAACTTCTTATCTTATACTAGTTGAGATAATTTATAGTCACACTAATATATATATATATAACTTGTTTTAGACATCAAGATTTTGTCTCGATTCAGATCAAACACATAAGTCGTGACTGGGCACCTATAAGTCATTGTCATCCAGGCAAATCCTTTAGCTAAATCTTACAAATAATTAAGAATAATGGAAGAATAAAATACTAATAAACTCGTAACCACATATCTATATTCATGGAGCGCCAAGATGTGAGTATAATCAAATTGGAAAGCAACTTGAGAAATAAGAAAATAGACTATAACGAAATGGTAGAAGGCTTAACACAACCTTCTATCACATCCAAAAACAATCCCTAGGCGTGACTGACTCCCGCTAACCACTTGCTGGGAGAACCAATTTTCCATACATTTACAATGTCTACAAACATTGAGATAAAAACATATGCAACTCCACATGCATGAAATAATCATTAAATGCAAAGTAATTATTCAACCAGTTATCATATTATGAAAACAACAATACTTTAGATGATAAATCTCTAGCCCAAGTTCCACACTAATACCACAGAGCATCTAAACAGAGTTACATGAGTTCAACTTTCGAGCATGCAAACCCAACGAAAAGAAATATAATCTAAAAAGATATAAAGCTAAATGACAACCTCCACGAACAATAGAAAGGCTCACGTAAGAAATGAAATTCACACGTACAAACCGTCAGCCATTGGTCTCTCCCTCTTCAATGGTATCTGTAGACACATAAGTAAGGGTAAGCTATATATAAATATAACTCACTAAGATCCTCGACTTGCTACTTCAATACCCTTAAAAAAAGTGTTAGAAAATATAAGGCACAACAAAATACATAAATAATATGAACACAATAGCTCTTATAAGGTAATGCTCAATAAGATCCAAAAGGAAGTTCAAAAAAGCCACTCTGTATCTCATCTCAATCACCTCTCATGGCTTGTCATAAACGACAGTGAAGATGATCAGACTAGTACCCCAACAAGTTCACGGCAGCATTTTTAATGCCCCAAAAATATACTACGGCAGCAAGTGCAAGTTCCTAATATATTACAGCAGCATAAGTATACCCCTAACATATTGTGGCAACTATATATGCACCTAGAAACTGTAATGGCTGCGAAGAAAATATATTCAACGCTCCAACGCCACCCCACATATTACCACTAAGTCATTTTCACTACACTTCATAAAATACGTAACCACACCTAGTCAAGACCACCGATTCTACCAAGTTCACGCTTGTCCCAACACATGTATAGGGCAGAAAAATATATTTATTATTTTAATTTTTTAAAGCAGGTTTGAAAAGCAAGCTCTAAAGCTTAAAGTTTCTTACCTCGCTACCGGCAAATTCCCCAACTTTGCAATGTGTAGGACATCAACCAAATGACACCAATGGGATCAATCTAAATAAGATATTAAATAACAATATCAATTATGCTATTCGGGGCCAAGTCTCAATATCCCTAACTTTTAAACTAAGAGCTAGACCTTAATATCTCACACTGTATATATTGAATAAATGTTAATAATATTCTAATACATATATATATATATATGTATATATATATATATATATGTATATATATATATATGTATGTATGTATAAATACGTATCTCTCGTATAGTGATGTACATAGTAGTTAAAAGCTAGATAATTGAATCTATATATCCAAATATTTTCAATAATACGTTAACATCATATGATCGAGGTAATAATACACTATTGAAGTTATAATAATGAAGCCAATTAACCAACAATTCATCATATTAATACGTTGCATTAACGTAATCGAAATCTCCAATTCAATCTTTTTTAACCCAATTTCTAATCTCAATTTGACTCATCTCCTCAATTTTATTCTCAACCATTCATCATATTTGATCAACGGTCAATATTAAAATCAATTCTTACTATTTTTTTCTTGAAATTATGGGTGTGCATCGGTCGATTCGGTTTGATTTTATATATTATCGATTTGGTTTATCGGTTATCGATTTTTAAATAAATTATACCAATAATCAAATCAATAAGGTATTTTTTTATCAGTTTTTTGTTTATCGATTTTTAGTCCTTAACGGTTCGGTTTTCGATTTAACCAATAAGAAAATATGCATAAAATAGAAATAGTTGCAACTAATTAACAAGAAAAAAAACAAAATCTTAATTGCAGCAAAAATCCTACATGATGTGTTTTATTTTGCAAGAATCTTCAAACTTGAATAGGTTTTCGAGAAGGTTTGCCTACACTGTACCCTCCACAAACCTAATTTGTAGGACTAAATCAGTTTAATTGTGTTGACACCCAATTTTGACCTCACGATACCCCTCTCAGGCTTCTATTTTATATAGTAGTTTTACGTAACATTAATTCTCACATGCTTAGTTTATTTTAATATCAACTTCTTACTATTTTGCTCGTCATTTCTACATTTATTAAATTATCATTTTTCACAATTTATTAATTCAAATCCGACATTTTACATAATTTTTATTAATATTTATTTATTTTTAAGTAAATGTGCACATTCACAATTTACAAATGCATTGTCTTTATTATTACTACTATCGATAATTTTATATAACATTAATTTTTACATGCTTAGTTTATTTTGATATCGATGTCTTATTATTTTTCTCATCATTATCACATTTATTAAAATAGCGGGCCTAATTCAATTCAATTTTTCAATGTGTTTATTTTCTAGCCAGCTTGTAGACAATTAATGTCAATTTTAACCAAACTAATATTAATTCTATTTTTGACCCATTTTAAAGTAATTTTAATCTTAGCCATTGATCAAAATTGATCCAACGGCTGATGTTGACACCCAATTTTGACCTCTCGATACTACTTTTAGGCTGCTATTTTCTCAAAATTATTTGATTTTAATTATTAATATTTTTGTACACATTATTCTTATATTAAATACATATTGATGTATCACATTCATAATTTAGAAAAATGCACAAATCATTTTAGTACCATTTTCTATAATTTTTAAACTCAAATACGACATTTTACATAATTTTATTAAATTATTTTTTTCACGCAATGGTGCACACTCATATATTTTGCAAATATATTGTCTAGTTTTTCATTATTATTATTATTAGTAGTAGTAGTAGTAGTAGCAGTAGTAGTAGTAGTAGTAGTAGTAGTAGTAGTAGTAGTAGTAGTAGTAGTAGTAGTTTAATCGCACGTGTCTCACACGTGTAATATTTTATTATTTAAAATTAAATAATTTTATCTATTCCGTAATTTTTTAGTTAAGTGCAAAAAGTTCAAACAATATTTCTAAGACCCTTCACACTTTTAATATAGATATAGATATAGATATAGATATAGATATAGATATAGATATAGATATAGATATAGATATAGATATAGATATAGATATAGATATAGATATAGATATAGATATAGATATAGATATAGATATAGATATAGATATAGATATAGATATAGATATAGATATAGATATAGATATAGATATAGATATAGATATAGATATAGATATAGATATAGATATAGATATAGATATAGATATAGATATAGATATAGATATAGATATAGATATAGATATAGATATAGATATAGATATAGATATAGATATAGATATAGATTATAGATTATAGATATAAATTATAAAAATGGCAACCAATTGAATTTAATTTCTTCATGCCTTTAATTTTTGGCCATTTTTGTACTCAATTAATATCAAATTTAGTCAAATTGATATTAATTTTGATCTCTGTTGACACTCAATTTTGACCGCCCGATGCTCCTTTTAGACTACTATTTTAGAAAAATTATCAATTTTAAATGTTAGTATTTTTTGCACATTTTTCTCGCATCAAATAGATTTTTGACGTGTCACATTCATAATTTAAACTTATTTTGTTAACTTTTGGTATCATTTTTATGATTTATTAGTTCAGATACAACATTTTATATAATTTTTTAATATTTATTAAATTATTTTTCGTAAATATGCACACTCATAATTTATAAATGCATTGTCTTTATTATTACCAATATTGATAATTTATATAATTTCAAATGCGCCTTATTATTTTGTTCTCGTCATTATTACATAGTAGCCTAATTCAATTCAAGTTCACTATTCATTTATATTCTAGCCACTTCTATTTAATTTTACCCAATTTATTATAATTCTAGCCAATTTGTATTCAATTTTTAGTCAATTTGATATTAATTCTAATTTTTTAAATCATTTTTTTAAAACTATTCTAATCTCAGTCGTTGATCAGAATTGATCCAACGACTGAGATCAAGATCTTGCCTCCTTTCCTTTTATACACAAAAAAAAGGGGAACCCTAATCCATTTCCACAAACAACCGCACCTTCTCTCCCTCTCTCTCTCTGCAATCTCTCTCTCTCCCTAAACCTTTTCTCCATCATCAGTCAAGCGGCGATGTCGCAGCCCTCATGCCACCAGATGGCGGACCCCGCCGCTGTTCCAATTACCTACCCACCGGCATCCTCCACCCGTCGATGAACCCGCCCAGGTTTGGCAAAAAATGAGTGTCGCACCGACCCGGCCCGCGTAACTAACCCGGCCCGATAAGTCCTAGGGTTTTAGGGTTCCGGGTCCCGGGCCGGTTATTTTTTTTAAAATGGGCCCGGCTAACCCGGCCCGGCCCGGATAACTTAAAATAAAAATAGATTTTGGCTTTTGGGCCAAACTAGTCGTTGGCCCAACGGCTATATAGCCGTTTTTGGGTCCAAACGGCTAGTTTGGGCCCATTTATTAAAATAAAAAAAAAAATTAAAAAAAAATTTTTAATCCCAAAAAAAAATCTATAAATACCCTACAACTTCAAATCATTTTTCACTCTCTCAAATCTCAATTCTCAAATATTCAATATATTTAATTTCTTAAAGTGTTCACTTTAATTTTTTAATTTTTCGTTTACAAAGTACGAGCAGAAGTTTCTAAAGTCGCAACCTTCGGATACTTCCAAAATTTGATATTGTCGTTCCATCTCTTACGTTTAATTTTTATTTATTGTATTAATTGTTTAATATTTAATTTTATTATATTTGTGTATTTTGAATATTTTTAGTTTAATTTAATTTATATTATGGATAAATTAAGAAACCTCGCTACTAAAGGTGTTAAAAAAATTTGTCTCGGAAGCGGTAGTGGTAGTAAAAAGCGAATTACTAGCGGTAGGAGGTAGTTCAAGTAGTAGATATACCCGTGTGCTTTCGCCTCCGGTACCGCTTGGTACACCTTTTGAGGAAGAAATAGGTGTAGGTGCTCACGATATGGATTATGTAGAAGCTCAGGAAAATTACGGTATAGAAGAAGAAAATGAAGTAGATGCAGTTAATTTAGACGAAGATAATGAAAATATTGCTGAGACACCCGCAGTAGGAGATGCTAACGTTAGATCTGAATCAGTTAATCTCCCTTCCCGTCCTCCCAGTGCCCCAAAACCTCGTAAAAAAACTAGTATTGCATGGCAATTTTTTGAACGTATATCAGATATTGAGGTGCAATGCAATATTTGTCAACAAATATATAAGCATAGAAGTGGAGGCAAGCAAGGGGTACGGGTACGTTAATGAGACATGTAGCTGAAGATCACAAAAGAGAGTTAAATATTGCAAAAGGTGGTGGGGATGTTGGTGGGGCAACGCAAACTAAAATGGACCCAGCAACCGGTCACGTAGCAAAGAAGTATAATAAATTGAGGGACCGGGAAGAAATAGCTAAAATGGTAGCTGTGGGTTGTTTGCCTTTTAATTTTCCTTCTTCTGATGCCTTTATTCGTTATATACAAGTAATTTATAATCCTATGTTTAACGGTATTCCTAGAACTACTTGTCGGTCTGATATTTTTAGACTTCATTCACAATATTGTTTTTATTTATCAACATTGTTAAAAAATATTCAATGTAGATTGTCCCTAACTTCTGTTCTTGGTCGTGCTGTAAATAAAAATGATTATTTAACCGTTACTTGTCATTGGATGGATAGTAATTTCGTGATGCAAAAACGTATTCTTGCTTTTTTATATGATGAAGATCGTAAACATACTGGACAATTTATTGTTGATTCTATTGTTAAAATTACCGGATATTATGGTATCGAAAATAAAATTTTATGTATTGCTTTTGATAATGCTTCTAACAACAACACTGCTATAAAAAAATTAAAATCTACGCTATCTCCGCCCTTGACTGAAATTTTTCATATTAAGTGTGCATGTCATATATATAATTTAATTGTAAAAGATGGTCTTGAGTTTTTTGAGTTTTATATTGAAAAAATTCGCCTTGCTGTTGGTTTTATTCAAGGAAATAATCGTAGATCGAGAATTAGAGAATTTAAAGTTAAATGTCAAGAAAATGGACTTACACCAATTTTGATGCCTGAGGAAATTGATACTAGATGGAATTCTACGTATGAATTTTTAAAAACTTGTTATAAATATAGAATTCCTATTACACTAGTTTTTAACCAACATTGCGGTTCATTTGCTGATTCTGCTGATTCCATGCTACATAATTCTGATTGGGTTGTAATTAATGATCTTGTTAAGTTTTTAGAAAAAATTTATGTAGCTACGGTTGAATTATCCGGTGCTTATTATCCTACTGTTTGTAATATTTTGGCATATATAGCCGATATTTCTGGTTTACTCAAAGAATATAAAAATAAAGAAGGTTATAAAGAAGCTGTTGGCGCCATGTTTACGAAATTTAAAAAATATTTTTTTCCGATTCCCCCTATTTACTTGGTTGGTGCTATGCTAAATCCGTGCATGAAATATAATAATATGTGTCATTTTAGTACTCTTATTTATACTAACTTAGAAATAAATACTAACCATGATTCTGAACAAGTACAACCTGATTTGTGGACGGCTACGACTGATGCAAAGGAGTACATAGAAAAATTATATAATCACTATGCTGATTTATTTAATTTAGCCGTACCTACAAATATCACTTCAACTGTCGCTCCTCATCCTCCCGAGGAGCCATCATCTTCTAAAAGGCCGGCACATAGTGGTTTTTCTGATTCGTTTTATGATTTAAATTGTTGGAATAGTGTTGATGAGAGAACTTACACATCAACTTATCGGGAAGAGCTGAAATATTATCTTCGGACGGCACCAGAGGATCGCAGACGACGGATCAACACGTTGGATTGGTGGAGGAGTAATGAAACACAATATCCTGTGCTTTCAAGATTAGCTAGAGATATCTTGAATGTTCCAATGTCAACCGTTGCATCAGAGAGCGCCTTTAGTCAGGGACGACAGCAGCTTGGAGACAATCGACACTCATTGGGAAGCAATGCAATGAATGTTCTAGTTTGCCTCAAAGATTGGATTAGAGTGGAAAGAAGAAACCAAGGAATGGAACCGGAGCCGAGCGATGAGCTGAAACTTGAAGAAATTATGACTTCACGGGAGAACTCAGCAGAATCAAGTCCAATGCATGGTTTTGCCCCCGTTGACTTCGACTATCCTATGCAAGTTCCCATTAATATTAACATGAATGAGTTGGAAAAAATGATGCATAATTTATAGATTTTTCATTCATGTAAATTATAAATTTTGGATCATTTTGCAATCAATAAAATTCCCCAAATTCATTCACTCCTTAGTCCTTGCTTTTTATATTTTTTCATTTAACGATTTAAAATTTTAAATTGAATTTCTAGTTTTCTACTTTAAATTAAAAACTTACTTCTGATATGTTATTAATTTACTACCAAATATTATTAATTTATTATATTAAGTAGCATATGTTTTGTATATTTGTGTATATATCTTCTACAGAAGTGTATATTTAATGTATACATGTGTATATGTTTTATAAATTAGTATATAAGTATATCTATATATATTGTAATGTATATATAATGTAGTATATTTTATAAGTAGCAGTATATATACATTGAATGGTGCGTATACACGTGTATATATCCTCTATAGAAGTGTATATTTAACGTATACATGTGTATATGTTTTATAAATTAGTATATAAGTATATCTATATATATATTGTAATGTATATATAATGTAGTATATTTTATAAGTAGTAGTATATATACATTGAATGGTGCGTATACACGTGTATATATCTTCTATAGAAGTGTATATTTAACGTATACATGTGTATATGTTTTATAAATTAGATATCTTCTATAGAAGTGTATATATGTGTATATATCTTCTACAGATGTATATATTTAATGTATACAAGTGTATATGTTTTACAAATTAGTATATAACTATATATATATATATACATATTGTAGTATATATATATGTATATTGTAGTATATATTTTATTTAAAATAGTACATATATATTGAATGGTGTGTATATATGTGTATATATCTTCATATACAAGTGTATATGTTTTACAAATTAGTATATAACTACATATATATATATACATATTGTAGTATATATATATGTATATTGTAGTATATATTTTATTTAAAGTAGTACATATATATTGAATGGTGTGTATATATGTGTATATATCTTCATATACAAGTGTATATGTTTTAAAAATTAGTATATAACTATATATATATACATATTGTAGTATATATTTTATTTAAAGTAGTACATATATATTTAATGGTGTGTATATATGTGTATAGTCTTCTCTAGACGTGTATATTTAACGTATACAAGTGTATATGTTTTACAAATTAGTATATAACTATATATATATATACATATTGTAGTATATATATATGTATATTGTAGTATATATTTTATTTGAAGTAGTACATATATTTTGAAAGGTGTGTATATATGTGTATATATCTTCTACAGATGTATATATTTAATGTATCCAAGTGTATATGTTTTACAAATAAGTATATAACTATATATATATACATATTGTAGTATATATATATGTATATTGTAGTATATATTTTATTTAAAATAGTACATATATATTGAATGGTGTGTGTATATGTGTATATATCTTCTATAGACGTATATCTTTAACGTATACATGTGTATATGTTCTATAAATTAGTATGTAACTATTTATATATGTATATATATATATATATATATATATATATATATATATATATATATATTGTTGTATATATATGTATATTGTAGTATATATTTTATTTAAAGAAGTACATATCTATTGAATGGTGCGTATATATGTGTATATATCTTCTAAAGTAGTATACATTTAACGTATACAAGTGTATATGTTTTATAAATTAGTATGTAAGTATGTATATATATATATATATATATATATATATATATTGTAGTATATACTTTATTTAAAGTAGTACATATATATTGAATGGTGCGTATATATGTGTATATATCTTCTATAGACGTTATATCTTCTATAGACGTATATCTTTAATGTATACAAGTGTATATGTTTTATAAATTAGTATGTAACTATATATATATACATATTGTTGTATATATATATATGTTTATTGTAGTATATATTTTATTTAAAGTAGTCCATATATATTGAATGGTGCATATATATGTGTATATATCTTCTAAAGTAGTATATATTTAACGTATACATGTGTATATGTTTTATAAATTAGTATATAAATATATATATATATATATATATATATATATTGTAGTGTATATATATATATTATACTATTATAGCATATGTTTTATTTAAAGTAGTACGTATAGTCATATATAATTATATATTGAATGGTACGTATATATGTGTAATTGTTTATATATTTTTTTTAAAATATATATTGTATATTGGAGTGTATATAGTGTATATTGGAGTGTATATAGTGTATATTGGATTTTTTATTTATTTTTTAAACGGGTTTGACCGGTTTTTAACCGGGTTTGACCGGGTTGGGTTAAGTGGGCCGGGTTAGGGTGGGTTTTAATTTTTTTACTGTTTGGCCTGGCCCGGCCCGGATAGCGTCCAAACCGGCCATTAACCAACCCGATTAAAAAGGAAGGGCCGGTTTCGGGTTGGCCCGGCCCGGCCCGTTTGACACCCCTAATCCACCTCCAACCAGTGCTTAACTGGCGAGGATTCATCGAAAACCGCCACCAAATAGCGGAACCCATCGGCGCCCCTCTCTCTCCTTCTCTTCCAACGAGAACCGCCACCAGCAGCCGCTACATCACCAGATCCATCTAGTCAATGTCGTTGCCCTCTCCGTTCTTCTTCTTCGAGCAGCAACCATCACTGTCGCCGGTGAAATAGCAACAACAATGCAACCGTTCCACCAATTTTGGCCGAAAGGGACCCCAAGAATAGCGAAACCAGGACACCGGTGATGAACTTATCTGCGATTATTGTCCGGTTTGATTTCTCAATACTTTAAGTTGCATGTTTGTTTGCCTTGTTAGCAAAATTTAAAATTTTCGTGATTTTTTACTTTAAATTTTGATTTAATTTCGTTATTGCTTTAACAAATCGTCAAGTAATGATTATTTCGTTCATAAAAGATATTTCCTATGCATTATAGTGACTTGAAAATGGTCAATTGTAGTTACTTATAAATGATTAAGTGTTGTTACTTGAAAATGATTAAGTGTAGTTACTTGAAATTGTGAACTTGAGACTTGAGATGGTTAAGTGTAGCCACTTGAAATGTGTATTAATAACTTTAAAATAATAAAGTATATTCACTTGAAAATGAGTAAGTATATTGACTTGAAATGTGAATTAGTTAATTAAAAATAGTTAAGTATAGTGACTTGCAATGTGAATTAGTTATTTAAAAATGATTAAATGTAGTGACTTGAAATGTGTACTAGTGACTTGAAAATGGTTACGTGTAGTTATTTGAAAATGGTTAAGTATAGTGACTTAAAAATATGAATTAGTTATTGAAAATAGTTAAGTGTAGTGACTTGAAATGCTAGTACATGACTTGAAAATGGTTAAGTGTAGTTACTTGAAAATGGTTAAGTATAGTGACTTGAAATGCCAATTAGCTATTTGAAAATAGTTAGAGTGTAGTGACTTGAAATGTGAATAAGTTATTTGAAAATTATTAAGTGTAGTGACTTGGAAATGGTTTAGTATAGTTAATTGAAATTGCAAACTTGTGACTTGAAAACGGTTACTAGTGACTTGAAAATGGTTAAGTGTAGTTACTTGAAATGTGAATTAGTTACTTGAAAGTGGTTAAATATAGTGACTTGAAATGAATGATTAAGTGTAGTGACTTGAAAACGGTTAAGTATAGTTATTTTAAATGTGAAGTAGTTACTTGAAAATAGTTAAGTATAGTGACTTGAAATGTGAATTAATTATTTGAAAATGGTTAAGTGTGGTGACTTGAAATGTGAATTAGTTATTTAAAAATGGTTAAGTTTGGTGACTTGAAATGTCTACTAGTTATTTGAAAATGGTTAAGTGTAGTGACTTGAAATGTGTACTAGTGACTTGAAAATGCTTAAGTATAGTGACTTGAAATGTTAATTAGCTATTTGAAAATGGTTTGAGTGTAGTGACTTGAAATGTGTACTAATGACTTGAAATGTGAATAAGTTATTTGAAAATTATTAAGTGTAGTGACTTGAAAATGATTAAGTGTAGTTACTTGAAATTGAGAACTTGTGACTTGAAAATGATTAAGTATAGTGACTTGAAATGTGTACTAGTGACTTGAAATTAGTTAAGTTTAGTTACTTAAAAGTGGATACGTATGGTGACTTGCAATGTAAATTAGTTATTTGAAAATGGTTAAGTGTAGTGACTTGAAAATGATTAAGTGTAGTTATTTGAAAATAGTTAAGTATAGTGACTTTAAAATGTGAATTAGTTAATTGAAAATAGTTAAGTGTAGTGACTTGAAATGCTAGTACATGAATGCTTAAAAATGGTTAAGTGTAGTCACTTGAAATGTGTACTAATAACTTTAAAATAATAAAGTATAGTCACTTGAAAATGATTTAAGTATATTGACTTGAAATGTGATTTAGTTAATTGAAAATAGTTAAGTGTAGTGATTTGAAATGTGTACTAGCGACTTGAAAATATTTTAAGTGTGGTGACTTTCAATGTGAATTAGTTATTTGAAAATGTTTAAGTATAGTGACTTAAACGTGTAGTAGTGACTTGAAAATGGTTAAGTGTAGTTACTTGAAATGTCTACTAGTTATTTGAAAATTGTTAAGTATAGTGAAATAAAATGTCAATTAGATATTTGAAAATGGTTTGAGTGTAGTATCTTGAAATGTGTACTAGTAACTTGAAAGTAGTAAGTGTAGTCACATGAAATATGAACTAATGACTTGATTTTTATATGTTTTGATGTAAACTTGCATACAGATGACATCTGATGGTGACAGTGATTGGTCTCGTCCTGATAAAGAGTTCGAAGTCAACTGCTAAAAAGAAATCTCGGACACCTGTAGACTCCAATGAAAAAACTTTAGGATTGTTCAAGTGTTTTGGTGGTTGTTGGATTAATTATTAAGTATTTTGGATTTGATTGTTTAAGCGTTGTTGATTTGAATTGCTTAAATGTTTTGATAATGTAGTGTGTTGTATGATTATTTTAGAAATGTGTGTTGCATGAGGCTGTATACATTGGATTGCATTTTTATTTGGCAGGTGAGATGCAAAAAATGCAGATTTTTGCATTCAAAAAGAATGCAGAAAAGCGACGGACATGGTCCCTTTTGTCCGTCGCTTTTCTAAAAAAATTTAAAATAAAATTTAAAAAAAGCGACGGCCAACGTCGATTTTTGTCTTCATTATGAAAAAAAAAGTTTTTATTTTTCTCAAAATATGACGGACAATGTCGTTTTTTTTGTTTTTTTTATATTTTTCCTTCAATAAAACGACACTATGAGTCGTTTTTTGTTCATCATGTGTTCTTCACATGAAGAACAAAAAACGACGCACAGCGTTGCTTTTTTTAAAAGTAACTAATTTTTTTCTTTCAAAAAGCGACGTTGTCCGTCGTAAAAAAAGTGACGCATGCCGTCGATTTTAAAAACGGGCCTTTTTGCAGTGGAAAAAAAAGCAACGCTTTTCCATCGGTTTTGGCCAAAAAAGCGACGTTGGGTGTCGCTTTTGGCCTTCGCTTTTTGGCCTTTTTTTGGTAGTTTCCTTCTTCCTTCTTCTTTAATTTTTTTTCCAACTAATCAACATTGACTAACACTTATTCCTCCATTCAATAGAAGACAAAGTGATTTTCATTAGGGGATGCAAAAATTGAACTGATCAATAAATCGAACCAATAAAAATATTATTGGTTTATTGTTATTGAGTTATTGGTTTATTGGGTTAACGATTTTTGAATGATTTTATAAAAAAAATTTATTGGGTTATTGATTCAGTTTCGATTTTATAAGAATATTTCAAATTACACTTTACCCCTATGAATTTTTGATAAAATAAATTAATACCAAAAAACAAAACCAATTGTATCATATATATAATTTAAAAAGTATTGTAACAATATACTTTACCTAAAATATCTTTATCAAAATCTCCTATTACATTCTTATATGACCAATTTTCGTAAGATAATGAAACTCAATAATCTTCAAAGTAATCACAAGATCCAAACAATTCAATCTTTTTCATGAAAAGTTTCTTTTAACAAAGCTTTGAAAATCTACTGATATTAGTAAATTTACAATAACAAATATTTGATTCTAATGGTGTGTACAATAAAAAGACATCAATTTTACTCAAAAAGAAAAACATTTAAAAAGCAAAAGTCCAATTTACTTTAGCTTCGATTTAACTCTCAATATAAAATAGAGTCATCATTGTTCACCAAAGATTGATGAAAACCAATTTACATAAATAAATAAGAAAATTGTTTCAATATCTACGATCATAACAGCTTCAAGAAAAAGATAAAAATATTCTTGAACAGTAATAGAAAGGAGAGAAAATTAAAACTTAAGCAATAGAAAATTAAAATTAAAGATAGCAAATTTAAACTAGCAAAGGGGAAGGGGCGGAGCGGCGTGACAGCTAGAGAGAGGAAAAGAAGTCAAGGCAAAAGATTTTTGGAGTTGGCCTCTTGGCGTTGCTGTTTATCTCCCTATATGTCTTCTTCTTTTTTCCTTTTTTATACAAAATTTTAAAGGAAGAAAATCATTTTTCTCTCTTATTTTATTTTAAAAATTAAACTCCCTTCTTAATTTTAACAATAAATACTTTCCTTTCTTTTTCTTATTTGTCTTTTTAAATACCTATTTTACACTATTAATATTTATTTTTCTTTATCTCTTTAAAATCATGATATTTTCCTTATTTTTTAATATGTTTAGTAAATTTCTATAAATAAAAGTTAAGTATTATTCTAAACAAAAGAAAAAAAAAAGTTAGAAATATTTATTCAGTATATAAGTTAATGATGTTCTAAATGAAATAAATGATTTAGACAAGAAAATTAATTTATACATAATAATCAAAACTATAATATCGATTTATACAAGTGAAAATAACAAATAAAAATAACTTTATAAATATATTCCAATGCATGTAATATAATAATAAAAATATGGAGATATATTTTATAACAGATTAATTCCTACAGTTTACTTATATTGTCAATATATTTTAAGTTATTATTTAGAATATTTCATTAATGACAATCGAAACTCATTTATCTATGTAAACAGGAGAAAATAAAGAGAAAAGTGAAACTTGAATATGTACACAATACACTTGCGCACGCGCGCGCACACTCAAAGACACACACACAAAAAATAATGCATGTAATAAAATAGCAATCATAAAAAATAGTATTCGCTTTTGTGGCAAGTTCATAAAATTATTATTTTACTTATAAAAATAAAGAATTTAAATAAAAAATATATAAATACTTGAGTAAAATAAATAATATATAGTATGAAAAGATATTATATAAGTGAAAATTGTAAATGTCAAGGTTAAAATAGACATTGTCTAGGTAAAAAGGGAGAGAATGACTATTATTCAAAGTTGAGAGAGGAGTTTGATTTTTAAAATAACGTTGAGAGGGGAAAATGATTTTCACCCAATTAAAAATGTTGTAACAATTATGGCTAAAAAGATGCATATGCTAAAAATAATTATATTTGTTGGTAAATTATAAAGATATAAGATATACATTTAATGGAATATAACCAAAAAATTGTATATATATGAATGTATGTATGTGTGCGTGTGTGTATGTATGCACATATAAAACTAGAAATAATTAGAACTAGGAAGAATGATTAAGTTCACTAATTTAGTGATGATTATAATTACATAATTATTTGGATTGTTAATATCAAAGGTAACATGTTATACCTTTTTTATTGAATTATAATATTATGAGCTGGGTTATATGCTCGAATTTTAATTATATTAAATTATTATTTTTAATATTTAATTAGATTTATCTAATTATCAAGTTTTTAGAATTACAGTATAGATAACTTCAATAGCCTGTTTTTGCTTATTAGAATTGAATATAATTAGATATAAGCACATAATTTCTAAATGTGATATAATTAGATATGTAAATTAGCTATTATAGGATGTTCCATGTATAACTTGTTTGTATTTCATGTAATACGTTAAAGGTAAGAAATGAAATCTTTTACCCTCTTCAATTGTCACACCTCTTTTCCTCGACTAAAGTTTATGTCATTTAATTATTTTTAAATTTAATATATAAAATTTTAAAATAAATTAAATTTTATATACATAAATTTAATATATAGAAATTTAAAATGAATTAATATTTTCGCTTTTAAGAAATAATTATACGTTGAATAATCCCTAGCCCCTTCTGTTGCAGTTGCAGTAAAAGGGGAATCCATTAGATCAGGAAAGCAAGATGCATTTTTCTAAGAAGAGAATCAAGCGACTTCTGGACTTTTTGTGGCTAGCCCCTATTGTACCTATAATGCAAACCAACCTTATATTTAGGGCATTTAAAAATAGAATTAAAAAAATGACAATTCGGTGCACAAAGCACCCCACTAATGTAAGCATTAGTGTCCGCTTTCACTAATTTTGATAAGTTTTACTTAGTTTGATGGCATAACAATTACTTAATGACCAATTACAAATAAATAATGAATTTGTGATACAATATCAATTTATTAGGCCAAATGAAGTTAATAATAAATCATAATATTGCAATGCATCTTCGAAAAAAATATTTATATTAAATGTCAATGATTTAGTATATAATTTTTTAAAAAACTGACATGAAATATGCAGATAATTAATGCATTTAAGTTTATTATAAAAAGGAATGATTTTTTTTACCTTTCAATCAAACACTATTTCTACGACGCTTTTCTTCAATAAAACAAGTATTAGAACAAAACAAAGGAAAGATTGAATCAAACTCATAAACATGATCAATTATCAATTTAAAATTTCTAATTTTCTTTATAAATTCTTATAGTAATTGTTATACAAACATATCTTTTAAATATTATTTATGTTATTTTTCAAATCTCATTCTTATTAATATGAGGGACATACGTGAGGGCGTGTACGCAGAGGCGGATCCAGAATTTCAAACTTGTGGGTTCCCAAGGGCTCCTTTCCTACCACTAAGTTATCCCTTGGTTTAGTTATGGGTTCCCACCTATTAATATTTATAACTTTTGATGATTTTTCTATGTAATTTTAAGCATTACGGTAGCAGGTGTGGGTTTCCGGGAACCCACACCTTCTACTCTACATCCGCCACTGCGTGTATGCTAAAACTAGTAATAAAATGCTTGACAAAAGTTATATTTATTACAATATTTTATAAACAGGTTTATATCTTTTAGGATAAGTATTACCACAAATTTATATAACTTGAAGCAAAAATATCAATTTAGCGATAATATTTTTTTCAGGTAATTCTGTTGTGGTGATGAGATTACTATTGATACAATAACTCTAAATTTGTGGCCAAAAGCGTATGATTTAGCTATGTCAGCTTGTTGTAGCAACAACTTTATAGTTATTTGGGTAATTATTGTCACAAAATATTTTATAACTTGAAGCAAAAATAGTTATTTATCTATAAGATTTTGTTTCAAGCAAATTTTTGTGGCTATAAAATTACTACTGTTACAATTACTTCAAACACGTGGTAAAAACATACAATATAGCTACGACATTCTATTGTAACAACAAATTTATAGCTATTTGGATAATTATTACCACAAATTTTTATAACTTGAAGCAAAAGTATTTATTTAGTTATAATATTTTGTTTTAATTTTTTTTGTGTGGCTATAAGACTACTATTGCTACAACAACTTCAAACTCATAGCAAAAAAGTATAATTTAGCTACGGCATTTTACTGTAGCAATAATTATAGCTATTTCGGTAATTATTGCCACAAATTTTTATAACATGAAGCAAAAAAATATATATTTAGCTATAACGTTATGATTCAATTAATTTTTCGTAACCATAAGATTACTATTGCTAGAGTGACTTCAAACTCATGGCAAAAATGTTAGATGCAGCTATAATATTTTATTGTAGCAATAATTTTATAGCTATATGAGTAATTATTACCATGATAGTTAATAACTGTAGAAAAAATAAAAAATTAGCCTTGTCATTTAATTTTTGTAATTAAGAAATTTTATGAAATTATAAAAAGTCACGAAAATTTAAATTTTGTGGCTATTGTTAAGTATCGACCATGATTTTTAAATTCATAATTGAGAATTTGTAGTTATAGATTCATCATGTTGTAGTGTAACTAATCAACATTGACTAATACTTAATACCTGGGCAAAGAAACCTTTCCTTTTCCTCTTTGCGTCATTTTTTGACTCAATATGCACTACCCCAAAGCCCCTCAACTGTTGTTTCTTTCTTTCTTTCAGAAATAATGGGATTAAATATCCTCATTTTTACAACTTGTTGGAACTAAAACGTAAAAATTAAATAAGGAGAGTGGGTGTGGCCCACTCTCTTTAAATTCTCTTAATTAATAATTATAATATAAACTAAATTACTCATTTACCCCTCATTAAAAATTTCTGAGATTACACCTTTATATTTGGGACCTTGAATTAAAAGGGACAAATAAGTTTTTCAATTAAGTGAGAGTCCTTCAAGTTTTAAAAATTAGGTGAAAGGGACAAAAAAAATTTAATTTTTTTTTAAATATTTTCGTTCCAACAACTTTGTAAAGTTGTCGAACAACTTTGATAATTGTTCGACAATTTTGTCAAGTTGTTCAACAACTATCAAAGTTGTTCAACAACTTAGCGAAGTTTTTCAACAACTGTGCGAAATTGTTCGACAACTTTGCAAAGTTGTTCAACAACTGTGCGAAGTTGTTGAGACAACTAATGCAGTTGTCGAACAACTGTCTCAGTTGTTTTAGTGACTTTATTTTTTTAACTTAATAACATTGTAGGACCCACTTGTCCCCTTTTTTTAATTAAAGACTTGGGAGGGAGGGTCTATGAACTCATTTTTCTCTTTACATCTAGTGATGGCTCATCTCAACTGGACGAATAGGCTACAAGCTCGAGCCATCTCCCTGACTACTACTCCTACCCTCATGCAATAATTATGAATCTAAAGAACCCAAACAAGGTTATTGATTCGCTCTCTCAACCTACCTCGAAGGCATTGATCACTGTTCATGGGACACGGAATATCTATTCTCATGTGATCTTACCTAGCCTTCTGAAACATTAGTTTCATAGTTATTCACTTATCACGGTCCATGGACTATGCATCATATCCGAGTGTCTGTAATTCTGGCACTATTATTGGTTGGGGACATTAACATTTCCAAGCAGTGTATGCATTACTGACATTAAGATAGAATAAAGATTATTAAACAGTTAAGCAACTATAACATAAAGATGCAACATAATTTCTGAGAATTGAAAGAATGATAAGACTTAGGACGGATATAGTAGCAAAAATTACACCTTTGAAAGTTGTATGGCTGTATCGAATTGTAGAAATTAATTAAAAAAACTACTTATTCAAGTGTGAATACATATTAAATCATTTTCTTTTTTTCACAATTCGTGTTAACATACATTAATGGTTTGTTAATATTTGACGAAGATCAAGTATACTCACTTTTAACAAATTTTATGGACCAAAATTGTTATGAAGTATACTTAATTGATCATTTTAAAAAACTTAAACATCAAGACCTATTTTTGTCATTTTCTAAAAAAAAGTATGTGCAATGAATCAGAATAGTTGCATGTGATGTGGGTTTGACTTTCAATTTGACTATGGTACAAAGTGAACCATCCTCTACAAAATATATTACTTCTCTTTAGGAATCTTTTTAGTTTCTGTTTATGTTGGGTCAGTATATTGCTGCCTCTTTGGTCGGCGCTTTAAATGTAAGTTGGAAAGTCAGTGTCGACTTAACTCACAAATGGTCATAATGAGCCCATTTGGATAGACAAAAATAAAGTGGCTTTTAAAAAGTTTTTTTAAAGTGCTTTTGAAAGTGTTGAAATTCATTTTAAAAATAAGAAGTTACGTATTTGAATAAAAATGCTGAAACTGAAAAAAATTATTAATGTGTTTGATAAACAAGTGTTGTTAAGCATTTTTTTTATTCAAAATATCTAAAATATCCTTAAAGTTGTTATCAATATGTAAAGTTGATTATTATTATTTTTTATTTCTAAAATGATTCAAATTAAAGTTAATATATATATATATATATATAAATATTTTTAATTTAGTTTCAATATATGTATATATATATACATACATACATACTTTAATTCATTCCCCGCCTCGCTAATTTTCATAAAACGAAGAATCTGGTATAGAAGCTAGCATAGCGCGTGGCAATAATTCATTTATTTATGATCACTCATTTTATCACTTGTGTATGAAAAATATATTTGCCAAAAATACACATATTTGTTACATGTCAAATATTTTTCAACTTATCAGCATAAAAATTGCAAGAGGAAGCGTCAACAAATAAACTGATGTATATATAAATCATTTCTCACTTTGTGTATGAAATATAGTTGCAACAACTATGAAATATATATATATATATAATATTTTCATGAATGACTATTAAATTTGTGCGTTAATTTTTTTTTTCTTGGTTAAAAGAGTTTAAATCATCAAACAAAATATATATACTACTAATCATTATAACTACAGTCATAGATAAATAGTTGGTCACAAATATATTACTCAATTGAGTAATGACTATATCACTATTAAAACATTGTTGAATATGAATGTTGCTTTATCAAATATACATGGATTGTTCACTAATTGTTCATGAAGTTGTATATATCTTCAGTGAGTGTTCTCCATATATTTTGGTTGGTGGGTTATTTTTTTCTTAGAGAAATTCATAAATATTCAATAATAATTGTCCAAATTTAAAAGAATATATTAAAGAAGGAGAATAATACATAAAAATTATATTTCATAAATTAGAAGTTTCATAGTATAAAAGAGGTACTAATATGACTATAGTTAAGTTTGCCATAAATACAAAAAGTGAAAATATTTAATTAATACAAATATTAATCATTACAAGAGGGTAAACTTGGAATAAGGAACACAAATGTCATTTGATTGGTCAACTTTAATAATAGCTTATAAGCTCTCCAAAAAAACTAGGAATGGTTACTTTTGACTTTAAAAAAGTTAAAATTGACTTTTTTTAAGCAATTACGAAAATTGCCTAACATTTTCAAAAGCAACAAATGGCTTAAAAGTCATTTTGATCAAATTATAAGCTTACCCAAACACCCTCAAGGTATTTCATCCACTGCCAGAAAATCGTAAATTTCAATGAAAAGTTTTCGATTGAAAAAGATCAGTCGCTAATTTTTTATTATTTCAGTCGAAAAAATTAATTTTTTATTTTAATTTTTTACGAAATTTTTCTTCGATACTATTTGCGACAACAACAGTCAATAAATTTGACGATAAATTTTGAGAAATATATATTCTGACAGTTGTAGTCGGGTAAGACATATAAAAATTATCAATAGTATTTTGATCAAATATTTCGACTGTTTTGATCGAAATATTTTAAGAAGATTAATTATTAATAAAATTATAATTTGATATTTGTAGTCGAAAATGTTATAAGTAATTAATTAAACATATTAATAAATATATATTCGACCACTATAGTCAAAAAAATAAATAATTTAATAAATACATTACTGAATATATAATTAGTCCCTTATACAGAAAATAAATAATTAATTAAATATATTATTAAATATATATCCGACAACCGTAGTCGGAAAACTAATAACTAAAAATAATATATTATTAAATATGTAACCTACTACTTTAGTCAGAAAAATAAATAATTAAATAAATATATTACTAAATATATAATCAGTCCCTTATATAAAAAATAATTAATTAATTAAATATGTTATTAAATATATATCCGACAACCGTAATTGAAAAAATAAAAATTAAATAAATATATTATTAAATATATTTTCGACTACTGTAGTCAAAAGAATAAATAATTACATAAATATATTACTAAATATATTACTAAATATATTAATGTCTTCTTTTTTTTGTTTGTTTCTTGTACTTATGTTCTTGTTCGAAATTGCTTTGAACTATTTTTTCTTGAGTTGAAGGTCTACCTACACTCTGTGTTTCCCAAGCCTCACTTAGTGGGAGTACACAAAAATTTCAGTTGAAAGGCGACAATACTAACAGAACAAAAGAGAATCATAAACTTCATACAAAATGGGTGGTTTCTAATGCAATCTACCAAACGACCCTAGCGTTAACATTATTAAATATATATCTGACCACTGTAGTTGAAAAAAAATAAAATTAAATAAATATATTACTGAATATATAATCAGACCCTCATATAAAAAATTAATAATTAATTAAATATATTATATATATATATCCAACTACAGTAGTCGAAAATACTAATAATTAAATAAATATATAACTAAATATATTATCATACTCTCATACAAAAAATTAATAATTAATTAAATATATTATTAATGTAGTCGAAAACGTAAAATAATTAAATATATATATATATATATATATATATATATATATAATCAAATCCTTATACAGAAAAATAATTATAAATAAATAATTATTTAAATATATTATTAAATATTTTTTCGATGCATGTAGTCAGAAAGTTTAATAATTATATTACCACATTCATTACAGAAATCCTTGTCTCTCTTTGTTACTATTCTCTCACAAAAAAAATACGGCGGTGGACGGTGGTGACATTGAAAACTGGCACCCTTCTCACGGTGGTGACGCTATTCTCATTAGTACGGCGGTGGTGACAACGACGGTGAGTTGGTGATGATTTGGTTGTGGAATTCCCAATTTTCCCTAAATTTGGTGACGGTAAGATTGTTTACTTGTTACCTAAATTTGTTTGAGACTTTTAAGATATGTTTGCCTTCTCCTTGGTTTCTGTCTAAATTTTTGGAGGGTGAATTTATTTCTGTATGAATTTTTGGAGTTCCAATTGCTTTGTAGTGTTGGACTACCTGTATTTGCTAGAATCCCTGGCCATACCTAGGTACAAAATGATGCTATTAATATGACATAAGAATGGGTTTTTTCACCTTTGGATAAGATGAGGAAAGCAAAAGAGAAGTTGAAAATGAAGTGTAAAGGAGAAGGAAAAGGACAATGGAGTAGGGTTGATGTAGGGCTTTTCTTTTGTTGTTTCTGTTGCAGCTGATAGTGAGTAGGAAGTAGCAGATTAAAGAAAAGACTAAAAAATGAGAATTTAGTAGATATTAGATCCTCCTCTATCCACTAAAAAAATGATGTGTGCACTTTTCCAAGCTTGTGAGTGTTGTTCTGCTACTTTTATGCAGAAAATTTCCATTTTTGTTCAATTGAAGGTCAAGAATGATGGTGGATTGGTGTTAATTGATGCTACTATTCATAACATCAAGGGTAATTTGGAATAATAAGTTGTTTACTGATTGTTTTGGTGATAATGGAAGTTGTCCGTATGTTTTGGGGTATGTATGTACTGTACTAGGTGAGTATCCTAAGAGTAAACTTTTTTGGAACTGTTTTAATGAATTGCAATCAAGAAAGTTTATGGCAGTTGATGTGAAATCTGAGGTTGATTCAAAATTTGGAAATCAATTTTACAGTCTGATGTTTCATGGTACTATTTAGTTTGATAAAAAAGAAAGAAGTGTCTAATATGTTTCATGCTATATCTCTACAAATGTCAAACTGCTGAGTTTTCTTAGTTGGAGTCACTTGAAACTTTACAGAAAATGAATTCCTAAGGGTTTCTTTCTTTTTCATAAGAATTTTTGAAACTGGAATCTATCACCGCAGCGACATAGTTTCTTGTTTCCTTGATTATTTGTTTTAAAGCCACGACATGATTGAATATTCCAAATGCCACAGTAGATGATAGTCCTGGTTGTCAACTCTTCTTCAAAGCTAGTTATTTAGTTAAAAGTTTTGTAATGTTTTGTTACTGGATATGAGCTTAATCTTCTGGAATCATATAGTATTTTGGTTTCCTCTTGTGCCAATAATAGTATCTGAAATCTATTCCGTGGTTTGAATGTTTTGGGGCAATATATAGCAATATATATATACACACACACACATATATACACACACACACACATATATATATACATATATGTATATATATATATATGTATATATATATATCTATATATACATATACATATATGTATATATATATGTATATATATATATATATATGTATGTATAATAATATATATCAAGCCATTTGTTTACAGGTTCCCTTGAGTCTTAATTGGTTTTACATCTGTCGTGGCTTATAGTTCTTTCAGAATCTTTTTCCTTAGTTTCCTTTATCAAGATCCTTTCCTATCACAAATATTGTGTCCTATGTTTGTCTGGTAAGATAGTTTATTCAATGCTAATTTCTGGACGGTGAGTTGGTGGAGGTAATATGTTTGTCTGCTCCTCGATTTGTTTCTGTCTAAATTTTTGGATGGTGGCTTGTCATTAGAATTTTCATGCATAAATTATTTCTGGAATAGTCTTATTAGCATCCAAACATAAATACTTCATAACTTTAACCAAATAACAATTCGAAATATAAGTATAGGCTTATTTGTTTTTACAGAATAAATGGGCACTGCTTCTAGTAGTGTCGACTTCTATATCGTTTGCACAAGAAAATGGCATAAAGAAACTTCTATAGAAAGCACATCAATTCGGAATAAAGTTGAGCTTCAAAGTGAAAAAGAAATTCTTGTTATTAGATTGTTCCTGCACAAAGAAACTCGATTACAATGCGACTATAACTAATGTTATACTATAACTACTATTGGTGTTTTTTCTCCTGTTATTGTGTTGGTTTGCTTGCTTTTGTTTTTCTTCTTTATTGTTATTGTTGTCGTTTTTGTGTAGATGGAAAATGAAGATCGTACATGGATGTATAATAGAATTTATCTTAACCGTGTGAGGTTGAGGGAGGAATATAAAGATGGGATAGCTGGATTTATTGCTAAATCAATGACACTTGATGAGTTTCATACTGAAGAGACAATTAGGTGTCCTTGTTGGAAATGCAGGTGTGGCAAGTTATTGAGTCCAGATGTTGTTACATTACATCTTTATAAAAGGGATTTATGTTGAATTATACTGTGTGGACAACTCATGGAGAGAGTAGTGCTGCTAATAATTTTGCTTTTCAGAATTATGTTGAAAGTCCAATAAGAGAGAATAATGTTGAAAGTTCTCGATACAGTGAGATGGTCAGGGCTGCTTTTGGGACACACTTAGGGGCTCAAAATGAACCAAATGATGAGGCTAAGCACTTTTATGAACAATTATAGGAAGCTAGTCACCCATTGTTTGAAGGATCAGTGCATTCTAAGTTATCTGTTGTAGTTCGATTACTAAGTATTAAGTCAGATTATTCTATTTCTCAAGAGGGCATGAATTCTATCATTGGATTTATGAATGAACTTAACCCAAATAAATTTGACTTTCCCAAAGATTTTTACACAACAAAGAAGTTGGTTTCTAAGTTAGGACTTTCATCAGAGAGGATTCACTGTATCGAGAAAGGTTGCGTGTTATTTTATAAGAAAGATGCAAATTTAGAACATTGTAAATTTTGTAACCAGTCTCGTTATAAGGAAGTCACACATGCCAAAGGGAAGAAGGTTCCGGTGAAGTTGATGCATTACCTACCCCATATACCACGGTTAAAGAGGTTGTATGCATCAATCAGCTCTGCCCTTCATATGAGGTGTCACTATGAAAATAAAAGACCACCTGGTGTTTTATGTCATCCGTCAGATGGAGAAGCATGATAGCATTTTGATAGTGTGTATCTAAATTTTGCTAGTGAACCAAGAAATATGAGGTTGGGTTTATCTACCAATGAATTCACTCCATTTTCTGTCTCAGCTACACCATATTCATGCTGGCCAGTGTTTGTGACTCCTTATTATCTCCCGCCTGAATTGTGTATGGCAAGTCTGTATATATTTCTAACTTGCATTATTCCAGGTCCTCGCAATTCAAAAGTTTTGATTGATGTATATCTGTAGCCATTGATTGATGAGTTGAACTTATTGTGGCAGGAAGGTGTGGAAGCATATGATGTATCAATGAAACAAAACTTTAGATTGCGTGTTGCTTTGATGTGGACTGTAAAAAACTTTTCTGCTTATTGAATTTTGTCTGGGTGGTCGACTGCGGGCAAGTTTGCTTCTTGTTGTATGAAAAATAAAAAAGCATTCACTTTGAAACATAGGGATATAAACTCATGGTTTGACTGTCACCGTCGATTCTTGCCAATGCAACATGAGTTTAGGAGAAATACTAGTGATTTTATGAAGAATAAGTCTGATTTTGAGGAGCCATCGCCAATCTTATCGCGAGAAGAAATTTGGGATAGAGTGAGGAATCTACCTAAGGTAACAGAGTCTCCACCATCCAGGATACCTGGTTATGGTGTTACACATAACTGGACTAAACGAAGCATATTTTGGGAGTTAGATTACTGGAAGGATAATCTTCTGCCTCATAATCTGGATGTCATGCATATTGAGAAAAGCTTCTTTGATAACTTGTTTACTACTGTGATGGATGTAAGTAACAAAACAAAAGATAACTTGAAGGCAAGGAAAGACTTAAAAGAGTATTGTCAGCGCAGTGAGTTGTACCTGACATACTTAAACAATAAAATTCAGAAGCCCAAGACCAGTTACACATTCACTTTGGATGATAGAAGGGTGATTTGTGATTGGGTTAACACTTTAAGAATGCTAGAAGGATATGCGTCAAATTTTTCTAGGTGCGTTAACATAAAGGAAGGGAAGTTGACCTCTATAAAGAGCCAAGATTGTCATATTTTCATGGAGTCATTGATGCCTATTGCATTCAGTGCATTGTCCTATAGAATATGGAAGCCCATAACAGAGATAAGCTTATTTTTCAAAGATTTATTTTCTAACACATTAAGGGAGGAGAACCTATCTTTGATGGATATCAACATTCGCTTAACCTTAAACAAGTTGGTAAAAAATTTTCCTCCCTAGTTTTTTTGATGTTATGGATCATCTTCCAATTTACCTTGTGCGAGAGGCACGACTTAGAGGGCCTGTTCAGTGTAGACGGATGTATCCCTTTGAGAGGTATTGACTTTTAACATTTATCTTCATGTGTTTTAATTGAACATTATTTCATCTAAAAGATCATACTATGCAGGACCATTGGCAAATGTAAGTCGACCATAAAAAACAGATCTCGAATTGAGGGATCAATATGTGAGGCTTATTTGGCTAAAGAAACCTTTTATTTTTGTCCATATTAATTTGAACATGATGCACCATGTATGAGACACCGACCTAATAGGCATGATGATGGATACAATACAGTTCCTTCAGCACCACCATTTTCAATATTCAATCAACCAGGTAAAGAAAGTCCAAAAGTTGGTCTACTTCAATATTTGAATGAGGTAGAGCTTAAGTCAGCTACACCACATGTATTTCTAAATTGTCCCGAGGTCCTACCTTTTTATAAGTGAGTAATTTATATTAATGACAATCATTCAAGGACTATCTAAGCTTTAACTAATGAAGGTCATAACTTTGTCAGACAGATACTTTGTGGCTTTACATGGGGATGCTGCTGTTTATCTATGTTTTCAGTGTGGTTTAGAGAATATGTGAGTGTAACTTTAATATTTAACATAATTTACACTTTTGTTCAGTTTTATGTATATTTAAATTCAAACTTTTCATAAACTTTTTATAGGTTCATAATTTAGTTAGTTTTGACCCAAATGGCTAAATTTTTACGTGATATAATTTTTACGTGATATAACTTGGGGACCTGATGCTAAAGTCAGAAAGTTTTCTAGATACTCTATCAATGGGTACAAATTTCAAACGGAAGAGTTCTCTAAGGGCAAGAAAACCAATAATAGTGGGGTATGGGTAAAAGGTAATGGTGGTGTTGATTATTATCGCGTGCTTCAAGAGATTTTAGAGCTCGATTATCATGTTGGTTGGGCAAAGAAAAAGTTGGTACTCTTTCGGTGTAAGTGGTACGATCCTACGCCTAGGTTAGGTACAAAGGTGCACCCTCAGTACAAAATTGTTGAATTTAAGTGTTCAAGGGAGTATAAACTATATGATCCATTTGTCATTGCACAAAATGTTAAACAAGTGTATTACGCTTCTTATCCTTTGTGTAAGAATAAATCTGCATGGTGGGTAGTTATAAAAACAAAGCTCGTGGGTAGAGTTGAAGTAGAGGATACATTGGAAGTAGCGTATCAAAATGACATTTCAAGTGTTGAAGAAAGGATGGATGATGAATTAGCAGGTGAGTTGCAACATAGTGAAGGCCCATATGAAGAATTTGATCCTTCTGAACTTATGTTGAATGTTAATGATTATGGAGAAGGACATCTGGGTTAAATGGTGAGGAAGATCCAACTGATGAAAATGAAATAAGCGAGGAAGAGTCACTTGATGAAAATGAAACAAGCGAGGAAGAGTTACTTGATGAAAATGAACCAAGTGATGTGGGAGAATTGATGAATGACTATGAAACAAGCGATGAAGATTGAGTTGTTATTAATAGTAGTAATGTGTAGTAACAGGGTCTTGAATTGTATTTTAGCTGTTGCTTTTTACTATTTTACTTGACAATATAATGTCTTTTCTTTGTTAGCATTTGTAGTGCCAGTAAGAACATTTCTGGTTGTTTGATTAAATAGCAACGGTAAATTTATATATTATATGTGTGTTGTTTGTTTGGTTCAATTGGTACTACTTAACTATATTGCATTCATCCATTATTTTAACACTTTTTGAAATGATGGAAAAGCATAATCGTTTTAATTGTTAATTTGGAGGTTCTTGTGTATGTGGAAGATCAAATCAGATGCTTTTCTGGAAAGCACAGATTGGTAGTAAAACAAATTTCTGAGGATAGCTCATTCATTTTTCAGTTCTTGGGTACTTTCGGTGGTCTTGGAGCAGCTAGTTTATCAGCGTCACTTCTGACATCTATTCTTCTAACCACATTAGAGGATCTCCTTGCGTTTGGCCTTTGTTCTGCTGACGGGTAATCCTCTTCTTTTTATATTTAAATTTTTCTATTATTCTTTAATTCTCTCAAAGTAGTATAGGCGTGTGTTGTCTGTTTTGTTCAATTTAGTTGTAATTTTTTTTTCCAGGTGGTTAGTAAAGAAAATCAATGGCATCAAAAGGTCATGGTAATGGACGGCGTAAGAAAGGACCTGATAATTTTTCTGGAGGTCAATATAAAACAACACCATCACCACCTGTTACCACTACTCTTCAACCAGCTACTACAAATCTTCCTCCTCCAAGGTCAACTATTTTCGTACCAAAGGCATTTTTCATGCCCCCACCATCTAACCAGTTCCACACCTCTTCTTCCCATAATAGTCTGCATGTTAGCTCTTCATCTGTACCTTTCTGGATTGAGAATTGGAGGTCCTAGTACATCATCATCGCCATCCATTGATAGTGCTACAACGTTTAATGCTACAACAGTTGCTTCCTAGAATCTAAAATTTAAACAGGTATTAGAATATGACATCCACAGGAGGATAATTATCGTCCCTCATGGTAATGGGTAACTAACCCTCATGGTTTTGCTTAATTTTTAATGAAAGCTAAGATGATTTAATAGAATTTTATTGAAGGTTCATTCCCGCATATGCCGCTGGGCATATGATTATAGAAGCAATTAAACCCTTTTTTATGGAACCGTGGGGTAGTTGGAACGAGATTCGCTACGAAATCAGAATTCTGATGTGGAAATAATTTACGGTATAATCAGAATTCAAAGAATTTATCATTTCATTATGCTATCAATGATGAATTTACCTTTGTATGCATCATCTCATTTTATGACTTTATATTAAACTATTTTGCAGGAAAAGTGTTCATGGAAGTTTTGTCATAAAAATAAAATACAAGACATTTTCAAGTTGAAAGCAGCTCTACGAATCAAAGAACACTTGTATGAGGCCCGGAGAAAATTGGTAAAACCTGGTTGGATGACAAATGAAGTGTAGGTCAAGTTCTTGAAAATGTGGGATACTCCTGAATATAAGGCGAAGAGGGAACGGGCAAAGACAAATAGAGCCTTTGAAATGGGTGGCTCATTGCACACCGGAGGTTCGATGAGTTTCGCTACCCACCGACGATGACTGGTAATATTAATTGACATATTAATATCTTTGCTAGCGATTCTATGTTTGTGTGGTTGTTAATTTTTTGTTGTTGTTTTGATTGTTCTTTCATTGTTATGAGATTTTGGGGTGTTATTTTAAGAAGCAATTTAGCTGTCTTTAACAATTGAGAACCAGCAGTTGATGAAAATGAAGACAGTGGGTGTTGATTCTTGATTGTTTAAGGCTTGCTTTGAAGTTTGGAAAGTAAGATGTTACTGATTCAGGAAAATGAAATTTTGGCGTATTGATTCTTTTTTGTTGAAAGTTTGAGTTTTAGGATGAAGTTGAGTTGGAGTTTTGTGGTGTTGTTAGTTTGTTGTTGTCCTGAAATGTGCTTTAATTTCAATTTTTAATTTCAAGTTTGTAGTTGTTGTTGTTTGTGCTATGCATTGCTGTTGGAAGAATGTGTATTGCTGTTTTTAATGTTTGTGACTATTTTTCAATCACTTTGCAAATGCTGGTTATATTCCAACTAGTAGTAGTACTATAAGTGGATATTTGTCAAAATCATCATCCAATTTCTTATCTCCATGTACTGTTTATAAAGCCCACATAGACTGCCTTCTCTCTTTATTTTCTATAAGCCTATTATTGCCACTAATATTTTCAATACTGTTTAAAAATATCATATACATCTAAATCTGTGATTTGTATACTAAGAAAAAAGATCGAAGCTATACGAAGTTAAGAAATGGAGTTTCAGCAACTAGCTAAAATGGAAAAATTACCTACATGCTTTCCTGTATGAAGCTATAGACACAGGTGTTAAGGCTAACACTGCCTGCATGTTTTCCTGTACACATTTAGAAGGAAAACAAGGCACCTGTACAAGACAAAATGTTACAAAGCTACAAGTCGGTGAGAAAGGAAAAGAAGTTTCAATCATTAGGCATCTTCTCAAGTTCTGCTGGTAGTAGTAGACCAACTATATATAAGTTTAAAAAGAGAGACTATAAGTTTATGTCCAAGATATTATTTCACCGAAAATTTTGGGTTATACTAGAGAATTTAAAATCATTTCAATTTAAAATCACAGTTTATTTGTCTCTTTTCTAAAATTTTGTAGGAATTCTTAAATGGGAGAAAAGAGTCAATTTTTCTAGAGGTCTTCAAAGAGATACATAAGAAGAAAAAAAGGACGGTACAAGAGAAGATTGGATCGAAACGCGTGCTAAGGATGCATATGTAAGATAATAACTTTTACATACATTATTTTATTATTACTCAATTTAGCTTGTTTATATACTGAGGAATAATTTTTCTTTCAGAAAGGATTTCAAAAAAGCATAGAAGATTGACGTCAAACTCAACCTACTTCAGAGGATGGTAGCATGGTCCAACCACCACCTGCAGATATGACTAACATGTGGACATACATTATTTTATTATTACTCAATTTAGCTTGTTTATATACTGAGGAATAATTTTTCTTTCAGAAAGGATTTCAAAAAAGCATAGAAGATTGACGTCAAACTCAACCTACTTCAGAGGATGGTAGCATGGTCCAACCACCACCTGCAGATATGACTAACATGTGGACAGCTGTGGTAGGTGGTCCAAAGAAAGGTAGAACCTATGGGTGTGGGGTTCTCCAATCCTCAAGTAGTCCTTCGTTGTTTCCCAATTCCTTTTCTACTTTGCAAACTATGGAAGAAATGGAAGTGATGAGAAAGTAACTTGCAGAGTTGACACAACATTGTGCAGCTAATGATGCTAAGTTTGTCAAGTTTGCTAAGTTTGAGGAGTTGGTCAAGAAGTACATGCCTCAAGTATTTGATGATGAGGAAGAGAGTGAACCTGATGATGATTAGATTGTAGTTGTTGTTCTTGTTTTTGGTTGTGACTTTTAGACTTAAAGTTCTCTTGAGATGTTTGAAATATTTGACTCGATGTTTGTTTTGAATTGTGACGTCATTAAGACTTAAAGTTCTCTTGGGATGTTTAAACTATTTGACTCGAAATTTGTTTTGGATGTTTCAAGGTAGTTGAATTTTTAAATTTTTATTGTGTTTGATACTACTGTGAAAAATACATTAGGTATGTTGTTTGCAATATGAGGGCAGTATAAGCTAATGAAAGAGCAATATTGTTGGCAATACAAAATAAATTTTTGACTACAATAGTCGAAAAAGTAAATACTTTTCAAAAAAATTAAGATTTTCAATGACACATATCGAAAAAAATTTGAACAATTTAATATATCGACCACAGTAGTCAGAATAATTATTTTATTAAATAGTTATTTTATTAGTTTTCGACCACAATAATCGAAAAGATTTTATTATTAAATATTTTTATTAAAATTCAGACTACAGTAGTCAAAATAATTATAATTATTAAATAATTATTTATTAACATTTCGAATACAGTAGTCGGAATAATTATAATTATTAAATAATTATTTATTAAAATTTCGACTACAGTAGTCGGAATAAGTATAATTATTAAATAATTATTTATTAAAATTTTGACTATTGTAGTCAGAATATTTATAATTATTAAATAATTATTTATTAATTTTTTGACTACGGTAGTCTGAATACTTAAAATTATTAAATAATTATTTTTAATTAGTTTATTAATCTTCCGACCACTGTAGTCGAAAACTTTCGACTACTATAGTCGAAAATATTTTTTCGACAAGGTATATTCCGGCTATCATGAAACAGTCGGAAGGTTGTCGAAAATACCTTATTTTTCGACTATATTTCTACTACAACAACTGTCGGAAATTTACGAATTTCTGGTTGTGACCTTATTTCGTCATATGAGGTGAAATTTGTGATTTCAAATCATGATATGAAATTACTTAAGATGAAGTTAAAGTTTTGTCTGCACATATAATTTGAATTTTTTAAATGTATATTTTCTCAAAAACATAAAAACCTACTAAGTGGTGAAAACTATCAAATTGTCTAGATTCTTTAAAAAGATCTTGAAAAATAAGTAAAAGTTCGTAACAAAATTATAATATGCTATCATACAGTTATTTTAATAAAAATACAATATTTATTGATCAAACTTTTGTTCAATAAAAATATAAAATTAAACATGAACTGTAGTGAACTACTCTTTAATATGATTCTCCCACATAGTACGGACAATCTCTTCACGTCGAGCATGCATGCCATAATATCAACTACAGATGTTGTTTGTATATTAAATAAATGATTGATAGATATAAAATGATGAACTTTTTCTATATATAAAATACAAATTTGTGGGTCTATTTTTATATTTAAAAATTTTCAAATCATAATATGAAATTCCCAAATCAAGCTTTTTGAAAAATTTAAGATTTCATCTCATGATTTAAAATCATGAGATGACATTGCATGTCCAAACACCTACTTAATTTGTTGCATCTCAATTAATTTTACTGATATGAATTCAAATAAGCGAATCAAAAGAAAATGTCAAAGGTGATTCAGTAGCTTATAAGTAGAAATTTTATAACTTACTTTATTTATATGATATATTTATCAGGAATAATTACGGAAAATGACCACCCAATCATTTTTTTTTTTAAAAAAAAACTGGTCTTTCATCAAGAATAGTAGTAGTATAGTTCATTAAGGAAGCAAGGAAATCGGCGAGTGCAGCATAATCTTCATGTCTTCCTTCACTTGTTTGCTGACCTTGAATTTGGTTTATTTTCCGCTGTGGCAGCGACCCGGAGGATCGGCGGTGGTCGGTTTCAACTTTGCGATAGAAAAAATTGAGGGTTTGGGGGAGAGGGGAGGGGGTGGGGCGGGTTGTATAGATACAGTATATGGATGTATATACATCTTTGATATATAGTTATACATTATATGTACATGTTCATACACTATTGATACATGACATAATTATTTATACAATATTAATATATTACATATACAAGCGGTTATTTTTATTGTAATTTGTTTTTTTCACTAGTATACTTTTGGGCTATTATTATGTGAGAAAGATGATTATATTTATTGCAATCTAATTACTTTATTGTATATATTTGTATAGATTTGAAAATTTTCCTATTTCCCTCCCTATTTATTAATGATGGTATTTACATTTTTAAGTAGGGGTGTTCATGGTTTGATTTTTAACCAAATCGAATCGCGATTCAAACCAAATCGATATTTGGTTATATTTGATTTGGTTTGGTTTTGAATTTTAAAAAATCGATACTAATTTGGTTTTGTTTGGTTTTACTCTAAAATAACCGATAAAATAATCAAACTGAACCGATATATATATAGATAAAATACATATGTTAACATACTTAAGTACTTAATTACAAAAAATAGCAACACTTTTCCCTAATTACATTCTATAATATATGTAGCATTATTTTAAGTGGTCTCTATTTTTTACCGAATAAATTTTTTATTGTGATAAAATCCCCCTTTTCACTCCTCCTTCTTTATCTTTCCTTAATTTAAATTTCTTTTTCCTATTTTTCCGCCATTAACCATCACTCTCTCTTCAATCTTATTACATTTTGCACAATTCTTGCACGATCTGTGATAAGAATTTGCTTCCCATATTTCAGGTAATTATTAATCACATTTTACATGTGAGCGTTTTTTTTCTACTTTAATTCATCGGAAATTTAATTTTTAAGATTTTTGTGTTTTAATGGATGAACACACTGCAAAAACACCTATAAACAGTGGTACGAGGAATATGAAATTAGTGTATGATGCACCATCTTTTAGTCTTGGGTTAACTCAAGAAGATTTAGTTACTGTTGTTTCAAATCCTTTACAGTTGAGGAAATCTGGTAGATCAAAAGAGATTAGATCGAAGTTTCGCAACGACAAAGTGAAGATGACGGAAATTAAAAAAAAAAAAAGTTGAAGAAAACTCCTTCTCCAAAGGAGCAAAAAACTAAAAAACGGTACGAGAAGAAAAGGAAATCTAAAGAAATTGAAGACGATGTTGACAAATCTTATGATGAATCTGAAGAAGAAAGTGAGGAAGAGGTATTTTTTTGTTTGTAAATGTATTATTTTTTTTGTATTCAAGTAATTATGTATTTTCTGTTATGATGCTATTTAGGGATTATGTGAAAATATATTGTTGAATTAACTACTCATGAATAGTATTTGGATATATATTATTCTAGTATAGGTGATATGTATTTTTAGTATAGTTGATATGTATTTTTAGTACAGCTGAATAATTTTGACCTATATGTATTTTTAGTGTTGTTGATATGCATTTTAGAGTATTTGTATTTTTCAGCGTTTGTTGTATTTTTTATATGGTCAAAATACATATGCATGTTATTTTAGTTTAACTACCATAGCAGTCTATTGTCTATATGTATTTTTAGTACATTTGATATGTATTTTTCAGTATTGGTTGCAGTTATGATTTGATCAAAATACATATGCATTTTAATCATTTAAAATATATATGCATGTTATATTTTTTTTTTGTTTGATTGAATTTTGTTTACAGATTAAGAACTGGTAGTTTTACTTTGTATAGGTGATGCGGGAAGAAATATTTCCTGTCAGAAAACTTTCAAGATTTGCACCGCACATGTGCTCGTACAGTGACAATGATATTTATGAAAGCATACGCGCAATTTTAAACAAGGAACAACTTAAAAACTTTTGTGAGAATAACATTTTGGTTATTTTATGAAGAAGAAGCAGTGTGTAGTGAAAGTACAGTTGTGCAGATGCATTATGACGCTTGAGGTGAAGGGTAGTTCTTCTTCTGAGATTATGATCTGTGCTAATGGCACCTCTCTTAGTTTTACTCCCATGGAATTTGCTATCATAACTGGATTGAATTGTGTGTCTAATAGGTATGACTTTATTTTTTATGAGAGTGTACCAAATAGGATGATTGAAAAGTATTTCAATGGGGCAGAAATTATTCAGAAAAGGCAACTATTTCTAGCATTCACAGAGAAAATATAGGAGAGAACAATGATGAGGATGCTGAAAAATTTGCAATTCTGTATTTCCTACATTTATTTGTGTTGTCTAACATTGACAATGATGTTATACCCCGTCTTCATTTTGATTTGGTAGATAGTGGTAGATATAAGGATTTTCCATGGGGTTCTTTATCTTTTGAAGATCTGGCTAGAAGTTTGAACAACCGGCTGGAAGCTGTGGGCAAGTTTTATTTGATGCAGAAAATGCCACTGGCTATTCAAGTGTGGCTATATGAGTATTGTTCAAATGTCCCACCAAAAATTGCATTGAAGGTTGAGAATCGAATTCCCCGATTATTAAATTGGAAGACGATTGCACCTCGTCCACGGTATGAGTTTTTGATGAATGCTATGTTCAAGGACAATGGCAAGGTTTGTTGTGAACAAATATATATGCATTGATATGTATTGTATTGTATACATATATTCTTTTTCATTTTCAATTGTTTAACATATTCTTTAACATATTATTTAATATATTCGTAGATTGTATTTAAGAACATAGAGCCAACTGAAATGGAACTGGCAAATCTTGAAATACTACAGAAGGATGTAACTGAAGATGAACGTTCAGTTGATTCTGACGATGACTTCCAGGATCCACCACCAAAGAAGATCAACGAACGTTCAAAGAAGAAACAGAAGGTGGATTCATCAACCCCAGTAGCGAAGAAACCTTCAGGGAAAAAGCAAGTCAATATTGTTGACGCGCATACCCAAACGAGGACTCCACCTCATCGTGCTGCCAAGGCTGCTGTAATGAAGACACCAGTATTCAAGCCAATTCTAACATGACAGGCTTTTTCTTCAAAAATGAAGGAAGGAAAGGAAACAGCTAGGGTTATTTTTCCTCAGGTAGAATCAAAGGCAGATAGTCATGTAGAGAAAGTAGCCGTGTCAAAGCGTGAGAGTCATGTTGAGAAAGAAACATTTATTTCTAAGAAAGTTTTTGATGCATTCCGCGAAGAGGTAATTTTTTTTGTCAAATATTTATTTTACATTTAAAAATATGTGTTTATTGAATTTGTATGAATACAGGTTCGTAAAGAGTTTAAAGGAGTTCGTGAAGAGTTTACTCGAATTCGTTAATTAGTGAAGAAAAAGTTCAAAAAAATGGTCAAAGCAATTGAACATAGCAAGGTAAAAATTTTATTATTATATAATATCCGCAGTATTAAAAAAATACATATGCAGTGTATATGAAAAATATATATGCAGTATATTTGCTAAAAATACATATGAAGTTCATACAAAAAATACATATGATTTGATATAAAAAAATACATATGAAATGTAATACAAAATACATATACAATGTGTCAAGAAATGTATTTTGATAAATACATATCTAGAGTTTGTAAAAAAAATACATATGCAGTATATTGCTAAAAATACATATGTATTTATTCAAAAAATACATATGAGTTGATTTTTAAAAAATACATATGAAATGTATTACAAAATACATATGCAGTGTGTTAAAAAATTTATTTTTCAACACTATGTATTTTTAGTGGGTTGGTATATACATATTAAGTGAAATCAAATAATAGTAGTTTATTCAAGTTATACTTGTAGCAACAACATGAAGATACAGAGGTTGAAGCACAACAGATGGATTATGCTGGTGTCGAAACATCACCACAACAATTCAGTCCTACTGTTGATCAGAATTTGAATGAGAATCAGGATGGTACAAAGGTAAAAAATAACTAAAATATGATTATTATTTTGAGTGCACAAATGTAATTATTTTTTTTATGCAGTTATATGTTATTTTATATATAGCCTTGCATAAACATATACAACTGGATTTTTGTTTGAAGTTGGTTTAATTTTTTTTGCTTGTTTGCAAGGGGTGCACTGATTTGCATCCAGATAAAACAAACATTGAAATTGATTCTCAACACTTAATCCCTGATGAGCTTCTCCAAAGTATAAATTTGGATTATAATCTTTCTGAGAAGATTTTTCATCACGATGATTGAGTATGTATAATGAATTGAACTTCAGTTTATGTGATGTAAAAATCATAACAATTCATAAGACAATTATATATTTTCTTTCATTTCTATTGCAGATCACTGATGAGAAATTGGATGATACAAATTTGTCTGATTCGCAGTTTACAATCTCAGATGAGTTGTTACCAAGTCTTAATGCATACCGAAGAGAAAGCATCACGAGACATCCATTGGCAACTTCTGAAGAAGAACAAATCGATGAACATTTTAATGATAAAAGTCTGAATCTATTGTTCAAGATCATTGTCAGGTATGTATTATGAATATATCTGAGGTTATGTGGATTATTTTTGACGTAAAAAAATAAACTGTTTTCCATTTTTGAAGGAAAACAAAGAGAACGTTGGATCAAGCTCTAAAGCAGACATGCACGGAGAGGTTGATCTTGGTACGGAGGATCAGATTATGACAACTCCTAAAATACAAGAATTAACCACTAATGAACAAAGGGATGAAATAGTTTTGCCTGATTCACAAGACACAATCCCTGATGACTTGCTTCCTAGTTTGAATGTATACAGTAGTAAAAGTATCATTGTTCATCCCTCTGCTAATTGTGAACTTCAAACTCCTATTCCTAAGTTAAGGATTAGACGACCATCCAAATTCAAAGAGTCACCTTACACGATGAAATTTGGTTTAGCTGCCGGTAAGTACAATTAGTTATATATTTAGTTTACAATGTAACATGTTATGCAAATACTTTTTAATAATTACCTTTCTGTATTACGTAACTAGATAGAGAGCTCGGAAGGGCACATACGTATATTCTCACAGAAACATCCATTTATTTATCATCCGATTGATGGGATTGTGAATACGAAGATTGTCAACAAGTTCATGGAATCTGAAGACCTTCTCAAAGTTTATGCTAAAAGGTATTTCTATTGAATTGTTTTAAGTTTTTTTTTTTAATTACATTATGTTCCCATGATTTAACATATACTGATTAACAAACAAAAACAGGAAGGAAAATACGGATCATTACAAAAAGGAAAAATCAACCATTCCAATGATGCATTTCGGAATTGAGATTGTTGAAGATAAAAACTAATTCTACACAATGGGGTTCCTTGATCAGTCATGGACCGAATCGGTTAGTATATTTTTTTTATAATATTTTTTTTACATTTATAGCACTAATTAAACTACATATTATGATAGTAAATACATATGCAGGTGCAAATAAGTATTTTTTTATGTAATTTTTTATTATATAAGAAAGGATGTGATGCACTTTAACTTACATATGTATTTTTATATTACATACACATGCTAAATTTAGTATACAAATAGTTTGAATTATCTAAAATTTGTGTTCTTACTTACTACAACATATTGATATTTGCTTCTACTACTTGAGGAAGAAGTCGAAGTATGACCCCAACAGGTCTTACAAATTCAACACAGTAGATTGCAACTTTATGAGCATAATTAGATCTGTTCATGATGTTTATTCTGCGGATGCTAAAAACCTTACGGCGAGAGGACATGTGGCACATCTTAATGAATACATAAATAGGTTCCGTATGCATGCTGCTGTGCCATGACATACAGTGGAAGACATTTATATTCCAGTAAATATAAAGAAAAAACATCATTGGGTGCTAGCAATTTTATCTTTCTCAAAGAGGTGCATATTCCTATATGATTCATATGAATCATCTGATCATTATTCGGCTGTTCTTGATGTCATTGAGAAATTAGCTATGATTATCCCATTGTGTCTCGAACATTGTGATTTCTACGTTAAGAAAGAAATTCATGTTGAAAACCATCCAAGATAAAAAGACAAAGACTCCTCAGATATGTTTGATGTGTTATTTCAAGAGAGTTTGCCTCAACAATCGAGCGGAAGCTTGTAAGTTATTTAATTTACATATAACAAAATTGTATGTTTGTAAAATATATATTAAAGCGCATATGTGTTCCTTTTTATTATTTTTGTAGGGATTGTGGTGTCTATATGGTTACATATGCGGAGTGTCTTTCTTATGGTCACAAAATTCTTGCGAATGAGTTCGACCCCAATGCACTCCGTACAAGATATGCTGCACTTTTGTGGGATTATGGGACCAGAAAGCAAGACGTAAATGCTCATAGTGATGTCAAAGCACCTTTGAGGCCTCCAAGACAAAGTAGAATAACTAGTGTAACTGAAGTTTTTGATGTATGATGGATGATGGATTGATTACTTTATATAGTTTAGACGCTGGTTTATGGATGTAGGTACTGATTATACAAACTAATTTTGATGTTTTAAAGTGGTTCTAATTGTAGGTTATAATAGTACTAATTCAAGTTTAATATGAGTCCTTTATGCTGTTCTTCATTTTACTGTGTGATTTTGTTAAAAAATACATATGTATTGTTCATATTATGCTTAAAATACATATGCAGGAATTTTTATGCCTAAAAAATACATATGTATTGTTTTTAGATGAGAAAAATACATATGCAATGTTATGCCTAAGCATTCCAAAAATATATCTGAAATTTTTAGTTTAAAAATGCCAATGTTATGTTAAAATACATATGCAATGTTAGAAAATACATATGCAGTGTTCATATTTTGCTAAAAAATATGTAAGCATTATAAATCAAATTTAGCATAAAAATACATATGCAGTGTTAATAATAAGTTTTTCTAAAATACATATTGTTCATAACTAATAATTATTTTGATATGTGTTCAATTAATATGATTATAAATGAAAACTGAAATTAAAGATAATTTTGAACTTTTAATACAATTCTGTAATTTATGGTGAAATTTTGTTTTACATAAATACATATGCAGTGTTAATATTTTTTATTAAAAATACATATGTATTATACATTTAAATATATTTTTATCATATAAACACATATGCTGCGCTAAGATTTTGAAATTCAAACATAGATTTGCAGAATATGTCATATGTGGCTAAATCAATTAACAATTACGAACCAAATAAGTATTTGGTTAATCAAAGTTACCAACTTTAGCCTAAAAAGTATATTTAATGCTAAAAATACATATGAACTGCACATTCAAAATACATATGCAATGTTCAGATCTTTCAACATATACATATGCAGAATTCAGATTTAACTGTGTTCACTTGTCAAATGATGATTAAAAAAATAGTTCAAAAAATAAAATTTTAAGCAATAATAAGGAAAGAGAAATGTTTCATTTTCGATATTTCCTACAGGAACGCCTATTGTGACCCTTAGCCCCACCACCACCACATGAGTTGATGTTCTTCTTTTCAAACATATCCCGGGCTGATTTTCCGCGATCCTTCTTCGCAGGTCTTTCTGGAGGTCTTTTGTATTTTGGAGGCAGTACTATTTCACCAAGTACGCTCTCTGGAATTAGCCAGTTATCTTTGTATGGCAATGGGTAGATGGGAACATCTTATGTTTTCAAAACAGTTTTTGGTTTAAGCAAATCACAACAGTATGGCCCCTTCTCAAAATTCTTCTTCTCCAACACCGCACAAGCATGTGCACATGGTATCTGATCTAGTTGATATGAATTACATGAATATTTTTTTTTCTTTGAGGAAAATAATGTAGTATTTTTATTTTTCGTGTACTGTATACACATATTCTGTGGCTAGTACGACCTGATACAAAAATAAAAAGTAATGATATGCTACAAAAATATGAAATTCATATTTATACGATATGTTGTAAGCACAATAGCATTTTTTCAGAAAAAAATACATATACAGAGTAAAAATACATATGCAGAGTACATAATATTTTTCTTACTTAACTTTTTAGTTTTTTTTAAATGTTTTCATTCATTTAGCACTTAATGGAAGTTATTCTATTAATTATTTTTTTCAGAAGTAAAAATTCTAAAAATGTAAAAGGTCATACCATCATATGAATACACAAAGCCTCGTTCTCTTTGAGTATGTCATAAAACTTTTCAATGAGTGGTGTGAAGGTATATGAAGCCTGTTGCCTATTTTCGCAGTTTCATTTAGCAAACAATAATCGAACCTCCTAAAAAAAGTCATAAATTGGCAGTTCTCTAGTTGATACAAGTACTTCATTTATTGACTCCGCAATGTTTGAAGTCAAAATCCACCCTCGGTTAACTGTTGCATAGGATCTAACCCACTTTTCGTAACCAGTCAATTCGAAATAATTCTTCACCCTAATATCAACTGCCTCAACTTTTTCCATTAACATTTGGAATTTTGAATTTGAATATGATTTGGCCATTGTATAAAAGATCTCCGACAATGCATCGTGTGACTTTCTGTAAATTTTTTTAACATTCCCCCATACATGCCACATACATGCATAATGTGGAACATCATTGTACACATCGCTAACAGCCTTTATGATGCTTGGATTCCTATCAGAAACAACATACATGTTTTGTCTTTTCCCATACGCTTCCTTTAGATTCTGAAAGAACCACGTCCATGATGCATCATTTTCAGAATCAATCACACCATATGCCAGAGGGAATATATGACCTGTATATACAAAATAATTATGCGCAGTAAAATAAAAATACATATAGGAACTGCATATGTATTTATTATATATACATGTAATTAAAACTATATATTTTATCAAATAAATGATATCAATTACATATAATAAAATTTAGACACACATAACTATAAAACATAATCATTTTTAAATGTTTTAATTCATGAAACTTTGAAACTCTAGGTAATTTTATACAGATATGTATATATCTAGTGGAGATATGTATTTTCAGGTGATACGCAGAAATACAAAAACATACAACAAGTTTTACAATATAATTATTACAAATTCATACTAATCTTCTCCATCCATTATACATGCTGTTACAAATTCTCCAGTATACATTTCTCTCAGATGACTAGCATCAACAACTACGATCGGTCTACAATGATCGAATCCCTTAATGAATGCATTTAGAGCGATAAATACTTATAAGAACTCATTCTCATCTGTCTTCTTCATTCTTATATGTGACTCTGGATAGGTAGTATTCAGTACATATAAGTATGATGGCAGTTTCCCATAAGATGCTGATGGCTTACCCCTTAACTCTTCTAACACTCTTTCTTTCCCCCTCCAACATAAAGTGTATGTCAGATCCATATCAAAATCTTCTTTCATGTCATTTCTAATTTCTGTTTCACTGTATTTTCTTTTGTGGTTCTTGAATTTTTGTTTAACAATACCACCTATCAACATACTAGTAGCATGCACCTTTGGATAGATTTTGTCCTTCACCGGGCATGTAAGTTGAGGTATGAATTCTCTTATTCTAAACATTCCAATTTCTCCCATACCTGATGCACGCATTAAAAATTTGCATTTTCTTGATTTGCAAAACAACGTTTACCTGCATCCCACATAATTTAGTATTTTGAAAATACATATCCAAACTAATATTAAACAACAATAAAGTGATATAGAATGTACGTACGTTTTCTTACTTGACCTTTTACGTCGCGTTTGAAACTTCTCCCTAATTGAATAGTCCTTCATGACTGACTTCAAATTTTTTTTCTCAAGTAAACCTGATCTTCCTCAACATGTTTGTGATGTGGATCTGAGATAATCAACTCCACAGTATCCATTTCAAATACATCTAATGCTTGTGTATCTTCACAAACCACCAAAGCTCCTTTATTTGTTGTATTTATGAATGTTTGAATGTTGTCACAGTTGGTTATTCTTTCAGCAACACACATAGAAGAACTAGCCACGTTTCTCCCTACAACTTTCTCCAAAATGCTTACATATAAAGGAAGACAATTCATGTCTTGTATCTGTTTTTTTTCTGAAATATAAACACATTTAAACCCATATCATTATGTATTTCTATCTGCCCTGCATTAGCAGTAATTTGATATTCCACTAGAATACGTTTCCTCGTTAAATCCACACTTAAGTGAGATGCCAATTCATTGTGCAACTCAATAAATGTTGCTGATGTGCTCAACAGTATAGCATCAGTGATATATTCTTTGTAGTTTTTTTCATACGTCCACCGACCAGAGTGCTTCACAAGCACCGGTATGCTTCCCATTTCTACTTGATTTAATAAAAAAATAAATAAATATAAACATGTTGTCAAATTATAACTTGTTAAAACAAACACTTTTCAGCTTTAACTGCAAACAAACTTACACAGCCAACATCTCCATTAAAAAAAAAATTAAACAAAATTTGTTTAACGTAAAATACAAACACAAAAAAAACTATTAAACCAAATACAGAAACTACTGAATCGAACCGAAGAAAAACTTGTATAAAGTATATTATCAGCAAAAACAGTTATACTATCAAATTTCGACAAGAAAATCAAAAAATACATATGCAGGTGTTAACATTAAGCTGTTCAAAAATACATATGCAGTGTTAACATCAAACATATCAAAAAATACATATGAAACATACCTAAATTAAATTTTGAACTGTGTGAACAGAATTTCATCACATTCAGCAGCTCAATTCAATCATCCATTGAGCAATGATTTTCATAAAATAATTGAATCAAATTCAACTCAAAATTTGTTTAACTTATTTTCATAATCGATTATACAAAGCTCTGAAAATATACTACAAAGCTTCACAATTTTATCAATTGTTAAATCGATCAAAATAATAACAACCAAATTTTTTTGCAACAACTAAAAAACTGAAACAACTAAAAAACTGAATTTTTGCAACGAAAATTTTTAATTCTGAAGGTTTTTGTTATATATGTTGAATTTCCTCCTGCTTTGATTAAATATTGAAACTAAATAGGAGCATCAGTAATGGTTGAAACAAAAAATTCAACCAAAAATACTTAATGATTACGTACCTTAAACAACAATAACAGATGAATTTTCAACTGATAGTTGAATTCTAACAATTTGAACTGAAGAATCTATAATTGGATTTGGTTCAAAGAAATTAATGCTTCGTTTTGAAATTGATGTTGAATTCGAAGAAGATACTGTAGAATTTCATATGAACAACAACAATGGTTGAACATAAAAACACGGTTGAATTAGATGAAATTTTTCATAAAAACGAAAAGCAGATTTTGATTTTTTTTTCTCAGATGAACTCGTTAATTTTGAAAACTGAAATTTGAAATTTTGATCAATGATGTTAAGCTGAAACGGAAGTCGCGTGATTGAAGTTATTTTAAGGGAAAAGAAATCTACAAAATTAATTAATTGGTAATTATACCATATTTACCTCGACAAATTTCAGTTATTTAAGGGAGGTAAAATTAGTTGTATATGTATTTTTATAGCATTAATTTTTAAAAATACATAATACAAGTTGCTACAAAATGTAATTATGAAACTGTTGCTACAAAATTAATAATTAGGGCCTCAAGTATGTCATTTCTGAATTTTGCCCTATATATATATATATATATTATAATTATTTATGTATTATTCTTAAATACAATATAAATATTTGTTACACTTTATATTTTAATCATGATTTAACTTTAGTCGTAACACATTAAGTCATTTCTTCATCTAGTTAATAGTACCTTATGAGATTCTAAGTGAATTTCGCACTTTGAATGACAAATTATACTAATTGTGAAAATAATATCTTGTTGTATATTGAAATTTATAGCTGAGATTCATTTGGCTATAGACAATCATTAATTTTAACTTTTTTTTTAACCTTGTTGAGTAAGAAGTTTATGTGTTCACCTTTTGAGGGGTTTATCATATCATTTTGTTAAATGTAGTTTTAAAATATATTTTTAGAAGTGTTCATATGGTGTTGTTCATAGCTTTCCCAAAGTATAACACTCAATTGACATCTTAGTTTCACGGTTGAGATACAACACTCGGTTAACATCTCATACGTTAGATTGGATTGATTTTTTTTAATTTTCAACTTTTATCATTAGTTAAAGTTATAAACCGAAAAAATCGAACCAAACCGAACTAAACCTACAAGAACCAAACCAACAGTTATTTTTTTGTTTGTTTTGGTTTGATTTTAGAAATTTAAAAACCGACTAAGTTGGTTTGGTTATGATTTTGACCAATAACCGACCCAAAACGATCTATGACACCCCTACTTTTAAGTCTTTGCCCTTTTAACTGATATCTCTCGATGGCACGAATATCATGTGCTATTGGGTTAGGTGTATTTATGTGTGCTACTAAATACAAATTCTAATAAGTTTGCTTATCAAACCTTAAAGAAATGATAAAAGAGAAAATACATAAAAATTCCCGTAAACTTGTCTTCATAACTTACTTTAGCACTCTAACTTTACATGTAATTATTTAACTTCTTAATTTCGTTTTAAGTAAATTTATTACCCCTTCAAAAATAAAGAACCACACTTATAATGAGAGGTGCTTTACACACACCTCCACATGTCAATTTATTTTTAAAAAAAATTCTAAAGTTATTTTTTTTCCTTTTCACCCATCAACCTTCGTCCCTTCACTGTATCATCACTGGTGATTCACCAAACTCACCAACAACTCCTCACCCCCTTCGTTATCGCTACCATCAACTCACAAACTCAACACCACTGCTAAGACTATCTTCACAACCATTAACTTCATTGTACCTATTACCAAGAGCAATATCACCACCATCACCGTCAATTTTAGAATTCTCACCACCACCATTAATATTACTCCAAAATAATTCATGGTTGCTGCCAATTCCACAACACCCAACAACACCATGACAATGAGAAATTGGGTCACAAAAATTTTACCAAAATAAATTATAATGAAATTAAAGAAACCGTGGAGGGAGATGAAATGGTGGCGTGTGAGGACGCATTAACAAGGCCCGCCGCCGATTTTATAAAATTCGCAACAAATAATCCAATTTTCTCGTGAATTGAACTTCAATTTCCTCATGAATTGAATTTCTATTTCGTCATGAATTGAACATCCTCCTTGGAGTTTTAGGCATAACAACGACACTCTTTTTAACAATTGCCATAGACACCCAACAAGCTCTTTCTCCTATTACCTATGCCAAGAAAATCTGGTGGAATGGAAGAAGTGGGGATGTTAATAGGGGAAAGATGGAGGAGTTGAAATATGATGTGTGTTTGGTGGTTGTGATAGAAGAAGAAGGGTGGAGAGAGAGAAAAATGTAAAATAAATAAATAAATTGGGACTTTGTCAATTTTTATAACCTTTTCTTTCTTCCACGCGCGTTTTGGAGAGTAAAAACACTCTCCTTATTAGAGGAGGTATTAGATTCACTTGAGACAAAATTAAGGGGTAAATAATTACATGTAAAGTTAGAGTACTAAAATAAGTTATGGGTACAAGTTTAGGAGGGTTATATGTATTTTCTCATGATAAAATATTACTCTAACCTTTTTAATATCTATTGAATTTTAACCTCAATTTCTCATGATTTTCATCAATTTTGTTGACCTCATGCCATCATCATTTTCATCTCCTCACTAAAAACCCAAATTCAATATTAACCAAAACAAGGTTTGCCTGTACCAAGTGCTAATCTCATATCATTTACCCCCACCCTTCCTCAATAATTAAGAACTAAAAAAAATGTTCTGCAACTATTGCAATAAGAGAAGAGAACGACAACATCCGAAAAAAGTTATTTGTACGTTTCAAATACGTGATCTACAAAATAGCAAGTAAAACTATTGTTGCGTTAAGGCTCCCTTCAAAGTTCAAATATTCTTTTCAGCTTTTCATGTGAGTTCTGGTAGAGGATGGTTTGAATTTGCAACCAAGAAAAAAGAGGCATGTGCAACTGAATGACAATACATGTGCTGCCCATGATAATGCATGTGCTAAGGCCAGGCCAATTCTCTACGACAACACAAGGGAAAAAAAACATAAGGTAGAAGTTAATGCATTCTAAACAACATCAAACACATTGTCTCTCTGTTTCTTTTTGGTGTTTCTTTCTTACCAAATTTTGTGTACAAAATCCGAGCTTTATGTATCAAGCATTTGAAGATTTGAAACACACAACTGGCCTCTGCATCTCTTGTTTTCAACTTGTCCTGAAATAACCCCAAGCTCCAACACTAAGTCAAACCAGAAACGAGAAATATATCAAAAGAGACAAATTTAACATGACTTGGTTAATTGACCTATATCTATGGGCCGAGATGAATGGTCCGTTGTTCCAAAGAGAGCATAGAAGAAAGAACACTCCTCACCGAGCCTAAACAACTCGAAGCTTCAATGATTTATTGACCTACGAATCTGCTACTACGCAATTCTACCCTTCTCCATAAAATCTCAGTTGTTGGATGCACAAAACAATGCTACCCCCCTTTGTGATGACTCAGTGACCTTTCACACATTACACCTGGTTGCACGTAATCTTGACTTTCGCTTTTCACTTGTCCAGTTAGACTGACTAATGAATTTAAATTAAACACCAATCCATTCCACTAGCTGTAGAGTGGTCAAATCTTGAGCTCAGTTAGCGTCCAAAGCAACACAATAATACAACTACTAGAATCTTCACATGATACAATCAGAAAAAATAAGCACGTTCATGCACAACCACCAGTTTTTTTTCTTGCAACATGTAAAGGTTTGAGATGCTGCAGATCATCACATGATTAAAACAGAAACCTCTCTAATATATTCTTATGAAAGTCTATCTTTATGTTTTTGATATTAAAAGAGACCAGTGAGCCATGAATCCTTAATTCACATTTTTCCTCTGCAAGCCTACACACAAAGGATGGTGGACTTTTTTTTCTATTCGTATTTACATTTCAAAGGGAAAATAGACTTTTGTTTGAAGAAAAAACGGGGCAACAAACCAGAAGAGTATTTGATATCGCAGCTTCCCTTTTCTTTTTAACCTCTATTTAGCAAGTTCTTGCTAACGATTAAACTATATGGTTTGGCATCGTCGGATTCTTTCTGAAGGCATGTTTGCTACAGCGCTCAAATATGCTGTTGTAGATCAAATCAGATTGAACTCCAACTCTTTCACGATTCACAATGAAAAGAATGTGATCACCCTCGACAATCTTATAGTACCTGATTCTAGAGAAAAACTGTTATTTTCCACAATACGGGTACGTAGAATCTGTATAATAGAATACCAACTTCAACTCGAGTTCAAGTATGAACAAGAACACAATGAAGTTGAACAAATACCCTCAACACAAGATCAAAATGATCTTTACAAGAGGTGTATTTTATATTTCAGAAATATAAATGAAACAGAAATTGTTAAGGCCAAGTCATCCGAATTCACGGACTTTCCTTAAAGAATAATTTCCCTCACTGTACCCGAGGTTATGGAATCTTCCTCTCAGGATAAAATGGCCTTCAATCCGACTATAGCGGTACCTCAAATAGGCGGATTCTTCGAACACACTCACGGTTTGAATGATCACACTTAGAGTATTTTTAAGAAGAAGAAAAAGCTTGTAATTCTGAAAATTTTCTGTCTTAACCTGTGGAAGAAAACAGGTTATTTATAGCCACAAGATGCCCCTTTGAAAGGTGGCATTGGTTCAATTTAGAGGTGTGTGTCTTTTCTTGAAAATACATGTCTGTTTACTTAAACCACTGCAGTAATTTTCTGAAACAGTACACCATTTCGTGAAACATTGCATCAGTTCAAAATAGTGTTGCAGCAGTTCGTGAAGCAGTACACTGTTCACGCGAAACAGTGCTACTATTCACATAACAGTGCTACTGTTCACGCGAAACAGTCACTGTTCACGTGCCAGTTCGTGAAGCAGTGCACTGTTCACGCGAAACAGTGCTACTATTCACGCAAAACAGTCACTGTTCACGCGTTCCTGCATGTTTTAACATTTCCATTCACACCCTTTCATTACTATGAACCCAACAATCCCCCACATGAATGTGGAATGACTATTATTTTCATAATTTTTTTTTACGGACAAGTATATGATCATCAAGCAAAGACTGATTGCATCTGGATAAGTGGGTTTCCCTTTGAACTTTCCGTAGTGAACATGCATCAGATGCACTCGGTCAATCGGTAGATTTGATATCTTTGAACCGTCGAGCTTTAATGTACACCTAAACAACACAGGTCATACAACCAACCTTTTACCGTTTATGGTTCTTACGATTTTGTTCTTTTCAGCCATGAACACGTTCCAGTTTTCATGAGAGCTTAGAGAATAGGCCTTTACTAAAATTTTCATTAAAGCGGCTTCTACTTCGCCCACACATAGGTGATTTCTAAACGTTCAATCCTATAGATTAAACTATTTGGTCAAATCTGCCAAATTTAGATAATCATTAAAAGACTTTTCGCCTTAAGTCTTATCCTTGTTTACTATACATTGTCTACATCATGAGAATGAATTGGGTAATTGACAATGTTGAACCTGTCAGACACAACTTTGTTTGATCTTCTTGAACCTAGCTCTTGGGATCTCCAGTATACTAGGTAGATTTACCGCCATGCTGACTTGTCCTAGGCCTTAAACCCATTCCCTTGGATGTCTTTTCTACTCCTTCTCTAGATAGGCCTTTTGTAAGTGGATCCGACACATTATCCTTTAACTTTACATAGTCTACAGTGATAATTCCACTAGAGAGAAGTTTTCTAACGGTATTATGTCTTCGTCTTATATGAAGAGATTTACCGTTATACATCAATCTCCCTGCCCTACCTATTCTGCTTGGCTATCACAGTGTATACATACTGGTGCCACTGGCTTGGGCCAATACGGAATATCTTCTAAGAAATTTCAAAGCCATTCTGCTTCTTCACCGACTTTATCTAATGTGATAAATTCAGATTCCATTGTAGAGCGAGCTATACAAGTCTGTTTGGATGATTTCTAAGAAACTGCTCCTCCACCGATAGTAAATACATATCCACTTGTGGATTTACTTCGTTCGATCCGGTGATCCAATTTGCATCACTATATCCTTCAAGTACCGCAGGATATTTATTATAATGCAAAGAATAATTTTGAGTGTATTTAAGATACCCCAAAACTCTTTTCATTGCCATCCAGTGAGTTTTATTGGGATTACTCGTGTACCAACTCAATTTACTGATAGCGCATGCTATGTCTGGTCGTGTACAGTTCATTATATACATTAAACATCCCAATACTCTTGCGTACTCCAATTGCGAGTCACTTTCACCTTCATTCTTTCGAAGTGCAAAGCTCGCATCCAATGGAGTCTTGGCAATATCGAATTTCATATACTTGAACTTGTCAAGTACCTTTTTGATATAATGAGACTGTGACAATGCCAACCCTTGTGGAGTTCGATGGATTCTTATACCTACGATAACATCTGCAACTCCAAGGTCCTTCATATCAAACTTGCTCTTGAGCATTCGTTTTGTTGCATTTATGTCAGAAATGTCTCTACTGATGATCAACATATCATCCACATATAAACATACAATGACTTGGTGATTTGGGGTGTCTTTAATATAAACACATTTATCACATTCATTTATTTTGAATTCGTTTGCCAACATAGTTTGGTCAAACTTCGCATGCCATTGTTTTGGTGCTTGCTTTAGTCCATATAATGATTTGATAAGTTTACACACCTTGTTTTCCTTTCCTGGAACCACAAATCCCTCAGGTTGTTCCATGTATATTTCTTCCTCCAAATCTCCATTTAGGAATGCGGTTTTTACATCCATTTGATGAATTTGAAGATCATATACCGCCGTCAAGGCAATTAACATTCGAATCGAGGTTATCCTTGTTACTGGCGAGTATGTACCAAAGTAATCAAGGCCTTCCTTTTGTTTGAAGCCTTTTACTACAAGTCTTGCCTTGTATTTATCAATAGTACCATCCGCCTTCATTTTCCTTTTGAAGATCCATTTAGAACCTAAAGGTTTATTTTCGGGAGGAAGGTCAACCAATTCCCATGTATGGTTGTTTAAGATTGAATCAATCTCACTATTGACTGCCTCTTTCCAAAAGGATGAGTCCGACGATGACATCGCTTCTTTAAACGTTTGAGGCTCATTTTCTTAGAGAAATGTTACAAAATCCGATCCAAACGAAGTTGACGTTCTTTGACGTGTACTACGTCTTAGATTTTCTTCGTTATGTACATTCTCACTTGGTTCATCTCGAGGTCATTTAGATCCTCCCCTAGACTGTTCATGTCTAATTTTATACGGGTAAATATTTTTAAAGAATTCAGCATTGTCTGATTTAATTACCGTATTTTCACTAATATCCAAATGTTCGGATTTATGAACCAAAAATCGACATGCTTTACTACTCTTAGCATATCCTATGAACACGCAGTCCACCGTTTTAGATCCTATCTTAACCCTTTTAGGTATAGGAACTTGAACCTTCGCTAGACACCCCCACACTTTGAAATATTTTAAGTTAGGTTCCCTTCCTTTTCATTTTTCGTAAGGAATTGATTGTGTCTTACTATGGGGAACTTTGTTGAGTATACGATTGGCCGTAAGGATAGCCTCCCCCCATAAGTTTTGTGGTAAACCAGAACTTATAAGTAAGACATTCATCATTTCCTTCAAAGTTCAATTTTTCCTTTCCGCAATTCCATTGATTGAGGTGAATACGGGGACGTAGTTTGATGGATTATTCCATTCTCTACACATATTTGCGCAAAGGGAGATTCATATTCTCCGCCCCTATCACTTCTTATCATTTTGATCTTTTTGTCTAACTGATTTTCAACTTCAGTCTTATATTGCCTAAACGCATCTATTGCTTCATCCTTACTATTTAGCAAGTAAACATAACAGTATCTAGTGCAATCATCAATAAAGGTTATGAAATACTTTTTCCCACTATGAGATGGTGTTGACTTCATATCACAACTATCAGTGTGTATTAAGTCTAAGGGATTGGAATTCCTTTCAACGGACTTATAAGGATGCTTCGCATACTTCGATTCCACACACGTTTGACACTTTGATTTATTGCACTCAAAGTTTGGCAAAACTTCTAAGTTAATCAGTTTTCGTAACGTTCTGTAATTAACATGGCCCAAACGTTCATGCCATAAATCATAAGACTCAAGCAAATAAGACGAATTTGAACTTTTATTCATTTCAACAGTCATTACATTCATCTTATAAAGGCCCTCCGTGAGATAGCCTTTTTCTACATATATTTCTCCTTTGCTAACTACAATTTTTCCAGAAACGGTTACACATTTGAATCCGTTCTTATCTAGGAGTGAAACGAAAATTAAGTTCCTACATAACTCCGGAACATATAGTACATTGTTTAGTGTCAAAACCTTGCCGGAAGTCATCTTTAGGCAAATTTTCCTGTTTTCTCCACCCTAGCAGTAGCGGAGTTGGCCATGTAAAGCATTTCTTCTTCTTGAGCCGGAGCAAATGACGAGAACAATTCTTTGTTTGCGCAAACATGGCGTGTGACACCAGAATCCATCCACCATTCGCGTGGATTCCCCACCAAGTTGCATTCCGTGAACATAGCACACAAATCATCATATTCTTTGTTGGACTCAATCATGTTCGCTTGGTCCTTTTTCTTGCCTTTCTTCGGGGCTCGACAATCTGTGGACTTGTGGTCAATTTTGCCACAATTGAAGCATTTTCCCTTGAACTTTTTCTTGGGTTGATTGCTTCCATGTTCAACTTTATTTCTTTTCTTCGAGTTGTTTTGGCCATCTTCTACAATATGGGCTCCATTCATTGTAGAATTTCCCTTTGACCTTCTTTCGGCAGCTTTATTGTCCTCTTCAATACGAAGTCGGACGATAAGATCTTCAACGGTCATCTCCTTGCGTTTATGCTTTAAGTAGTTTTTGAAGTCTTTCCACAAAGGTGGTAGCTTCTCAACTATCGCTGCTACTTGAAAAGCATCTGTAACACCCCGTAAATTTTTTCGTACATTTATCGCGATTATATGGAGTCCTAAAGGCTTGCGTATGGGTTAAATTAAGTTTATGGTGTTCGGAAGTATCCCGTCAATAGTTGTATGTGTAGGTATTGGAATAAGATTTCCAACGATATAAAGTTTGCCCAAAACAGAGGAGTATTTCATATAAATGAGCACATTCAAAATTTTAAAACGGTGGCCGGGAAGCCTGTGAACAGTAAATCTGCAGGAAAATTACTGCAGCTAGACAATTTTTTTTTCTGGATCAACTTTAGACGATCATAACTCCTTGTACAAAAAGAACTGTGTGAGCTGCTATATATCTACGAAAATCTCCGAGAGTCTTCTTTCCGATTAAATTGGTTTCATCTAAATCCAATGTCTGAGTAAGGAGCTATACCCGTTTTACTACAGCCTATAAAAAAAAAACAGAATTTTGGGACAGATTTTTGGGTCAACTTTAAACGACCATAACTCCTTGTACAGGAAGAAATGGGTGGTATGCTTTATATGAAAATGAAATACCTTTGAATTATATTTCCAATGCAATTGGTTTCACCCAAATCCGATACCAGAGCAAAGAGTTATGATCGATTTACTTCAGCCTGTCAAAACTGTCCACTGGGGACAGATTCGGATTTATTTAAATTTTTAGGGCAAAATGGTCATTTTCTATTACCTCTTGGACGAAAATTGGTATTTATAAACATACACTTAGCCTCATATATATCATATATCATCCAATTATTAAGAGAAGGTGAAACCCTAGCCTAATTTCAACTTCAAATATTTTTTGATTCAACCGTAGAAAATTCGAATTGGTTCCGTAGTTGTGTTCACCATCTCGAAAGCTTCGAGAAGCACCCCATGGTTATGTAAGGAGGATTCTAAATACAAGAGTTCATTGTTAAGGTATGAATATTGTTTATTCTTGATTCATATCCATGAATAAGTATTGATAAGGGATTATGAGTATTGTCTTGATGTTGGAAGATAACTAGAAACATAGTTATGAATTGTTTTGTATAAATTGTTAGTAGTAAATTATGGAAGTTGTTGTATTGGATTATGGAGGATGAATTGTGGTGATATATTATTATATTAGTGGTTATGTATGCCTAGTGATCATGTTGGTATTGGATGGTGATTAAGAGGGGAAATAAAGGCTAAGAGTGATGTTGAGGGATATTGCATGAAAATGCATGATATGTGAATGTAATAAGAGTATAAGAGGATGTATGTAGCACTCTTATTGATGAGTTAAAGGATTACTTCCTAGACATTATTTGGTGAAGTTAATACCTAAATGGTAAGGTTTGGTTGCTAATACTAGTTTGCCACAAATGACTTATTGTAGATAAGTGTTCGAAGAGTACGGGAAGTCAAGTTGGACTTGTATTGAAGTGGTTATATCAAGGTATGTAAGACATACTCTATCTAATCTTTGGCATGAATAATGACCCATGGCACTCTCAAGTAAGCTTCCAACATTGTCCTACGACACATGACACATAATAACATCATATGATCTTCGACACTACCAATTGAACTTGTTTTCACTTTTAAGATGTCCGGCTAGTCAAAAAAATGTCCATATACTATAGTTGACTCCTAAATGGTTTAATGAGGTATCCATGATTCTCTACTTCATTTTCATGATATTGATTACCTATTTACATGTTTTTCCTATTGAGGTATCATGGTTTCAAGTTCCATAAGGTGTGACCACAAAGTAACCAATCTCAAAGATTAATTGAAGTAAGAAATGGAATGTCTTTATTTTAAATTGTTGATATGATGTATTGTATTAGTACCATTGATCAGTTGGCCATTGTATTATAAAGATTATGTATATATGCTATTCCAGGGGTGGTCCCTGATGTATTGTATTAGTACCACTGATCAGTTGGCCATTGTATGACATATGTTATGTATTGATAAGGAATACGGAAAGTAATGATATGAAAGTAATGTGCAGGTATCCCATCAGCTCTTTTAAGTGTGGTCTACTCATACTGTTTATTCACTGGTATCTGGGTTCTGTTGATCTTTTGTATCACATCTTGATACTCACTGCCTTACATACTCAGTACATATTTCCATACTGACGTCCCTTACGGGGGACGTGTATTCATGCCTGCAGGAACAGGTACTTCAGGTCGTACACCTCTGCAGTAAGAGCCAGGACATTCTGTTGATAGTGGTGAGCTCCAGTTGTTTCGGGGCATCCCAAGTCGTTTCTATATGTACTTTTGGTATTTGTATAAAAGTCTTTTGTGGGCGGGAGTTTGTCCCGACCCTAACTCATTTGTGTATCTATGTAGAGGCTTTTGTAGACATATTGTACAGCCATAGGAGTGTTTGGTTGATAGACGTGATGGCTCTGACGGCCAATTACTGTTTATATATATATATGCGTGTCTGCTGGGCTGATACAAGTACTGTTTTCTTCTATTTACAATGAAGTGCTGCCCAAATTTTTAATTTTCATAAGTAATGTAAATGTGAAAGTATAGGTTATGAACGGGTTCTCCCGGGCCTCCTCGGCTACGGGTGCCAGTCCGCTCCAATGGGATTTGAGTCGTGACAGCATCATTCACAATTAAACCTACAAAACAGTTTATGTGAGTATTAAGAACATTTTTAATTTGTTCAACTAAGGTATTTTTCAAAGGTATACCTTCTGCTAGGAGATCATGTATGATGACTTGCAACTCCTGCACTTGAGAGACAACAGATTTGCTATCAATCATTTTGAAGTCCAGGAACCGTGCAACAAGAAATTTCTTAATTTTCGCATCCTCCATTTTATATTTCCGTTCAAGTGTCCCCCACAGTTCCTTTGATGTCTTGGTTCCACTATAGACATTGTAGAGGTCGTCTTGGAGACCACTCAGAATATAGTTCCTGTAAAGAAAATCCGAATGTTTCCAAGCTTCTACAATAACGAAACGATCCTTGTCCGAGGTTCCCTCGGGCACCTCGGGAGCGTCTTCGCTAGTGAACCGTTGTAGACATAAAGTGGTGAGGTAAAAGAACATTTTTTGTTGCCACCGCTTGAAGTCAATGCCAGAAAATTTTCTGGGCTTCTCTGTCGGTGCCATCGTTGGCGGAGCATTTGTGCGACTTGATGTGGCAATATTATTTGCCCCCATAGACGTTGTCGCATCCATCATTTGACTTTCAGTTGTCATTTTTCCTATCACCACAAGACAGAAAAATTAGTATTTTTCAGAATACTATTAATAGAGTTAAATAACTTTAAACTCTTCTTCTTCTTGTTTCTAGTTAACGATGAAGTTTTTATTACTTCGAATCGTCAACCGAGTGAACCGTAACTTGTGATGAAGATTTTATGTCTTCTAATCACTAGTTAAATTCAAGCGGAGTAGAAAGCCTAAGCTTTAATCTCCAAAAACAAGCAATACAGATTCTGTAAGAATTATTCCTTAAGATTGTTATTTTCCACAATACAGGTACGTAGAATCTGTATAATAGAATACCAACTTCAACTCGAGTTCAAGTATGAACAAGAACACAATGAAGTTGAACAAATACCCTCAACACAAGATCAAAATGATCTTTACAAGAGGTGTATTTTATATTTCAGAAATATAGATGAAACAGAAATTGTTAAGGCCAAGTCGTCCGAATTCACGGACTTTCCTTAAGGAATAATTCCCCTCACTGTACCCGAGGTTATGAAATCTTCCTCCCAGGATAAAATGGCCTTCAATCCGACTATAGCGGTACCTCAAATAGGCGGATTCTTCGAACACACTCACGGTTTGAATGATCACACTTAGAGTATTTTTAAGAAGAAGAAGAAGCTTGTAATTCTGAAAATTTTCTGTCTTAACCTGTGGAAGAAAACAGGTTATTTATAGCCACAAGATGCCCCTTTGAAAGGTGGCATTGGTTCAATTTAGAGGTGTGTGTCTTTTCCTGAAAATACATGTCTGTTTACTTAAACCACTGCAGTAATTTTCTGAAACAGTACACCATTTCGTGAAACATTGCATCAGTTCAAAACAGTGTTGCAGCAGTTCGTGAAGCAGTGCACTGTTCACACGAAACAGTGCTACTGTTCACGCGAAACAGTCACTGTTCATGCATCAGTTTGTGAAGCAGTGCACTGTTCACGCGAAACAGCGTTACTGTTCACGTAACAGTGCTACTGTTCACACAAAACAGTCACTGTTCACGCGTTCATGCATGTTTTAACATTTCCATTCACACCCTTTCATTACTATGAACCCAACAAAAACAAAACAGAAATATTAGTACCAACACTCTTCTGAAACACTGCTGTTTTATTCAAATAACAACTGCACACAGAATTCCAACCTCACTTTATAGCGTTCTCAAGTATTCAATGTATGATACATTATGTATCACAGAAATATGCAACATGTTAAGTAGTTGCAAATTTAAAATGCAAGTCATATGTTTTGAATCATGAATAACTATCAAGTCGTAATCGATAATTTTGAAGAGAAAAGAAAAGAAAGAGGATCACATTTTGGTTAAGACACCTTTAGTATTGCAACTAGGAAAAGATGACTATTAAGTGTTGGTTCTTTACAAGAGAAGAGTTAAAAGCTATAAACACCCGATTTCTTAGAGCTCAGAAAAATCACACAGTAATGAGAAAATAAGAAAGGCAGAAGTGCAGTGAAAATTGTTTTACTTAGACAAGCAATTAACGAAGTTAAATACGACAACAACAACATGGCAAAATAGATACAATAGCAGAAGCTTAAGAACGGTTGCCTACCAGATGCCTGGTACAAAAGGCTGGCAATCAGAATCTTTAACCACCAGGTGACTTGGGTGTTCGACTGGGAAATGAGGATGTGTCATAGATATATTGTTGAGTGCACCATCATTGTCCCACCAATCCTCATCTATGCAAGTACTAGATGAACTGAAAGCAGTGAGATGATGAAATTATGTACGTATGATTTATGTAGGAATTGTTATTTGCCAGTTCCACTTCGTTTTGATACATGGTAATTGCTTTAAATACATCGTAATCACCAATTAATTTGAATGAAAGTTCAGGTAAACGTGAGACAGAATAATAAGGAAAAAACAAAAAACACACCTATAGCCCTTATATGGAAGGGGGACATTAGGAAGATGGCGCCATAGACTCATTTGCAGGATTCTTATGAACAGCAGATGCATCTCGAGAATGCCAGAAGGGACTGTTATACCCATGACTTTGCAGGTACGTTTGGTAGCGTAGCTGAGGTAGTATGTGTTAGGAAACGTATGCAAGTGGCTTTCAACTTGATCGACCCCTGAAGGGTAAGATGCGGAAGTATCCAATTCCCTGAAGCAAATGGACCAACCTAATACTGTTATAATAATTACTGGTTGAATCAATTCAACAACACTAAAACTGGTGTCAATCATATCATGTCAGGCTCTAAAGTCATTTCTAAAAACGACAAAATTACACCAATGGAACAATTGATATAATGAACAGCCTAACGGTATCACTTCCTTAGTTGTCTATATAACAATAAGATACTAATTATATTTGAACTATGAGATAGTAAGATGTAGTAATAAAGAGATAATAAGATATCAGAAACCTACTTCATTCCATCAAAGTAGGTTCTTGTAGAAGATCGCTGTGAGAAGATGCTTACTACTTTGGGGTTGAAGGAGACTCATGGTGTAGAATTTACCACTTTCCTATTCTCAGGGTCTCTCGAGGCATGGTGAACTTCCAATTTGAGAGACAGACAAGCAGGTCTACCACCGATTACTTGGTCCGATTTTTTAGCCATGTTTATGGACATATTTATTCCATTGAGCAAACAAGATGACATGAGACACCAATTTAATGACCTGCAACAGGGATGTATGACAGTTAGTGAGTACGAAGGTAAGTTCACTGAATTATCCAGGTATGTTTCATTTTTTGTTGCGGACTCGAGAAAGAAAGTAAGATGATTTGTGGATGGACTTGAGGCTCGTTATCGTGGTCCTGTGATATGGAATATGCATAATGGATTCTATGCTGAGGTGGTTGACACTACTCTCTGTTCTGAGTCTTATTTTGAGATGGAAAGGATAAATTGAGAAAATAAAAAGGCACGTAATTCAGGTGGGTTTAGTGGTTCTCCATCTGGGAGCAAGAGTGATTTTCATCGTGGAAAGTCTAGGCCTATGAAGTCGAAGTCAGTGGGCCAATCTTCAAGGAATAGTTATCCAGCTAGACAAGGTCAGTAGCAAATGCAGAGAAAGGGTAGTGGTTCCTTTCAGTTCAAACAATATCTAAAATGTTCTAACTATGGCAAGAATCATAGTGGGCGATGTTTTGGAGTTGGTGGTCCTTGTTATACTTATGGTGAAAGAGGGCACATTACTAGTTTCATCCTATGGGAGATTCTGGTTCTAGTTAAGCTACTACACATATGTAGAGAGATGTTGCAGGTACTCATGCTCACGTTCAACCAGCATAATATCTTATTGATCCTGGTTCTACATATTTGCATTGCGTCTCCTGTCATACCCTATTTTTATCTAAGGTTAAAATGAGCACGACATGATGGACTCTAAAAGAATTAATTTTGTATAGAGTCACCACCTAATTTTTAAGGAAAAATAGGAAAGCTATTTATTGTTTAACAAGTGTGACTTTATTTAATCTGCAAAAATCATTTTAGATTCCAAGTAAGGGTTCAAATTATTTCGAAGGAAAGGGGTTAAGCAACCTTCAGAATCCACAAATGTGGTTACCAGCCAGACTTAGGTTTAATGGATACCAGCCAGACTTAGGTTTATTAAAAGGGGAAGAGAAAATATCAATGTTTGTAAACACAAATATAAAATATGTATTGAAATAATATAATGCGTGTGTAAACAAAAATATATAAATATGCATGTAAAGACAAGATTGAAACAAAAAAAATTATTCTAAAGAAAAAAGACTACGTAATATTTTAGTATAAAAAACGTGAATTATTTGATTAAATATCTAAATTAATTTAATATAAATATTAATGGCCTAAATTTGCCTAAACGCATGATGAGGATTGCATAAAGAATATCCCGCCTAGCACCCCAAAAAGTAAATTTTTCACTATGATAATATTTGTACAAATATAAGAATATAAAAATAGAATACAAAATTTAAAGTCTTCTTTGAAGGCCATTTCCGACGAGTATTTCCAATAACCTGTATAAACACTTGTAATAAAAATGTTAGTGACAAATAAATAATTATTAAAATAAATTGAAAAGGTATGTTTGCATATATGTATTTAAAAATATAATTTTTGTTAAAAAGCGGACTCAGTTTAAAATTTTTTGTAAAGATTTCATCATTGACCAAAATATTTATTTTATTACGTATTTGTATACTTAGTGTCCGCCTTTTATTTGGGAAGGCCTAAAAAATCGACGAAAAATTTCTTCATCTGCCATGAAAAGTATTTTGTTCAAATCAGTTTAACAAACTTACAAAATAAGTCAAAAAGAAAGCATATCAGTCCAAAAATTGAAAGAAAGTGGCAGGTAATAAAAATAATGAAAACACCTAAACACTGACATAGGTTGTCCAAAAATATAACAAAATTAATCCCTTCACAGTGAACAAACAGTAACAAAAATAATAAAAAAAAGTAACCATGATGTTAGCCAGAATCCATGGAGCTTCATCGGAACAGTTTTCTTTTCGAGAATCAATTAAATCACAAGGAACAAATTGTATCCAACAAAGTCAGGGAAACAAAATATACAATAACACATAAATCAATGGGAAAAAAAACTTAATTAAAGGGAGTATTTTCGACGAGCAATAATAATAAATGGAGAAGGAAATGGCACATTTACTGGAGCAACATAATATTTACAATCACAATAATTAATGAAAAATAAACACCAAAACAGTGGCAGTAACGGCATGGTGGCAGCGACACAATGGCGTTGCTTCAACGACATTCACCGAAGCAACACCGAGTAATCAAATCCGGCCAGATTTACAAAATAAACACATAAAAAAAAGTGCAAAATAAGATTAGGGGCGACAATACAGTAGGAGTAGCCGAAAGCTTCACCGGAGCCGGTGAAGTGGCGACGAAAAATAGGAGAGATAGGAAAAGGGGCGACATTTAGTGGCGGGATCTAGTAGCTGCCAGTGGAGGTGTGGTTGTTGGAAAACGCTGGTGGTGGTTGGAGACTTCGTCGATCATCACGTCCGACGAAGAAGCGGTGAAAAAGGGAAAAGGAGAAGGGAGCAGTAGCGGCGGCAGTGCATCGAACTCGTCAGTCATTACTTCCAGCGAGCCTACGGTGGTAAGGGATTAGAGGAGAAGGAGAAGAGGAGTGTGATGGTGATGGAGTTGTTGGTTGTCGGCCATCCAGTGGCTAATTTTGAAGGTGACAGTGATGGAGAGAAGGAGAGAAAGAGCGTGAGAAATGGAGATGAAGTTATATTTTTTTTTTTGTGTCTGTGTTTGTGTATATATTGTGATTTTTAAAGGATTGTCAGTGTGTATTTGTGGCTCCCCCTTTTTTCAATTGAGAGGGTAGAAAATACAAACCTACCTCTCAAATTTTTTCCCCTTCTTTTTCATGTGATTGTTATTGTGATGCCCCGGAAAAAAAAATTCCGTTAAGATCTCGGACGAAAATGTGTTGAATTCTGTTCTTTATCGTGATTAATAATTTTTTGTGTAGAATTTCTGGATTTGCGACCCTTCATCGCGTAGATCATCAAATAATCTTTCCAACGATATGTGGATCATCCAAAACGGACACTCGAGCAATGAGTTGTGATCATTCTAATCTAACCATGAATAGTGGTGAACAGTAAATGTGCAGGAAAAAAAATACTGAGGCCAGGTGAATTTTAGGGTCAACTTCAAACGATCATAAATCCTTGTACATAATGATCTGGGTGAGCTACTATATATCAAAACAAAGCTCTGAAAGTCCTATTTCCAATGAAATTAGTTTCATCCAATTTGGCCAACGAAGCAAAAAGTTATGGTCGATCTACTTCAGCCTATCAAAACAGTCCACCAAAGGACAGATTTGACATTATTTGATTTTTAAGGATAATTTGGTCATTTCCACTCCAATCCATCCGGATAAACCATGGATTTAAGTCCATTAAGAGCATTCAATAGCTCATTTTTCTCAAAAATTTCCTAAGGCTCAAACCCCAACCCTACTACTCCAAATTTCATCCTTCTATGTCTCTTGATTGAACCGTAGAAATTTCAAATTGATTTGGGATTCGAGTTGATCATGTTAAGGGCTTCGAGAAACACCCTTTATTTTCGTGAATAAAGTTCCGGAGTCGGAAGTTCATATTCATCTTCCATTTTTAGGTATGTGGGGCTTTGAACAAGATTATCCTTTTGATCTTGTGCCCGGTATTTTTGTTGAATTACATTGACATGAGATTTTACATGTTTTACCATGAATTGGAAATTATAGTTTTATATCTTATATTATCGTTCATGAGCTATGGGATTATGTCATCCGATATGTGTATGATGTTGAGATGAAATTATGTCCAAAAAGTATTTGATTATGAGAGTATGATGATTTAATTTGTTAAGCCTTGATTTATACTATCATTCCACTATTTCCTTATTATGAATTTATAATTGATATTGGAAATTCTATATCCCTACTATGGGTTGATGTCTCAAGTACCTTTAAATGAGAGTTGGATGGCAAATTGAAAAATGTTGATATTGAAGTTGCAACGAGTCTTGGTATTTTCCGAATAGTTTTGATGAGTTAAATTGTTGAAAATATTATGTATTGAGTCTTCATATCCTTGTCCAAATGTCGAGTCGGTTATGGTTCAATGCATTGATACCTTGTTGATGTTGAGGAAGATTAAAATGTTTTGAGCTAAAATGTGTTGAGTTAGGAATCCACAAATTAATATGATTTGATAAATGAGAAAGAGATTTGATTTGGTCCTTATGATAGACCCTTGTGATGTTGTGGTGGATTTACTAACGCGTTCTGAGCTTGTCGGGGAGTAGTACTTAGCACCGAGAGGAAAATTTGGTATTTTTCCAAACCTATGTACCACCGTAGGGTTGTTTGATGATGATATTATTGGCCAGAGAGCCCGCTTGTGATTATTGCAGTTTTAAGGTCGTACTCCCTGACAAAGAGTATGATGCTCCCGCCAATGGGGGTTTCAAATATTGGTATTCCACGTAGCTCACGTGGGGTTGTCGGTTATAGGAAACTCCCCTGTCCATAAGAGTCATGTTCATTAAAATACCGAGTCACTCCGAGTTTTGATGTGGTAAGTCAAGTTGACTATAATGATCTATAATGATTTATAAGGTTTTTCTCCTACATTTCCTATCTAAGATATTATGAGTTGCATGATTCAATGTCACTTAAGCCAGGTGTGTCATTATGGTTCGTATGTACGTTTTTACGAAATTTATGATATTATTTATATTTTGCATGCGCCCCCACATACTCAGTACGTATCTTGTGCTGACCCATATATTTCTCTATGGACTACATTCCTACCATGATGTAGGTTCAGGTACTCAGCCGCAACCATGACAGTGATATCCGAGTGCCGCATTTACGTTCCTTCAGTGGTGAGTCCTTATGGTTCGAGGACCAAGTTACTAGTTTTGATGCTGTTGTTTTGTGATCCCTTTGGTCTGTTGAGTCAGTTGGGGGTTTGTCCCAATAGCTCATTGATTTTTCTATATAGAGGCTATGTCAGACTAGTGTATTGTTGTGTTGGTTTGTGTATAGACATTCCATATATGTACAGTCTAACGATATTTCGTGCCATGTGCGATGTGATATGATATGTACTTATATATATATCCTTAGCGTAGCGTGTATGTTGTTGTGTTGGAACCTAAGGGTAGTGTTTTGGCTTAAAGGGTTAGCTTGAGGCTACGTGTAGCCTTGGGCACCGTGTGGCATCTCGGGAGGATATTTTAGGGCGTTACAAACTTGGTATCAGAGCCTAAGGTTGTGAAGAGTCCTAGGGAGTCTAACAAGCCGCGTTACGTAGAGTCTTGAGCATCGGTGTGTAGCGCGCCACACCTATGATCAAGAGGCTGCGGGGCGTTCTAGGAAAAGTCGTTTCTTCATTTCAACAAAAGTCTATCTTGCTTACAACTATTTCCTTCTGCTGTTAATTCGTGCGTTCTTATGACAGAAAATGCCTCTATGTCGAGCTCGCGGAAACAACATCCAACCTCAACCCGTTAATCCGTTACATGAGATGGTATCCCATGCCGAATTTCGGGCAGCTTTTCAGACGCTAGCCCAGGCAGTTATCGCCAATACTCAGGACAACGCTCCACCTCCGTAGGAAAATAATTCGGTAGCAGCATGAATTCATAATTTTATGCGGATGAATCCGCCAGAGTTTCATGGGTCGAGAGTAGGTGAGGACCCGCAGATGTATGTTGATGAAATGAAGAAAATTACACAGATTATGCACGTGACCGAGGAAGAAAGTGTGGAGCTGGCTTCTTATCGGTTGAAGGATGTTGCCTATGACTGGGTGCAGATATGGAATAAGGGTAGAGAGGAAGATACCACTCTGGTGACTTGGAAATTATTCCAAGATGTTTTCTTGGATAGATTCTTTCCTCTTGAGTTACAGGAATCTAAGATAGAGGAGTTTATGAATTTGAGACAAGGCTCCATATCGGTTAAGGAGTATTGTCTTAGGTTTAATCAGCTATCGAAGTATGCTCCCAATATGATGGCTGACTCGAGGACTAGTATGAGTAAGTTTCTAACTGGGGTGTCGAGTTATGTGGTGAAAGAATGTAGATCTTCTATGATCAATAGGGAGATTGATCTTCCTAGGTTAATGATTCACGCCCAACAGATTAAGTCAGACAAGATAAAGGAAAGAGAAAGAGTAAGAGGGATTAAGAGAGTCAGATCTGAGCAACAGGGGTCTGGTCAGACTAGATTCTCCGGAGGGAGTCGTCCTCAGTTTAAGAGACGTCCATTTATACCTGTTCCTTCCTCAGCTAGTGCTCCCGTATATCGGGGCAGGCAGGAGCTCGGGAATAGGTCGGTACCTTCCAGGTCTTAGGACAGTGTAAGCAACCGGCCTCATCCTCCTTCGTGTGCTAAGTATGGTAAAAACCATTTTGGGGAGTGTTATATGAGGCAACGGGGCTGTTTTGGTTATGGAAAGTTGGGCCACATACTTAGAGACTGCCCGTATGCCAGACAGGGGAGTCGTGATGCCCATCCCCAGAGTCAGTCTACCAATGCCCCGCCTCCCGTAGCCTGTCCAGTTCCTTCTTAGGGTGCTTTATCTAGTATTGCTGGAGGTCAATGCCAGAATCGTTTCTATGCTATACCACCTCGTCAGGAGCAGGAGGACTCTCCCGATGTTGTCACTGGTATGCTCCATGTTTTCTATTTTGTTGTCTATGTGTTGATGGACCCCGGTTCGAGTTTTTCTTATGTGACACCTCTGGTTGCTGTAAATCTTGAAATGGATCCTGAACTAATTTCTGAGCCTATTTTGGTTTCTACTCCGATAGGAGAGTCTGTCATTGCTAAACGGGTGTATAAGAAATATCCCATTACTGTCTTTCATTGGGTTATGTATGCTGATTTGATTGAGCTAGATATGGTTGACTTTGATATCATTCTGGGTATGGATTGGCTTCACTCATGCTATGCGTCTTTTGATTGTCGTGCTCGTGTGGTCAAGTTTCAGTTTCCTGATGAACCTATCCTCGAATGGTCCGGGAGTTCTGTGATTCCTAAGGGTCGTTTCATATCCTATCTCAAAGTTAGGAAGTTGATTTCCAAGGGTTGCATCCACTATTTGGTTCGTGTTAAAGACACTAAGTCTGAAACCCCGACCATTCAGTCAATTAATGTTGTTAATGAGTTTCTTGATATCTTTCCGGAAGATCTCCCTGGAATACCTCTTGATAGAGAGATAGAGTTTGGGATTGATCTCTTCCCGATACTCAGCCTATTTTTATTCCTCCATATCGCATGGCTCCTGCGGAACTTAAAGAGTTGAAAGATCAATTGAAAGATCTTTTAGACAAAAGCTTTATCAGACCTAGTGTGTCCCCGTGTGGTGCACCTGTCCTGTTTGTGCGTAAGAAAGATAGTTCTTTGCGGATGTGTATTGATTACCGACAGCTTAATAGGGTTAATATCAAGAATAAATATCCGCTTCCTCGAATTGATGATTTATTTGATCAATTGCAAGGTGCGAGCTACTTTTCAAAGATAGACCTCAGATCCAGTTATCACCAACTTAAGGTTAGGGAATGTGATATCCCCAAGACAGCCTTCCGAACCCGTTATGATTATTTTGAATTTCTAGTGATGTCTTTCGAGTTAACTAATGCTCCAGTTGCTTTCATGGATCTTATGAACCATGTATTCCGGCCATATCTGGATTTATTTGTAATAGTGTTCCTAGATGATATTCTTATTTACTCCCGAAGTGAGGGTGATCATGCGGATCATCTCCTAATTATGTTGGAAGCTCTTCGAACTCATCGGTTGTATGCTAAGTTCAGTAAGTGTGAGTTCTGGATGAACTCTGTAGCCTTCTTGGGTCATGTTGTTTCTTCCGAAGGTATTAGAGTTGATCCTCAAAAGATAAAGGCTATAAAGAGTTGGCCTAGACCTAAGTTTCTTGGGTCTAGCTGGTTATTATCATCGTTTTGTTGAAGGGTTTTCATCTATTGTGTCTCCTATGACCCATTTGACCCAAAAGAAAGTGAAGTTCCTGTGGTTCGAATCTTGCGAGAAGAGTTTTCAGGAGTTGAAGACTCAACTCACTTCAGCCCCTGTGTTGACTTTGCCTGATGGTGTTGATGGTTTATTGGTGTATTGCAATGCTTCCAGAGTCGGTTTGGGTTGTGTATTCATGCAAAAGGGCAAGGTTATAGCTTATGCTTCCAGGCAGCTAAAGCCTCATGAGAAGAATTATCCTACCCATGACCTTGAATTAGCTGCCCGTGTTTTTTTCTTTGAAAATTTGGAGACATTATTTGTATGGTATCCATGTCGACGCCTTCACGGACCATAAGAGCTTGCAATATGTATTCACCCAAAAGGAGTTGAATCTTAGGCAGAGACGATGGTTAGAACTGTTGAAAGATTATGATATGAGCATGCCATATCTTCCGGGCAAGGCTAATGTAGTAGCAGATGCCCTTAGTCGGAAGTCCATGGGTAGTGTAGCACATGTGGATATTGGTAAGAAAGAGTTGGCCCGTGAGGTACATCGTTTGGCTAGATTGGGGGTTAGGTTGTTTGGTGATGCTGAGGGTAGTATAGGAGTGCAAAGCGGTTCCGAATCCTCTTTAGTTTCGGAAGTGAAGGAGAAGCAAGACAGGGATCCTACCTTGGTCAGGTTAAAAGAGTCAGTTAAATACCAAAAGGTGGAGTTTTTCTCCCAAGGGGGAGATGGCATTTTGAGACTCTGAGAAAGATTATGTGTTCCTGATATTGATAACTTGAAGTAGAGGATTATGGCGGAAGCGCATGGTACGTGATACTCCATCCATCCTGGTGCTACCAAGATGTACCATGATTTACGGGAAATCTATTGGTGGAACGGTATGAAGAGGAACATAGCAGAATTTTTGGCGAAGTGTTCCATGTGTCAGTAGGTTAAAATAGAGCATCAAAGGCCCAGTGACGTGATGCAAGAGTTTAGCATTCTTACTTGGAAGTGGGAAGAAGTGAATATGGACTTCATAGTTGGTTTGCCTCCTTCTCGTCGCCATCATGATTCGATTTGGGTTGTCGTAGATCAGCTGACAAAATCAGCTCATTTCTTGCCTGTGCATTCATCGTATACAACTGAAGATTATTCTAGAATATATATTCGGGAACTCGTCAGACTTCATGGAATCCCTTTGGCTATTATTTCTGACAGAGGTACTCAGTTTACCTCTCAGTTTTGGAAATCTTTCCAGAAGGGTATCGGTACCCAAATTTGTTTAAGTTCTACTTTCCATCCGCAAACAGATGGTCAGGCCGAGCAGACCATTCAGACTTTAGAAGATATGTTGAGGGCTTGTGTGTTTGATTTTAAAGGTAGTTGGGATGAGCACTTAGCATTAATTGAGTTTGCTTACAATAACAGTTTTCATGCTACTATTGGAATGGCCTTGTTTGAAGCTTTGTATGGTAGAAGGTGTAGATCACCCATTGGTTGGTTTGAAGTTGGTGAGGCTGCCGCGACTGGACTGGATGCGGTGTTCGAGGCCATGGAGAAGGTTAAGTTAATTTGGAAAAGGTTGAAAACCGCCCAAAGTCATCAAAAATCATACGCAGATGTAAGGAGGAAAGACCTTGAATTTTATGTTGGTGATTTAGTGTACTTGAAAGTTTCACCTATGAAAGGGGTGAAGAGATTTGGGAAGAAAGGGAAACTAAGTCCCCGTTATATTGGTCCCTATAAGATTGTGGATCGCATTAGGAAAGTAGCGTATAAGGTTGAATTGCCCGCGGAGTTATCTAGCGTCCATCCGGTTTTCCATGTTTCTATGCTTAAGAAGTCTATTGGTGATTCTGTTGTGATTGATCCTTCCGAAAGCTCGGGTATTCAAGATAGTATTTCATATGAAGAGATTCCGATTGAGGTTTTTGACTTTCAAGTTCGTAGGCTAAGAAACAAGGAAGTTTCTTTGGTTAAAGTGCTTTGGCAAAATCAATCCGTGGAGAGTGCTACTTGGGAAGCCGAAGTGGATATGTGCGCCAAATATCCCCACCTCTTTCCTACGAATCCTGAGTATGTCAAAGGTCTCGTTCTCTTTTGATTTAATCCTTATTGCTATGTTTATTTTGGCTTGTGTGTTTTCTACGATATCCAAAAAAATCTAGAATGGAGTATATGCTTAGGCAAGATGAGTTTTCTCTATATACTCATTTTCATAGTATTCTTGACCTACCTATCAACATTCGAGGAAGAATGTTTCCAAGGGAGAGATGATGTGATGCCCCGAAAAAAAAAATTCTGTTAAGATCTCGGACGAAAATGTGTTGAATTCTGTTCTTTATCGTGATTAATAATTTCTCTATGTAGAATTTCTGGATATGCGACTTGTCATCACGTAGAGCATCGAATAAGCTTTCCAACAATATATGGATCATCCAAAACAGACACTCGAGCGATGAGTTATGATCATTCCGATCTAACCGTGAATAGTGGTGAACAGTAAATGTGCAGGAAAAAAATACTGAGGCCAGGCGAATTTTAGGGTCAACTTCAAACGATTATAACTCCTTTTTCATAATGATCTAGGTGAGATACTATATATCAAAAGAAAGCTCTGAAAATCCTATTTCCAATAAAATTGGTTTCATCCAATTTGGCCATCGAAGCAAAAAGTTATGGTCGATCTACTTCAGCCTATCAAAACAGTCCACCAAAGGACAGATTTGACATTATTTGATTTTTAAGGGTATTTTGGTCATTCCCACTCCAATCCATCCGGGTAAACCATGAATTTAAGTCCATTAAGAGCATTCAATAGCTCATTTTTCTCCAAAATTTCCTAAGGCTCAAACCCCAACCCTACTACTCCAAATTTCATCCTTCTATGTCTCTTGATTGAACCGTAGAAATTTCAAATTAATTTGGGATTCGAGTTGATCATGTTAAGGGCTTCGAGAAACACCCTTTATTTTCGTGAATAAAGTTCTGGAGTCGGAGGTTCATATTCATCTTCCATTTTTAGGTATGTGGGGCTTTGAACAAGATTATCCTTTTGATCTTGTGCCCGGTATTTTTGTTGAATTACATTGACATGAGATTTTACATGTTTTACCATGAACTGGAAATATGGTTTTATATAATATATTATTGTCCATGAGCTCTGGGATTGTGTCATCCGATATATGTATGATGTTGAGATGGAATTATGTCCAAAAAGTATTTGATTATGAGAGTATGATGATTTAATTTGTTAAGCCTTGATTTATACTATCATTCCACTATTTCCTTATTATGAATTTATAATTGATATTGGAAATTCTATATCCCTACTATGGGTTGATGTCTCAAGTACCTTTAAATGAGAGTTGGATGACAAATTGATAAATGTTGATATTGAAGTTGCAATGAGTCTTGGTATTTTTCGGATGGTTTTGATGAGTTAAATTGTTGAAAATATTATGTATTGAGTCTTCATATCCTTGTCCAAATGTCGAGTCGGTTGTGGTTCAATGTATTGATACCTTGTTGATGTTGAGGAAGATTAAAATGTTTTAAGCTAAAATGTGTTGAGTTAGGAATCCACAAATTGATATGATTTGATAAATGAGAAAGAGATTTGATTTGGTCTTTATGATAGACCCTTGTGATGTTGTGGTGGATTTTCTAACGCGTTCTGAGCTTGTCGGGGAGTAGTACTTAGCATCGAGAGGGAAATTTGGTATTTTCCCAAACCTATGTGCCACCGTAGGGTTGTTTGATGATGATATTATTGGCTAGAGATCCCGATTGTGATTATTGCAGTTTTAAGGTCGTACTCCCCGGCAAAGAGTATGACGCTCCCGCCAACGGAGGTTTCAAACGTTGGTATTCCACGTAGCTCACGTGGGGTTCTCGGTTAAAGAAAACTCCCCTGTCCATAAGAGTCATGTTCATTGAAATACCGAGTCACTCCGAGTTTTGATGTGGTATGTCAAGTTGCCTATGATGATCTATAATGATTTATGAGATTTTTCTCCTACATTTCCTATCTAAGATGTTATGAGTTGCATGATTCAATGTCACTCAAGCCAGGTGTGTTATTATGGTCCGTATGTACGTTTTTACGAAATTTATGATATTATTCATATTTTGCATGTGCCCCCACATACTCAGTACGTATCTTGTGCTGACCCACATATTTCTCTATGGGCTACATTCCTACCATGATGTAGGTTCAGGTACTCAGCCACAACCGCGACAGTGATATCCGAGTGCCGCATCTACGTTCCGTCAGTGGTGAGTCCTCATGGTTTGAGGACCAAGTTGCTAGTTTTGGTGTTGTTGTTTTGTGATCCCTTTGGTCTGTTAAGTCAGTTGGGGGTTTGTCCCAATAGCTCATTGATTTTGCTGTATAGAGGCTATGTCAGACTAGTGTATTGGTGGGTTGGTTTGTGTATAGACATTCTATATATGTACAGTCTAACGATATTCCGTGCCATGTGCGATATGATATGATATGTACTTATATATATATCCTTAGCATAGCGTCTATGTTGTTGTGTTGAAACCCAAGGGTAGTGTTTTGGTTTAAAGGGTTAGCTTGAGGCTACGTGTAGCCTTGGGCACCGTGTGGCATCTCGGGAGGATATTTCGAGGCGTTACAGTTATCAAATATGACAAGACATTGAATTATTATACTGTGTAAAATTAATTATTCTAACTTAATTTTTGTGGACTGTAAAAATTGTACAAAATACTGGTATTGATTTGTAATTATAAAAAAAATATAAAGAATGTTGAAAATATTAAAAAAATATAATTAATTTTAAAATATTATAAAAATGTGACGTCATTTCATGTACGTTTGTTGATCATTGTGCAAAAATATTAAAATAATAATAAACTGATAAAAATTCTAAAATTTACGAATTTAAAGATTATTATCAATAAATTATGTAAAATTAAAATATGATAATAAATTGGTAAAAAATCCTAAAATAATGATGATTATCAATAATTTATTAACAGTTGTAAAAAAATATGTGAAAAATTGCATTTTGTGCCATTTAACAACCAGGGAGTTTAAATGCGTTAATTTTAAGTATAGAGAGCCAAAATTGAGTATCAACAGTTTGTCCTTTTTTGTTTGAAGATAATGTATAAGTCTTCAAATGAAAACATTGACGTGTAGCCAATTTTTCTCGACAAGTATTATTTTTAATAAAAATTCAAGTGAACTTCAATTTAGAGTTTCTATCTTAAAATGTCCTATTTTAGGATGGAAGAACTCAATGTTTCTCATTGAAAGTCGGACTACCTATTTTGAATGTAACATGTCACTTTGAACAGAATGACGGTCCAATGTGTCTTATTGAAAGGTAGATGGCCTATTTCAAATGTAACATGTCACTTTGAATGGAGTGACGGTCCAATGTGCCTTATTGAAAGACGGACGACCTATTTTGAATATAACATGCTACTTTGAATGGAACGATAGTCCAATGTGTCTCATTGAAAGGAGGACGACTTATTTTGAATGTAACATGTCACTTTAACGAAATGATGGTCTAATATATCTCATTGAAAGACAGATGACCTATCTTAAATGTAACATATCACTTTGAACGGAGTGACAGTTCAATGTGTCTCATTGAAAGGTGGACGACCTATCTTGAATGCAACATGTCACTTTGAATGGAAGGACGGTCCAATGTGTCTCATTGAAAGACGAACAACCTATTTTGAATGTAACATGCCACTTTGAGCAAAGTGACGGTACAATGTGTCTTTACTGCAGTTGGTACCTACAATTATTAGTGTGTATAGGAATTCCCCATATCTTTCCCAGCTAACCGAGATCGACTTCAGGATAACACCTATAGTTTCAAGTGGTACCTCAGACATGCCTAAGTATCGACAAGATTTGTTCGTCTTGCTTTAAACAAAGATTTTGAACTATGCCTATTCTCATATTTCAAGTGTCCTCTCCAGAAAGAATGTCTCGTTCTCACACCTATTTGAGTATTTTTCTTTTGAATGTAGAGACGTCTAGAGATATACACTTACACTCAAAAATAAATTTAATTAATGCAATTATGATACCATAGACTTGGCCTTCATGTAAGTATCCATTAATGTGAGAACACTTAGAGTAAGATCTTATAGGACTTTTTATCAACTTGTAATGCAGGTTTGGAGATGGGTAGGAAGATATTTGGGTTGAATGTGACTAATTCCTCAATAGGCATTGCACTGTATCTGTGCTTTTGACATTTGTCGCACTTTGACGCTCGATCCTCTTTGTTGTGCTTCTTTTCCCCTTGATTTGTATTTGCTTCAGCTTGTGTTGGAGTTTTTTCTTTTGTTTTAAACATATTTTCCGTCTTTTTTTTGGATTATGATGATTCTCCGCCTTTGTCGGAGTTATCTCTTTTTTTGTGGGGGGTTTTGCTCCTTCTGAAGTCATTTTTTTTCATCTTTGTTCATTTGGGACAATATATTCTTTGTATTTTGTGTCTTTGATCTTGAACCATTATCCATAATTTGCACGTATTTAGTGCGCTCAAGGAGGTAGGTCCAAGAGAGGAATAGTGTGTGTAAGCACTCAAAAAGGTATAGGCGTAGATGCGGTTGTCCAAGAAAAGGTTTCAGGCTCAAGGAGAATGACTAGGGATTAATGTCATTTGGTGGGTTGTGAAAGGCTCAATCGGGTCAAAGAAGTCCTCCAATCCTTTCCTAAACTAAGTGTAACTCAGAATTTCTCCTCAAGAGACATTCAGGCCATGTTCTGGATCAACAATGCAATGCAATAAACTAGTCTAAAGCTCACCATACAATGCACTTAAAACGATGAGGTTTGCTTTGTTCTTGTCTTAGATGTATGCAAGAGAATTTTTGAGTGTTACTCAGGTTTGATTAAAAGGTAATAAGGGGATCTATGGTTTACCACAAAGTCGGTCCTCTCCATCATACCTTTTTATTCTTTCTCACGCACACACCTAACTGTGTTGGCACCAACCAAGTCAAAATTCTATATTTTTTATTCATTTGGAAATAATAATGGGACCGAACCCAAGTGAGGGTTGCCTACGTATCTTGTGAAAACAAGAATCAAGTTTGCATAGTCCAGGCCTATACACAGTTATCGATAATATTGCTAAGGTGCATCTTTTAACTGATCCGCCATGCAAAAAAAAGGTTGGATTACACCTTCCTACTAAAGTAAAATCAATTTAGAGCAAATAATTAATTTATATGCATAATTATTTTTTAAATATGTACAAATACTATGATAACGTGCAACTTGGGTCATGAACCCTTTAGACATTTGGATACAGATGACTAATGATGCATGCACTTAAAAAGATGTTGGTTTAGTTTTATTATATGAAGAGTGGGTTTGCTAGACTTATGGTTCCCGAGCGGACTACTCAAGCGAGAAGACTACGCGGGCACACAAAAAAAGATCCGTACACCCCGCGCATACGCCAACTCTCCTAAAATTTAGGATTTTGAAAGAAATTTGCGGGTGCGAAAAACACACCTCACTTGTACGTGTGATTGTGTCAGCTTTTCCAAATGGAAGAAATATGAATGAGATGACAATTTATATAAAGCAATAAAGAAATAAATAAGCTATACAAAATAATAACAATTTATGCCACACAAATAAGATAAATCAAGACAATTAGAAAGAAACAAATAATAATTAAAAAATATAAATATTTACCTAAATATGTAATGGTTAGAACCTTGCATCCCCAGCAGAGTCGCCATTCTGTCATACCCTATTTTTACCTATGGTTAAAATGAGCACGACATGATGGACTCTAAAAGAATTAATTTTGTATAGAGTCGCCACCTAAGTTTTAAGGAAAAATAGAAAACCTATTTATTGTTTAACAAGTGTGACTTTATTTAATCTACAATAATCATTTTAGATTCCAAGTAAGGGTTCAAATTATTCTGAAGGAAAGGGGTTAGGCACCCTTCAGAATCCACAAATGTGGTTACCAACCAGACTTAGGTTTATTAAAAGGGGAAGAGAAAAAATCAATGTTTGTAAATACAAATATAAAATATGTATTGAAATAATATAATGCGTGTGCTATTGTAAACAAAAATATATTAATATGCATGTAAAGAAAAGATTGAATAAAGAAAAATTGTTCTAGAAAAAAAAGACTACATAATATTTTAGTATAAAAACATGAATTATTTGATTAAATATCTAAATCGATTTAATATAAATATTAACGGCCTAGATTTGCCTAAATGTGTGATGAGGATTGCGTAAATAATTTTCCGTCCAACACCCCAAAAAATAAAGTTTTCACTATAATAATATTTGTACAAGTATAAGAATATAAAAATACAATGCAAAATTTAAAGTCTTCTTTGAAGGCCATTTCCGACGAGTATTCCCAATAACATGTATAAACACTTGTAATAAAAATATTAGTAACAAATAAATAATTATCAAAATAAATTGAAAAAATATGTGTGCATATATGTATTTAAAAATATAATTTTTGTTAAAAAGCGGGCTCAGTTTTAATTTTTTTTTGTAAAGATTTCATCATTGTCCAAAATATTTATTTTATTACGTATTTGTATACTTAATGCCAATCTTTTATTTGGGAAGGCCTAAAAAATTGATGAAAATTTTCTTCATCGGCCATGAAAAGTATTTTGTTCAAATCAGTTTAACAAACTTAAAAAAAACTCAAAAAGGAAGCATATCAGTCCAAAAATTGAATAGAAAATGGCAGGCAACAAAAATAATGGGAACACCTAAACACTGCCATAGGTTGTTAAAAAATATAGCAAAATTAATTCCTTCACAGTGAACAAACAGTAGCAAAAATACAAAAATAATAAAAATGAAAAGTAAGCATGATGTTAGCCGGAATCCATGGAGCTTCATCAGAACACTGTTCTTTCCTAGAATCAATCAAATCACAAGGAACAGATTGTATCCAGCAAAGTCAGTGAAATAAAATATACAATAACACATAAATAAGTGGGAAAAAAACTCAATTAAAGGGAGTATTTTTGATGAGCAATAATAATAAATGGAGAAGAAAATGGTGCATTCACTGGAGCAAAATAATATTTACAATCACAATAATTAATAAAAAATAAACACCACAACAGTGGCAGTAACGGCATGGTGGCAGCGGCACAACGACGTTGCTTCAACGGCATTCACCAGAGCAATGGTGGGTAATCAAATCCGGCCAGATTTACAAAACACACACATAAAAAAGTGAGTGCAAAATGAGATTAGGGGCGGCAATACAGTGGGAGTAGCTGAAAGCTTCACCGAAATTGGCGGAGCGGTGACGAAAAAGAGGAGAGATAGGAAGAGGAAAGACATTTGGTGGCCGAATCTGGTGGCTATCGGTGGAGGTGTGGCGGTTGAAAAGTGCTGGTGGTGACTGGAGACTTTGCCGGTCATCACATATGGCGAAGAAGCGACGAAAAAGGAAAAAAGAAAAGGGAGCAGTAGCGGCGGCAGTACATCGGACTCGTCGGTCTTTACTTTCGGCGAGCCGGTGGAGATGCGGGAATAGAGGAGAAGGGCAAGAAGAGTGTGATGGTGGTGGAGTTGTTGGTGGATGGCTCTCCGGTGGCTAATTTTGGTAGCGACAGTGATGGAGAGAAGGAGAGAAAGGGCGTGAGATTGGCAGAGAGAAATGGAGGATGAAGTTTTATTTTATTATTTTCTTTCCTTTTTTTTGTCTGTGTTTGTGTATATATTGTTATTTTTAAAGAATTGTCAGTGTGTATTTATGGCTCCGCCTTTTTCTGCTGATAGGGTAGAAAATAAAAACCTACCCTTTCTAATTTTGGCCCCTCCTTTTTTATGTGATTGTTATCAAATATGACAAGACTTTGAATTATTATACTGTGTAAAATTAATTAATCCGACTTAATATTTGTGGACTGTAAAAAATGTACAAAATGCAGGTATTGATTTGTAATTATAAAAAAATGTAAAGAATGTTGAAAATATTAAAAAGATATAATTAATTTTAAAATATTATAAAAATGTGACGTCATGTCGTGTATGTGTGCAGATGATTTTGCAAAAAATATTAAAATAATAGCAAACTGATAAAAATTCTAAAATTTATGAAATTAAAGATAATTATCAATAAATTATGTAAAATTAAAATATAACAATAAATTGATAAAAAATCCTAAAATAATGATGATTATCAATAATTTATTAACATTTGCGAAAAAATATGTGAAAAATTGCATTTTGTGCCATTTTACGGCCAGAGCGTTTAAATGCGTTAATTTTAAGTATAGAGAGCCAAAATTGGATGTCAACATCTCCATATTTTGCTTTATTCTCAGAGAGAAGGATTGAGACTCTTATTGATATATATATTGTTGTGACCCCAGTGGGAAGACCTTATCAGTGGACAGTGTTTATTGAGATTGTATGATATATATTCAGGGTAGGGACACCATAGTTGATCTACTTGTGTTGCCAATGTCTAACTTTGATGTGATTATGGGTATTGACTGGTTGTCGTCATGTTATGCTTCGGTTGATTGTTTTGCTAAGCTTATACATTTTGATATACTTAGAGAACCACCTTTAGTGTGGAAAGGTATGGCTTTTGTGACTCAGGAAAAGATAATATCTTATATAAAGCATGGTGAATTATTAATTATGGGTGTTTGGGTTTTATTGCTACTGTTCATGACACTTGGACAGAGAAAGTTTCTATTGGAAATGTTCCTATTTTTTCCGGAATTTATTGATGTGTTTCCAAATAATTTGCCTGGGCTACCTCCAATGAGATAAATTAAGTTCAACATTCACTTATGCCAGGGACTCAACCTATCTTTATTCCATCTTACCATTTGGCTCCAACTAAGTTGTGAAAATTAGAGTTTCAACTCCAGGAGTTATTGACAAGGTATTCATTAGGACTAGTGTGTCACCTTAGGGTGCACCTCTGCTATTTGTGAAAAAAGAAAGAAGGAACGATAAGGATATGCATTGACTACAGACGTTAAATAAGGCAACTATCAAGAATAAATATCCTTTACTTCACATTGATGAACTATTCGATCAGTTACAGGGCTACTCACTTTTCTAAATTGACTTAAGATCAGGTTATCATCAGATGAGAATCAAGGACGAAGATATCACTAAGATACCTTTTCAGAATAGGTATGGGCATTTTGAATTTTTAGTGATGTCTATTGGACTGACTAATACACCTGCAACATTTATGGACCTCGTGAACAGGGTATTCAAGACATACTTAGACCATTTTGTGATTATGTTCATTAATGACATTTTTGCTTACTCTCAGAGTGAGTCAAGACATGGACAACACTTAAGAGTTGTGTGTAGACAATTAGAGAACAAAAGCTTTATGCCAAGTTCTCAAAGTGACAATTTTTGTTAGGCATGGTTTCCCTTTTGGGGCATGTGGTGTCTACAGACGAGATTCATGTTGATTCAATAAAGATTGAAGCAGTTCGAGATTGGCGTCGACCTAATACTATTATAGAGATATGTAGCTTCTTGGGAATAGCTAATTATTATAGGAGGTTTGTAGAGGGATTCTCAAAGGTAGCCGCGACATGCTTGACTAAGAAAAATATGGTTTTTCAGTGGTCAGATGAATGTGAAAAAGTTTTCAAAAATTAAAAACGACATTGATTTTGGCTCTAATTTTGACTTTACCTATGGTAGAGGGCAGTTTCACTATTTATTGTGACGCATCTCGAATTGGATTAGGTTGTATTTTATTGCAGAATGGTAAAGTGGTGGCATATAATTCTCAATAGTTAAAGGTCCATGAGAAGAATTATCCAGCTCAAGACTTGGAATTGGCCGCGATTGTATTTGCACTCAAGATCCAACATCATTATCTTTATGGCTAGTCGTGTGAAATCTATATTGATCACAAGAGTCTACAATACTTATTCAAGCAACGAGATCTGAATTTGAGGCAATGAAGATGGTTAGAGTTACTTAAGGATTATGATCTTACTATCTTGTATTATCCTGGAAAGGCAAATGTGGCAGCAGACGCCTTGAGTAAGAAGTTTATGGTTAGTATGTCTCGATTTTTTGCCGAAAGGTGACCTATGGTTATGGATATTCAAGCTTTTTCCAATCATGGAGTTCGAATTGATCACACAGTGCCTGGCAAGTTACTTGCAGTTATGACTGTTCAATCATCCTTAGTTGAGAAAATTAAGACTTGCCAATATGATGATCCCTACCTTGATAGGCTTTGAGATCGAGTGCAGAATGATGGTGTGGTGAAGGTGTGATACATCATCATGGGAGATTATGTGTCCCCATTATGGGTAATGTGATGCAACTAATTCTCGACAAGGCTCATAGCCTATGATACTCTATCCATCTGGTGCTACAAAAATGTATCAAGACTTGCGCGAATTGTATTGGTGAAAAGGCATGAAGTTTGATATTTTGGAACATGTGACTAGTTTTTTAAATTGTCAGCAGATCAACTATGAACATCAAAAACCTGGCGGAGTGATGCAAAAATTGATTATCCCAAAGTGTAAGTGGGAAAGAATTACTATAGATTTTGTTGTTGGGTTGCCAAGTACCTTTAAGAAACACAACTCAGTTTGGGTGATAGTGGACAGAATTAAAAAAATTTCCCTTTTCATACCAGTTCGTGTTACTTATAGTGCAAAATAGTTAGCAGAAATTTACCTTTGGGAGATAGTTTGGCTTTATGGTGTGCCCATTTCAATTATATCTGATCGAGGTGTACAATTTACCTCTAAGTTTTGGAAATCTTTTTAGAAATCATTAGGTTCGCAAGTTGAGATGAGTACACTATTTATCCACAGACTAACAGACAGTTTGAACAAGTTATTCAAATCTTAAAGGACATATTTAGAGCTTGCGCAATTGATTTTGGTAGCTATTGGGATAACCAGTTGTCTTTGGCAGAGTTTTATTATAATAATAGCTACCAGTCAAGCATTAAAATGGCACCGTATGAGGCTCTATATGTTCACAAGTGTCATTGACCAATTAGATGGTTTGAGCTTGCGCGAGGCCAACTATTGGGTCCAGATTTAGTTTAGCAAGCATTGGAAAAGGTTGCAGCGATATGGGATTGACTTAAAATGTCACAAAGTAGACAAAAGTCCTATGCATATAGAAGGGTCCGTGATTTGGAGTTCGTAAAAGGAAAAAAGTCTTTTTAAAAGTTTCTCCCATGAAAGGAATTATGATATTTGGCCGAAAAGGTAAACTAAGTCCTAGATACGTTGGTCCTTATGAGATTTTAGACTGAATTAGATTAGTGGCATATAGGATTGCTTTACCTCCAAGATTGTCTATAGTTCATCATGTGTTTTATGTGTCTATGCTTAGATGATATGTTCGTGATGATGGTCATAAGATCCAGCCAGAGGATGTAGAGCTTGATGAGAATCTGACTTATGAGGAAAGCTCGATAGTTATTCTTAATAGGCAAGTACTACAATTGAGATAAAAAAAAATAGATTTAGTCAAAGTATTATGGCGTAATTATCCAACCGAGGAGGCTACTTGGGAGTCCGAGGAGGAGATGCAAATTAGATATCCTCACTTATTTAGCACTTCAAATATAATTCTAGATCCGTTTGAGGCCGAACATTATTTTATGTGGGAGATAATGTAATGACCCAATTATTTTAATGAAGGGTTAATTGGTAATTTTAACCAATTAGAATTGTTAATTAAGAGAATTTAAAGAGAGTGGGCCTCACCCATTCCCCTGTTTAGTTTTTTAACATAAGAAATAGAATGCTAGGACTATATTTTGATCCCATTATTTTGAAGGAGAACAACAACTGTGTAAAAAAACAACAATAGAGAGTATCTAAACGACGTTTGTAGGCATCCTCGTGAAGTGATAAGGTATGAAATTTATTTGTAGATCTTTGGCATAGAATTCTGAAAATAAGGAAAAAAACAACTAACATGTGTTTAATTTTATTCATGGTGGGTAAGTTGTTTGCTACTAAATGAAGGATAAGTGTTAGTTAGTGTTGATTATTTAGTTGGAAAAAAATAAAGAAGAAGAAGAAGAAACAAAGCAGGTAATAATCAAAACCATTTCCTCCCAGATGTTTGTTTTAACATTCTGTTGCATCACTTTAAATAAACATCAAATAGGGAATATTCATTATGAGGCAATGATTGGTTGGTGATGAGAGAAATTATTATCTTTGGTAATTATTCTTAGCGTAGAAATATAAATAGTGACATTATTGACATTAAAGGTTAGAAATCATTGGACAGTATTTTCAAATTTCTGTTATAGAATCTTTACCTTGTTAGATTATCTTTAATTCATGATTTAAGGTGTGAGATATTAAGGGTTAGCTGTAAGCATGAACCTTAGAAAAATTAGGACTTGACCCGAATAGCGTAATTGATATCGTTATTTAATATTTTTGCATATATTGATGCCATTGGAGGCTATTTGATTGATGTTCTACGAATTGCAAGGTTGGGAAACTTATCATTAGCCAGGTAAGTGAGACTTTAAGCTTTCATGCTTGCTTTTCAAACTTGCTTTAAAAAATTGTATTTTTCTGTCTAGTTTATGGTGTTGGAACAAGCGTGGACTTGATAGAATTGGTGGTCTCTGACTAGCCGTGGATATGTATTTTGTGAAGTGTACTGAGAATTATTTAGTGGTAATATGTGAGGTGACGTTGGGGCGTTGAATATATTTTCTTTGGTGTCGTTATAGTCTCTAGGGGCATACATAGCTGTCGTAATATGTTAGGGGCATACTTATCCTACCGTAATATGTTAGCCGCAATATGTTAGGGTCCTTGTACATGCTACCATAATAGACTTTTGGGGCATTATATATGTTGTCGTAGGCTTGTCTGAGTGCTAGGTTGATCGCATTCCCTGCTATTGACAAGCCATGAGAGTTGATTGAGTTGGGATACATAGTGGCTTTTCGAACCTTTGTTTGGATCTTATTGAGCGTTATATTTTAAAGATATTATGTACATATTAATTATGCATTTGGTGTGCCGTGTAATTTCTAACACTTGTTTCAGGGGTATTAAAGTAGAGAGTCGAGGATCTTACTGGGTTATATTTATATATAGCTCACTTCTTACTTGTATATCTACAAATGCCATTGCAGAATGAGGGACTAGTGGCTAATGGTATGTACATGTGGATTCCATTGCTGAGGTGAGCATTCACATTATTCGTGGAGGTTGTTATCCAACTTTAGCTAATTTTAGATTATATTTCTTTTCATTTGGTTTGCATGCCTGAAAGTTGAACTCATGTAACTTTGTTTAGATACTCCATGACCTTAGTGTGGGATTTGGGCTAGAAATTTATTAGCTAAGCTATTGTCGTTTTCATAAACCATTATACAATATTTGGTTGGATTACTTTACGTTAATGATTATTTATGTATTTGGAGTTGCATATGGTTTTATCTTAGTGTTTATAGGCATTGTGCATATATAGGAAATCGATTCTCTTGGCAAGTGGTGTTAGCGGCAGCCAGTCATGCCTAGGGGTTATTTTAGGATGTCACACTATCATATTAAGAATCTATGTAATTGACTGGTTATTAAACTGGGAAGGTAAGAGGGGAGTCAGATGACATTAGGGATTAGAAATGGAAATTACATTGAGGGTCGACACTTCAAATGATATTGAGAATTTGACAGTATGCAATAAGAAAAGAGGGGCAAAGCGGGGGTATGGGTTCTATGCCGGAAGACGGTGATTGATAGTTGATTGTTATCTTTTCATCTACAATAACTGCATATATTAAAGTCTAGTTACCCATGGGTGAACATTGTCTGTTTTCATGGTACAAATATAAGTTGTAATCCTGTTGTTAACAATCTAAATAACTTTAATTTTTAATAGTGGAGACGAGTTTATAAATAACAACAATATAGACTAATATTTGGATTCCAATTAGGAAACTCAAAGTATATTTGTGTTTTCATCCATTCTCTAAGCTGATATAACATGTTCTTAACATTGTAACAATATGTATTTTTCAATGAATGTCAAGTTTTCTACTTGAAGATTATTGAGAAGTGTCTACCAGGATCTTCCTTGGGCGAGATATATTACTATGGATGGTGAATACGAGTTATGACTAGTATAAGGTCAAGCACAAATAGTGTTTCTAGCCAGTTAAGTTTGTTAGTAGGCTCGAGGTAACTCATAAGTTCTAAAAGTTTTAGTTGGTTCGCGAAAGGGAACTGCTCGTTCAATCTAGATGTTAAGAAAAATATTTCCAGGGGTCAGTTTTGTTATTTATTGAATTTCACTCTTATATGTGATGTTGTTCATTTGCTTGTATCATAAACTTTTGACAATAAGTCTCATATCAAATATTTCTTCATGGCAAATTTCCAACTTCCTACTGTCTGTATTTCTTGGTCATTTTGTGCTATTATTCATGTTAACTTCATATTTTTAGAATTGGAAATAAATTATTGACGTTAACAATGGCCTTCATTGTTATAAATAATGGGAATTTTATTTTTATATTTTAATGTGTTCGAATGATAATAAGTTGATAACATTTGCTTATAGAAAGTCATTGAGTAGCTTTATTTATAAAAGTTTGGATATTTTTATGAATCAACGTTGTTATCGTTTGATTGACCCTTCAAGTTATTTTTCATATTCCCGCTTATTTTTGCCGTTAGATTTTCTCTATAGCTGTGCTAAGTCATTTGCTAGAGCTGACAGTTCAGTTACTGGAAAATTCATTTGATTTTTAGAGCCAATTCCCTATTATGAAGTCTTTGATGGTTCCAAATGGCCACTAGATGAAAACTTCACTAAACCATCACATGTGAAATTCTAATTGCACCACTATCTCCTTAATGTCGATTTTAGGCTAGGTAGAACTTTGGTTTGGGTCCCGAGGAACTCGAGCTCATTTTTTCCTATTGGTTAGAAAGTTTAGAAAATGAAATTTGATTGTGGGACCCACATTTGATCGAAACGAACTCGAATGAAAAATTTGAGTGCGCCATTGAGTCTAGAACATCAAATTTGGTATGGTTGGATAGTTCATTTGTGTATATGGGATTCTGAATGCATCCCGAGCACCCGATCGAGCCTATTTTGGACTTGGAAAAATCTAGTACACCAGATTTTTGGTGCACCGCGATAGTGACATTATTGTCCGTGATTGTAACTCACTCGAGCAAAGAAGATACCGCAATCGCGAAGGGGTGTCGCGATCGCGACTCGGGTGGCATAAGTGAGATGCCGCAATCTCCAACCTTGGGGTCGCAATAGTGACTCCCGAGTATCTAGACTGGGTATAAAAGGACCCATTTTCCATGATTTTGGCCATTCTTCATCATTCTCTTGAGACCCAAAACCCTAAGAAGAGGGATAACTTGCAATTTAGACTTGAGGGTGATTTAGGAGTGTGATTAACATTTATTTTCATGATTATCTTTCAATTTAAGGTAAGAATTCACCTTTTTCTTAGTGGATTTCATTGATTTCTTGCTCAAAACCTTTAGGTCTTGATTTTAGCCCCAATTTAGATTGGTTTTCACCCATTTTTAGAGTAATGATTTCTTGAGCTTGTAATAATATTGTGTTAATTTTGAAAATGTGATTTTTGTAAGTGAGACACACATGGGGTTTTTGTGTGATTTTTGGATCTGAAGCACAATGGTGAAATATGTGTATCGTTATTCTCGTATTGATGACTAGAATGTGCTTATGATAGCTTGTTATTTTGAAGAAGCTTCTCGAAAGGGAAAAATGGTGGTTTAGCAGTTCGTTGAGCTTTCTCCAGCATCGAGGAAGGCTAGGTTTATCCCTTGTTAGATTGATCTATCTCATAGTATTCTTATAGTATTGTGTTGGATTTTGAATGGGTTTTAGGTGTTGGATTGATGAAATACAATACTTGAGTTAGTTGAACCGTATTGGGTAATTTGAAACCATAGAGTTGAAATACTTGACTTGTTTCCTTATGCCTTAGGTGAATTGGACTTCATTACTCATGTTTAGCATGAGAATGCCTTATATTACTCAAGTTAAGTAAAATACTCTATTTACTCATGCTTAGGGTAAGTTGGCCTTAGTTGTTACTCTAATGATGGTTGTCATAGTTTCCACTGACTTAGTTAAAGTGCTAGAGAAGAATCTCTACCTTAGGGCTAAATGTGGCTTGCTATACATCTAAGAGTGGATTTAGATACCTTAGCCTGGTCTGGGGTAGAATTTGACTTAGAATGTATTCTGTGGATTTAGAAGTGGGCTTGGTTCTCCTTAAGTCAAGATTGATGATTAGTTTTCTTGAACCCTTATACGTGTATTAAATGCCTAGAGAATGTCCTTTTGAGGTGATATTAAGGAACCTTGATACTTGATGGTTATGTTAATAATGACATTAGAAGAAATGTTCATATACTAATGGATTAGATTGTCACTTATGCTATGATGAGATGTGAATCATGTTGTGATAAGTTATTGGTTAAGCTTATAGTCAGCTAATAAATTATGCTATTGATTGAGCCAACGAATGAGCTATTAATTACACTAGAAATCATGATCATAGATAAATTTGCATTTAGGCTTTTGTTCATGCTAGAGGACATGCTTATTGACTACATTGATGATTAAGCCATTGATTATGCTATGAATAAGCTAAAATTTATGCCATGGATTAGGTATTAATTATGCTAATGATAATTCCTAAATTAGGCTCTTGATAAGTTATTGCCTATGTTTTGATAAAGCACATTGATATGCTATGGATTACGCTAAAGAGCATACTTATTTACTATATTAGCGATCATGCCAAAGATTGTGCTTATTTATTATATTGACAATCATGCTATTGGTTATGCCAGTGTTTAAAATTTTGATTATGATTATTGATCATGTTAGTAGATTATGTTCATGGTTATATTGTTAAGTACTCCCGTGATTAATATTTTAGACATATTGATGATGATTATGATGATATATATACTCGATTTAATTTTAAAAGATGATGATGATGTTGATTATGTCCGACTTGATTTTGGAGGGATGATTATGATGATATATTGATACCTAGCAAGGTTGGAGAATGATTATGATTATATATTAATAGCCAACAAGGTCAGAGTATGATTGTGATGATATATTAATATTTGGCAAGGTTGGAGGATGATTATGATGATATATTAATACCCGGTACGAGTTGAGGATAATTATGATGATATATTGATACTTGACAAGGTCAGAGGATGATTATTATGATATGTTGATACCCGAAAAGGTCGGAGGATGATTATATTGATGTGTCTATCTGTGCATCCATTGGTTCGAGTCCGACTATGATCTATTGTATGGCTAATATTTATATACATACATACATACATATATATATATATATATATATATATATATATATATATATATATATATATATCCTTATATGTAGTTGGGTGTGCTATTGATATTAGGGATGTTGATTATAGCATGAAGGTGACAAAAAAAAATAATTAGTGGGCTTTTGATGATTACTAATAATTATTGATTAGTGATAAAGGTTTATAAGGTGGTATAGTTGATGATTTGTGCTAAATAAGGATTAGTGGTGGATATTATTTAAGTGACTAATCATGACTAGTTGATAAATGGGGATTAGTTGGTAAAAGATGTCTAGTTAATAAATGTTGTTTGTTGATAAATGATGGTTATCTAATAAATGAAAATTAGTGAATATATGGTTAATAGTTCCTAAATGATGACTAGAGGTTATATGATGACAAGTAATCAAATGTATTAGTTAATAAGAGATGGTTAGCTAATAGATGGTGGCTAGTGAGTAACGATTATAAGGTTGTTAAATGATGGTAATTATGGAATGTGGGTACATTGCCATATGTGATAAATGACCGATTGATGATAAATTGTGGGATGTTGGTTAAATAATAAATTGTTTAGTTGTAATAATGAATGGTGGATTTATTTTATCTTTGAGTGTGCTCTCCAGGCATATGGGAGTTTGTGATGAGTTATTTACTTTCTGCGCGAATTGGCGCATGGGAGCCAATTTTGTAGTTCGATTGCTTTTGTGTTGTCTTGTGATGCATTATTATTCCGATTTATTTACTTATGTTGCGCGTCGATGTTGGCATGTGTTGATACCTTGTGTTATATTGTTATTCTGGTTAAATTACTTATTATGTACAACAATATTGGAGATGATTTGGTATCATTTCTATACCTTGACTTAGTTATGTTATCTTGAATTTTATCATACTGATATCATGGTTTAGCTCAGTCGGCCGATGATGCCTAGTAAGTACTCGTTGTTTTGGTACTCATACTATACTTTAGTACCTTTTTGGTACAGATTCGAGTACAAGCTATTATAGTTGATCGTGTTGTGTTGATATTTTTTAAGATAGGGTGAGTTATTGGAGTTCAATTTGCCCATTTCCCTCTATTATTATATTCAGTCTTTTGTTACCGAGATAAATGTTGTTAACTATTCTAAGTCATTAAGTTGTAATACTATTAGATGCTCTTGTACTAGCTCTATCAAGTCGTGGAATGGTATCTTGTATTGACTATTTGTATCTATGTCGAATGCTTTACCTATTTATAAATTGTGTTCTTGAAATACGCCTATGTTGGGCATTTTCTACCAAATTAACCCATTGTGTTATCTTCAGATTATGGTTTGGCTTACCTACTGGTGGAATTTATTAGGTGTCATCATGACTATAAATCAGGTCATAACATTCGTTGGATCATTTATGATCTTGTAAATAAAAATTTGTAGATGAAAGGAAAGATCATTATTGTAATACCCCACATTTTTGGGCTAGAATTTGAACCATTATTCCTACATGTATAAACTCGAATCCAATAATTTGTATATAAATATAAGCATCATGATCATTAGCCTAGTGAGAAAAGTATTATCGAGGTAAAAAATATTTATAAGAAACACTTAGAGCAAAGTTGAGTTAAGATTTGATCAAATTTTGGTATTCGATTCAACAAGGGTCAACTTTGAACCTATATAACTTCTAGAATATATTGAATTTTTGGGATTAAGACCCACCAAATTATAGATAATTTAGTCCTCTTACCAATGCACCTGATTTTGCCTTAATCCCATACCCGAGCAAAAAGTTATGAGCATTTTTGTGAGGAACTAGTGAGGGTCTGCAATTTTAGTGTGTCATAGAGGATGTCTAGCCTCCGCGATAAGGTCCATGCCATGCCGCTATGTAATAGTTGTGCTGTTTTATGTTATTTCCCATAGGATGAGGGGTAATGAGGTCTTTTCACATATGAATAACCTTTAAATACTCTATGAACCTATTTCCATTAGTTTTCACAACAAAAAAAGCTATTATTCCACCCTCAAACACAAAATCAAAGAAAATCTGAAGGGTTTCATCATACGTTCATCTTTCAGGTTCCAAGATCCAAATTGCTTCAAAATTCGTGTGTATCAAAGGCATGTTACTCTTCCCCAATAGTTATTATTTAAATGCATGTGTTTTAAATAGTTATTCATGTAGTTTAATATTGGTTTCGAAACGCGGGTTGAGGGTTTTGAATGTTTATTATTGAACAATGTTTTCCATTGGTTACAAATGATTGCTCATGCATTATTCATGGTTTTGAACTTGTGGGGTGCATGGGTATGACAAATAAACTAGGGGATTGTGATTTCCCCTAATTTATGAATATTGACCATTAAAGTGATAATGACCTCACCCCATATTGTGAGATTAGTTTTGAATATGAAAAGTATGCACATTGAACTACTCTTGAACTATTGCATAATGTGAAAATCTAATGAAGCATAATGAGTTTGAATCAAACCTTATGGGATTATGTAATTCTCCAAGCTAATGTATAATTGAACCAAGAGGGTTGTGAATTACCCTAAGTAATGATAATTGGTTTGCATGTTGATGTTACCTTATAAGTATAGTTGGTATGACGATACCTACAGTGTTTGCCTAAATGCGTAATATGATTCAATGGATAAGAATGTGTGATAAATGATTTAATAGGGATTAAAAGAGGGTTGTGTTGCTAGGCCATGGAACTGGAGGTTCTGAGGGACCAGTACTGGAAATCGCATTTGCCGGTGCGGGGATCTAAATGGCTTGGGGTTTGAGTCCTCTTGATTATGATCGGGTGGTTCGAGTCTCCCTTATTATATGATTGGGGGTTTGAGTCTCCCATATTACATTACATGATTGAGTGCTTATGTCACCTTAGTATATGATTGGGAGGTTCGAGTCCCCCATGCATATATATATCATTATTCTCTAGTTTGTGCAGCTACACGTACTGGGGCCTGACCAGGGGTGAGAGTTGGGGCCCATATAGCCTGTGGGTACTATTATTATGATGGTTAAGCTACACAATCCACGCTAAAGGTTTAAAGTGCATGTTAAGCCTTGTTCCCTATCCCAGCATGTGATATATATTTATATACACACACACACACATTAATTATGTGAATTGGATTTGAGTGATTTTGAACTATTGATCATAGCATTATCTTATCCTTTAGTCCTGAGTTGCATGGTTGTGCTCATCCCACTAACCATATCCGAATGTTGTATCCACACGCAATGTATGTTCCAAAGGCACTTCTATTTTCCTGCGTAGTGATAGATTTCTAGGTTGTCAGCTATTATCTTTGAAGTGGTGAGCTTCCATTCTCCAGAAAGGTTATCATTTTAAAAGCATATTTCTTTTGTGTTATAGACTACCATTTGGTTTCTTTGGGATATGGTTAGGGGTATGTACTGACTTAGATTGATTTTTGTTCTATTTAGAGGCTATGTGGATTATTGTGGACTTGGGATTGGTTGTTGAACTCTTAGATTTCTTTTGAGTCATAGGTATCTATCTTGTTTTGTGTTTGGATTTCTACTGCTATACTTATATTGTGTTCTGTTTGACTAGGCAAAGGGGGTGGTCTCTGGTCCTTGTTGGACTTGAGATACCCGTTATGGACAAACCCTAGTTTGGGTCGTGACAAAGTTGGCATCAGAGCCTAGGTTCATGGTCAATTGGGTTTTCACAAAGTCATGTCAATTAGAGTCTTTTTTATGGGTGTGTAGCGCGCCACACTTATATGGGAGACACTACAAGGCATTTAGGAAATATTTTTCATTCTTTCATACTCCAGATCGTGCTATTGTGTTGTCCATATAAAAGTTGTACAACTTCTTTCCTTGCTCTAATTTATGGGCTATATCTTATTCTTGAGGCCATACAAGTGCAAATGGCTTAGCTTCCTAATAGTATGGTCCCTTTTTAATGAGTTATCTAAAGTTGTGGAATGACAAAGGGACTTGAAAGGAGTCCATTAGTGCGTCAAGATGTATTGATTCAAGAGTGTACCTCTAACTTCATGAATAATGCTTTTCAACCCAAGGTAAGATGTATAATTTGCCCCTTTCAAGAACCTTATAGAAGATTTCACACTTAAGGGGAACGATCTGTTTTCGAATGTTGGGATATAATTTCTATCCTAGAGGTAGTATAAGAGTGGGTGTTATGACCTATGAATAGTAAGGTGATCCCAAAGTAGTGATATGAAGTCTTATGTTTAGGAGTTAAAGTGAGGGTAACTTTTAGTAAAAAAGAGATAGTTGTAATTGCATGACCTTTAAGTGAGTGTTGGGGTTGATATGCTCTTATGGTAGTCGGTAAAGAGAATGGTTATTAACAACATTTGCATCTTTAGTTTAAATAAGAAAGAAGATTATGAGGACTAGATATTGTAGTAGTAAAATAAATCATAGGTTATGAATGGAGGATTGGTCGGCTAATGATTTATGAATTCAGCCTTCACTTGGAGAGATCTTAGAAAAAGGGGGCTCAGTGGTGTTTATAGAATCTTAAAGATAGTTGGGGTTTATGCATGGGTAAGTAGGATGTAACGTGAGGAGGTGAATGTTCCATAGACCATAATGGATTGGGTAGTAAGATTAAGATCAACCATCCATATTAGGTGGTTTTAATACGCCAAGGGTCCCTTGATTTTTTTACCTAGTAGTTGTAAGTTAGTTTGGTATGTGAGAAGGTGTGTAATAGAACTTAAGGTGTAGTAGTAATATGGTGAGGAAGAATGTGCTGGTGGGCTGTAGTTAAGTTAAATAAGGAATTTAGGTAGATTTCTTTAATTGATGGACTAGTATATTATGCGGGATTTTTCATTGGTGATACATGATTGTTTCTAGACACTAAGTTTGAACTTTAGATGTTGATTGTGATGATAAGAACGTTAGCTCGAGGATAGTGATGCATGATTTGTAGGAGTGAATTAGTAGGTTTGATATAATGTGTGAAAGAACTTTGGTTAATGACTTATGAAATATTGGAGTGTGTAATTGTGATATATGCATAAAGTCTAGTGTTGAAGTAGAAATGGTGTCTGAATCATTAGATGGATAAGAGCCTTAGGTTATAAGAATAAAGTGTACTCGGCTTGAGTTATGAGTGCCATGTATGCTTAGATTATGTCCTTATATTTCTTAGTATGGAGAAATCTAAGAAGTTGTTATATGGTGTTATGTAACGCTGAATTGAGGGGGAAATAGATAAATTATGTGAACTCTTTGTATAGTTTTAAGTTTGTTAAGTTATAAGATTATGATATTAGAGATGTAATGCTAGTATTCTAAGGAGTTGAAAATGGAGTGTTGAGTGTTTAGAATCATAGATGTCTATTCCCATGAAAATGTTAGTTATAAGGCAGTGACTTTAGAGGTTGGAGGAAGTTACGATTAGTATTCTTGAAGGGGATGTCCTCGAAAGAATTTAGTGTTTTCATATTAAAGCTGTCGAGGTGAGTTTGTGTTCTTATGCATAGTGATACCCCTCCCCCTCCTTGTGCAAAGTGTTGTGCATATAGATTAATAAGGGAATATACTTTTAAGATTTGGATAGTGAACTTTGAGCTAAGGGGAAGATGATGCAAATCTGAATTATCTCGTGGGGGTGATTTTCAGGGATGAGTCACGATAGTACTATTTTACTCTAGCACATTCCTCCTATTTCAGTTTAAGGGGACATTCTACTAATATCCTACGTATTCAAATGGTGTATATGCCTAAGTTTCTAGTTCTCTACACAATCTATATCCATTTTTTGACCCTTTAATTATGATCTAAACGTTTTGATGTGTGAAGCCCTTCGTGATGATTGGATCATATCTTACATCACAGAACCCACCTTGAGTAGTGCAACAAATATATGTTGTAATTGACTATTGTCACTCTTATTTTCAAAAATCATACTCTAGATCCTTAGTTACTCTCCTTTTGTTAGCATAATAGTGGTTATGGAAGCATAGTAATGTTTTAGACTAAAGAGTGGATGATCTTTACTGTAAAAGTTTGGTGTGGCTACTCGAACTAAGGTTATAGATGAATTGGGAAGAGTGAGATAAAACTTTTGTTATGTGAAATAGTTTGGAGGGTAATATGTGGTGAAAATCTTTGTGAAGGTGATAGAGGTTACTGGGATTATGGTGGGGAGATTCGTAAAGTAGGTGTAGTAAGGATTGGCTTGAATGTTGTGATTGATAGATACACAAACCATTGTGTTGTGTGGCTAGTACTCTTGATTAAGACATGATGTTGTTTTTCTATAGTGATAGGATGGATGTAAGGTATAGAGCCCTGCAGCTTATGTTAGCACCTTTTACCTCCGGATTAGGCTTTAACATGAAAGCAATGTATAGTTAGACTCAGGATCTTATGGTGATATGTTTTTTGGGGAAATTGTAAGATTTAAATGGTGAAGTATGGTATTCATAGCTGAAGTCAAAGATGAGGAGTATTATTACATTTGAGGGTTATTAGACGAATCATTGAAAGTGGGGAATGCTTCAATTCTTATGTCTCTCTAAATCTTATTTCATGTCTTGTATCAATCATAATCAAGATGAGGATTCCTGAAAAAATTTCATGTCTTACGTTGTTATGATCATGTTTCATATAGCTCATGCCCATTAGAGATGTTAAAAGGGTGTATTGGAAATGTTTTGGAATTCTTGGAAGTGTTTCGGAGATATTTTAAGATTTTGAGGCAGTGAGCCTCCACAATAGCGCTGTGTCACGGAGGCTACTCTCCACGATAAGCGGCATGGCATGGAGGTTATCCTCCATGATAGGCAACATGTCACGCCGAGGTATAAAATTTCATCCATCTTTGATTTTCTCACATGGGGTGAGGGGCTTTGGGGCGTTTACCCCTTGTACGACCTTAGTCTCATTGTCTCATGAATTGTTCTTTCATAATTTACTTGGTGATGCCATGAAGCCCTTTTCTTTTGATTCCTATATGTGTTTTGTTGAGGAAAAATTCTTAATGTGAAGTTACACCATGTTCCCTACTTCTAAAACTTCAAAAGATTCCTATCCGTCATTTGAGGACAAATGATTCCAAGGGGGAAATAATGTAACACCCTTGGTCTAGAATTTGAACCGTTATTCCTACATGCATAAACTCAAATCCAATCATTTATCTATGAATATAAGTGTCATGATCATTAGCCTAGTGTGAAAAGTGCTATCGAGGTAAAAAATGTTCATAGGAAACACTAAAGGCAAAGTTGAGTTAATAACTTTTGATTCGACCAAATTTTGATATTCTATCCTACAAGGGTCAACTTTGACTGTGTATAACTTCTGTAATATATTGAATTTTGGGGCTTAAGGCCCACCAAATTATAGATAATTGAGTCCTCTTTCTAACGCATCCAATTTCACCTTAATCCGACACCCAAGCAAAAAGTTATGAGCATTTTCGTGAGGAACCAGTGAGGGTCCGCGATTTTAGCGTGTTACGGAGGATAATCTCCATGATAAGCAGTGTGGCACAGAGGTTAGCTTCTGCGATAAGGTCCGTTCCATTCCTCTATATAAAAGTCATGTTGTTTTGTGTTATTTCCCTTAGGATTAGGGGTAATGAGGTCTTTTCACCTATGAACGACCTTTAAACACTATATGGACCTATTTTCATCAATTTTTCTAACACAAAAAGCTATTATTCCACCCTCAAACACAAAACCCAAGAAAATTTTAAGGGTTTCATCGTACATTTATCTTTTAGGTTCTAAGTTTCAAATTGCATCAAAATTCATGTGTATCAAAGGCATGTTACTCTTCCCCAACAGTTATTTTTTAAAAGCATGTGTTTTAAATAGTTGTCCATGTAGTTTAAATGTTGGTTTTGTAAATGGGTTGAGGATTTTGAATGTTTGTTATTGAACAATGTTTTTCCATTGGTTACATATGATTGTTCATACTTTATTCATGGTTTTGAATTTGTGGGGTGCATGGGTATGGTGAATAAACTAGGGGATTGTGATTTCCCCCAATTTGTGAATATTGACCATAGAAGTGATAATGACCTCAACCCCATATTGTGAGATTGCTTTTGAATATGAAAAGTATGCATATTGAACTACTCTTGAACTATTGCATAATGTGAAAAGCTTATGAAGCATAATAATTTTGACTCGAACATTATGGGGTTGTGTAATTCCCCAACCTAATGTATAATTGAACCAAGGGGTTTATAAATTCCCCCAAGTGATGATAATTAGTTTGCATGTTGATGTTACCTTGCAAGTGTAGTTGGTATGACCATACGAACAGTGTATGCCTAAATGTGTATTATGGTTCAATGAATGAGAATGTGTGATAAAAGATTTAATGGGGCTTAAAAGAGGGTTGTGTAGCTAGGCCATGAAAGTGGAGGTCCCGAGGGACCAATACTAGAAACCGTATTTGCCGACGCAGGGATCTAAATGGCCTGGGGTCTAAGTCCCCTCTCTTATGATCGAGTGGTTTGAGTCCCCCTTATTATATGATTGAGAGGTTCGAGTCCCCCATATTACATTACATTATTGGGTGCTTAAGTCACCTTCATATATGATTGGGAGGTTCAAGTCCCCCGTACATTTATATATATGATTATTCTCTGGTTATATGCACTGTGGCCCGACCGGAGGGTGAGAGCTGGGGCCCATAGAGCCCGTGGGAACTATTATTATGATGGCTATGCTACACAATCCAGGCTTAAGTTTTAAAGAAGATGTTAAGCCTTGTTCCCTATCACAATATGTGATATATATATATGCATAGATTATGTGTATTGGATTTGAATGATCTTGAACTGTTGATCATGGAAATATGTTATCCCTTATTCCTGAGTTACATATTAGTATTCATCCCACTAACTATCTCCAGACACTGTATCCCCATGCAATGCAGGGTACGAAGGCACTTCTGTTTTTCCTGTGCAATGATAGATTTGTAGGTTGTCAGCTGTCAGCTTAGAAGTGGTGAGCTTCCATTCTTCGGAAGATTTATCATTTTAAAGTCATGTTTATTTTGTACCGTAGACTATCGTTTGATTTCTATTAGAATATCATCGGGGGAATATCTCGACTTAGATTGATTTTTGTTCTGTTTAGAGGCTTTGCAGATTACTGTGGAATTGAGATTGGTTGTTGAACTCTTACACTTCTTTTGAGTCATATGTATCTATCTTGTTTTATGTTTAGATTTCCGCTGCTATACTTATATTGTGTTCCACTTGACTAGGAAAAAGGGGTGGTATCTGGTCCTTGTTGGACTTGAGATACCCATCATAGTCAAGCCTTGGTTCATGTCGTGAGTACAATCCCCTTTTCAATATTTTGGCCTAAAAAATTCTAAGATAGGTTGATGTGGGGTTTTTTTGGACAAAAATCTCAATTCTAATAAGAATGAAATTATGATGATTTTATCCAATTTTTATTGATGATTTTGCCCTCTTTAATTATCTATATAAAAGAGGAACTAGAAGAAAATAATAAAAAAAAAATGAAAATAAAGGTGAGGAAAGGGTGGGACGGGGTGGGGGTTAGAAAAAAGAGGACACGAGTAGGGGGTTGAAGGAGGAGAAAGGAAGTGGGGAGAAGTTTGCAGAAAAAAACTGCAGGGATGGTCTGCTTAAGAAAAAAAGGGAGTGGGGCTAGTACTTTTCTTTTTTCTTCTATTATATACATTTTAGTGGGACCATTTTTTCAAAAAAACAATAACAAAAATTATGCGTTTTATATTTTTTTATGTCATGTCTGCCTTAGGGTGACATTTATTTAGGGGTATTTACAACAACAACATAAACAATATACCCAGTATATTCCCATCAAGTGGGGTCTAGAGAGGTTAAGTGTACGCAGTCTATACCACTACCTCAGATGTGAGATAGAGAAGTTGTTTTCGATAGACGCTCAAGATACAACAATCTATAAAAAAATAGTAACGGTACAAGAAACAATAGGAATAACTTCACTCAATAATAATATAATCAATACTCAACAAGTAATATAACAAATGATAACACACATTGTACTAATACTATAGCTACAAGCACAACTAACAAAATGAACTCCTCCTACCTACTAACAATGATGCACCCTACCTACTATCCTTCTACCCTAATCAACCTCCTACATACCTTCCTATCTTGGGTCATATGCTCAGTAACTTAAAGTTGTTCTATATCATGCCTAATTACCTTCCTTCACCATTTCTTTGGTTTACCGTTACCTCACCTGAATCAATTCCTAGACAACCTCTCAAAACTTTGCACTAGGACATCCATGCCCCTCTTATCACATGCCCAAACTATCTCAACCTCATTTCCCTTATCTTAGATTCCATAGATGTTAGTCCCACCTTATCTTGGATTACCTTTTTTCTCATCATACCATTCTTCATACATCCATATATCCTTCATAGCATTCTTATTTCTGTCACCTTCATTTTTTGGACGCGAGATTTCTCGATTGTCCAACACTCCACCCTATACAATATAATCGGCCTAACCAATAATTTGTGGAACTTGACTTTGAGTTTAGGAAGTACCTTCTTGTCACACAAGATACTAGATTTGAGCCTCTATTTTATCCATCCTACTCCAATCTAGTAATTTTTTGATCCAATTTCTCAAGTCATGATGGCGCCTACTAAAACCCACCAGTAGGCAATACAATCTGTAGTCCAAAACTACTAGTAACGAACTATCCAGAAAAAAAAACAAAGAATGCGGAATAGATATAGCAAAAGACTGAAATACATAAGATAAACCTAAAACCCGGTAGAATTAGTACAAGAGCTTCTAATATAATAAGACAATGGAGTACAAACCAAATCTACTGATACAACTTATCTCTGAATACAACATAGAGACTAGTCTATACATAAGAGTGAGAACACCAATACTCCCAAATCCAGGATCTCTCTCTATGTCTCCACAACGTAGTTTCTCCGCACGATGCACACAATAATGGCGAGAAACCGTACTATGATCTGCAGGCTGCAGAAGTGTAATATGAGTACCAATACATGGTAGTCATTAGGCAACTGCCAGCTGAGCTCCAAAGATAGTGCAAATATAAATAGCATGTAAGAAGAAATATAAACTACACCCAATTATCCAACAACTATATAATAAATTTACTGAGACAATAAGGATAATCCATCCTATGGATAAGTTATCCTATTCTAGACATACTCAAAAACCTAAACACCATACCGTATATCACTGGCCAATATAAAGAGCGGAAGAAGGATATATAATAGTGTACAAGGTCAAGGAATGGATATACAACATGGATGAAATAAGGAAGGGATATATGGTAATATCATAACTACATATATAAATGTATGCACATAAACAAGGTTAACCCTAAGTCACAACCTAAGGCATTCATACTAACATCTTAAGGCCTCCGACTCATAGTAGGAACTAGTACTAATAAATTCAAGGTCTAAAGCCATAATGCCTAACCATGGGATAATCATGCGTAATAAGATAACCGTAAGAGAAAGAGATCAGAATCATACCTCAAATTTCATTGCTGGATCAATAATCAGCCTGTCACAAACTAGCCATCATCATAATAATAATAATAACATAACTACGAATAACCGGCTAGTCCGGACAAATAATGCCTAATCGATCCTTTCGTACCCTCCCGTCGACATAGTCCCAAAAGGTACAACCAACACTCTGCAAATAACAAGCAGTACTGCAAGAAACACTCATACCTATACCTATGCAATCCTCATAAGGCTGATATATATAGTGCATACTGGTGATAGGTAATGCACATACAAGGATGAATATAACAGAATCCATAGTACCATAACCGATCCAAGTACCATAATGTAACCCATTATTATCAATTGTTAGACTTGAATCGGTGCTCATATCATCGATATCATAATCAATTGTTGGACTTAAACCGGTGCTCATGTCCTAAATATCATCAAGTCCAGTACCAGTAATACATATATACACACATCCATATATGTAAATGCACGACTAGAACCGTGGCTAAGAGAGTGTAAGTTTATAAATTCATTGCCCGAGATAAATATAAGGAATAAATCATTATAAAAGTGTGGAAAAGGTCATAATCTTCTACATGATCAAATAACAACTGTCTGAAAACTGGGACAAGGCCCCCAGTAGACCAAAACTATAATAATTAATAACTGTCTGAAAGAAACTAGGTCTTCTGAAATATAGAAGGCTCACCAATTGGTACTCTTCACTCCTGTCTGATGAAATCTACTGCTTATCAGGACCCCTAGACTGTGCCTCAGAATCTGGAGGGAGGGGGGTCAATACAGATGCACTGGTACGCAATGCAATCCAAAATAAAGCTTTTATATAAATAAAATAGTTGAGATCTAGTCATAAACATCATGAAAGATATAATTTTCAAAACACATGGGCATTCTTGAAAAAAACATAAAAAATCTTTCTGTCAAAAGCAGTTTCTGATCTTTGTATTACTTCTGAGTTAGGTGGCACTCCCCTATAAGTCTGATATTCCACGGGCTATATGAAATCCACCATTGAATCGGCGGGGAAGCCCCCAACTCACGTGTGCCGCAAGGGTTGGAGTGTCTGAGTCTGATACGCCACAGGGCACTAGGCCAGCGTATAATAATATACCCAGATCGGCAAATCATGATTTTGGGCAATGAGTTGTCTGAACTCATGCCTTCTTCAGGGAACCACCTAAGATCTCTTTATGCCCAATTTTATTTTATTTTGAATCATGCATTATTCTAGTTTCAACATCTGAAAAATCTGACTTCAAACATGCATACTATTCTGTTCTGAATTACCATGGCATTATCTGGATTGGTGTCGTCACACCAAGACTTGCAAGTCCTATTTCTGAGCCATAATACATCATGCATGATTCTTTCATTAAAACATAGTTCAGACCACCCAAACATGCAATTTAACAAAGGGAATTCATGTTTCAAAAACATAAGTCAAAACTATGCAAAATTCCCATCCTTTCAATAAACAAGTGGTGGTCATGTAATCTTTAACAAACCATGCAACCCTTCTCATTATATGATTATGTTCAACATTCATCAACATAAACAACCCTCTCTCTTTTGAAAACAAAATCATAATCTAAATATAACATTATTCAAGACATTTCATAACTTGCTTCCCAAGATGCATTCAAACGATTTCATAGTATATCATAAGTAAATGAAAATCATCACAAGAGAGGGATTTTTCATGAATCATTCTCTCAATTCAATCATCAACCTTAAAATACATGCTTACAATATATATATAATTTCAAATCAATTTGGGGGAAAGCCTAAAGGCCAAAATAATATCATCAATGCTTCTAAAGCATGAATATATTCATAAATCTGAAGAAAACCTTCTTTAAATCACGATTTCCATATCCATGAGATTTTAGGAAAACCCCACGTACCTTAAATTAGAATCTTTTGAATGAACTCTAGCTTTTGGAATGCTATACGTACGATTGATGGGTGCTTTTTGTATCCCTCACAATGGGAATTCCGAATCTTGAAGAATTAAGGAAAACCCATAGTTAAATCTTGAGATATTTGGGTTTTTAGTTTGAAACCCTAGGGTGAGTTCTTGATGAATTTGAGAGAAAAGAATCATATTTTGGTGTTTTGGGAGTTTAATCCTATGTTATAGATGGATAAGGGATGAAAGATACCCATTTTGCCCTTTAAAATACGGAAACAAAACCTGAAATTTTGGTGCGTGCGATAGGGCGTGCATCGTACTCTTATCGCATGATGCTACTGTCTCAGTCACTAAAATGGCCATAAATTTTTGCTCGGGTATCATATTTAGGCGAAATTGGTATCGTTGGAAAGATAATTTGAAGAGATTTCATTTGATATATAGTAGGCCCTCTAATTAATTATATACAAAGAGTCATGATCGATTGAATTTGACCCAAATTTCTACGCTCACTCAAACTCGAATGATAAGAAAGCTTTCAACTCGTCCTTGAGTTAGGGGACCTCTATGATCTCAATTCATGCTTAAATAGGTTCACACACTACATAATTGATTAACATGTCAAATTTGCATAGAATTTATGGCTTTTGGATCATCTATGCAAATTAACGACAATTTTTATTCTAGCCCAAAATGTGGGGTGTTACATTTAGTCTCAAGGCTCACAAATCATTCATTAAGATTGTACAATTCCCGTTATGAAGAAATCCATTTTAAAAGTAAAAAGTGAAAAAAAATCTCTTTTTAGGAAAAAGAGTAATAAAACTATATTTTAGTTGGAATCGTACCATTTACTATCTAAGTGATCATAAATGTATCGAATCTATGCATGCATCACCAGTATCCAAACAAAGTGACCAAAAGTATTCGAACATCTAAAAACTACGATCACGACCTTTAACAGGATAATCCACTTCCTAGAATCCAACCAATATCATAATCACGACCTTGGACCCAATAATGTATATATTCAATATATCCATAACATTATATCTGGAGAAAAACTATCAAAATTCATAGATTATTGTAATAAACATCATACTAAAGGTTTAGTAGTCTTAACTATGCCTAACATGCTAGCAACCTAGGGTAATAAGATCCTACAAGCATAATCATATTTCACCTTAAGGGTCAATTACCCTTCTAGTCCCTAAACTCATAAATTAGGCTAAGTCACGGTGCTCTACCTAAAATTACATCCTAACATCTCTATCTATCATGAAACATATATAATACACCATTTTAAGAGAAAAGTAGAAAAAATCCTACCTCGAAGATGAACCGCAACCATTGAATCATTAATAAATCCTCCGTCTTCACTCCACGATCCAAAATAATGTCATCGTATCAAAATAGTTATCTACACATCATTAAGAGTAAAAAGTGACCCATATTAGTATATTAAGGGTTGGGTCAAAATTTGAGTCAAGAACGAGCCCGCAGAGCCTGCAAACAGAATCTAAAATTTAATCTATCACAAGGTCCCTCAAAAAATAAGGAAGTTATGCTCAAAAGTTGAACACAAACGAAGCACAATTTGAGCCTCAATTCAATCCCTAATTTATTAGAATTTTACCAAGAATTAGGATAGAAATTAAAGGAAAAATTAATGGGAAATGACAAAGATAAGTTACGTTATATTACCTTAACCTATGATGATGATTTCTCACTTTTTATTCACTTTGAGCTCTCAATTTGGCATAATAATGGTAGAAGTAATAATGGAAAATTAGGTGGAGAAAAGAGAATAAAAAGGCTACGGCTGCCGCTAAAGTGAATACCAGGGTGATAAAGCGCCTACTTCTAAAGTGGCAATACGACTACTAACACGGTCTGGCTGCAGGTAGCGGGTGCCGCTAAAGCGACCCCAATGGCATTAAAGTGTTCACCACTTTAGCGGCCATTGGGTGCTAAAGATCACCACTGCCAAATGGCTGAGGCTGCTAAAGCGACCCAATAGGTGTGTAAGTGGTCCTACAGGTGCCATGCACCAGTTTTTTTACCAAGTCTGAAATAGACTTCAATCGAGTGCTTGGGATTCATTTGGAACATCGTCCGTGCAAAAAAAATATTTTATCATACCAAATTTAACGTTTTAGACTCAATGGAACCATCAAAACTTTCATCTAATATTATTTTGACTAAATAAGGGGCCCACACCTATGGTTCCATTTTTTATATAAATGCCCAATAGCCCAAAATGAGTCTGAAAGACTTAGGACCTGAACCAAGGGTGATCTTACCCAAAAATAAACATTCTGGAGCTGATGGAGCTGTTGGAATTCTCATCTTAGGTCATCTACTAGGAGTTTTGGTCCGAGACCAAATCCCAAACAACATAAACTACAAAATAAGAAAATAAACTTAAAATCTAAATAAACTGTTCGATAATCAAATCAACAATTTTGGCAAGTCATAAATGACCTGTGGCCACTGTGGGAAGGCTTAAAACTCCAAAATAGATGTAAATCAAGGAAATGTCCTGGAGGGTCATTACAAGTGAGTGGTGTCCTCGTCAATCTCTCCATTCTCCTGAATTATAAACCCAAAATACTTAAATTGCCTTTCTTCTAGATGGCCTACGTATAAATATTTACAACCACATCAGCTTCATGTGATGCCTAAACCCTTTAGACTCTAGGATTTACCTCCAAACCTCTATATTAACATTAACTCCCCCATGGGTCTCATCAATCACTAAAACATCATCTACAAATATTAAACATCAAGGAACCTTACCTTGAATTTGCAAAGTCAAAACATCTACCACCAAGAAAAATAAAGATGAGCTAAGAGTCGATCCTTGGTGTGACTCCATTAAGATGAAAAGTGCTTTGAGTTCCCATGCACAGTTCTAACTCGAATCTTGGCTCTATAATACATATCCTTAATCACCCTATCATACACCATAGGTACATATTTATCCTCAAAGCACCTTCATAAAATCTCCTTGGCGACTCTATCATATGTCTTCTTCAAGTCGATGAACACCATGTACAAGTATGTACTCCTCTTCCTATACTTCTCCACCAGTTTCTTCACTATATAATGGCCTTAGTAGTTGAGTGTCCCAGTATAAATCCAAACTGGTTCTCATAAATAGTCACAATCTTTCATAACCTCAACTCTAGCACCCTCTCCCAAACTGTCATAGTGTGACGTAACAGCTTGATACCCCTAAAATTATTGTAATCTTAAATGTCATCCTTGTTCTTATACACTGGAATAATCGTACTCCATATCTAAGCTTCAGGCATCATCAGCATCCTTAAAATAATGTTAAACAACCTAGTAAATCACTTTATCCCTGTCCCTCCTATGTACTTCAAAAATCCACTGGGATCTCATCTCAATCGCTCTATTTAGGGGTATTTACATATCCATCTAGTAAAAGTGCTAAAGTAAGTTTGATGGATAATCTTAGGGATGATTTTATATCTTGTTCTCACTAAAATTTATTGTGCAAAAAATAGAAGCATAAAGTGATAGAACAACAATAATACACCCAGTATAGTCCCACAAAATAGAATCTAAAGATGATAGAGTGTACGTAATCTTACCTCTATGTCATAGGTGAGGAAAAGTATTGATGCATAATTCGATAGATCAAATACAAAGAGACTAAAAGGGCATCGTATTGATTCTTTCCTCCTACGATGAAATAAAAAAAATAGAACTAATGTCTTCAATCAAGTTTATGTTACTTGTCTGAAATGAGTTTAGACATTACAATTCAATGTCGACAGTAGACACACACTTTTATTAAATATCAACATCCATGATTATGCCTTCCTTAACATTTATACTACTCACTCAGTTTTATTTTACTAGACATTTATATTACAAGTAGATGTTTAACTTTTCTTATCTATTTTGGTAAATTAAGAAAATGTTTTTTCTTTATCATGCTATCCTTTTTTCTAAATAACTATATAAAGTAGTAGCAGTTAAATTTAGAGATTCAAAATATTATTAATAAACTTAGTTCAATGTATTACACTTTTAATTAAAATTTTCTTAAGACATGTGCCCAACGAACATGCATCAAGTAATATGAAATGAGAGGGTATTATCTTATAATCTGTTCTAATATTATGTCTGAAAAGCATAGATGTTAGCAAAGTTCCATATGAATTGATTAGCTATGAGAAGTAATTTATATTTAAATATTTGTAGTTTACTTTTAATGACACGATTTTATAGCACCATAAGTGTTATATGAGATGGACGTGGTATGATAAATGCTGAATTTTATATCAAAATTGAAATTTCTGATATTGTGATATTTGACTTGTATTTTAAAAAAATTTGGTGTTTGATAAAGTATTTGTTTTTTTTATAAAGAAATATCGAAGTACTGAATCTCATATAAAAGTGTAGAGTTACATATACATATTTGATTACTCCATCCCGATTTAAAGCCTTTTTTGTATAATGGATTAACAAAATAAATTACTTGTATATATTTTAAATATTTTTACATGCATAAGTTGCTACAATACGATAATTAAGACGTTCGTTTAAAATTTGAAGTCATAATTCTCTATTATATTAAGTATATATAAGTCGATCGAATGGACTATAGTTTCTGTACCACAAATATCGAAATCAAACTTAAAAATACTGAGACATACTAAACTAATTGGTATGGTAATGATATAGTATTTTTATAAATCAAAAACTGAAATTACCAAACCAAAATTTTTAATATTGTAACATACCATATCATATCCATCCATAAGTTTCATGACATGTTTAAAACCACTAATTTGAAGAAAAAATAACTCTATTTTTTGTGCAAAATACTCAATGTAATATTACAAAGTGTGTCTTGAAAAAAAGAATGTATTCAAATTTCAGACCATTACGGCCCCTACCTTAGAGGTAAGAAGACTATTTCAAATAAACCTTCAGCTCAATAAGAAAAGTAGATGGTAATGAGCGTATAAGAATCAACATATAATAATAAAAAACAAAAGATAATAAAATATTAGTATGACAATAAAATAATAAGACAGTCGACATACAAGAGACAACACATAACATACATCAAAGGATAAGAACCTATACTTGTACTACGACCGCCAGTATGGGAGAGCAATGCATTCCTACTTACTGGGCTTCCATTATGTATCCTTCACAACCTTTTATCCGAGTATGGGTCCTCCATAATCTCCTATGACCTATCTAAGGTCATGTCATTAGCAAGTTGAAACTGTGTCATCTCCTATATAAGGATCTCTTCCCAATACTTCTTTGGTTTACCTCTAACTCTCCTGAAACCATCCATATCCAATATCCTATATCTCTATATTGGTACATCCGTTTATCTCCTCATGACATATTTGAATCATCTTAATCTTACTTCTTATATCTTTTCCTCCACTAAGTCAATCCCTTCTTGTCTCGAATATCCTTATTTCTAATCATGTCTCTCCTAGTATGCACATACATCCATCACAATATCCTTATTTTGATGTATATATTTTCTAAAAGTGAAAGATTTTAACTAGAAATCACTCTACCACATTGTTTGCAATAAATTTTAATTCATGAAAAATAAAGAAATATAATCTGAAGAAAAGAGAAATTTTTATTGATAAACATGCGTATATAATTCTGTTAGTCTCTTAATTCTTTTCTCTCTTGATTTTCTTCTTAATTCGAGGATAATTAATGGTGTATTCCTCGAATGTAGAAAGATTTGAATTTTATATAGATTTTCTTTATAATTCAAGGGTCGTTAATAGAGTATTTCTCTTACGTAGAAAGATTTGAATTTGATATCTATGAAAGGAGTATTTGGATTTGATGGATCTTCTTGATGTACTTAATTATCAAGAAGAAAGGTTTTTGATCTCTTTTTGTGAATATTCCATGATTTTGTAGAATTTTGGAGATTCTTTTTTAAGGAAATATGTTACCCTTTAAATATGCATTATTTAGGGTTTAGGGTAGAGTAGACTTCAAGATACGTTTAGGTTAAAGTAGCCTCCAAAAACTCCAACGAAAATTGGATTCTTCCTATAGAGTTCACATATTTTCAATATCTACAAATGAACCCTATTTCAAGATTTTTCAGAGTGTAAACTTGATGAACTCAAAGACTAGGTTCGAAGTAATTTCCGTCTTTACGGTTTTGTTACTCCAAATGTGTAGATCTGATTTGAGAAAGAAGATATAGAGGGTAGATTTGGTCCAATTGGGCATGCCAGAATTTATAGACAATAAAATTTGAGTTGAAAAAAATAATTGGGATAAGAAAAATATTGCAATAGTATTTATTGATTTCAATATATTAGTGTTACAATCTCTACGAATACTCTGGTTCGCCTTTTCAAATATACATTTAAGGTCCTTAAGCTTGATCTTGAATTTAAACTTGATTTATGGATTTGATCTTTACTTGTAAATTTGGATTCAAGAGCCTTTGAGTTTGATCTTGAATCTTCATCTTGATCTTGAGTTATATATGAACTTGAATGCTTGATTTATAGCTTGTAGAGAAATTGATGCATTTCATTCACGAGCTCTCTCTTGTTTCTTGTTATAATTATTGGTTCCTTTTCTAAATTATGAGATAATATTTATATTAGTAGAAAGGGAAGAGTCATAGTAATTATAAAATCTTTTCGGCCAATTAGATTAAAGTGACATGACCGTATTTGATTGATTGAAACACATCAACTTGCACACATGACATTTTTTCATTGGCATTTGATTTGGTTGGACATAATGCATCATTTTGACATGTGGCATAATTCTATTGACTCCTTTACTTAGCTTGGCATGCCACATCATTTGCGATGTAGCACCAAATATGGCCTCTAGAATAAGATGATCTCTTGGGCTTAGCAAACTGGGCTCATCATTTGTAACGCAAATTAATGGACTAGCCCAATAAAATTTAAACTTTAACTAAATCCATATTTATTAGGCTTAAATTATTAATTCAATTATATTAATCCACAATATTTATTTAGACTAATATATTTAAAATTTATATGCTCGTCAATGTCCCCACTTCAAGACTTGTTGAGATACTTAATTTTTAGAAGACTAGACTTGAAGTATCATCTAATCTTTGAATTCGAACATTCCGTCAAGAAAATACCCTTTGTATGGTCTCTTATTATTGAGAAATTAATTCCAAATTCATATTTGGTTATTTGAGATATAGGTTTGTGGCGCTTGAATGTAATGTTACTAAGGAATTCATGTGTTTGTTTTCCCCTTTCTTTTTTAGAAATTTTCCTATGCAAAATGTACTACCCACATAGTCCATCCTTTTCTTGTTTGGACTAAGATTGCAATGTTTCCAATCCTTTTGGATTTCATATAAATCCTTGCACTTTGTATTAGGCCAGGATTCGTTGCCTCCAAATTTATATTTCACAAGGAGACTATTACCGCCTTCTTGCATGTACAAATAGATGGATTCTCTCTATTATTTTGATATTGCAGCGTTAATTCACACAAGGAGGCACAATTCAAGGTAATTTTTTTTGTTAATTTTCATCACTTTTTCACACCTTAGCATATTAGTGGTAGAAAATCTATATCGAATTGAAGGAATGTCAAAATCAAGAACGGTTTAATATTTCAGAAACTAGACTTCAAGATCTACAACATATAAAAAATTAGACTTAATCCTTCAATATCATTCTAGATAATTTTTTAAAGTAAGCTTTAAATTTTATCATGCTTAAAATTTCAGATCTGTACATCTTTATTAAAACTTTCATATGTTGGATCAGGAATGACGAAATCATAAGCTGCTTGATGTTATTGAAATTAGAAAAAAATATCTATAAAATTTCACAAATTCATAATTTAATACCTTTGATATCTTTTCAAATACTATTACAAAATCAACATTAGATTTTGATTCTCCAACAATTTCAGATTTGTGCGATGACATCAAAAAAATTATATCTCAATGTTAGTGTAATGAAATCATGACTCACTTAATTCTATAGATAATAGAAACATGTTTTTATAACATATCTAAAATTTAAAAGTTAACTCCTACTGAATCATTCTAGATAAATTTTTGAAGTTGACCCTAAGTTCTGTCCTGCAAAGAATTTCAGATTTGTGTTGTCTCACCAAATAATTTACATCTTAATGTCCGACCATCACCATGAAAAAGTATATTTATTGATAGAAACCAAACTTCAAGAGTTTCATTATCACAAAAACATATTACCTCAAGCCTATCCTAGTTGGAGATATATGACTTTCAAGTTTGAAACATCCAGACAGGTAACAATCTCACTTCTATTTGTATTTTTTTTGTGCTGTCTTTTCCTCTCCCTTTTTATAGTTGAAGATATTGAAGCCTTTATATTTTTTGAGTCATATTAATTGCATCGTTTGAGACAAAGAATTTACATCAACTGAGCGAAAGTATTTCCCTATCCTAATTGAAGACTTCACACTATCTAAGACAAAAACTTTACATTGTCCGCAGTAAAGTCTTTTACACTATCTAAGCTAAAGAACTTGTATGTTGTCCTAGGTGAAGACTTTACACTATCTAAGTCAATGTGTTTCCTTGTCTGATTCAAATACTTAGCATCATTTAAGACAAAGACTTTACATAGTCCGCAACAAAGACTTTTACACTGTCTGAGCTAAAGACCTTGTATATTGCCTTAGGTGAAGACTTTTAACCATTTGACACAAAGTGTTGTCTTGTTAGAGTATATGAATTTACACCGTCTAAGAAAAATACATTACATAGTATACGGCAAATACTTTTACATCGTCTGAGCTAAAGACCTTAAGGCATGGAGATTTATAGATTTGTTTAAGGATAAACCCATGAAAAAGTTAGCTTAAGATGAAAAGGGACGAATTTTTTCTTCCTTAAGGCATGGAAATTTATAGATTCTTTTAAGGATAAAACCCCTGAAATTATAGCTTAACGTGCAAAGAGATAGATTTTCCCTACCTTAAGGCATGAAAATTTAGAAAGCCTCAACTTGAAAACTTAAAACTTTTGAAGGTTTTAGCTTGAAAACTTGGAGACTCTAGCTTATAAATTTAGTAGATTTGGAGACTTTAGATTACAAATGTGATAGATTTTCATCTTTAATTTGCAAGCTGGGAAGACTTACAACTTCAACTAGTAGGCTCAGAGAACTTGAGTATTCCAAATTCCAATTAAACAAGCTCATTTATTTAAAAGTTTGCCCTCGTTGAGCTATGAATATTTTGTGCAAGGCCAAAGTTTGATGCAAATACTAACAGACTAAAATTTTGTGTGGTGGATCAATTGGAAACATGTATTTTTTTTACATTCAAAAACTGTACCTAGAATGAAATTCTAAGCATCTAGTTACCTCAGTGAAGAGGATCAAGTCACACCGTAGTTTTGCGTGAGTGACTTTTATTTTGAATATATATTTTTTTGTGTCCTAACTTTTTCCTAGGCAGATCTTTCAATGTTTTCAACCTAACAGACTTTCTTTTTAGGGGTCGTACATAGTTTATACCTTCACAGGATAGGAGTATACATGCAGTTTATACTTATTCCTTGAGGAGCGTCATCTTCCTTCAAGGCTAATATTTCTTCATGAAATTGGCTTTGATGGGATCAATTTTTATGCCATATGCATCGATAAGCTTGTAAGCACCATTTGAATATTCCTCTTTTACGAAATATGTCCTATCCCATTTTAAGGTGAATTTGCACCAATATTTACTAGAAGTGATAATGGGCCTTCTTACTTCAAGGACTTGATGTCCAACTTCAAAGCACCTCAAACGAACCCTTTTGTTCAAAGAATAAGATGGACGAGCTTGATAACATTCAAAATTTTGTTGAGCCTCTAGCCTCTTCCCATTAAGAGCTTCTAACTCTGCAAAACGCAACTTAGCATTTTCTTCTTCAGTAAGCCCATCTAGAATAACAAGTCTTAAAGAAGGTATTTGTCGCTTAAGTGGTAGGACTGTTTTAAATTCAAAAGAAAGTGAGTATAGGTTTCTTATGTTGGTGTGTGGTAAGTTATCCTATATTACCACAAAGCTTCTTCAATTCGTTCATGCCAGTCTCGTTTGGACTTGGAAATCACGTTCTTCAACAGGCTGTATAAAGTCTTATTGAATGCTCAGCATGGTTCATAGAAGATTTATGTTGCTTAAAATCAAAGAGATCACAAATCTTGTTCATCATCTTGTTATTAAATGGATTGCCATTGTCGGTTATTATATAATAAGGAATTTTGAAGTGGTAGATAAATTCACTCGAATAAAGTTTGCAACATTCTCTTTCTTCACTTCCTTGAGAGCAATAGCTTCTGCCTATTTTGAGAAGTAATTTGTCCCAACCAAGATTTACAAGTGTCCACCAGAAGATTTTCACAGTGGTCCAATAACATCCAATCTCCAAGCATCGAATAGCCAAGATATGATGATTGAGTATAGCAATTCGGGAGGTTGATGTATGAAATTCGCATGAAATTGGCAAGCCTTGAAACATTTAACGTAGTTCAAGAAATCTCTTACCATCATTGGCCAATGATATTCTTTTTTTATTTGAAAGAGAAGCCTTGTTCCAGATTCATGTGATCCACATACTTTAGTGTGTGCTTCTTCCAAAGTTTCAACTGTTTCTTTCTCTCCTAAACATTGCAAGAGTACTACTTAAAATGATCTTCTGTATAGCGTGTTGTAATACCCTACATTTTTAAGTAATATACCCATTAAAAGATAGGCCACTAAGTTAGCTTTCCAAAGCTTTAGGTCTCATCTTAATCCAATGTCATCGCAAAAAGTTGTAGAAATTTTCCCTTAAGGCCTAACATACTGACGTGACGATGACTCAGGTAACGAGTTATTACCAATAGTGATGATTCATAACGAGTGAGTCGTAGTCAATCCAGTGAAGGCCCTAAGTGTCATGATCTGAACCCGGGCTTGGCCGTGACGGGCATCTCAAGTCCACCGAGGATCGGAGACCACCCCTTTAGCCTAATCCAATATAACCAAGTACACCTAGCAGCAGATGAATACCAACATAAAATAAAATATGAGAGAAAAGCTTACAAAATCTTTGAAGGATCAACACCAAAAACCAACCACAATACCCATGCACACAACAATGTCCAACAAAACCTCTAACAAAGCCAAAGATAATTTGGTCAGGACATGCCCTCAACTATAGCCACAAACAAGTCCAAACAAAAAGTCAAACATAAGAAAATACAAAGCATAAAAAAGGATCTTCCGAAGGATGGAAGCTCACCACTTCAGTCTGACACCTGAGATGTCCAACGATCCCTAATCACTGTGCAGGATGAGTAGAAGTATGGCCAGTTCCTGCATCACATGGGGACACATCTTTTGAAGACTGTTAGCGGTTGGAGTCTAGCTTGTAACTCAGGGATACAGGATAAAATAATGCCATGATTTGTAATACAAAATCCATTAGAATCAGTGCACAATGCCATAAGCAATGCATATAGATATATACACAACATGTTGGGAAAGGGAACAAGGCTTAGCATGAGAGTAAAACCTTAACCTAGACTGTGTAGCTTGACCGTCCTTTACCTATACCCATAAGCTATGTGGGTTCAGATCTACCTGCTGAAAGGCCCCAGAGCATGTTAGCCGCACGGCCGGAGGAATCATAGAAAGCTGGGGAATCCTTACTATTCACCATCCTTGATACAAATATATATATATATATATATATATATATATATATATATATATATATATATATATATATATATATATATATATATATATAGTGTGTGTGTGTGTGTGTGTGACATAAGCACACGGTCATCAAGACCAACCCTCACATCGGCAAAGGTGAGTTTCTAGAATCGGTCCCTCCAGGACCTCCACCTCCATAGTTAGCTACACAACCCTCTTTGAGCCTAATTAAAATCATTTACACTTTTCCATCCGTTAACCAAGGATTATTTTAATTAGGCATTAATCATTGGTATCGTCATACCAAAATTTAGAGCTTGCAGGTCTATTCCATTTTGCCATAACCACTAAACCAAGTTGACTCCACTTCAATTTAAAAACCAAAGCCATAGACACTAAGGCCTTTCCAAAAACAATTGAAAACCAAACCAATTCAATTCATGTTCCATTTACCATTTATGCAATGAAAGGTCTCAAAAAGAATAGCCAAACCAAGTGATAAATCATATTCCCAATCCAATTTTGCAAGTGGGTCGAGGTAATTATCAATTTTCATATAAAAACCATTTATTTTTGTAATCCATTGTACCCCTAAATTCATTCACCATCCCTTTGCACCCGAAGATTTAAAAAATCATCAATTCAATGCATAACAATTCAATAATAATCATGGGCAAAAATTTAAACCAAATACATTCAAAAGCCTCAACCCATAGTTCAAAACCCAACATACAACCATGCATAATAATAACCAAGTCATGCCATAAAGAAAAGATAAGAATAGGGAAAGAGGTACATGCCTTAATTACCAAGAATTTTGAAGAAGATAACACCCTTAGAACCCTAGATGACCACCTCCTTGAAACTCTAGCCTTGACTTAAAAGGGGAAATTTGACAAAGGATCTTTTGGAAGTGAAGTAATAACCCTTGGTATTGTGAAAACTGATGAGAATTGGCTCATATAGTGCTTAAAGGTCGTTAAAAAGTGAAAGGACGTCATTACCCCTTGACCCAATTAAAATAAAACAAAACAACTAGATTTTTATATAGGTCTGTACCACAGACCTTATCGAAGAGACTAACCTCCATGCCGCGAACCTTAACGTGGAGACCAGCCTCCATGTCACGGAGGCTATCGCAGAAGCAAGCCTCCGTGGCACGTCGATATCGCGGAGGCTTACTGCCTTCGTGATCCAAAACCATCCTAAACCCCATCCAAAATTTTTGAAACTCTTTCAAGACACCCCTTTAACATAACTAAGTACAATTTAAGTCAAAAAGCAATGTTTTGAGCACAAGGGAGGCTAAAAATAAAAATGATAAAAAATTGAGGGTGTTTCATTATCCCCCCCCCCTCCCCCAGGATCATTATCCCCAAATAATGAGCTACGAAAATTTTCGCACGAGAATAGTAATATTACACTAGAATAAAATTATAAACTTGAATACTAACATGGAAAAAGAAATTCATACCTTAAGCTCTTTCGACTGACACGTGGAATAAGAATGGGTACTTAGCCCTCATATCATCCTCTGTTTCCCAAGTGGCTTCTTCCATCCTATTGTTCCTCCAAAAGACCTTTACTGAAGCTATATCTTTAGTCCGCAACCTATGAACTTGTCTATCCAAGATCTCCACTGGGACCTCCTCATATGATAGGGAATCCAAGATACCAACCATTCTCAATAGGCACCACCAAGGAAGGATCACCCATGCATTTCTTCAACATGGACACATAAAACACAGGGTGAATGAAACCCTAGCTTGCAGGCAATTCTAACTCATAGGCAACATTTTCCTCTCTCTTCAAAATCAAATAGGGGCCAACATAACGGGGTTAAGCTTCCCTTTCTTACCAAATTGCATCAATCCTTTCATGGGAGACACCTTCAAGAACACCCAATCACCACATCAAACTTCAACTCTTTTTATCTCACATCTACATAGGACTTTTGGCAACTTTGGGAAGTCTTAAGCCTATCCGAAATCACCTTCACCTTCTCCATAGCTTGATGAACTAAATCGGGACCGAATAACCTTGCCTCACCAACTTCAAACCATCCAATAGGGGATCTACACCTTCTACCAGACAACTCCTCAAACAGTGCCATACCAATGCTAGAGTGATAGCTATTATTGTACGCAAATTCCACTAGAGGAAAATGGTCAACCCAACTACCACTAAAGTGAATTACACAAGATCAAAGCATATCATCAAAAGTCTGAAGAGTCTTTTTCGCTTGTCCATTCGTCTGCGGGTGGAAAGTAGTACTAAGGTTCACTTTAGTCCCTAAACCTCTTTGAAATGAGCGTCAAAACTGCGATAAGAACTGAGTACCTCAATTAGAGATAATAGCAATAGGTACACCATATAACTTCATGATCTCTTGAATAAACAACCTTGCATATTCCTCAGCGGAATAATTAGTCCTCACCGGTAAGAAGTGAGCAAACTTAGTCATCCTATCCACGATGACCTAAATAGAATCAAACTGGTTCTGAGTCGGTGGAAGAACGGTAACAAAATCCATATTTATCACTTCCCATTTCCACAGAGGCAACTCAATTTCTTAAGACAACCCACCAAGCCTCAAATGCTCCACCTTTACTTGTTGACACACCATGCACTTAGCAACAAAATTAGCCACATCCTTCTTCATGTTATTCCACTAATAGATCTCCTTAAGGTCATGATACATCTTTGTCAAACCAAGATGAATTGAATAATGCAACTTATGAGCTTCAACCCAAATTCTACCTCGTAGCCCATCCACATCAGGAACATACAACTACCATTGGTACCTTAAGATACCATTACACAACAATAACAACAACAACAACAACAAACCCAGTATATTCCCACCTAGTGGGGTCTGGGAAGGGTAGAATGTACGCAGTCCATACCATTATCTCTAAAGAAGTAGAGAGGCTATTTCCAATAGACCCCCGGCTCAAGATACAGGACAATAAACCAGAACTTCCAAAGCAAGAAACATGATAAAACTAACATATATACGACAACCACAAAAATAAAGTACATTACCAAACAAAAGACACCAAAAAAAACCTAACTATTGACTACGATTCAAACACCCACCTTATCTCTCTATCCTAGTGTTCTTCCTCCAAACCTTCCTATCTAGGGCCATGTCCCCGGTGAGCTATAATTGCTCTATGTCACGTCTAATCACTTCTCTCCAGTATTTTTTCGATGAGCTGTAACTGCTCCAGCCTCTCAAATCTACGAAATGGGGCATCCGTGCCCCTCTTCATCATATGACCAAACTATTTCAACCTCACTTTCCGCATTTTATCCTCCACCAATACCACTCCCGCCTTCTCCCAAATAATCTCATTCCTAACCTTGTCCGCCCTTGTAAGACCACACATTCAACGCGACATCCTCATTTCCGCCACCTTCAACTTTTAGATATGAGAACTCTTAACTGGCCAACACTCCACTCCATACAACATAGCCAGCCGGACCGCAACTCTATAGAATTTGCCTTTAAGCTTGGGAGACACCTTCTTATCACATAAAATTCTCGAAGCGAGCCTCCATTTTATCCAACCTGCCCTAATATGGTGAGATACATCCTTATCTATCTCTCCATTCCCCTGGATCGTAGACCAAAGATACTTAAAACTATCCCTCTTACAGACTGCTTGAGATTCCAACTTCACTACCACCTCCTCCTCTTACCTCGAGTCACTAAACTTTCACTCTAAATACTCCGTCATGGTCCTACTCAATATAAAACCTTTAGACTCCAGGGTTTGCCTCCAAACCTCCAGCTTATCGCTAACACCTTGCCGCGACTCCTCAATTAAAACTACATCATCCGCAAAAAGCATACACCAAGGCACCTCTCTTTGTATAATACTCCGTGTCAACACATCTATCACCTTCTTCTCTTTTACCTCAGAACCAAGAGATGACTTTGCCACCCCTTGCACAAACACACCACCATCCGCAGAATCTAAAAAAAGACTCCAAGATTAGACAAACAGTGAATATCCCTCACTAAATCCTGCTTCTCCTCATCTATGTTGGATAAAATCCCTATATATAACCTTCTAAGAGCATCATCAACCACATTAGCTTACTTGGGTGATACTGGAAACTGAATGTCATAGTCCTTGAGCAACTCAAAACATCTCTTTTTCCTGAGATTCAACTCCTTCTGGGTGAATACATATTGCAGGATCTTATGATCTGAATAGAAGTCAACATGGACCCCATATAGATAATGCCACAAAATTTTCAATGCGAACATCATAGCCAACAACTCCAAATCATGAGTCAAATAATTTCTCTCATGAACTTTTATCTACCTAGAAGTGTATGCTACCACCTTGCCATGTTGCATTAATACACAACCAAGTCCCACACGGAACGTATCACAATAAACCACGAAGCCATTACTATCCTCAAGCAGGGTCAAAACTAGAGTAAAAGTCAATTTATCTTATAGCTTCTCAAAACTCCCCTCACAAGCATCGGACCACGGAAACTTCACCTTCTTCTGACTCAACATAGTCAAAGATGTAGCGATCGATGAGAAACTTTCCACAAACCTCCTATAATAAACATCTAAACCCAAGAAGCTCAAAATATTAGTTGGATTCGTGGGTTTAGGCCACTTCTTAACCATCGCTACTTTCTGTGGTTCCACTATGATCCCTTCACTAGAGACAACATGACCCAGAAAAGTAAAAGCATTCAACTAAACTTCACACTTTGAAAACTTAGCATACAATTGCTGATTTTTTAGGTTCTGCAACACAACATAGAGGTGATTATCATGATCCACCTCACTTTTCAAATATACCAAAATATCATCTATAAACACAATCACGAATAAGTCCAAAAACTGATGGAATACCCGATTCATAAGATCCATAAATGTCGTCGGGGCATTGGTCAACCCAAAAGACATGACCAAGAACTCAAAATGTCCATATCGGGAATAGAAGAACCTCTTAGGAATATCCTCCTCCCTAATCTTTAAGTAATGATAACATGACCAAAGGTCAATCTTAGAGAAATACTTAGAACGCTGAAGTTGATAAAATAGATCATCAATCCTAGGAAAAGGGTACTTATTCTTCACCGTCAGTTTATTCAACTAATGGTAATCAATACACATCTGAAGAGAACCATCCTTCTTATGCATGAATAATACAGGTGCACCCCATGGAGACAAACTAAGGTGGATAAAACCTTTATCAAGAAGATTTTTGAACTACTCCTTAAGTTTCTTCAACTCTATCGGAGTCATTCTATAAAGAGGGATAGCGATAGAACGAGTGTCCAAAAAAAAGATCAATCCCAAAATCAATTTCCCTATCGGGAGGGTCACCCAGAAGATCATCAAGGAAGACCTCAGGATATTCACTAACCACGATAATGGATTATAAAGAAAGACCCTCCGAGTTAGAATCTTTAACCCAAACCAAATGATAAAGACACCCCTTGGAAATCAATTTTTGGGCTCTAAGATATGATATGAAACTTGTTTTAGGTACTAAGGAACTCCCTTCTCACTCAATAACTGGCTCATTAGGGAATTTGAAAAATGACCTTATGGGTCTGACAGTCTAAGAAGGCATAATACGAATACAACCAATCCATCCCTAAAATAACAACAAAATCTAGCATGTCTAATTCAAATAGATCCACCAAAGTTTTCCTACCACCAACAGATACCACAAAACCCCTATAGACCCTTTTAGCAACCACTAAGTCACCTACAGGTTAGAAATAGAAAAGGGGTCCAAAATATACTTAGAACCAAAACCAAAATACATAGCCACAAATGGGGTCACATAAGAAAGAGTAGACCTTGGGTCCAGTAAATAGTACACATCACGAGAGAAGATTTTTAACATACCAGTGATGATATTAGAAGATGACTCAGACTCTTGACGAGTAGCAAGAGCATACAGACGATTCTGACCGGTGTCGGTACTAGAAGTGGCATCTCTTGGTGCAGGAGCTGATGACGTGTCAACCAGAATCTTTTAAGCCTACGTAGAAACCTTTCCCCCAGGGAAATCATTAAATATGTGTCCCAGCTGGCCACGATTGAAACACCAGTTCCTCTCTTCATCATTAAAACCACGATAAAACCGACCACAAAATTTGTAAGGAGGATAGACGAAGTTGACTGGGACCCATTATCCTGAAATTGGGCATACTATGCCTTATAACCATCACTACTCTTAAAATGACAATCTCCAAATAGCTTCAAATAAGGTGCACTAGGCGTTCGATAGGAGCCAGAGTTGCCTCACTTCTTCTTAGACCACTTTGTACCATCCTTGCCACTCTGTTGCTGACCCTTACCCAGTTTTGAATATCGAAACATCTTAATCTACCTCTCCTCCACCTCTGCTTGATTCTTCTTTTCCTACTCAACCTGCTACATATACACTACTAGTCAAGAGATATCCATATCCTTATTCAATAAGGCAGCCTTACTCTTCAAAATCAATTTATGAGCAACTGAAAGTGAATTTTCTCATTCTAGACCACATGCTAGACAATAGCTCAAGAGAATATCGCGACAACTGGTGGAATCTTAAGGCATACTCTTTTTTCGTCATCTTGTCTTACTTCATAATCACCAACTCTTCAAATTTTGCCTCCCTCTACTCCTGAGAAAAGTAGCAATCAGGAAAGGCACTAGAGAAATCATCCCAGAAAGTGGACTTAGCATAGTCAACCCTAAGTCGATCCCACTCTTCATACCATTGGTACGCTACATACTTCAACTAATAAGAAGCAAATTCCACACCTTCTACCTTAGTAGCATGCATAACCCAGAAGATCTTCTCCATCTCATCTATAAAACCTTGAGGATCTTCCTCAACCTTAGTACTAATGAAAGTTGGAGAGATCAACCTTATAAACTGGCCAACTCTAGTAATCTCAAATGAAATCCCAGCAATACTTGTAGAACTCATCTAATATGACTGAGATGTCACTAACTGGGTCAACAAATAAATGGATTGAAGAAACACGGCATTAGTAATATCTCCTTGAGGTGACTGACTCTGAGTGTCACCAGTTGGAGAAGGATCAGTGGAGATGGGTGGAACTCCACGAGAACAATCAAAAGTAACAACCCTAGGCCGGGTCTGTACCCTATAGGTGGGACGAGATCTACCCATAATATCCTTAGGCGGGACAGATAAGTTTCCAAGAGCTTCAGATCATTTGGGAGGCATGATCTGAAAGGCGAACAAACAGAAGCTAGAGGAATCCAAGACCTTAGACTCTTTATCCCGAATATAAGACAACAAGAAAGGGGAAACATTATTAAATGCCTCATAGCCTCTCCCTTATAAGAGTGGCGCATTACACACCCATAATAAAGACTATACTTGACACGAATTTTTGGACACCTAATCAAACATAAACCTAGTGATCTCATACCAAATTTATCACAACCCAAACTAGGGCCAGGCCGTGACGGGCATCTCAAGTTCACTGAGGATCGAAGACCATCTCCTTAACCTAATCCAATATAACCAAGTACACCTAGCAATGGATGAATACCAATATAAAAAAAAAATATAAGAGGTAATTTTAAAAAAGATCAACACCAAACACCAACCAAAATACACATGCCCACAGTAATGTCCAACAAAGCCTTTAACAAAATCAAAGATAGTTTAGTTGGGACATGCCCCTGACTATAGCCAAAAATAAGCCCAAATGAAAAGTCAAACATAAGAAAATTCAACGCATGAAATCGAGTCTTTTGAAGGATAGAAGCTCACCACTTCAGTCTGACACCTGAGCTATCCCACGATCACCAAATAACGATGCAGGAGGAGTAGAAGTATGGTTAGTTCCTGCATCGCTGAGGACACAATATTTAAAGATGGTTAGAGATTGAAGTGCTAGTATGTAATTCTGGGATATAGGATAAAATAATGCCATGATCGGTAATACAAAAGCCATTGGAACTAGTGCATAACACCATAAGTAATGCATGCATATATATATATAGAGATACAATATATTGGGAAATAAAACTAGGCTTAGCATGAGAGTAAAACCTTAACCTGGATTGTGTAGCTTGACCGTCCTTTACCTATATCCATAAGCTATATGGGTTCATCTCCCCTACTAAAAGAGCCCCAATGCTTGTTAGCCACATAACCAGAGGTATCGTAGAAAGCCGGAGAATCCCTGCCCTTTACAATCCTTGATACAAATATATATATATATATATATATATATACATACATAGCGTGATAAAGCAACCGGTCATCAAGATCAATCTTCATGTCGGCAAATATGAGTTTCCTGTATCGGTCCCCCGGGACCTCCACCTTCCACAGTTAGCTACACAATCCTCTTTGAACCTAATTAAATTTTTTTACACATTCTCGTGCGTTAAGCATGAAGTTTTTTAATTAGGCATTAGCCGTTGGTAGAGTCATACCAAAATTTAGAGCTCGCAAGTCTATTTTCCATACAAAACCATTAAATCAAGTTGACTCCACAGTTTTCAATTTAAAAACCAAAGCCATGGATACCAAGGCCTTTTCAAAATCATTTGAAAACCAAACCAATTTCATTTATGTTACATTTACCATTTATGCAATGCAAGGTTTCAAAAATAATAGCCAAAACAAGTGATAGATCATATTCCAAAGACAATTATGCAAGTGGGTCAAGGTTATTATCAATTTTCATACCGAAACCATTTATTTTGGGAATCTATTGTACCCCTAAATTCATTCACCATCCCTATGCACCCAAAGTGTTAATAAATCATCAATTCAATGCATAACAATTCAATAATAATCATAGGAAAATATTTAAACTAAAATAATTTCAAAACCATCAACTCATAGTTCAAACCCAATATCAAAACCATGCATAATAATAACCAAGGCATGCTATAAAGAAAAGATAAGTATAGGGAATGAGGTACATGCCTTAATTATTAAGAATTTTAAAGAAGATAACACCCTTAGAACCCTAGATGACCACCTCCTTGAAAATCTAGCCTTGACTTAAAAGGGGAAATTTGAGAGAGGATCTTTTGAAAGTGAAGTAATAGCCCTTGGTATCATGAAAATTGATGAGAATTGGCTCATGTATTTTAAAGGTTGTTTATAAGTGAAAGGACCTCATTAACCCTCATCCTAATTAAAATAGAACAAAACAACTAGATTTTTATATAGGTCCATGGCACAGACCTTATTACGGAGACTAATCTCTGTGCCGCAGACCTTAATGCGGAGAACAGCCTCTGTATCATGGAGGCTATTGTGGAAGCCATCCTTCATGGAACATCAATAGAGCGGAGTCTTACTGCCTTCGTGACCTAAAACCACCCTGAACCCCGTTTAAAAACTTTGAAACTCTTTTGGGACACCCCTTTAACATACCTAAGTATAATCTAAGTCAAAAATTGATGTTTCAAACATGGGGAGGCCAAAAATAAAAATTCTCAATATTTGAGGGTGTTACACTAAGTTTGAGCCCAATGTCTACAACTAGACTTTATGGCTCATAATCAGTGATACGAGTCATAGGGAGAGACTCGTAGCCTGGCTAGTAAAGGACCTAAGAATCAAGCTTCAGAATACGAATTTATCTTATGACTCGTAGTCAGTCATGATGAGTCATAAGGGAAAAGTCATATTAAAACCAAAAAAGGGCCTCGAACCCTAAATTCTAGCTTATGACCTATACTATGACTCATAGTTAGTCCCAACGAGTCATAGGGTGAGTCATAACGACTGGGAACCCCATTTTTAGCATATTTTTTCCAGGAACTTTTAAGTTTTACCACTCCTTTTATAGCCTTACCCACATCATTTAGGCTTCCCAAAAGGGGTTATAAAAGACCCAAAACCCCTAATTCCACCATTAATCATAATTTAACTCAGAGAAATCAAATAAAAGTGGTTTTATTCTTTCTCAAGAGCAAATTAGGGTTTTTAAAGAAAAAAGTCAATTTTAAGGATTTCATACTTCAGGTATGTGTGAGATTTATCAGTAGGTCCCTTCCACCCATTGAGTCCTAAGAATTATCTAAACTTTTAAGTGTAAAACTCTTTTCTATTTTATGGAGTTCTAACTTAATCATGGATTTTATGAACCTTCTCTCAATTATCTTGATTTAAAACCTTAAAAATATATTCCTTCATAATAATTATGTTTCCATATATTTGATAATGCAAATGTCTACATCATGATTAGTTATTGAAGTATGGGGTATTATTCATGATCTTACCATACCAGAGATTGTTCAATATTTTCCAAGATTAGTTTGCAATAGATAGTGTTAATGGGTTATGAACACCCGATACCTAGATATTCATGCATGTCACAGTTTTTAGGTTTCAAGACATCCATACAATACTTGCATCATCAAATTCATAACATTATAATAATGAGCACTTGTCAGTACCAGATTATGTTAAATAAATTATAATACCAGTGTTATTCAGTTGGGAGTAATACTTAGCACCGAGTGAACACGGGGATGGAGAATCTTCTATCAGTTAGTCATGAGTCATTAATAGTAGTCCCTAAGTTTCAAACCTATGTCGCCACCATAGATTCTAAGGGGTCCCTCATCAGTAGAAGCATGATACCCTCGTCCTTCAGGATATCAAATTAGTGGATCCACGCCAGCAGTATTGGTACCCTTGGCAAGGCACTGACACCCATCTAACTGGGTTACTAGTTGGACCCTAATTTTTCTTAGATTGGCGTATGTCGGCTGTAGTTATCTCCTGCAGTCTTAGTTTAGTACTCAGATTATACCAGTTCAGGTTTGCATGACCAAGTGTTTTGTCTATTAGTTATTCAATTATTCAGTTTTACAGATTATTTCAAAACATGCTTTTCTTGGTTATCCATTCATGTTTGGTACCATTATATACATATATATCAGTTATTCCGTATCTCACATACCAGTACATTCAAAGTGTTGATCGCATACTCTTTTTACATTTTGTTGTCTTATAACATAGGTTCAGATGCTTAGTTCCCCAATCGTACTTAGACAGTTTGTGTGCCACTCAATAGCAGTAGTAGTGAGTCTTCATCCTTCGAGGACAAGTTATTTGTAGTTACCTTTAGTACTTTTCACTACAGTCAGTTGGATTTAGTTGGGTGTTTGTCCCATCAACTCTTTATATTAGAGGCTTTCAAATAGTCAGACTTGATATCAGTTTTTAAAAGATGTTCAAATACATAAAGTATTGTTTCCATATTATATCTTATTGATTTTCCCCCTCTGTTTAGTTTTCACATATCATATTGTATTATTATTATTATCTTCAGTGCTCACAGCCGGTTCCAGACCAAAAGTTAGCTTGGGGTCACTTTTCTAAGCATTGTGTTACAACTAGGGGGTAGTCTCAGCTCGTGAAAAACTTGGTATTAGATCACAAGGCTTAAAGTTTACTAGGTATCTAAAATCCACGTTAAGTAGATTCTTGTTCATTGGTATAAAGTTTGCCACACTTATAAGCGAGAGATTATGAGATGTTTTAGGAAAGTTTTCCTTATTTTAGTGTTCATGTCATTCTATGGTGTGTGATCTCTATTGAATTACCTCTTATAACTCGTCATTCATCTATTTACAAAAACTTCTGTCAGTAGGAATAATGGAAGAAGGAATGGGGACCAGCCCGAACTGCCACCTCTTTTTGAAGATCCTCTGAATAAATGTCTCCCATGCTGAATTCAGGGATGCTTTCATAGTATTGGCCCAATATATGGCTTTCCAAAATAACCAGTAGGTTGTTTTCCCAGCAAATCTAGTAGTGAATACGACAGTTGCTAGGATCAGTGACTTTACTCGAATGAATCCACCAATATTCTACGGATCCAAGTCTGAGGGGGATCCACGACAATTTCTTGATTGTGTTCAAAAGGTGATTGATATCATAGGTATCACTTCTAATGAAAGTGCTAACTTAGATACTTAATAGTTGCAAGGAGTAGCTCATACTTGGGTTAGCAGTGGAAGAAGGATACAGGTGACGATATAGGGCCTGTAGAGTGGGATGACTTTGTTACTGCTTTCTTTGATAGGTTCTTCCTACTCGAGTCAAGAGAATCCATAGTGCAATAGTTTAACAATCTGAAGAAGGGTGACATGAGTGTAAAGGAGTATTCACTCAAATTCATCCAGTTAGCAAGGTATGCTCCGTCTATGGTGAAAGATGCTAGGTCTAGAATGAGTAAGTTTATGTTGCGAGTTTCTGAAGATGTATTCAAAGAGTGTAGAATAGCTATGTTGATTAAGGATATAAACCTCTCTAGGTTGATGGTTCATGCTCAATAGATTGAGAAAGAAAAGCTCAAAGAAAAGTAAATGGAGAATAAGAGGGCCAAAACTGGTAGTTTAAACTTTTCTCAGAAAAGGTATGATGGTGGAAATTATTCTCAGTTCTACCAGAAATCATCAACCCCTATTATCTTCTAGTTCTTTAGTGCCTAAGTTCTGGACAAATACTCATGATAGAGTGCCAGGCTCTAAGTCCCAGGGTAGTGTTAACAGTGGTTGCACCATCTAGTCTGCAAGAGGTGTGGTAAGAACCATAAGGGCAAGTGTATGGCTGGCAACAATACATGTTTTAGGTGTGACAAAATGGGTCACGGGATAAGGGATTGCCCAACATGTATGTGGAAGGGTAGGAATTATCGTCATCACGGCCAGACTAATTCTTTAGTAGAACTAACAGGTCGCCCTACTCAGAAGGGTACCACTTGTAGTTCAACCAATATACAGTGCTAGAATTGACTTTATGCCCTTCAAACTAGTCAGGATTAGGAGGGTTCTCCTAATATGGTTACTAGTACATTATAAGTATTACACCTTCATGTTTGTACATTATTAGATACCGGAGCCACACTGTCCTTTGTGACTCCTTATATAGCCATAGACTTCAGCATTAGCCTAGAAAGTCTTATAGAAACCTTCTCAGTGTCTACCCCAATTCGCAATTCTATCCTATCCAGGTGGGTATTCAGAAATTGCCCAATCATAGTATCTCAGAAGATCACATCAGTTGATCTTGTAGAATTAGAGATGACTGATTTTGATGTCATCCTTGTCATGGATTGGCTCCACTCTTTATATAACTCAGTTGACTGTAGAAATAGTATAGTTCAGTTTCAGTTCCCTAATGAGCTAGTCTTAGAATAGAGGGGTAGTACCTCAGT